>OY804258.1:29169697-30627295 GCA_963680825.1 Meiosimyza decipiens
AAAGGCCATAACAGAAGAACAAGAAACAACAACAGCAGCAGCATTAGCAACAACAGTCGCTGTAGTTGAAGCAGGTGAATCCTGTGGTGTTAACTAAATACCACAATAACAACAACAACAACAACAACAACAACAGCAGCAATAACAGCATCAACAGCACCAACACAATTTGATTTTAAATCTGAATGCTGTTGTTTTTGGTTTCTGTTGTTCGTGCATTCGGTTATGTTGGCCTTGGCAAATTGACTGTAAAACAAACGCCGCCACAACCACAAACTCATCAACATCGTCAACAGTAATAATAAGAGTAGCAACAACATCAGCAACAACATTAACAACAACAAGAACATCAAGGGCAAAAGCAACAACATTCACATTTCATATAGTAAATATCTAATACCAATACCTATATATGTAGACTTTAACTCCTACACAAATGCGTACATACTCATATGATCCCAAGTAGAGTCACATCGGACCCAACGTACAGTGATTGGTTAATAGGACAGTAGTTAGATTTTGCTACTTGTGGCAATTTTTCATAAAATTTTTTTTATAAAATTTTTTAACCAAGTACAATAATAAATTGGTTGGAACTTTCTTATAGGATTTAGGCTCTTTAAAATATAACTTTAAGAGAGTTGGCCACATGGAATTGACAAAATGGTTCCCTTAAACAATACTTAAGCCAAAATGTGTCGTATTATTGGCTCACCATAGGAATACCATAGATATCATTTTTCGACCCTAACTATTCACTCCAGCACAATTTTGATTATTTAAATTATTTTACTGTTCAGTACAATTTATGGTGATACCTAAAAAACTACAAAAAAAAAGCCAAAACAGCAAAAAGAGCTAAAGCTAGTTTCATCCATTGCTTAATGAAATCATAAGTGACCTTTGCGTTTTTTTAACTTTAAATGAAATTGCACAAACTTAATCAACTTTTTTTGACGTTTTGAACTTTTTTTTAACATTTTGTAAGTTTTTCAACACTTTTTCACTTTATCCGCCCTGTTCTACGATAATGAAACTATTGTTCGAAAAATCAATTACCACTTTTGTGGCGATTCTAACAAACTGCATATTTCTAGTCTTATTATTTACTTTACAAATGCACTTTATAAAAGATGACCTAAAATTAGTAGACTGCTTTACTTTAATATCGGTTTAATCGAAAACTCCTTTTCAAACAATGAGTTCCTTTTCAACCCATTTTTAGACAAATATCGAGCATCGGTGTTAGCGACATCATCATCGATTTCTAGTGATTTTTCAGGACTTCTTCGATAATTTTTGTTATATGTTACTTACTAATCTTTTCGATTTTCGTCGACAATTTCATTACTATTCGGTACTTTTATCGACTGTTTCGATACTATTCGGATTTTTTGGTGCCAAGCAAATAATACCTTTCGAATTTTGCGACTTTTTGGACTTTTTTTTCTTTTATCGACTTTATCATTATTTTTCGATATCTTATGACTTTTTTTATGCTTCTGAGCTCTGCCGATATTATTCGATACTATTATTATTGTACTAATTTTTTCGATATCATTCGATATACTGCGATTTTTCAGATGTTTTTTTAATGTATCTACGAGTATTTTAAAATTTTTCGTTACAAAATATTTCGTATTCCTTGAACTATCACCATTACAACCGAGTAGGTTACGTTAGGTAGGAGTGGCAGACAGTTACTTAGACCAAATGTGATCCATTGTGATACCACAGGGTATTTGACTATACCCTCTCGTTGAATCAACCAGATTTCGTTATGAAACTAAATAGCTGACCTATACTAACATGTCTAAGGTCATCCAGATCATCAAATAAAAATGACCCAAGAGATTGTGGCGTTTTCTGGCAAGTGCGGGACAGGAGCAGAGAAGGTGTTTAGTATTTTCCTCTTCCTCCACATCTCCACAACTTCTACAGAAGTCAAAGGACCTAACACTTAATCTCTCCGCATGTCTGCCGATGAAGTAGTGGCCAGTTATTATAACTGACGAGACACTATGTTTAGTGCGAGAAATTAGTTCTGACGAACGCCAGATTTGCCTGGTTATATTACAAGTTGACCCTTCAGTCTATATTTAATTAGCATTTTTTTAGTGAGTAACTGCTCGAATGGTCCAAAGCGGTACCACTCGATTGTGACTGAATTTACAATACTGCCGAATATGCTCAAGATTAAAGTGGCCGATTTTAGTGGCGACAAGCTTAGCGTAGAATTGACTGTGTAAAACTTTTGTGTAGTTTTTCTTATTTTTGTTTCTTTGTAATCCGCAGGTATTTTCTTTTCATGCATAAAAGAAAACTCAGCAGGTGTACAAACGCTTGCATATGTATATCTTTGTATGTATTATTGCGCCATTCATAGATATTTTCAACTCACGTGGAGAAAACTTGTTGCTTTTCATACATAAGACGCTTTTTGTATGAATAGCTGCCGTTCAAATTTTGTTGTTTTGTACAAGAAAGAAAACCCATTAATCAACGCACTACTTAGGCAACAGGCATTGACTGTTGAAACAAAGTAATTTGGATACAAGGTAATTTGCTGCTCATTGTGGTGATTTGTCTTCAACGCACAACTTGACTTTTCAAGGGATTGACCCTTTTTCTTGAACAGCAAAACAAAACAAACACGATACAATTCAATTATCTCTTTTCTTTATTGCTCATATCTTTGAATTTTTGAGTTGCCTATGCTTAAAGCTGCAATAAAATATGTAAGCAAGCATTGTGTCTCATTACAATATCATGAAGACATTTGCCAAATTCATTTCAGTTCTTGATAATAGAAAGCCTGACTGATTTTCGCTATTTTCAGAAATTGATGGCAAATTATCAACTGTTGCTGATGAGCTGCATTATGTATTTCAGGCAAAGGCTTTGGAGAAGAAAAACGATTCGATTGCTTGCGACAATTCAAATTATTGAATTTGAGATAAATAATTAAGCACAGCTTCGCCTCACAAGAGCCTCTTCTTTAAGCTTTAGGCACATGGCTTAGATGCAGTATCCTAAAATCTATAATGAAGGCCAAAAATGTATTTGCTTTTAGCCAAATCATGATATGTTTTTTATAGATTTTCGGCCGCTGAAGCCGATGTCAGTATTCATTTTGCCATGCTACGAGTGTTTCTGCTCTTGAAACTTAATGCAATAGAAGTTTCCCCAAATTTTTTAATAACAAAAAAAGGAAGAAATTACTCTCGATTCAGCACTTGAGGTTGAGTAAATGACCTACATTTTTGAAAATATTAGTCACAATCTGTAATTCGCGGTTTAGCTTTCGTGGCTCTTTCTTCTTGAGATTCTTAAAAATTGGAAACTATTTGGACTTTAAGGAATTATTTTTTTCGCATATAAAATCTTTTCTCTAATCCAGGACAATTACTATCTATCCAACAAATTTGATATCAATTCGTTCAGCCATTAAGGCACGATTTAAGAAAGTGCAAGAAGTAGAGAAAATATGGTTGATTTATATAAACAATCCCAATGAACATAATCAAAAAGGAATGCTGTGCAAAAATTTTAACTCCATATTAAACAAGAAAATATTCCAATGTTTAACTGAAAAAACGTTTACAATGTTTTGTGTTGAACAGAGGTGCCTGTTAGTGTGATTCCTTCCACTTTTGTTACAGTGAAAGCTTAAAACCAATGTCTTTATATAAAATTAATAACGATTTATTGTATCGATCAATAGGTAATTTTCTTATATGGTTAGTTTCACGCCCACTATTTCAATTCAGCCATATTTTGGTCCAATAAAAATTAAGCAAACAAAGTGCTCAAATCCAATTTAATAACGATAGCTTTAAATCGCTGGAAATACTGTAAAATTATTTTTTTTTTTATTTCTATGGAGAATTGTCACGCCTACTAATTGAACCTCAATAATTTTTGATCCAGAAAAAGCTTATGACTATCACTACCCGCACGTCTCATTTCATTATATATGTTGTTTTGATATAAAACGTTTGTGACTTCCTCATACACTACGTTGAAGGTTGCCACGCCCATCAAAGCTGTCTTGGTTATTTCTAGGCTACATATACCAAGCCCTTAAAGATAATGACTACTAAAAGCTCTTATAATATAACGGTTTCAATTTTTAGTATATAAGGGAACTGACATTGCCCACTGACGTAATTCCACTTCCTTTTTATTTATCAAAAGCAAAGGCAGATTTATACCACCATGCCGAATTTCACAATAATATATAGATATCATTGTACACATATATTTAAAACTTTTCAAGTTTTCTTTACATGGGAAGTACCACGCTAGTTTTAGCTCAGAAATAAATCATGGCAAATAGTTTGATCATGTAAAGTCTTAAAGTCAGCTACTGAAATATTTCACTTAAAGTCATGATTTAAGTCTTTTGTATATTTGGATGGTGCTACACCTCTTGATTTCATGCAGCCAATTTTTAACCTAGTTAATAGTTTACAATGTTCTCATACTAAATTTCATTATGATTATACGTACAGTTCAAAAAGTCGATTCTTTAGAGGTTTTTGCTTCATTCATATAGTGGCACCATAGAAAACCTGTTCTAAATTGAAGTTGCCAAGGAAACGCTAGACATTTTTCAAAATATTTTGAGCTTTTCAATATTTTTCGGCCTAACTAAGTTTTCCAACAATTTTTAGACTTTTTAAGAACCTTCTTATATATGTCGACTTTTTTAAATTTTACATACCAACAAAACGAAACGTCATTCAATTCACCTCAGCTTTTTGTTGACCCATCACAGATACGTACTTCTATAAACTTTTTTTTTTTTCTTTTTTTTAATGTAAACAAGTTTGATTTAATGGTTGTTTGCTGCTTATTATAAACACTCTGTCAAGAATATTTGTCTTGGTTTTTCTTTCTCAATCTTTTTATATCATACTTTTTATATTAAGCCCTGCAATGCACAGTGCAACAACACTGCCGACAGACAGACACACACTTCAAGGCAATAGACAACACATAACAATTTTCTTTTCTTTCAGGTCAACGCCAATACAACGCATCAGTTTGTGTATTGTCGTCACCGGTCAACGGTTTATGGGTGCCGTGGGTGAATTCGAACGGCATCGACAGGAACATCATCAATTTAAGCAACGTTATCGGGATCAGCAAAAAACCACCACCACGACGACTGCCACGAGAATCTTTTCACGTTTCGATTCAGTTGAGGAGAAGGTGCAACGCAGTAGAGCTGGCAGCACAGTGGGAATAACAGGACCAGGAACAGCAACAGCAGGCAGTGCAGGAGCAGCCAAAGCAGTAGCTGCAGGTTCAAGTCGAGATGCAGGCGTAGTTGCTGGGGTTTTGGGCGTTGGTGTCGGTCTGAATGCAACTGGAATAGGTGGGGCAACGCCACGTGGTAGTATAAGTATTGGTAATAGTCGTATTGGCGGTAGGAACTCTTTTGCGTCAGATAGTCTTGGTGGCGCAATAATTGGGCGGCGTGAAAGCACAATCGGTAAAAGTCGTGGTAGCATCAGTGCAAGTGCTGGAAGTAGCACTGTAGGAGTCACAAAAACAGTGGGAGCAGCATCAGCAGCAAACACATCAATAGCAACTGCAGCTGACACAACAGCCACCACAGCAACAGCTTTTACTGGTGTACCACCTGGTAGCCCTCGCGCCAGACCTGCAACTTTGTCGACTGTCTTTTCAAAATTTATCGATGGTATGCCAGCAGCCACAATGTTTTCCAAATTTAAAAGCAGTGGGAGTTCAACTGGTCCACAAAACGCCATTGAAACAAATCCGATAACACAATTTTTCGAAATAGGCAAGCAGATTGCAAGTGCCGGTCCAGAGTTGGTATGGAAAATTCATGATGCGTATAGAAAATCTGATGGGAAGGTAAGGTTGCTGAGAGTGACTGAGTTTGTAAAGACTTTCTTCAATTTGCTTTTATTTGTTTTTATAGGAATGCTCAATATTTATTTTTGAAAAGAAAATCGCCGAGAAACTTCATAAGCCACGAAGAAAAGAAACTGTGACGGAATTACTAAGAGCATCTGTGAAGCAGTTAGAGAGATTTCGCCACCCTAAGGTGAGCATTATCTTTAACAAAAAGGAAATATTCTAAATGTTTTGCGTTTGTCCACTATTATATGTGCATTTCAAGTTCAGAATTCATAATAATATTTTTATTTTTTTTTTCCAAATCTTTTCTATTCTTACAGATTCTTCAGATTTTTCACGCAGTTGAAGAATGTTCCGATACATTGGCATTTGCAGCTGAGCCGGTACTCGGTAGTTTAGCAAACATCTTAGCATATCATGTGAGTTGTATGATTTTTTGACTTTATTGAAAATTTTAATTCAAAACAACAACAAAAAAATCTTAGCTCGAGAAGCACTTTGTACAGCTGAAGGTCATTAATCACTATAGCTTAAGTGTTAGATCGGCTGACCTAGCTCTCTGTGTGCCTCTTTGAAGCTTATGTTTTTATGGGAAGTGCCACGCCCTCTTTTAGCAATTTTTTCAGTTTTTCTCTAATGCTAGACCGCATCATTTCTTGTATTAGTGTGGAATTTGGTTACATTACTTGAACTAGTTTTCTCGTATATCGTTTTAAAGCTTATATGCCCATAGCATATAATAATAAATCTCACTGTATAGCGATTTTTAATTTGCGCTTGTATTGGAGGTACCACGCCCTCTTCCCGAAATTTGTTTAGCTGTTAGTATTTGTGAGGAATTCGGTAACACTACATCAAATAAATCTCTTAACATAGTCTTAAATGATTTCTCGGATTTGGCTTCGGAGATATAGTCATCGGAAGTGGCTACATTTTCGAAAGTAGATCCGAGCGATATTTTTTTAATTTTTTTTTTGTATTTAAACTCCCTATTGCTCCTGAAAAATCAAACAAATTAGGCAATGGGAGCTAAAGTAAACCTGTTCTGTTTTATTAGCTTGGGCTATAGGCGTGTCCTTGAACCGATTACGTTTATTTTCATTCTCAAGAGCCATGTTTAAAGATATGGCCTGTGAACCATATTTCATTAAATAGTTTCTCTAAGTTTTTTCGAAATCGTGATTTCCACAAACAGACGGACATGCCTTAATCGCAAACCTTGAAACTTTTAATACTTCTATCCAAAAGTCTTAATCTAATCAGTGAAAATTTAGATTATTTGACTTTTTTTAATAAAAGTTTGCTTTAAAAGTTCTTTTTTTGACTTTTTGAAATATTAGTTAAAAAATCTTTTATTTCCTAATAAAATGAATTTTAAGAATATAAAAGTTAACTTTTACTCAAAAAAAACTTTTTTAAAAATTTATTTGAAGCTCTGCTTGTTCGCTTAAGGTGGTGACGCTGATCAAGAATACATTTTTCTATATCTGCCACGCCCCTCCTATGCATTACAAACGGATTAACAAAGTTAATAAATCCTGAGTGAAAGGTATAAAAATGTTAAAAAATTCAATAAAAATATCGAAAGTTATTGAAAATGTGAACGAAGTTACAAGTGGAAGCAGGATGTGACGAGTAAGGCTTTTGCCTTAATTTTACCCTCCAAAAAAAAGATGTACACATTTTCTAAATACTCTATAAAACTTCAAAGGCTACGAGTACTTCTTTAAATTTTAGCTTAGCAGACGTATTACTCGTAAGATACACTTTGTAATGTATACGTATTTTTATTTCAAAATATGCTTTCATATACAATCAATAGATTAACATCTTTGTTGGACACACACACACATGCAAGCACTTAACGATAAAAGTATTATCCTTAGTGTTCTTACGAAATTAGATTTTTGTTCGTGTGCTTTTGTCTTCAAAAGGATCTTAATAATCAGCATATCATTGCGTTGCTCTACAACTACAATCATACTTTCAATTCAATAAATCCGACTTAAAATACAGAACAACTTTCTCGCTAACGTCCTTTCTTTCGTTCTTTCCTTGCATCAGAATGCATGGGGAATGAACAATTTTGCATATGAAAAATAATCATTTACATAACTTTCTTCCGTTACTTTCCATACGTAAATATATCCTAGAGGTATAAGATACCTACTCAACTTTCTCTAAGGATCAGTGTAAGCAAAAATAGAAAATTCTAGTATAATAAAACACATTTTATGAAGGCTTTATTTATCATTGCAAACGTAAGGCAAAGCAACAACAACAAAACCGTAAGAAAAAAACAACAATTCTGCAAAGGACTCTTAAGTGTGTGCTCGAAATATGCAATTCTACACTCCTATTATAGTCGAGTACCAAATGCACTGAAAAGTTGCATTAGTGTTGGTTTTAAATTTTATTGTGTGTGTGTGTTATTTGTGTTGTTGGTACTGTAAAACATTTCGACGCACTTAAAAGTTTTTTGCCTAACTGTGTTGGTATGTTGAAATTAACTTAAGTGCAAATGAAACTTTCGTTCGGGGTTTAACCAGACACTTTGTTTTTTTTTGTGGTGTTTTTTTTCACAAAAAAGGTGAAATTACAATAAAAAAGTTCCATAAAATTGCACTTAAAAGTTGAGGCAGGTTTTTGCGTACGAATGATTTTTTTAATTGAAACAAAGTTTATGTTACAAATTTGTTTAATTAATGTTTCAATTTAACTTTTTAAATTTACTTACCAACGAAGACAATTAGTTTAGGTACTGCATATAAAACTTACACAGTGAAATGTTTTTGTTAAAAGCCTCTTCTGTTCGTACATGTGTATGCATGAATGTGTGTGTAGATATGTGTGTAAAAGTTACACAATGAGTTGTACTGAAACACGAGTGCAGTGTGAATATAAAGTTTTGTGTGTATCACTACACTTAAAAGTTGACAAATGTTGGAAAACTATGAATGTGCGATGTAGCATAAAATTTTCAATTATGAATAGAAGCTGAAATGTTGTATGGTATTTAAAATATGAAATGGAAAATATCGTTTATCGAACTAAAGTTTTAAAAAATTTTACATCTGAAAGTATAATCGAAAAGTCAATAAACGTCAAGCTGTAGCGATAGCTTCAAACCCTACAATCAAACTTTCATAGAAATAACTTTTAATTAAAACTTTTAATAGGTACACTATATAAGCACTGAAACATTTTTGTAATACTGATATTTTACTTATTATAAAACACTGAAATTTGTTCAGAATTCGTTTGAATAACTCATTACCTTTCTTAAGAAAACCATTTCTATTATTTGAAAATTATGTAGAAAACTTAAATATATAATCAAGGGAGTCGTGCATATAATTAAGGATACACAATTTTTTTATACATTTTATGTTGTATTTTATTGAACTTTTATCAATATTTTGAAGCAATGCCATTGTTATCAATTACTGATTGACATATTCGAGATATTGACTCCAATACATTTCTCGCAAGCACTGTTTGAACTGCTTCCCAGAATTCTTCTCAGTTTCGTCGAACAACTTATCAGAGTTGCTGATAAGCACTTGCTCAAGATATTGAGCAAGTTCACTTTGTTTTTTACCACTTGCCATAAGTTCCCAATTGGATTGAGATCAGAACTGCAAGATGGGCAGTCCAATACATTAAGTTGTTGACCAGTAGTAAATTGCTTGACTAGCCGTGCGGTGTGCTTCGGATCAATGTCCTGTTGAAATATTCAAGTTACGGGCATATTTTCATCCAAATAAAGCAGCATTACATTCTCCTAGATTTCATTATATTGGAATCTGTACATAATACCCTCAATTTTTCGCAGTGAGCTAAAACACCACGCCATGGCATAGCACAACAAAGCATAATGCTTCCTCGTCAATGCTTTAGTGTTGATCGGGTGTGCTTTGGGTCAAACTTCTTTGACTTTGAGCGGCGGTCTTAATTTTGCCCATCGAATGACACTCTATTTATTTTAGTTTCGTCTGAAAACAACACTTTTCCGATCCTTTGCATTCCAATGACGATACTTTTTTACAAATTCAAATCTCTTCTTGCGGTTGCGTTCAGATAATTGGGGCTTCTTCTGAGAAATCTGTCCAAAAAGTACAGCTTCACGCAAACGTCTCTTAGTAGATGGTGCTACTTTATTTTCGCCATAAATAGCCATCCGAACTCCATTTGCGGAATTATGCGGATTTATCTTAGACTTCCAGACAATGAAAGTATCTTCTCGAGCAGTTGCTATGTGGCTTCTTTGTTCGCGTTGTACCTCTCCTGTGGTCAATTATTTTTTTTTATTATTGTAGCGCGCTGCTAGTGAAAATTTTGGAAATTTTTAAGGTTGCTTCGATTTGTGTAAACGGGCTTCCATCTTGATGCATCTGTCTTATGATTTTTCGTGTGCTAACGTCACAAGATTTGTTTCTACCCATTGTAAACTACCAGAAACAACTTTACCATAAACAATTTATATCAAACCTCTTTTTATTTTTTGAGTCATTGTCACTGTCTCTATTTTGTTTTTGAATACTTTAAGGGTGGCAAAGTATTTGTTTATGTTCCGAAGAGTAAAATATGTCAAGAGTGATTCATTTAGAAGTAAATTTTTACAGTATGGATTTTAGGATAGATCACAAAATTCCTTACATAACATTAGAAAATATCAAACAATTGATACAATTAGGCTGGTCCGCACCACCAACTTTTGGTGGAATCTAAGCATAAATTATTTTCAGAGAAAAAAAAAACAAAATGAAATAGGTTATGTCCGCGTAGACAAAAAAAAAAAGGATAAAAAAGTACACGAATTTGTACCGAAAACTTTGTATAACATTAGAATTCCACAGCAAATCGAGTTAAAAATAAAATTAAATCAATTGTAAATGTTCGTTAGCTAGGCAAACTCTTGCATTGATTAATTTAATAAAAATATTTTCAATATTTTGTTTAACAACCACTGGCTTGTAGTGAAAAAATTTTGTAATTTTTTTTGGCATTTACGTACGAATATGTTTCGCTCTGCAAAATTTGCATAAAGTCTATGTAACTTAATGAAAACTCGGCAGGAACTCCTATCTGTGTCTTGACACATTCTCATACATACGCTTCTTTTTATGGCATTGTGCAGTGGCTATTATAGTTCTCCCTTCAAATGTAGATATTGCGAACGTAATAGCTGCTTTGTTGTTGCCCAAAACAGTGTAAAAACGTGGTTTACAGTTTGACGTCGAATCCGAAATTGAAAAAAAAACCTCTTATGGCAAATTTACTATCGAGGTACTCTCTGGTGCTGGCAGCCGTATATGTATTAAAACATTCTTTACCTGACATTCAGGCTAATCAACTGATCCCTGAGCTCCACATTCTAATTTTGACGCATATTTTGTGATAGCTTTTTCTCTTAGTCTCATTTTTTAACTCCATGTTTTGGTATTGGCTCTGCTCTATTTCTTTATTCTTTTTTGCTAGCATCGCTCCATCAATAATTAGCATATCCTTAATGATGTTCATCTACTAGAAAGAGATTAGCGGCTTATTTAATTTTATCATTTGAAATCCCATGAAGTCCAGTAGGGAAGATCATTTAGTTTGGCCTTCTTATATATATCGAGATTTTTTGACCATAGATATCTAAAGGCTGTGGAAATTTAGGATTGCTGGACTAAGCGTTAGTATATATCGAGACTTAATGTAAAAAAGGTTTGAAATTACGCCTCATTTTTTCAGAACTTACTTCGATGACGCTTCAGCGACCGAAACAAAAATGTATTTAACCACCCTGTTTGTTAAATATTTGAAGAAAACACATTTACCAACTCATTTCGTTATGAGCATTGTAACCATCGTTCCCTTGTCCCTATACTAAGTGTCGAGTGTTTTTATTTTAGACTGACATATTTTTGAATTGAAATAAAACACAAAAGAATTATCTCAAATATCTGAATTTTGGCTTTATGTAGTTGATATTTTTATGCAATTTAGAATATGAAAACTATTGTGGGCAGTTGAGCACCGCAACTTACCAATTGAAGCGTGTTCTGTATGCCTAATTTTCGGATATCTGAGGTCATACCTCGGCAATTATACGGCAAACGTTGACTTCCAAATGGTCTCACGTTGCTGGCTTATCTGTATACTTGGCGTATACATAAAGAAAATGACAATATTCGCTTCCGTACATACTGCTCATCGCCTGTGCGGATGGGTGATGGGCACTAACATTAGTGCTTCACCGAGAATCGATAAATATCGTTCTCGTTATCGTTATCGTAACCGAGAACGAGAACGATAAGGAAACGATATTAAAAAAATTATTTCTCGCATGACCGAGGGCGAGAACGAGAATGGTATGGCCGATATCTCGTTCTCGGCGATAATGTAATATTTATCATACGATCAACACTTGGTTTTCGTACGATAAACATTTAGAACATTGAACGCGCATTACAATACACTTTTGCTTAAAAAAATGTTCCACTACTTTTTTATTACACACATACATACATACATACACATGTATATGCGCATTCACCGACGATAATATTTTTATCCTGAAAACAAACAAAAAAAAAACAATACAAAATGTGAGGACTTATCACATTCCACCATGGTAGCAGCAACTCAAAATAGTGCTTTTTCCTCTAAATTTTTAGAGCTACCTTACCTGTCAAAATAAGCATGTATTATTTTTGTTTTGTGTATTTTTGCCAGCGACTTTTCACAGTTGTATTTAATTTCATTTTGACAAATTAGCTCTACCTAGATAATTGTACTATGCATTTTATATTTCCTCTTTAAAATTCAAAAATTAGTGTGCCATGATTTTTACTTGGAAAAATATAAGTGCCGACAGAAAGACTTTTCTCAAATCCGTCACTAATCGTAAATGCTAGAAGACAATCAATGAAAGATGATGTAATTGGCGCAATTCTTTGTATAAGCTCTTGGAGCAAAAGTGAATTAGTTGAAGAAATATGCAAATTTACTTTTTAATTTTTGATGCTATGGTTTTCATTATTTAAAGTTATAATTAAATGTATTTGATTCTTGTTAATATGTAAAATGAATTGAATAAATCAGTAAATAACGAATTTAAGTTTTGTTCTTGTAATGTATTTCTCTACTCAGTAAAAGAACATTGTTCTTCTTCAAGCTTTATTAAAGACTGTCTGACACAACTGATTAATGTCAACTTCTTAGTTAATCACGCCACATGTGCATGATATTGTAACAGGTACAATTATAACCTTTTATGCTTAATCTAGTCTCTTTAACTAAATATGTTGTATGATGGATTAATATTATTGAAAACATCTTTATTTATAGCATTATGAATATGAATACTTCACAGTTCTTAACATTATTAACAGAAAACAAAATAGTAAACTAATCAAATAATAAATATTATATATTTTTTTGCCGTCCCCATAAAATAAAAAAAATTAAAAATTCATGTCTTTCTGTATGTTTTCTATAGACCTCGAAACTACTGAGCAAACTTAGCTCTCAAACTTACAAGCTATAGGTGATTTGGTGTCGAAAGGCTTCGAATATAGCTATAAATTTTTTTTGGACAAGGGGTTGTGGCACCTTTATACGAAATAAAATACATATATCGCTATATCTTGGCATATGTTGCAGCTACAATTGTAAAACCTGATACGTAAATGTAAACTTTTTGTGCCAAGCAACTCGTTAAATGAGAACGGTGTTTGATAATGGGTCTTAGCTCTTCCCATACAACAAAACCTTTTATATTGCTATTCTATAACTATTACTTGTGAAATTCGGTACATGAACCCAATTGTCTGCAGTAAAGACTGCGTAAAATGTAGACGTGGTTATACAGTGCGTAGGAAAGCCGCTGGTTAAGCTAGTTTTGCATATGTATATAAAAATGTGAACGAGAATGACCGAGAATTATCAACGATAACGAGACGAGAACGAGACGATAACAATACAGATTAAAAATTTCTCGTACGAGAACGAGTACGAAACGATAAGCTTGGCGCCACTACGAGGACGATGCGATAATTTTTGAATTATCGTATCGTTCTCGTTTCGGTGAAGCACTAACTAACATGCACGCAAAACTATGTTTCCATGTAGTGGTACAACAATCACATGGAGTTCTACTTCTGCAGCAGTAGAACTCAATTGTTGTTGTGCGCTCAAATTTGTATACGTATGCGAAAATGCCCTCTCGTTACTCTCAATTGCACTCTCGTTAGAACTTGCAGAAGAACTTGTGCCCATCTATGGCGTTATGCAATAGCAGGCGCACGAAATTGCCCCCAATGAAATAAGCTCCAATGAAAAAATGCCCAATGAGGTAACCGCCAAAAAATATGAAATAAGACCCGAAGTTAAATCATGAAATAATTCCCGAACAATTAAATGAAATAACAGCAAATGCTTAAGCCTTATTTAATTATGAAAAAACACTCAACCTTGCCAACCCTTAAGGCGTTTTAAAATGATTTAAGTAAAGTGATCACTAGTATTCGGTTGTTTGCGCAGAAATATTCAATCGTCAATGTCACTGCCATATTTTTCTTCTCATCAACTGATTTGAACTTCTTATTTATTTTTAGGAAGCAACAAATTTCGGGGCCATAGCAGGACAACCAAACACTGGAACACCGCAACATGTGCCAACAGCAACACTTCCGAGACCACCACATGCTAAGGAATATTATTTCTTGGATATGGAGCTTAAATATGGCATATTGCAGGTATTTACTATATTTTTATTCAATTTTATTTTATTTTGTCCCTATTATTTTGTTAGCAACATTATTGGAACATTAAGTTAAAAATTTGTTTCATTTTGTTGCATAGTGTAATCACAAATATTTTATTTTCTTATACTGAGCATTATATGCAATTTCAAATGAAAAATGATTAAAAATTCGTTTTCCCTATTTCTCCTCTTTGTGTTCCAAACAGCTCACTGAAGCTCTGGCATATCTACACTATTCTGGTCACGTGCTACATCGTAATCTCTGTCCGTCTTCCATATTGATTACTAAAAGGGGAACTTGGAAGTTGGCTGGCTTGGAATTTATTGGTAAGCAGCTGGTGATTTACAGAAAAACAAAAATTCTTCTGATTTAAGCGAAAATTCAAAAAATGCATAGCCTAAAGGCAATAAAATCAATTTCAAAAAATGCGCCGAAATTCTCCTAAATCTCTTTTTTTTAATTTGCAGAAAGACTAAACGAGACTGACCTTACTGACTCAATTATCTGCCAACCTTGGAGTACGAGAGTATCCAAAATGGCTCAGCCAAGTTTGGACTTTACAGGTAAGTGTAGCCCCGCATTGGTCATTCAAATGCGTTTAGTAGCTAAATTATTTTTTTTTTTCTTTTTTCGACTCATTTTAGCTCCAGAAACACAATTGCAGTCAACTTGTAGCATCTTGAGTGATATGTTTTCCTTAGGCATGGTAATATGTGCCATTTTCAATCATGGGCGACCGTTGATACAGGCTGGGAATTCCTCATCAGCGTATTTGAAACAACTTGATTTGGTAAGTGTGCCACATTTACGTAAAAATGGAAGTTTTTTTCATCGAAATTGTTTTATCTACAATTTGTGTGTGTCTGGTATAAAATTTGTATGTTGTTAAGTAGTAAAGATTTAATATTGAGGACATAATTTTCAATCAGTAGCTTACGCTTTAGTAAAAAACGCTATTTTAAATGCTTTACACACTTTTCAATGCTATCAAAATAGCTGATTTATTTACTTTTGACAACAGTTCACAAGTTTGAAAAATTGCTTGCACACATAAATTTGCATAGTTCAAAAACATATCGCTTACGGACAATTACCAGCAATGTACGTATATTTTAAGTAAAAATTTTCTTTCAAAAAGCTACAACAACTAACTTAATTTCTAACGTATCTAAAAATGTACCAAAATCAACCAATTACCATCTACCCAACAGAGTATGAGTGATATAAAAGAAAAGGTTTTGCATAGCGTAGAACTAGATAAGCGTTATCCAATTTCACGTTTCCAGCGAAACCATTACGTAGATTTCGTTACAATGATTACAAAAGGCAATTCATGCGTAAACGTTATTTACATAACCCGAAATAAACGCAATACAAAGGATTTGATAGGCATTAACGTTAAGTTGACGAATGTCATCACCAGCTTTAGTGGCACTGCCATGCGAATTTCTAATTCGCTGTTAATTTATTTATTTTTATTTTTTAGTTAAAGTGAAAAAAATGAATCAAAAGTCCACTTCAAATACGTAATTAAATTAAAATTAGACATCACAAAAAAACTTTCATCAGGAAGAAGTTGCGTATAATGCCGCAATCCAAGGTGATGACCGCACTAAGCAACCAACAACAATCAGGCTGCTTTTGTTACTTTACAGCCTTCAATTCCCAGAAGATACAAAAGCAGGCTGTTGGTGAAAAAAAATAAAAAATTTTCAAATGTTTACCTTGATGTCAGCATTTTTAGGTTAATACCACCCATGGGTAGTTAAAAAAGAGATTGGGCGAACAAATTAAGAAAATCTAATTATGAAAAATGATTTAGATTTGAGAAAATTATAAGTTAACAAAGGCGACGTTTTTTTGCCACCCTGAAGAATATTTCTGGGTGGAGACCCTTTCAATGTGCGCGATCAGTAGCTAGTGCCTTCAGTTCTCTTCAACATTTTCCCGATTCCCGCGATTTCTGCTCTAGCAATCGTTTCCATAATCATGAGTGATCATGAGTGCATTTTTTTAAGAAAAACCACGTGTTTGTTGTAAAGAGCTAAAATTGGCTCATTTTCCCTACTTTGCCCACCTATGATCCAAACTATGCATTCAAATCACAAAAAATTATTTTTGATTTTTCTTAAAATTTTTTGGAATATTTAAAAAAAAAAATGTCGTAACCGTTTTCGTTGTGGACGCCATCGAAAGTCGCTATTTTGAAACTTCCAAAAATGCCACATGGCATTGAAAATTGAAGGTCTGTCAAAAACTTTGAGGCCCCGCAGAGTCATTTGTATGAAAATGACTCCGTCTTTCTGACAAAGAACATTCATTTGCTTTTTTTTCTTATCTCATAGCAAACTAAATAAATTCTTCAACCAGATTAAGATTCAGCGCATCTAAAATCACAGAAAACTTTTCTTAAGTCTGCCGACACCTTTTTCGTTGCAAAGTTCAAGATAGAGCGGATTTCAGACGAGCCAGAGAATTTATGGGTCGTGGTTCTCCACACCCAAAACTATAAGAAAAGTTAATTCTGATTTGCTACTCAAGATAATGGAAATAAAAATAGTTTTTGAACTTAAATCAAGGCTATTCATTCAATTAAGGTATTTTGACCTATGACCTTTGACCTACTACAGCAACTGATCTAAAATTGTAATACCAGATAAAACATTTCTATCAATTTCTTAAAATGAACTCAGAAAATCATCTGCGAAAATTACGTTCCCTCTTGAAAACATCCTCATTATTCCACAACTTAACAATATGAGCAACTTATTCTCACCGAGGTGTTAGACTTTATAGGTCTCACAAGTGATTTATCATTTTCATTCTTAGACTCACGAAAAGTAGCTTCTAATTCAATACGGAATGACAGTAAAAATTTTCTTACTGCTAATTGAATATTTTATTAAAAGTGGAAGTTTTCGCCTTCGCTTACCAATGCCATAAGTCTCAACGTTTCACACCCAACAGTATCACATACGCGTTGTTTCCTTGTTACCCTGCAACTGGAGTAAGTTGCGCCAACTCTCACCCACTACCAGTATCATCTACAGAATGCTTATTACTTATTTACGATTTCGATTAACCACACGCAGCCTCATTTTGTTCATCTCATCCTTTCTCATTTTGTTGTATCCTGTTTATTTTCCTTTTCTCTTCCAGTTGGAGGACACCGTACACTCTATGATTTCCCGCGTCCCAGTGCCACTTCAGGAAGCAGCATCACGTCTTGTTAGTCGTGATCCAACGGCAAGACCGACGGCACAACTTCTGCAACTGATTAAGTATTTCAGGTAAGTTTTATAGTATGTTTAGCGCTATTGTGACCAATTCCATTTTCCATCTGCAACTACAACACCAGCTATTGCTGTTAGTGATGTAGAATTGTTCTTCAATACTCTGATGAACCCGAAATATTTTTTCCAATTTTTATAGTAAATCGATTTTGTAGAATGTAATGCATTCTTCTGAGCAATGTTTTGGTTCTTTTCTGGCATATCCACAGCATATCCTGGTTACCATTTAAACTAAATGTAATGCCTCTTATCGATTCTTTTTTTCTTCGTTTATTTACATAAACCTAATCGGATGTTGCTGTTGGCATTTGTTTAGCACTTGGCTTAAATATGTTGTCAAGATAACCGGATGTGCCACGCCATCATGCGTTCAATGGCTTTCCGTTTGATGTCTTCATTGTCATTGTCGTCGTCGTAGTCGTCGTCTTGTTTGTGGTTGTCAACTGTGTGTGTACTTGTCAGCGTATTTAACGCTACTCTATGTTGGTCTTTCTTGTCGTCCTTCCGCAACGAATTAACTCAAGAGCACCCAAGGCGCTGTACCCTGCCCCGTTAGCAAAACTTATTGCTGGTATCGCGTTGTTACTTCATTATGTCGTCGTTTCCTTTTCCGGTTTGCTTGCAATGCGAAACTGTGCACAACATCATGCTCTACCATATTGGTGGTATTCATCATTCCTGTTTGTTGTGTACTTTTATCATTTTGTTTTCTGACTATCTATCTCACTGCTACGTATCTATGATCTGTGAATCGCACAGATTGTTGCCGTGTGACAGCGAGCAGCAACAGTTTCAGTTCTATTTCAATGTTGACACACAATCTGAATTTGTTACGTGAATAGCACGTTGTGTAAGTAACCTCGTCAAGGAGATGTCAGTAATTTATTATATGACGTTTTTCTGTTGAGACGAAATTTCTCTGATGAAATATTTTTTTTTTTTTACAACTTTTCTACGATTGAGAGTTATTTTGTAAAACATTCAACATTTATAAAGTTAGAATTCACAAAACTGAAGGTTTTGATTGAAAAAAAAAAACGTGACATTTTGCTTAACTTTTCAACTTTCTACCAGATTCATATCTCTTGAAATTTATTTTTTTTCTTTATTTTTATATAATGTAATCATAAAATCCTTTACCAGGACTTACATGAAAAAAAAACCAAGGCTGAATCGATTTCGATTTTATTGATCTCTTGATATTTTTAAATCACTGCAATTTTATGAGATAAAATCTTTATTTCATGTCTTCTTATCCAATGGGATATTTATGACATGACATTTTTAGCTCATTAGTCCTATTATTACTTTTTACAATACTCCTTTGTTTTGTCCCCATAGATATTTTTGAACATAAAAACAATAATGTTTCAAAACACCTTGAGTCCTGTTTTCTGAACTGATTCTTAAGTATTCGTTTTTCATGCAGCAATTTTTATTCCACTAACGTCTGCAGTAAATTAGACTTAGTATTGTGATACTAAGAATCTGCTTCGATTTTTTTTTAAAAGCAAAGTATATTTTTGATTTATATGAAAAGCTAAGCCTTGATAACTTTCATTGACTTTGGACCTTGATTAACTCATAAAGTTTTCATCTCATGATATTTTTATCTTTTATTATTTGTATCTCATGTTGCATATTTTCAAATACACTGAATGGAACAGGATGTCATTGATTGAAATAATGATTTCAAAGAAAGTTTCTTTTTAAAGGCTGAAGTAGTGTTTCTACAAAATGTGCAACATAAGTTGTAAAACCATAGTCTTTTAAAAATCAGATATGTATAAGGATGGAGTAGCTATATACTTGATTACTCATTAGGGTGACTCAATGTTTTATTTTTTTCAAATGGGTTCAATAGCTGCAAGCACATGAAAGAAAAATAGTGAGTCAAGTAGAGCTCATAATATCATGATAGAGAACACTTTAATAGACAGTTTCTATATCTCATGATAGAAAAGTCTCACCTAAATGGGAGTGTCGTTGGAAAGAGCTTAAAATTTTCCATAAAAACCTTTGCATTTTTTGTAAAGATAACACTTCGTGAGAAATAAACCAAATTGAGGAACTTTTTTTTTAACTTCTTTATGGAAAAATTGTTTAATGTATCATAACCAAATCAGACTTAGACTTTAAGTAAATGGTGACTTTCGGTAAACTTTAAAGTTGAATAATTAAGTTCAGAATAGAGAAATAGCTAATTTTCAAAAAGATGTAAGCAGCAGGTTTTGTAACGAAAATATTTGTTAAAATAGAAAATTTTTTAACTTTATATAGGTCTGCAGAACGGAGTATGTCCAAATAAACTCATTCTAATTCGCTGATACTTTTGCTGAACTTAATTTAATCAAGTCAATAACTGAGAACATTTAAGATTTACTTATTTCAGACTTTAAACTCAGGTTTTTATATTAAATATTTTGTTTTTTTGTAGTGATCCAGCGGTAAATGCATTAAAGTTCTTAGATGTCATTAACATGAAAGATCCCTCACAAAAATCGCATTTCTACAGGACGACACTAAAGGAAGTAATACACAACATACCAAGGGTAAGATAATATTTGGCCAATCATGTTTTTTATACTCTCGAAATGAAGTCATTTGCGTGAATTGCATGAATAGCAAATGCGCTTATGCAAAAGTCCTTTTACGACAGTTGCAATACAACAGCAACAACAACAGCATTTTTATGACAAATTTTGCATAGCAAAAAAACACAAATGTTGTATATAAAAAGCTATAAACTTTTATTATTTCAACTATAGAAATTGTGGTGGCAGCACGTGTGGCCTGTACTGCAGGCTGAAATGCATGCGGGTGAGGTGCTAGCGGCAGTTCTACAACCAGTCATGTTGCTGGTACAAGAATCGACGCCAGAGGAGTATGAAGCAATAATATTTCCTGCCTTGAGGTAAGTGAAAAAAAAAAGTTCAAAATAATAAAAAAAAGGAGTATTTAATTAGAGCTTTTGCGCTTAAACCGAATGCTTAATTAAATTTAAAAATTTTAAAACTGACGCAGATTTCTATTGTATTATCACATTGAAGTAATATTGAGTTAGCAACTTTTGTTTTAAAATTATTACTTAAATTCAAACGTGAAAAAATCTATCATGAAACATGTTATGTTTATAGAACCCCACCCAGTCGACAGTTCAACTTTAATTCTTTTTACAAGTTGGTGCTCTTGTGCTAAATAAAGGAAATACAGCAACGTAAACACATTTTCATTCATTTTATTGCTATTTTTCTATTGTCTAAGCACTGAGGAAAACAACTTGCAAAGTTATACAAGCATCACTTCCTAAGTAGATTCGTCGAAGCTGTTTAATAATTCATTAATTTCCGCACTGTTACTTCTGCTGCTATTCTTCAGCTTTACCCGAATAGGGAACAGCATTGGCAGTCGTGGTGCACAATGTAACACCATGGTACATAAATGGTTGATTACGTATAGCGTTGTTAACTACTTAGTGCTTTTAAAGAAATTAACTTTAGTATTTATTAAATTGAAAATATTTTTGGAAAAATTTAAGCGAACTTTCGGTTGTTACGTCTGTCAATCATCTCGTCAAAGTAAAACTAAATTTTTAATTTTGTGCTCTTTGGGAAAATTCCGAAATTGTTCCGATGATGAATTAAGGTCTACAATTTTATCTTCTCAAAATTATTAGTGTCTTCATTTACAAGAAAATTTTATTGACATTAAGTAGTCCTTAAAACGCTTAAAATCAGTGCCGTATTAGGTGAAAAATTTCAACTTATATGATGTTAAAATTTTTCGAAATTTTGTGAATCTCGATTCCTGGCTTGAAAGCTCTAATATGTATGAATGTCACAATCACATGCTGAGCTTTTATTTTTTTAAATGGCTATAACAATTCAATTCAAATCTTTAAGAAAATTTGAATGAATTTTATGTTCATAGCTATGCATATGCCGTCAGATGACAAAAACATTTGTGTGCAAATGGCACACGCATTCTCACGATATCCTCGTCATGTGAGTTGAGTAAGTGAAGACTTGAACCTGTGGAGTCCGTCAAGTCCGTTGCGTTAGCGTAAACAACTGACAAGATGGAAATAAAGGAAAAAGGCGGTTCGATGAATAATTCTGCAACGCATTTCAAGTCAAACGAATAATCAACAAACAACTTTTTGATTGATAAATTTCATAATTTCTTCTGTAGGTATATTCTGATTTTATATATGAAGAAAATTTCAATTTTATTATACTTTTTTTTTCTATATTTCACACAAACTCGCAGTTATCAAAGTATTTAACGTGAGTCAAGACCCAATGTGCAACGGATCCGAAACGGACCTCATATACGGATCCGTTTCGGATTCTTTTTCGTATGAAACTTCGCTCAAAAAACCGGAACCCGCTTTGTCGGATCCGTAACGGATCCGAAACGGACGTCATATACGGATCCGTTTCGGACTCGTTTTTCGTAGTAAATAAAACGTATCCGTTTTTTTGAAATAAAATCAATCAATACAAATGTATGCATTCCATCTAAGTCGTAATTTGTATACTTTGACGCAACGGACTTAACGGACTCTATGGGTTCAAACCTTGAACCTTACTTGCCAATCTAATATATAATGTAAAATTGTCACGAGATTCTATTTTGCAGTTTTTTACTTTGTCCGTTTGTTTACTTTTTTGTTTTAAGAGTCAAGAAAAAATTCAACTTTTTCATTTAGTCTGATTAGGTTTTGAATGAAAACCCGGCTAATGTAAATTACGAGATTCGTAGTTTGTGCCGTTTTTGCTTATCTTTTGGCTCAAAAACGATAAAAAAATAGAATGAAATAAATGGTTTTTCCTTTTCTTAGAGGCGTGACACTCTGCCCATTTTTCCATTGAAACGTACATTTTCCCTTATCTTTTAAGTACATATGTACATACATCAATATTATCCATCTGTGTCTAGCGGCGTACCTAAGGGGGCCAAAGTAGGCTTGGTGGCGGCAAAATGGTTCTTGGTTTTTATACTTTATTAATTTTGAGGACTCTTTGTTTTTTTAGTAAATAGTATATTGCAATCAACAGGGGGTGTATTTAATGTCAAAAATATCTTATTTTGCTGGGTTTTGAAATGCAAAAGCTGACAAGCTTCTTTTTTGGTAAATAAAAATTTTTCGCGGTACAAATTTTTTGGGTAGGGGGGCGGGAAATTCCATTGCTACCCTGGGCACCGAGTGTGTACGGTACGCCACTGTCTGCATCAAATAGTTGATGAAATATGATGCATTTGATTTTTATCTATTAAGGAGGGGCGTGAGAATCGGAACCAACGCGCTATAAAACGGCAAAATCACCTATAGAATCGGATTCCTCACTCATAATATGCACTAGTTAGGCCTTGCGGAGAGACTTTTCAAATATATTTTATGTATCATCGTTTTGAAAATGCAAAAAAAAAAAAACAACAAAAACTTGGTCTAAAAATAATTGCTTTGCACAAAAGTTATGACATATTTTCACAAGCGAAAAATGCTTAAAACTCTTTTCTTTGATTTTTATTAATGAAATTATTCCAAGTACTTGTTGTTGAAAAATAATTTTGAATATCCATTCCTATGCTTCACATCACTAATTTTCCATCGCAGTGAAATCTTGACTTGTAAATTTAGAATACCAAAAAAGAAAGTAGCAAAAAATAAAACAAAATTAAATAAGTAGCTCACAAGTATTTTTATTTTAACTTTCTCACAAAGAAAACTTTGTAGGTGTTAGTTTTATTTCCGTTTCCGCTACAAGTCAGGCACACATACAATTTTTATGCTGGACATCTGACATTTTGACACCTGTTTTTTTTTTTGTTTGATGAGTTAATTAAAATAGATTGTGGATATTTACATATAGTGCTCATCGCTATAAAATATCAAAAGGCATGAATATACACTGAACACAGATTTATATGAAAAAAACTTGCATTTATGTTTTCACGATATTGTTTTGAATACATGTGGAACCGTTTTTAATAAAATTGCAGTGCTTAATTCAAATACCTTAGCAAATACAGAATCCGAATTGCTATGCAATAAAATTAGATTCGCTGTTTCATGGTGAGTAAAAAATAATACGGGAGGAGGGGTCTATCTTGAGCACTTTTTGAGTTACAAGATGTTTAGAAAAGTTCCTTTATTCACCTAACGAAAATCTTTCATTTAATTGCCCTGGCTCTATTAATTATAAATTTATGCTGTAGTCTTTGTTTGTAAGTACTACTCCAAAGGACTTTGTTAGACACCTTTTAACGTTTGGGGTGCTCAAATCCCCCTCCCATACAATTTTTTACTCTCAATGAACCAGTTAAATGAATTGATCCAGATAATAATTTTCATGCGGAATTTCAAGTTCATTGTGAGTAAAATATTATGAAGGCTATGTTTAACACTTTATGAGTTACAGGGTGCTTTGGCAAATTTCATTTAATTACTTTATGGATATCTTTCATTTCATAGCTCTGGCTCCATTACTTAGAAAGTTATGAGGTAGTCTTTGTTTGTAAGTACTTACTTCTCCATTGGAACTTTAATATGCTTTGGGGGTGTTCAAGTCCCCATCACACACAATTTTTAACTCACAATGAACCGGGCCATCGAATTTTTCCATATGGCTGTTCACATCCGCACCACCCAGTATAACTGACTCATTTGATTGCTCTAGTTTCGTTACCATAAAAATGATGATACATTTTTTGTTTGCAAGCAATTCTCTGGAGAATGTTGTAGATAGGCTCCCTCCCATGTAATTGCTTACTCATAATAAGCTAGAAAATTGGCTTCTAAAATACCTGTAACATTGAAACATTTTCATGAAACATTTTTAAGAACGCTCAGAAAACACTCAAATTTACGCATAAAAAAATACAATTTTATAAGTTGTATTTGTGTCCCCCCTCGAAAAATGCCATTATTCATAACTTTCTTAGAACTTACGTTTCCTTAAGTGCTCTCGAAATACTTAAATATTTTAAATTTACGTAAATACAGAAAGTTGTGCTAACAATTATTGATTAGGTATCCAATTCAATTGCTAAGCAAACTCACATAGCTCACTTTCTTACAAACCAAAAATTTACAGAGTTGTCTTCGCATCACCAAAATCCATTCAGGCGACAGTAACGTTGCTTGAAAATTTACACCAGATCATTGAAAAAACACCAGTGGATGAGATCACAACAGATGTAATGCCTTTGTTATTCAACTCTTTTGAGAGCTCTACAATTCAAGTGCAGGTGAGTGTGTTGTTGGTGGGTTGGTTATTTTTTGCTCTTCTGGTTGCAAGTATGGGTGTATTTTTGGGGTTGAGAAAACACTTATCAATGATTGGGTTTGAGTGTTAGTGCTTGTACGAGCATGTACATGTCTATGTATGCGTATGTGCTGCCTATTGTATTTCAACGCAACAATAGAAAATAGAGAAATTTTGCAGAAATAAAAAAACAATGAGTATCGATGATTTAAACAAAGGTTCCAATGAAGCAATGCCGATTTCAATAGGGCAATTTATTCAGAGAAACAATGACAAATGTGAATGTGAATGAAAGAATGAACTTTTTTATAAAAAACAAAAAATTATGGTAAAAAGTCAATGGCTTATTGTGCGATTGTTGTTAAATCAAGTTTCCAATAACTAAATACATACAACTGACATTGTTTTCTTAATTTGTCTAATGTTTTTCTGACAATAGGGTGCTGCACTTATTGCTGTCGCAAATGTTTACGGCAACATTGATGAAATTTCCATACGTCGCATGGTTATGCCAAAGGTGAAAATGGTGTTCGAGAAGAATCTTAACGATGTGAAAATTGTAACCAATGTGCTGACGTGCATCGAGCGAATTCTTGAGAAGCTTGACAAATCCCAGGTTAATTGTTTGAGTTTCACTTTTCATGAATATCAAAGCATTCTATATAGTACCTTTATGTGTGTGTAAATGAATTTAATGTATGTATGTGTTTCCATGCAGGTTATGGATGATGTCATACCATTGCTGTGGGATGTACGCTTATCTGATCCAGATATAATCATACGTATTGTCAGTAAGTATTTGTTGTCGTAAAGGATTTTCCAGAAGAAACACAATGACAGAGATTTATATTATATATACATTTTACTGCTAAATTGTTTCTCCTTCGTAGATATTTATCGCAAATTGCTTATCGATAAGAATTACGGCTTAACGGTGCATGTAATGGCCACAAAGATTATGCCAACTCTCATACCACATACTGTGAATCCTTCATTAAATCTCGATCAATATACATTTTTGCTAGAGGTCCTACAGGAAATGTTAGATCACATTGATCGACATCAACGCAATAAATTAAAATTGGACAATCTTTCTATACCTTCCCCGGAAAGGCATCGCACACTGAGGCATCAGTTTTCATCGGATAACATGCATGCGCCTCCATTTAATATTCCGAATTTACGTATTGATCAACGTAAGACATCAAGTGCCGAAGATATGGCGCGGAAAAACTCTGGAGGTAAGTGCAATTAATAAAATTTTATCACGCTTCTTCCTAACGGTTCCAGCTGCCATTACACAACATATTCCTTCAATTTTTTTTGTTTGAGTGGTTGCGAAGAGGGACTGCGCAGAATGTAGTCTTTTTTTCTACTAGTAGGTAGTGCCACGCCTCTAATAGAAAATACTTTTCCACTGCTTAACTAATGGACTGATTTTAATGAAATTTAGGGTGAAGATAGATTGAACCCTAATACAGAATCTAAGAACTTAAAGTTCTTTAAGGGGACATAGCACCCTGAAACAAGAGCACTGACTTTGATGAAATTTGGTATGCAAATAGATTGAATCTTGAGTAAATATATTTAGTCTGAGTGGGTGGTGCCACGCCTCTAACAGGAAAAAAGTTTTTACTTAGCTAATGGACCCATTTTGCTGAAATTTGATACAGAATTTGGTTGAATCCTGAAAAAAGTTATTTGTTTTAAAGTAGGCGGTGCCACGCCCTCAATAAGAAAATATTTTTGACAGCAAACTTATGGACCAACTTTGATGAAAATCGTTTTGGAAATGGATTGAACCTTGAGGAAATGTATTTGTTTTTGACTGGATGGCGCCACGCCCCTAACAGTAAAATTTATTTTATAAACTAAGTAACGCTTCAAATCTAAAATCCCTTAAATGTGTCAATATTCTACAACTTTTATAAGAAAGTTTTCAGAAAATTTAACGAAAACTTCTCAAAATTCAACTCTAAGTAAAAACCAAAAATATAAAAGTTTCAAATCTTTAACCTTCTGTTCATTGACGTTAATTTATACAGAAGTATCCTTTTATAATTAGACATCTTTATTTCTTTTTAATTTTCTTTTCTTTTTTCTTCTTCCTTCTACCTACAACAAATGTAAATTTATAAGAACTTAGTGTTTCACGGTTGTTTTTTGACGAACACATAATAATTTGACTTTTATATTTTCTACACTTTGCCACAAAGTCAAAGTTTTGTTTTGTTCAAAAGTGGAATGAAAAAACTTTTTAATTCGAATTTTCTACAGTTACTCTACAGTTTGTGTTCGACAACGACAAGGGCAACGACTATGACTCCTGTTGTTGCGTATTACCAACAACTTAAGCGAAAATGCAAAGACAACTTCACAGTGAATCCATAGACTACGAGTTGTATATAAAAATCTGTTGCCTACATTGATTAAAGGCGGAATTGCCAGGAAATGGTAGAGTGGTGTGAGAGAAAATTGGAGGCTTAACTCACAGTTACTGTGAACTAGCAACGATTCGTCTCCTTAAAAACAAAAAAAACAAAAAAAAACGCGGGATAAATATGAATTTCCTTAGGGGGTTTTTCCTTTGACTTTGAAAAAATAAAATTGACTCAGTTCGCACTCACTGACTGGCTGACTTGAATTGAGTTGGCTGAAAATTAAGTCGCTTCTAAAATGTGCATTAATTAAGCTCTTCATGGCATAATTTGCGTACTTAACATTTCTGCTACACTTGAGGGAGCAGCAGCATTTGTATCCGTAAATGATGCCATTGGCAAATTTACAGAAAACCTTGCTAAGCATTAAGAACGTGGCGGTTGGGAGTCAATCACAGTGATTACAGATTGTGCGATTTTGGTAAAATGTTGGCAGTTTTTTTTCATGCTTACCTTATGAGGCCTTTTTGATAACTCCAGCAAAAGAACAATTTTTTTTAGCTATAAATTAAATGCTTTACATTATGCCAGAGATTCATTTTGCCGCAAAAATTCTAAGCCGAACTATTGTGAACGCACTTAACATTTTAGTCGTTGAAACATTTTCAAAAAATATGAAGATCTGGCAACGCTTGCTACGCATTCAGTGCTATCTGAAATTAAAGTGAATTGTTTTGAAACGTGAAAATATCGAAGGCTCCTAAAATGCGTTAACACATCTTCAGGCGATAAGCGTGGCGGTCTACTATGACTTGTAAATTCAATTGGATGTAATTTGGCTATTTTAGCAGAAAATTTTAATTAGAAACTTTTTGACGAACAATGGGTGTAATTAAGTCTTTAAGTACTATACAGGTATTGTTGCAAATACAATGACATTTTATGATAAATATATATTTTATGAAAAACGATTCGATATTTCCGAAAAATAAAGGCATAATACCTTTTATATGTACATGACGATATGCAATACGCAGTCCGTATTAATGTCGGTTACACACTTAGCAGTATTTATGGAGGGAACAAAGCCTTTCCAGTAACTAAACTCCTTGGATATTTCGGTAGTTTGGTTTCAAATTTGGAAATGCTCTTTTTCAAACAGCATGACATCTCTGAGGGGCTGTGAGCTAAGCGTTATATGATTTATATGCTAACCGTCTCTACTTACCATTGGAACAGAGTTGTCACTGGTGCATCATTTTGATGTACATGATTTTTCGAGATTATCCAGATTAAACTATGATTTATCTTAATTCACTTGGTTCAGCAGTAGAGCTTTCCTTAAGCATATCCATAAGTTTTATTCTTAAGAGAAATATAGTTGAAAATATGGAGTATATACAGAAACAGCAAGGTCAAGTTCAAAAACTGAAACCTATCTGGCCAGCTCATCGGACCTTTCGCTGACCTCATTCTTAATCTCTTTTGCTTCCAACTGGAACTTACCGAAAAATGCTAACCGAAATGATTTGTATGAAAACATGGAAGCAGGGGCGAATTTGCGATTTTGGCGCCCTAGGCTGCATAACTCATGGCACCTTTTTTAGAAGACTTCAATAAAAAAAAATTGTTTTTAAAAAAATTCTATACCCACAGAAAATTTGCTAACCCAAAACAATGTGCCCCCCTGATAAGTTGCCGCACTAGGCTGCATCCTACTCAGTCTGTACGTACATAAATCCACCACTGTATTTAGGTATATAGAAGCGTGAGTTGACTCCGACGAATAGAGCTCGTCAAGAAGAAACTGCGCCATTCTCAAAAAAGAAAATAAGTGGTTGAATAATTGAACCAGCCCGAAATAACTAGAGATTACCAAGAACTCGTGAAGAGTATAGAGTTAGAAAAAGGAAGTTAACAGAATTTCAGTGAAAAATAAAATTTCTCAATAAAAATTCCGTGATGGAAGATAAGTATTTAAGAATATTGAGAAAATTACTCAGAAAACTAACGTCTGATCGTATAGCAAAAGACTCGAACCCTTCTTGATAGTTCGAGGAATCTGGTCACCAAACTACACGCGATAGCAGATGAATTTAAACATCATTTTCAATAGCTACATGAAAGACAACAATCCTAAAGCTACAGTGGTGGTCAAAATAACAAGAGTGAGAATCATATGTTTATTGCATAAAGTCTATATTACTTAAGAAAATTTTATTAAATTTATATAGTATTTAAGACTATTTCATCTTTGATAAATTAACAGAAAAAGTTTTTGTAATTCATTAAAAAAAGAACATCAAATCTGATTTTATTTAAGTTCATGGTCCTCTGAGGCGGTCAAAAAAATAAGAGCGTGTAAATTACCACTTCTAAAAAGAGTGCAAAGATTATTATCATAAACCAATATTTTGAAGAATATAAGAAAATAATTACCTGACAGATTTAGTACTTCGTTGCGTAACCCCTATTTTTTAAAACTGCATCACACCTTCTTGGCAGGGAGTCAATAAGCCGTTGACAAGTTTCCACAGGTGTGGCGTACCATGATTCCTGAATTTCTCTTCACAAAATTTGTTTGTTGGTAGTGTTTTTTTCCGAAACTCTTTTTTTTAAATCTCCCCACAGATTCTCGATGGGGTTTAAGTCAGGCGACTGCGAAGGCCATGGCAAAACCAAAATTTTTCGTCGCTCAAACCAAGTCTTAACAACCTTGGCGGTATGTTTGGGGTCGTTATCTTGCTGAAAGGTCCATTTCAATGGCGTATTGTCCTCAGCATAAGGAAGTATTATATTTTCTAAGATATCAATGTAGTGTTCCTTTGTCATGATATCCTTTATCCAAAATATAGGACCAACTCCAGCGTAAGAAAAGCAACCCCAAATTTTGATGTTACCACCACCATGTTTCACTGTCTTAGTGGTGTTCCTTGGATTGAAATCCTGATTTTTCTGTCTTCTGACATAAATTCTGCCATCTGATCCAAACAAATTTATTTTTGTTTCGTCACTGAAAAGAATGTTTTTCCAGTTTCGTCGATTACCTGACGATAGGTTGTTAGTAGCAAACTCAATACGTTTCCTTATGTTAACAACGCTAAGCAGTGGAACCTTTCTCGCTATTCTACCGTGCAAATTATTTTCCTGCAAACGTCGTCTAATAGATCTAGCACTGATATCTAGAGACAATTTTTTTTAATGCTCGTTGATGTTGAAAATGGATCCTTAACAGCCTCTCTAACAATTCTTTTATCAAGTAATTTCGTTGTTTTTCTGCGACGTCCTCTAGTTTCAACCTGTTTTGGTGTTAAATTCCGCTCTTTTAATATTCTTGCTATTACGCATTGAGAACGCTGCAGAGCATCTGCTATAAATTCGTATGTTTTTCCACTATCACGTAGTTGAAGAATCAGTCGCCTTTCTTCTTCGCAACAATGCTTTCCGCGTCTCATAACTGTTATCAATATATTTTATAAATATGCGAAATGCAATTAAAATACACTTTAGTCAATTAAATCAACTTCACTCTTACGAATAACTCGAAACAATAAAAATCACGCCGCCACTCTTATTATATTGACCAATAAAAAAAAAGATGGGTACACATCTATAACGGTTGTTTGGTTAGTTTACATTAGCACTTATTGATTCCATGGAAATATGTTACAGTAGAGGCGAACACATGTGATGGACCTCATTGAAAGCAAAACTATTGCTTTTAGGAATAGATATATAAAGTCTAGCTAAAAACCCTCATTCACTCTTATTATTTTGGCCACCACTGTATATGAAAAAAAAAACAAAAACACCAGCAGTGACATCAGGAGCCCAGCACAAAAACGTTATTCCCTCCGAAAAAAAATTTCCTCCTCGCAAAAATTTTATTTATGGTAAAAAAAAAATGTCCACACTTTTAACATCTCGGAAAACCCCTAGCAAAATGAGATATATTTCAAATTATATAACAAAATCTCCACCTCGAACTGTTTCCATTTCTCCCAAGATGAGCTACCGAACACCACCAATCAACGTGAAAATCCCGAGTAGCTAAAGAACAACATAGTGACCAGATGCGATAAATTATCATGCTAATTTTTCAGGGAAGAGGGCAAGAAAAAAATATATGTAGCTGTCGGAAGTAATGAATTATTTCTTTATAGGCAAGGGGTGATGATATGGTCGTGTGCATGCATCAAAATTGCACTCAAATTTCTGAGTTAATTTGCTTATGAAAATCATAAATTTTATTTTATTGGTTTGTTACTGAGAAAGTTATTAGGCAATCTTTGTAAGTACTACTCTAAAGGAACCTCGTTAAAAACTTAGCAACTTTTAGGGTGTTCAAGACAGACACCCTCTTCCCTCATAATTTTATACTCACAATGAACCAGGGTCTCTAATTTTCATTGTGGCCATTCGAATATAGACCACTCTGTATGTATATTTTCATAGTAATGGAGGCGTATGGTCCCCCTTGAATCTGACGATATATGTATATAGATAAAGTTTTCGACCGCTGGCTAAAAAAACACTATAGTGATTTCTTTTAAGACAGGTTGCCATGTGCCCATTTTTTTTTTCTATTAATTCAAATGAAGCGTAAAATAACATTTGAATATTTTCTTATATGTACATATGCTATTTTGAAAAATTCATACGAATTTATTGATATGCATATATGAGTAATTCCTTTGTCACGTGTTCGAAGCATAAAGATGCCGATTAAAACGGCAATGCATTCATAATAAATAATGCAAAATATAACAAACAAACAGACAAAGAACACTGACAGCAATAATAATCCCATTGTTATTATTCAATATTTTGCAGGCTCTGGCATGTTGGGTGGCTGGTGGTTTGGTGTATCGCCTTCATCGCCGGATAGCAATTTCTTGCGTGTTGCCAATGCATTCCCCAACCGACGACTATCCGATAACACGCTGATGACACCAAAAATACGCATTGCACCATCCTGTGCCTCATCACCGGGTGGTACACCCGGTGGTGGTCTTCCCATACGTCGGCATTCGAGCATCGGACCACAGGAAAGACGTGGATCAACAATTAATTTGTCACCACCAACTGTAAGTGTGTTTGTCATTGTTGTCGTATTTGAGAAAACCAAAATGAAAAAAAACTTTCCTGCATATTATTGCAGTTTGGTAGAGAATTATTTATTTATTCGCCTTTTTTTATTTTTATTTGTGTTCTTATTTTCTGTTTTTATCATACCAAAAGAGTTTAATAATTTTATGTTTCCTTAATTGATAAAGAAATTTTCGATAAACCTTTTTATTTAAATCTGTTTACAATTTCCATATAAAGATTAAAATATTTATTTGTTAAATTAAATTTTATGTTTTCATATATCTTGAATTTTAGTCCAGCAGCAGAGTTTCGGCTTACATTGAAAATGCTCGGATATATATAGTACAAACATATAGAACTTTGAGCGAACTTTTCAAATATGATTTAGGGTCAATGACTGCTCCGAGCATGTGTCTATGTTGATTTACGCAGTCTCCTAACTCGAACTCAGCTCTGAAGGCTGCGATTCAACTACAGCAAGTCCTATATTAGTCGGAGTCTATGTATCAAATACCGAAACTTTAAGTTCGTTGTAAAAAATCCATTAGCCAACTTTGATATATTATTTTTCTGATTCGGAGAACATTTATATATATTTAGGATGGCTACTGTAAAGATTTTTTTTTTTATTTTAGACCACATATCAAAAACTCATTCCGGAGAAAGAACCGTCACACTTTGTCAAATAACAGCATCTTTTTGCATTCAATTTAGAGTGGGGTCTGTGTGTTTCCGCGAACACACCGTTGATTTTTTCATAGTGAAATTACTCTCTTGACATCTCATTCCATATTCTCTCTTCAAAAGTGAAAAAAAAAAAACAATTGAAAAAGAGTTCGTTCTATGAACTTCTAAGCCAAATACAAAGTGAACGTTTACACGAGGAAACTTTTGAGAAAAAGTTATCATGTTTGTTGGCAAGAAGGGAAAAACATTTTTATTCGTTGGACAACGTTTACACGAGGAAACTCTTGAGAAAAAGTTTTCCTGTTTGTTGGCAAGAAGGGAAAATCGAAAAGGTGTTGTACAGAATGTGTCGTACCCGCGAATTCCCTTTCGTTTTTATTCATTAGCTGATAATATGCTTTGAATTTACGTTTGTTATGGCGGGTTGACGCAGTAATTGCTTTGACATTTTCTTGCACAAAGAAATTCTAGTTTTCGTGTGTAAACGCAAAACAAATTCACAAAAGAGAATAGACAAGAATTTGTCTCACCGAATTTCCTCGTGTAAATGTTGACAAACTGCACAATGAACAAAGAAAAAAAAACAACAATAACAAGACAGTATTCAAGTAGTAGCATAAGCAGTGGTGTCCCCTACCACAAGCATACGTTGACGATTCTGTATACGTGCACGTTTTTCACGCTCTTTAACGCTTTTTCACGCTCTTTAAGCACCTTCTTGTTCTCATTTTTACGCTCTTTGAATGCCTGCTCATTCTCTGAGCAGCACCAAGCATAAGCGTCAGCAACGAAAAATTCAGCGACCATATTTGTGTGAGGTTTTGCAAAAACTAAATCCTATAAAAAGGATATTTGACTTTGAAAAACTAAAACAAGTATGCAATAATCTTTTTGAGCACAATTTTATTGTTTTAAGAAATAAATTATTGAAATCGGCTCAGTATATTTTGCAACAAAGCGTTATAAACCATTTCGTTATAAGTAAATAAATAGTATATAAGTATATACTGCGCATTCTCAGCAGTTAGGAATATCTGCCATAACAAAATAATTACTAAATTGTTATCAACTACTCTTAGTGGAAAAATTTTTAAATGGGGCATTATTTCTAAAATGTCCATCTCAAAAAATCGATTGATACGTTTCTATATGGTATAGTGCCTTTCAAGTGAAAAGTTTGTATTCCAAAATATTCGATCATTTTCTGTGTGTAAAGTCAAATTGTTATTTTATGCCTGCAACTGGACTATTTATAAATAATTAAGAAAAAAAACTTTTATTATTCTTTAACAAAAAACCACAACCATTTTAACACTTTCACACATGGATTCATATATAGGCGTACGGTTTCAGTTCCCGTGGAGGCTCAGGATCGAGTCTTTCTGTGCCTTCGTCTTCTGCTTATGTTGTAAGTCTCTATAAGGTTTTATTTTATTTTTTGTTTGCGTTTCTTTCAAATATTTGATTTGTGCGAGTGCAAAGAAAAGAAAAACCATAAAAATAATAAGTACAGGGTCCACCACCAAATCACGCTATGCTGTCAAATTTTTTGTTTGAATGAGGAAAGCATTCGCACGTTTCCATTATTTGAAAATACTACATTTAATATTTAACTACATAATTTTAACTGTATATAAATATTTACTACATTTGAAATTAACTATATGAAATATTATCGTGTTATTGCAGAAAAGTATTCAATACCTTGCTATATATATAAGTATCATAAGTATTTTGCTATGTAATAAGTTGTTTTTATCTGAACACTAACGTATTGCTTACCAATGCATTTTGTAAAACGTTAACCTGAAATGTTTTTCTTGAAATGATTTTACAAGGAATCATAAGCCAATATCATACGTTACCATTGGTGTAAAAAAAAATAAATTTGTCATCGTCGTCGTACTTGCTATTGATGTTTTGAAGACTTGGTATTGATGATTGATTGATTGATTGGTTGGTTGGTTGATTGAAGGTATGCTGGCATGTTTATTTTCAGGGTTTAATTGTTCCTTTCACTTTTACTGGCTTTCAATTCTCATTTTAACTGTGTATTTTGGTACACCTTATAAGAGACTATTACAGGTATTGCAAATTGTCTATATATAGTTAAGTTATTTGTAAGATAAGTAGCTAATTTAGATAGTTAAATCCTTAGCCAAGTCCTTAAAAAATTAACATTGGTATGAATATATAATAACAAAAAATTTCATTAGCTCAATTATGCAAAGAAATGATATATAGAAAATGTCAATTTTATAAATAAGTTCACCAGAAATATGTGTAGAAAAGTTTTTTTTGGTCACATACATAGCTCCGATTTTTCAACATTTCGATGAAATTCAGGATTGTAATTACACGTATTCTGACTCTGTGTTGAAAACTGGAAGATCATGTCTTCCTTTATTTATAATTTTAAAGCAAACAAAGTGTGAAATTTTTTGCTTAAAAACCACTGTGAGCTTTCAGCGACTTGCGTATATGCTCAATAATATAGGGTGTTTGTTTTTAGTTACATATTTTCAATTTACATTAAAATACAAAAACAAATATTCCAATGGCCGAATAAAGCCGAAGCTGATGGTATTATTTTTAACCTCTTTTTGCTACATCTGGGGCCGTAAATCGGCAATAATACGGCGAAGGTTGGCTTTCAAATTTTCTATCTTGGTGGCGAATTTTACTGAATATAAGTGACACCAACGTTGCCAAATTGCATGCAACTTTTGATGTCTCATTTTAAAAGAAAATCCCTATCTATTACCGTCTATGTAACTACGATGTTTTTTGATCACATCAAAGCAACTGAGTGACTTTAAGTATTTATTTTCTGTGAAAAAGGACCGCGCAATCTGTTACTATTAAACGTACATATTTATTATAGTTATACAGTCAATATGAATTTATGTTATATATTAGCGGCAATTACAATAACGACGTGACGAGAGCGAGACAAATTGTCAAAAAATTGTTAGTACATGCTATCGTTTTAATAAATTATGTGAACGATAAAAGCTTGACACGTGAAAAATCAGAACAGTTTAATTTTTCACACGACGCTTTCGCTCTCGTCACGTCGACTCATCACGATTGTGATTGAACCTTTAGAAATATCACTGTTAGAAAAAAAGTACATATTAAATTTTAGTTTATTTAACTCGTATGTACGAGTATACACTCAGGGAAAAAATCAATTTGGCAATCCACAAGGTGTCTTATCGTCTTATAACGACATAACTATGCAATTCACAGTTTATCGCAAATTCGCAATCTGACAAAATATATTTTGGTATGCAAGAAAAAAGTTTAAAAAAAGGGCATGTTCATATTTATCGACTGGTGGTAATTCCCATTTAAATGGAAATAATAACAACTCAAGTAAGCACCGCACAAAATATTGTAAAGTTACAACATTATAATTTTACCAATCCAACTTACAACGATGTGTGAATTGCATAAATGTTTTAAAATTCAAAATAAAATAAAACATTACAACTGCTCTTCACCATATGTTTTTTTGAAAATTGTATTCGTTTCCTTTTTTATTGAGAGGATAGTATGAGAAAAGAGAGTGACAAAAATAAAATTTATAAGGTCAACGTTTACACGGGGAAATTCGGTGAAACAAATTCTTGTTTATTCTCTTTTGTGAATTTGTTTTGCATTTACACACGAAAACTAGAATTTCTTTGTGCAAGAAAATGTCAAAGCAATTACTGCGTCAACCCGCCACAACAAACGTAAATTCAAAGCATAATATCAGCTAACGAATAGAACGAAAGGGAATTTACGGGTTCGACACATTCTGTACACCACCTTTTCAATTTTCCCTTCTTGCCAACAAACAGGAAAACTTTTTCTCAAGAGTTTGCTCGTGTGAACGTTGACAACCAATAATTTTTTACTGAGAGAAGACATGGAAGACAGCAAAAAATTTTTAAGAAAGTCATAAAATTTTTAAACATTATGACACGTTAGAGGAGCTTGTGAATTGCCTAAATGATTTTATGTTTGATTCAATCATAACGCTTATGATTTAGTGCGTAAGCCGACAAACATTTTGGATTTGAATTCAAATAGAAACCATATCGATTTGAAGTGACTTCATATTTGATTCAAAGTGACAGTGTTCCATGTTAAGTAAAATATAGCCTTTTCAAATTCAAAATGAATTTAAAGTTGTTTGTGTTAAAAGTAAAAGGAAAATTGTTATATTTGTTATTTTCAACTTCTGAATTTGCGCGTTTAAATGAAAAATAAAATTTACAAATTTGCAATGCCATTTTTGCTTGAGTGTAGGGGATGTGCATGTACCTTGGACCAATTTTGAGAAAATTACATGCTCTCTACAAACAAGGGCTGACTTTTTTCTCAGAGATTTCTACATTTTGAACTGATATTTTAGCTATTATGGCATGAAGACAAAAAGCCGAAGCTTTTTTTTTTTCAAACCCACGTAAAATATGTTTTCTTTGCAATGTCAAAGTGGTGAAGGTACAATCCGGCATTATAACTTGAACCACGAGACTAAATTTAACAACATTTCTCTTTCCTCTGTTTCCGCTACACTAAATACTTTTTACTATCAATACCAATGTAGCTCAATGTAAAGCTTCCAGAAAATCGGCGTTCAGCTAAATGGCGAAATGAATTTGATTTTGCGATAAGCAGACCTACATCACTTAAACTATTTGAAACTACTTCTTTAATCTTTACCTCTTATACTTTTACCGTAATTTTTGCTCTGAAGAATATTTCTGAAATACATTCGTAAAACATTTTATGACACAGAAAAAATAAATGGTTGCTAATGTGCACAATAAAGTTACGGATTCCGTTTCGTATCCGTTTCGAATTCTCGAATCCGTTTTATTCACAAAAAACGTATCCGAAACGGATCCGTATATGAAGTCCGTTTCGGATCCGTTACGGAAGTCCGTTTCGGATTTGTTACGGATCCGACAAAGCGGGCTATCCCTCCGTTTTTTCGAGAGGAATTTCATACGACAACGACTCCAAATCTGATCCGAAGCGGAATCCGTTTCGTATAAATAATCCGAAGGAACGGATCCGTAACGGATCCGAAAAGGATCCGTTTGTGACATTAGGTTCAGACCGGTTCAAGGTGCACGTTAAGCACAAAACTTGCAAGATATTACAAACAATTTTACCCTCTGAGATAATAAGATTTTAAGATAATTAATTTGAATAAAAACAATGGGTACCATTGTTTCCTCGTTGATCCTCAACACAGAAAAATTTCATAGTTCGTATGTCGACTTTGAAAATTTGCACAAAATTTGCAAGTCACGTGAAAGTTTCTTCATCCTCAGTTGACGAAAGAACGTAAATTAAATTAATTCTTGTACAGCGATGCTGAAATCAGTTACATAAATAGAGAAAATTCTGCTGTTACAATTTTCAGCTATGCTCTGGCAAACATGAAATGTCGCTATTGGTCCAAGGTACAATCGGTCTAAGGTACATGCACTTACCCTACTGTTAAACCATTCGTGAGCTTAGTAAAATCTTTATTAAATATTTAGTATTGAATATAATCTTGTAGCTATATATCTTTATGTATATTGTATAAGCTTTAAATTAGCAACTATAGACATCACTGATTACGAAAAGCCAGAGCCTTTTCCTAACTAAATATAATTCGAAAGACTCTGTCTGCATACAAAAATATCATATGTAATTGACGTTGATTTTTTTTTTTAAATGTTCTGTTTCAATGAAAAACTTCAACATATTTAATTTATGTCCTTTTAGTTGTTTCTTATGTTTTCGTTGTTCCTAAATTTCAAAGTTTATTATTTATCGTAAAAACAAAAAAAAAATGTGGAATAAGTAAGTTGAACTTTGTACATCTTTGTATTTTATTTTGTTTTTAATTTTCATAATCGAAATTGCAGCTTGCACGGAGCATGATCGTGAGTACACGTTTTTGCTTTGACACTTTGACTACATGAAATCTTTTCGTATACCCTATGTACTCGTAAAAAAACTACAAACATTTACTATACAAATTATGGTATTTCAAGTCTTATAACTAACATACTATGCCATCGTTAATTGGTTGCATTGTTTTTTTGAATTGATAATTTCTAAAGTGAAAAAATTCGAAGTCGAAAATTTTGTTTTTTCTTGTGTTATTTCTTAAATGCTGTTTTGTTGTACAGTTTGCATTTTATTTCGTTTGTGTTTTTTGTTTTCACATACTTTTTAACAAATATCTTTGTTAAGCTACGAAAACTTTATTGTAATTCATCATTATTATCATTATTATTATAACGTTGTATGTTTGAAACAAAATAAATGCCTTAATTGTTGCGAATTTAAAAGACACTCTCTAATACTTGAAAGAAAAATCTTAGTTTTGTATTTAAAAAGTTTTTTGCATCCTGAAGCAATTTAAATGCAAACTTTTTATGAAGATAAAAAAGTTTTCAAGGATATGAAATAGTAATAACTTGGAGTGCATAAAACAAATTATAAAGAATACTCGCAGCCAGAACTAAAAGAAAAGAAAATCTAAAAAAGAAATCAGAGTTGCAAAAGCAAAACGGTGCTCGATTTGGCATGGAATGCACCATATGTAAATATTTGATGATACCGTTTGCAGCCAAAATCAGATTTTATGCAATTCAGTCATAATCGTAAATGCAATATTTTACAGCTCTGATGTAGACATAGATATGGACTGTTCGAAAAATAAATCTCTAAAAATAAATATTTTTAAAGAAAAATCTACCTTTTTTTGTTTATAATTTAACGACTGTTTTACAAACTTAACCTCAGGCTCAATTAAATTTTGCATTCAATTTGCTTCATGATAAAACTTGCACAAGCACACCCTACAAACAACTTCATTAAAAAAATATGTACTCATGTTTAGAACTACTTCCTAATCTTTCAAAGAAATCTTCGTTATTATGTTCTCAAAAACAGGGTGGCTCTATGCCCAACACTTCGAGCAGCGTACCCTTCCTGCTGTCATCAAGCATGCAGTCCATACGCTCACGTCGCACATCCACGGTGCTATCATCGGGTCCGCTGGGTTCTGGCTCTGGTATACTGCAACAACTTGGCTCCGGAATGGTAAGACAACTTAATTCAGTGTCGGGTACGGCAAGTCCCGTGCATCATTTAGCAATCAATGGAACACGTACTTACGTCCGAAAGTGTCCGTCACTCAATATAACTTTCAGCAATTAAAGCAACTTGAAATTCAATGAAACTAAAGAAACTGAAAAATCAAATCAATCAATTGATAACACAGTAACAATAACAATACCACACGCAACAACAATCAAACTATAGAGAAAAAGTTATCGATTGTTAGCATTTTTTAAATGATTTAAATGATAAATCATAAATTTTAACAGAAGATATACTTTTAGTATAAAAAAAAATAATAATAAAATTAAATTTAGCTAAAATTAAAATGGTTGTAAGAAAAGAAAAACACAAAAAAAAAACATTGAAAATTCCCCAAGAAATAATGAAACAAAACAAAGAGTTGTTAAATTTCATTTAAAAAAATAAAAAAAGTTTTTTTTGGAAGCAATATAGAAGGGCAGAGGGTAATTAATATAACATACATAGTCATTAATTTTAAATGTAATAACAACAACAACAACAACATATCCGTGTATGTACTTTTAGTGTTTAGTAAAAAGTAAAGATTTGTTAAATTTATTATTATTATTATTACTGTTGATAATAATTTTTTAAGTTAACATAATATCAAGTAGCTTTAGTACAGTGTTCACTCTTAGATAAAACCCCATCATCCTACCCGAAAATAACAAAACAAAAAACAAAACAAAAAACAAAACAAAAAAAAAATATCGAAAAAACAAACTATGAAAACCCTTTCGTAATTCTTAATGTAAAACTTGATTTTAAATATTCGACCCTTTTTTGTATTACCATTAGGTATAATTTTCAGCTTTTTGCAGAAACCTTTGTGCCAACATATTCCTAACATTTGCATGATAAAATCTCTAAAAAAAAAAACACAACTTCTTTGAGTTCACTTCCGAGCACTAAAAAATTGTTTTCATTTTAATTTGCTTCGATGTAGTACACAGTTTTTCTTGTATTTTGCACTCTAAGTAATAAACACTGGGTTCATTTTTTACCACACCTTGGTTCTTACATATGTGTATGTATGTAGCGCCATAGCTTTTTTTACAAAAAAAATTGACCTGTGAACAGCCTTCCTTTTTTTTCTATAAAATTATTTTTATCTCCAATTAACGGCTTTTATCTCCAATTAACGGCATATGTCTTTGGCTTCGCCGCATCAAAAGCGGCCTGCCTCTTATAATAATTAATTATTAAATTAAAAATTATATTTCACATTATGGTTTCCGTTTCATTAAGAAAACATTTTATTTCGAAATTCACTTTCAAAACGATTTAACAACAAAAATCGCGTTACACAAACCAAAAATAAACCATATGTAGGTATATACTATATATAGCGTATTTACCTTATAAATGTGTACAGTTTCAATTTTTTTCGAAAGCCATTGCTCTTGAACATTTTGAACATTATGTTCCCATCTAATATCTTCAGCAGTGTAAAACGGGTCCGTCTTATGAACAAATTTGACAGCCGTCAGCCACGTTAAATAGCTGATTTTGAACAAATTTCAATGAGTGGAGACTTAGCATTTCGGTCATTCTATAAATAGCACACTTTTCAATTTTTGATGTTTCAAAAACACTCTCTTTAAGAGTTTTTTCAATTTCAAAATTTTAGTGGAGAAAAGAAAAATGTTTTTGGTGTATGTAGGTCGTAACCATTGGGTTGAATCTGATAAGTGGCGCAAATTTTGATGATCAGCCTTAATGTAGGGCACCTCTTAACTAGGATACAGACGTCATTTGCAGCCACTCACTTTGAGTGTAAATCATAAAAGATGTGAACCAAGTAGCCGCCCACATGCACTAAACTCTTATATTAGGGTTTGAGTGGAGGCTAATCCAGTCAACTTTCTCCAAAGACATGGCAGCTAAATCATACCCAACGGTAGATTTAACAATTCTTTCCAAGCACGTCAAAATTTCGAGGTATTACCTTGCCGTAAATGAACACAGTTTTGAATCAGCTATTTGTTATATACAGAGAAACCAAGACTGGTATCCCTGTTTAGGATTACTTAGTCGTACAAATACAATTCCAGGTCTTCTCCAATTCCATAGTTCGTTAAACAAAAGCTTGAAGTACATGTCATTGGAATCCTCCAATTCTTGACTATTTCAGAAATTTTAGAATTTCAACCAGACCCCCTGCTTGACATGAAATTCCGGGCTTGACCGGATCAATCCCGGTCACTTGATACCCCCGTTCCTGTTCTATCTTTTAACATTAAAAACAAACTACTACCCTCAAAGTTTATGCCTCAGAGGTGTCAATGCCTTCGCATAATGTTTTCATCAGATAAATTCAAAGATAATTTAGTGAAACTCGGTTCACCGGCACGCCTACCGTCCATACAAGTAAGACATTTAAAACGCCATATTGAGATAGGTATTAATTGTAGTGTAACCAAGTTTCTTACAAATACTGGAAATAACTCGGAAAAGCTTTGGACAAAAAGTTGGCAAGTTTCAAAAAGAGGGGGTGGCACCTCCGATGCAAACAAAAACTTCAAAACGTTATTCTTAGAGAATCATTTAACTTAATGATACCAAATTAAATATTGTAATGTTTGGTAAAATCAGCAAGCACGTGACGTGGCGGAGAAAATACTCTTTTGAGAAACATTTCAGACTCTTACTATTAATGTGGTGTAGAAATTCAGAAAATTTTGGAACAGCTACCAGAAAATGAAATTTTGTGTCGCTGTACCAAAATCGGTCGTAAATAAAAGTACTCATCTTGACCAATTTTTATTTTCCAACAGGTACTAAGTTGATTTCCTTTTTTAAATCTTTAAAGATCCCCTATACCTGTCAATCGGTAACTTTTACATGTAAAATATAATTGCATACTTTTAGGTATGAAAAGTGCTTGACTTGCTTATCCTTAAACGAACCCAACAAAACTCCTATTTATGTACAACACTACTAATGAATGCCTTTTTGCGGTATGAACCAACTATTAATAAATTAGTTTAAAAAGTTTATTTTCTACCTGAAGAAAATTCTTCAAAAACTTGTTAATTTCCATAATTAAATCTATGTTTACTATTTTACTTAAAAGTAATTGCATGTTGTTTTTATACACAGTAGCCTGTTATCAAGTTTTTGTTTGCAAATTCATACTGTCTGCCCATCTAACATTGCATTTTAAAATAACACTCAAAATTTTTATATCGATATATGATTACTATTTTAACAGAAAAACAAAGCATTAAGTCAAACTTAAACAACAACAAAAAAGTATTGTTCATTATTTGCTCTTAAACTCTACAAAAGAGGCGATTTTTCTTGCAGTGTAACGCAATCTATGAACTATCTTTTATTTCGAATAAAAAAAATATGTAATAAGGAATTGAATGACTGACACTCAGAGGTACAATTTTATATGTATATATATATATATAGGAGTAGAATAATATCAGTAGAATTATACTAAGGCAACTTTTGTCACATTTGCCTGCCTGCCTACCTACCAGTCTGTCTTTGTGTGTCTCTTTTAATCGTATTGTTGTAGCTTACTATGTACTCGTAACTATCTAGGAGTTTTAAGTTTGAAAAATTTTATTTTCAATAAATGTTGAATATAACAATCAAAACTTCTTTTTGATTTGTTGAAAAAAAATATTTTTATTTTGAAACCAATAAGTCAAAAAGTCATGCAATGAAAACTAATTTTAGTTGTATATTTTTAGGCTGACATTAAAATGCAAATATCATGTAAGCAAAAACACCTAAAATTATGCAATGTGAATTACACAAAGTCCACACCATCATTATGAGTTGTTGAGCAAGAAATTTGTTAATTTTCATTGCATATTTCCAGGTGCCCATTGTGTTACTGCTACTGTTGTTGCCCAAATACATAATGACTTGAGACTTATGATATTTTTTAACTTATGTATTTATATTAGTATGTATGTATGTATGTATTTAATACTTATTAACAGTTTGGTCGGTTTCAGTGTATGCACAAAATTTCTACTACTAATTTTTTGTGTCCGAAATTACCTTTTTCTTTAATCTTTTTATTTTTCTTTTGAAAGTGCCTTAAAGTCATAACCTTACGTTAATTTCTGTACTCATGAAAAATTATGTTTTTGATTTTATTTTTCAAATGCATACATTAAAAACTTTCTCAAAAAGCTGAAAATTCTAAAACAAAATGATTTAGAAATTTTTGAAAGATCCATATGTCATATCAAAGTGAAAAATAGGCATATTGTATTTACTTGTGGTACATTTATTAACTACAATATTACCTCGATGATGTGAACTAAACATAGCAACAGTTTTTATTGAAAATTTTAAACAGTTCGCTCTATCACTTTATGACACATTATCAAGGTAATACAGTACATCTCAAATTATTAGTAATTTATTCCCTACATTTAAAGCCTTTTAAGCCTGTGTTAATCTTGGTAGTAGTTGTGTAAGTAGTATTTGTGTAGTTAAAAGGAAGCATTAAACTAAAGCACACACTTAAACACAAACTCATACAACTTATCAATTATGCACACTCATGAAATAAAAGTTAGTAATGTTGTTCAGAGAAGTTAAAAAGTTTGATTTGTTTTCTTAGCAAACTTTTTTACCAAACAAAAAAAAAAAGAACTTTAAGAATCTTAAGAACTTGAATACCTACACTTTATAGACTTATTTTCTAAAATAAAAATTTTACTTCAACGTAATATATGTAAGTGTTCTATATCTTTGTAATTTTTTTCGTAGAATTAATTAATATAATTTAAAGAATATACTGAAGACTTTTTTTATCAAAACTGCATGTATTTTGACATATTAATTAAGTTTTTTTTTACTTTTCAAGCAGATAGTATACTAACTGAGGCGCGGCGGTATTTAAAAATATTATTCCGTGGAAGAAAAAGCACAAATTTCGACCAAAGTAATCCACTGACACTGAAGCACTGACATTTATTTTCAGTATCAGAATTTTCAAGGGTCCACAAAAGAAATTACTTAACCAGTCCTGATTTTTGGCCCTCCATTTTCAAACTCAACTAAAAAAATTTTAGCATTTCAGCACATCAAATTAAATGCTTTATTTAATAAGCCATTAACTTTGTTTCTTTTTATACATCTCACTGGTCATTTTTTTTTTCATTACAAATTTGCGAAATACCAAATATAAGGTGATTCATTTAGAGGTATTTATTCAAAAATAATAAAAAAATATAAAACTTCAATTTTATTGTAATCTTTATTATGAAACAAAAGAACTATTCATAAAATTTATTCTTTTATATGTAATTTTTTGCAAATACATATTGGCCGTAGCTGCAGCTAACATGGTCTTTTTGGAACTTCCAATGCACTCGAGCATTACGAGTTGTATTTAACGAATGACGCATGTAATGTTGGATACCAATTCTTCAATCGTTGCCGGCTTATCTATGTAGACATTGGACTGCACGTTACCTGAAAGGAAAAATTCTAGAGCTGTGATATCACATAATCTAGGTGGCCAATTCACTGGACCGAAGCGTGAAATTAACTGTTCACCGAATTGTTCTCGAAGTAATGCCATGCTGTATGGCAAGTAGCGCTGTCATATTGGAACCAAATGTCGTCGACATCGCGAGCTTCAATTTCAGGCAGCAAATACTTCGTTACCCAGTTGGGATAACGAGCGCCATTCACACTTACGTTCCGGCCAGGCTTATTTTGAAAGATGTATGGACCGATCTTTCCAGCAGCCTATAAATCACACATAACCGTTGTTTTACCTGGATGTAATGACAGCTTTTGAGCCTGTTCGGAGACGCTCTTCAGCCCAAATACGGCAATTTTGCTTATTGACGTAACCATTAAGCTGGAAAATAAAAATGTTGGTCGAAAACAGTGGATCGCTTTCAAGCTTTTCAAGAGCCCAAAGAATGAAATGGTGACGTTGCGGTCAGGTTAATTTTTACATGAGCCAAAATTTTTATGAAAAATACGCCAAGTTATTGCATACGACAAGCCAAACTGCTGAGAACGATGCCAAATCGATTCATTATGGTCTCTCAGCTACCGTCGCTATATTTTCTTTACAACGCGCTGGATGAGGTCTATACTTGTTCGCGTGCTATCCAACAATTGAGTCTCAAATTTTTCGATGGTATAGCGAACTGAGCGTTCGGTAGACCGAATATATGGACCAAGTTGTTCTAAGCGCACGAAACACATTCCTGGTAGAACGCTGATTTTCATAAAACAGCTGAGTAATTTGTAGACTGTGTACCGGGCTGTCATTCCATGATGAAGTGTCAAACAATAATGAACAAAAGTAGCATATCAGTTTGACACGACTCTCGCTTGATCTTTCATAAAAAAAATTCCTCTAAATGAATCACCCGTTATTAGACATTCGATCACCTTTTTAATTTTTTTTAAGAAAACAAAAAACTCAGTACTCTTTGTAAAAAAAAACCTTGATTTCATTAAGACTTCTGTGAAAACCAAGCAAATGGCGATGTTAGAGTTATGTTATGGACAAGTCAAAACGAAAGATATAGAAAAGATGGTTTTTCATTAAAAAAAAAATGTTTTCTATATATAGATATGATAAGTATGTATGTATGTTCCCGGACAAACTAGATTTTAGCATAAACTAGGCCAAAATGGTTCATCCGATGCGTATTAGAATGAATCAGTTTAGCCTAGGAAAATTTTGGTATGATAGGGTATGTGAGCGGCCTCGGCTGCGACTCAGGACTTACATCCGCCAATATGTCCAACACCAGCTTCACGGCGGCCTTCGGTCGCGGTTCACTGTGATATATCCAACACCGGTGTATAGGCAAAGCCTGTGAAGGACATAGTATGGTGGACCGCTGCCGAAGGCTGCAGCGAAGTCAGCATTGATCATATTTGAGTATGTAAACCCTGAGCAGTGGCCTCTCACTTACCATAACATACTAAAATCAGTAACATAACAGATATCGGGAATGAGGCCGTTAAAGTAAATAATAACGCTAGTTCATCCTAGGCTAAAGCGGTGCATCCTTCGGCTGAACTGGTTTGGCCTAGGAAAGCCTAGTTTATCCTAAAAACTAGTTTGACCGGTAACGTATATAAATATTGACGATCCTTACACATCTCAATTTGTGCTTAACTTTTTGAGTTATATGAAAGTTTTTGAATTACAAAATATACACGGAGTAGCTTATTGATTTTTTCCTGCAGTCCTGTTTTTTGGGCAAATGTCTTGAAAATGAAAAAGAGCCCTGACTCTCTTAAAACTTTCCAAGTTTTTTTAAGGATTTTTAAAAGGGATATGACATCACATGAGTCTTTCCTTTCGACTTTCAAAATCATTTTAGTGTTCACTCTGAAGAAGAGCCGTCGAAAGTTGTATCGTGCCTATAGTTCTTTTGAGCGCCCGTAATGTTTTTAGAGGTCCACACAATTTCTTTAACTCCTCATTTTTCCATAAAATTCTGTCGTTACTCACACGACATTGCTAACCCCCTGTTGTCTCTGGCGCTGCTCTGCAGTAATGTACAAAAACTGCAGTACGTATTGTAATAAGCAATGTTGTTATATTTTATTTTTAATTCTTTGATCATTTTAGGAGCAGATTTTTAATGAAATATGTTAGGGACTTAGACTAATAGTAGTAAATTGTGTATTTGTAATTGTTGTTTAGCATTATCTTGTTGTTTGTTTAATATTCCAGAAGATATATAAAAGTAATTTTTGTTTTAATTAATAATTTACAATATATTTTTTTATATTCTAAAATTTTTCAGTATCAACTATTTGGCGGTCGAAATTAAACAAAAAAACTAACAATATGTTAATCGATTTAATATACAAATACTAAAATATCACATTATGGGACACAATTAAATCAACAATATTAATTTATAAATAGCATACTCTTATTTAGACCAAAAAATTAATTTAGCATTATTTTATATAAACTTATTGAAATTTAAAATTTTAGGCAAATAATATATTCATCACAATGTCCTCAGCTTTTTTTGAAATGATGACTATTGCATTTTTTTTTTTTTTTTTTTTGAAACGAAAGAGGAAGAAATTTTTTTTCCGAGTCAAAAAACTCTTACGCTGCAATTTTTTAAGATTAATAAAAATTAAGAGAATTTGTCTTTAAAGTATTCTTTATCTCTGTAATATCATAGACCGTATAACCGTTTTGGAGCTACATATCTGCATTGTAATGCCGAAGCCAGACGGTAGCTCCGTTCTCGCGTTGAGTAAGCCATCCTTTCATCCGTTACGGATATGTTCCTTCGGATTATATATCCGAAACGGATCCGTATATGACGTCCGTTTCGGATCCATTACGGATCCGACAAAGCGGACTCCGATTTTTTGAGCGGAATTTCATACGAAAAATAATCCGAAACGGATCTGAAACGGAATCCGGAACAGATCCGTATATGGGGTACGTTTCGGATCCGTTACGGATCCGCATCCGTTGTTGTGCACATTGTGTTATAACAAAACTTGGGCATTGCATTGCGTAGAGGTTTTATGGTAGATTATAATAAAACTTCGGCATTGCATTGCATACAACTCTTAAATTCTTTTTAATGCACTTAAAAAAAGATTTTCATGCGAACTTTCCAAAAAAACGATAAAAAAATATTTCTGATTTTTTCAGTGTATTTTTAATTTATGAAATCCAATTATGAAATTGAAAAGGCCAATAAAGAAAGTATAAAATCGAGTTAAGTTGTATATACCATACGATTTGTCAAATCTTCAGAGATTTATATTTTGTAAGCCAGTGTTGCTACTTTAAAAATATTTTGTTTCAGGTACAACAGTTTTTGCACCAACGCGGCCGATAGATGTTATAGTGCAATTCAATAAAAATCGCAGGCAACTACAAAATCGCTATTTTCACTCACCTCGGTCACTCCAAGAGACCAAAACTCGACTCGGGGTGAACCGCCTCGATGAGTAGTCACTTATGAATTGACTACCTCCGGGATAATCCAAGGAACAAGGATATTTATCCTTACAGCAACAAATTCCGCAAATCGCCTATGACACACAAAGTGGTTAAATATTTAAAATGACCCCTACAATATTGACACAACTGTAGTTAAAAGTCTATTGGAAGGAAAAAAATGTTTGCGAAAATCGGTCAAATTTGTTTGTATGAGAGGTGTCACGCCCACTGATGCAATGCTGCCTAAATTTATATAATTTCAAAGTCTGCACCAAATTTAAAAAATATTACTTCCTTAGCACACTGAATATAACATTCAGAGTTTTTTGCTTGTATGGGAGATGCCACGTCAACTGGTCTTATTGCACTCATTTTTGGTCATGAGACATCTTAATAGATATAAAAATAATTATTATAATAATTAGATAAAGTCACACAGCGTTGAAAAACTTTTTACCTTGCGAGCCTTAGATCTGATACATTTCTCTCCCAGTATTTACTTTCAGATAAATCAACTATGTTTCAAATTGTTATTTGAAGGACATTTTTTTAAATTTCAATAAGTTTATTATTTAAATAAGCATTAGTATATTTGTATATGTATATATGAAAATCACAAATATTAGTATCAAGCACAATCACTTTAGAGGGTTTCGCTCTTTGTTATCAAAAGTGTTGCTGCAATACTTTTAAAACAAAGCAATCGTAGTTGTAGCTGTATATATTTTAACAAGGAGCAAACACACCTCATATAATAAGATAAAATATTACAAAGTTCATGCATTTGTTGAATTACATTACATTAGTAATTAACTTAATCCTTCCAAAAAGTTCTTAACAAATATAGATTTTAATAGGAAGCAGAAGAAAACAAAAATTTAAATATTAAAAACTTTTCTCAACTCTCTATCTGTGCTCGTCAATCTTTGAAAGTTAACTTAACAATATACTCGTATAAAATCAATATAGTACACAATATCAGATTTTTAGCAATATAATCCACCCAATATCTAGTCATATCAATGTTATACATTTAACAGACATACATACATATTCATAGTTTAAGTACATCAATAGAAATCAACTCATAAAACTCATAGTTTAATACCATGACTTACATCTGCTGCTGCTGTTGATAAAGAAATGTACACCAAATTTACGATGTTGCATGAATACCCTTCATATTTCATAGCAAAACCGCTTGGGAAAACTTGAAAATAGCCTCTCAACGTCCCGTTCACAGTTAGAAAGCCTGTGTAGTTGCTTTATTCCTTTCGGCGATATGTTAAAAACTTGTAATTTTGAATCCATAAATCTCATGCAGAAGATACATGATAGAAAATATATGAAATATAATGGATTCAACTGAGGAAAAGTATGAATCAGAGACAGAGACTTTTTTAGAACTGAATTTAAAGTTAGCAACTGCTTTCGAACGTATACTTGACACAGCTCATAGCTGTTGCTAAACATAGACCTGAGTCTAAAATGAAAAGTAGCCCCAATCGTTTTGAGATTACGAAGTCTCCTAATCTACAGCAGCGCTGGATTAAGGTAGAGTTTGAAAGGGCTACCACACCGTCGATCTCTAAGCTGAAAGGAGTCTCCAACTATCACTGCATTAAGATGTTTGCTAAGGTCATAGGTTTGATAAGGGCTCGAATCTCGCGCTCAAGGGGCCACCAACCTGACAAGAGGTTACGTGGGGAAATAGAAAGAATTTTTATTGTCATATAAAAGCATACTGGCGGCCACATTACGATTTTGTGAAGTTTTTTATGTTTAGTTATCAAGGGCCACTTTCCAGTCTTAATCCGCCGCTGCTCTACAGTTCAGTTTTCCGTCTTATAGACATACTGATCCAAACGAATTCAAAAAAATCTTTCCATATTTAATAGAATATTAAACAGTTTGCAATGGCATAGTGTGGACAATTGCCGCCCGGGACGAAGAACCAAAATGCCACCCCCCAGCCTTAAAAAAAAGTCCTTCAAAAAAAAGATCCATCTAATTTGTATGATAAAATTTGCAAGTTATTGACCAATAGCAAACATAATATAGCACGAGGACCATTTTTCCACCCAGTTTGACCCCACCTAGCTACGCTACTGATAGAATGCCTTTAAGATTAAGGTTGTCACTAGAAATCTAATTAAACCTCCATTTCACTTACTGAAATAATTTTATCAAATATGTCATGATGATGTTATGGCTGGACAAATTGGATCATCTCTTAGCGCCTTGAAGCAAAGAAATGTGTATGTGGGTAGATTTGTAAAACATGTCTAGATCTTGAGGGATCTCCCTCAAACATAGTTGACTGACAGCTTGGAAATTTTTTGATTGAAGAGGATCTTGATAAAAGCTAGCGGAAATCTTTGTGTTTTCATCTGCTATAGTATTGGACTTATTCTATTTTTCATTTCGGACTTTTTTTTCGAGCAATTGAGCGAAAACTCTTAAAACTCTTATCGTGAAAGATTTTTGAACCCACAATCAAGTATGGTAAAGATACCATATAAACAAACTTTAAAAAAAAAGTTTTTCTGTTCGAAAATTGTAGTTTTTATTGGAAATATTAAGACTATGTAAACAGTGTTGGATGTCATCGTACAAAGGTTTTAGGAGGTTTGATATCGATGTGATTTTATCGCTTCTACGACTTTTGACTGACATACTTTCCTTCTTAAAGCTTGTCTTTTAAAAATCGTTAAATAGATGATTCTCGATTTTAACTATTCTGATATACATACTATAATGGTTGTGAACCAACTGAGCCAACGTGTTTTAGCTTTTATCAAGAACTTACCCGAAGAGTCCTCGAGTCCTTAGACTACAGCTTTAATATGAACAATTCTTTGTAATTTTGTGCAAAACAAAATCAAGTTAATCACTCATTATTTAAACCCACAGCCCATAACTCTTTCTATAGGTAGTCACATTATGTTGTAGAAAATCATAGAATATTCAGCTAAGCTGAAAATAGCGTATATCTAGAGCTCTTTTATTAAAAATTATAATCGTATCATAGACAAATCAAGAGTTGTAAACAACTAAACAGTAGTAAAATATTAGTCAATATCAATAAATAAATTTTACTAAAACTCTATGAAATTATTTTGAGTGTGCATAGATGAATGTTAACATATGACATAGTGAAAACTTTAAATTCACAAACTTTTTAGTAAAAATTCTCAGTGTACAACATTAAAATACAAAGTAAAAACTAATCAATACTTACAAGAACATGAAAGAAATTAGAGATTCCGAAATCAATTTGACTAATCCGAGAACTACTACTAAGGTAAAGGTTGTCAACATCGGGCAGGCCCCATAGGGAAAAATAACTAACAACTTTAAATGAGATTTGAATAAATTCAACATGATAACTCTGAACTCATTACATATTGCCAACAGAGTTCAGCTTTATATTTATAAGATTTTTAATAAAATCAACACACAAAAAATAAATGGTACACTCATTTTGGCTTCATGCTGGACATGTGAGCACATAACACCATACTTTATGTAGTTTAATTTTTTCAAATTTTTTATTAAATACAAAAGTATTGCTGTCATGGCAAAAAGTTAGAAAATTCAAAAAAAAACATTTACTTTAAACATTAAAAATATGACCAAAAACTTTATTAAATCAATTGTTTAAATTGGGTTTTTAATATTAACGTTTTGAAAAAAAAAAAAAAAACATTCACAAAAGTTGATCGATTTCCTTTATAAAAAAAAGTATGTGAATCATAAGACTAACATCAATGTGCGAAAGGTAGCATTGATCACTTCAAAAAGGCCTATTTCAATACAAACAGATATTCCGGTAGCATCAACATATGAATTGTCGTCAGCGGTTCCAGTAAATGGAGGAATGGAATATATTAAATATTTCATTGAAACTCATTTTTTTTTTCTTAAATTGTACAGAATCAAACGTTTTTTTCTCGTATCAGACTATGTTCGCCATACTGATTTTAGATCGTTTAGTACGAATAAGTTACCCGTATTTTCAGTAACAAACAAAAAGTAGTGTAAACCCTAAGTGCACAGCTGTATAAAATTTAATGAAAATGGCAAGTTTTTCTTAACGTCCTCGATTTGTTTCTAGGTCATCTGGGTACTATAGGTTTGCACGAGTGGAATTGAAAAGACCATCAAGCCACTCACCACGATTGCAAGTCAATGAAGCGCTTGTCAACGAATACCACAAAACAGATCGGAGCACCAACCAAGAGAGGTGAGTGCTACACTTGCAACTAAAATGTGCTACGAATTCAAGCACGCGTAGTTTATTGCATTCGGCACCGAAAGACTTGTTGTCTTTTAGTGCGCTTGCTCAGACAACAGATTTCCTATGCCATGTTGTTTTTTGCGGTGAAGTCCAACAAAAACACCAATTTGAATGGCGCGTGTCAAATAACAGATGTCAATCTTTAAAAATTCTACCGTCGTTCTTTTAGCGACACATTGATATTACAGTTGAGGCACTGCATACATTGCTTTTTCTCATGTTCGGTGTTGTAAATGTTTTGTTCGGTTTCAACAACGTTGACGACGACATACGACTCAGAGTATAAACGATGTCAAGTCATTTCATGTGATCGTTCTGGTTTGTGTGAGTCTATTGATTACTCATGGAATGTCAATAGAACCATTGTACTCGACAGCGAGTACAATAATATGTTGATTCAGCAAGCGCACTCGTGCAGACCTCTACTAAGAACGCTAGTGCTATTGCCTTGCTTCGATTGCTACACAGGCGTATTAATTTTAGATTTCTTTCAAATCTTGAAATTTGAATTCGCGTATTTTCATATTGGCTATTTTTATTCAGATAAAAGTGAAATTTTAGCTCATTCACTTAGCTCCCGAGCGCATGTCTGCGATATACCATCCTTCTCAACGAGATAAGACTCATGCGTTGGATCTGGACTGATGTCCATGTTGACATGTGCTGTCAAAGAGTTACACATCTACCTCGCCAAACGGAGAAAAAATTTAACCAATTTAATCATCTAACTTCCTCTAAGTGATTAAACTGCAAACCTTTCCATAGCGAACCATTCCATTCCCTTGTTATTGTAAAGAGAAATATAAGAGCAATAGCTGGTTAGCTACGTAATGGAATAAGTAAAGATGCTTCCTACCAATATTGGAACAGCTGAAGCATAACTGAGAGTCATAAAATAATAACTACCGAATATTTTTCATATTGAAGTTATTAAGTTTAATGCTATATCTCGCACTATGTGACAAGTGAACATGTTAACATCAAAACTTTAACGGTATTGGTCGAGCAGCACGGAACGCTTGATCATAAATTCCATTTCTTTAAAAGTTATACTAAATGTCAATTTGAAAACTAAAGCTAAAACTATAACTAAAAAACTAAATAAAGTCACATGAAATATTAACAAAAAAAAAAACATTAAAACTTTACAAATACTTACAAGACATATTTTTGTGTGAAATAAATGTAAATTTCATTATAATAATAAATTTAACATAACATTTTTAAAACATTTAAGTAAATTAGATTATACTCTACAATTTATATATCATCTACGATATCTAATGTTTAAGCTTATAGGAAATTTTTCTTAAAAAAAAAATCTAATAGACAATCAAAATTCTTATGCATATAATAACTTAATTAATACACATTTCAAAAAGTATGACCCTTAAAATAATGAACTTATTTTTTCTTAATTCAATGAAGCTATTATTTATTAAATAGCCTAGTAATTTTCATTTAAAAGTTGCCCAAATTTCTTAAAAAAATTAGTTAGCTAGACTTTTGCACAAACCTTAGTTATGGAGTCTTTTAAAAAAATGCAATAAAAATCGACATCGTTATCGTGCTGCCATTTTAAGCAGCTGATTGGAGAAGAAACTGCTACATTTTCCCTTGAGTTAAACTTTCGTTAATTTATATCAAAGCTACACAGATCCATTTTACAAATTGCTTTGACCAGTGCAAGATATTGATGTCGATTTTTAAGACTTTTCTGTTAGGTGTGCATGTGTATACAAAAATCTAGCTAACTCCGATATTCAAGATCTTAAAACCTAAACTTACTGGGCTACAGAACATTAACGTAAACAAAACTTTCTTAAAATGTGTTATTCATTGTGTTTTATCCAATACCGTCATAAATATCTCAAGCGACAAATACAAGTGACAATCTTTTTACCAGTACTTCAAGAGAAATTAGTTAAAACTATAGTAAAATATTAACAAAATATAATAAAAATTATAATTTCTTTAGGAACTAAGGTATCGTGCTAGTTCCGCCTAAACTAATTTTAATGAAATTTCAAACATGGTTTTTACCACTTATTATATCAGCTTGGATGAAGTTTAATTTGGGCTTTAATTTAATTTTAGTCAACTATAGTTAAAATAAACAGCAAATACTTGCAAAACACTTAAAATAAGCATATCATTAAGTTTTTAAGTATTAAATTGTTTATACTACATATCAAGTATTTTAGCATGTATTTAAGATTTTAACTTGAGTTATACTCTGAAAATTTAACTTTTTTGTTTCTAAAAAAGTTATTGATATAAAAAATGTTGATTAAACGAAAACGTTCCTTGAATTCCTATGATGACGTGTAAGAAACTTCTTTACCAGGGTTGTTTTTGCGGTGTTTTCCAACATTTCAAAAAATCATATTTAAACGTTTTTCCTCTTTTTGCATTTCTACAAAATATTTAGTTTTTTTCGGACTCTAACTTAACTTATTCTCACTTTACTTTCTCGTGCTTCATGGATTTCTTGGGTGTATACAGTGCTAAAAATGTGGAAGACCGTTTTGTTTAGCGTGCCAATCTCTTCTAGTATTTCGATATTCGGCATAATGTTTCGGGAAAATGTTTGAGGATCATAGTACCATTTGAGTCAGAATGTACATGAATCCGAGCAACCTAATGCTAAAAATAAAACCATGTTTAAAAGATTTATTTATATAAGTAACATATTTCAATTTATTCGGCTACTTATCAATGTAGTGTCATGGCTTAAGTTGAAGAAACCTTGCAGCTTCCTCCACTCAGTGTTCTTTCTAGTTTTGTAGACCAAGGCATCTGATGTGGGCAGTCACCTAGCCTCTCAAAACTGAAGATTTCGTTTCCATTAACTGGATGTGACCCCGCCAATACAATCATCAGAGTTTTTACTTATTGAACTGAGTACATCCACATCGGTTGAATGTTTTCTCCATACACCATAAAGTACCAAATATTCGATGAGACATTTTCCATTCACTTAAACACTTGGACTTGTTCGGCGACACTGTTTATTGTGCAATACTCGAATTTATAAAGCAAGCATAATTGATGTTTCATACAGTATTAATTTGGTGTTTGAAGAGAACAATTTGTGCTCAATCATTTCAATTTTCTTATCTACACTGAATATGCAATAGGAGAAGTTTAAAGCAACAACTGATGATCCACTTTTTAATATCCGAAGTGTGATGAAATCAAGTTATAACAGTAGCGTGTAATATAAAGGTTACCAATCACATCATCGATTCCACTGCACTGGTATGTGAGGATCAGAGGATCATATATGAAATCTCGCTTGAGCCAACGTCTATATACTTGAATTAAGCTGATATTTTAAAAGATTTAGTGTTGTTAAATGTACATTTTTTAAATTCAATTTCTGTTTTCATTATTAAAATAAATACAATATGTTAAAAGGGCTCAAATTGGACTGAATATAAAAAAATTATATTGATGCATTACTTTAACATTATCTTATATGAAAATTTAAATTTATTTACTTTAAAAGATAAAAGCGTATCAATCATATTTGTAAATATGTCTGTACTTTACTGAACTTTATTAGGGTTAAAATGTCTATAGATCCAGTTATTTTTTTTTCAAAAATTAAAGGTTTTTCTTAAAAAGTATATCAAGTTTTAGCGCTACATAAACTAATTTAACTTAATTAAATACAATTTCGCGCTTTAAAATATTTATATAATTTTTTTTTTTTTTTTATTTTTAACATCACATTCAAAGTAACACAGAAAATTTACAAAGAATTAAAACAACCAATTTTACCAATTAGCTAATTTACAATAAAAAAAATAATACATAAAATATTAACATCGGAATTATAGTGCACATCTAACAATAAGTAAAATTAATGAGAACTAAAGGCAAACAAAATACTTATGAATGTTGAACTTTTTAAAACTCTATTTATATATGAATCAAATTATTTATATTGACACTTTATTATATAATATATGAAATGTTAAAAATTTGGTATTAAATGTGTGATTAATAAATAAATATATATTATATGTAATACATGGCAATAAAATGTGTCCAGATGTCTATAATTTTAATTCAAACAGTGGTGGATTGTGCGTAAAAACTTCTTCAAAAAAGTTCTTATGGACTCCAAATTTGTTAATACGTAGGTTGCTATTTCTGTATCTGAACTCACAAAGAAAAACAAATAGTTTTCATTAAAAACGTAGTTTATTTTTGACGGTCGGAACAAAAAGACGTCATTAGATGCCAAATCAGGACTGTATGGAAGATGACCCACTAATTCAATGTTTTAACCAGCGTCAAATTGAGTTCTTTCGGTCGATGTGTGAGACCTCACGTTGTCATGGTGAAAGATGATCCTACGTCACTTGTTGGTTTTCCTTAATTCATTGAAGACATATGGTCAGAGTTGATTATTCTATGATTTTTAGCGGCAAAAAAACAAACCACCATTTGCTTCGAAATGATTCTTGCAGGATACTTTGTTGTTTTTGACTGTTTTTAGTAGACCCACACAGTCAACTGCTTCTTAGTTTCTGGTTCACACGCATATATTCAGAATTCGTCATCCGTGTATAAATTATAGTTGGGTTTTGATGCACCACGATTGCATTTTTTCATTGTTCCTTGGCAATTTTTTTTGGCTATTGTCAAATTATACGCACAAACCTTTTTTACATACAAATAATCATGCAAAATCTTATGTATGCTCATCATACTAATGCCTCGTATAAAAGAAATGTAACATGAAGCCTGCAAGAATTTGACATTTAGATCTGACACAATTGTTGCACGTACTAGAAGTTAAAATTTGCATTAAACCAATACAATTTTTATGTTGCTATTTTCTAAGCTAACACATGGAGCTGCACTTGATAAGGAACCATCTAGTCTTATTAATTTACTTAGGTACCAAAACTGAAGAAATCGCATTAATGGTAAGTATGTTGTAACAAAAACCTCTATCTGAAATAATAATGCCCCCATTTACAAAATACACTCCATTAGAAGCTCAAAAAAAGTTAAAGCTTTAAACACATTAGTTTTTAAGAAACGTGTATTTTTTGTTACAAAAATTTCAATATATCGCTATCGAGACATAATGGATCCAAGCTTTGTCTATCTCTTAGTACATCCATATCGAGAACGGTCTCGTCTAGATCCTGTTCCAAATTTTGTTTCATATACTTTACTTCAGTGTCAGCAAGATCAGAATTTGCATCATCAATAAGGCTCTGTAATAAAAAAGAAAAAAAAATTGTAAAGCGTAAAATTAGCAAGGGTGTTATCTTTGGCCTCGTCAAAACTTAAATACCCTACACTGCATTAGCAGTAAAGGTGTAAATAAAAGTTTTTTAAAGTGTTTCAGCACAGACTTGAACAAAAAATACATGAATTTCAGCTATACATTTTAACGTTACCAACTAGAGAAATCATACCTCGAATTCAGTAGCTAAGAATTTTCCCGACTTTGCATCTAGCTCAGCTTGCGGTAGGCCTAACAGTGCATTACCTAAGAATTTATAAATGGATCTGCAAGACATAACAAAAATAAATTAGTAAATTTCTCAAAAAGAGATATGTAAAGAAATGTTTAGTTGAAAAATGTTAAGCTAATAAATTTTGCATACCTTAAATCAATACCATTTAGCTCATCAGGTGTTGGATGTGCCTCATTATCTGCAATAGCTTTCATTATTAATGCAGTTTCAAAATTACATTTGTTGTCAAGTTTATAATTCTCAAAAGTCCATAGCCAATCACTGATATTTTCGAAACTTAGCGAGCCACATTCCTCATGTATGGAAATTTGCGTATTATAAGCATGATTATTGAAAAATTCTAAAAATAAAATAAAACAAGTTGTTTATAAGTCATATGAAAGACGTTTATTTATGGAATAACACACTTACCTGTCGCCTGGTCAGGTGCAACATTTAGTTTTTTTATAACGTTAGCAACATCTTGAGAGTTGCATCCTCTCGTCAATAGTGTTTCGAAAATTTTTTTTTTACTATAGGGGTATAGATTCTTTAAATTATCCTCCCTACGACTCTTCTTCTTTGGTGCTACAACCTTTGGTTGCTTATCATCGGCTGGAATAAAAGAGCATGTTTATTTAAGCTAAAATGTTTAATGTTTTTAAGACTCTTTTTTTGATTAACTTTTTGATGCTAAAATTTTGTCAACATATCGGATCTGTTTTTTGATACACAAATAGCCATTGTAAATAGAGATATGCTTTTCTAAAAATCGTTTTCAGAAAACAGTCAGGTCTAAGTTAAAGGCTTTAGAAATGAATTTTTTTTTTTTAAGTTGATACATTTATATTTTCCCTACTTGCGAAATTATAAGATCTCTGGAATTATGGTTTTAATACATTCGTTTTTGAGCAAATTAAAAAAAAAGTATAATACAAAGCAAAGTTTCGTCAATATTCAAGTTGAACTTAAATTATCATTTACCAAGGAAGATAAACTTTATTTTTAATAGTCCAACTAGTTCCCTAAGTTGAGCTTAAAGGTATTTTGAAAATTAATGATTTTGTGTCATAAACTTTGAAAAATTGTAGCACATCAATGGTTCGACTGACGCCGAAATGATTTTAGTAAATCCGCATAAGAAAATCTGAAACCTCAACCTCGAACTATGTACTTTCGTTTATTAGTTACACATACAAATATGTTTGGTATCAAAATGCTCCAAATTATTAACTTAAACAACGTTTTAAAATAAATTTATATTTATTTGATTAAAGAAACTTATACTGATAATTCACAAAATTTTTGCAATACCTTATTTCTAATCATACAATTTTCAACAGGCTTATGGGCGAATCTCGCAATTTACGATTTAACTTAGATCGCTGTTGGGTTATAGCTTCATTGGTACCTTAGGGAAACTATTTCTAAATTTTTGTAGGCTTCATGATTGATTTAAGACTCTTTAGAACTATGTATCCAGTAGTCGAAAAAGTGACTTTTGAAGGCTTTGAAACGTCTGTTTGCTAGCGCTGAGCATTTACAAAACTTATTTGAAGATTTTTTTTTTTTAATTAATAAATAAGTCTTCAAAATAATAAACAATTTTGCGGATGAAGCCAAATCTAGTTTTTTTTTTAAATATTTGACCATTTTACACAAAAATATGTTGTATTTTTTTTACCATGCATTAAAATTATGATTTTTGATTAAAACAAACGCAATAAAGATTTGTGTGCAGTTCAGAAGTCTTTATGTTAATAGAAAATATTTAGAAATGAAAGTATAACATGGAAAAGCTTGAAACGTTTAATTTAAAGAGGAATGAATGTACTACATATGTTTTTTATTTCTTAAGGCTTTCTATGAATGCACACAGTGAAGGACTTTTGCGATCATAAATGGTTGAAATATTAAATACATAGTTTTGAAAGAAAAGCCATACTAATGACGATTGCTTAGGATACTCCAGTCTGAAAACGTGGAATACCTTAAAACAAATGTCGAAGGCCGATATGAATGAAGAACACTTTAAAAAAATTTCACCAAAATTAACATAAAATTCCTTTAAAAATGTGATGTCTGGACCAATAACGATGATACATGGTTGGATTGTGTTATTTTTTTCCAATGAGTCTCTTAGTTGCTTTTCGTTCTTTAGCTGCAAATCCTTCGCCGTTTTTAAATAGACAATGCTGCAGTTGATTGCATCTTTAATAGAGGTTTTATGCACAACGAATTTGCCATCTCTCTTGGTCACATCACGGGAGTTCGGTTTAAGAGCTGCATTCAGTAGCATGATGAAGATGCAGTCCTTGGAATCTGATAGGTAAAAAGATATAATTATAAAAATGTAATGAAATCTCTAAAAATTCATTACTTTTCTCCAAAGTCGTATCCGCTAATTTTTCAAATAAGTCCTTATATTGCTTAGTTTTAATGTTGACCTTATAACATTCATAAAGTTTGTATTTTAAGTTTCCCCATTTGTTAAGCAAAAGATATTTCTTATCAGGGTAGAGCATACCAAAGTCATAATCAATCTGCAATATAATATGATATTCAATAATAATATAATTATAGTCCCACAGACGATGATAGAAAAATGGCGTGTATTGCGTTAAAAGATGAAATTTTCATGACAGGTATAGCTAAAATATCTAATTTACTGCTTTTGCTGATGCTAAATTTGTTTACGGACAATAAGGATCGATACCCCAGCGGAAAACTCTTTTTTGTGGCCTTTAAACTTAAGTATCTTGTATTGGGACAGATATGTGCAAGACAATCAAAACTTGTTAGTTCTAATGAATATAAATATCACTTTCTTACAATTTCAACTTTTAGCTCGATACACTTTATTTATATGCAACCGTCTTTAAGTTTATTATTTACAAATTGTTCTCCTCCTGATTGTTTGAAAAACGGCCACTGTTCCAAAATGCAGTTTAAGCCCTTATCGGTTTGTATCTCGTTAATGCGAAAGGAAAATGTAGACATCCAAAGTTCCATAGATTCCTCTTCGTAATTTTTCATGTGCTTCATCTTATTTCTTTTTGAAAGTATTTCTAAAGTTGGTGGTGCTACATTTGTGGACTGATACGATTTTTTTATTTCCTGATTAGATTCAGGTTTGTGGGATGAAGTTTTCCACTTTCTGCTTAAATTATTAAACTTATTAAACAGCATTCCAGATGAATTTGCTCTTTGCCCATCTTTTCGAGAAACCTAATAAATTTCAGAACTTTTATTAGGAAATATTTTTTGTATTTCTTTCTCTATTTTGGCAAGCTTTCGGGGACTAGGAATGGCGTAAGTATTTGTGTTAGCATTGTACATCGACATCTTTAAGATTTCGGATACAAGCTACAATATTTGTAAATCTTTTAATTTACGCACAAATTATGTAGTACTAAGGTTGAAGAGGGAAATAAAAGGTTGGGGAAAATCGACTTTTTTCGTTGTCTAACAACACCATTTAAAATTTTACATAACTCTATTGAAGTTTCAAAGCTGTAATCATATATTTTCTACACCCTACAAATTTTCATTTGTTCCCATACAAAGTGCATTTGACTCATAGATTATTAGAAACAGACAAGCTGCGTCGCTTGGATTACGACTGGTTCAAGTGAACAAATGATAAAGTGACTATTTGGGCCGATGTTTGCTACAAAACCATCATTGACCATTTTTCCCCGGAGCTAGTGAGGCAGTCAATGCCGATCGATATCGGTGTTATGTTACAAATATGGTTATAAATTTAAATAAAATTACTCGTAATGCGTAAAAACTGAGAAGAATTTAAAGTAACTTTCTCAAATTTGTAGTCAGATGAAAAAAAAAATCTGTAAATGCAGTTTTGATCACCTCCTCAAAATTTTTTCATCAAAATCAATGTTGGACACTTTTATGCGGAACTGCACTTAATTAACTTAGTTGAATTTTACGGCTGAACATAAACATGACCCAAAAATCTGAGTAAAGTCAAAAATAGCTCAAGAGGGGTTTAAATAAACAGGCGGAACCTATCCTTTGAGGAAAAATATGTACCTGTATTGCACACATAGTTCTATTCTTTTGATCGTTATATTTTAGTTTTCACATTGAATAAATAGCACAGATTCTACTAAAAAGGCACAACTCAAAATTTGGCATTTTCGAGCTCACTCGTTAAAATTGTTCATCATACACTTAACAGCACAAAAAAGATAATTTAACTTTTCTCTATACTTTGCTGTTAAAAAACCGTTGCAATGGAAATTAGGCCGCAATATGCAAGTGTCCTATTTTTAGATTGTCTGAGACTTCAAGTTGTTGTAATAGAGTGGTTTCAAACCATACTGTTAGTACCATCTTCTAAATAATCCACAGTTTATTTCTGAAAATAGTTCACGAGCTCCAAAATAGCTTTTTACGTTTTCTGAAAATTTCAAATTTTGGAGTTGTGCCTCTTTAGTAGAATGTGTGTGATATGTACAAAGATTTATTATTTGCAAGGTTTCTTAAAAACGCATTGTGAGAAGTATAATTTTAAGGGAAAGAAAACTCAAAATGTGTACCACATACCCCTTCACGAATTTCAGTTGCAGAGCTGCTTGTTTTTCCCGACTGTTCAGTCCCACTCCTGCTGAAAAACTGCTGCTCCTGAATCCAGCTGCATACCCTTGAATCACCGTTGGCAGTACTCGTCGCAGGGTACTATATGTGTATATTTCGTGGGAATATCATGAATTTGGTTACAAAGTTAAAAACCAATTATTGTTACCTTCTTACTTTTCCATAAGAATACTTTTTCCCGTAATTCAGCTTTTAAAGCAGTATATTTTCTTTCCGGAAAAACAACATCGAGGTCGTCTCTGTTGATATATTGCAATCGGTCGTATGTGAAACCACAAGCTAGTAGAGTTTAAATAGATTGAATATGCACATGGCGAGTCAAAATATGCACATCAACGAAAATAAAGAAAAGATAAAAGTTTCAGGTAAGATATTCATGTTGAAAGGTCGCAAAAAGAACTTATTTGCCACCATGTGCATGGCTTCCTATTAAACGGGGCGAAATATAGATTGAACATAACAGATTTGACAATTTTAGACAAAATCGTTTTAACTCAAGTGAACTATGCATTGATCCTATTTTTGTATGAAATTATCTAATCTATAATTAACGCCCAAGTTAAAATTCGGTAGAAGTAAAAGAGAGATAGGGATATACATATTAGAAACTGTTTACTTAAATATCAAACCCAATACAGATAGTACAGTAAAATATACTCAAAAACGTCAAAGAAATGAAAATTGTCCGACCAAGCATTTTTAACTAAATTTTTTTATGATAGATTTCGACAAGAATTCAACTTGGTTGCATTTTTTCAAAGTCAAACAATAACTTTTCTAGGCAAATCACAAATTTAAAAAAAACTTACATGTTAGAGCAACAAACGTTGACTCCAGGTTAAATTCCGTCAATAAGTCCAACAGTTTTACATCTGCTTCAGCTGACTCCATAAGTACGGGAACAACTGTTTCGTTTTCCAAGAAAACTTCATTTTCCACATCTTTATAAAAATAAATTAAACTTTTCACACATTATTTCAACACAAATTCAATTCTAATTTCACTTTTTACTTTTAAGAACTTAATCACACGAGAATTTCAAATAAAAAAAAGAATTTCTCGTTAGTTTTTTCATATAAATTTTCATATCAAGTTACATTATTTTCGTTTAAATCATTTTAAAATAATATTTTAAATAATTTTTCACGTACAATTATTATCAATCAACATTAATATTAGAAATAAATCATTTCAAATTCAAATTTGAAATTAAATCATAGGCGATTTTTCATATAGAATTGATATTGTGTCCAATCTGATTTTGCAGAATCAAACGCTATGGTGCATATCCAGTATTACTGGCAAGTATAGTAGATTATTTTCGTGTTTTTGGTTTAAGAAAAAAAATGCATAATATTAATGACCTTAAGTACAAAAATATGTATGTATATGAATGTGCTACACAGTAGACGTCCAATACGACGTACTAATTAATGCACGGTTCAGTAGCAATATCGTAAAATTCGTTATATCGAAGAGTTTTTTATTGAAGAAACTGGCTTTTATTTACTTATATACACACATACATACCTAGTCATAAAAGTTAAGTTAGATTTTGGAATGCTATATATACTTTCGATCAGCTTTGCTGGTAAAGAAAGTTATTCCAGTTCAACATTGTTGAATTAAACAGAGTTCGTTATTTGAAATATAATTTAGAGACATCAATGGAAAAATTTCAATTTGAAAAACTGTTCGTTAAAATGGCAATTCGTTATATCATTATACGCTATATAGGACGTCTAATATGTATAGAAATTTTTTTTAATGCAGGAAACTATGCTTTTTTTAAAGGAATCTTCCATGTTTTATGCCAACTGAACTTTCTTTCAATTAAGAAAACAAAGTCTGCACACTTACAATTTGTTGACCGAATTTTGCTTGACACCTTAAGTCGAGTATTACCAATGGTAAAAAAATGATTATTATATGATAACAGGGCGAAAATGCTCTTACGATACCCTGATCATAGAAAAATTATAATTTTCTTTTTTTGCAAAAGAATGTAAAGGTGTTTTTAGTACTTCACTTTTTACTCAAACACATATACATCTGTACCAGAGCGCGCAGAGGGGCATATTATGCTTTCACTATCAAACATATGAAAGTCGTTTTAACATTCACTAGAGCTCTTTGACCTTCAGTTGCAGATGAAGAGCCACAATTTAAGTCTTCTAGTATTTTTCATTCGACTACTGCGGAGCCTGATGAATACTTTGATCCAGATGAACGAATTTATATTGAAATTAATACCCCGTATTTGAACCTAAACTTTGGATTAAATATTTAAAATGTTATTCATGGAAAATAAGTAATAGCTACCACTAAACATTATTTCTCACTGCAAGCCTTTATGTATTTACCTTCACGCGTGGACGTAGTAAGCTCTTTTCCTCTAACCATATTTCATATTTAAGATCTAGCCTAGCAATAATTTGTACAAGCCTTCAATAAGGTATTTTACGTTATTTTGGACTTAACTTTTAGTTTTGTACATATCGTCTGATTATGATTGTGCATTAATTAGAGCAATTTTTGTTTTGAATTTATTTTTGACAAAAAACGCGAACGTTTTCTCTGGGAACCAGAAATTAAGTAGCTAAAACGCTTTCAAAAGAAGCATTCCATATTTTCCCTATCCATCGCAAAATTATTTTCGATACGAACCTGAGGGTTTTAAATGGAGAAACAATTTCTTTTCAGGTGTTTTAGGCTTTTCAGCAGACTTTACAAAACGTATACACGGTAATCGATGTAAGTGGTCATCTGCTTCATTTTTCACTGTCACATCTATATTATTTAAGTCACTTAAATTATCTACCATTATTTAAAAAAAAAAAAAAAAAATAGCAATCAAATATTGTTATTTGTGAAATACAACATAAATAAGATTGAAACAGTGGGCCAGTTCAGAAAGTTAAGGAGTTTAAGAATTGTGCAAGTTCGTTCAGAATGACATGTTGTTAGTCAGCTTACATAAGCGCTTCATAAATTTTGAAGCGAAAACAAGTACGCTTCATAACGCAACGAACTTTTGTATTTGTTTCTGTTGCATACAATCAAATCTCAAACTAAAATTAAGTTTCACTTGCAGCAAGTCGTTTGAATGATTTTTTTAAGTGCACTGTAATTCAAAGCGATTATATTGGCTGATCCCATGGTACAATTGGAAAGGTAGAATTATATTGTCAAACTCAAAATTAGCAACCGTGAAAAGTTACAATATCGCTGTCAAGAATAACCATATTAAATTTCAAGTCTGGCAGCACGACTTTGAGTCATGAGCCATTTGGAGATGCTGGTGCCTCATCTCTGCTGATTTTGACAGGTAAGACTGAACTTGAATTACGGAAAAGCTGCTTGAGGCCCTTATAACTCTTATTTAGACGGTACACATTAGTTCTTAGGTTTGACACTGATCGTCGTACGTAGCAAATCTGCTCTATTTCGTATGGTCAAGTGTGCTATAATTTTAGACAGCGGCTAATCGTGCCCGTTTTCCCGACCCCGTTCGTATTCTGTTCAACACATGTGTATCTCTTTTTGGTGTAACATGAATGAACGTGAACACGACAGTGTGCGGATAAACTTAAAATTTCAACATAACGCCACCCACGTGCATTCAAGAAAAATCAAAATTCATGTTCACTTTCTACGCGATTACATGCGGCATCATCGCCTTAACTGCTCCATATGAATACATGAATCAAACTTATATATGCTGTCAGGGTTACCAAGTGACCGGGATTAACTCAGCCGGAGATTTCATCTTAAAGCTGGGGGTAGGGCTTTCATTCGTACTGATTCTATCAGTACATGTACTGATTTTTACTAATTTTCTTTAAAAGTACTAATTTAACAAGATTTTGAAATCAGTACACAAATGTACTGTTTTTAACTAATTGGTACTGATTTTTAGAAATTATTTGAATTGCTAAATAATTTTTACATTTAATACTAAATTATTACCAGTAGCGTACCAAGGAGGATGTAAAATGATCCTTGTTTTGTAGCATATTTAATTAATTTGGTGTCCCTTTTTTTAAGTAAATGAAAACATCGAACTGTGCTGTGTAGGGGTCCCATGAGGTTTTCGTAATGTGGAAAACATTTTATTTTGCCAGTGTTTAAGTAAATCTTGTAATACAGTGGTGTGGGTTTTCAACAAATATTTTCAACAGGATTTGTGGAATCCGAAAAGTTCTAACCGATTTTTTTCTTTGGTAAATATAAAGCTTAAGCTTTAACTTAAGCTGTAATTTTTATATTAAAAACAATGAATGAGATAAAAATATTTGTACTGATTTTTACTGATTTTTTACGTTGAATATACTAGAATAATATACTGATTTTGTGTTTCAAAAATCTGACAACCCTAGCCCAGAATATCTGGGATAGCCGGAACTTTCACGTTATTTTTAAATGAAATAATATAATATATTCAATGTATAAACCAAACACAAACAAACATAAACATTTAAAAAAAAATTAATAAAATGCGTTAAATAACTTATAATTAACCATGGGTGTATAAAGGGGAGGGGATCGGCGGCTGTGCCCACCCCAGAATGTTGGAATACCACCCCAGAATATTGAGCACTTAATACATATTTCCGAGGACAGGGCCAATTTAGAAAATTACTCTAAATGCACCCATATAACTAGTGTTCATTATTATTCACGGTCTTTCTTGCTCACATATTGCACACACTTCGATGGATTTATTGGAAAATATTCCTTGCATTTTGTCTTCAAACATTTAAGGCACTGTATTAGTCCGGGAAGCAGCGTTGCATTTTTCAATGTCATTTCCTCCAGCTTAATTTTTTTTTCCAATTGATAGTTTAATTAAGGCTGATAATGGAAATAAGCTTCAGTCGTCAGAATCGTGGTGGATCTGGTTGTGAGAGGCTGACAAAAAAAGTATCGTTCAATAACTCGGGAGTAAGCCCCAAGAAGAAAATTATGTTAGGACCAACATACATACTCTTTGGTATCGGTGCAAGTGACACGCGTTATTTTTATCTCTGTTGACAATTTTCCTGTTTCAAATATCATTCCACAATTTTAGCAGGAAAGTAAGCAGCGATATTATAACATCCATATTGCGTCGTCCCATTTTTTCCATCATCTGTATGCTTTCTCAGTTCCGATCCGTGTTTTTTTCTTCTTTAGTATGTTGGCAAACATTTCCTGATGTTTGCTGCAATGCACTTAAAATAACTAACATACTTCCTCCTTCTTGTGCCAGATCATTCAATTGGTTGTTCACTTTCATTTTTCTTTTTCTGTCATTTGCAATAAGATTGACTTTTAATGTGAATATCTATTTCATATATGTACATATGTATATTACTTACCACAAGTAGTTTCACTTTACAAATTTTTAAACAAATCTTGAGATTTAAGGGCTGATATCTGAAATGTGGGAAGTGAGATTTTTTTTATAGTATTTTGTTAGAATATAAATTAATTTTTTGTCGAAAAAAAGCGCGAAATGTCCTTTTCCAAATCCTGTCACCACCTTTGGTGATACCCTTAATCCATTTTTGAACTTTCCCCACTGTTTGGTTGAAAAAGTTTTTGACAAAATTGGTCACAGACAGTTTAGGGACTCGAGGCCAGATAGGTGAAAAAAAAAAAATCAAAATAGTTCACAAAAGATATTATTTTCGGGTCATTCAAACATAGATTTTGACTTTAAAAAACTGAAGCGAAACAAATTTTTCATTTGTATGTGGCTTATAATATTAAAATAAAAGATAGAAGTAACAAAATCATTTGTTTTTAACTCTTATTTTTAAATTTTATTTTGTAAAATTAACTTTTTGAGTTATAATTTAAAAAATACTACAAAAAAATATCTTTTGATCTCATAATCAAAAAGTTTTTAGTTCACTTCTACTTTTATTCCAAAAAGTTAAGTTATTTATATTTTTTATTTAGGAATAAAAACTGACTTTACTTTAATTTTTTTTATTGTTGATTTGAGGCTTCGATTTCTGTACTTCACCCACTTTACTTTAAATTATACGAGTAGTTAGTTGTGTTGGTAAAGGTATTTTTGTCCGAGAAAGTACATATGTAGATATGTTAATTTAAATAAATTAGTTTTGGCTGTATCAAATAAATAACCGGTATATTTTTTAAAGACTTCTGAAACGCGTATATAATAAAAAATACATATTAGTTAGCAATAATTAAGTTAATTGTTTTTAGAAGTGGTACATCACACAAATCTATTGATGGTTAAACCATACGGTAGAATTAAGATGTTAATGAATACGACTATAACAGGTACAATTCAACAGGTACATATAATTGATGTATTGTTACGCTACATTGATAGCTTATGCGTTATTTGTTAAATAAATTAAAAAAATTGAGTTAAGTTCAGGAGCGTATACATTAGGGTGGGTCAAATAAATCAAATGTTTTTTTTTTGAATCCGACACGCGGAATCTAGTTCCTAGGTACCTCTAGGAAGTACTTACCAAATCTGAGCTTTTAATATTAACTGGAAAATTATGCTCAACATAGTTTTCCATTTTTAATTTTGTCTCATATAAAAATGGTCATATCTTATCACTAATAGATTGTTAAACCAGTTGCATTGTCAATATTTATAGGAAATTAAACGCTCTACAAAAATGATCTCAAACACTTAAATAATTTTCCTTAAAATACTTCAATCTTTGACCTTGAATATTTTTCAAATGGTAAGATTAATGAAAAAAGTGTTTGAGATCATTTTTGTAGAGCGTTTAATTTCCTATAAATATTGACAATGCAACTGGTTTAACAATCTATTGGTGATAAGATATGACCATTTTTATATGAGACAAAATTAAAAATGGAAAACTATGATGAGCATAATCTTCCAGTTAATATTAAAAGCTCAGATTTGGTATGTACTTCCTATAGGTACCTAGGAACTAGTTTCCGTGTGTCGGATTCAAAAAAAAAAAAACATTTGATTTATTTCACCCACCCTAGTATACATACTTATCATTTCCATTCTTCTCGGGGGTCACTCTTATACTTTTCGTCTTCTCGTTCATATATTTAATTCTATTGAAAACCACCATACTCGGTGGGGAGAGTAATACATAGATACGAGTATTTCTACGAGTAGTAAAAGGGTATATTTTAAAAATAATTTAAATTTATAAAACTTTAAGTCGTTTCAAAGGACACCCCAGATATTTTTGATTTCTCAGCTTATTTTATGCCATAATCTTTGTTTTACAAAGAATGGGGTGTGCCGAATAAAAAAATTATATACATACACAAACAAATATACCGACTTCTGATTTGTACGCCCACAGTTTAGAAAATTTTGATGCGATAGTATATTGGAAGAGCTTAGTAGAATTTTGAGTCAAAATGATAGCATTTATAGGTCGCTAATGTCACTTTTGCTTAAAAATATAGAAATATCGATTTAACCAATGATTTAATGGTTGAGCTAATAAGAGCTTCTAAGTTTTTTTTTATATATTGCCAAAGAAATCAGAAAACGTCCATCGTTTTACCATAAAGGACCAAAATATGGTTCCAAACATAAAAACAAATATTAAATCGTCATTTACATTTAATGTATACATCAGTGATGGCATTTGGGTTTTGTGAAAATGTACTGAATCGAGACCTGAAATGTACTTTTTATAGGCCGAGTGCACTTTTTTGTCTTAAACACCCAGTTTTACTAAAATGTACATAATTTTTCCCAACAAATTACTAACAAAAAAAAAAAGGTCCTCCCTTTTCCCATCTCAAAAACCCTTGCAAAATGAGCTATATTTCGCATTAAACTACAAAATCTACACAAAGCCATTATTTTAATTTTTTCATTTACTTAAAAAAAAGGTTATTATTATAAATTGTCCAAATGTACCGAAAATGTACTGAAAATTTGCTTAAAACTCGCTAAGTGTACTAAAAATGCGCCAAATGTACCGAAAATGTATATTTTTAAAATTGTTCTCAATAATACTGCATTCTTTCCAACGCCGACCTATGCTAACTTTCTTTTTGCGCCTGTTTCAATAACATTAAACGAAGATTTTTAAGATTTGTTTGAACGATACAATATACAAAAATTATATAGTCTAGTTCAATCAGTTCTCGGTTTTTGGGTACTGAAGTACATAATCTTGCCTCATATGCATACGCTTGTTTCAAACAACCTGAAAGTCTCAACTGACTGGTCAAAAATTAAGCTTTTAAATACCGAACTCTAAAAACACGTTCTCTATGCCTATGTTACACCTTACATTCTTCGCTTTATTAAATTTGAAAAATCAGGTGTAGAGCAGAAGAATATGAAGATAAAAACAAAAACATAAAATACACTCCTACCTACAAGTTCAGCTCATTTCATTGGGAAAAAATGTAGAAATCCCAAGCTCGTCACTCTATAACTCTGGATTGTAACCAATACATGCGTGTGAAAAAGCCGTGTTTACTTTCGGTTGTCATGAAGCACACAAGACGAACGGATTGCACTTCTCAGTTAGAATTTTAACCGCGAACGGGCTGGTCATGTTTGTTGATCAATGTGAATGGGAAAGAACTAAACTAAATTGTGTCGACAGCAAAATAAATAATTAACAGTATAAGTCAAGATTAAGATAAATAGATATACATAGAGTAGAAATACAAAGGATTACATAAGTTAAGCAAAGCAAAAATTGAGCGCAAAATGAGTGAAGATGCTACCGCCAATAATCCTTTTACGTCGGCCGCTAATAATGCTCTCTGGAGTTTACAAGGACGACATGCTTCTAATTCAGCAAATGCAATGTCTTCATCTTCGCCAGCGACGATTCCACAAAATATTTTCACAAATCCTGCAATACAACCATCAAGTGTCATTAATTTATCCAATTCCACCGATGTGGTCATAGGGCCAATGACCCAATATCAGGGTCCAGTTACTATTTATCAATATATGGATGCAACAGTTGAGGCGCGTTCAATGCAGGCCAATGGTGGTATGTTATTTATCTTTTTTATTTATTTTTTTATACAAAATGATAAGCTACAATATAAGCTATTCCAAGAAAAATTCAAAAAAGCTTTTTTTTCAATGCAAAAAAATCAGAAAATCCCAAGCTTTTGCTCCGATATCGTTAGCATTATTTATATCTGCTCTTTCGAAGAGTTTAAGATAAACAACAACGTCTGTACTACAGCAGTTTTAGTAAGTATTTGCACAAAGTATGTAATTAAATAAAAATTCTCTTAAAATCACAAATGTGACTCAATTTAATGATTTATTTTAACGTTATTTTGTATAATTGTAATTTGCAATTAAATATTTTACGTTCATACGTAACTTCCACTAAGAGGACCGAAAAAATTCAAAATTGTTAAACACAGAAAATACGCATTTGTTTATAAACAAGTTTTTTTGGATTTTACCAATTTGAACTTTTCATTGGTATCTGTCTATTAATTTGTTGTAAACAACTTTGGCAGCTAAAGGGTGTTTTTTTAGAGGTTTGTTTGTTGAATAGAGATAAAACTGGCATTTTATGGTCAAATCTGGCAACTCTAATGTCATTTATGTTCAGTTTGGTTTGCCATTTCATTATGAACAGGTTGACAAAAGAACAACGCTTGCAAATCGTGCAAATTTATTTCGAAAATAATGGTTCAGTTCGCGAAGTTTACCGCAAGCTCCGTCCATTTTATGGTCGACATAATCGTCCATCAGAGCAATTAATTCGGTTAACCATGGATCGTTTTCGCACTACGTTTACTCTATGTGATAATACGCATCCGCAGAGACGTCGAACAGTGCGCACCGAAGAAACAATTGCCGCTGTAGAGCAAAATGTTGAAGAGGACCCGAATGAATCGATTCGCCACCGTGCACAGCAATTGGAGCTTTGTCCATCAACTTTATGAATGGCTACGTCAACAAGCAAAATTGCCTCATTTCGAGTGAAGAGAATCCACATGAAACCCTTGAGACGCCATTACATCCACAAAAACTGACTGTTTGGTGTGCTCTATGGGCTGGTGGAGTCATTGGGCCATACTTCTTCCGAAATAATGCTGGAGAGTCAGTTACCGTTAATGGAGACCGGTATAGAGCCATGATAACCGACTATTTTGTTCCCGAATTGGATGGCATGAATGTGGATGAGTTGTGGTTCCAACAAGACGGCGCTACATGCCACACAGCGCACGTCACAATCGATTTATTGAAGGAAACATTCGATGAGCGCATAATTTCGCGGAATGGACCTGTCAATTGGCCACCAAGATCGTGTGATTTGACACCATTGGATTATTTTCTTTGGGGATATGTGAAGTCGCTCGTCTACGCCAACAAACCAGAAACGTTAGGGGACTTGGAAGCCAACATTCGTGGCGTTATTGCCGACATACGGCCCCATATGCTCGAAAAAGTGGTTCAAAATTGGACCTGTAGAATTGGCTTTATTCGAGCCAGCCGCGGCGGCCACATGCCCGAAATCATATTTAAACATTAATGGCTTCCAATAAAGCCAAATTGATGGACATTAAAACGATTTTCTTGTGTTTTATTTCAATTCGAAGCTCTATACCTCTAAAAAAACACCCTTTACATAAATGGTAAATTATGCTTATTATTAAGCACCCTACAATATGAATATGCTGCGTTTGTTTCGATATTTATAATGTTAATGCTTTTAACAGTACATATCACCTTTAAGGTCGATGGATAGTTGAATGAATGGGGAAGGGTTCGTTTATAACGAGAGCACCAACTTCAAACGCTAGCATGGCAAAAGCGACAAAATTAAGAACTTATGAGCAATAAATGAAATATATTTTGCAACCAAAGAAAATGATTTTAAAAGTTACAGGAGTATTACATTTTCCAATGAAGAAGTTTCAGCTCCATCTTTCAAAGGAAAAAAATATATTGCAACAATCGATGCGAAAGGTTTGAAAGAAAGATTTCAAGTTTTTGGAAAAAGAAAAAAAGTTTCCTGCACCAATCGTCAGGAAAATGTTGAAAGCGGATGCACGGTTTATTTTAGGTGTTTTATCGCAATATAAAAAAAATCTTATTCAACCAATCAATACGATAAAGGAAATGACCACTTTTGTAACAAAAAAAAAAAAAAAACCTTACTGAATACAACGCTAATGATTCACACTCTCTAAGAGCATTTTTCGAAGCAAATTTTAATAAGCACAAATGAAGCTCTATGCTGACAGTTTTGGCAAAAAAATTACTACACCCATTATAATTATCAACTGCAAAGGCTCGTAATTGAATTCGGAAAGTCAAATTTCCTGATTCAATTTTTTGAAAGAAAAAATGGCAAGTGTTATCTTTGGCCTTGTCCAAAATTAAATACCCTACACTGTATCAACAGTAAAAGTGCATGCCCCAGTACCCATCTCCTGTGCTCTGCTATGATATACATTCTGTGTAAAAAGTGTCCAAAATTGTTAAATAAAACAAAGCTATTTATTCACTAAAATTTTGTTTCTTTCACTGTATGTACATTGTATATCCACCATTTGCTTGCTTCACTTAATGTCGTAATTTACTTAATAACACTGTAGAACAATTTTCAAAACATTTGAATTGACAGAGATAAATTATATATTTACTGAGAGCTAATTAAACTGAATAGCTTTCCCAAACAATATTTATGTCCACACGTCACATTTTTTCTTAAGGTTTCAGATTTTTCATACAAAACCCTATGAAAGTCAATAATTTGTTTAGCTATATATCATAGTTTAAACAAAAAACGTGACGTGATCAGCACAAAATTTCCTTTCCAAAATTATAAGTAGTAATGTTTGTTCTACTGTGTAATTAGCCAAGTTTTAAATGCTGACTTATTTATATGCATACATACATATATTGACAGTTTTTAAACGTTGCATCCAAGTTCCTAGTTTCTTAAAATTTACTTCAATAGTTTCTTCGCTGTAGCATTCTAAGAGATGAATAGGCTTTGGCAAGGCAACCCTGGTTGGTTAGTTCCACCAAAACGCATCTCTACCTTTTCCGTACATCCCATCCTGTAATCTTATACACTCGACTTTTCTACAGCGGACTCTTGGGCTAAAAGTCTTTGATGAGTAACCGAATAACAACTAAGTTTTCGTTGGCTATAGAATTCACGAAGTGCTTGCCAGACTATACTGATTAAATTTGAACCTAATAGAGTGCAAATTGACAGCTGTTCCTAACGAAAGTGCTAATGCTCTGAAAATACGCTTTTCATAAGCTTGCCAAACTTTTCTACAGTTTGTAAAGAAAAAAAAAAACAACCATGAATTATACAGAATTTCGCAATATTGCTGCGAATTATTTGTAAATTGAAGCTACACGTAGTAAACGTGCATTGAAAATTAAAATTTAATTTTTTAAGCTACACACGTAGATTACACTGTGCGTCAACACTTTCTAAGCAATCACTTTTCGATATGGAATGAAACGTTTTCAAATTGATGAGTGAAAAAAAGTTTTTTATTTTAAATATCGCGAACTCAAAGATATCAAGATTATTAGCATAACTAGGGCGGGTGTTGCCACGGTCGCAGAGCTTTAATGACGCTTAAATGGTCCACAGTATTTATTAAAATGTGCAAATAAAACCTCATATTTTGTAGAACAATTTTACTTCTTTTTTTTTGTAAAAATTTCACAAATTTTTACAAGGCAGGAATGTTCAGCACCAAATGTTCAGGCGACACCACTGATATAGATGTGTTCGAGGACTCGCGGGCACAAGAGTATATATCATAAAATTCGACTTCAGGTTAGCCTTAAATAAAAGAAAGAATGAAATAAATTAGACCAAAAAAAATTTAAGTGGAAAATTTTATAAAAACGATGGTTACATAGTCATAGCAACGCATAACTGTAATATTCGTATTATAAATATCATATTGAATATTCCAAAATTCAGCAATACTTCTGAATATTTCCAAAAAATATTGCCACTTACTGATTTGATTGAAATACCAAATTATATTTGATATTGAACAATTAAATATTTATTTGAGTAAAACATTTCATGTTTCAACCAAGATTTGTTACTATTCCTTCCAAATTCAGCATATTTGATTTAAAGAAATAATTGATTCAAATAAATATTTGATTGTTGCATATCAAATATACTTACATTTGTAATATTCAATTAAATCGTTTCCTCATTACAGATTTTGGCAAGTTTGACTATCAAACTGTGTATCAGCAGTATTATGAGTGCCATGTAAATTAGTGGTAAAATCTAATTATATTTACAAGCATAAAATTTTAAAAGAAACCAAAATCGTTCACATTGACATATGGAGTCTTGAGCAAAAGCTCCTTTCCATTTCATAAATCAGAAATTGCATGCCAAACACCAGAAGGCACAAAAGTTTCGCACAGTGTTGCTATTGCATAAGTATTAGCGTTGCGATAGTAAATTTTGTTCGTATTATGACAAGAAAGCTGTGAATTGAAGTATTTGTTTTTTTTTTAATTTTGGCATAAAAATTACTATTATTCGTAAGCAAATACAACTTTAAGTGCATGATTACTGAAATAAACAATATAATTTATAATTAAAATTATATGCATACATTAAACAGATACAAAGGTATCGAACAAGAGTGTTTATTAGAGTGAAGTGAAAAATTTTTCACGGTTTTGAATTTATTTTATTTTATTTTGTAAATTATAATTATATAAGGTAACTCGATCCCGACTTGGGGAAATCTTTTGATTATAATTAAAAACATTTATAAGCAAATCAAAATTTAGCAGCTAAAGATTTCATAAAAAATTTTTTATAAAAAATGAAAATACGTCCCAAGAAAAACTTTTCTTGATTTCAAGGAAAATAAAATTTTTTTCTTAAAAATCTTTTTTTGAAACTTTCCGATACCTCAAAGTTTATAATTTCACTAGTGGTACTCACGGGCTTGTACGCGCACGTATTGTTGATTTTTATAATGAATTCTTTCACTTCACATCTCATTCTAACTTCTCTCTTCAAATATATAAAAAAAAAAACAGTTCAAAAAAAGTTTGTTCTTTGAATTTGGAAACCAAATACAAATGATACAAATGTGAAGAATTATAACAAGAATAACAACACAGAACTCAAGAAGCAGCAACGAAAATTCAAACGACATACATACATGTTCTTCAATTCCAATTCATCTAACTTCGTTAATAACAGTTTTTTTTTGGGCCATGTTGCTGGAGACTGTGCGCGACTATGACAGCATCAATATTTTCATCCAAACATTCTGTTTGTGGTCTTCAAATCCTTGATATTACTGTCTATCGTTTCTAGTCCTTGGAGATAGGGCGTCTAATTGTGTGTCGAAAGCGAATCTTCGATAAAATTCTTCAGCAGTGGATCGGTCAATGGTACTTCGTCGTACAAAAACTTTAAGGTCTTAGTAAAAATAATAAAAAAGAATTTCATCGTTTTTTTAATTCAGAAGAAAAAGTTCTAACTACATGCATATTAGGGTGGTTTTAAAATAATGTTCTTTTGTAATACATGAAGCGCCCGAAAATAGTTTTGCAAAACAAAATCAAAGAAAAATCACTGCAAAATTTAAGCTAAAAAAATGTTTTCTAAGAACCATCCCTAATACTACACTAATTAAAAATTAGGTTATTACTTCTGTTCTATTATATAGAATACATATGTACACATGCATGTGTCATTATAATTATTCATATGTAATTTTACAAAATCAAATCATAAAATTTATTCACACCACTCTAGCTGGTATAACTACTCGTATTTGTACTGGCAAAAGTTTTAAAACGTTTATCCACAATCAGTCAAGAGTCGGCAGAGAGACCACTACAGAATGTCAGCGCGAACAAAGTCAGTCTGTTAGCTTTGACTGCCAGCGCGTCATATTATTATATCCGACTCATACAGCAGAACCAGTTCGCCAGAGTGGCGAAGACGACAAAACTTGCAGAACAAATAAAAGTTTCTTGAGATAGAATTTCACTGTGACTTTATTTACGATTTAGTTGAGGTTGCCACTGCAAGAAAGGAGTAAACACAAAACGTTTCCACGTTGACGCGTAAAAGTGACGAAATTCAAAAAAATATATATATAAATACCGGTGAAGTAATAAATCAAAAAAGAAAAAAAAAGTTAAATCAACATAGATAAAAAATAAAATAAAACTCTTTCACTGAGTACCCACCACCAACAGAGGTTGGTCTACTCGTACACGCATGAACAGAAGCTGTGGAATATATTACGTGTAATAAGTGGGAATTAACGTATTTTCTTATCTAAAAAAACCGCATTACTCATAAATATCTACAAATGAACAATGTGAAAATTAAGCTATAAAAAGCGAAAATAAAAGAACAATTCAATTTCAACAATAATGCCATAGGTATATCACAATACAAAAGACTACCAGAATAATGAAATGTAATTTAATTATACAATAAATACCATGACTACGCTAACGTAATTGTGCACCCACGATAATTGAGAAATTTCAATAATTTGAGAGAGAAACAAGAGCTCCATACAAAGCCAAGTCTATTTAAACTGCCCGTAACAGAAAAAAAAAAGTACGCTGAGAATCTTTAACTAAACCACCAAGCACTCGGAATGTAATGGAAATTTCATGAATATGAAACTTCTACTCAAAATTAATTCGGAAAAAACACGTCAACGTTATCATCAACGTACAGATGTAGCTGCGACGTCATCGTTAACGGCAACAAACGCATCATCCAATGCAGTTCCCATACAGCAACGTCAGTATTTTAATTATTTGTTTATTATGCGTAGTGGAAGCGTGAATGATTGAGCATATGCGTAATGCGCTTAGCTTAAGTAATCAAGTGTTAATTTTTCTGTGTTTTTCGCAGTATTGAAAAGTTTCTTAGATTAGTTGAAATAGATGAAACCTTTGAATATTGAGACCTGCATGTTATCATATTTAATTTGTGGCATCCAAACTAAACTTCTTAACGATTACAATTCCTTTACGCTTATTACTAATCCTCCTAAATCTCCTGTAAGGCTGACGCTGTCAATTAAAGGGTTTCACTCAGTGTAGTGGTGTCAGTATGGATGTCATTTTAAATTATCGGGCAAACCATAAATTTGAATGACTTCAATTTGAGTGCTTTCTAACGACGCATAGTGCACTTTTCTATGCCTCCAGCTTACTAGAAATTCATAAATTTTAAGCGGCTGCACAACTGCAATTAATTTTTTGTTTTTGTTTAAAATTAACCTGACCTTTAAAAATAAATTTAATTGTTATCTAACAATAAAATCTACACTGGGTTACCCGAACTGTGAAAAAACGCGTTTTTTTGCAACTAGTTTTTTAATCTTTAATCGTTAATAGGCATTATTTTTATACATCAAAATATGTTCTTTAAAACATTGACTGTAATATAACTTAATATTTTAAAAATAATTTTTTTGTAACTCTAGAATGTCAGAACTTTTGAAACAAACGCAGTCAGCACTGTGGTTAGCAGCGTAAAATTTAGACAAATTTTTGGTACACAAATTTCCGGTGATTTTTTGTGGCCCAACTTTTCACACGTATTGTTGTTCATCATTTTTTCCGTCCAACTTTTTTCCGATCCAACTTTTTTACTGTCCATCTTTTCGGTCGTTAAACTTTTTTGTAGTCAAACGTCTCTGTCGTCGAATTCTATGCGGTTCAACTTTTTTGCATCCAATTTTTTTGTCATTCAACTTCATTTCGTCCAACATATTGTGGTTCAACTTTTTGTTGTCCACTTTTTTGTCGCCAACTTTTTTTGTTGTTCTACCCTTTTGTGGTACAACTTTTTTCTCGAACTTCCTTCATCGATTGGTTCAATAAAATGTTTTTGGCTCTAACATGCGTCGGAGGAACTAGTTTGGCCTAGGAATAACTTATTTCCCTAAAAATTTTTTAAACCCTTAAGATAACTATTATATTGCTTCAAAATCCTATGGGAAAATGAAATGCCATCAAAATTCTGGTGCTCTGCTGGAAGGCGTGTCAGTGGGTCGATTTGTGTGATTTTTAAAAATTTTTAAAAAAATGTCAACATTGGGGTATATTGGGGATGTGAAATGTGTGTGAAAATCATAAATCAGAAAATCAAACATTATAAACAAACTGCCTGCAGAGCATTCCTACAGTATTTTTGAGCAACGACGTAGGTTAATTATTCAAAAAAAAAAAACTCCCGTGAGATCATTTCATTTAGTGGAGTTCAAGTGTGACTTAGTTATGAGCCAATGTTTCTTTGACCCACTTTCGGCAGGTGTTCGAACTAATTTGTCTTGCACTAAGAGTATTTCGCTCGTGTTTAATATATTTATATTCCTACTACGTCTTCTTTCTATTAAAATATGTTTAGTAGTTACATTTTATGACCTTCACCTTTTACAACTTTTACTTTGGCGTAAAAAAAAAATTATTTCAATTTAAGTTGAGTAAACAGAAGTAAATGCAAAATTTGAACCCAACTAAATATTATACCTTTAGACTTGTGTCTGTTAAATGGATTCTGAACGAAATTTCATTTTTAGGAATAACCCAATCACGGACCGATACAAACACATCAGTATTACAGAAACTGACAACAACCTCCAAAGTTGTGATATTACTTATGTTTATGGTCATTATTACAACCGGAATTACAATTTATGTCGAGGTGTCCAAACACAAAGCACAGCAACAGCGTGGTCCTATAATATTCGGCAACAATTACGATCATGACACCTGTAAGTGAAAAACAAAACTTTACTTAGATAACACTGAAAAAACATCTTACAAATATGTATAGTGCAGAATTTAGGAAATGGACATCGTGTTGTTGATCGAGACCAATGGGGCTCTTCAGAGTATGCAAAACCGTTAACAATACCATTGAAACATCCAGTGCCATATGTTGTAATTACACATGTGGGCGTGCAACAAACACCCTGCGAAAATATTTACGATTGTTCAGTCAAAATGCGAACAATACAAGACGCGGCTATAGCTGAGAAGAAACTACCCGATATTAATTCTAACTTTTATGTAATTTGCATATCGATTTTTACATAACTAATCGAATATAAAATAATCGTTTTGACATTTTGGCAGGTCGCTGGTGATGGAAACGTTTATATAGGTCGTGGTTGGAGTTATGCGAATACATATGCAAATGATACTTTAGCTATAACTTTTTTGGGTGACTATGGACGCTATCACCCTAATCCAAAACAATTAGACGCAACACTATCTTTACTGAAATATGCAGAAGAGAATAAATATCTGACGCTGGATTATAAAGTAGTGGCTCAAAATCAAGTAAAGATTATGAAATGATAGAATGAAAATTTCATGTTTTATAAATTGTTCTTTTGTTTTTGTGTATAGACAAAATCAACTAAAAGTCCTGGTGTAAATGTATACAGGCAAATTGTTAAATGGCCACATTTTTATCCTTGTGGCATGAATGGAAACCCGAAATGTGGCAGTGAACTGGGAATGCCAGCAATTTGGGATGGAATTATGTGATCGGGATAATGAAAATTGCCTTTAGTACTTGCTAATACGAAAAAAATTTTTCAATATTACATTTATTTTATTGATATTCAATAATTAATTTTTGACCACATATTGTACATTAATTATCTGCACGTATTAAGAGATATTGTTAATAAAATTGTAAATATATTGATAGGCATAATAATTTCGTGTTCTAATTTAATTCTTAAAAGAAGAGATCTAAAAAGTAGTGAACGAAAAAAGTTCAAAGTATGCAAGAGATGTGACTGTAGAAGGCAAATGAAGTTAATTAACACTAGGTCTACCGAGCGGTCAAAATGACCGCTTGCATGAATTCATCACAAAATTTTTTAAATAAAAAAAATGTTTTGTTTTTGTAAATGTATTATGTATTTTACTAAATTTATGTAATCTTGTTATATTAAAAAAAACATTTTTTTTATTTAAAAAATTTTGTGATGAATTCATGCAAGCGGTCATTTTGACCGCTCGGTAGACCTAGTGTTAAATGAATTCCAAGCAGCTGAAGCAAATAGCGAGAAGAAATTAAAACATTAGAGGCAAGGGCAATATCGGAATGTTACGTGACTGAGCAAAAATTTTAAAAATGCAGTAAGCCGATTTAAAGGAAGACAATATTTTTCAATAAAAATTAACAAAATAGCAATTTAACAATGACAAAAAAATTGTTCAATACCCGGTTATTTTGGATTATGGCTTTGACACAACATTATTGCTTGCTTAGCCGGATCAGCATATTTGATATACGAGTAATTGACCAGATATAAACGCCAGAATAAATCATCATAGTTAAATTCTTTGCAGTCAATTTGAAACACCATTATAGATTTTGTATTAACGTTAAAAAATAATCGCGGTATTCACGATCTGTAGTATTTTTAGTATTTTTTTTAAATGTTTACAATCTTTAGTACAGATTGTGAGCGCTCTAGAATGATTTTTTTTTTTTTGTTTCTTTTGACGTATGTTGAATTTGACATGATTCACCATTTAAAAATTCTTGCAAGTTGCCAAGCTCATTCCAGAAGTGAAAATAAAAAAAGACTTTTGATTTCTGAAAATACTATTCAAAAGTTACAATAGGGTTTTGTCATTGTATTCTTCATGTATAAAGCAAGTTTTGTTTTTGTTACGATTTCAAATTTACCACAAATATCAAATATATCAAAAATACACAATACAAGGCCAAATGCTACTGATCGTGAACACCGCTAATATTTTTTTCACATTTTAAGAAAAACATGAAATTTTGAAATGTATTAGGTATTACAAAAATATCTTAACAAGTTTTTTTGTCGTTTTCATTCAAATTCAACATTTTTACATATATATAATTGAATTTTTCGAAAATATATATTAGCCAAAAATTGGCGCAAAAAGTTTGTTTGGTAATAAAAACAACTTTTATGTCATAATTTCATTAAATATGATACGTCATCAGTACACAAAGAAGAACAAAAAAATTATAAGTTTAATCGGAGGGATATTAAAAAAGCTTCCGGGATCAATCTCCGTAACATGGAAATAAATTTATATTCATACAAGCGCAAAGTCATCAAAAGCTGAAAGTTTTTTGCGAAACCATAAAATAAAATCTCCGTAACATGGAAATAAATTTATATTCATACAAGCGCAAAGTCATCAAAAGCTGAAAGTTTTTTGCGAAACCATAAAATAAAATTAATTAAAAATTAGTAAATTGCTTTATTTCAAAACTTAACCATGTTATAGGGTTGGACATTTTGGCATAAACTTCAGAAATTTAATGAAAAAAGTAGCATTTCTCTGCCTATGGCAATTTTTAAAAAAAATTATTTTGCCTATACTACTTACTAATGGGCAAATCACACGTTTCAATTGTTAACTTCTTCTTCAATTACATATTCAAAGAGCGATTTTTTTTAATTTCCAGGAATAAATACATCCAAAGAAACAACAACTACTTCAATTGTACAAAAATTTACCACAACGTCCAAGTTGGTAGTGCTGCTCATATTGTTGATTATTATTGCCAGCGCAGGAATTATTTATGTTATAGTCAGCAGTCATAAAAATGAACCAACGCAACGTGGTCCAATATTATTTGGAAACAACTATAATCCAGATACTTGTAAGTTAAAAATATTTTCTCATTTCTAGCAATGTTTAGTTATAATATATTGTTATATATTATATTATGTATGTAATTTTGTTTATATATACAAAAATATCTCAAAATCAGTACCGAATTTAGGAAATGGACATCTTGTTGTCGACCGTATGCATTGGGGAGCTTCAGAATTGGCTAAAGATCTTACGATACCCTTGAAACATCCGACACCATATGTTATGATTACACACGTCAACACAAAATCACTACCCTGCCTCAGTATATACAAGTGTTCAATTAAAATGCGTTCCTTACAAGATGCAGCCATCAGTGAGAATAGGTTACCAGATATAAGTGGAAATTTTTATGTAAGTTGAAATACTTGAGTTATGTATGTGTCCTTATATACTCATTATACTGATGGAACATAATTTCTTCAATGCATCAGGTCGGCCATGATGGTAATATATATGTTGGTCGAGGATGGGATTACGCAAATACATATGCGAATAATACTTTGAGTGTCACATTTTTGGGTAACTATGATCGTAATATGACATCTCCGAAACAAATTGAAGCAACGCAGTATTTACTCGCTTATGGTTTGACCAATCAGTACCTTGAATTAGACTACAAATTAGTGGCTCAAAATCAGGTAAGGCACATTTTTTGAATATATATTTAATCACACTGTGCGACAAAAGGAATGTTGATTCTTTTGAGTCCAAACATCCAGTAGTACTAGGACCACTTTATATTACGATGCTGTTCTAAATCAAAACTAAGCTGAATTCTATTCATTTATGTGATTTCGCGACAAGGCCTTCAACAAAGTTATTTCTAGTTATGACAAAACCTTAACCCATGCACTGCAATTTGACACTAAAGATGTGATACTTTTGGTTTTTTGACTACAACTTTGAAACAGCGTAGCTTCAACTCTGGTGGGTGGACGGAGATATTTTCAGATATTTTGTCCGCAAATTTTAATTAATTATATACTCTAGATGTGTGGGATATTGGTTTGTTAGTCTATAAGTTATGTACTTTGATATCTCAGAGTTACAGAACACCGACTAAGTTTACCAAAATTATAACTAGGCTAGGAACCTTACTAATGAATGAAATAACTTCGATTATAGTAATACGGAATCTCTTAAAGTTTATGAGTTGTGTGGTTAAAAAAATAAAATCGTTATGTATGGGTTAAGACTTAATCATACTATGTAGGATTATGGATCCATTCAAGAGAAATATCTTTCCTCAATGTTCAAGTGCAAAAGTTCTTACGACTTATTAGCTCGGTAAATGAATGATTTTTCAGGGTTATATATTGAAAAGCAGGAAATCCGCAAAAAGTCTTGGTGGTAACATTAAGTACCTATGCTACTGAATGCAGATGAAAGATTTGCATTCATAATTTTGGTGGCGCACAGTGTTATTTTTTGTAACGTTCTAAATTTTATTTTCTTTTTTAGACAAAACCAATGAAAAGTCCTGGTGAAAATATTTTCAAACATATACAAAAGTGGCCACATTTTTATCCATGTGGCATGAATGGAAATCCAAAGTGTGGCAATGAATTGGGACTACCCGAGGTATGGGAAGCGCGTATGTGATCAAAGAAAAAAAAAAGCTTATAAATTAATCCTTAAAAATGCAATATTTTACAATTTTTCAAAAAGAAGCAACACGGTCAACACTTTTCATTTTTATTACATGTTTATATTTAAGTTTGTGTTTTGTGAGAAAAATATATGTTTATGTTATAAAAAAAGTCTTTATTGAATGTTTTGCTAATATTTCCATGTCTCTGCGATGAAAAATCACAAGACATATAAATCGCATGTGCTTTAATTTGCATGTTACAAAAATTTTATGAGATGAAAATATAGTGAGATATAAACTGCATTAGCTTATGCTCAATCGAATTTTTACAAAAAAGAGTGAGAATGTCAGACAATGCACAATGCAGTGCATGAGATTTTGCCCAAAAATTCAACGAATGCCATTGACTAACTAGCACCGTATCTACCCGATATGGTTACGACTGACTTTTTCTTGTTTCCGAAGATAAAATTAGTAGTTTGATGAAGGCGCTTTGAATCGGTCGAAGCTTAATTCGCTGAAGAAGATTTTTGTGACATATCTTTTCCCTTTTATATCATGTTATAATAAGACGGGTACCATGTGATATTAAAACTGTTTCTTTTGTTTTTGCATCGACCAATATCCATATTATAATATTGAAAATAAAAAATTGCGCTTTTCGAAAGCATATTTTTTCAAAATTAAACTTCAGTGTCAGGGACGCTTCCAGCGGGATATCAACTAAATTTTATGTTTTTTTTCAGCCTTAGTTTGAAACACCCTAAACGCAGCACAGGAGTATTTTGCATCTAAAATTATATTATAGTTTTCATTTACCCATAATTGCTGTCGGTTAATTTATGCATCTCATTAATATGAAATTAATAAAAAAGTCGTGACATATTAGTCATGGGGAAGTAGAGAAAACGATTTTGAATATAATTTTTTCGTTTTTCTCGTTTATTATAATTTTGTACACGTCGAGCTATATAATTATTTGCTGGGGATTTAATAAGATTTATTTTTTGCAAACAGACTATAGATAACAGAAAAGGATGTTTCAGTCGGAATTTAAAAGTAAATGCCTCTGTAATCTTTATATTTGAAACTCTTTATGGAAGATTTTTAGTAGGAGTAACCTCTATATATTTATATATGCACATGTTTTATTGATCAGCACAATTTATCTTAACTATTCTAGTTCTGGTGGAATAGAAATTTTTTTTAAAAGTCACAAGTTTCTCAGTGGAAAGTGTCATTTGTTGATGTCCATAAACAGAATCTGATCTACGAAATTTTACTTGTAATTCTCTAAAAATTAAAGCCTTGATGCATCGTACAAGTTTAAGATCAGTTTTATAACTTGTTGTCTACAGATATTTCAAGATAATTATACTCGTAGCTACATATTGTATGTATGTACACATGTACATAGATAATTATCATACACATAAATATGTGTACATGCTATAAAATGTTAACGTAAAGTTATTCTCTGAATATGGCCATAACTGATAAATTTTTTATAAATTCGAGGAAATAAAAGTACATTCTTATGAAATTGAATGCATTCAAGAAGAATATTATTTATTTAGTTCCAGTGAATTGAAAAATTTTTAAGTGAATATGAATTGAGTGAAATGAAATTTAATTCAAATGAAGTAGTCACTTACTAGTAATCAATTCGGTAAAGTGAAGCTAGAGCCTTATTGTCATTTACCACGGCATTTAAAGGAAACTGATGAAAGTGTTATCGATGCCGTCGTCAAAAAATAAATACCACATTAACAGTAGAAGTGATTGGGTCTTTTTTTTTCTTAAAATGGAATTATTTCCACTAAGCAATTGAATTTGGCCATATTTACTTAAATAGCTGTCAGTATTTCGATTTTAAGTTCTTGATTGTATGGGAAGTACTACGCTATCTTGTCGAAATCTGTGCAGTTTTTGACTGCTGCTAAGCCGAAACATTTCTTATATTGGTGAACAATTTGGTTCTATTACCATATATATTAAATATTTCTCCCAGCACCAGCACTAGCGTTTTGAAGATTTGGCTTCTATGGGAGTTTCCTCACCTTCTTTTCAAAACTCGCTAAGTTACAGATCTTGTCGGAATCATTTCTAGTATCTACATATATGTGTAAAATTTGGTTGCGTTACATTCAGTTATAGTTTCAGCATAGCGTTATTGCTTAAACATACATATGTGACGTGGCATGCCATCTTATTGAAATTCGCTTAAATTTCGTCCTGAACTTTTCCGGATCATCCCCAATGTTTGTATGAAGTTCGGTTGTAATACCAAACATAATACGGTCGTATTTTAAATGTTTTTTGTATGGGTGGAAGGCGTGACCGGGGACCAGTTACGCGTATTTTCAATCCCACGAGTTATGATCGAAAGTATAGCTACTATAATGTACCAATTTTTATTAAATTATCGCTTGGTTTTCCCGTAACCATGGTATCCGCAGGAAGACAGACAGAAAGACGAGCAGAGCTAAGTCAACTCAGGTAATGACGCTGATCAAGATCAAGTTTTCTAAAGCAGACACGCCCACTTCAATGCGTTACATATGGAATGGCAAAGTGAATATTACTTGTACATAAGAATTAATCAGAAATATTTTTAAACTGAGATTAAGACACTGTTTAAAATCATCGTCATTCAACGAGTGATTAGTCATATTTTATTGATGCGACTTTCACAGCTCACTCTTTCACAGTTCACTAAAGTTTGCATAAATCTGCAATACAAGGACATACTCTGTAATTCAGGCAACATTTTAAGCCTTTACTAAATGCTACTTACTCAGTTATTATATTTATCATTAACACACGTATATACATATGTGCTGTATACGAGTATATAGCAGAAATGCAACTTCAGTTGAGACATTAACAGTGTTTGCTGTTATTATCTGGTTGTTCTCAGTACGTCAAACTAAACAAATATTTGCCGATATTTCCACTAAATAGCAAAAGTTTTACGTAAACTAACTTTTAAAATGTGAGGTTCGGCTTGAGGCTCTCTTTCGGCAAAGCTTTTTCTCTGAACACATTTGCTTGCTGATAAAAGCTGGATTTTCCATTATCGAATGCATAGAGTGAATTCGAAACAAGTTTCTTGATCTCAAACATTTTGTGGTTGAATAAAAGCAATAAATTTTTATTACATTTTTTTTTTCTTTTGCAATTATAACTATGTTTTGTCATCACGAATAAGTAGTGATATTATTAATATTTTTAGTTGGAACGAACACTTCAATGCAAATGTCTGGACATGCAGTTTTGTAGAAAAATCTTTGTAAATTAAGGTGCTGGAAAACTCGAACATTACAGTTTTATGGGAGTTAGAAGGGTGGCAATGCAAAATTTTATTTACGACTAAATATAGTTTTAGTACTACTAAATTATTTTAGTTTTAATGAAAATTTCCATATCAGTTGCAGTGGATAATTTTTTCACAACCATTAGACTTAGTGAAAAACTAAAAGTAATGCACTTCCCCATGTCTGGTGATGATAAAACTGTTCGCAAGATCAGAGAAATTAGCAGTGATTTATTCGCCAAATCGCGTTCTATGTATGTGCGAATGAAACGATCAAGTTGCTAAGTTTCCAACTAGTTATTTATACGAGTACTCGTTGTTCTTTTTTCTACTTTTAATTATTTCAAATTTCTTCTTTTGGGCATCTAATATTTCAAGCAACTGTTCTTACGCAAAATTGCGCTTCTTTTCATTTCAAAATGCGCAATAGACAAAAAAAAATCTGCTGGGTAGCACTACCACTTAAACAGCTATCTATGAACGAGTATACGTAGCAACCATAATTTTACTCGCTAAGTTTGCAATTATAGATAGGTAGCAGTGATTGAGCAGTAGGAATCAGTGAGTGATATTTTTGTGATTCCGACCATATTTTTGCATGTTCAAAGCTAACGCAGCAGCTATATGTTCTTTACTTTTCTTAGGACTGATGAAAAATAGTTTCCAATATTTTTAAAATCAGTCACTGTGGCCTCTCCATATAAAGCGCAATAAATACTTTTAATAGTATACATAGAAAGGCACTAACTCTGTAATATTTTAAAAGCTTTATAATCAGCAGCAAGTAATCTTACAACTCTTTAAATTTCAAAGCAAAGAAAACTTTTAGCGAAACTCTCTTGTCTTTCCTTTAAGAACCTAATTAAAGGATGCACGCAAAGTCTTTATCATATTTCTTATCGCAATATTTTGTTTTAATCATAAAAAATACCTAATCATTCCTGTTGGCAAACTATTTGATTAACTAAGTATTTATTTATGTGAATGCACCGGCGTTAAATCGTACTGCACAGATTTGATACTGCGTCAATTTTTTGAGCTCAAATATGCCACCAGTGTCAAAATAACATGCCCACCCTTTTTCATTCCTTTTGCTCAGCTTATCAAAATCTATGAGTTCAATTTGCAATTTTTAATTTGAAAGCTTTCTCAAGCTAATCAACTATGCATATATATATTAAATGCTATACGTTTATGCCAACCTCTGATAAGTAAACTTTTTTTCATTATAATTTTACATTTTAAAATAAGGAAATGAAAATTAATGCAAAAATTTGCTGCCGATATTACTATGTAATTTAAAAAATTAAAAATGTTCGGCCCAACCTAACCCTCATTTTGCAATTTTTCTAATCGACTGGGCTTTTATTAGATCAATAAACAAAGAAATGTAAGTAAATTATTTAAAATATTTTTAAAGTTATACAATAAGTAATTCCTAGGGAACTGCACTGCGTCATTGTTTCATTGTAGCTATGATAAATGTCTCTTTTTTTTGTACTTATGTTCTCGTAGTTTAAAAAAAAAAAGAAAGCCGATCAAGCAACAAGTCTCACAACACTGTCTCACAAAATTCTTGGACTGTTTCTATAATACTCATGACGCAAGTTTTTGAGCTACAGTTGTATCATTAAAAAAAATTTCCGAATGATCCCTGATATACAGAAGCAGGGAAATGTATATTTTTTTTTCGTGAAACCAAGAAGAGTGAAGGCGTTTTCACATAGAGAATCGAAAATCGGTATTGCAAGAAATTATTTATCGATAGCATGCTAATGTGTACGGTATTATAAATATGAAAAATCGTTAAAGCGGCACGTATATAAGTATAATTTTCACCGCGAAAACACTTTCAATCATCTTGTTTCAACACTCATTTTAGTGAAGACACTTTGGAATAGAAATGTCATGACATATAAAATTTTTTTCCTCGATTCGGCATGTAAGAGGTCCAAGTTGGTGATATTTAATTTTTATAACATGTTAAACCTACTCTACATCAACGGAGCTATGAGCAGGCTAAGTTTCGTCTAACAAAAAATGAATAACTTGAAATTCCAGCCACTAAATGTTAACAAAAATGGGCATTTCATGCGTTTTGAAAACATTAAGGTAAATTGCTCACTAACTCTTATTGTTACACTGAGAGAACAGTATGTTTTCTGCAAATAAATGTACATATGTATTTGAGACTTTGAGGGTATTTACCCACAGTAGACAAATTTTTGTAGATATTAATAAACACTTAATATTTGGTTGGGACAAATACGTATTCGACTATTCTGTGCTTATTTAATATCGCCTCATATTAATGTGAATATTAAACCTTTAACAGCATTACCTAAAAGCACTTTGTTTGGTACACAATTTAGGTATTTTTGATAGTGCGAATGCTACCGACAAGCAATGGATATGACGATATGACAAAGTATCGATATGTTTATAAATGAATGTTTTTGACACTCGATTCTTTCTCATCGATTTTTACTGAATCGAAACTAAGAAATGAATACAGTAGCGTTAAAACAATATTTCTTCGGCCAATTACATGACTTGGTAATTATTAAAATATCATTTTTTAACTTTTCAAAAGTGTGTCACCGATCTACTTAGTGCAATTGATCAAACATAATTTTATCTAATGTACATATGCTTAATCCAATTATATTATTTAATTCTGCGGAATATGCGATATGTTAATTACAATCAAATCTTTATTTTGCTTATATCAAAATGTTCCGGGAGGAGAAAGAGAAACACGTCATTTATGATTCTATATAAATTTCATAATAGGTATGTTCATCGATGTCCGCGCATCACGCAAAAACTACTGGATCGATTTTGATAAAATTTTTTTTGTTAATTTTATTCCTTAGATGCTTAATCTCATTCTCCAATAAAATTCTTATTTTATTATCAAGTTAATAAAATTGTAAGGTTTCTAAAAAAATATAATAGATGCAAGTGTAGAAATAACCACGGCAAGTTATTGTGTTTGCGTGTGTGCGTTTTGATTTTGTTTTTCCCATGTTGCAATTACACAAGGTGAATTCATTAGAGAGAGCTATGCGTGTAGAAATTGAAGACATTTTGAGAAATCGATTTTTAAAATGAAACTCGATAAAATAAATAGAACTGCCAATGAGAGAGCAGAAGGAAACAGGCTACGCGCACAAAGTCGCGGGAGCCGCAAGTACTCTCGACATATCCAATTGAATGGTTTTCTCTATATAGTCTGCAAATGGTCTTTTTTCTATTTGTTTTTCAAAATTCTTTTGGAATTTTTTTGGTTGCTTGGTGTAAATACGTTATTACCAAGTATCAGTTACGCTGTTTCTTATTTAAACAACAGTTAATAATTTATTTATTGCTAGTTGTACATTGACCATAAAACGACCTACGCTAACAAATGTTTCGTTCGCTTAAAAAATCGCATTTATTAGGAATGCTTCAAACTGAAACAATCTTGTTGTTTTTTTTTTTTTACAGTGCTTTTGTTATCAGTACGTAAAATGATAATGCATTTGAACGAATATTTATTTGTCAACAGAATTCGAAAAAAAAGAAACGACCTCGCAAGATAGTCTCTATAAATTTATTACAATGATTGTTTCCTGAAAAAATTAAATTTGAATTATATCAAACATCTTGTGGAATTCAAACATGCGTCATAGTTGTTGATGACTAAATATGTAGAATGCTACGAGTTGAAGTAATGTAGACACCGTTTCCAGTTCTGCATGGCTTCGGCAAAATTGCGCTTGAAATTTACTTTGTTGACAGATTTTAAATTTTCGATAGCGCAAACGAGTTTAATTTAAAAATATAACAACAAAGATAGTGTAAAGTTTATTTATAAAAACAACTCGAACATAAATATAAATGTATGTTACTTTATCTAAAAATTATTTTTGGGGAATTTACTTTTTCCCATATCATGCTTTGTTTTAAAAATAATTAATAAATATTATTAGTTTAAATCAATTGCTCAATCAAACCTTTTTAGTGATTTTAATATAAAAAAAAATTCCAATTCTGATGCCTCTCTAACAAGGTCGTTGATGATAGATAGTGATTATTAAAAAGTGTTCTACGGAATATTCCGTTTAATCTATTTGCTGTGCAGATGAAAAACTTTTGCCATTTCGTTTTACCACAGTAAGTTATTATTTGTCTGTCAGGTTTTACAAGGAAATTTCAATGTTAAATTAAATAATTTGGAACGTTTGATATCAAATTTGATAAAACCTCATATTTCAATGTTATAAGAATTTTACACTAGCATCAGATGCAAACAAAAGGTATTTAACAAAAACGCATAAGATCAGTGTGAAATCTTTCTTTAAAAACGTGATACAAAAACCTGACAAAGTAAAAAAAATTCTTAAACAGGTTCATGAACTAATGACATCCTTAACGTATAAACGTGACCTTTCATACTTTTTTTCGGAGTACAGTACTTTTTTGACCCATTGTACTACATAAAGTTTAAAAGTTAAGTGTTGTGGACTGAAAAGAAATCTTTCCATAGCACTCCGTTCAAAGATCATTGCATAGAAATAGGAAAAAGTAGAGGTAGGTAGTAGAGTAGAGGTTACACTTCCTCAATCTTTTTCGTATCTTTGAGGAATTTCAGAAGCATCGGAAAACAAAGAGAATGAGCAGAACTCATACCGAAGACATCGCATCACATCCAAAAACTTTATTCTGCATCTTACAAACTATAGAGACAACTATAGAGGTTATGCTCTATAGTATGGACATCCTCAAGGTACGATTAGCATGTTGGATCGATGATGACTTCCATGTTAGACAAGTGCCGCCAAATGTGTTATGTACCGTGATTAACCCTACCAATAGTCGTAGGTCCTTTCTTCTCAAGTGAAGAAGAAAATTCGCTATTATTTTGGGGAAGGCCGGTAAGTGCTTGATTTCAACTTGGCATTCGTATTATATTTAAGGAATTCACAATGTGTCATATAGTTATAAATTCTAATAGTCCTATTTGGAAAAAAATATGACACGTGCGAAACGACACTCTCACCAAAAATTTATTGTTTTCATAACTTTTTTGGGACACTATATACACTATACGATTTTCATTAAAATAGAAAAATAAATACAACAATTTAGGTAATTCACAAGGTTTCATAATAATTCGTATTTATCATATGCCTTATTACTTTATAATAGCTGTAAAAAATTTGCTGTTGGTTTTCATATGAAAATAAATTAAAACAATGCAACTCTCTCCTCACGTTTTTTGAGTGATGCTTTCGTTTATCTATTTTAATGAGAATCGTTTAGAGAAAGATAGTGACAAAAACAATTTTTTTAACAACAAAGTTGTACTCAAAGAGTCGTATCACACATATCATATTTTCATCAAAATAGTGGTTACGATTTATGACTCTATGACACTTTGTGAATTCCCTAATTGCCTTGTTTTATTTTCATATGAAAACCAGCAACCGTATTTTAATAACTATTTTAAAATAATACAATAAACGATTAATACTCGTACGACATATTATGATACCTGGTGAATCACGTAATTAAATTAGGCTGTGGATTTGCATATACAGTTTATGTACTTTGTTTTGCTTAAATTCGTATGCAGAAGATGGTTAAGGAACTATTGGATCCATTCCGAAAATTGTTTATATTGAGCTCTGTCTATAATAGGTTATATTTTATTTTGATAATATGAACAATTTAAAACGCTCTAATGAGTGAACTCTTACTTACCATATAAGTGGACATGGCACCTCCCATCAAAGCAAAAATTTCAAATGCTATGCTGAGAAAACTATTTAAGTTAATGCTTTAATATGGGAAACGTTGAACGACACAAACAAACATTGGATGTGATCGAGATAAGTAGACGTGGGACAGTATAAAACAAGTATTGACAGTTTGTAATATGGGAAGCTCTGCCAAAAAGCAACTCCAAAGCCGTTGCCATACAGACTAATAATCGTTCAATGATCTTACGCAAATTTTCCTACCAATTGAATTCGACAGTGAGAGGCAAAAATTTTGGAGCGCTATGCGTAAATTCAGCCGATTTTACCAAATTTGATGCAGGTACATTTGCGGGCATTGCAAAAAATGTGGTCTACTTAGATCAAGTGATTGTGATAATTCCCCTACAATTAATAACTTTGATAATAGCCCGCTGTAGAAAAGGCGAGTGTATAAGATTACAGGATAAGAAGTAAAGGAAAGGTAGTGAGGCGTTTTTGTGAAACTAACCAACCAAAGCTGCCTTGCCATAGCCCGTCCCGATGCCCGAATTATCCTGTCCCATACATGGGTTGCCACCAATTTTTTGGTCAATTTTCATTAATGAAGATAACAGCTTGAAATGTTTGCCAAATGATAGAGCTCGAAGAGCCTAAATAGAATATATAGGGTTGTCTTGGCGAATCCTGCCTTAAGCATGGGTTGCCAGCCGTTTTTATGGGTAATTTTTTCTAAATGGGTGATAACCTGTGTTTGGGACAGGATTCGGCAAGGCAACTCTATATATTCTACTTAGACTCCTTGAGCTCTATCATTTCAATTTCAAGCTGTTATCTTCATTAATTTTATACACGCGACGTTCCTACGACTTTGCTCAGAAAACTTTTTGAAAAAAATTTAACAAATTTGGTGCGAAAAAAATGATACACATTTTTTGGTTTCAGAATTTTAATTTTCTTTTTCTAATATGGCGATTTTTGTCGGACATCAAAGAACAAAAAATATTTTTTTTAAAACTATTTTTTTTATCTACTTATAGCTATGTTTGCCAACTCAGATTTGATTTAAATTAAAGAAAACATGATAGAAATCTGTTTTATTGTTGAACATTTTTTGGCAACCTTGCGAATTAGAGGCACTTCTTTTTTAAAAAGGAAAATTCCTCGTTGATAAGGAACTTTGCTTCATGAAACTGACTTAAAAACTAAAACATTTTGAACAAAATGTGAATAGCGGCAAAGTCTCGCTAGCGATGATCATTTACAATTCTTTCAAAAAAATAGTTCTCCACATAACATATGCCTTAATATTAATAGGTACATATATAATTATTGAGTAAAGAAAGAGCAACTCATCCCAAGCTGGAACTTGTAAAACAGGTTGAAAAAATCAACGCTATACTTCGTGCGCACCGCGCCGCCTTATCGAACAGAAGCGAGCAGAAGGTAGAAAATATTTTAATTTTTCTTTATTAATTAAATTTTTATTTTTTGATTTTCAAAAGTTAGGAATTTCCAATTAGCATTAATTACAATATTTTCACTTTAAACCATAGCAATGGCAGTGTTTCATAATTCAGCTACTTTTAATATTAAAAACCAGTAATCGTAAACTATTTGAAATTTTCAAATGCAAATGTAAACTAATTAAATAGAAATGACATGAAAAAAAAAACAACAAAATGTGATCAACATTCTAAAGATTAAGATTCTATTGTATATTCTAGAGAATCTTAAACTTCAACTTAGACAAGGCAGACAGATAAAAACCAAAAAAGAGAGCGCCTACAAATATTTAAAGTCTTAATATTTTGCTTGCTTGTATGCATGAGTATCTCAACTAAACAACGTTAATATTTATTTTGCAATTTTTTTTTTAATTTCTTATTTTTAAAAAAAAAAATTGTTCAATACAAAAAACCTAATTGTACTAAAGCTCTGAAACCGCAATGAGCGAGCAAGTGTGGAGCTTTTAGAGCTACCCGAGCTGAGAAAGAGTTATGCGCGCTCCATATGATTAGCGATCAGTTCTGTATGAGAAATATCGACTGTCGGGAGTTTAGTTGATCGCAAGCACTCAAACGCGCCGTTGCCAGCTACGGGTGAGAAGAATTCGCAATTCGAAAGATGTGTTTTTATTTTTGATCAAATTCGAGCTAATGTGTTTTGATGTGTACTTAAATAAAAATGTAGAAGGAAAAAAAATAACGAAAAGAGATAATTTTAATATAAACAAAAAACTAAATAACGCAGTGTTTTGTAGCTGAAAATCGAATTGCGCACGCGCGCTATGCTTAATGAGAGCTTTGTGACGTGAAGCAAAGCTTTGAATCGAATACAATAAAGGTTGCTTTAGATAATTATGAATTTTTAAGTGAAAAAAAAGAAGCTAAATAAAAAAATTAACACAAATGCATAAATTAATTGTGTAGATAAGTGTTGAAAAAAAAAAAATTAAATAAATACTGTTTATGAGGAAAAATCAAATAATTACAAAAATAAAGTGGAGAAAAAACGTGTCTATAAGTAAAAAAGGTAAAAATAATGACAAAAAAATTCTTTAAAATCAAAAATCTACACCGTTTACATATCGCGTAGTGTTTTACATAGGTGGGCCGGTGCTAATCGTGGGTTAATTTAAGCAACTAGACTGCACCAATGAATACTTGCTGCGCCTTCTTTGAGTGAGCTCTTCTTAAATTGTGAGCCTCCATGTTGATTTTCGTTTGCCGACCCTGACAGTAAAGCAAAAAGTGTCCATTGCCCCTTTCTTCTCTACTATCTCGTCAACAGCTACACTTTCATAGCCTTAAATCGCTGAAACATTATTACGATCACGATGTACTCTAACATTTCGTACGTCCGTATTCATATGTTATTAATATTCATGACAATAATGTGAAAAATGAAGTCAGCAGTAAAGCTCTGGAATTATTGCTGGCCTATCTTGGCATAGACCTTACTTTTGAGATAGCTCCAAAGAGAGCGGTTCAAAGTTGTTAGATCGCGCCGTCTTAGCACCTAATGACATATTTTCAAAACAGGCTTCAATTACTTTTACGCGTTATTCTACTAAATTAAATTTTCAAAGTTCTAACATGACAAATTTCAGTTACAATGTCAAAAAGGATGTCAAAACCAGTTTTATAAACAATTAAACTTTATGTAAGAATTGTGAATAAGTTATTTCCGTCACTTTCGAAGCAGAATCTGTAACGGAGAAATTGTGATTCATAACCGAGGGCAAAACAAAATGAAACTTCGCAGACAGTGATAAAGCCAGGATTAACGTCAAACAAAATAATGTATGAAACTGTACACCCAGAGCTCCTGACTCCTCATCTTGAAGTGATTCTCAACTTTACTGCCAACAACTATAATAGATGATAAGTTGTTCAGAATTGATCAAAGGAAATGCTTTGTATTTGGTGACCCATTAAAAATTGCGAAAGCTTTAATGGGATGTTTTGATGCTCATATCATGTACATAGTTAGGACATTCAAATAACAATTTCTGCAAAGCTACCTTATTAGCGTAGTGTTTATTTTTAACAAATGGCATTTTCTTTAAAAACACATGCATTCAAACTGCTTTAGACTAGACATGATTAAGGAAAAAAAAAACTCCTCAAGTGCGACATATCGTCAGGTTCTGCTGGTTTCATCTTCGAAAATGTCATGAAAGTGACAAAATTTCAACTTTTATACAACCGTGCTAGGGTAAATGTTATTGTTTACTGACGATATAAATTCCAAAATTTAATATTTGAGCAAGATATACCATAGATTAAAAACCAGGTCAACCTTGCACTAATCTTTTTAATTTTTTCTTTAGTGTCTTGTGCCTAGCGCGGTATTAGTACGAATCGTTTTTCTCATTTAAACTCTTTAAGTGATTCTATCTCGCCGTGCACCTTTATAAATGAGAATATTTTATATCAAATGCAACGTTATGTGTGTAGCTCACATATAGGAACGAGTGATTTTCTGTTTCTCTACAACGTTGATTCGCTAAACGTCACATTTTTCCGGAACGCGTTAACGACATTGAGTGATAACATGATGTAAATTTGTATGGATGATAATGGCGTGTTTTACTTGTTGTCTTATAGTTAAGTAGATGAGATAAGTAGATGTTAGAGCTGGATTAGTGAGACTCTTTAGAAACCTCTCATCACTGGCGGTCCTTATCTGTTTCAGTAATTGTCACAAGTGAACAACATTTTTGTCCCCCAGAAATATTTGATAAAAGGCCATTACATACTATGCTGTTTAAAAGTAGAGACAAATGGATTAAGTGAGCGAAGCCGCTGCTAAACGTCTATAGCGCGACAAACAATCTCAGTCACTGGACTCTCGTTTAGACAAGTTTAATTCAAGTTTGTTTCTATAAATTCAATTGTTTTTTTGTGTTTAACAACTGGCATTACCAGTTCTGTACACAGGGTCTGTTCACTTTAAGGGCCACTTGAAAACACTTCAGTGTGGTAGGGTTGCACGTTCACACTAATCACTAGCGGCACGGCTTTATTTTGTAATACACTTGAATGAGAAAAGAAGGATTGTTCTATCGATTGGAGAAATTGTCCCGAATTAAAGCACATTATTCAAATATTGGTATTATTCGAATTAGTGGAACCATTCAAAGTGTTTGAATTATATGAAGTATTTAAATTATTCAAACTAATTAAATTATTCGGTCTATTCGAACTACTTGATCATTCGAAATATAGGAATTATTCGAACAATTCGAGTTGTAAGATTTACTTGAATTATTTAAACTATTTGAAACATTCGAGCTATTCCAACACTTCGAATTATTCGAACTATTATTCAAAAGCTCGAATAACATAATTCAATTCATTCCGAATGATTTTCGCGCACCCCTCATAAAGGCACTTATCCATAGCCTTTTTTTAGCTCGGATTTAAAGTTTGCCACAGCTTTTGGCTGTGCCTATCATGTGCACAAAATTCTTGCCAACTTTTAACTTGGTATTAAAAATGGCTATGAATATATGCCAAATCAAATTGGGTTGAATTGACGTAAAGTCAGAATAAAGTTTTATAACACCTGATATAATAATTTTATGTCAGCCGAATAAAATACGCATATTTATTTTGCACATCTACATATAACAAGATCAGCGTTTGAAAATAGCCACAAAATTATAAAAGAAAAAACAAATACAATTAAAATTTCAAATATTAAATGTAGGAGCATTTAAAGAGTAAACAACAAAACACCCGAAAACAGTATGGCAGAAAAAAAAACGCTTTTAGAAAAATGCAAAAAAAAAAAATAATTTAACCAAATGCTTAAATGGTACCGCCAGAAAAAAAAATCAAAAAGAAATTAAATTTATCATTGAATTCATTGTTTACATTAAAAAAAAATCGTGTTCATACCTTGTCTAACTGTAGTTGTATCTGTGTTCAATCACAATAGTGTGTGCGTTAACTTGGAGTATCTGTGTTTGCCTCACACAAATATATAATGGCGATCTTTGTTCTCCCGATTTCCTTTAATGCTCTCTTTTGATTGCTTCTTAATTTTTTCGTTCATTTTCTTAACACTCTGTTATCAATTCCAGGAATTCTAAAAATACATAAGCTGTTTACATTTACACTTTTATATGTGTATGTGTATTTGTGCAACTGCTGCACACTGTAACTGCATTTTAATTTTTTTTTCTTATTTATCTTCTGTAAGAAATTGAAAATAAAAATTAATTTTGTTTTTGTTACGAACAGCCTTGGAGTAACTTGTTTTGCACTTTGTACAGACAAGTAAACAAAATTAAATTGTTTAAGTGAACAGAAAGAACATTTTAAGTATCAACCGATAAATGCGAACAATTATGTGGCAACATGCAGAAAGGTCTAAAGTTCGCTTAAAATAAAATTAAATTAAGGACATCAATATGGATTCTTTAATGAAATATATCTCCAGACAAAAATTGGTTAATGTTGACTGATTTTTCAGGAAGTTGTGGAGGTGAATTTTAAACATTGCTTACTTAAATTCAAAATCTCAATTTTTGATAAAGTTTGACATGGCAGGAGGGGTCAACATATGCATATGTTACGTCACACTGAAGAGATACAATATATGCAAGCGAAATTGATTTTGGTCATAAAAAATAATTGTACATTACCTTTAGGTACAGATATATTTTTCTCTCTTCTTTGTTCCGTCATTCTATCGTATTGTTTGTTCAATATATACGATACTTGACAATACTAAAAAATTAAGTAGAAAGCTCAGCGTTAATTCTTTCAACAGAAGTAAGAAAAAATGCTAATATAAGTTTCAAGTTCTTAAAATATGTGCCTGCATTAAAAGCCTTTTTTGAAGAGCGAGTAAGGATCAGAGCTGAGACTAAACTGTTCCTCCTTGAAACTAAGAACACTTCCTCTTTTTAGTTTAAAAAAAGTAAATCGTTTTAAATAATATGTGGACGACCCCGTAGAATCTGTTAATATATAACGTAACGCTCTTAGGGAAATGTGAAAGTTTGTGACAGAGGAGAAAGGGGTGTCTATCTATCGCCAGCGTAACGCAACGTTTTTTTTTAGTTTGTTTAGATTTCTAGTTGAAGCGCGCGTTTTATGTGACAGATTGCGACACAGGGGGAGAGTGGAGTTCAAAAATGTCGAAAAACAGCGTTACAGACTTATGCCTAAACCAAAATAGACGTGACGAGACGCAACGAGTAAGTTCGAGTATATGTAAACCAATGTTAATAACCAAAATAAACAAACGTAATTGAGCGAAAGTGAACGAAACATTTTGGCGAGACGTGTTGTTCCGTAAGAACCGAACTTGAAACCGTCACTACTCGTCATAATAGCTGTTTCGATTCGTTGCCTAACGTAACATTTTGGGTTAAATGTCAAAACAGACGTAACGAGTGCAAACGTTCGTTTAGCTGCTATCGTCTCGTCACGTCTATTTTGGTTAAGTCTTTAGGCTGTTAAAAACTATGTTTGGGAAAAATTACTTGAGAGCTCTTTCTCCGAGATCAAAAAAAAAAATTTTTTAAAAATTACATAATTAATATTTTTATTTATTGAGTCAAATAAGATGTTTATTTGAGGAGATTGAAAGATTTGGTTGGGGCAAATAAATATTTAGTAATTATATTTTGATTTTATTTTGTATAAATTTAATATGAATTTTATATAATTTTTAATATGTTTACGAAGCGTAAAGATAAGAGCGAAGATCAATGTTTTCACAAATCGATTTTTACCTAAAATATAAGTTGGAAATATTAGCAAATTAATGCTTGCAACAAAGAAATATTTGTTATTTAGTAATAACATATTACTAATTGTAAACATATGTTTGTTAAAGTAACAATATGTAAATATACAGCACTACGGGCGTTCATTAGACCAACTGCGTTTTTCTTGGGTGTTACATGAGATTGTTCGTCTATAGTTTCGGTTAAAAAATTCTTCGAAAATCGAGAAGGAACAAATGAGTCAAATAATTTGAAGTATTTATTTTACCGGGCTTTTTGTTTTTAATCTTCTTCCTTAACTATTGCAAGTAATTCTTAAAATTTTCTGAAAGTTTGACGACTGATTTTTTTAAGCATTGCTTCAAATACAAAGTTTTTTGGAAAATAAATGTAAATTTAAAAATGAGCTACAGTGGATGGGACGCGACTGTTCATACATTACATAGCGCTATTTTTCTCGTAACATTGCAAATTTCAACTCAAGCCAATTTTAATTATTGCCACAGAATTTAACTGTTATAAATATGCGACTCTATACTTAGTAGTACAATGTGGAATCATACCAATTATGTCAAGAAATCAATTGATCCAATTTTAGATACGATCGTTCTACAAAAAATTTCACAAATTTTAATTAAGCAAACTTATCCAAAGTATTTATGGTTGTAAAAATACATACATCTATATGTATGCATATAGAATGTAGGAAAAAGGCGACGCCATTGAGCAGAAACGTAGTAAGATAAGTAAATTGCGCCAAAGGTTTAACTGACAGTGCGCCTTAAAACTTTGTTGCTGTTATTCAAAGAAAAAAAATAATTTTGATTGCGAATCGTTGTTTTTTAACAAAAATTTTAAAATTTTATTTCTCTTTTCTTACAAATAAACTTTCTGCGATGTAATTCATATGAAAATCTATCCGATTCTAAAGACGACCTTATCCAGTTATCGAAATTCATATAAATTAATAAAAAATATGTCAATCACATTCAATCACGGATAATTTTCAATAAAATTAGCATAAAATGATTACGCAATGTAAACATTTATTCCAACTCAACAAACTTAGGGCCACACATGAAAAACATAGTTCGGTTTGACTAGAAAAATAGATTTCTTTGTCCTTCAAAAATGTAAAAAGAGCATTTTCTTTAGGCAACTGGGCTATCGCACCAAATTTTATTTAAGTTAAGCAAATACTGACAAATCTGTGTTTTATGCGCTATTTTCCAAATTAAGGATCATGGAACAAATCTACTTAATTCAAAATCAAGTGGCTTTCATTTTATTAATGATTAATTTAAACAAAAATTAATTCCAATTTCAAAAAAATTTAAATCCAGTATTTTTTGAGTGATAAAAAATTTTTAAAAATTTGGCCCAGTAGTTCTAAAACAACTTCTCACCAAGATTATAATATTTGGTTGGTGTCCAGATTTGGATGGGCGATATGCATGTTTGTTGTTCAATTTTGCTTATTTCACACTGTTAGTCCATGCAGCGAAAAAACCTTTGAATATCATTAGTTTATCTTGCTTCGTTTTCAAATAATTGTGATTTAGGCACACAGATAAAAAGACGAATGAATATTGTTAGATCTACTTAGGAGTTGACGCTGAACAATAAAATTTTATATGGTTTTCCATAAAAACACATGTGTGTGTGTGTAGGGCATAAGAACAAGTGCAACTTAAACAACATTTATCTGGGAGAGTTCTTGAGGTAAGTGCAAATTTGGCACTTAGAGCTTAAAAATTAAAATGTCTTGATGATGTGGAATAGGCATGGATAAAAAAGCTGAGTAAGGGAGCTGGAAATCAGCTAATCACTTGATTAAAAGAGCCAATGCGTAAAATTTGCAAACCCAAATTGCAAGAATTAAAAAAAAATCCAACAAAAAAACAAATTGCGATGGCAGCGATTGCAACAACAATTACGTACATTGCATTTCAATGAACAAAGCATGAAGTCAAATGTGTTTAGGCATTTATCATTGCAAGCGCCGAGCCGCGGCGCTAGTTAGAATTTTGCCTTATTGTTATTGCTATATATTTTGCAACAATATTTTGTTACAAAAACAAAAACAATGGAACTGATAATGAGCAACTGAATAGTAACTAGAAATTTTGACAAAAAACACTAGTAGCGGTAAATGCCAAAGTATTTAATTTAAGTGTTGTTTGCTTGTGTTTAGTACTTTTTACCTTTCGTGGAATCTAAAAATTATATTTTTCATCAAATTTATATGAGGAGCCGAAATATTTCAGTTTTGTTCGGCTTGGTCATCTCTGGTCTAAACGAAGCATGGGATACTCGCACTTTCTATTTATAGTAAAGTTTTAAACGAAAATAATAAAATCATCAATGCTATTCGTTGCATTATGATTCGATATTACTTTTTTGTTATTGGCATTCACATCAAATGTAGATAAATATATAGTAACAAGCAAAGAAAGCTACATTTGTTACCAGGCTGGTCCTCTGATATAATATTGTGTAATAATATTCAATTATAGATTATGAAACGTCACTGTAAGTAACTATTAAAATATCGCGGATAAAATTAAACAAAATAATTAATCAATATCAATACGACTACGATCGAGCACATTTCATGCCTATACCACATCGTGCATATCCTCCAATGGAATTTTTAAATTTTTGTGCCTGCAGCAGGACCGCTTTCGTGCTATTACAGTCCAATTTTCACATATCAGTTTTTGAAAATAAAAAAAGGTGTTAACCAACTACAAATTTCAACATTTCTTGCGTCTCTCCTAAGATTTACAAAAAGGGGTGCGCATTTAAATAAATAAAATGTTTTTATATTATGCTCTTACTCACGCGAGCAAACTCATAAAATAATTTATACAAATAAATCATAATAGCAGTGAGCTAAACATCAACACGAAGCTTAGACATAACTCAATTATGACCATTCTGAACAATGAAATGAATACAGGGTAGAAGGTGAATTCAACTACATCAAAAAATTCAGAAAAATCTTCTGTAAATTCGTTTATTTCATTAATTATTTGTCAATGGAATAAGTCAGTAAGGAATAACCTAATGGATGAAACCCATGATGAGCTATAGTCATCAATACGATGCTCAAAATCTTATTAGTCAGGAAACTCGATTGTAAAAAATGACCAGAAGTACACTTCAACGCAAATCATTGTTCTTATGGTCACCAAACTGATTTCTTTTTTTTTTCCTTACAGCATTCACAATAGTCAGGGTAATATATTTTCAACCATATAAGTCCACTGCCTGAATGAAGGAACCTAGAAGGATGGTTAGCACGGCATGTGAAGGCTAAAGTGCTGCTATTTATTTATTTTTTTTTTTTTGTGTGGAAATTTCATCTCTACAGACCAGCATCAAGCTAAAAATTTAGCTTCAATCCAAGCTTGAGTTGACCTTTTAACAAGCTATTGTTGTAAAATTCGCAATTGTTAATAAGAGTTTTCATTCGATTAAAAGGAGCTGTAGCCATATAATTAGTTCTACTAACCGGTTGATAGAAAAATTGATAAAATTTGCGATTGCTTCTCCGATTAGTGTTCAAATGTATGCAGTTAAGATGCTCTGGAGCAGTAACAGACCCGGTTACATGTTGATGCAGTTTAACTATGTACAAGTAACTTCAAACGATCTTTTTGATGAGGAAGGCTTAAAGAGTCAATCCAATAAATAAGGTAAACTTAATGATATGTAAGAGAAAAAAAAGTAAAGGTAAAGCTATTATTGGCACTGCCCCATGCTGCCGTGTGTTAGCATATGAATGGATGCAGGAAAATCAATTGAGATACCCACAGATGGTTCTGTCGGTTTTTCGTTAAGTTTTGTCAACATTGCGTCAAGCAAAAAAAATTCACCAAAATTATTTGAATTTTAAGGAAAATAATTTCAAACTTCTTTTTATTCATATTGAAACCCGAAAACTCCATATTTCGTTTAATTTGATTGTCTCAACAACGTAGAGATCAACAAAAAAATCGCAATGAACGCTTCTTACCCACCGCAATGTTGAGTCACCTATTGCATTTATGTATATAATTCTAGATTACTTGTTAATTGAAATTAAGTATTCTTAGTAAAAGCTAAACATTTTCATATGAATCAATTGAAATGTAAATAATTTAATATCTATCAATATTTTGACTAGATTTCTAGGAAGGTTTTATGATGTTTTAAATCTTTCACTGTCATACATATACCGTTTTGTTTTTCTTTAACTAAAACGTAAATTATTTGAAAAATATGTATATATAAATTATAGAAAATACTTATGCATTTAAAGCACGTGATATTCTAATAGAAAATCAAAAGTGAGTTAAGCTGAGAACAATTTTAAAATGCAGTTTAGAAACAATTCAAATTTTAATATAAACACACAAAATAAAGCAGCAATATTACAGTGAATTTTTAAATAATTTTGTTCGTTTTCAGTTTCAGTTTTTACTTGAAACCCTTGTTTTACTAAAATTTTAAGGTCAGTATAGACATAATTGAAGGCATGTGAAAAAAGTAGTCCTCAGTATCATTCGAGGATAAGAGTAAAACATTTGATTTTGAAAAAAAAAAAACTGACTTGCGGACATTTTTACAAAAATCTGAACCGGAGTGAATTGGCTAAAAAGAAACCGAACGGAGTGACGCTAGTATTGTTACATAGTAGACTTTATTAACTTTTTCGGTAATTATTCACTTTAACTTCTGTCATCTAGTCATTAGCTATTCGCGGTACACTCACACACAGATGGCAGTTTTTTGGGCGGAACCTACGAAAACCAAATGAATATAGTGATGTAGTATGTTTAACAGTGCTAGCTACAGCTAGTTTTCAATCCAATGTTTCGACGTTTTCAACTTCTTCAACATTATTCGGTTTTTCGAAATTTTTCGTTGTTTTCAATATATGTATGTACATACATATGCATGTAAATATTGCAGACTTTTCGACATTTTCGGCGTTCTCAACATTTTTCGATATTTTCACCATTTTCAAGTTTATCAAAGTTTTTCGTTAGTTTCATTATTTTTAACATTTTTGGACAATTTCTATATTTTTTTAACACAACATTATCGATAACGTTGTTTTGAATTTTTCAACATATTATCGACTTTTATATATGTTTTCGACGTCAATATTTTTTGACTGTTTCAATATTTATGGGCTTTTTCGACATACATACATAGTACATTGATTTTATGCGTTTTTCGGCTTTCGAAAACTGTTTTCTAAATGTTTTGATAGTATGTACTAGTGCTACTACAATGTTTACACTTTCATTTAGTAAAATTGATGCATCATTAAGTTCGCATATCACACCCCAAACGCTTGCAGTCCACCCGCTTTTGCCTCATTTGCTGACAAATACGAAGTTTCCTGTGTTTCACCAAATCTTAGCCAATAAGAGACTAACTGATCTGAGACCAGCCAACCTTGATATTGGTCAATGCCGAACGTCAAGGATAAGTTACTATGGCATCAAAAAAGTGAAGAGTAAGGCGCAGCGAGTGATGTTTACTGAAGTTTAGATACATAGACTACAGCCTAGAATGGAAATATTCAATGTTCAGTAGCAATCTGAATATATAATCACCAATATGTGCACTTAAAAAAAATTGTGGTAACAACGGCCCAAAAGCGAAGGTTTTCAAAAAAAGAATGTTCATGTTTTGCCGACACCAAACTTTTGATTTATGGAAAGAGCTGAAATGACAAACGTAAAACCTGATGGCTACGGTCCTTCTGGTGCTCCTCCGTTGACGATGGTGACAGCGGCAGATTGATGTTGTCTCTAGCATCTCATTTGTAACCCACACTAAGAATTTATGACAATTTAAGGAAAAACACTTTATTTTTGAGTTGGACTGTAATGTTATTTTCTTATTTAGATTTATTACTCACTAGATTAAGCTTTTGATAGCTAATTAACTAATTTTTATGTTTCCCTTGATTCAATAACGAGAGTTTTACTTTTGGGAGAGTTTTGTTTCACTTTAACATTTTTGCCCGCGATCTTTTTGAATTAGAGTGAGTGGGATGGCAGTAATAATGCGGTATGTTGAAAGATATGCAACAGTGCTGTGCAAAATATAAAGTTTAATATAAGTTGCCAACTGTTTATGTTTATGTACTGTTAAGCTTCCACATAGTTTCCCAAAGATGACTATACGTGTATCCGCAATTGTATGTTTTTTCAAAATGGAAATAATATCGTTTTTCAAACTGACACACAAACATATCAAAGGACAATATACCTTTCCTTAAAAGGATATAAAAGCAATTGACAATTTGTCTGAAATTAATTAAACATAATGTCAATTGACATTAAGTCATTCCAGCAAAGTTTCTATTGACTAAAAACCACATTTCATAAATAGAGCTATGATATTTTACAAAAAATGCTTATCAAAAAAATTTGCTACAATACGAGTATATACCAAAAATTTACTTCTATCATATATTGATTTTTAATTTTTAAATATCTTCAACAGATCTACCTGTAAATACGTAAAAAGAAAAGTATGCCATCAGCCGCAAAAATGACGTAATGACGGAGCTCTGTTAAAATTAAACCAAGTTTAGATAGAACAAGCCCTGTGTGTCTTTTAAACAAACAAAGGAAAAAGAAAAAGAGGGTTAACACTTGCCATAAAAATGACTGAGAATGAGAAAAACTCACCAGTAAGCCACACATCTACAAGTTGTACATCGTCTACTGACTCTGGTGTAATTATTATCGATAACACAGCAACATTTAATGGAAGAAACGGAACAACAACATCAATACCAACAACAACACCTGCGACTGATAAGCCACCATACAGAACGAAAGAGGCTACCAATGATTGTTGCAACGATGATACGACAAAAACCAACAACGCAAACCATAAAAATAATGCAACCAAGATAAACATCAGCAATTATATCAACATTACAAAAACAACACCAACAAACGGAAATGAAACGTTGTGCAAGGGAGAAGTATATGAAAACAACAATTCAACATCATCAAAACCTTCATCAAAAAATGCTTCACCAGCAGTATCGATACGTAGTACATCAATTTCAATTGTATCGATTGATGAGAATGCGGTCGACTCCAGCATTGTTGACTCAGATTCTGATTTTGAAGATGATGCCGAAGGTGTACATAGTAAATACATAGTCAAAAAATTGGGTCAACAAACTACATATCCACCTAATAGTCCAGATATACCAAACATTAATAAAGGCTTAACGGTACTCAGTCAAAAAATACTTTCGAATGGTAGAAGCCCAAATGAAGTGTCACCATTTGCCAATAATATCTTGAAAAGTAATCTGGGTTCAGCATCGTCGAATGCACCACAAATTGGCAGTATTGCACTCACAAATTCAACAGATGTTACATTTGGTGATAAACATTACTATCCGGGTCCAGTGACGATACAACAATTTCTGATCGACAGTCGCAATGGGCAGGATAATCCATCGTTCGATGGCGATATGAAGCAATCTGCATCTTCTGGATTAAGTGAGTATACATTTTATTTTCAATATATCGTACATATGTCTATAGTTTGGATATTGCCATATTTAAACTGACTCTGTAGAAAAGTTTATATTCTCATGCGCATCATAATTCATATCTTTTGGGGCAACATTTGTCCTCTTTGCTTCGGGTACAAATATGAAAATGTTCCTACTCGACATATTTCGCTTGTAACCGAACTTTTCGATTTTGTTTATATTCCAGTAACTTATCGAACTTTTTGATACACGTTGGTGCATACAAGCCCATTAACGCTTCGAATTTTTGCCCAATTTGATCAAAAATTAAATGGAAATAAGACAACAAATCTTCGAAAAAGGATAGAGATGGTTAAAAAAAAGCCACGTTAGGCTATGTGGGTTAGGTAATGTTTCAGAAACGGCCAAAACTGAGCCAGGTAGTTTATGGACAATATGTGTATGTTATAATTCAGTTATCATTCTATAATTCACCAAAGCAAAATGTTTAAATAGATGCAAATAAGGTACACCGAAACAAAATGAACTTGTATACTTTCTATACCAACGAAATGAATTTTATGAAATGTAGTCAAAGGTTTTATTATTTTTATAAAAACGCACTTTAATATATTTGCGACGTCATTCGCATTGAAAATGTTAAATATTACAAATATTTGATCCATACATACATACATACATAGATATGTATATATATGCGTACTCATACATATATATTCGTATATGCAATACAATACCTTCGACGAAGGTGTTTATTTTTGATGAGGTAAATAATTTAAAATTAATGTCTTGTTTTTGTGTTGTGCACTGTAAACACTTGCGTCTTTCTTAAAGGTACTTAGCGCTCTTTTGTTTCAATGTGTTCTTTTTGAATTGTTTATTTTGTTTAAATATTTGTATTGTTTGTATTAAATGTGTTGAATTTCAAAAAGATTCAATATTTTTAATTTAACTCATGACAGATTTGCGAACCGACTGAAAATAAAGAAATTTTTGTATAAAACAGGATATGCATGCATAGTCATGTATGTTATTTTAAAGAATAATTCAAGGCAGTCCATAATCGATAATTTTTAAAAACGATTAAATATTTTATTAAAAAATCTAAAAAGATTATATTATTTTGGACACTAACATTCTGATCATTGCTCACATTATCGTCATCATTATCTCTAATAAGGGCATATTAATTTGTGATGCGATTTGCATAAAGGGACTTTATCTTAAAAGAGCATTAATTTTCAAGGTAGCGAAAAGCTAGGAAACTTATAATATAAATAAAACACAATGACAAAATTTTGAAAAAAACACCCCATTGTACATAAGTTAAGTAGCTTCAATGAATATCACAAATTTTCAAAAAGAGAGAAAAAACAAAGCCAAACAAATTTTTGGAACATTTTTAAATTTTTCGGAACGCCTATGGAAATACATATTCGTATTAAAATATGAATCCAATGATAACAAAAAAACAACAAAACTTTTAATTTCTTTTTGGAACCTGCTAAGACATTCCAGACCAAATATAAACGATGACCAAAATTTTGTTTGAAAACAATCGAAACATAGTGTGCCCTTATTTATATACGACATTTACACGTAGGATCTACCTACTTTTCAGAAATTTTTTTTGTGTATTTTAGGGTTCCTACAAAATTTTAGTAAACCAAAAGAACTTCAAAATAAATTTTTGGCGCCAATTTCAAAATGATATATTTTTTTAAATTTCAATTTCGCTTAATCTTGTCGCTAAAAAAGTATTTGAGTTTGTATAGGGTGTCCCGATAAGATTTAAATTTTATGCCATTTTTGCTATATGCTTTGCAACTCTAAAGATTTTACGTTGATAGCTGAGAATGTTGTAAATATTAAACATTACACGAGAGAACAACGCACTATCATTGATAAGGCCTCAACTTATAGAGTCCTTCAATTCCGTTGCGTCAAAGTGTACAACTGACAGCTTTCATGAAATCCATACCATACTACATATGAAGTGCGGTCGAATCGCAAGGTCGACACAACGGATGAAAGCTCTATCCTAATCTCCGAAAACCTTTTTGCAATGTCAAAATGTAAAAATTGTTGGAAATTTGGTGAAATTGACCCAGTGTTAGAAAAATACAGGAACTCATGTCAACAAAAAAGAATTTCAATAGCATTGATGATGGTGACATTTTTTTTTTCGTGCGTGGGGAGTTAAAAATGCCTAACTCACAATCATAGCCATCGCCACAGCTATGGTGAGAGGGGCTTGCTCCCTCTAAACCAGTCTCCCCGTACCTAGACCTAATTCCACCCCGGGACCGACTTCATGTCATTGCATCGGAGTGGGGTCCTTTAGATTTCGCTTAGAGCGACACCAGGTGGGTTAATAATACACTGCGTATGTGTATGTTCTGCACTTACTCGTTAGCTACTCTAGCGGCATCTGCTTCTCTCGTTGAGCCTTCGGTCGCCTCCAGATCTCGTTTTTTCAGCTTCAGTATCCTTTTGAGTATTTCAGGATTAAGAACCAGTGTTCTTCGCTAGACACTATTATCTCGACGATGTTGTTAAGTGATACAGCGCCCATTTCGCTCTCGATGGCATCTCGCATTGGTTTCCACCTTTTACAGTGGAAAAAAGTGTGTTCTGCGTCGTCGTTGTCGGAATCGCCATACAAGCAGCAGGGTGTTTCACATTTATTAATGCGGTGCAGGAATTTTCTGAAGTAGCCATGACCTGATAGCAGCTGTGTCAGGTAATAGTTTGTATCACCATGTATTCGAGCCGTCCAAAGTTAGATGTTGGGGATCAACTGGAACGTCCATCTGCCGTGCTCCTCGTTAGTCCGTCGTTGTTGCCATATTTCCGTTGTCTGGTCTCTCGCTGAATTAGCTGCCTGTTCGTTGTGGGTGCCGCTTTGTTTGAGTTCATACAGCTTCTTTCTTTCTTGGGCCAGGAGGTCGATTGGAATCACTGCTGCTATTACCATGACGGCTGTTCCTGATACAGTGCGGTATGCTGACGCTATTCGCAGAGCGGCTGTTTTTTGCACTTTCATTAGTTGCTTTCTTCTGCTGTCGGTTTGTAGGGTGTCTGCCCATACTTCGCTTCCATAGAGCAGGATCGCATTAGTGGTGGACATTAGCAACTTTCGCTTGCAGACAGCAGGGCCATTTACGTTTGCCATCAATCTGCTAAGTGCGGCTGTGGTTTTTGCTGTCTTTGTTGTTGCGTGCTGTAACTGCGCCAGGTACGTTAGTTTTGGGTCAAGTCTTACCCCCAAGTAGTTAACCACCTGCTGCGTCATAATTACGTCTTGGCCTACACGCATCTCAATTTCAATCGGATTATGTTTTTTACTAAAAAACAGGAGCTCAGTTTTATGAGTCGCTAACTACAACCCTCTCGAACTAAGCCATGCTTGCACTCTGATCATGACTTGATTTAGTCTTCTCTGTGCATCGTCTGTATTTCTAGTGGTGATAACGGCAGCAATGTCGTCAGCATAACCGACTAGGAAGGTATCGTCGGGCATATCGATGCTAAAGATTTCGTCATAGCTGATATTCCAAAGTTCAGGGCCTAGGATTGAGCCCTGTGCTGCTCCTGATGTTACTATCTTCTCTTTTGTTCCGCTCTGCGTACTATAAATCAATACACGATCGCTGAGATAGCTGCGAATAATGCCTATTAGATATGCTGGTATATGAAACCGCCGTTCCAGCGCGTCTGTGATATTTGCCCATCTTAGGCTGTTAAATGCATTTTTAACGTCTAGTGTAGCAAGCAAGACAACTGGTCTTAAGAAGTGAGTGCCCTGTTGCGTCACTTTCGCTGCTGTTACCACTTGGTGGATTGCGCCAACTGTTGATTTTCCTGTTATAAAACCATGTTGTCGAGTGCTTAGAACGCCGGCGGCTTCGATGGCAGACTTAAGTCGCCGTTTCATAAGTTTTTCATACAATTTTCCTGCTGTGTCAAGCATACATAAAGGTCTGTATGCGGATGCACTCCCCGGGTCTCCCTTTCCTTTGCTTATAAGCACAAGGCGTTGCCGCTTCCATCTCTCAGGAAAGTGTCTTTCTCTTAGAATGATGGTGACATAAAAGTACGAAAACTTTAATGTCATTTTAAGAAGAACTTACTAGTCAGCAGATTAACTAATCAGCTTTAAATTAAAAGATGAACGTGCTATCAAAGTGCAAAAAAAAATATGTTCGTGTTTGTTATCTCTTGGATTAATTTTTTCAAAGAGACCACATCTACTCTAAAAAATTTGAGTTTGAGCCAAATTTATAGTGCGTTGAAGTTTGTCCTCAATAAAAATTAAGTCTTTTATGGAAAAGCATTTTCAAAAGTAGGATTATTTTCTTAAGAATATAAATTTAAGAGAAAAATTTATAACCAATAACAAACGATAAAAAAATTAAATATTATCCAAGTTATAGCTAAGCACTCTAATGAACTAAGTTTGTTACACCTATTTATATAACTTATTTAAATTCAAACTCGTTTCGGTTTAAAAAAAAAAGTTGTTTGTGTTAAAATCTTCACAAGAGATTCATAAATTTATTTTAATCTATGAAAAATTCCCCATTTATTTAAATGCAAGAAATAATTAGTTCCATTAATTCACTTCTTCTCTGTTTTTCAAAATATCACTCTAGCAAAACAGTCAAAAAATTTTTGAAACTTTTTATTCGTTATTTTGTTCGAATTTTTTTTTTTGTCTCTGTGTAGTTATACGAAATACAAATCGAAATAATATTTAACAAAATATTTGTTTTTCAAAATTGTGTATTAACACTTTAGGTATCATTAAAAAAAAAAAAAAAAGTACCATTAATGTGGTTGTCCACCTCAATAATGGGGATTTTTATTTTATTATTTAACAGAATAATTAATTGAATTAAGAGAGCTATAGTACGTATTTATGCTAAAGCAATTTAGTATACGTAGAGTGCGAGTAAGAACTCATCGCAATTTAATGAACTTGTGAAGCGCCACGTTTAGTTTAAGTTTTTACTTCACAGTTTGTTCTAAGCTTTCAAGCAAATTGCACGGATATAAAACTTTTTTTGTTTTTTTGTTAAATTTAATTGTTTACATTTTTTGTGCCATTTTGAATATGTTTTGCGGTGAATGTGAAAAATTTATTGAACCAAATGATGATCGTGTTATCTGTACTGGCACATGTAATCGGAAATTTCACAAAAAATGCTCTAATTTAGCTGACAAAGAGCTGAAAGTGCTAAATGAATCAAAAAATATTTCATGGAAATGTGATTTATGTTTAGTGCTTTGCAGCAAACATTTCAGCGATCAAGTTAAAAGAGTTGTTGGTGAAAAACTTAAAGTTAATCAAAAGCAGCTAAAAAATGTTGATCATCGGTTGAGTGCGGTCGAGGAACGCGTTTTCAAAAAACGTAAAACATTTTAAATTTATATGAAAAAAAAAATATACGCTAAAATATTCTGTATAGAAATTAATATGTAGTTAATTTTTTGTTTTTAAAGCAGGTTTTCCCAAAAATATCCATGTGTTTTTTTTTCAGCTTGACAACCAGGCCAAGTTGAAAAGAAGGAATTCCCGGTCTTCCCAAACTAAAATAATATTTACTTAAAATTGTAAAAAGATAAACTTTTTTTGGGAAAAAATTGATAATTTTTTTTGTTTAAGTCGCTAATATTACAAAATTTAAATTTCCTGTTGGTAAAAAACTTGTGACTTTATTTTTTGGTCAGCAATATTGAAATCGCTTATATAAAAAACTTTGTGACCTATTTTTTTTTTTTGTTCTCGTCAAAAAAAAATTTAAGATATAACCAATCCTGCAATAAACGGCGTTTTCCGAATCTTTTCAATCCTTACAAGGTCCTCTTTCGGCTTTGGCATGCAACCAAAGGTGCTATTCGAAGCGAGAACGAAGCAATAACTTAGTGACGTTTTATCAGTGGCTTAAATGTAGTACTGAAAAATTTGTCTTTAATAGTATTACGCTAATCAGTTACCAATAGAGCAAAGCGCTTGATTGCTATGATATGGCAATATTAAGAAAAGGTGTTATTCGGAACAAGAACGAAGCGCTTCAGTGTGAAGCAGTAATCAGCGATTAGCCCCTCAACTGATTCTTAGTGTTTTTGGAACCAACGTTATATGATTTCCTCATTGTCAGAAAAAAGATAAAAAAGTACAAATAAACAAAAACAACAATATGGCAATGGGTCAGCGGTAGTCGTCATATTACATTTAACAACGAGGCTGGCCTAGATGGCGTTATGCATCCATATGCAACCTAGCGGTGATCTATGTCCGACAACTCAGTGTATTTAGATTGTTGTTGCGGTTGCTTTACTTTCGTCTTATTTTTTTTTATTTTTTTTTTCAATTCATTTAATCTAACGCACATCGAATTCAAGCTCTTTTAACAGCTTCGGTGTGTATCTCTGCACTGCAAGATAAAAAACAAGCGATACCGATATTGAAAGCAAAACTATAATTTTAATACATAAGTACGAGTATATGCAACATATACTGCATTTAAAATATATTTTCTGGAGCTTTTCTTTAATAATATAATGTCTATTTTGTGTATATGTTTACTTTTTTGGCTAATACCAATAGTATTCCATCTAATCTAACAATTCTTTATATTTTAGCATTTATAACAAAAAATCATGTAAATTTTTAAAGGAACACATTTTTTTCTTTCTCTTTCAGATGATTCACAAAAGATAAACATCCCGCATCGGCAGCCACATAAATTTATATCCAATCGAAAGGCCATAATTCTAACCAGCGTCATTATCGTGTTGACCATCTTAATCGGAATACTCATCGTTGTCTTTAATACTTTCTTAAAGCCTTCAAACAGCCCAAGTAAGATACTAGGGGATGGTGATGATTCCAGAAAGAATATTCCAATTAACTCAACCATAGGTATTTGAGACTGTTTGGTGAACTATTTGATAAAAAAATTAACATAATTTCGTAACTAACAATAATTTTAAGTTTAACGTTTCTGTAAACGTTAAGTCTTAAACGGTTTAACAATGCGTATACGTAATTAGTGGTTATGGAATCAAAATAAAATTTTTGTAGTAGCGTCACATCTTCGCGGCTTTGTAAAAACGCAATGTTTCCGCATAATACGTCTTATGATGGCTTTTTGCAATTTTCATATTCTGCTTAGTAAAGCTGTATTTGAATTTTTTAGTATGACATAGCTTCTATCATTCTGAAAGGGCTATATCGTCATAAACAGTTTAATAGATATGGATAACAAAAGTCAATATATATAAATAAGCAAATGCAAAACGCTATAACACATAGTAATAGGCTAACTTTTTTTTTTGTTGAAAAGATTGTGAAGAGGGGCAGTGGAGAATGTAATTTTTTTCTAATGTTAAGCGGTGCCACACCTCTAATGGACTGATTTTGATGAAATTTGGTTTTTTAAAAGGGGACGTGGCATCACCCTTAATGGGAAAAACGCTGTCACGGCTGAGCCGCTACACCGATTTTGATGAAATTTCGATAAATTGAATCTTGATTAAAGATATTTGCTATGGAAGGGTGGTTTCACGCCCTCAACAAGAAAAATCATCTAAAATGCTAAACTAATGGACCGATTTTAATGAAATTTGGTACAGAAAGAGAATAAGCCCTGAAGGTATTTGTGAAAGCAATTTGTTTCAACTTATATGTTTATAGAAATGGACTGATTTTGATGCAATTTGGTATGGAGGTAGATTGAACCTTGAGAATAGGTTTTTGTTTTAAGTGGGTGGCACCCCTCTCTATCACGAAAACATGTTTCTTAGCTAAACTAATCGACTGATTTTGATGAAATTTGGTATGGAGATATGTACATATATTAAATTATAAGGACATAATTTTAATATTTGGGAACTTTGAAAAAAACTAGCTCTGTTTTATGTCAGTTTTTTAATATGAAAAAGAATTTTTTGTTTATTTTTTTAACTATAATTGTTGGATTTCAACCAAAAGGTGAACTCTAGTAATAATAATAGCAGAGTTTAGCTACCACACCTATTAGCTCTCTTAGCTATTTTTGAGCTTGAAGCTTTAAGTCAAGTAAATAAATAGTGGCTTCCATAACGTCTGAGCTAGCAATAGAATGTTGGATGATGGATGATGTAAGCTACGTCATACTAAAATTTTAGCCAATATGACCAAAATCAGTATCGCATATATATTATAAGGGATACTTTAGGCTGAATTGGCAACTTTGATATGGCCAAATTCGTTTGAAATTAAGTGCATCGGATCGAAGTGCGACATATTTTGTATTGAACAATTATTTCCTACTTATAAAGGGTTTAAGATTTGGTTTAGGCCACTAAAACCGTAAGAAACTGAAAAATCCATGGTTTTGAGAAAAAAAATTTGTCTCAAAGTAGATACGTACTGTAACTCGCTTAACTTAATTTTTTTTAAGCCATAGCGGATCGCATATGTTTTTGTACTCCCTAAATATCAGCTTGATAAGTTTCGATACAATCCTTATTTTTGAAGTAATTCTGTAAGAAACCAAAAAACGACACAATTAGACCCTCCAAAGGGGACAAGGCAAGATGCCGCTTTTATTTTTGTGACATAACACAGCTAGAGATACGGATTTGCGAATTTTCGCGAGTAAAGGCTAAAATAAAAGTATATTTTTACTACATTATGAAGTTTTGTATTTTCTAAAGAAGATTCAGTTTTGTTAATGTGTTTTGTAAAATTTCTTTTTCGAAAATTGATAAAAAAATGACGTAGCCACAAGCCACCAAAATTTAAACACCAAAGTTAAGTTGAATGGAATTTTTTTATGCTTAGACTTACAAAATGATTTATATTAAAAATCGATTTTTTAACTTTATTCCCTCTAGATAACAATGATAATGATGATACGCCTTTGAATGGTACACTACAGCTCGTTCACAGGGACGAATGGCTAGCGCGAAAACCCAAAAGTGATTTGGATAAACTAAAATTACCTGTTCATCGGGTGGTAATATCACATACAGCCTCGGAAACATGCTTCGATAACGTAAATATCTGAAAATTTAGTGAAGCTTTTTTTTTTAAATTGTTATATATATATATTTATTTCTCATAGACAATATGTCCCGATCGCATACGGGTTATTCAAGACTATCACATGGACTCTTTTCTTTGGGATGATATTGGCTATAATTTTCTAATCGGTGGCAATGGAAAGGCATATGAGGGGCGTGGCTGGGATAATCAGGGTGCACATACCAAAGGATATAATATTGATAGCATTGGTATAAGTTTTGTTGGTACCTTTACTACGATTAAGCCCACAGAGCCACAGATAGAGGCGGCAAAGCTGTTGATAGAAGAAGGTGTACGCCTGAAAAAATTGGTGCCCGATTATCGAGTGTATGGTGCACGGCAATTAGGTAGCACCCAAAGTCCTGGCGATGAGTTATACAGCATAATTAAAAAATGGCCGCACTGGTCTGAAAAAATTAGTTTATCATAAAATTAAATAATGATCATTATTTGTTGTATGCATGTGTGTGATATATTTAAAGAATTTAAGAATAAAATATGAAATTTATAAAATCAAATAAAATACGTAAATAAACAAAAATAATGGTGTCTGATAAAGTTTCAATCATCTTTTTTATACCAATATAAACACTATAGACGATTTTTTGCACAAAAATAAAAGTTTCTAAAAAATGTTATATTATTTTAGATAAAGATAATATTGGTGCTGGAAAAATCTTACGAATTGTTCCTCGGGATGCTTGGCTTGCGCAACCACCGTCATCTAAGCCAGTACTACTTAATTTGCCCGTATCACGTGTGGTCATAATCTCAACACAAACCGAAGAGTGTACAACACAGGTGAGAAAGTCGTTTAAAGTTAAAGAGTTAATAAAAATATCACAAAGTGTGCTCTGGGTATTTTTTGTAAAATTTCATAGAGAAAGTATTCAGCCATTTATTGACATTTTTAGGTTCAAATTCGCCCGAATGCACTCATGTAGACCTCTATTACAGACATATAATACGAGTAGATTATTATGAATAAGCCTATAATTTTTTATTTTCAGCTGAGTGTTTTTGTTTTTTATTTAAAAATATATTATTTTCTTTTCCAGGCTGTTTGCACCTTTCGAGTACGTTATATACAAACCTTCAATATTGAGTCCACCCAGTATGATGATATTTTATACAATTTTCTTATTGGTGGCGATGGAAATGTTTACGAAGGACGTGGCTGGGATAGGGAAGGTGCACATCTCAAAGGCTTCAATGACTACAGCATTAGTTTAGCATTTATTGGCACCTTTAAACGACCAAATCAAATGCCTAACGCTAAGCAGATGAATGTATCCAAGTTGTTAATCGAAGAAGGCGTAACACTGGGTAAACTTACACAAAATTATCAAATTGTTGGAGCTAATTTAATTGAACCCACATCACCGTTGACTTCAGCTGATGCACTCTATGCAAGTTTTAAAAATTGGCCACATTGGTCAGAACGTTTATAAGTGGATTTATTTTTGTCGTATTTTTTGTGGTATTAGCATTACATATTATGTAATTATTATGCAATTTGTATATGTATATATTAAATATAAGGTATATATTATGTAAATTAAATCATTTTCAGTAGAAGAACCATAATTAATTTACTAATTTTTAACTAAAAACTTTGATTGACTGCAAATTATTTTTATTTTAAGCATTTTAATTTAATTGAATCGAATATAAAATATGTTCTAATTATTGTAAACTAATTGTTAGTGATTTTGTGTTTGTGTCAAAATTGTTACATTAATTTTAGTTTAAGAGTACTTTTGTGATATTTTAAATTGTAAAAATAAATAAGTGTTATATGAAAACATTTTACTATTCTATTTACTAATAATATTTTAGCTCAAGGATCACAGTCTGGCCTATCTTATCGTCAATTTATCATCTTCAAACAGCACTGAACTAGTTTTTTGTTTGAGGCATATGTATACATATATATAAATCGGTTTTCGTCTAATTTGAACAACTAGCCACCAAGAACTACTCTGAATGGCACTGAATGGTTAGTAGAAGGCAAATGCTTTTAATATTGAATACTTAATACTGATTATGTAGTTAGTGTAGTGGAGTTAGTGGCAGTGAAGTTTGAAATTTATTACCAAAAAGTGTTTAGTGGTGAAAGGGTTTGTCTCACACCAACCAGGTAGCTAGATGGTAGTAGGATATAATTTCCATTACCACAAGAAGATTACTTGGAAATGTCTTCTACTACCACTAAAAGTTTTTGTGGAGTTATTTTGAATTTCAATATGTAAATATGACAAAATTTTTCTATAAAGAAAAATATTTATATATGAAAGGCGATTCAAATATAGCTTCTGAACTTCTTTAAAAAAAAGCAGACATTTAAGGAAATTCTTGGATTTTTCTAATGTTTCAATTTACATTGCAAATCATAAATCTTAACTTTAAATGCTTGTAAAATCAAATATGGTGAAAATTTTCAAGGATGGTACTCCTGTATGTTTTTAAAAATTTGAGCTTATAAAAGCTGAAATCGGTGACGGAGTATTTGGGAAATTGATGTTTTTTGAAACGGTTAATTTTTTTATCTTTTAGCACATAAAAACGTTTAGGCCTTCATTTATTCAGACTTGCAGTTTTTTTGCCATCTAATAGTACACAAATACCTAAAAATAATATTAAAGCTAATTTGGATTGTATTGGTTTGTTTATATTCATCAATGAATTTTTTTGTTTTACTTACGAGTTTATTTTAACACAATTTGAAACTTTTTTTTTAAACAATAATATTGGTCAAAAAAATTTTATCGATTTTTTTATATCTTCTACATGATAGGCCAATCACTGAAAACAGTTTCAGCCTATTTCAAAAATATGAGGGTAATGATAGGACCATTATAGATGGAATGACCCAGTAACGATTCCCGAACCAAATCATCTCACGAAAATCTGATGTCAATTGGCCACCAAGATCATGCAATTTAACGCCATACGATTTTTTTCTTCGGAGTTTTATGAAATCTCGGGCTTATGTGAATAAACCAGAAACAATTCCTGAACTTAAGTCTTTGTGAAAAAGTCATCGTAATTAACACTTAACATTTAGTCAAAGTGGAGCTCTTAACTTAACTAACTGTAAGACTTTAACTTTTACTAGCAGATTTACTAAGATTATTCTTAAAATTTCCCATAACTGGTTGATATGCCAACAGGCATAATGCCTTGTAAACTTTGAACTCAGTCATTTCCTTATATATCAGATTTTCCTTATCTGCCCTGCCTCCTTTTGAATTCGTTACTGATACAAAAACTCATTGTACATACCATTTGTATAGAGAATTTCAATTATAAGAATCGATCGATTAAAATTGAAATATTGCTACACTTCTTAAGTTCAAAATTTCTATTATTTTTAAATTAGATACAAAGACTGCGTCTTGCCTCCATATCCGCTACATAAATCTCTAGACATATTTTATATTATGTGCAAAAAAATCAGAACAGATTTGAAACAACCAACTACGAAATGTAGAATTTTTTTCGCAGTTTGAATTTGGTTTTCAAGCAAAGCACATTTAGGTATGGAGTTTTCTACCAAAATATATTTCGCATAAAAGTGATTTGCATTAATACAGACAAATAAAATAATTTTTACATTTTATGAAAAAAAAAATGTAAATGGCATCAAATAAGAATATCGTTGGAATAAGGAACAAAAGCTGCTTTGACAACAAGGAGTGTCCATCATAATAACCTTTCAAAGACCGCAGTGATTTGATGAGTAGCTGTCATTGCATTATTTAATCCAATCTAGTCAATATAGCGATATTATCTAGTGAAGATAATTTTAAAATATTTTGTATACAATTGAGTAGAAAATGTTATCGAACCACCCTAACTTTGAATGAATATACATCATTAAGCGAAAAGATGTATATCAAATCTTGTAAGTAATTTAAGTTTCTTATTAATACCCAAAATTTCCTATTTATTTTGCAGAATATAGCCAAAATATGAACTCAGAGCTGAAATCCCAAGACCAGTTGTGGTCTACATCTCAATTTAAATCTGTACTTAAAACCACTTACAAAGCTTCTGCAATTATTATTTTCATAATATTAATAATTGTTAGTTTGTTCTTTCTCAGCTTTTACATAAAAAGGCCAGCTTCCCAAAATGAACAAATTGGTAATAATGATATAAAGGGTGTTTTTTTTAGAGGTATAGAGCTTCGAATTGAAATAAAACACAAGGAAATCGTTTTAATGTCCATCAATTTGGCTTTATTGGAAGGATAATTTTATGCCATTAATGTTTAAATATGATTTCGGGCATGTGGCCGCCGCGGCTAGCTCGAATAAAGCCAATTCTACAGGTCCAATTTTGAACCACTTTTTCGAGCATATGGGGCCGTATGTCGGCAATAACGCCACGAATGTTGGCTTCCAAGTCCCCTAACGTTTCTGGTTTGTTGGCGTAGACGAGCGACTTCACATATCCCCAAAGAAAATAATCCAATGGTGTCAAATCACACGGTGGCGAATCGATTCATTCGGGTCCTCTTCAACATTTTGCTCTACAGCGGCAATTGTTTCTTCGGTGCGCACTGTTCGACGTCTCTGCGGATGCGTATTATCACATAGAGTAAACGTAGTGCGAAAACGATCCATGGTTAACCGAATTAATTGCTCTGATGGACGATTATGTCGACCATAAAATGGACGGAGCTTGCGGTAAACTTCGCGAACTGAACCATTATTTTCGAAATAAATTTGCACGATTTGCAAGCGTTGTTCTTTTGTCAACCTGTTCATGATAAAATGGCAAACCAAATTGAACATAAATGACATTAGAGTTGCCAGATTTGACCATAAAATGCCAGTTTTGCCTCTATTCGAAAAACAAACCTCTAAAAAAAACACCCTTTACTACATATCGCACGTTTGCTGGAAAACGGTATAAACTCAAGAAACTTAGATTTGGAGAAAAACGCATTTAAAGTTTTCAATAAATTACTTTTTATATGAAAATAAAAAAAAGTATGAACATCTAAACTCATCTCACATGGCGAGTTCATTGGATATATATAATTTTTTTTTCAGCAAACGAGCGATATAAATTTGTACATATGTATGTACTCTGCTAGAATTGTGAAAATGTCATTTCATCGCTCAAGTTATCACTTTGATTTGTGAAATATTTATATTGTTATTTTCTTATAAATTTTGTGTTTTTTCAAAGTGACCATCATCACAATTCTACCAGATATATTTTCTTTGAATTTAAAAGTTTTTCTTTACAGTAGTACCACCAAATCTCTTTGTTACTAGAGAGCAATGGCACGGAAAACTACCACCGATTAATATGACCAAATTAAATCTACCTCTTGATATTGTCGTGCTATCAGAGACCACTACCACTGCATGTTATGAGACAGTAAGCGCTTACATAAATATGATCCTAAAACATTGCATTTCTGAAATGTAATTCATTTTCAGGAAGATTGCATCAGGAACATTAAAAGTATTCAGTCTTCTCATATGAAAATTCGTCATTGGGATGATATTGGCTATAATTTTCTTATTGGCGGTGATGGAAAAATATACGAAGGGCGTGGTTGGGATATCCAAGGTGCACATACCAAAGGTTATAATCATAAAAGTATTGGAGTCTCTTTTATTGGCATTTATGAATTGGTAGAACCTAGCAAACAGTTAACAGCAATAAGGCTACTACTAGAAGATGGTGTACGTTTAAAAAAACTGATCCCAAAGTTTCATATATATGATCAACGGGAACTGAGAGACAGTACTTTCAGAAGTAATTATCTTAGCACTATAATTAAAATGAAGTTTTGAAGAAAATATTACAAAAAAAAAAAAAAATAGTTTAAACTTAAGCCAATATTGCAATAAGCTAAGATAAATCAGTTGGCTTATATAAAATAACTAAATTAAATTAAATGTATTGCGATCTGGAAAAAGTGATCTTAACTTGCTAGATACTTAAAAATTTTTCAAACAGGTGAAACTTGTCGTTTTATGTTAACGCTAGCACACCCTTGACTGCGAGTTTTGAACTCAAAGCCTATGTGACAGGAAAATTAGTGACCGTCGTCTATCATATTCACTCACATCAGCAACGTATTAGTTTCAGTCTCATCATGTGAGGTGAACTCCATCAATGTCTTTTGTTGTATTACAGTTTGAAAATTATCTTTGTGATTGGTATGAAATTAAAGGGTTCTTCGATAGAAACGGATAGATATTAAAATTGAATTAAACAAGTTTTGTGTGAGATATCAACGAATTTATTGTTTTATTTGATAGGCCTATTAATGGCATTATGTGTGGAACAAGACATTGTTCCAATGGTCGCCGCAGCTTTGCTAGGTGATGCGCAACGGAAGCGGATACCGATTTCAGCAAATAAACCATCTTCAGCGACGAGACATATGGGTGAACGGGTACGTCAACAAGCAAAATTGTCGGATTTGAAACGGTATCAAACCACATGAGATCCACCAAGTGGCAATGCATCCGCAGAAAGTCACTGTTTGGTTTGAACTCTGGGTCCGTACTTCTTCAAAAACGACGATAGCAATACCATCGCCATCAACAGACAGGGCTACCGACCGATTATAGCACCTTTTTTTGTCCCAAATTTGAGGTGAATGACGTGTGGTTCTAACAGAACGACGCTACGTGCCCCTCATCTCATGCCACAATGGACATTCAGCACGATCGATTTGAGAGCACCGTTATCACAAGCAGAGGCGACGTGAACTGGCCACCGAGATCGTGCGATTTGACCACGTTAGATTTTTCTAGTAGGGCTCCTTGAGTTCTTTGACATTAAACCACAAACAACTGGTGCCCTTAAATTCGACATAGTCCGTGCTATCGCTCAAATTCGGCCTGATCTATACGCCAGAGTCATTTAAAATTGGGTCTCACACCCCACAAAATGGCCATAAAACTCAAATATAATACTACTGACAGCAGTCATCATAACAAGCTATGTCGTTATACAGGTAAAACTTGGTGAAAGGCGTGGCACAGCTCACAATATTGACAAACGTTATCATAAGAGGACTAACGTTAATTGTTATATTTAGTGCGCTATGAAAGTAATCTTTCAAAGTTTGGTGTCAGTTACTAGAAGCTTTGAAATTAAATGGATATCGACGGGATTGCATCAGTGGGCATGGCACTTCCCATTCAAGCAAAAAACTTTTTGAGTTATATTTGATATACTATATGAGTAATCCTAATAAAATTTGATATTGAGATGTCAGTTACTATGAGCTTTAAAATTAATTCTATTTTGACGGGATTGCATCAGTGGGGAATGGCACCTCCCATTCAAGCAAACAACGTCTAATGTTATATTCAGAGTTCTATATGAGTGGTCCAAATGAGATTTTAGTGATGAGATGTCGGCTACAATAAACTTGGAAATTAAATGGAAATCGACGCGATTGCATCGGTGGGCGTGGCACCTTTTTTGTTGACGTCATATTTTTTGATTTCTAGAAATTTTTGACTATTTTAACTTATTTACACATTTTACTTTCGAGTTTTTAATCTCATTCAATTAAATTGAGTTTTCCAAGACTTTCAACTTGACTTTTTCAACCTGTTTCAATGTTTTTCAAAATTTTCAATTTCTTTCAACTTCTTACGAGTTCTCAATTTCAATTTTTTTCAATGTTTACCATATTTTTCGTCCATTTCAAACTTGTTCAGCTTTTATCGAGTTATTCAACCCCTTTTAATTATCTCAACCTACTTCAACTGTTTCAACATTATGTTATGACATAATGACATGAAATGCTTCAACTTTTATCAAGATTTTCAGCCATTTTTCGAGTTTTTCAACTTCTTTCAACTTTTTTCAATACTTTCCATATTTTATTGACTTTATTAGCCTTTTTCACCTGTTACAATCTCTCCCGATTTCTCTTAAATACTGAACTCCAGACCTTCACTTAATTCAATAACAGCCTGGTGCTTTGAGTGGATGGACCAAATAATCTTCTCCTTTGATCTATCCATAGCCGCAACCCATAACCGCAATATTCAAAACCTTTTATTTGAGCAATTATAGAGGGTATTGCAATATTATCGTAATGAATGTGTATAACTATAATACATAGTATGAACCGTATTATTAAATAGATTACAGTGTACCACACTTGCATTCAAGTGAAAGCGAATGCACTTTTTATGAACTACACATGTATATCTGATATCATTCTGGGAACGATAAAGAACTTGAACATTTAGTCTAAAATAACTAAATAGAAGTAAAAACAAGTTTATGCATATTGGGCATTATTTGTCAAAACGAAAGTCTTCTATTTCAAAGTTTTTTTTTGGCGTAAGTATTTGTATAGTTTAGTGACTTCACTTCACCAAAACCTAGGGGGGGTTTAGAATTATAATGCCACCACTATGAGATTGAATTGATGTATTGAATAATAATTAGTATGAGATCCTTGGAGGGAGGATATATTTTGAAACCAAAATGCATCTCAATAACTACCGATATTAAGAATATCCCATGAATTCAAAAATTTATATTGGTGAATATCTTGGAACCGCATGCTCGATCGAGCCTGTTATTTTTCCTAAATATAGTCCTCCCTTAGTACTTCACAATAAGCCAAATATACAATATAGCTTTCTTTGGACTTTGTTTTTTCTTTTTATCATTCATATGAATATCACGTCCGTAGCTGTAGAAATACCCATAGTAAGCCTGTGTAGCTCATGCCTTTGTAGATGTGTATTAGAGGTCTGCATGAGTGCACGACCATCAAGCCACTCGCCACTTTGCGAGTACATTGAGCCTTTACGCACAAAAACCAGAAATCACATCAAAACATATTAAAACACCAAGCAGGAGAGGTGAGTGCTGAACTTGCAAGTAAATCACAAATAAAATGTTCTACAAACTCGAAGTTTATTGCATTCGAATGTTTATATGATGATCGTTTCGAGTACACTCATGCAGACCTCTAATATGTATTTAATGTGAATGACGACAATTGTGTAATTATTAACCCTGCCGCTTTAAAAATGGCATACGAAAAAATTCCAATATCAATTTCAGTTAAAATATAACCGTGGACATAAACGGATCGTTTATCGTGATACCCAATAGAATAAGCAAAATGTTGCCGCAAGAGCATCTCGCTTTGATAGTTCTAGTCAATTGTATTGTTCTAGGAATTGTCATATTTACTTGCATAGTTTTCAATGATAGCACAAATAAGGTAATTTTCTAAAGGAATATATTCTAGACGTATGATAAACAACTTTAATGACATCTCTTCTAGTTTTACAATTCTTCCCAACTGTAAACAACAATGAATCCTAAAGATCAAGTGAAGAGATGATATCGAATTAAAGTAAAGAATTTGTTAAAAGTAGTTCACAATTTATGAAAAGTATTTATTTTAAAGCTTATATCTTGAATAACACTATGTAATAAAATAACATTATCAAAATATCATTATCAAAAAATTTATTTGTTTAAGTATCAAAGGAAAAAAAATTGGACAAGAAATTTTTTTTTGGAAAATGGAATATGGATAACCTTATCTTATTATCTTACATATAAATTTTATAGTAAAATAGTGAAGAAGGTTTTGTATCTATTACTATTTTTAAAGCTGCATAGCTACAAGCAATGCATCGATTAAGTGGCGTTCTGGAATGTAATTTTTAAGCGTATTTTCAAATCTTTTGGACGATTACATAATAATACACATGTGCGAGAAATTATGCCTCTCATATTATTTACTATCACTAGTATACAACATATTCACGTGTATCTTAGAGCTCTAGTTACAACTCTCATCACATGGTTTTCTAGTAACATATTAATTGCAAATGCTTACGAGTGTGATATGCATTGCTGCAGTAAATTATTGTCATCGTTAAATATGAAACATTGAGAGTTACCACTATTTCCGTATATCTTTATTGATTATAAAATATATCACAGCGAGACAATTACCTACATAAATATATTCATCTATGCAAGTTAAGTGAAATCGTAAGTGTCAGCAATTAAAACAGAGAAATTTTGATTTTGCAAAGCATTAGAAATACATTTACATTCAGATAGGGAGGTTTAAATTGATGACATAAGCTGAGTATGCAGATAAGATGATAAGCTCTTATGAGATAAGAATTGGACTATATCAATTTCTTGGAAAAAAATATCTAAGTTAAGACTTAGATCATTTCCAGAAGGAAACTTACATCCTGTTGGATGTGTGTATAAAATACAATAAGTGCCGCACTTGAAACATACTGTGTGGTAAGCGTTTTTCTAAAAATATTTTCTATGTTATACATACATATATATTTTCCATTCTTCACTCCAAATGATATATGAGCGTTTCCTAGTTTTTAGTATAAACTAGTTTTTCATAGGATAAACGGCAGTAAGGACTGTGTAAAATGTAGCGAGGTTGTACAACGGAGAGTGAGCGGGCAAAACCGCGGGAACAGCTAGTCTATATATGTATAAATAAGCAGTTGCAAAACGGTCAGACCCTTTTCAACTGACATAGCACAACATAATCGCTAAATATTTTTCTTTGTTGGAAAAGTTGTGAAAAGAGACAGCGCACAACGTAATTTTCTTTCCAATAGTGGGCGGTTCCATGTCCCACACAAGAAAATAAGTTTTGACGGCTAAACTAATAGACCGATTTTAATGAAAATTGGTTTAGAGATAGATTGAACCCCATGAAAGGTTATTAGAGACTATAAGCTCTTTAAGTGGGCGTGGCACCATTTCTATTGGGAAAAACACTACCTACTCTGAGTAGCTTCACCGATTTTGAATGAAGTCGGTATGGAGATAGACTGATTCTTGAGGAAATAAATATAAATCTGATTTTGTGAGGTGGTGACACTCCCATAACCAGGAAAAAACGTTTGCTGGTAAACTAATGAGCCGATTTTGTTGAAATTCAGTACAGAAATATGTTGAATCGTGAGGAAATGTATTTGTTTTAAAGTAGACGCGACACGCCCTCAATAGAAAAATACAACAGCTAAACTAATGAACCAAATTTCATGAAACCGTGAGGAAATATATTTGTTTTTACGTGGGTAATGCCACGACCTTAACCGGAAAATATGTTTTCTTAAATAAGTTAGTCGACTGATTTTGATAAAATTCGGTATGGAGATGTGTGTATTGAACTCTAAAGAAGAGAAAGATATTGGGATAGGGCAACATTATACCATGATTTTTATGATAAAAAATAGCAGTTTTTTAATACCAAAGAGTATTTCGCCACTGGGCGAACTCTAGTAAAAATAAACTTATGCCTGTAAAAGTACACAACCCAGGTCAAAACATTTTATAGTAAACTTGTAAATAGTACCTATTATAGAGCATGAAAACATGTATAAGAAGACCACAATTGTATTTTAATAATTATTTTTTTTATTTTATTAATTCTGAACTGCAAACTTGGATGGCAAAAGTGGTACCACTTGAGACTATGTGAGCTAATTGCCTAATGAAACTTATTAATTCTATTGCTCTAGCTCTATTACTTCAAAAGTTATGAGATAATCTTTGCCAGTAAGTACTACTCTCAAGGAACTTTGTTAAGTTCATAGGGTGTTCAAGATGGACCCACCCTCCCATACAGTGTGACTTTGAGGTCGGATTCGAAATCAGCGTTCAAAAATCAACAGTATACCATACCCCAGACGCTTGTGCGAAAAAAGATTTGTAATCTCTTTCATCACTTTTTTAAAAATTCTATTGGACTATTTGTTTAATATATTTCTTATACAATTAGGGATCCGTGTACTAAATTTCACAAAAACTTATTGCGTCTTTTTCCAAAACTATTGTTTTCAAGTTTTTATTTGAGATATGCTGCACTCCCCCCTTTTCTGAAACCCAATTTGACAATTTCAAATTATTGTGCATTAAGGTGAATATAGTGAAAACAGCAAAGGACTTGAGCTATTTCACATGAAACACCAAAGCTCTCTCTACTAGCGCATAGATTCCGGAAAATGATTATTTTGCAGCTCTGGTAACAACTAAATTTTTTTTAATGAGGATACACTCAAATATGAATAAATTCTGGAAATTTGAGCGTTTCCGAAGAATTCGAGAACATGAGCTTTTTTGAACAGGTCTAGTGTTTGCATGTTTTCTTTTCTTACATCTTGTAGATTTTTTTGCGTAAAGTACATTTTTTAATTGCGCAATTGCTCATTATCTCCAGCAAAAAATGATTCACATAACAACATAATGTCGTTGATATTAATACTAGAAAAAAAATAAAAAATACCCTACTACTCTGAACGTACAGCACAAGCACAAATCAATCATTTTCAAGCTCATTCTACTCTCGACATTTAGTCTCGCAGTACCTGCAAACCTAAAGTATAATAAGATGTTGATACTAATGGAGGTTAAGAAATCAACGTATGCATTAGCAATATGCCTGCTATCATTATTGCTCAGTGAAGCCAATGCCGAGCTGAATATTATTACAAAATCAAAATGGAATGGTAAAGAAGCCAACGCAGATTTAACTAAACTGGAACTACCCGTAGGCAGAGTTATTATTTGTCACACAGCTAGTGAGGATTGTGATACAGAGGTAAGCCAAAATGTCTTTACACTCTTGAGCAACATAACTTCCACTATTTTGTACAGAGCACTTGTGCGCAGCGGGTCCGAATGATTCAACAATATCAAATGACTGCCTCAAAATTCGATGATATTGGATATAATTTTCTTATCGGCAATGATGGCAATGTGTACGAAGGACGTGGCTGGGATAATCAAGGTGCTTTTGCACGTGGTTTCAATGCTGGCAGTTTGGGTATTACTTTTATTGGTACATACGAAACTGCGACACCCACTGATGCTGCCTTAGAAGCGTCGCAATCGTTAATGGAATCGGGCGTACAATTGGGAAAAATTAGAGAAGATTATAAGCTATATGGACATAGACAAGTGCGAGATACAGAAAGTCCAGGTGGTGCTCTGTATGAAATTATAAAAAAATGGCCACACTGGAGTCGCACTCTTTAAACAGATTTTTTTTTAATGAGCTAAAAATATTTTAATCTTTTTTCGTACTATGAAAAATTCAAAATTGCTTGCTGTCCTCTACTACAAGATCTAAAAACAAAATTCTTTCAACTCAATAAGAGAGACATCTACAGCGCAGAGACTTTCCAATTGCCCCGCTCGCGGAAACATCAGTCTCCAACTATTTGGTTTATACTTAAAAAATATGATTTGACGAGTCTAATCCTTCCGGCAAGCGTCTTTTCAGCAGAAGGGATAATTGGAAAGCCTCTATAAATTAGGTGCCTCTGTCAATAGCATGGTCTCCATTCAACAATATTCAAAGCAGCATTTATTTAAAATAAATTCAATTTAATTTTATTTCCAAATTAACAGATATAACATATGGTAATGCTGGAATACTCAAAATAAATTACTTACAATAACAGGTAATTCAATTGTAAATCGGTTCAAAATGTATAAATAAATATACATACGAGTACATATGATAGAAAGCTAATTTAAATTAATTTATACAAACCAAAGAAAAATTCCAAATTAAATGGAAAAAAAAACAAAAAGAAAAAATACGAAAGTAAATAATAGTGGTGAGTTAGTAAAAATATGTAAATCTACAACAAGTGTCAATAAAGGAACTAACGAAATCAGTTCTTGTGGAAAATATAAATTATTTTATACATCTTAACAATATTTTTGTTTTAATTTTTATTAATTTCGCTGTTCTTGTATTTGTAGTTCAATTTGTTGTGGCTCCAGTTGTTGTTTTTGTAGTTGTTCTTGCTTTTCAGCAAGCATTAAGTATTGCATAAGCCACGCTCTTTTGGTCAAACCAGTGACCGTTTCCCCTTTTTGCTTTTGCAAATAATGAAAACAATTAAATGTCGTTACATTTGGGGTATTCTCTTCAATCTCACGTCTTTCTTCTTCATTATGAATTAATACACAATCCTCATCTTCGATTACATCATCGATATCACAATATATGCGCTCTGAGTGCTGATAAAAAGATTTATCTGTTTTACGCAAAAAATTATATAAAGCCACACAGCCAACTGTTATTTTACGTGCATTTTCCCCATCTATACGTAATGGCTGACTAAATATTGGAAATATGTTACTAAGCATTTGCAAAGCGCATTTTGAATTCTGATTCAAATCATCCATACCAATACAGTAATAAAATTCAGGACTATATAATCTGCTAAACGTATAACTTTCATCTTTGCTGGTTGGCACATAGTAGAGTGTATTCATTAGGTAAGATTTTAAAGGCAAAGCTCCATTACCAACAAAATAATAGGATGAAGCAACATTATCAGGTGTTGCTGCCGCTGCTGTTGCTGGTAGCGCAAACTGTTGGTTTTCGATTAGTTTTTTAATTTTTGAGTTTTCATATATTTGCTCAGAAGATTTGGCAGTTGTCTTTTCCACATCAACAAACAGAAAATTATTGCTACTATCAACGATAGCTGTAAATATAAGTGGAGGATTTGTGCTGAAGCTATCATTTAGTTCTTCATTGCGTGGATTAGTATAGAATTTAATTTGTTTCATTGTTAGATTGCCTACGCAATTAGGAAGTTTCGATTTTAACTGTACATCCTTGGCAATCGTTTGCCATTGTTCTTCAGTCTTTGGTGTGCAGATAAATTGGTCCTTTAGTAAATCATAAATGTTAAGACAAATGTCGGCGATCATCTTGAGTATCACAGGTTTAGAAGCACGAAAACAATAGTTGCGGCAAGAGTGAACTTCACCTAAAAAAAATATATACACATATATTAGTATGTAAACTAAAAGTTTAAATAGAGGATGCAATCAAATTTTTAAAAAAATATATAGCCTAAATGATATAGAAATGTTACAGTGTTTGACCTATTTAATTAAATTAGTGGATGTTAGATTAGGGATAATTGTTAGTGAATTATTTTTATTAGTTATATGAGTTTATATTCAGTATTAAAACTAATTGGTTTTAAACCGTTTTTTTTATTATGTAATGTGAGACATGAGATTTGGTGAAATTATAGTCATGCGTCTGCAGACCGCATAAAAGCGTACGTTAAATAGCTGTCGTCTAATATTAATAAAATATATAAACGCAAGGATTGTTTTTACTCAAATTAAATCATCAATAATTTCTTCCTTAGATGAATCTGAAGATCCTTACTATTTATTCTTAATATTTTTAAAAGCAATAGCAAAAACCTTTAAGACTACCGTTTTTTAATGAAAACAAAAGAAAGTGGGTGCAATTATACCATAGTATGCTTTTATAAAATATCGAGCCATTTTTTACTTAATTAAATCGAGCTATATTTTTATTTGTGTATGGATCCAGGATACATATATCCGTGACATCCGGTTGTTATATGTCCGAAACTAAGTGCGTACTCCAACTCTTGGTTCCATCTCCGATGTCAATAATTAAAGCAATATTATGGGTCTCGTAAGACACATAGCATTAAATAATCTCAAGAACCCATCTAGTATCTTTTTATTTTTACTACTAAATATGTCTCCATAAACAGTTACGCCCTAAGACTGTATTTGCTCAATTAGGATAAATAAATAAATTTTCAAGTCGATTTTCTTGTTTCGTCTTCATATAACTCACCCGTTGCCAAATATTTAAGCGTTATTGCCAAACGTTCCTCAGCACTAAATGACTTTTTTTTGCGATGTGGCTCATAACCGCTAATCACAGGTGCCAGTTTGGTGACCAAATAACGAAATTGTTTCTCGGTAATGTCAAAAAAGCAATTCAATGGATACGTTTCATTACTACGAAATTGGATCTCTTTCTGTAGGTTTTCCTTGGTCATAAACTGTGTCTGATTTTTCTTAAGCCACTCTTTGGTCCATTCGAGACGGCGCCGACAGTTCAAAATCCCAGCCAAGTCTAGTTGAGTCACTTTAGGGAATTGTCTAATGGCCGCATTGTTGATATTGCTGTTGCTATTTGCATTAGCATTGGCGCTGTCCTCACGCTCCTTTAGAACACCAATGACTTTGATTTTCAGATGTTCCATCGCAGTGGACGAAAAGAAGTTGCAAATTTTATATTTATGATGACAAAATTGAAAATTTTCAACAGCTGTCTGACGAAATCGATTTTACTGTAAACTAAAGCAAGTTTTTCTTATTAAAAATTATACAATTTAGAAGTAAAATACTTTACCCAAAAACTACAATTACGTCAATAAAAATTGTGTCCACTTTTTTTACCCAATTTTGGTTTCTTTTATTTATTTTTTTTCATTAGTTTCGGAATTTTCTGAATCGTAAATAGTGTGCAGATGAGAAAATTTTTCCAATTGGTGGTTTTGTTCGTTCGACAAACGAAAGCAAACGAAATGTAAACGACACAGAAAAAGTGACATTTGGATCTGATCAGATCAGCGTTGCACTCCACAAAAATTCAACTAATGTCATGTTCCGCGCGTGAGTTTTCGTCAAATGTATGTGCCATGAAAGAGCAGTATATCGTATTTGGAACGTATTGTACCATGGGTGAAAGAAAGTTTACGAAAAGCTAACAGCAATTCTAAACATAACCTATCTTCTAATTTGTATTTTTCTTTAACATCAGTTTTAATTTGTTCAAAGAAATACTAGAAAAATTTTGATTATAATTTAACGTTTAAGTTTTTTAGCTCCTACTCATCATATTAAGCTTATCTTTCCTTATGGGTTTCTTATCTCTAAGTACTAAAATTCAGAGATACAGAAAAAATTTAAAAAAATTGTATTTGTTTTTATCGACTGACTGACTTGACAGATTTGTATACTAACTTAAATATCGGTGCTCGATAATTTAAGCTCAATTAAATAATGCTCCATAATAATCAGTTGATAAAAACCAATAAAATTACTGAATCGGGAGAACACAGTCATTTTCGAAATCTAAGATAAAGGATGTCTTCAGCTTAACAACTATGGTAACAAACGAGGAATGACAAATAAATTACAGACAACACATTGTGCGCAATGGGTAAGTGCACTTTGCACAACTGATTATTAAGAACAAAGAATATGAATATATTTGTACCAAAATTAAATTCAATAATATCGACATGGTTGAAATTTTACTTAAAAATCGGTGATAAAGGAAAGACTTAAATCACTTAAAAGTTTTGAAAAAAATTATCTTAATTATAAGAACAAACCATATATGTATGAATATAACAGTTTTATTGCTCAGGCATATTTTTTCTCATTAACTTTTGGACTCTATATATACGCATTATTATGGTCGTGGTTATATCTATTGCCGTGACTGCATAAAATTTTGTATCCAAAGCTTATTAAGGGACACACAGCTACATAGACGTTATTAATATTGAACGTCAGCTTGCATTATTGAAATTAACCTAACTAAGTCCTATGATATGTATTAATATTAATTTATTATGCCAAGTTTTTTCCCCAAGTTTCTCCCAAATCGCCCAATAACACCCACAGTCGAGAGTAAATTTCCATAAAATTTACTTTCCAACACACGGCATCATTGGTTTTAGCGAATTTTGACAATCAATACGTGAGAGTGAAAAATTTTGGCGCAAAAGAGTTTCATTTCTTTTTCATATTCTTTGATTAAGAATCCAAATGCTTAAAATTTAGAGCTGCAGTCCTAGTATAGTGAACGGAATAGCTGGTGATGAAACCTCAGTGCAAATATAATTTCTTGTAACTGTGATGCACTAGAAGTCTAAAAGCTTCAATATCAAAATATCTGGTTAAAACTAAGTTTTCATAATTCAATTTACTATATGCGGATAGCTCACAATGTGTATTCAGATTCAGACAGCAAGTTTGTCAAACAGCCGTTACTGGCGTTGAATTGACCTCGTGAATCATGTGAACAGGATGATGGATACAAATAAAAAAATATTACAACCGCTTTGGTTGTAAGTCTCTTTCTTCTATACTTTTTTATATATCAAATTTAAATCGTGTAGATGGGACTGGCAGTCTGAACGAAATCAATGTTCTGAATTTTAATTGCAGCGATTAACCAGTATTTCACTATACACAATCAAGTTTTTGTTTCAATTTGACAATTCACAAAAAGGAATTTTTTTTTGTTTTCCAATTTATTTCAAATAAATTAAAAATTATGAAAAAAATTATTGGGAATGACAGCGACATCATTTCTAATCAAATATGCCCATCACAAATATGCGAAAATATTAAATAAAAAAAAATTTAAAAATGTAAACAAACTCGCACGGACAAATTTAGAATTCCACAAATGTCGTTGACTGATTTTCAATTACGTTACGTAGTTTTAATTAGAATTTTAATTAGAGTTTTCTAGGACAAAATTGCAAAAAAATGCTGCAAAATTTTCAGTCCAGTTGGAAGTTTTTTACAAACTTACCACACTTACACTACTTTTTTTCGATCGAAATTTTGGGTTGTAATGGTTTCGCTGCATCTCTAAAATTTTGTCAACTCGTGAATCATGTGAACAGGATTATATATTCGTTGTTATATATATATTATCATTGATTGGATTCAAATAAAAAAATATAAGACCGATTTGTTCTTCTATACTTTTTTATACATTAAATTTAAATCGTTTAAGGAAGGGCATCATTCATATCATACATATTAATAAGCCAAAGCATATTTCATTCAACTGGCTTTCGATTTTGCTCTTAATGTGAGCTACAAAATCCGGACGGTATAAAGTAAAATTTCATAAACGCTTCATTTGGGTTTTTTGTTTGTCAATAGTGCGCGCAGTAAAAAAAGAACTTCAAGTGGCGTTGCAGCACAAGCATGTCTGGCACAATATTGGAAAATCTAAGTGGACGCAAACTATCTATTTTGGTGACGGTGTTACTGTTGTGTCAGGTGGCATGTTTCCTGTTAGGTGGGCTGTGGGCACCGGTGCCTGCTTCTCTGCAGAACATATTGGGCATGGTGTGCAAAGATGTAGAAGGACGAGAAAATGACACTAGCTTCTGGTTGTATTCACGCGGCGATGGAAGTTGCGCTTCCGTAACTCAACAAGAAATCGATGGAGACGGTTTTAAAATGGCCAATAAAATCGTGTACATTTTTCAAATGCCAATTCCGCGTGAGGGTCAAGTACTCGACTTTTCCAGATGGCAACAAAATCTTATTGGTGTTCTACAAGTTGAGATTGCACATGTTAATGATAATATGCTACCAGCTCAAGATATTGAACCCAAGGACTTGAGACTCACAATAGACACACGGTTGGCTTACAGGTGAGCAAAGCGTTAATGTTACTTTGAAATATAAATTTTTTGCCATTAGGTTAAAGGAATAAGAATATCCTAAATTTTTATCATGACTGAGATGGTTTTAATCACATGGATTATTCAACGTTAAAAATCATGATTTTTAAAAAATTAAGCAACAAATCAACTCTACTTTATCACAGTTTTGATTTAATTAAAAGTTTGCACCGATAAAAACAGTCAACAGAACAATAATTTCTAGGGGACTCCTCCGACACCTACCAACATCACTGTTCCATCGTCACCTGAATTCTCTTTTGTACGCCTGAAGGTGTATTTCGAGAAAATCGTTAAAGACAGTTTGAGCCTTAAAAGAAAAAAAATTGGTTCAAAAAAGTGCCATCGAAATTTCAACTAAACAGTATGTTGATAAATTGGGTAACTCTGTGCTAAATTTCAAAATTGGGTCCAAAGTTTTGGAGATATGTTTATATTTTATCAGATAAGTCATATTAGACAGTTTGCTCCATACAATACAAATCAATGACAGACTTATTTTTCCCTTATAGTACATGGGGCACATCTGCATATAGAAACTATTGTAATCGAGCAAATAATAACTGGTTAGATTTCAACTAAATATGTATGGAAAAGTTAAGTATATAGAGCAAATTAACAAACCATTTTTTTCCTTGTAAAACTTACTCCATAAGCCAAAATTTGGATTTTGCAGCAAATAATAAATAAAAAATTAAAGAATGTGGCTTATGGAGCAAAGTGGTCAATGCATATTTCAGAAGCTAAAACAGATAGATGTATTGCAGCAACGGCAAATGAGAACCCGGGCGACGACATATGTACATAATTCTCGTGTTTAAATGAAATCACAGTATTATCGCCGTAACACGTAATTTTCGGCGAAGTTTCAATATGGCGATCAATCAATCAATCTTGTTTTTCAGAATACTAATTTGCTACTTGTGGGGTTCTTAACTCTGTAGTAAAAACTTATATCTTGAAGACTAACCAATACACTCCTGACCTCACACAAACCTACCAAAAGGTAAATACTTTAATCAAAGGTAATCCGGGATTTGATGACAATTAAGCTTTTAGTATTGCAACACATACACAACAAATTCTAAAAAACTCAATGAAATTTCCTCATTTGAAGTATGCATCCAAATTCTCGCTTAGTTGATTTCCCCGCTTAAATAATCAGAAAATGTAGGCAAACAACTCTTTTGAGTCTCTCTTTCTTTCATCCTAAACTCATTTTCGACCTTTGCCATCTATCGGTCTAATACAATATTTATTTCCATTGAATATGGCCAAACAAACGCCGGGATGCAACCCCCTCCAAAATCTAGTTTCGACCTCTTCGCATCAATTGGTGCTATAACTTTTTTTTTATTAAATGAGTACTAAACATATAGAAAAAGATACCATTCGTGCTTACAAAATCCATTTTCGGCCTTTTTGTCTTTAAATTAAGCCAAATCACCAACGGAGATACCTTTGCCCCTCTCTTTTTAAGGCCCATTCTCACTTTTGACCTGAGAGCGTTTGTTTATTGTTTAATGTGACTTCAAAGGCAAAAATGCAGTTAGGACACTTACACTCCGAGACTTTATTCTGAAAGCTGCAGTTAGGACATAACGCTTACTGAGATCTTTGAGAAGGGAAGAAGTAGCCAAATTTTGATAACACTTAACGTAAGAGTGTATTTTCTTTAGTAGGTCGGCATATTAAAAAAATTTTGCCAAAAAGTAAGTCAGAACACTTTCACTTTGAGGTGATGATATACTGATTAAAGATTCTTTTGTTTTATAAAAATTAAATCAGTAATTTTTGTATGATAGGCTCTTAGTATGGATATTTTGGACTTGTTACTAATAGAAAATAAGCACTTTTTCTTTACATATTAATATTACTCAGCTTAAAACGCCAAACAAGATTGAAAAAAATATATATGTAAGCCAACTTTTCATAACAAATTAGTTGATAGCAAATTAGATGCATTTAAAAAGAAATCGATTTTTGAAGTAGTAAATTCGCTTAAAAAACCAAATAATTGAGTTATTGAAAGATATTGCCCAAGATTTTTTTTATTATATATCTAAGGTGCCACAAATAGCCTAGTTATTGTTAGGTTAGATTGCTTATATAGCAAAACCAATCATTTTTGTATTACTCATAACAAATCTGAAATTGAATTTAAACCTGCCCATCACGAATACAGAATTTATGTAACATAACTTTGCTACACAAGCAATAGCAATCAATGACAAGATATTTTAAACCTTTTTGCCAAAACACTTTTGAATTGAGCTAGCCAACGAGAAGTTCCTTGCATTGTACGGCAAAGCTGTACTCTAGAGCCTGTAAATGCATATCGCAAACGAACGTTCATTCCGCTAAAAAATCCAACCACCCTAAAAAATACATATGATTTGATGGAGAACAGGATACTTCCTGTAATTGCATTTTCGAAATTGAAGAGCCTCTTAAATGTAGAGCCTTTGACTTAATGATGTATATTAAGTCATTTTTAGACTTTAGACTAAAGCTAGTTAGACACTTCTTAGACAGCCAAAACTGGATATAAAACGTATAATTTTTTTTTTTTTCAGAAATAAAGAAGACCCTGAAACCGATTGGAAGCTATATGCAAGCTCTGTGGAACAACGATATTTAGATTGCAAAACAAGATCAGTGAATCAGCAAGAAACTTTATATTCTTGCGAGATGATACCACTTTTTGAATTGGGTGCACTACACCACGATTACTACCTGCTCAATTTACGTTTTCCCCTCGATTCAAGTCTTAAAATGAATATGAATATTGGACATATGCATGATCTTACACTGACTGCTATTTATCAAAATGGTGGATTTACCAAAGTATGGCTATCACTAAAGACTGTACTCTTTCCGTTTGTTATCGCTATCATGATATGGTTTTGGCGCCGTGTACACATTCTACAACGTTCACCAGTATTACTTGAATATATATTATTGTATCTTGGTGGAGCATTAACTTTTCTCAATCTACCGCTAGAGTATTTGACACTTTCTTTGGAAATGCCATACATGCTGCTAGTAAGTGACATACGTCAGGGTGTATTTTATGCTATGCTTCTATCATTTTGGCTTATATTCGCCGGAGAACACATGTTGATACAAGAATCCTCGCACAAATCTTCGATACGTTTACGCTATTGGAAGCACTTGTCGGCAGTTGTTGTAGGTTGCCTATCACTTTTCGTTTTTGATATATGTGAGCGTGGTGTTCAGTTACGCAATCCATTCTATTCGATTTGGGCAACACCAATTGGTGCTAGAATTGCACTTTGTTTTATTAGCTTGGCTGGCATTTCAGCTGGTGTGTATTTTCTATTTCTTTGCTATATGGTTGGCAAAGTATTTCGGAATATTGGTGTGAAACGCACGTCACTACCAACGATGTCTGCAGCTCGTCGCTTACACTATGAAGTTATGTTAAATTTATTTCTTGAGTATTTTTCTTTTTATTAAATTCTTTTTACTCCTTTAGGTCTTATTTATCGCTTCAAGTTTTTAATGTTGGCTACACTCATTTGTGCTGGCCTTACAGTAGCTGGCTTTATAATGGGTCAAGTTGCCGAGGGTGGTCATTGGAAGTGGGATGAGAATATTGAAATCCAGTTAACATCAGCTTTTCTGACTGGCGTTTATGGCATGTGGAATATTTATATATTTGCTTTACTTATACTTTACGCACCCAGTCACAAGCAATGGCCACCAAACCAATCGGATGAAACTACACAATCAAATGAAAATATTGTAGCTGCAGCGGCTGGTGAGGAAATTGAATTTAGTAATTTGCCATCAGATTCAAATCCGAGTGAAATCTCATCGTTGACCTCGTTCACAAGAAAAGTAGCATTTGATTAATAAACAAATCATTGTGTATCGAGACTGAATAGGAACAAAAAGCGAATCTTCGAAAAAAATGTATTTATTAAGCATTCAATATAATGTATTTGTCTTCTATTTTGATTTTAAAAAACTGTTAAAAAAAAAATTCGTGCCAAGAGTTGCATTGAAATATTTTTAATTTTAACCAACAAGCAGCTTATGTATTTTTCTATCTATATACTAAATAATTATTTAGTTACGCATGAAAGTACTATACATTTATAATTATATCTAACAAATAATTTTTTATAATAATATTGCATATTTGTAGAATTAAGAATAAGAATTCAGTATTAGATTTAAATAAATAACCATTTATTTACTTTACCAAACGGTATTTATCCAGCTATACATATTTGTTATTGTAATGGGTTGTTCAGAAACGTTCTTAACTTTTATCCAAATTGTAAAAATCAAATAATTTTATCTTCGGAATTCCTATTGCGGCGTATTCACTTATTGTAGTAAAGACTATGTAATAACTTACAGTTTCATAGTAAGGATGGTATCCATAAATTTTATTGCTCAACTTTAGGAATGGATAGAAGATACAAAAATGAAAAAGTATATAGTAGGGAACAATTTTCAACCCTCATACAAACAAAGCAAACAAATCCAGCCGCTATAAAATGCTCATTTAATTTTTGTACTAAATTTTTCTTTTCGAATCCTCTATCCATTTCAAAGTTAAGCAGCCAAAAAGGGTTTTTGATGAAGGCCGAGAGTTTTTCAGATCAGCACCGTATACTTAAAATGCAATTTTTTATTTAAAATATCATAGCGTTTTATTTTATGCAACATATTTTGTGTAGTATTTTTATAAATCATACATCAATTTTAGAAAGCAAAATAAAAAAGCAAGTTCAAACTTCACTGTTTTATTTTGGTTTTGGAATTTTATTTTAAATAGATCGATTCCTTACCGCTAAATTGACGTAAATTACAAAAAGTAATTTTTAAGCAGAACGAAATACACCCATTTTAGTCAATGCTAATTGACTAAATAGTTTCCGAACCCAGTGAAAAGAAAATAATTTAGAAAGAATATATCCAGACGATATTCTCAGCTAGTGATAGGACACTTTACGAGCCAATAATACCAGAGATGTTATTGGGGTCACTTATAACCAAAGATGAAATAAAACAGGCCATTACATCAAAAGATAAGATAAATGCCTTCTGAAATCTTAAAATTAATACACTATGGAAACAGAAAATCTCATTAAACTTTTCAACTATATTTATATCGGTCAGTACCTTCACGATTGGATTAAATCTACTTTTACAGCGCGCTCAATATATGACTATAGGTTGATAAACTTGATGAATCAGTCATTCTTAAAAGATACAACAATGACTTGATAATGGGCGAAAACTCAAAAATGAAATACGGAAGCAGTTAGGCAAGGATGATCCTCGCCTCTTGTTTTACATCTACTTGGAGACGATTTTTAAGAAGCACTACACAATTACACAAGAATTGGTATTAGAGTGAATGGCATTAACATGAATAATGTAAGATATGACGGCGAGACTACTACCTCTTTAGCATACAGTTTAACTAAAATACAAGTACTGGTAAACGATGTAACGCTCTGCAGTAAAAACTATGGTTTGAAAATAAATGTAAAGTAAAGTAAAAAAACGTATCTGATTGTGAGTAGAACATCTTCTAATATCTGGAACTGGACGAGAATAAGAAACAGCTGCAAGGAAAATTGTTCGAAATATATTTTAATGTTTGCGTGATGGCCCAAGCTCAAAACTGAATCCGGCAAATAACAAAAGAAGCAATTAAGATGAATGACGACAAAGAGGTACAAAATAGAGATACTGATAGTAGAGATATAGAAAGAATAACGTGTCCAGATATTTTTCACCAAAACGTTTTGTTTTGTTTTGGTTGATAATTTCTTCTTAATAATTGATTATTTGATATTGATTATTGCTTATATAAATAGTATTTTCGTCTGAAAAAAAGTTTTTAAAAGATTTCGTGGCATAATTATGAATAAGTGAAACAGATTAACAAGTTATTTTAATGCATATCCTTCAGTCTCATTTGGCCAAGCCTTTATTACAAACGGATCTTAGTATTGTTATATAGGTAATTGTTACTTACTTAATCCTATTATTATTGAAATGAATTCTATGTGTTTACATGTATGAATGATCTTAAATTTGAAACAAAACAATTTCCTTTTAAAAAGTGTGAACGAAAATGAATGAAAATAAGTTCGACTCTTCGGTAGTAGCGGCAAGCATTTCAGTCTTCTATAACGCATAGAATATTTATACCACTTCGACCTAGATTGACACCTTCCAGTGAACCTTCATGATGTGTTTTCATATAAATGAGAAATTGTATAATTACGTAAAACAAATTATTACGATCGTAAGCACAGTTGTGTATTTCTTTGTCGCTTATAAAATTGAATTTTGGTATTAAAACATCTGTACATAGTAGAGCACAATGAGCTTTGTTTTGAATATTGGCAATAGTTTCTTTAGCTGGTTTTTTATCAGTACTTGTAATGACATATCGATTGAAAAATGGACGACCGCCACCTTGTGGCAAAGGCATAAGTTGACTGTCCAAATAAACACAAAATAGATGAAAAATTATCTATTAAAATAAAAAACATTAAAAATGTAAATTTCTTAAAAATGCGAGTAAGATACCGCTGAATCGGTTGGTAAATGTTCATCCCATTTGAGACCATGGTATGAAGAGCCAGAATCCCAACGGTAGTCAGCAATGCAAGTTCCTTTGGCTAAATCTTTCATTGGAAAAATGTAAATCTTTAATTAGAATGGATTAAATCATATTTAAAATGTATGTACCTTTAATACGCTGCACTAAATATTCTTGATTTGTTGACATTTCCAAAAACGGAACAATCAGTGGTAACATTGGAACATATTGATTTACAAATTGTTGATTCTCAACAGTTTTCTTCAAACGTTCAAGTCCAATATGCCCAATTTGCATGTCTGCAATGCCACGCATTTTAAATGATTCATCTATGTTGTACATTTCTTTGGCCAAACGGTGAAGTATGGTAATTGAAATCCACTAAAACAAAATTACATTATTTCAAATAGCAAAAAACAAGATAAGCGAAAAAACAATTGCACTCAACAATACATGGTAGTTACTGATTTTTTCTTAAAACATGTTATATACATCTCATCATTATTCCTACGGTAAGCAATGTTACTTACCCTACGTAAGTTTGCGACATAGAGCGATAGCTTTTCAGAGGATATTTTTTTAATAACTTCAGAGTTGCTGTTCATTATATTAAGTCCGCCTTCTTCCTTTGTGTTTGGTTTACTTTGATTCGTAGGAGCTATTTAAAAAAATAATTAAGATTAAATTGCGACTATTATTTGTCAAGTAACCTGTAGAGGGTGCCAACTGATACAAAGAAGTCTTCAATAGGTTAGCTGCCGTGTTGCAATAGTTCCAAAATGAATTCATTGTGCCATGATTCAAACTCTGATGCATTTCTTGTGTTTCATTAATAATGTGGTCACGTTTCGAAACTTCCCTTTAGCAAAAGTAGAGGCAATTAAAACAAAGGTACAAAATATACCCCGGTAAAAGGATATGAAATAAAATTCAAGTAGATTTTTAAGTGTAAAAGACATCGAATATTTATTAAATTAAAAATAAAAAACGTACTCAAGGTACTGTTGTAGGCTCTGTTCATCTGTGATAATCTCCTCGCGTGCATATTTCAAATAAGGTGACATAAATGTTGCATTGCTGCTTATGTTGCTAGCGTTTAGTGCAGAATTGTTTCCTATTGACGAATTCCATGAATTGTTTTGTATCTGACGTTGGGGACTTAGGCTTTGTCGTGTAGGTGAATTGCGATTATAGCTCCAATTAGGGGAACCTATGCCACGTACTGTAAGGATATGAAAATATTGTGCGATTTTTATTGAAAAAATCTCAAATTACTTCTGTAAACATAAAGGCAGGCAAAGTAGCTTGGTTTATACTATATGTGCTGTGACAATATGTGAGTGGTAGTGATATCGTTTTCGGTGCATTTGTACTTTTTTCGGCACATTTGCGTCCTGAAAAATTGACGTCAGTACATTCGACAATTTTTCAGCGCATTCAGTACATTTACCGCATTTTTAGTACATTTAGCGAATTTTTAGCACATTTTCAGTACATTTTCGGTACTTGGACATTATTTTTTATTTTAGTAAATGAAAATAATCGTAATGTGTAAATTTATAATAATAACCTTTTTTTGGTAACTGAAAAAATAATCGCAATGTGTAGATTTTGTAATTTAATGTAGGTAGGGATTTTAAGGTGTTCAAAGTGAGAACCTTTTTTTAAGTATTTTTTAGAATTTCGTACATTTTAATAAAATTGGGTGATGACGACAAAAAAAGTACATTCGGCTTCAAGTTTCGATTCAGAGTATATTTTCACAAAACCCAAATGCTATCACTGGGTGAGTGGGTGTACAAAAAACCATAAATATCTGTACACCACTGGCATAAATAGAAACGGAAATTCCACCCAATATAAATCATGCCATAAATTTACGCCTGGCCAAAATTTGAAATAAGCATATAATCTAGGATGATATCTACCATATTATGTATAATTACATAATTTACTGAACCTACAATCATTAAATGATGAGTGCCAACTAAGTATCGTGGCATTAATTTGTGGCTCAGCACTTGCGTTTTCTTCTATTTTCTTAGTCAATGGTGTGGTCATAAATGAATTGTCTGCAAATTGAATAAAATCAATATCAGTTGAAAACAAAAGGGTTAACTTAATTATTCATGTTTCGGCAAATCTTACCAGTTTCTTCAAATTTAAGTAGATGCTTTTGCGCTTTTGTTCCTTGTACATTTTCAGAGCAAAAAATATATAGAAAATATTTGAGCAAATATACTCCCACACTTAAAGCCAAAACACTTGCGGCCGCATATTCCAAATAGTACCATTTTGACACCGCATATGGACATTTGTTTGAGATGTCGAACAGTAACACTGCCAATAAAATTATGTTTATGGAACCCCATTTGATGCACTGCTTAGCACGTTTTGTGCGCAAATGCAAATCCAGTCCCTGCTCGACAACTAAATTTCGTTTAATCGGTGAGCTGCAAAGGATGACATTTTACACCATTTGATGCAATTTATTATGCATTTACTTACCAAAACTTTTGCACGCAATTCATAATTTTTTGTTTTCAATGTTTATTCCTATTTAATAATATATTTATTTCCAATTCTTTGAAATAATAAATTCTTTGTTTGATGCTGCTGTCATCACCGGCCACAAAAATGACAGCTGAATGAAAATTCAATACAGCGCAACTATCGAATAAATATCTCTTTGAGTGACACTTACTTTATTTTAGAAATCCGAAATTTCGATCGAAAAATAGTAGTGTAGTGTGAAGTTTGAAAAAACCTTCCAACTGGACTGAAAATTTTGCATCATTTCTTTGCAATTTTGTCCCAACGTATAAAAAATAAAATTCTAATTAAAACTACGTAACGTAAATAAATATCAGTCAACGGCATTTGTTCCAAAAAGTGGAAAATTTAATTTATAGTATAAAGTATCCAACACCTGGGTTGTTAGCCACAGTATTTTTGTTTAAGAGTAAGGGTAAGTGGGCGGCCTACGGCCGCAGCTCAGGATTTAAAACTCCCAAAAATCCGACACCGGCTTCGCGGCGGCCTTCGGCCTGTATCAGTCTATAATGTATCCAATACCTGGGTTGCTAGCCACAGTATTTTTGCTTAAGAGTAAGGGTAAGTGTGCGGCCATGGCCGCAGCTTCGGTCGCGTATCAGTCTATGATGTATCCAACACCTGGGTTGCTAGCCATAGTATTTTTACATAAGAGTAAGGCTATTAATTTTTTTATGTTTTCCGGTAAAAATTTGATGAACATAAAAAAAATATAGTACAAATGGCGCATCATTTTAAAGGTAATAAAATTTTCTTTTTAAATATATATATATCACTGTATTTAAATAATACATTTTTTGGAAAAAATAACGGTTTTTTAAAAAAAAGTCAACATTTTACAAAAATCTTCATATCTCGAAAACTAACCATCAAAATTCAATTATCAATACCAGAATTATACCTCATTAAATTACCTTTAATATGATATGCATATTTTGAAAATTCATCCAGGGTTTCCCAACTTATAGCGTTTTTTAAAAAAGCTATATCCGCAACTTTGGATGGCTATATCTTCTAAACCAGATCCGACCGACAATTTTTTTTTTGCAGATTTATTATTTATTCATAGCACGCTACTTCTCCAAAAAATATAAATAAAATCGGAGAATTGTCCCTAAAGTAAAGTAAGCCCATTTTTTTCATTTTACATTTTTACATTTGGTACTTTTGCACGCAATTCATAATTTTTTGTTTTCAATGTTTCACGATTCACTCACAGAAAAATTCAATACAGCGCAACTATCGAATTCATAGACTAATTATAATTAGTCTATTATTGTCATTAGCGCATTCACATCATCAAATTGTTAGAGAAAATGTGTGAAACATTTGAAATCCATCCATCCATCCAACATGAGTGTCAAGCGGCTGGTCAAACCGTTCACATGATCAAATAGTACGGCCCTAATAGGGCTTGACACTCATGTGTGATGGATGGATGGACTTCAAATGTTTTTGATTGCTCTACTGGCTTGTCTGTCCGTACCGTGAACATCGACGGTGTGCATGAATAATAGCACTAGCTTATGAAATGAATTTTTTTATATGATCCATGAATAAGAGGTTACTTTCTTATGTAGTTTTTCTTGCTGAATTCGAATATGAAAATAAAAATTTTTTGAATGGTACAGTTTTCGAAATATTGTGTGTTTTTCATTTTTTCGACCTCCATTCACCTTAAAATTAATATCTTAAACTAGAAATAACTAATTTGATTGTTTATGATACCGAATTGAAGATAATAAAATGACACACAAAAAAGTGTGATTACATATTTCATTGAATAAGTGGTTCAAAATATGTGGATGAAAATAAGCCAGATTTTCAAAAAAAAAATTTTTGCATTTGATTCTGGGGGTACGAAAAAATAGAAATAAAATAACAAAAAATAATTACACTCCATACACATAGAACGGATACTTTTACAGAAAAATTAAGATGAACTAGAAGAAAATCTACCACAATATAACAACGGTAGGAGCGATTGAATGAGTGAACCTAATGCCACATTTTTTCACAATTTAGGTTTCTTAAGAGACATATCTTTGTCCTTAGGGAGCTGAAAACAATTGTTTTTTATTTTTACAGAAAGCAGCACCTCCGCAAAATAAAAAGCAAAGAAGAAAAGTGAGTAATGCGAGTGATGTGTACTCCTCAAAATTTTTCTGCAAATGATGTTTGACAGCATGCTGTATGATGTGAACGCAAAACGAAATTTACAGTTATTCAGGTTCGTCAATCATGATGGACAGCATGAAGGATGGTGTGTACGGCCCTAAACGGATTGTGCCGCTGACGGTTTTTCCGCTGGCAGTCCATTTGTATTGTGGGTAATACAGCGCTTGCACTCAAAAATTATTATCGCAAATATTTCTTGTTAGTTATCCGCAAAACTACTTAGTGTCAAACAAGAACTACCAAAAATTTAGCTTCATAGTTTCTTTGAGTAAAAACTGCTAAAAATTTTATAAATATAATATAAAGTTTAGGGAGAAAAATCGCAATAATTTAAGATTTATTAGATTGGTTTAACTCGTGATTCAACTAGGACTACAGTGTATCATGCGCTTAACAATATTGGAATCAGTTGATAAGTAATTTAGCATGCCATAATTATAAATAAAATGAGATTTCAAATTGGTTACATGGCTTTCTAACCACATTTATTTATTTATGTATGCCGTTGTGAATAGAGTTGAATGTAGCAGGAAGCATGACATTAGTGTCTTAACGTATGCTTTTTGACGTTTCACATATTCTTTGTTCAATTCCGAGAAAAAGATAAAACATAAATTAGAAGAAAATCGCAGAAACGCAGTAGCAGCAAAAATTACAAAATTGGGCCAAGATATAAAAATAAGTAAAATTAATAATTTTTTCATCATTAATTGCTCAAAGCACAATTGAAAACAAAAAAAGGAGTTTAAATTAACAAGTGAAATAGTGATTATAAGAAAGAAAGCACAAAATTTGAATTTTCTTGATTGAAAAGAGAAGGGAAAACAGCAGTCAGGTGCACACAAAAAATTCGCACTGTAAAAAAATACTTTTTTTTGTTTTTAAACAAAAAAAAAAAAGAAAGACAAAATACATAGAGATATTAAGAAATCGGTTTTGGAAATAAAAAGATATACAAGACAAAGTGCTTTAAAGTTAACAAAATTCCAAAAACGCAGTAAAACTTTGCAGCTGCAATAACAACAAGACGGGCGATTGCTCACCCATTTAGTTCAGCTTTAGTTTCCTCCGCTCTAGTTCGCATTGGAAATTCTTGAAAAGATGGCGAGCACCTTGGAGGAGCAGCAAAGCCTACGCGAATGCGAAAACTACATTCAATCGCATGGCATTCAACGTGTCCTCAAGGATTGCATTGTACAGCTGTGCGTCAGTCGTCCCGAGAATCCGATACAGTTTTTGCGTCAGTACTTTCAGAAATTAGAGAAGGTAAGTTAGCTGCAAAATGCTGAAGATCTAATAAAAATGTACTTCTGGTACGAAGTTTTGTATTTTAAGTTAAAATCCTAAAATATGTATGCACATATTTTCACATCAAATAAAAATAAATTAAAGAGCAGTTTCCAAGATGAGGCTGAACGTACGCAGCCGTATTAATAAACGCTGAGTAGCTAGCGCCCATCTTTAATCAGTTATTCAGCAACCGACTAAAAAAAAACTGATTAAAGACCATTGATTAGCGTTGTTTGACATTTTTCATGTTTTTCCTCCGTTTTTCTTTTTCATTTCACTAAGATTTATTGCACCGAACAAGATTTAGTGAACTGTGTGACACAAACAAATAATATATTTTGAGTGTTCCCGTATTCACATTGCATTACTTAAAGTTAACTAAAGCTGGTTCCCGTACCTCAAAACTTAGTCAAAATATAAGTAAAAATGAGGGAAACAAGAAGCTGTTTGTTAATCAAAGAATTTCTTTAGATACCAATTATTGTCATGTGTTACTAAAGACAAAAACAAATAAAAATTTTTGAAATAATGCAGAGATTAAAAAAAATTATTTCAATAATTGGGGAATTCCTTTATCGAATTGGAAAATATTAGCATAAAATGATGAGTAGTAAAGTATGGTACAAAGTTAATGTGTAAAAATTTCAAATTAAAGCAGAAATTTTAAAAAAATCGATTTTCGAACCACACACGGCCGCACACAATAAAGCGCTTAGTTCTACTGTCCTGCCAATCTCAAAAATTCTTTATTTCTTACGCCGCTACTGTAAACCTCTTAAGTTGAAACGGAAATTATTTGAAATATAAATAAATTTGGCAATTTCTAAATCGATTTTCATTTAACAGGCTACTAAATAAGCTATTAAATTAATGTTTCGAAGTTCCTTATCGGCTGAAATACTTGAAAAAGAAAAGTTCAAAAGTTTCGAAAGGAAACTTAAGTTTTTACATCTTAAATTTTACACTTAACTTAGCAACCAAACTTTTAACTAATTTTTTTTCCCGTTCTTTAATAAAATAGATATTAAAAATATCATCGCAAGTGAGATGAAGCGAGTACTTCTCTGAGCCCTGCTACGGCTAGCGGTCTTAAAAGGCCTATTTTATCGGGACATTTCATATAAAAAAGAAAGTACGTTTGAAAGGAGGTGGAAAGGCCTGATACTTCCCAGGGAAGGCCTTCTAGAAGCGCTGCTAGCTTCTGCCCTTGCCTACTGCGAATATTCTAATTAAACAAGTGTGTTCCTATACTTCTTAGTTAAAGTTTTTGCTAACTCCATAGTCAAATTATTTGACAGGGTGCTAATGAAATTGCTCTCAGAGAGAGATTTTACCACAAAAAGTACGGGAGTAAGAATTTATGAAAAACTTGGTTAACTCAGTTAAGCGTAAGAAGTGGGACACAAAAAAATGCAATTGCCTTTCTAAATATTTCCACTGACTAATTTGTCAGCCTTTGGTTAAAAATTGGTAACTATTTACATATTGTTTGGAAGAGAGTGACAAGTATTTGCTTCCCTCATATTTGCCCTCACCTATGTCAGAGTCTTGCGATACCGGATCAAGACTTAGTCTTGATCTTTAAGTAGCAAAAAATAATTGAAGGTACATTTAGGTACTTCAGTTTTTGACAGGTTTTGATATTACATTTTTGGACATGTTTTTATATTCGATACATTTCTAACGATACATAATGCTATGTCGAGCAATGCCTAGCTACGAGCTCTCTTTGATTATTAATGCAAAATTAAACTCTATTCAGATCCATTGAACGAAAATTGTCCATATTTCCAAAATAGTTAGAGATAATTCCTTTCAGTCCTTAGTAATGTTGTTGGTCTTGGCAAGATTCATGATCAGTACATAAGAGTCAAACACTTTCGAATTTCACGGAAAAACAATTCTTTAAAATGTCAGGCAGCAATAAGGAGTAATGTTAAATAAAAAATGTATGAAAAACAACAACGAGTACTCGTATAAACAGTGAGTAAGAGGCTTAGCAACTTGATCGTTTTATTTGCACGTAGATAGCGACTTGGCGAATAAAACACAGCCAAGCTTCATACAAATTTAACTGAACATTGTGAAAACAGTCCAAAATTTCCTAAGAATGATGGTCAAGTAAGTTTAATGACTAATAAAATTCTTGAAATCTTATTTCATTTTCTTACTTTTAGAAGGGTCACTAAATTGCTAAGGGCTGCGTTGAAATCAGTGCTTTGCTGCATAGAATTGGTTTAGCATTGGACAATTCGATTTAAAGTGGTCGTCACAATCATCGCATTGGCACTTTACACGATCGCTGTTTAAAGCTTTATTTTGGAGCTTGCTACGAATGAATCATTCATTATTTTTTGTCGAAGTCTGCTTTGTTAAAAAAAAACACTGTTTAGTTTATAGATGATCTGCCAGACGCACGCACATTACGCGAAATAATATAATCCACTCATTCGCAAGACTGTCACAACTTTCAAGCATCATTCGCTTTTCAGTTTGCAACATATGTACTTGTATTTTGCTTGAGCTGTCGAAATGAACGCAGTAAACTGCTGATTTTGAAGCAGCCTTAATAAAAGCCGCGTAGGGGATGAAATAATAGGTTCCGATGCAAACGAAAAACCGATAATCAAGCGAAAATTTTGCACAAAGCTTTTTCTTTAATATACAAATCTTACCTTTGAATAATCTTTGGCAACTGGTGCAGGTATCGGATACATAGTCATATCCATAATACGATATGGCTTTCATTAAAATCGCAAGATGTTGGTTATTCTCAATAAAGGCTTCGCTTCTAAATATGTTTCAACGATAAGGACTACAAGGAAAACCTCTAGTTTATAGTAGCCCTTTCCCGCGCTGATATATGTTAGAGAGAGAGAGAGAGAGAGATGTTGATTATTCCTGCTCTGATTACAACAATACTGATTTAATTTGAAACGTAATTTACTAAGCCACAGAGATAAAGAAAGTATATGTTATTCTATTACTCTGTGAATTTAATCTAAAAACTTAATATATGCCAAGAAACCAACTGCTTTAGTTTAAATACTAATAATTTAATTCGTTTTAGTGAAATATGAAGAAACATCGATATCGATAAGAAGAATGTTGTTTTCTTTATGCTCTCTTCGTTTACTTTTAATGTACGAAAATTGTTAGCTTTCAAATAAATTTAAATTTAAAACAAAAACTATAAAAACTCATTTAGTTAGGTACATTTTGATAATAGTAAATTAAGAACGGTTTTAAATTTTGAAATTCCATCGCTGGCACCGACCTGTAACTATATATTGATTTAAACATTAATTCATTTATAAATTACAAAAATTGACAAAAATATATGAATGCAACGCATCAAAAATAAACAAATATCTATTTGGGCAGCATATTTCCGGTTAGCAAAACGAGTCTGCCTCTCCTATATCCATATTGTTCTCTGTGAACATTATTTTGGCAGATTTTACTGCTGCTCTAAAAAAATGTGTCTATGGCTTTTCTGCTTTTTCGTTTTCCATATGAACTGCAAAAGGAAAGAAACTGTTTGCGCCGTTCGCAAGTTTGATCCAAACTCATTCGGGTGTATTTCGTCCGCATTTTCAGCCACACATGTGAGCGTGGTTTAACAACAGGGAGTGGCCTCTCCCATACAAAAAAAAATATCTTTAACGCTATATCTAGGCACCTATGGTAGATTTTTTCTACGTTTTAGTAAGTCGGATTTTTCGTAAAACTTCAACGAAATCAGACACAAACTCTGTCCGCGCCGTTTACATGTTTGAGCTAGGTGCTCAAATTTTTGGACAACTACTTTTAAACCTCAAGCTAAAAATAAAATCCTTCTACAATCATATCATATGTATGTTGAATTAAGAAATTTAATTTCCAAACAAAATGGCCCGTAAGGCCTTCTCAGCAGAACTCGCCTTTTGACAATCTCATTTTTTCGTCGCTGAGAGATTTAACTATATACATATAAAATCAAGGAAATCTCATTGTGTATATTCTCTAAATCTTTTGTTGACTCTAATGGAATCACAGATCATATCCTGTGTTTCATGACACTTTTTGGCATTCACTCTAAGGACTCAATGGTTTTGTGTTTGTTATGGGCCAGAAAATAAGTAATGGTAGTAAATACATTTCCACAAAGAGAGTTATAAGCTCAGCTATTAGAGATGGCTATACTCAAAAAATAAACCCAACTGTCAACAATTTTGGAAATAGGCGGATAAATGTGATGGCATATGCGAACAATGTTTTCATGGTAATCAGAGGTAAGTTTCTACCAATCATCAGTGAAGTGAACGAATTCGCTTTGAAAGCATTTACCATATAGTCACAAGATAACAGTTTCGGAATCAACCCTCACAATGCAAATCTAGTACCATTCATACATGAAGTATTTTATATTCACGCACCAAATTTCGATGAAACTATCATAAGTATTTTTGAGATATATCGACACTATTTCTGTGTGTGTTTTGCAAGTAACTGGGAACTGAAACCTTATATCACCATCATCAAAATAATATTTCGCTTCCTACTCCTAGAAGCTCTAATGAATCTAAGGATATTCTATTAGCTAAGCAAACCAGAAAATGGGACTTAGACTTCTAACCAGAAATAAAATTATCTGGGTTTTTATATATCTAGCGACAGGCGGAAAGCTTATATTATTTACTCAGAGGCATAATTTATTAAGACCGTATGTCAAAACCAACTCTATGTGTAATTTCAATTCTATAAAAAAGCCCACGCACCAACCCTTTGGCTATGAAGCCTGCTTGATTGCACTATTCCGGATCCATCATCCAACCTACGAAATGTATGCTTTGCGATGTACTGAAAAAGGTTAAGCCAAACGATTTCTAGCAAAGAAACAGAATTTAATTTAGAAACTATCATCCTTTTATGAAGAAATTGAAATTTTCCTACAACTATCTACCGAAATTCTATCGCACCTCTAAAATCTTTTAGTAAAAACACCTTTCTTTTAAACTATTGACACATATTACAAATATAATTTTTTTTCTATTAAAAATACATATACAATTTATAAAAACTTGTTTTTATAACTATCAATATGTCAATTTCCATCGCGTTAACATTTCTTCCTGCGTCGACGGCGTTTCTTGCAACCTCTTCGTTTTTTGGGTCTTCGTTTCTTTCCGCAACGGCTTTTTCGAGCTTTCTTTTTTCGACAGGACTTTCGTTTTTTTGGCTTGCACCCGCAATCTTCGGGTATTTCCACATCGGAAAATATCCCCGGCAGCCTCCCTGACGGCTTTCGCCTTTTAGGTGCATAAAAAGCCTAAAATGAAGATTTTCACAAACTATAATAGTTACAAGTCATTATCTTACCGCTTCAATATATTTCAGTTTTTTCTCTTTCGGAAGAGTTCGCCATTCCTTTGCCCCTCGTTTAACAGTTTCAACAGCAGTGAGTCCCACATTGCGCTTACGAAATTCGCGTAAGAAATTTAGGTACGGATTTCGAAACAGTGATACATGGCTCTGAACCTTTTGAGTTTTCGCTTTGAAAAACTGCATTTTAGATGGAGAAGTTTTCGATGGACGCGTCGCGACTTGCGAACGTTGTTGTCCATTTTGGTTTTCTATTTCCATAATTGATGATAAATTTTTTTTTAAATTTTCTAAATAATTTGCAAATGTCGCTTTTAATGTGAAAAACGTTTTAGATATAACGATTTTGATACACTTTTCTAAAAATTTACAATAAATTTAATATAATTAGCAAGACAAATAATTTTTTGTGTGAAATTATAATGACTATCTTTTCACTAGAAATTTTAAATGATCTGAAAATACAAAAAACAAATATATTTTTCATAGTCTACTAAAATAATTTTTTTACAAATTTTCAAAGTACTTACTTATGTGGCTTTAGAAAGGTGTTTGTTCAGTACATCCGTGGGGGTAGTGAATAAATAGGTAAGCCGAGTTACCCCGAAAATGAGTTAGCAATCAAAATGGATTGTTCCCTTGTAGTTTTCTAATTTCAGGAAATTTGGTAAAAAACGTTTTATGACAACATAAAATCTGTCCTCCTGAAATATTGAAACTTTGATTTACCTACTTTTTCACGACCGCAACGGATATTGGCTCCACTTTTCCAAATTTTTCATATTTTGGGCACTCCATTAATACCTAAATTTTCGCATGTGTTACAAAATTCTTTAAAAAATATCTACACTATTTAGAAAAGTTATGGAAATAATTATCGTTTAAAATATTTTATTTGTAAAAGCGGTAAGCATATTCGTTAACCGATTTCGCCCACAAGCTATGTTTGAAGGTGTAGTCTCTGTGCAAAATTTCATTGAATAATCTCGCTTGGTTTTCCCGTAATCGTGACTTCCACAGACGTACATGGCTCAATTGACTGACGTTGTGATACTGATCAATAAATTAAAACTTTTTATTCTTGCCACGCCCACTGCTATGTGTTACAAACGGTAAATATACCCTGAGTGTAGGATATAATAATAAAAAATATAAATGTGATCGTGAATTGAATTAAAAATTCGTGCATAAAGATATGGCCTTGGCACTGTGCCGCAAAAGCACACAACAGCTTACTGCATTTTTACCACATTCAATTTCAAAATGCACATTCGAAATGCTTCTTCTTAAGATGAGATCCACCAACTTTCACCTTCACAATGGGTAACGTCAAAGCTGTTACAATCGACTAGCTACCCGTCCCAATCTCATACAAGTAGCAAAAGTTATACCTATTACAAGCGTTTTCAGTGTTTTTCTTGTATGAAAGGTGTCACGCAAGAAAAACCGACCCACTTCTTGTTTTACTTGCTAAGTTATCATGAGTTATTTTAACTGCAGGTAATATTCCATTCCCAATATTCAAATTCGGCATATATCACCAAAGGTTCGAATATCATTATATTTACCTCAATTCGCCCAATATTTTTTAGTTCAGTGGCTGATCTGCTTGAAATTTTTTTTTACATTAACTTATTAAGCTCCTTTTGTAAAGCTGAGTTCTTACTTTAATGCAAGATACCACACGGAATTTTTGAAATTCGCGCACTTTCCGTTTACCGATTGCCGGTATTACGGAAAGATTTCATATAGAGCTGAGTTTTTTTATTAGTTTCCTCAAAATAGTGCTATTTGTACCGATAAGTTTATTGGGGAAAAATTTAAACTTTTTGATACTTTTCAGCATTTCGATACTTTTCGTAAAGCCGAATTAAAATTTATAGCACACCGAAATGTCATGACACTCACATGCCACTTTGCGAGTGTTTGAGCTCACTCTATTTTGCGCATCATTCTCTTTGTATAGCGGGATAGCTAAGTAGTGGTATTGCGCGAGGTTTGGATGTGTTTTAAAGTGAAACCAACATTAAGACTTCACCATTAATGTATTTAACATTTTATTTTATAACATGAAAACAAAAACTTTAAAAATAATTTGTATACATTTATAAAAATTGAAAGTCAAACTTTTGTTTAAAATGAATCCAATGTATATATAATTAATATATTGATCAAAGCTTTAGACAAAATATGCAATCAATGAAAAAAAATCAATTTTTCTGTATAGCAGCGACTTTTTGTTTACAATTTTGCTGCCATCGCACTCATCCTTAACAGATTCTTTTTATTGAAAAACCAAAATTATGTCAATCTCGCAGTTGATGATGGTGCTGCTGCTGCCGTCGGAATAGCACGCTCCATTGATTCTCTACAGTTGCACATGGCAAATATTTATCTACCCTATCTATATAGAATTATTATGACCATAGGGGAAATTCTACGTGTAATATACCCTTATGTAGTAAACATACAAAATAAATATCAATTCTGTTTCAGTGGCATAAATGGTAATGGGTTGAATTTTTCCATGTAGGTTCATTCCAAGCCTTAAAATTATGAAAATACGAAAGTCGTACACAATTCTATTTTGGACAAAGTTTCAAATTTTTACAAATTTAATACACAAAAACTAAAAAAAAAAACAGTTTTTGAGATATTTTCATAAAAACTTAAACATTTTGAAGGTTCAAGGAATCTATCTACCTGTGAACATTCAGCTTATTAACATGTATCTACATGCCTTTTTCCTACACTATAATCCTATTTTTTTTTGTATATACATACATTAACCTTTCACATTGAATTGCCCATGTAAATTTAGACACCAATGCTTAGCACCTTTAGTCCTACGTTTAAATGCTTTCACTTGATAGCATCACAACCACAATAGCGCTGCATAGCATATTGCTGTTGCGGTTGTTGCTGTTGTTGTAGCTGTAGTAATCGATGTCATTTTTGTTGTTGTCCATATTATCCATGCAGATATTAACATAACAAAGCGCAACTGAATCCTCCTCTTGATTGATGCTCAAATTTTAGTTGTATCGGAATTCTTGTTCTGCATGGAAGTGCAAAAAAAAAACTAAATTTTTATTTACTTGAACTTGTTAAACGATTTAATATCTGTTACAAAGTGCCGAGTTTTCACAAACCTTGAAACTTAACAAGATGGGTAATCAATTGACGGTGAGTCAAATTCATGGCACTATCGTTGATAAATTTAAATCGGTCGCATTAACTACGGATGAACATGGTGCGGTGCGTATTCGTTCGTTTTCCGATGGTGGTCAATTGACTTCCGGTGCAGTTTCAGAAGTGGCGCGGGCTGAACATCGTTTTAGTTTCGATGCTATACAACGTTATCGACATATACGAACATCGTGTACCACAATACCAGAGGAAGAAATTGTAAGTTGTCAGTTTTTCTTAAATTGTTTTTGTTTTGTCATACAATTTTGCGGCAATTTTTTTATCTTAATTTTTGGGGGTTAGCCCAGTCTATATATTTTTTTACAATGCACATAGTGATTCCAGCAGTTTTATTACTAAAACTCAATAGAGTTGAAATCAATTTTATCTAAGAAAACGGAATTTGACACCACTGTGCGCTGAACAGAATCACGATTTGATTACTACAGTCTCTAAAAATTAATATATTTTGATGAAATTTCCCAGAAACTCTTATTTGTGCTCTTAATTTCTTCGTCTTGTGTCCTTTATCTTCTCATAAAGTATAGCGCCTGCACAAAACTTTTCCAACATCTACGATTTGTAGCGATCGTTTCCACATGATATAGAACGGCCACGTTTTCTACTACTCTGAATATTCCAATCCAAATGTACTGCAACGAAAATGGGCAGAATCGGTCCCAAGATACTAGCCATTCACAAAAATACCGGTATTTGGACAAAATTTTTGCTCAAAACAACATTAGCACGACGTCTTCGATTCAGAAAAAGGACGCTCGGCAAAGTTCGATTTCCGTATTTTCAAAATTTTAAATCTTTTTTTGTGTCTTAACAACTTGCTACTTGAACTGTTTTCGATTGAAAAAAAAAAATTGGGTCAAAATGTGTGCTTAGTTTTCGGTAGCTTGTGGTATATTGCTAGTTACCGTTTTTCACATTTTGTTAAATACGAATTGAAAAACTTCTAGAGCTCAAAAAGTCACATCTAGTTCCTTGGCTTCGATGTACCCGATGAATCTCATCGACGCTAACAAGAATGGTGAAGACTGTAAGCGATTATCTGTATTAGTTTTATAACTATAGACAATTTGTGCTCAATGGAGTTAAATCTAGTCCAATTTTGTACTAAAAATCAAAAGTACTATCTTAACGTAGCTCGGGCATATTTTTTAGTCAATACAGTCATACGTAATCTCTTTTTATTTATTTGAGACTCCAAATGGTTGTGGGAGCTGTCCGTTTTAAGATATCAAGAAAGGTAAACTCTGGTCTATGTAACCTAAGCTTAATTATTTGTCCCCAAGACAAGTCTATGGAGAAACTTAACCAAAATAACTTATAGTAAGGCGGTTCAGACTTTATTTTTGATGCTTTCAAAATTATGCCAAATTTTCAGTTGTTGCCTAAAGTTATTGGCTTTTCTACATATATGGCATGATCTACGTGATGAAAATTTGTACAGCTGAGACACACAAACCATAACAACTTAAGTGGTAGAGCGGCTATTCTACTGTAACACATGTAATAGCCTGGGTTCAAATCTCACATTGTACAAGTCAATCAAAAATTATGAATGTTATATCCGGTTAGCCATTTGCCATATTAAATTGATCCATCTGGTTGTTTCAGAACTGTTTTTACTTCTGGCCACCTTATCACAAAAACTTTTTGAACTCTCACTACCTACTTGAGCTTCAATGCTTCTACTACCCTACAAAGCTTTTACTCTCACTAAACACTCTTATGCAAAATTGACAATATTTTGCAAACTTTGAACTTGAAAAACGTATCCTAAAAGCTCTACCTCAACCTCTGCTCTGTTGACGCTTTGACTCTTTTTTTCTCTCATTTTCTTGGAAAAATCACTAACACACACTCTCACTCTCTTGTATGCTTGTTGTAACAGTGATTTTAGTTTGATTTTTTTATGCCTCATGAATGGTTGCGTTGATGAAGGTCATCATGTCGATGCCACACTGTTTTTTGCACACACTGTTTTAAGGACATGTTGCCGACACATCTTGGCTGTTTTCGTTCGTCTCTCAGTTGAGATTGTACAAGCCAATCTATTAGTCGCGGTTCGCAAAATAATAAAACATTTTCGTTTATGAACGTATTTAGGGAATAACGGACAATAAAAAAAACAAATATTTTTAAATAAACGTTTTAGTTAAATTGAACAAAACGCGCTTGAAAATTTATAAATAAATAATGGTGATATTTCGACGGCTCAATTATTTTTAACATGTAAACAAAACAAGCTCAATAAAAACATAAATAACGTTCAAGAAACTAAATAAATTTAAAATACGGTCTTCGTAAGGATAGTGTCTTCAAAATGGTATTTTAACTTTTTTTCAAAACTTCAATTTAATCTCAAACCATTTGTAAGCATTTGACTTCTACAACCCACACCAATTTTGTTTAGCAGTGCAAGACAACAAATAATTTAGTTGCCTACGTCATTATCTATTTGATAAACAAACCCCCAGTTTATACTCTTAAACCCGCATCAATTTTTGTTTACTTTGTTGAAGTAACATTTGAACTTTAAATAATGGTTGACTTTTTGGGTTTAGTACAAATACTGATGTTACCTTTTCCCCAGAACGCTTTATTTATTTAGGATAAGAAAAACACAAACATTGTATTTCCTGTGTTTTTTTTTTATTTATTTGAAAGCCAAGAAGGAAGCAAAAAAAGAATTTTCTTAACATAAACATATGTGAGTGGATTATTTTGAACTCTGCTGTAAATTACATACTGATCGTTTCAAAAGTTTAATTTCAGTAAGTTTGTTTTTAAATTAAAAAGTTTTCCAACGTGAGTGATATGTTTTTTGAAATAAAAGATAATCGAAATGAGGTAGAGCAAAATCTTTATTTAATTTAGAAATGGAATTATGTTCTTAAAAAAATATCATTAAAATGGACGCCTCAGCTCCTCTTACAAAAGCGAATACAATGAGATCACTTTAATCAATAAATCACGCTTTATTTGATGAATATTCCGTTCGATATTGAATTTTAATGCATTAATTGTAGCTGGTTTATTAGCATATACCAATAACTTCAAATATCCCCGCAAGGGGAAGTCTTTTTGGAGGCCATGCGACATCTGGATGTCTTGAGATTATTGATTTTCCAAACTTTTCACTCAATAAATCGACTATGGCATGGGCTCCTCAGGCCAAAGATAGTTCGTTGTCATCAATCTGTACCGCTCAGCACTGACAGCAACGGCATTTCCATCCTAATTTTGGTAAAAACAAATCTAATTAGCAAAAAAAAGTCTTAGAGAGAGGCAACATATTATGTTTCTAAATTATTTATAAGGGCTTATAAAAACCATTTGGCGTATGAAGCATAAAGACATATGTTATTGACCCTGTCTTTGAGCCTTTAAAATACACCTTTAAAAGACGGCTTTAAAAGACACCTTGAAAAGACTTTAAAAAGTGTGTGTTCCCAGACAAATGCTTTGAGTAGAGTTATTTCAAAGAGATTTGGAGACTTAAAAATATCTTAAAATATTTTGAAAGAAAAAGAAAAGAAAACTTAATTTTGTTTTATTATGAGTATCGAAATTAATTTTTTCTATTGCTTTGCACGCCGGTCTCGAACCCATGTCCAAATGATTCATAGTCCTGCACGATATCCATATCGATTGTGATATAACTTTAACCTTTAACATATAGTAAAAGGCGAATCGTATTTTTCTCATAATTTTTCTTTTTAAAGCATTTTAAAACAACAAAATGTGGACAATGAGGCGGCATGTCTTTCAGGTAACTACAGTATAAATACACATACGAGACATGCTACCCAATGTTTTAAAATGTGCATGTTAAGGACATTTTTACGTCTGTCATTCTTATGGTTTTATAAATTTAAAAAAAAACACTGCCTTGTAAGCTGGACTTTCATCTTGGTAACTTCCCCGCTTGCTGCTAGAGAATGCCCGATGATTCAAACGTGCCACAAACCAGAATGTAAGAGCTCCTTGTGAATAATTTGTGTATTAGTTTGAGACTAGCAACGACAATTTTGCTTATTTCCCTCATCGAGAAAATGATTTCTCTAGCAAAATCAGCATAATATATAAGTTGTTCCATTACGAAATCAGCAAAGTTCTAATTTCAAAATTAAGTTCTTGGGCAATAATAGCGTCGTAAGAACAATTTCAAAGCAAAAAGTTAAATAAGATCATCTCTTTTTTAAATTATTAAAGACCCTTCATCTTACCACCCTCACGTGTTTTTCTGAAGAGCGCTTAAGGTTGCGATTATATGAAAACAAACATATCTTCATCACTCAAAAAGCAAATAAACGGAGCTGGTGTGGTAAAACGCTGTGTTAGTTTGAAATAGTTTTACTCTCTATGTCTTAACAAAGATGTTTGAGTGTTTTACAAATTAGCACGCGCTTACAACGAACATATTTCTGTCCTCAGGCCTTCATACCAAATCTTGCCAATGCCTAATCTTACCGTATAATGCTATCTACATGCGATTTCACCAAAAGCATGTGATGTGATGTGTTGGTGATGATGATTTCATCAAGTATCACAATCAACGCTAGATGACTGCTTGCTGCAAATTTATTTAACAGTCACTTTGTCTACTGATTTCGCATATTTGTCATACCCAAAAATTTTTCATCAAGGACAACAGGACGTATACGTATTGCGTGATTTCTTTCCTACTTCAAGAATATGATAGAAAGGGTGGATTTTTGTTTATTTCTACGTTGTTTACTTATTATCTTTTGTCGCTTTGTCATAACACACTTACAACAGTTTGTTTATCTTGCTATTTTTTATTCATACTTGCTCTTATTTGTTGTTGTCTTACTAGCTATAAATAAAATCCCCCAAGCGAAACTCATGTAACGTTTTTGGCTTTGCCTGCCAACTCGTTTGTAAGGACATTCAATTTAGCATACGTTGACATTTTGGCGGCTTTTTTTCTTTTGGCTTTTCTCTGTGCGCCCCCTGCTGTCGACAGGTAATAATGAAGTTATTTTATTATTTGTCGTGGTCATGCAATTATTTATTTAGTATTTGCTTTTGCTTTTTTCTATAGCTCTTTTTATCTTTAAAACAGTTAGTAAAAAGGTCGGCTAGTGGTTGTTAATTTGTTGGGTTGTAATCATATTTCCGTAAAATGCGGCTTATAAAAATTACACTGGCATGCGAATGTCCATTTTTTAAAGGACTTTTTTTTTATTTTGGGAACCTTTCAAACACTCTCATGAAATATATACGTACGTATGTATGTACACTGCGGCTCTTAGCTTTATTATATTTTTGTTTGTATATATATATAGTTTTTTCTGCACAAGTGCCTGACTTCTTTAGGCGTTTGCATATAAAAGAGAAAAAGTACACCGGGTAAGTGGCCTTGAAACATCAACGACACTCAATAAAAGTAAAAAAAACAGTACTGAAGCAAAAACATACTACAATAACGAAAAAACAAAATACTAGAAACTAACACTAACAACGATGCAAGAATTATCAAGGATATTTGACATTGAGATAAAAACACATATGATTTATGAGCGTGAGACAGACATTTTTAGTTTTTTGTTCTTTTTACACTATTTCAATCAATGCTTGACGGCCAAAAAAACATGAAAGCTTTAAGGTGCAGATCGAAAACTCTTGGATCTAGCATATGGGCCACTTTGAACTCAATTCAAATATGATTTTATAACTGCTATCTATGTAAATGTTGTGCTCTGGGTAGAATTTTTCGTTACTAAATAATTAAGCCGTTAAAAATTTTAAAATGTTGGCTTAACTATGAGAAAATCAGCTCTTTGCTCTCATAGCCGATTTGGTATAGTAATGTGAAATGTTGCTAAATAGGCTCACTAATGTGCATGTAAAATGTTTTGCAATTCTTATTAAAACTTTGGCCCGCGCATCAACCTTGAAATTTCAATATTTGCAAATTTCCTTTAGTTACTTTTTTTTCTTTTTATCAAGCACTGTTTTTCCCACAGTGGATCCTAATATTTATAGCGAGTATTGAGTCAGATGTTAAGAGAGGCACCTTAGATCGGAGATATAGTCATTTAACAGGTATTTGTTAGTATTATAAGTTTTACTCAATAAAAAATAATGTATATGGCATCTGAAACGCCCCACAGGAGAAAATAAGTCGAAATAGGGCCTTTTTCTTCTACAAAATTTTAACTATGTTTTGATCTCTATGTTTCTGGCTTAAAAAGAATTTTTAAGTGTTTTTTTTTATCAAAAATTTGCTACACAAACTCGGCCCATTCGTTCTCATTACTTATTATGTGTATACCATTTAAAAGCTCTTTCCAAGTACTACATTTTTATGAAAAACTTTTTGCCCAGAATTATGTATAAGATGTGCCACGTATTGATATACGGACCACTTATCTGAGCCGCAATTATGAAACATATGTATTAAAATGTTTTATTTGCAAATAATATATATACCGTTTGAAAGGTTTTCAGTGTTACTTAATTTCTCACTTGGAGACTTAACTTATACGTCGAGTAACAGTTACATATTTCGACTTGTAGCGCCTCCAACTCTCGGTTTACAAAACAAATTTAATGCAAAAATGAAAGTACCAGCGAAAAACTTTCAAACGATATACATATTTGAGGTAAATTTAATAGCAGTCTTAGTTTTTGTATAGTTACGGTTCAAAAGCGTAGTTCGAGTGTTCATCTGTGGTGCTTTTTATGCACATATGATACCCATATCATTAGTAATAAAAATGTATTTTTATTTTACTTATATGTATGCATATAGTCGAATTTTACTATAACAATTATGTATCATATTGAAATTACCTCATTTTCACATTAGTTATTTTTTGGGTAGACCTCTCATACACAATGTACTTAATTTTCTATTGAGTAAAAGTTTAAGTACTATAAAATATATTCAAATGAGATAGGTGTAATTGGTAGGTGTTTAGATCATAAGTTACACTTGCAAATACTCAGAACTTTTATTTGGTCATTTTACAAAAATTCAACGTTTTCCAATAGTATAGTTTTCTTATAAGACTTCCTGTTTTAATCGTCATCTGAAAATATACATAGAAAGACTATTTAAAATCTTCCATGTATTTTTAGCAAATTAAAAAAGCTTAAATTTAATATGCACGTATAAAATTTCCATAAACATAATACGATGTTTTATTTTTACGCACTTTTTTTAAGAAAAATTCATTTTAATGCCTTAGCTTTCGCCCTATTTCCGCCCCAACCGAATCGTTTTGTTTACATTGCTTTTTCTGTTTCCAATTTCGGTTAATGGTATAATCTCCAATGACGTCATTCCTGCGTTCGTTATCGTTATCCTTTGTAAGAGAACTTTTTTTATTTTACCCTCTACTCGATGACGACTGAACACTACCCTACCTAAATACCTTCTCGATTTGTAAAAGTATTTGCTGAGTACTCGAATGAAAAATAAAGCTTTCATATCATTGTCACCTCCTATTGTTTTCGTTGCGTATCTACGGCTTTGCTTATTCGTCCTTTTTTTTACTTTTGTTGTTGTGTTATCATGATTGCCGAATTGTTTGTATCCTCACAACATACCTTTAAAATATTTAAGAAATTCTTAAACAGCAACTCTACAAGAAAATCAGAACGTTTGCATTGTAAAAGCTTTTCAGAGTTGATGCGCATTTCTGGTGAGAACCTCTTAACCACCCACGAAACTCTTGTTAAAGTTTTGGGTAACCTCAGAAATTATGCTCGTACAAAATGAAACAAAAAAGAAATAAAATTTGGCTTCCATCTCACCTTTTCAACCAAAAATTTTGATATCAAATTTTCGTCTCATTTTTCAAGAGCATCCTGCTTTAAGACACACACACACACACCCTCACACCCTCACACTCATCGTGCATTGGAGTGTGTCGAAAAGTTGAGTTTCCGTAGAGAAATTAAATTAAAGTTGGATTGATTACATAAAAAAAAAACAGCTTTCTGTTGGGTTGAATCTAAACCCCTTAACAATGCTGAATTAGCTTAACGAGTTTTCGAAAATAAGCCATCCGTTGCTTACAATATCTTATAGAAAGTTTATATATTTCATTGAATTTGCTCTTATTCGATATTATCAATTTTTCAGTTAAAGACAAAACCTGATATATTTACTTTTATATGACCGAAACTTTATTGTTACTTAGTGTAAGCAACATATAATGTCGGATGATCTGACCGAAAGAGGGTTAAAAGTCTCAGCATATGTAATATTCAGATATGTCAGATGTAAGCAAAAAAAAGAAAGAAATTATTTGGGAAAATTAATTTTTTGCACGCCAATTTTTGCAGTCAATTGTTTTGCTTACAGCGCCACCTTTGAATAAATTTTTGAAGCTTGAAAATTCCACACATATCTGCTAAGTTATACAACAAAAATGACAATTTATTTGCCAAAATCGGTTCAGCAGCAATGTCTATATTTTAATTAAGTCCAGCGAAAGCACTGAATGACTTAAAAAATTCAAAAAAAAAAATTAAAAAGTTTTTCATTATATCCCTTTCAATTTTCATTTTCTTTTCTACACACCTTAGAGCCAGTCTATCTATACACACTCACTCGTAGTAGCTTAACTCATTTGTGCTCTCATAGATATTTGGAAAACTCTTCCTCCTTCTGGCGTTGCTACTTATTGTTTGTGGCAAGCAAACCAATTATTGCCGCATGAGATGCTTACGTTTTTAAATAGGGGTAGGTAGTAAAATGTTGCTTCATCAGGCGTTTATTTTCGCTTTGGGTATTCATAATCTCTAAAAAATTTTTAATTTATATTCAATTATTACAACACATTCTAAGTAATTAATATTCATAACGCCTTTATGAAAACTTGCTTTATTTAATTAACCATTGTTTACGAAAAAAGGGGTTGTTGTTGTTTTGTAGCAAACCCATGCTGCTGCGGCTTAACAGCCGTAAGCCTTCCTGTCAGTCATAGTAACTTTTCTCATTCCCTTAGTCTAGGCGTCAGATTGTAGCCCTGCTGTCGTGATGGTGCGTTGCTATTCAACTTGTTCGAGTACAAGACTCATATAATTAAATTTTCTAACTCACTGACCGTGTGATTATTGTTGATTTAATTAACTTCGAAGGTTATTTGGCGAAAGGAGGAACTCGGTCGTTATGCGCGTGAAAATGAAATGTAAACGTTGTCGTTGTCTCCTCTTCTCTGAAATTATCAACTTTATACTAAAATTGTATTTTCTTTTAAATTATCTGCCATTAAGTTGGCAACTTTATTGTTAGAGAACTTTGTTGAAAATCTTAAATTTATGAGGAACCCTTATGCACAAGCAATTTATTTGATATTTGTGTGAGGTCGTAAAAAATGTTTTATATAGACGTTAAAACTTAATTTTGGACACGACCTCCTACGATTTGCTTTAAATTTTGATTAAATGGTTATCTTCTTATCCTATATATAAAAATGAATTGGTGTCCATTAGCCTCACAAAGGCTCGAGAAAGGCTCGACCGATTTGAATAACTTTTTTTCTCGGTTTGTTCAGGGAAGGTTTATAGAAAAAAAAAAAAAAATTTTGGAAAAACTTTTAAATAAAATCGGAAAATCGCAAAAAACCGAAATAGTGTTTTGTATGGGAATTTTGTATGGAGAATGTACACCATATTTGTGATTTCCAGCAAGTAAATAAATTTCAAGCAGAACAATGTCTGTCGATCCAGGACGGGGATGGGGATAGGAATAGGAATGGGAATAGGAATAGGAATGTGAATAGGAATAGGAATAGGAATAGAAATAGGAATGGGAATAGGAATAGTAATAATGATAGGGATAGGGATAGGGATAGGGAGAGGGATAGAGATAGTGATACAGATAGGGATAGAGATCGGACAAGAATAGAGACAGGGACTGGGATAGGGTTGAGATGAGCATGGGGATAGGAATGGGGTTATGATGGGCATAAATGTGGAGACAGGGTTGGGGATAGGGATGCTTATGAAGCTGGATGTAGATTCATGGACAGGGAAGTCAGAACAATGTCTGCTGGGTAAACTAGTTTCAATATAAAGACGAAAAAGAAGTACTGCCTCGAAGTTTTAAAAAACTCAGAAAAAATCTGAAAGTGATTATTTTGACTCTTTCAAGCTTTTTGTTAAGATTTTTTGAGTAATAAAACGTTTTCAAAAAAAAAAATACAATTAAAAAGGTTACTCTTGACTTGAATCCGTTGACCTGAAATGCATTTTAAATTCAGTAGATAAAATATATGTTACGTAGAAGTGCTTAAAACTTACTTAAAGGAGTACTGTAGGGTGTAGTAATGTATTCTTTTGAAATTATTATTATTTTAACGTAATGTATAAATCTTATGAAACTGTCCCTAAAAACTTTGCTACCCACTGTATGAAAATACGGATGCGACAATAACAACTTTGTGACAAAATATGTGTAGTTTTGTATGACAAATGGCAACAACTTTGCTCCCAACGACTTAATCACTTTTTTTCTGTTTTTGTTAGCATAAACCCATAAACTTTTTTACGAGACGCAGCAAACTTTTATAAAAATTCAAAACTTTTACTGATGCCATAAGGAACATAGCATACTTGTAGACAAATCTTTAAATAAAAAAAAAAATTTACAAAAAGTAACAAGCTGTAAAAGTTTTAAAAATAAAGAACTTTTCTACTAAAAGTTACTTGCGCAAGAATTTGATTTAAGTCGCGTATTTAAAATATTGTTCGCTAAAATAACCAATGAGTATAAAATCAAAAAAAATAAATTCATTTTGAAACGCAATTCTTATCTTCATCAAACTCATAAATTGAAATGGCAATGAACACATTAAATCTATCGCTGGTAAGTCAAATTAAAATGCTTACTCATATACATAGTACTTATGTTCCCATATTGATTTTGTTTTTATATAACCAAAAATGTAACATATGCTGTACCTCTGTCAGAACATTTTTATTTTTTCCAATATAAAAGTACATTGATGTAACAATCAGCATCATGTCAATGGAAGGTCATCACAAGTTGAGCATGAGTCGTCGTGTTTGTCTCGATTGTCGCTTTAAGTTGTTATAATTGTGAATCGTCCGTGCTTAAGTGAGTGGCTCCATTTTATATGGCTTTAATGTACCTTTTTGCAATTATTCGTACTATGTGGCTATGGGTAAATGGAAATTGACTCTTTAATGCTCTTACATATTAATATTCTACACGCACTTGATGCGATGCTCGTAAAAATTGGTGCAAATTACCACATGTTTTCATAGTCAAATATGAACTCGTTAAGAACACCCTGAAAATATGCAATAAAAACAGTACATACGCTTTAATTAAAGAAAACTCATTTTGCTTGCTTTGAGCGATGCATATTTTTAGGCTTTCCTAGTTTTGACTGCTGCGATGATTGTTTTTGAATAAAACACCGAACAGAAACTAAAAATATTTTTGAGACCAAGTTTTTCTTTTTTTAAGAGCGAGCAGAAATGTAATGGGAAACTCCTTTAAGAAACATAGATTGCTTTTGGTCTACAACTTCTTAGTTCGTTAATTACGAGCAATATTTTCTTTGTAATATACAGGATAATCCAATATTCCAATTCCAGTCCAATTTCGTATATAAAGGGCTTTAAAATTTGAGGTCTCTTTTAAAATATTCAATAAAAGGCATAAATTGTGTGAAATATTTATATATTTTAATTGGAAATTAAAGTACATTGGTTCCGGTTTATGATGAAAAATACTGTCTTCTGCTAGCTAGGTATGCTGTCAATCTTTTATCAAAATGTTGAATAACTTTTGCGAATAATAATGGTTCACTTAGTGATATTTTCTGGATGATGTTGTCTTTGAGGTGTTGAACAGTTTGTGGATTATCCGCATAAATTTTACAATTCAAGAAAGCCGATAAGAAGAAATCTAATTGTGTTAAATCGCATGATATTAGTGGCCAATTCGTGTTTGTTCTTCGAGAAATTAGAAAATATTGAACAAAGTTGTTGTTTTTGAGGTTTAATTGCACTAAACGAGGACGAATTTATGTCCTTGGCTCTTCAGTAATACTTGTGCTAACAGCTGCAATACTTTCTATTAAACGACCACTATGATGATAAATTCTGCTTCTCTGATCTTGAACTGAATCAGTTTTTTCAATTTATCAATAATAAGCTTAATAGCACTTTTTGTCCAAGCATTCTCTTTACTTTAGTTTGAAGGAAATTTTCTTCAAACTTCTAAATAACTTTCACCATATTTAAAATGAGCTTTAATAATGAAATCAGGATGATCACTCGTGTAGCGATCCATTTTAACTAATCGAAATGTATTAACATTATAGCTGAGAAAACATCGGTGTAAACTAGTAAAGGATTAGTGTTTCTGTAGTTTTGGTGTTTCTGTAGTTTTGGTGTTTAGGCGCACCTCGCCAATTTCTTTACAGCACAAATGCTTTTTATTATTGAATCATAAAATTAAAAAAAAAGCACGACTAGTGCAAGTTAAGTGTGAAATTATGATTAAATTTTATTTACCAAAATTGGAGTTTAAATACAAATTTTACACGTATTTTCTTATTCTAGTTCTTACCACTATTTTCTAACTCCACCCCTCCGATTTGCCTTATTCGCCCGATTGGCGATCAATTTGGATTTCTGGTTGCATTTGTTTATGGTTCTCTTTCACGCACGTTAATTCAATTTCAAAGCCACGAAATTAAGGGCGAAATCAAATAGCTCTGTCACTTGGTCAGCTTGTCGCGATAACTGACGCTTTGTCGTTCACGTGTGACATCGCATTCAACGTCACTGACTTGTGCATGTAACCCAATGCCCAATGCAGTTATTTGTTGTTGTTGTGTTTAGAGCAAGTGCATTTTGGTGTACTAGCAATAAGGTAAACAATAACCAAACTCAAGTAATACTTTTAGTATCATTTACCGATCGTAAATTAGGATATTGTTTATTTTGGCTGTCTGAAGTAAATTTGGTATTTAGAGGTTTTACATTACCATATGGGAAAATTGAAATGGAATTTAACTGATTTGGTTTGATGCATTGGTTTTTGGTGAGAATGGGATATTTGTGAAGTTCACATTAGTGAACCGAAATTGATCTAATGGCTAGAAGTTTTAGTGGCTGTCATAGTGACTGTATAGGTTCACTACAACCTGAAAAAAATGGCGGCTAATTTAAAAAGATACCTCAAATTTGAACACCCTTTATTTAGCTCCCACACATTTTAAGCTTTCACCATTAAATTTATCTAAATTCTGTCAGTCCGGGCTGCCACAAATTTATCCCTTGACTTATAGTTTGTTGAAATTATGGTGGTGTTTTTTTTTTTTAAAGGAACAACATTTCCTTGTGCTTATATTTCAACAGGAAGGTTTAATTTTTTTAAAAAACTTTTTTTTTCATTAAATTGTGTTTAAAACTTTTTACAGTGTATGCAATATGGGTATACATATATATTTTTTGTTATAAGAAAATTTAAATTTTTGAGAGTCCTTCGTACAATTTTTTTACGATAAAATAATTTAGGTCACAAAACACCTGTAAAATTCTCAAATGCCATTTATTCGGAAATCAATTTTTAAAACTTTAGCTCGAATATTGGGTTCGCATTGAGTGCAGACAAAAATAACAATAACTCCTAACTACCTATGATATCAAGCAACTTTGAAAATCGAATACCCTGCTTGTGTAGGACAATTAATTACTGTTGCGTATACGACCCGTAAACTCAGAAATAAAGTAAACAAATTAAAAACAAAAGGCAAAAGAAATGAAAAACTGCAAGAAAAGAAAACAACACTTGTGCTTATTAAAACGAATCAAAATACAAAAAACCACTTTAAAAGAAATAAAAAATTTAATTTTGTTTTGTTTTTCGAATATATGCGCGCACATGACAAACAAATCAAAGTTTGTTGTCTGGCAAACGCAGCAAATGATGCGTTGAATTTCTTGCTGCCTTCATATGCTGCTGTCTTTGCTGATGCTGTAGACTTTAATGTTGCTATTGCTGCAGTTGTTATAACATGTCATCATTAGCAACGCTTTTGCGTAGTATGTCTGACTGTCAGTCTGTTCATTTGTTTGTTTGATTGTCATTTATTACTACTGTTAGTCAGCTAAGCACTTAAGTGACAATTTTACATTGACAACAGTTGAGTGTGTAGTTTTTGCTTTTGCTTTTAAGACTTACTTTCATAACTGACACTACTTCGTCGATGCACATAAAACTAAACACACACATATGGCGTATATGTGTGCTTTAATGTAGGTGTTGATGATGATGCATGTGTGTGCTTCCATTTACACATATACACAGCAACGCTCATTTACCAATTTTACGCTCACACAACATTTTGCAAAAATAGCAACAACAACAACAACAGCAGCAAGCACAACTTGTTAAAATTGTAGTCGTATCTCTATGTTTTTCAGTTTTAGTATCGTGCTGCCGTTTGTTAAATATCGTCTTGGCAGTTGCGGCGTTACGCGTTACCACTTTTTTTTATTTGTTCATTTTGAAAAGTGCGCGTACTTAAAGTGCAGCATTTAATATATTGAAAAGTTGATCTATTAAAAAGTTACAATTAACAAAAGTAAATCAAAATTAATTTATTGCATACAAAAAGAAAAAAATATTTAAAGAAAAAAAATTAAATTAATTCAAACATGAAATGAACATTAAAAATATAAAAAAGAATGAAAGAAATATATTTATAATACATAAAACAATTATTCTTTTAAAAATATAAATTCATCAGCATTTGAAATAAAAAAGAAAAAATATATACATAACCATAATAGATTTTTAAAAAATTATAAAATAAAAACAATTTTAAAAATGTGACGATCGATAGTAAAATTTCAACCTTTAAATTCTTAAATAATTCGAGGTGAAACTGAAACATAAATTCCATAAATTAAATTAACTAAACTGACGTCGTTTCTATCCAAATGATAATATATATTAAATATTTATTTTGAGACATTTTTTTTATGTATCACATACAGTAAAACATCCATTATTCAAATTCTCAACATTTATTGCATACACATTTTTTTTGGCACCCCCCAATTGTCACTTAAGATCTCGAATTGACCTGTGAACTAATTTGGTTTGCACATAGATAGAACCATTTAATTGCTAATATCGAGCTTTTTTAATAATTAACAAATGATATAGTTGATATGAAATAAATATTTAATATTGCATAGTTAACATGATACATAAATCCGTAGACTTAAATGATATTGGATTAATCATATATTTAGTGAGAATTGCCAAATCACATTTTGCTTGACACAAATATCTCTCTAACGCGAACATTCACTTATTAATAATTACCAATTCATTTTGGATGGAAAAAGTAAGTGCTAGTGCTTCACCTAGAACCGAACCGAATCGGGGCCGAGAACGATAACGAGACGATATTAACAAAAATATTTCTTGTATGACCGAGGGCGAGAACGAAAAAGCCGATATCGATATGAAGTGTTTATCGTACGATAAACATTTAGAATGTTGAACGCGCATATTTATAATTTTGCACTATATTTTTAATAAACACATGTAGGTACATAATATATATGTACATTAGAGCGGTTCAAAAAATAACTTTTAGTTTGTTTCACGACGCCTCAGCGAATTACAATAGCCTTGTATTTCTAGGCAAACTTCCTAAAAAGGATTTTCCAAATTGGCTTATCTAATCTTGTGTCTTGTGCAAAGATTATTATATAGTTGCCGAAAACTGATTTTCACATTTTGAGCCACTTTTTTTTTTAATAATCATGAAGCTCTGAACTTTTTATATTATGAAAATCGGGAATTACCATTTTCCAACTTTAAAAAATATTTGCCATTGTATTGTTTTTTGATCAAGTAAAACCAATTTGTAAAATATTACACAAATCGTGCCGGTCCGACTTTCTATTTGACGTAAAATCAGTGATGTAGTCCCTATTCTGCTAATGAAATCTTTTATGTATCACTTCATTGAGATACCATACCATAGTGACTTTTTTTTTGAAAATTTTTTTGTGACTTTTCATTGCTTTTGCACCGTAATATTAATATTTCAATTTGCTTTTTGTTCAACAAGTGTTGAATTTATATACATATGCATATACTATATTTTCATCATCTCTCTACATATCATATCAACTCATCTCATCTCATCTCATCTTAGTACTATCATTATCATCATCATCGTCATTATCACCCCTAACAGATGCTCGCCATAGTCAGCAAATATCTTCGTCGTAGTCTTTCTTTAGATTTTCATGTGTTTTAACATAATTTTTTTGTTTTCTTTTCTCTAATAAAAATTTAATAATTAAAAATAAATATTTATTTATATAAAAATTTGTCATTGGATTTGTCATTGCGAGTCGCACGTTCGTGTAGCAGCAACAAGTTTTAGATGGTGGTGATATTAAAAAATTTTGGTTTTGCGTGCAAAAATTTTATCAAAAAATAAAAGCTTTAATTTTTTGAAAGTAAAAAATATTTGATTCAATTATATAAATGAAAATTAAATATTAAAATAAAAAACAACAGCAAAAACTGTGTAAAACAAAATACAATTTTCACGCTAATGAGACAACTTTTCGGTGTGGAAAAAAAAATTAAAAAACTTATTATAAAATCAAATAAAAAAATTTTAAAAATAGTGGCATTTATGGAAATATATATAAATATTATAAATCACATATTTTTTTTTATTTTATTCATACAAAATTTGACAGTTCATTATTAAAAATGGAGTACCGTCAATAATGCTTTGGTGTTATAATAATAAAATATGTTTTAAAAAAATATATAATTTTTAAAACAGTGTATAATTTTTAAAAAAATATATAATTTTCTGTAAAAAGTGAAATAATTTAAAAAAATTTAAGTTCATAAAAAGTCAAAGAATAATTAACAATGAGAATAGAAATTGTTAACAAAAACAAATTAAAAAAAAAATTTCAAATAAATTAAATAAAATTATGATTTTTTTCCCACAACCCTGATTTTTGTTCATATAGACTTTTGGTCTGAGTGATATAATCTACGACATCTTAAGAGAATGGTCCACGCTTTTTTTTATGAAAAATGGTTTAATATTTTTGAACAAAACTCTAAGCTATAGGTAGTTTTAAAGATATAAAGATCAAAATTTTTGACTCATATACATATATGTATTGACTTTGATCTGCTATATAAGTATTGAAGTGATGAAATTGTCCCTAGTGCTTTCTGCCGCTAACATTAACACTTAATTCCATTGCACTTATTTTTTACGCCACGTGTACGGTTAATAGAATTATAAAATTTCATACTACATCATTTTTATTTTAAATCCCTAACTATATAAAAAGCTGATTAAATTGGCTCGATCTTAAAATTCTTGCGTAGTTCAATAAATAATTAAATAAAAATTTAGACTATTAAAAAATATTTATATATTGACAGCTATGAGTATTCTGCGAATTTTTGAAATGTACGAGTTCATAGAATCGAAAAATTTTTGTGGAAATAAAATCAAAAAAATCTAAATTCACTACATACAAAAAACATCAATATACCCTATGGATAACACACCATATCCGGAGTGCTGAAATTAAAAATAAATAAAAGTTGTGGTATGCAACGCTGAAAAGAAGCGATTGCATTTTTTATGGGCGTGTCGGCTAAAAGCTTAAAACACCATATCAGGAGTTTTTAAATAAAATGATAAAATAATGTGCTGAACAAAAAAGTAGGCTGGTTAAAACGAATAGGCGTGGCAGGCCTCTTATAAACAAAAACTATGAGGCACCGTATTGTATCAACATACATTCGTTCCTTGCCAACTATTATCACATTAAAATCATTTGTTACTTTTTGTAGTCAGTATGGGAGGTGTCACGCCAACTCATTTTAGACCTGCTCAATTTTTGCTCGGCATGTACTCGTAAATATCTTGACAAAATTTTTCATATGTTCAAAACATAAAGTTTGCTCAGTGAAAACTTATTGAATATTCAAAGTTTCTTGTTCTTAAGGCAGCATTTATCTCATTAAAAATAAAAAAAAAAATCGTGTAACCATATTAAGTGTTAGAAAATAATCAAAGTGTAAGAAAAGTAATCAATTGCATTTATTTCTGTTTTTGTTGCTGTGATTATCTCTACGAATACTACTACTACGACTGCTACTGCTGCTGCTGTTGCCAATGCTATAGTTGTTACTACTGTTGTTGTTATTACAATCTTAACACAACAAATTCAGTTAAACGTCAATTTCTTATACTCCAGTTGACAACACACACTGTTGCTGTTTGCATTGGTGTATCCATCTGTCTCTCGCTCTATTGGTGCGTGTGCGTCAGTGTATTTTTGTTTTGTATGAATAAATTTGGAATTTAAAGTTTTTGAACCATAATTGGATTACGAGCGCAACTGGTGCTGTGCTGTTGTCCTCCAACGCTTTGTCTCCGTCTGCCTCTCTGTCTCACTCTCTCTCTCTGTGTTGCGTGCAGTGACAGCAACATTTACAAGTCAAGTCGGTACTCATATTCATCCAACAATCGGTTTCAATTGTCAATAACTTGGTGATATTTTGTTGTATTCCTTGTAAGAATACCCATAACAACAACAACAACAACAACAATATAAACAGCAGATAAACATCAAACTCAATAATGTCCAAGGTTTGCATTCAATTTTTTTTTTGTTATTTTATGTTACAATAATTATTTATATTTATTCCATTGTAACACCAATTGGCATGTAAATCGATATTTCACACTTAAATTCTGTCAACCGTTAAGTTTCGAAGACCTAAACAATTACAGTGTGTTTAATGAGAAAAGAACTGGGTCCTTAAGTTCTAAACACAATAGGAGCGATATGCGATAGCGAGAAAAAAACAAAACGAGGTAACATAATTTTTTCTATATGGGTCATTCCATCTATAATGGGCCTATCATTACCCTCATGTTTTCTAATTAGCCTGAAACTTTTTTCAGTGATTGGTCTATCATGTAGAAGATATAAAAAAAATAGATAAAACTTTTTTAACCAATATTATTGCTTAAAAAAAAAGTTTCAAATTGTGTTAAAAAAAACTCGTAAGTAAAACAAAAAATTCACTGATGAATATAAACTAACCAACACAATCCAAATTAGCTTTTATATTATTTTTAGGTAATTGTGTACTACTAGATGACAAAAAAACTGCAAATCTGAATAAATGAAATAAGGTAAACAAAAATGAATGAAATTTTCAGAGATGATACTCCTGAATGTTCTGAAAATTTTGAACCTAAAAAGGCTGAAATCAATTCAAATTTTATTCTCTCGCTTTCATTCTCAATGTTTCAATTTACATTGGAAATCATAAATCTTAACTTTAAATGCTTGTAAAATCAAATAGGGTGAAAAAACATGTATAAAATTTTCAGGGATGATACTCCTGTATAGTCTAAAAATTTTGAGCCTATAAAAACTGAAATCGGTGATGGAGTATTTGAGAAATTGATGTTATTTGAAAAAGTCAATTTTTTTTTCTTTTACCACATAGAAACCGTTCACTACCTAAAAATAATATAAAAACAAATTTGAGTTATGTTGGTTTGTTCATATTCATCAATGAATTTTTTTGTTTTACTAGCGGGTTTGAATGCTTGAATAGTGAAATAGGGTGAAAAAACATGGATAAAATTTTCAGAGATGGTACTCCTATATGTTCTGAAAATTTTTAGCCTAGAAAATCTGAAATCGATGATGGAGTATTTGGGAAATTGATGTTTTCTTGGAAGTCAATTTTTTTATTTTTTACCACATAGAAACCGTTCAGGCCTTCTTTTATTCAGATTTGCAGTTTTTTTGTCATTTACTAGTACACAACTACCTAAAAATAATATAAAAGCTAATTTGGATTGTGTTGGTTTGTTTACATTCATCAATGAATTTTTTTGTTCTACTTACGAGTTTTTTTTAACACAATTTGAAACTTTTTTTTAAGCAATTATATTGGTTAAAAAAATTTTATCTAATTTTTTTATATCTTCTACATGATAGACCAATCACTGAAAAAAGTTTCAGCCTAATTAGAAAACATGAGGGTAATGATAGGCCCATTATAGATGGAATGACCCATATGCTAGAACAAGATGCGTAATGGAAGCTCAAAAAGATCTATTGCGTACCTTGCTTTAATGTATAGGAAAAATCATGTTGTCTCGTTTTGGTTTTTCTCGTTATCGCATCTCGTTCCAATTGAGTTCAGAACTTTACTATGTAATGCGATTCGAAAGACAATGAAATTCGGAAAAAAATTTGGCGTTTTGTAAGTCGCTCGCATAAGTTGCAGTGTTGCCAACAAAATTTTTCTCTGAAAGTTTTGTTCAAGTTTGACATCACTTTCGTAAAAATGTCAATAAATGTTAACAATAAAAAATAAAAATATATTTGAAATTAGGTTTGACTTGAATAATATAATGAATTCTTTAATCGCTGATTGACACCGATTGGTCTAAGACCTACCTGATTCAGATAGCGTTTTCCAGGTTGATGTTTTTGCCATTATTGAAGCCTGCAGATTAGTGGGCAGTATTAATTCAGAGAAGAAGATAGCAATTCTCTCCGATAGCCAAACCGCTAGAAGCTAGTAGAACAATCCAGGAAAGAACTTGTTAGGCTAGATCGCCAATTTGACATCACTCTCATATGGGTTCCATGAAAAAGGTGATGAACTAGCAAAGCGTGGTTTCTCTCTTAATGAAACCGCTCCGGAACGAGTTTACACTTCCATGGGTTTAGTTAAGAAGAGAATTCAGTCGCATTTTTTGTGTATGGCCGGAAACCACTGGAAGTCTTTAATAACCTGTAAAATAGCCAGATCACCCTGTCCCTCTTATAATAACCTGAAAACCAACTACTTACTCTATAGGAGCCGGTTTGACATCGCAAGAATCACCGTGACCTGCACTGGGCAATCGGCAAGCATGCTGAAAGATTAGGTATCCCATTGAATTCTTCTTGCTGCAGCTGCTTGAATGCAAGCAAGATTGAATAACTCGAGCACTTCCTTTTGCAGCTGTCCCGCCTTAGCCAGAATCAGGGTAAGATGCCTTGGAAACCTTTGTTCAATGAAATTGGATCTTTGCTCCACTGTCTTAATATGACTAACTGGATATAGCTGTCTTAACACCCACCAATTCGCCGGGTCACGTAATGTGGTATTAAAATAACACTTTCAGTGCTACTTATGGCTTCAAGCCTGCTGTGCTTAATTACCGCTCTAACCTAACCCTATCATCTGTTGCTATTTTAAATCAAAATCTGTAATGAACCGTTCTAATAGACAATTCGTGAATTATAGCCACATGCGGTTTTTCCACGAAACCTTCTCTTAAATTGAGTTCTTGATATTTGATTTGAAAGGGAAAAATATTTCTTTTAATGGTGTATTAATATCTGAAGCCGTTAAAGAACTTTTATAATTAATCTTTAATTGGTCTATTGAATTTGGTCATTAAAAAATGTTTTTTATGGTCAATTTTCTTAATCAATATAACAGCACTGACAAAAGCAAAAGCTGCTTAAGCCGAAATTGCAAACTCTTAATTGGGTTGACGCATGTCAAGGTCATAAATTTGGATATTGTAAACGTCTTTTATAAAAAAAAGTTCCCATATTCACACAAGTAATACAAGGTTGGGAGACACTTAATGTGAAAACGTCGCCAACTACAATAAATATTTCTAAGAAATTTTTTAAGTGTATTTTTGAGTTGATTCCCAACTTCCTCGATAAGGACAGTTTATAGGCTTGTTGAACCAATTCCCAAAAAAAAAAACTCTTTACACTTACCTAACGTAGACAAAGACTCAACAAATATATAGACCTTACAATCTCAATAAATTTGGAAATTCTTTCTGTGAAAACATTAGTTGACATTGAAATTGATCAAATCATAAATATCAAAACGTTTAATATTACTCGTATAGTATTTTAGCAATATTATTGAATGTTATGGAATATTTTGTTGCATTTTATGGGATTGTGTTTGCTAATTTGTTTAACAGCTGGCTAAACACGTGTTTTCTTAAAATTAGATCAAATTTACAACTTGTCGCCAATTACTGATTTCAAATTTTTTTATCATGCAAGTGCTAATTGGCAAACAGCGAATATCAAATTTAGATGATGCATAAAAATCTTAAATTTTACAATAAATAAGTTATTGTTTGCTATATCAGTGTACTACTGCCTCTATGAAATATTATAAATTATATTAAAATGGTTTTTACGTAACAAAAACGTTGTTTAGTTAAAGGTATTTAAGTTAAAGAAAACAAAAAAAACTGATAAGAGTTTTGATTTATTCCCCTATTTTCGTAAGTCAAATGGAGTATATAATCACTCACTTAGCCATTGACTCATTTGTTTTACAAATGTGACATTTGCGGTTAAGCCCCTTTATTGACTAATTAAAAATTAAGACAACTAAATTTTCTTTAATGAATTATTGACACTTTTGCCATTGTCATTATTCTTTGTTTTATTTTGTCTTTCTACACCTTATTCTTGTAGGTGTGTTCGTTCCTATGCACCATAAACAAGCGCAATTAGGGTTGTTTACACGCATTTTTAATTTTAAATTACAAGTTATATGGAAGAAGAAGAGGCTTCATAAGATATCTGATTATGTTTTTTTTTCTTTTTTAATAATAGATTAGGACAGAATACCTATAGAAACGCAATTAACGCTGATTAATTTGTGTTTATTACATAGGTGACAAATCAATTTTCTTCACTCAGTTTGTCAAGTTTTATTTTAACAAGAGTTCGTCGAGTGCTTGAAATTCAACCATCATAGTGACATATCTAGCAAAAACAAAATATAATTTTTGATATTAAAAAACTGATGTGAAAAAGAGCTTTTTTTGTCATCGCTTCCAAAATTAAAAATCATGGTATCGCGTTTCCCTATCTTTATCGCTAATCTCTTCCTTAGAGTCTCCATACCAAATTGCATCAAACTCAGTCGATTAACTTAGCTAAAGAACATGTTCTCCTGTTAGGGGCGTGGTGCCATCCAATTAAAAACAGAAACCTGTTTTGAATGTTCAATCTATCCTACTAAATTTCATGAAAGTCGGTACATTAGCTTAGCAGTGAAAACATATTTTCCATTAGAGGCGTGGCACTGCCCACTCAAAACTTCTTTACTCAGGATTCAATCTGTCTGCATACCAAATTTCATCAAAATCAGTGTATCGGCTCTGACGTGACAGCGTTTTTCTCATTAAGGACTGTTCCACGTCTCCTTACAGAACTGAAACATTTTATTAACCTTTCTTAGGGTTCAATCTATCTCCAAACCAAATTTCATTCAAATTAGTCCATAAGCAAATATTACATTCTTCACTGTCCCTCTTCACAAACTTTCTAACAAAAAAAAACTAAGCGATTATGTTGTTTTATGGCACTGAAAAAGGCATGAAACCCAGATTCCGTTTCGGATTTAACGCGGAAACGGCATTGAAATCCGAAATTTATTTCAGGATCATGGAAAAAGCAGAAAACCATCAAGTTAACAGAACCATAAAAAAATTTTTCACAAGAAATAAATGAAAACTCAAAGTGAGAAACGACGTGAATTGAGTTTTGTTATTTTCTTTTATTAATTTAATTTCATTATTATAATAAATATATATTTTCTAAATTTAATAACATGTAATGTGTCTAAATTGCTTAAATCGAATGGGCTTAATTACCCCACATTTATTTGAATGTAAAGCTCAATTGTTTTGCCTCATCACATGATAATTGCTGAGAAATGCCAAGTGCAACAATATGATAAAAAATTAGCGTGTAACTTTTAATATTAATGTTTGATCAATTATTGATACGTAAGCAATAAATAAAATTTAAATGAACTATTAATTTTATTTTTAGAGCAAAACTTAACATGGTATATTGTAGTTTCATATGAAAAACTTAGCAAAATAACAAATCCAAAAACTCATTGAACAAGACGAACAATTTATCACCAATTGCGGTATTCGATTAAATTTAATTTGGTATTACGCTACTCAATCAATCGACTGATTTGCGTTATTGTGAACTCAGAAAAATACTATTGTGAACATATGAGGCGCCCAGTTGGTGGCCAGCTTTGTTTTTATGCAAATTAATTCTATATAGCATGGACGTTAACAATGACGCACTTATGTAGATAATAAAGAGTGACTTGTTTGTGAAAATTCGGCTATTGGAGTAAAGACAGCAATGTTTCATCTATGTTCTTTATATAAATAATTGGATTCAAGAAACATAAACATGAATGACTTCTGACAATCCTTATCACTGTTGCCATTGGTATGAAGAATACATTTTTGATTATATAAAAGATAGTAGAGATGTGCGCCACCACCATCAAAATTGAAAAACTTACAATTTTTTACCTCCACGCCCTGCGCCTCCAATTTTAAATTATCAGAATGGAATCAGCCGACCTCCCTTACTGCTTTGAAAAAATCATGTGAAAGGCTTAACCGCTAAGACCCACGCGAACGAAAATTACTTTGCAAGATACCGAAGCCGAATCGTTGTTACCGTTGAAACTGAAATATTTTTACTAAATTTATAGTGAAATATTTGCTGGCGATTTTAAATTATGTCACTTTTTATGTCAGCATAATTCTGTTTTCAATTATGTCACCAACAAAAAATTAATGTAACAAGTGACATAAATTATGTCACGATGGTAATGCTCATCCTAATCACGCTTGCAGTCATTGTCGTATATAATTTTCGGTTTTCTCAACGTCTCGGAATTTCATTTGAATCAACGTATTTTCTCGATCGACTTTAATTCGTCCTACTGGTGACTATTACAATAAAAAAAAATAAAAATCTTTTACAATTGACTGTCATATGCTAACTGTTTTGCATATTAAGCCTAAACCAAAATAGACGTGGTGAAAACTAAAGAAAATTTACGTACGTAACTGATCGAAAGTGAACGAATAATTTTAACGAGACGTGTTGTTCCATTAGAACTGACCTTCAAATCGTCACTACTCATCATTACAGCTGTTTGGCCGGCACTAAACTAACGTAGCAAGTTTTCGTCTCGTCACGTCTTTTTTGGTTTAGGCTTTAATTGTGAAAATAAGTAAAAACGTCACTGTTGCCGTTGCTGAAAATTAAATGCTTGGAGAGTCTGCATGCATAACAAACTTGTGTGGGTAGCATTGTATAGGTAGATTAAAGCTTTAATGGAGACTTACCAAAAAAATCCTTTCAAATAGAACTTTACATAACATAATAGAACTTAAAAGAATTAGGAACTTAATTCCATTCCAATTGAAGGAATTTTTTTCACAAAAGCTTATGTGCGCCAAACCAAATAATTCCCCTATACATTTCAATGACCAGCAATGAACATAAGGCAAAAACTACGCACCCCCAGATGCAACTAATGCATGTATGTATATATTGTTATAGCTGCAATTTCAGTTAAACTAGAAACAAATCTATTGCCAGCCTGCTCCATTAATTTTGTAAGACGAAATTGAATTTCATTCTTTGGGCTGTCCCAAACTATTTTAAAAACTAATTTTCGATATTTCTTCATCGATTGATGAAAAAATGGTTTTCACCAACAAGTAAATTGTGATCTAATACGAGGTCCTTTTTCCAATTGGGTTGTTTTGACAGCTGTCATGTGTCAAATGGCTTGTATATAAGATGATTGTGTTCAGTATTCAATACGACTCAATCATGAATAGACGTTTACGATAGACGACTCAATCATAAACAACGTTTATTAATTGTGGAAACTTACTACCAAAATCAGTCATCAGTTAGAGATTGTCCTTCAAGATCATTTTGGTCGTTATGAGTGTTCAACTAAGCGCACTATTCGTAACACCATCACCAAATTTCGAACCAATTTTACACTATTGGACATTCATCATTCAACCAGAGTGCATACAGCCCGTAATTTTGAGAATATTTCTGCAGTAGCAGAGAGTGTTCGTGAAGACCGTGAACAATCGGTTCTTTGCCGATCTCAGGCTTTGGGCATCTCTTATGGATCATTGTGGCGTGATCTTGGTCTGAAGGCCTATAAGATACAGCTCGTACAAGAATTGAAGTCGGCTGATATTGGTTTAGGTTTTTGTTTCGGTTTTTGGACCTTACAACAACTTCAAATTGATCAATTTTATTGAAAAATTGTGTTTCGCGACGAAACTCATTTCTGGTTGAACGGCTACGTTGACAAACAAAAATGCCGTATTTGGGCCGATGAACAACCAGAAGCAATCCAAGAGTTTCCAATGTATCCCGATAAATGTACTGTTTGGTGTGGTTTATGGGCAGGAGGCATCATCGGACCGTATTTCTTCAAAAATTCGCATGGAGCCTGTGTTATGGGCAATGGTGCTTGCTACAGAGCAATGATCAATGAGATTTTGTTGCCAAATTTTCAGGATATTGGTGTAGCCGACCTCTGGTTTCAACAGGATAGCACAACATGCCATACAGCTGAAAAAACAATCGCTTTATTAGGTGAATCGTTCGATAAAAACATAATCTCAAGAAATGGTCCTGTTTATTGGCCACCAAGATCATGATATTTGACGCCATTGGATTACTTTCTTTGAGGATATGTTGAGTCACTTGCTTATGTCGATAAACCCGAAACTATTGACGCTTTGGAAACCAACATAACTCGTGTTATTCAAGGACTACCGGTCGATATGCTCGAAAGAGCTGTCGAATATTGGACCCACAGAATGAACCATTTAAGAACTAGTCGTGGGCAACATTTAAACGAAATAATTTTTAAACATTGAGTTGTAGGAACCGAACTATCATTCCAAATAAAGATGTGCATCAATACATTGATTATTGTGTATTTTATTTAGAAAACAAAGTAGGAAGCTCTTATTGGATGAAACATTATTTGCTGGATGAACTTACTGCTTCACATAGATAGCACAAGAAGTCCTTTGCAGTGCCATCTATTCTCAAGATGTTGATAGATAGAAATTTTTGAAATAAAAATATAATTTAATATTTACACTATTTATTCTCGCTTCAAATTCCCCAGAGAATATATTTTTACAACAAATTTTATTCACGATAAGCTCCATTCATTCACTTAAAAATCTGACAATCTTTTAATTGAAATGTTTATCAACCAAAGGTGGTTGGGTGGTGCACATGACAAAGCAAATAAACATATGCATACACACGAGTATTTTAATTGATTATATCTTTTTGACTTACAAATATAAATATTCTTAAGTATCCAATAAAAGCAAAAACTCTCCATAAAATTGTTTTAATGAAACCTCAGTAAATAAATTGAATTGTTTTTTCTCTTTATTGATGCTCATAAAATATATTCAATACTAATCGTAGACATGTACTCGTACATACATACTACACGTACTTACTACAAAACGAATATAAAATGTATGTAGCTACCTACCTCTTCAACAAATTATCAACCATTGCAAAGACACAAAAGCTTTGATATTCCGTAGCAGCCTCCACTAAAAAATACTTAAAATATTGAGTATTTTGGCTTTAATTTATTACCTAGGTATATTTTTTTATTTATTTTTAGCATTTTGTTTGTCTCACTCACTTTATGCTTTTTATTTATTTTTTGTATATCTTGCAAGTGCCTTTTCTCTTTTATCTTTTGTAATGCCTATCGTACAAAGAGAAAATATGGTTTGCTTGTTTTTGCCAAAATGAAAATATTGTAACTACCAAATTGACCTTCATTCGGAAATTTATTTTCTTTCTGTCGGCAACCAAATAAAAACATTATTGAATATTATTTTTCAAAGTAAAGTGAACAAATTTTATTGAAATAGATAGTACATATGTATGCATCAATCCGAAACATTGTTTTTTGAGTTAAAATTTTGAGAGGAACTTTAAAGAGTCTGGCATTAGAAGCGCTAATTTTTAGCTATAAAATTTGTAATAATAATTATTATTAATATCGAAAATAACAAAGTAGAAATATATTTTTGGAGATCCACAATCCCATCCAATGATTACCTTTCTATGCTGATACTCTTATCATAAGAACTTTACACAAGAGAACAAATTAGAGGCCATATTCGAATTCAGTGCATCAAAATCCTTTGAAATCATACAGTGCTGATTTTTAAATCCTGTGGATTTACTTAGTGTTTTATATAAAAAAATCGAAAAATTAGTGCTTTTAAGAAAGAAGTGGCGTAAAGGAAATTAATATTGATTGGAAAGTTGATCAGAAAAGTTATTTTTCAGAAAACATAAACTTTATCTCTATCCCCGTCAATCAAACTTTTTCTACAATGTAGTTAGGAACAAAAAAGTTGATAATGAGATCAGTATTTGCAGATAGTATACTCTACCGAAGAAAACCAATTGCTGTTCAAGAAAACTCCTGGAAAAATACGAAAAATGATTCTGATTTAGAAAAGATATTCAAATGAAGTCGGCTACATTATGTTTGCCACTGTATTTGCCAGACGTGGCTCCCTCCGACTTCTTTCTATTTCCGAGACTGAAGAGAACCATGAATGCACGACATTTTGCCACGTTTTGATGAGATAAAAACAGAATCGGTAAGGAAACTTAAAGCCATATCGAATAGTTTGTTCCAGATTGTTTGCTTCCTAGATTGGAAAAATTGGTGTCGCAAGTGTATTACATCCGTGTGTGATAACTTTGAAGGTGACAAAATTCATGTCGAAGAACATGCAACTCTCTGTAGCATAAAGTGAAGCGTTTGGTTTTTGAATATCCAAAACAGAACAGAAAATTTGCAATGAATGAATGAAATATTTATTTGGAACGATACATCAATTCCTTCCATTTACTTTTAAAGATTACTTCATGTAAATTTTGCCCCCGGCTAAGTCTGAGGTGATTCATTCGTAAGCTTCAATTTTGGCATACTTTTTCCAGCATTTCAGCCGGTATCTCATCAATGGCAATTGTAATGTTGTCTTCCAGGGCTGCAATTGTGGCTGGGTTTTCTCTGTACACGAGAAACTTCACGTAGCTACACAAAAAATATTCTAGTGGGGTCAAATCGCATGATCGTGTGTGCCAATGGACTGCTCAAAACGTGAGATTAATTTGCTCACCAAACTCTCAATAGGTCAATGGTATCGCGTGCCGGCATATGGCACCGTCTTGTTGAAACCACATGTCAACCAAGTTTAATTCTTCCATTTTGAGCAAAAAAAAAGTCGGTAATGATCACACGGTACCTTATTCCATTGACTATAATGTTGCGATTTTCAATATTTTTGAAAAAGTACAGTCCAATAATGCCGCCAGCCCGCAAACCACACCAAACAGTGCATTTTTCAGGGTGCATTGGCAGCTCTTGAACTGCCTCTGGCTGCTCTTCAGATCAAATTCGAATATTCTGGTTGTTGACGTATCCATCGAGTCAAAAACATTTTTCATAGAGCACGAATTTTGATAATAAAATTCAATGATCTGCAAGCGCTGTTCATGAAAGTAGCAAATATTTTAAGCTTCAAGCTGTAAGAAGGGACTTACGTAGGGATTTTAAAAAGTTCAAATTTGTTTTAGAATTTTTTTCTAACTTTGTTTCAAAGAGTTTCCTCAGTGGTTCTTAATTTATTATAAATTTTCAATATTTTTTGAAAACTTAAAGCCTTGAATCATTTCTTGTTTTAAATACAATAATGCGGCTTGTTAATTGATACCACTGATTTTTTTCGCCTATATCAACTTTAACATTTGCTAAATATTACCAAATCTTTGTATTTACATTTGAAAAAATTATCTTTAACTCTGCATCATCTTAAAATGTTACTACTTATCTTTAATTAAAATGTTGATGCATTTTCTCCCTAGGTATTAACACATAGATCAACTGCCACAATAAACATTTATTTTAAAAGGGTGATTATTCTCATGCTTTATGCATTTATGTATGACTATTTATGTGTTGAATGTGTTTATATTTTTACAACAACAAGGTCGATGAATTTATAAGAGATTTTCCAATGTCACGCAAGCAAGTGAAACTAAAACCACCATCTTTAGACATGTAAACAAATGACGTCACTAACATAAATTATTCTGTGAATGCGTCACAACTGTATAAGTTAACACACACGTCTGTATGTATTTACATTCTTATACTTGTGTGTTTTAAAAGCACTTAACTTGATTAGTTCTTTAGTTTCTTAGTTTGCCTACTAATACTTATAGTTGGTACTCATAAGCGTTATAAGCGAACAATGAAATAATTGCATGTAATTAGCGCTGATGTTTATTTCATACGCAACGATATAAAGGAATAAAACCGCAGAGACCGTGCGCAATGGTATAATCGCATATTTGAGTTAATGGCTCTATAACTCTTACTAAATGAAAAAATCACCACTTTATCAATTGAGATGATTATGATAAAGAAGTTTCACTGCGCGTACAAGTACGTTGTTTATGTCTCTGATGTTACGTATTTCTTGTTTTGCTCATTACTAATTCGTCAATGAATGTTACGGAATAAATAAAACACATACAAGTTCATATAGGTCACCAGTTGTGATTTTTTCATATGTATTTGAGTAAACATTAAGGAAATTACTGACTGTTAAATTTGGCTTTCATTAAATTTTACCGAACGCAAATTGTATTTTATTTAAAAAGTTGCTCATATACTACGTAGGCACTAATTCATTATCGCCAAGTTGAAAGAACAATGTAATTCAGTTTAATTTTCTCAGGCCAATTTCTCGAAAACTAATAATTAGTGAATTCGCAGCCTAAATTTCTATATGATTTTATCGTGATTATCGTTGAAAATCATGAGTTTCTAAGTAATATAAATATTACGAACAATCTCTGCAATTACGTTGTATCTGCGTTAATTGAGGGCCCTTTGAATTTGAAAAAAAAAAACGATACCATAAACAATTTTATCACGTCTGCTTTTTATATTAAAAAAATGTGATTACATGAAAACAGATAAATGCAAGAGGCAGACGTTTTTCTTGCTGCGTTTTTTTCAAAATTTATAGTTGAAACTTAAGTGAATTTGCCGTCGGGCAGAATGCGATAATCATAAATATTATGTCACAAGAAACGAGATAAACAACCTCTGCCACTTAGTTATTGCTGAATTTATAAATTGCAATGTTACAAACATGTAAAAAAAAAATTCAGTGCTAATACATTTTAACGCGTCTCTTCCTCTTGTCTTACTGGTTCCTTTACTTATAAAAACATATGAATAGAGAAGGCAGACGACTCCAGCGCTGCTTTTTCGAAGCCAGACGTTGAGGTATATCTATATGAAACAAATACTGTGCAAATTTTCGTATTAAATGCACCGACCTACACGTTTACCTCTTATATTTTAAGCTTCTAGAGGCAGTACTACGAAATTCTGAAAGAAATCGATAAAAGTTTTTAATAGAACTTTATTTTTACACATTAATAATGTGGCAGTGTGGAGGTCTGCCCATATATTTTAATTATCTACATTATGCCCTTGCCTCAATATATCAGAGGCAGACGCGATATCTTGCAAAAAAAAAACACGCGAAACGTCGCGTCTGCCTCTGATATATTGAGTCTAGGGCATTGTATAGATAATGTAATAGATTTTTTTTTAAAACTTTCAAAACTAATTTCATTCACACTTTACCCTTAGATTTCTTTAATTCGCATGTTAGTTTCATTGCAATCAATACCAATGATGGTAATGTCATATACCTAAAATGTTTTCCGGCTATATAGTAAGATAGTGATAAATGTTTTAGTCAAAGGTTATAATGTTTCAAGGGAGCAAAATAACAGTTACTGTCAGGTTAACGAAACAAAACAAAGCAATACTTCATAATTACATGCTGTACCGCATTACCAACTAACGAATTATCAAACTAACGAGGACGGTGTGAATACCACCAATATCAGTTTAATTTTTTTTCCAATAAAGTTGGTTAAACCTCAAACTTCTCCACAGCTGTTTGCCACAAAAGAAAAAGAACGAAAGTTGACACGCTTTTTTATTTCCAACTGTTGCCATACGAATATGTACTCTTAAATGCTATTTTAAATTTAAATGCAACAAATTGCATGCAACAAACTTTTCATTTGCGTCAATTTAGTGGCAACAGATTTGTGTTGTTGATTTTTGCAAAAGAACATACATACGGTTGGCTCTTTTTTTATTAATCAAAAGCAATTGCAATTTAATTAGCATATCCTATCTCATAAAATACACACGCACATACACATACATGCTTCAATAAATACCTATCTATACATATGCATATTCAACAATTGCTGTGCAACCGTTGAATTGTTGACGTCAAAAGCTGCAACGAAAAAGAAATATTTCGTTCTACGATTTAAATGAATCAAATGTTGTGTGCTAAGTACGCGTATCTACGTTTGTAGATATTTACAAAAAGATTTTGCAGCAGATTTTAAGCTTTGTTTTCGTTTCGTAATTGACTTAGTAGACGAGCTTAAAATAGTTGGTTCTTTTTTCTCTCTATAAATATCTAGTGGACCCAATTTTTGAAAATGTATTGAGTTTTAGTATTTGTTTTGTTTTTGTTTGTCTTCCTTTAAGCAGAAAAGAAAAAAGTAGTACACGATACGGCTGAAAAGGTATTAACGGGTGATTTTGTTGCTATTTGTTTTTTCAGTGTAAATTTTTTGACACCTTACGCGTGATTCGTAACATGTGTCAACGCCAAAAATGCTCAGTAAGGTTTGCCATTGCACCATGAATAGACTTACATATGGACAGCTCTTGCAAATCATTGAATTTTATTATCAAAATTCGTGCTCTGTGAGAAATGCCTTTGGCAAATTGCTTCCATTTTTAGGTCGAAGCTCATTTTTGGCTCATTGAGTACGTCAAAAAACAAAATTGTCGAATTTGATCTGAAGAGCAGACAGAGGCAGTTCAAGAGCTGCCAATGCACCCTGAAAAATGCACTGTTTGTTGCGGTTTGTGGGCTGGCGGCATCATTGGACTGTAGTTTTTCAAAAATAATGAAAATCGCAACATTATAGTCAATGGAGCAAGGTACCGTGTGATGATTACCGACTTTCTTTTGCTCAAAATGGAAGAATTGTACTTGGTTGTCTTGTGGTTTCAACAAGACTGTGCCATATGCCACACTGTACGCGATACCATTGACCTATTGAGAGGCGAGTTTGGTGAGTAATTAATCTCACGTTTTGAGCAGTCCATTGGCCGACACGATCATGCGATTTGACCCCACTAGAATATTTTTTGTGGGGCTACATGAAGTCGCTGGTGTACAGGGACAAGCCAGCCACAATTTCAGCCCTGGAAGACAACATCCCAGTTGTCATCAATGAGATACCGGCCGAAATGCTGGAAAAAATGTGCCAAAATTAGAGCTTACGAATGAACCACCTCAGGCGTAGCCGCGAGCAAAATTAACATGAAATAATCGTTATAAAGTAAATGGAAGGAATCGATGTATCGGTCCAAATAAATATTTCATTCACTATTGCAAATTTTCTGTTCTATTTTTAATTTTCAAAAGCCAAGGCCTTAAAAAATCACCCGTTGCTTAAATTTGACGCTAAACAAGTAATTGCAAGTTAAAAATCTTAATTAAGGTGCGATTCGAGGCCATAGCTCGAAAGTTAAAAAAAAAAGAAATAAGTAAACATCAAACATTTCTTTGATACCAATGATTTGTAGCTTATTTGAAAGATTTGTTTTTAATACTATTACGTATTAAAATATGTTGCCACTAAACACAGTCATGTGTCCACGAGATAAAGGGCATTTCAATGAAAGTGATATATTTATATTTTTTTTAATAAAATATGAGGTAGAGCAACAATCTTTATTTTATTTCGCAGTACAGTTGATATGTTCTAAAAAGTACAGGGTGTTTTTTTTAGAGGTTTGTTTTTCGAATAGAGATAAAACTGGCATTTTATGGTCAAATCTGGCAACTCTAATGTCATTTATGTTCAGTTTGGTTTGCCATTTCATCATGAACAGGTTGACAAAAGAACAACGCTTGCAAATCGTGCAAATTTATTTCGAAAATAATGGTTCAGTTCGCGAAGTTTACCGCAAGCTCTGTCCATTTTATGGTCGACATAATCGTCCATCAGAGCAATTAATTCGGTTAATCATGGATCGTTTTCGCACTACGTTTACTCTATGTGATAATACGTATCCGCAGAGACGTCGAACAGTGCGCACCGAAGAAACAATTGCCGCTGTAGAGCAAAATGTTGAAGAGGACCCGAATGAATCGATTCGCCACCGTGCACTGCAATTGGAGCTTTGTCCATCAACTTTATGGAAGATTTTGCGCAAAGATCTTGGCTTGCGACCTTACAAGATCCAGCTTGTGCAAGAATTAAAGCCGCGAGACCATGCAATGCGTCGTGATTTTGGTGTATGGGCCGAAAATGAGATTGATCTCGATGCTGATTTTCATCGCAAAATTTTGTTCAGTGATGAGGCTCATTTTTGGTTGAATGGCTACGTCAACAAGCAAAATTGCCGCATTTGGAGTGAAGAGAATCCACATGAGACCCTTGAGACGCCATTACATCCACAAAAACTGACTGTTTGGTGTGCTCTATGGGCTGGTGGAGTCATTGGGCCATACTTCTTCCGAAATAATGCTGGAGAGTCAGTTACCGTTACTGGAGACCGGTATAGAGCCATGATAACCGACTATTTTGTTCCCGAATTGGATGGCATGAATGTGGATGAGTTGTGGTTCCAACAAGACGGCGCTACATGCCACACAGCGCACGTCACAATCGATTTATTGAAGGAAACATTCGATGAGCGCATAATTTCGCGGAATGGACCTGTCAATTAGCCACCAAGATCGTGTGATTTGACACCATTGGATTATTTTCTTTGGGGATATGTGAAGTCGCTCGTCTACGCCACCAAACCAGAAACGTTAGGGGACTTGGAAGCCAACATTCGTGGCGTTATTGCCGACATACGGCCCCATATGCTCGAAAAAGTGGTTCAAAATTGGACCTGTAGAATTGGCTTTATTCGAGCCAGCCGCGGCGGCCACATGCCCGAAATCATATTTAAACATTAATGGCATAAAATTATCCTTCCAATAAAACCAAATTGATGGACATTAAAACGATTTTCTTGTGTTTTATTTCAATTCGAAGCTCTATACCTCTAAAAAAAACACCCTTTACAAGAGCTTGTCAACTTTTTGAGCAATGTATTAAATAAAAGCTTAAAGTTTGTTATATTGTACTTCTAGATATGATATTTTAAAACGAACATATAATGCTTCTTCTCACAGAATAAGGTTTCCACACTTAAATAGCTACATTGAAAAGTCACCCCCCCATTTTGGTAACATTTCATGACCAAATTGGTAGTGTTCTCAAGACACTGCACAGGCACGCACGCACAACAATTCCCACTCAAGACACACTCAAGTATTATGTGAGCAAACAAGCCTTGACTCTTACCAAATTTGTCAAGCATCACTCAATGATGCCGTGCTTATGCAGCTATGGTCTGAAGTAATGTTTGCTGTTCGCAAGTGTTGCTTTATGTGTTTTGTATCGACCTCAGTGTCTGTTAATAAATGCTTTTAATTATTTTTGTGTGGGTCGCTCGAACATGACATAAAAATTAATATTTTCATTTCTATATACACTGCAAAAAACTGTGAGTCAATTCGTATCAAGTTTCTAGTTTAGAAACTATTTATAAAAATGATAGTATTATGCTGGTTATATGCTTTATTTAGTTTTATGTCCAATTTAAGCTTCAAATATTTAATATTTTCAGCCGCAGAGAGTAAGTTGTTAATATTTACTTAACATTTTATTTTGCAGGAACAAGTCAAGCTAGATGCTACCAAACAGGTGACCACCAGTCCAGATGACTGTGATGACCTCAGTCCGATGCCACAACCAACCGCACCACCCGTACGACGACGTGGTGGTATATCTGCTGAACCCGTCACTGAAGAGGATGCCACCAGCTATGTGAAAAAAGTTGTGCCCAAGGATTACAAGACAATGGCCGCCCTTTCCAAGGCTATTGCAAAAAATGTACTTTTCTCACATTTGGATGAAAACGAACGTTCAGACATATTCGATGCCATGTTTCCGGTGACACATCTGATGGGCGAGAATATCATACAACAGGGCGATGAAGGTGATAATTTCTATGTTATTGACCAGGGTGAAGTTGAGGTGAGTTTTCTTATTTCTTTTTTTTTTGTTGGAGTTTTATAAACTACATTGATGATTAACTTGACGGTTTTTCGTTTTCGTATTTTACAGGTTTTTGTTAATAGTGAAATGGTTACAACAATTAGTGAAGGTGGTAGCTTTGGTGAATTGGCTTTGATTTATGGTACACCACGTGCAGCAACAGTACGCGCTAAAACTGACGTTAAATTATGGGGCATCGATCGTGATTCCTATAGACGAATTCTTATGGGTTCAACCATAAGAAAAAGGAAAATGTACGAAGAATTTTTGTCGCGTGTTTCAATTTTGGGTGAGTGCTATTTACATACAATTTACGTATCACTGAACTCTATGTTTTTGAGACAAATAAGTTCGTATGAACGTCTTTTATTCAGAAAGTCAATGCGATTTTATCTCTTCTATAACTTCTGTTGAATTTCATAATATAAGTCAAAAACCTATTGTGGCTTCTTAAAGCGGTCATATCTCGCAAACCAACCAAAGTCAGTTGGCAGGTCACTGCAATCGGAAAAGTTAAGGTAGAAATACTTGCTGCAAACTTTTAAGTCTTAATAAGTGCATAGTGTTTATCATTAAAAAAATAGTTTTTACAGAACTTCGAGTTAAAAATTTATTAAAATGAACTTTACAAAATAAAACTAATAATTTTGTTTTCAACTTCTTTCAGAGAGTCTTGATAAATGGGAACGTCTCACAGTTGCCGATTCATTAGAAATTACTGCTTTTGAGGATGGCGAAACGATTGTTAAACAGGGTGAACCCGGCGATGACTTTTACATTATTGTTGAAGGTTGTGCTGTGGTGCTGCAACGCAGAGCAGAAGTAAAATATACTGTTTATTTTTCCTTTAGTATGTGTATTTAGAAATTTCTAAAATGTATTTTCTAACTTAACAGCAAGGCGACGAACCCGCTGAAGTGGGACGTTTAGGACCCAGCGATTACTTTGGTGAAATTGCATTATTATTGGATCGTCCTAGAGCAGCGACTGTTGTGGCGAGAGGACAATTGAAATGCGTAAAACTAGACAGAGCGAGGTAAGCATTTCACAGTCTGTTTTCCAACTCAAACTTTATTAAATTGTATTGTTTTTCAGATTTGAGCGTGTACTGGGCCCTTGTGCGGATATTCTTAAACGCAACATTACACAATACAACAGTTTTGTTTCATTATCTGTTTAAATTGTGCAACAAACTACCAGCAAGTAACAGAAACAACATTTGATTACAACTATAGATTTCTGAACATACCTACATACACGCTATTTTGTACACAAAACAAAAGAAAAATAAAAACAAAACAGAATATTTATATTTGGTATGATTCGCTTCAAACGTGGCGCCTTTGTGAACATCATTATATTGCAGCAAACAATCTTTTAATGGTCTCAATAGTTAGTGCTTAAGATGTCGTGAAGTGTCCAGAGAGAATCGCCTCAAGAAGAAATTAATTCTTTAGCAACTTTTAACTTCAAATGCAAATATAATATTTGAGATAATTAAAAATCGAAAACTGTGAACTTTACCCAACTTAATTAAAGTTGTAGCTATTTAAAATTTATCATTTTAGGAACTTTTTTGATAACGAATTTCTAATCATGTACACAATCTTGAGGTTGTCTTTTTTTAGGCTTCAAAAACCGCCGCACTCTCTTGAGACCATAATAAATCTTTTTAGGACAATACAATATTGGTTGCAGAGCTGTTACGCGAATCGTGTCATATATATATTTTCAATAATAAAACAAAACATTAATTTAGAATTTAAAAAAATTTGAACGAAAAAAACGAGAAATGCTAGCGTATTTTAATATCTCAATACGTACAATTAAAATGTAAAATTGCATGCGTAAAATATTGAAAAGCTTTCCAAATAAATAGATCTGTTAATTTTAGCTTCTTCGTGTCTTGTCTAAAAAGATGCAGTCATATTCATAATGTAATTAAAATTTGTATCTTCAGTAATTTGCAATCTCTTCTTTGTTCAAGATACATTATATGTGTAAATTCACAGTGAAACTACTATGATATATTGAAATTGAATTCAATTAAATCTATCGGAAATATTCCCAATAAAGTTGGAAAAAAAATTAATGTTTTCAGCAGTTGCAATTTTATTTATACATACAGGAAATCCTAAAAATTATAAGAAATTAATTGTCTACCATTTATTTAAATTAACTATTGCGAAAATTTGTACAAAAAGTAAATTATAATAATTTAGTCAAGTATAGGAACAATTAAATTGTGTTAAATTTGTTTTACTGAACAAACAATAAAAAATTTTGTTTCCAAACTTCTCAAAAAAAAAAATGCATTGATTTATTGAAAAATTAAATGAATAAATAAGAAATACTTCTTGTGAAAACAGCACTGATAACAAATGTTAACAAACATTAATGCTAATTAATTCATTGCATTCAATCATTTATTTTCTTATAAATAATAAGTTTTATTATCAATGAAAAATGTTATGACAACAAACTTTATGCTTATTTGAAATAATGACATGTAAATCAATATGGAAATTGTCTGAGATTGCAGTTGAATGAGCATATTGACACCGTATAACAATTTTCAAAATACTTTGGTTGACACTGAAGAAATACACCATATATTCAAATAGACAATTTTGTGCTAATCAAGTTTCGTAATCTTTCTTACATCGCTTTTATTTCATTGAAAGATCTCAGAAAAATACTTTCCAGGAATAATTAATTTAAAGTTGATCATACACAATTTAAAATGAAAGACACAAGTAATAAAAGAAAATGCAAAGCTGACCCTCCATTTGCTCTGTCATGTTTTATTTTTGAGATATTCACATCATAAAGTGTGAAAAACTTTCAGTGCTCAAAAAAAGAAGCCATTTTTTAACGTGATACAGATATACAATGCTTGTATTTCTTGAACTAAATCTTGTTTAGTATTTCCAAAGTTTTATTCGTCGGCGTCTCTTCAACCAAAAATGTCGTTATTGAGAAACAAGAAATGAAGCTAAAACAGCTATTCATATAACCTCTACAAAAAAAAGAGACTAAAAGTTTTACCCATGATACAGTGATGCAGCTAAGTGCTAAACTTAATTAATTCAATACTTAGAGAACAAAACACAATTTCTCGCCGTCAAATATCACAATCAAATCAAAAATTATGTATGTATCGTGAAACAATTTCATCGCATTTTGTTTTGCTCGAACAGATGATTTTGACATTTGGAGAAGAGATAATCTTGATGTCTCTCCAATGATGTACGTTAAATCATGATTTGACCAAGAGACATTTTTTCTGCCTAAAACTTTAAAACTGTCAAAATCAGTGATAACGTCACTGGAGTCTTTCTTTTTTGACAAACAAATTTATGAAACACAACTATTGTTTGGTAAAGGTGATCAGCGCAAAATTATCTTTTCCATTATGATCATAAAGATATTTAAACTGAGTCGACTAAAAAAGTTTTACGTTGTTATTAATTGAGTAATGAAATGATAACAAACATATATTTTATTGAACTGCTATATATATACATATTCTGATTAAGATTTTGAAAAAGAACATCATACCCCTTGCACTTTTTACGTTGATTTTGAAAACAGCATCAGATTTTATCTATGTTGCAAAAAGTTTCAAGATTTTCTCAAAAAATTGGTCAAAGTTGTAATAACATCGGCAACATTTCAATTCTTTTTAGATCGACAATATTTCAATACTTTTAAAATTAACATTTGATATTATTGGAAATTCATCTTTATATTGAAAACAAATAAATGTTACTGATATGTCTATAATGCCAAAATTCGCTGAGTTTTTAGGTTTTTGCTTTGCATTTCGTAATGCGAACTTTGATTTTAAGTTTGGTGCTTTATTTGATACTTTATTTTAGGTTTAACACAAAATTCACTTAAATGTAACCAATCTGACCAAGCTTTGACTCAACGTTTAAAAAATCAACAGGGTACATGTAACTTTTTTGAAATTCAAATCGCAATCAAAGCACAAACAGGTGCTCGGATCATTTCTTATGCAAAAAAAAAAAAAATTTAAACATTTTATTAGCATAGAATTTTCCAAATATAACGAAATTTTCAATGTATTATTTGAATTAAACAGAACACATAATTTACATTAAACACAAACTGAAGTGCTGTGTAGTTTTCATTTAAACTTTATAATCAAATGCGATTAGACTTGCAAAGTCAAGAAAGCGCGGATCAAAGTTACAATAAATGTACTTGATTTTAGTTGCACTATATAATATAAAGCATTTTATCGTCGTCATGAAACTTCAGTGAAACTGCCAAGTGTAGAGAAAAAAAAAACAAACAAAAAGTAGAAAAAATTTCGAACATCAACATCAATTCATTAAAAATTTTAAGCCGCAGCTTGTACTCGTACACACGACCCAAACGATAAAATGCATTTACAAAATATTTAAGGAACTTTTGTTTTTCGTGAACGTTTTAGAGCAAATCAAAAATTATAAAAATAAAATCTAGCTAAAAAAAAAAACTAAACTAAAACAACAACTAAATATTATTAAATATTTATGTTCGAAAATGTAATTAAAAAACTTATCTTGTAACATACATACATACAGCGCTGGTGCGCCAATATTTTAAATAAATAAAAAACTATATGTAATCTTAAACAACCGCAATAAATCGTTACATACATATTCTTATGAATGAATTATTGGCATTACTTTGAATTTTTTTTAAGGCTATGAAATTCTAGCTTAATTTCTATGTGGCCATTAATGAAACCAATATACACACAACTGTAAAGGGTCAAAAAATTAATCAATTTTGAAAAGACTTGTTGCATACGAAGTTACAGAATGTACATACATGTCGTATGAGTAACATTTTGCTAAAGAACATTTAATGTATATATTGTATATCGTTAAATGTTACTCTCTAATTCACCAAGTTTGGCAAATTGAGTTGAGTAGTAAATTTTGTTTCCTCCCAATTCAGCATATTCACTTTTTTGGCTCTACAAAATGTTATATTCGAAGAGTGCTAGCTTACTTTAAAGAATATTATGTAGCTCATTTCAGTCATAATTCTTTATGCTAAAATTTCATTTTTTAAATATTACTACATTAAAACAAAAATTAAGCAGCAAAAAATATCAAAAACAGCATGCAGAGATTGATAGCATTAATCCCGCCGGCGGGTTAAAAGAAAATATTGCAAAAATTGCGAACAACAAATTTTACTAAAGTTTTATTTGCAAAAAAATATACCGATCAAAAATTGGTCATAAATTAAATAAAGTAAAGGCATACTCTTAACAACAAGTTTCATCTGTTGCCAACGAAAAAGAAAAATGGTTAACCAGATTATGTATGCAATAAACTACATGCAGAGCATAAATTGTTTTGAAATGAAAATATTTTAGCAAAAAATAATATACTTCATACATACGAGTATTTAAACAATAGTCGCCAACAAAAAAAAAAAAAAACAAAAATTTGTTTAATTTTTCAATTGAAAAAAAAAGGAAAATTGAAAGTAACGTTGAATCGGCTAAACAATTTATTTAATTATTAAATTATTTAAACTGATGTGTAATTATTATGAAACTCTTAGAATTTACTTTTAGAAGCTAATTATACAAAGAATTGAATTTGGCATGGAAAATAAATTAATTAATATACATAAATACGATAACTATTTGCTTTAGTTTATCGCATAGTCACACAAATGCTTTTAGTTAACGTTTAATTGTTTCATTTTGTTTCAATTCGGTACAAAATAATCTTGAAATAAATAAAATCAAAGTTTTCTAAATATCTTCAACGTATAAATACACACAATTGGTTTATCAAAACTAAAAAAAGAAAATTTATTTTTTGGTAAAAATAATAAATTTCTTTTAAACGAAAATTAAAGATTGAAAAATATCTACGTAAATCGATGATAAATGCAACAAAATTAATATTCGATACACGTACAATGAAGAATTTTCGTTTTATCAATGTAATATTTGTGTATTTTATGGTACTTAATGTAAACATATGAACAACTATGAAATATAAACAATAAAGTGAAATGTAAGAAAAAATGTACATGCGTTTTATCTTTAAAGACTAAGTATTAGGAATACATTCATATGTGAGGGAAGTTTTTTCTGAAAATTTTAAATCAGCTAAATCGCTTGGAGGGTTGGACCAGTGCTACGGACCACGAGTTCAAGGCGCCCCTACATAGGAAGATGTTGCGTGAATGTGGGGATTTTTGTTTTGTGTCACACCTTCAATATATAGACAATGGCCTACTGGAAGCTCCTTTTTCCATTTTAAATGGTTTTTTTTATTGAGTTGCAGTTATTGAAAATTCCATTTATGTATGTGGAAAGACCCTTATATTGGTTATTTAAAATTTTGATGCATTTTTACGAAACATAATGAACTTTGTAATTTATACAAATTACTTATAAGGGCTTATTTATAGTCTTGGACTCTGCAAAATCTTTATCCGGCGTTGGTGATAGAGGCAAACATTGCGTAGGATAGTTGAACAGCACAAAACTATTTTTCCAAAAATGTGTGTTATATCTCTGTTAACTTTTTTCTGCTCTGGCCAAGCGGTCTTTTCTTACCATAGGTGTAAATCAGTGATGGCACTTTCGGTACATTTGTACTTTTTTTAGTACATTTGTGTTGTGATAAAACGTCGTCAGCACATTCAACACGTTTTTAGTACATTTGGTACATTTAACCCATTTTCAATGCATTCGGCGCATTTTCAGTACATTTTCGGTCCATTTTCACTACTTTTTGACTATTTGTAAAAATTACCATTTTGTTTTCGTTTTGGTAAAAATGCCTGGAGTAAATTTTGTTGACCTTTTTTTATCAATGAAGATGTTAAAATTTTACTGAATTTTAGTAATTAAAAAAGAAATAAGATTTTTATGATGCTTTGAAGTTTTCTTATATGCCACTTATTTAAGTTCGTCTAGATCTACAAAATTATTAATATCTTGATAAAAGCATATTTAATTTTACTTTTTTGTAAGTTAAAAAGGAAACACGAAAACTTTAGATAAACTGGTTGGGGAATGTTGAATATCATTTGTAAGCCATCATATGCTAATGATATTGGCGTATCATTTTACAAATACGCAAGTTTGAACAACCTGGTTTTAATGATTTTTCTTTTATTAATACAGTTTATATTATTTTATCTTAAGATAAAGATAAACATAGCTTGCAAGGTCTCTAACACCACATACTCAAATATTAAGACCTTGATAAACCCATGCTGCTGCTGCTCACGTGAGAGAGGTTCTTATCTACATTTTTACTACGTGGAAAGTAAAGTTTAGTGCTCTCCACGGATGCTAACTTGCGGAAAGTTTTCCGTTTCTAGGGAATTTTTTGGTGAATGCAGAAATTCGAAGAAGCGCTGCTTTTTATTTGTGGTTCGAGAACATGTGACATTCTTATCGTAAATTACATTTTATATTGTGGATCATCAGATTTCCTTAGAGAATTCAGCATCAACTCCCTGCTGCTCTAGCACCCAAAATGTGTAATTCTTCGCTGTCCATGCGATCTGGGGTTCAGTTCTAGTGTTAACTGAAATTTATAAAGGTATATGTACATAGGTGCACGTCCTGATGCAAGTGCACCAAAGGAATTCTGATACTGTGAATACGCGTGGTTATTAACAGTTGTCTGATCTACAGGCTAAATATTTTGAAAGAAATAGGGGAAACTTTGAAAATTAGCTGGAATCTCTGGTGCTCTCCATCGAAATTAGAAGAGAGATAAGCTTGTGAGCTGTAATTATGTCGTTGAGTGCAAAGTATCGAATACAACGACATCAAATATCTTATACAAATTTTTTTTTCAAGTGAAGTCATTAGGTGACAAAGATTTCCTCAGCAATAAATGAACCATGAGACGCATAATTCCATGGCCGTGATTATCATTGATTATCACAAATTGTAAGAGGAAATTCAATTAAAAATATTGACTCAAAAAAGATGTCATTGGCCAGCCCGAAAATTACATACTCCTCACATGGTTGAAGGTTATGTTTTTTGGCATTATTAATTTATTCAATCCTTACAGCGATGAACCGACTTCGACCATTTCCAATTCCACGAGCTATATACTATAAGTATGTTTGAAAGAGCTGCAGCTGCGCAACATTTCATTCAAGCATCTCGCTTGGTTTTCTCGTAATCCTGATTTCCACAGATAAGCAGATAGAGGAATAAGGCTAAGTCGACTTAGATCTTTTCTATGCAGATGACAAGACAAAGTGGCCTTGAGTTTGGAGCTTAAGAGACATATTTGAATTAACAGTGCTACCCAGTTATTGTAAAGATATCAGACTTTTACTCAAAAATAAAGAAATAATATAAAATTGTTTTTTTAAATATTTAATTTTAAGAAGGCATTATTTCTTGCTCATCGCAATGAGCACGACGGTAGAAAAATAGGAGCTTTTCCAGCAATAGCACGGTCCTGTTTGGATCTCTGAAATCAAATCCTGGACACGTAACTGCATAAAAGAATGTTTAAAGTATCTCAAAGTAGGCAAAATAAAAGGCCTTGTATTGAGCAGACATTGAGCATTCACCAAATGGGCTCTAAATCTCTGAAGGATAGATATTCGACGACAAGAAGATAATTCTGGGTATCGAAAGAAATGTATCGACTATAAATAGCAATATTAATAATGCATCCATAGAACGTCGCACAATTTGGCTCTAAACATTTTGTGGAACCTGATTGTGTACTCGTCGAGTAGCATTGGGAACTTGTGAGTTCAAATACTAAATGTTAATCTAAAAAAAGAAGCAACACCGGTTTTTAGTCTCTTTCAAGCTCTCTTGTGTGTTCTATGAATGGTTGGTTGCTTGCTCGCGTGTTGTGAAACGGCACAGAGTAGCCGAAAAGCGGAGGCGCAAGTCATTTAGTTGCGCGACACATGAACAACGACGACGAATGGACTGCTCACTTAAATCAGTTCAACTACTGACGTACTGAAGACAACGACGAACAGGTGATAATACGAGCATAGTATATCCGAATATATTATAACAACAACATTACTTAATTCAGAATAAGAAACAATAACCACAGGTTATAACCAATGCTCGTATATAACTTCAGTTTTGAATCATTTGCATAAAAAATAATAATCGCGCATTTAAAAGAAGATCAAACTCCAGTTATTAAAGAGACAACACTACAAATTATTGGAAAACTAAAAACTGTCAGCATTTATAAAAAAAAACGAATGTAGAATATTCAATCTAAAAAATAAACAAACAAAACGAAACAAAAAAAATTTAATTCAACTTTGAAATCAATCAAAATTTTTGTCTCTCAAAATGCTCGATACCATCGTGTACATACCAACGATACTCGCATATGCCTTCATTACGCTGCTTATTGTTATTCTTGGTTTCATAGTGATATACATAAGTCATAAAATCTACATATCGGTGTATGACAATTTGCCCGTTCCCGATATGCGTTCATCGGCTTATTCAGTGGACAAAATGAAGAATATCGCTGGTGCAAAGAGTGCAATACTACGAATATCAGATCATGCGAGTATGAATTTGCGGAAATCTAAAAAAGGTGAATTTTATCTTTTATTTGGTAACAATAAATGAAAGGCTTTGTGAGATAGTAAAATAGAATTTATAAAAATTTTGCAGCAAAAAACTATAGCTCAGTCAACAAAGTTGAAAATAGAGCGAAACTTCAAAGTCTGCGCAAGCAAAGAAGTGATTTGGATGTGAGATTTATTATCTTGATTTAACTCAAAAATGTGAGGGACAGTAAAACTGTCTGTATATTGTTTACTTTCCGAAATATCGAGCTTTGAAATCGCGTCCTTGACATATGAATAAAGACAAAAAGCCAGTATTGAACCTTTGATACGCTTATCTTAATTTCAATGACAAACATTTTGTAAACAAAGCCACAGTTCGATTTTAGCGGAGAAAAGATGATTTCACATGTATTCTTTTGTTTTTATTAACATTGGAAGGCAATAATTTGAATATGTTTCCATTCACGTATACGTTCTCTGAAACGCATAATAACTGAGGACGAGACTTAAGTTTACGATGACGACTTGAATGTTGTTTAGGATAATGAAACACTAGACAGAAAGTGTGCAGATTTTGATAAGAGAGTTTGGCACTTCGTCAAACAAACACTTATTTGTATGTACAACAATACCATACCTCTAAGGACTGCGTTAGATTCAGGACATTACTGCATTTGGTTGGTTCAAAGCTTTGACAGGTCAAAGTGAATAAACGCATGTAGTGTGAGTTTTAATTTGAAGATTATATATATATGTACATTGTATATATTAAGGTTCAAAACATTCACTCAAAAGCTGATATGAATATATGCATTTGAGCTGTTCCCACAAGACCGCAGAAAACATATATATGCTCTTCTAATAAAATCTCGTTTGCATGACTTACGCGTACTATACGCTTAATTCAGTATGGGGTATTTAATTTTTGTCAAGGTCAAAGATAACACCCTTACTAGTTTATTTTGCTTTTATGATAAAATCGCAAAAAAAATCGCTTGGCGTGCTTGAAAGTATATTTTTTTCCTATAACTTTAAAGTTATTATCATGTATGGTATAAAATATAAATGTGTTCTTTAGTTGGAATTGTTGCGTTTTGATCTGGACTCTTGCGGCAATGTTTCATTTTTGAGGTCAGCTTAAATAAAAGTGTCCATTGATTAAAATTTATTGGAAATTGATTTTGGACATGACGGAGGGAAGTGTTATTCATAACATACTGCTTAGCAGTTGCATTGCATTTACAATTACTTTGTTATACCCAATAATAGACGTATACCATATATACATGTGTACATATGTGTGTGTATGTACTAGGGTGAACGTAAGCAAAATTATTTTTGCAAAAGGCACCTCCTAAGACGATATTAACTGACCATATTGCATGGGTGTTAAAAATTTATTAAAAAATTGAACACCAAATAATAGATACATTGTATGTGTATTCAGAACATAAATCATTAATTTTTAATAAAATCGATGGTCGAAAATGATCATGAACTAAGGCCTTGATATATTTCTTGATATTGCATCGCTTAAACAATTTTTTTGTATTTTTTTCCACCGCAAATAAATGTTTTTTGTCACGGAACTTATTTATTTTTAGGAACCACTTTCATTAGCACACAAAAACTGCAATTTTTGCATTTTGCTTATATATCTTTTAAACAGATTGCAGCACACATATTAAGGTTTTGAGTTCTAAAGAAAGACCTTTAAAAGTTACAATTATTTAATAGAAACTGTACGATTTTCTGTAGACAATTGCCATTGAAAATTACACTAGCTAACAGTCATTTTGTTTTGCAGTTGTCATTATGTTCTTCTTGGGGTGTCCCAATAAGAGTGCACCTTTTTATATAAAAATAAAAACACATAATTTTTGAGAGAGTTGTGATATTGTTATTGCATTGTAAAGTAGACATGTTCCGATGAAGTATGAAGTAAAAAATCCGGCAAATGGCCACCGCGGCTCTGATGACAGACCAAATAACAGGTGAAATTTGAAGTTGTTGAACTGATGTTTTCGGGTTTTCGGCGGCACTCTCGTTTACAGCAGCAATGTTTTCAAGAGACCGACCGGCACGTCGACGCAAAAGAGACTTACTCGACCCAGTTTCTTAAAATTTTTTAACCACTCTTCTTTTTAGGTTTTCGAGATACATATGAATTTTTGACTATTTTTTTTTCGATTTTTGCGGAGATAGTCTAACATTTTCGAACAAACTTCGACTTAATATTTACCAATCTGAACAAAACTATTAAGCAGAAGCAGGTCAAATTGGAATCAAATTTTTTCTTTAATCTCTAGCTACATTTTGGCTAAGCGTCAGCCCTTGATATGCAACGGTATCTGAGAAACGAACTATTCAAAAAAAGTTATTATTATTTGCCTCCAGATCGAAATCAAAAGTATTATTTACACAGTAGTGAAAGCTACGTCTGAACATCGTTGCCCGTTTAAAAATTGAATTGAAACAAATGCTTATCATTAAGGTCATTGTGGTAATCGAATGAGTAATCCATATATGTAGGTACGAGTGCATACCTAATCTTGCTCGCTTTCACGTGAACCTGATTTGTTTGTTCCAATAGACAGACAGATGGCCAAGGCTATCCGATCGACTTAGGAGGTAACAATTATAAAAAATACATTTTCATATTCTGCCATATGCTTTAAATATAAGCACTTAGTGAAGGGCATACAAATTTTCAATAGAGGTTGTTATAGCAGCTCAAAAAGTGCTCGACCTAAATAATAGCATTGGAGTAGCGTTGATTTTATTTCTGCGTTTCAAAACTGCACTACGCACTTGTATGATTGAGTCAATTACGCATATAAATTCCAAGATATCCAAGTCAACAGGTTCAGAGTTACTGCAGCCTGGTCTCGAATCTCTAACCAGTAAGATATTAAAGAAATTTATTTCATTACAACGCTTCTCTCTGAAAGTCGTTAGCTATGCTTTAAAAGTACAGTAGTCATGGAAACCTTTAAACTTCAGTCGTTTAGATCTGGCATTTACTTTAGGTCCTCAGACTGTAAAAATTCATTATGAATACAATGAATACCAACGGAAAATGCATGGTCAATGCCTTGCATGAGTAGTTATATAAAATAAAATATAATTACCCTTAATGTGTAACATTTATACTTACGAGTATGAAAGAAAATCTATACTAGCGTAAATTGGCTAAAACGTAACGTGAACCGTCACAACTGTCACGCTTATGGTAGTGTTCGGGGACGGATTTAAAAACTTCACGCTCCATGCAGTGAGCAAAATGCCGCTCTTTTTCTGAAGAATAATCAATTCTTAACTATTTTACTGAGTTTAAACAGATAAATTAAGCACAAAAGGGCTAAGGCTAGTCATATAACGAGTAGTTTCATACGTTTCTAAGCGGAATCATCAGAGAGTTTTAAGCCAATTACTAAGAATTTCTCTAAGTCTGTTATGTTTCCCTTTTTGCATAGATCTGTTGAGAACCCAAGGAAAAAGTGAAATAAAAGCGAAGCAAATCTATAGATTACCTATGTTTTTGTAACTCAAACGCTTCGTAAAATAAATAAATTTTTTCCTTAAGTTTTTTTTTTTTTAACTTTTAACAAGCAAAACAAAATGGTCTTCAATATTTGCCGTCCCTTAAATCTAAAATTCACCGCTCAGACAGCTGCTTTTAGGTAAATCCGTCCCTGTTGGTGTTACATTTCAAACTTTTATCAACAACCTTATTCGACTTTTTCAACAATTTCCATACTAAACTAATGATATATGAAGTTCACATGTCACACCGCGGCACAATGAGAGTTCGTGGCCATAAATACAAAAAAAAAGAGTGCTAGGGATTCAAAAAAGTGACAAATTTGCAAACTTTGACAGAAAAAGAAAATATATATCCTCGGATTTCCTTAATTTTGGGAAAGTATGGTGAACCAAAATCCGAAGTTCCAGCTGCAGTTTTTGACATTTTTTTTATGAACTTTTTTCTTTTGCAATATTTGAAAAAAGAAATATTTTTATTTCTTCACACTTTGCAAAATTTGTACCAATTGTAAAAGCTTACAGTGTGAGGGTAGTTGCTTAAATTCAGAAAGGAGTTCCCCTAAGAGAAGGAGAACAGGTATGGGGTATTTTTCGCCTTTTCATCCCCCTTGCGATAAAAGTTAAAAATTCCTATGTTTCAACATCAGAAGAGATAAGACTTCGAAACGGTTATACTCCAATATCTTGTAAACTATAAAAGATGTCGCACAATTTTTAGCATTTTTTGGCAAATTGATACCCATTTTGAAGAAAAAACTCACGTTTATCTCGCATACAAAGGTTTTTTTGTTTAGACCTACAAATCATCTGTACAAAATTTCCAGAGTCTAGCGCTATTATTACTATGACTATTTATAGCCACTGCTTTTGCTTTTTCTCCAATAACTTAAAAACTATAAAAGAAGATACCACACAATTTTTAACATTTTTGAAATGAGCATTGCCAAGTTAATAGAAATTGATACACATTTTGACGAGACTGCTTCAAGCTATCATACTTTTGTATGGTAGGTAAGCGTGTCTGGGGGGCCGTTTTTTGCATATTCCCAAATCTTTTGTTGTAAAAATATGAACACAAAAAATTACGGTGGAAACGTATGACCGAGGGAATCTCAATGTGCGCAGTTGAAAAGAAATATTATTATAATTACTATAAGACACTAAATATCAGTTATTATTTTATGGCTATAAGCAATATTAACATTTTTAAAAAATATATTATCGTCTTTTCTTTCTATGACCAACATAGAGCAGCGTTGAGAATTATTGTTACAATGGAACCCTGCTATTTGGCCTATGTGGTATTTGAAACGAGTAAGGCGCCTAAAATATCAACAGCAGCAACAGCATATCCAACAACAACGTTATCCAATATTGACTCCACCCAGTTTTCTAGCCCCGCTTTATTGCATACAAATGCTGGGTTATCACAAGAGCAGCATACAAAATTAGTCAAGTATTTTGATCGTTTATCAGATATACCGCGTGGAAAAATAATGGAAGCGTGCCCAAATGTTTATTCAAAATTGACTTTAAGTCAATTATCCAGTGTTTTTGATTCCGTCATACGAAATGCTGTGTTATTTCGTAGACCAAATCTGACATTACCAGAACAATACAATAAAATTGAAGAAATTTTACAGCCACAACCACAACCACAAGTTGATAATACAGAACTAGATGTCGTTCAGTCTCGCTTGAAAAGTATACGGTAAAATGGTACTAAAAATAGTATAAGAAATAAAATAATTAAATTCGATTGCATTTGATTTGACAATAATTACAAGTTGTAAAAAAACTATATAAGTATGCACGTATGTATATGTATTAGGGGTATTCAAGCAATAATTAATAAGTGACGTAAATGCGATTATGTTATGTCGAATACGTTAGCTTTAATTCGAAAAACCCCTATTATATATAATAATTATTCTAAACGAAATCAAAAATCTGTGATTAAAACTTTTTATTTGTATCTTAAGTTAGCATTAAATTTTCTAGTCCGTGGTGTAATTGTTAGTTAATGATATGAATAACTCGATATAAAAATAATTAAACTGTTAAATTTTTTGGTAAGAAAAAATATTTAATAAAAAATAAAACAAAGTAAACAAAACAAAAACATTCGATTTGCTAGCTGATGGGACTGGGTAAGAGTGTCAACCCCACCGATATGGCGTTGGTTTTTCGCGAACATCTTTATTCTCGTTAGTCAGAGTAATACACTAACATTGTATTTTACTTGATCCGGTCAAATATGAACTTTCGGTGAACCTGTTGCATTTTGTAGAACTTTTCTTTGATTTTGTTTGAATACAAGGTTGTGCTGAAGGTAGAGTTGCCAAGCTGAAAATAAGTTATTTCCCGTATACAAAATATATTAAAATTTTCCTCAAAATGGTGAGAAGTTAATTTTTTTTTGTGAAAAATAGAATTTTTTTGGGAAGAACTTGATACCTTGTTCTTTAGTTGTCAATATGAAAAAATTAAAATTTATTTTTGTGTCGGAAAAACTTTCTGACCTTTTTTAACCTGGCAAAGCTTGGAATTGTATGCCAAAGGCGGGAGTTTTGTAGGAATGGAAAAATTTCGAAAAATCGTTAATTTGAGGATTTTTGTTACACAAACGTACTTACATACTTTTTTTTATATACAAAAATTTTATTTTTCCGATTATATTAATTACAGGTATCCCTCCTACAACACGGTCGATAGGTTCCTATAATATGACGTGTTATGTGAAACCGTGCTATAAGAGACTAGAAGCTGGTACAAAAACAGGGATTAAGTTCCAAAAAAATATTTTAATGCCACAGAAGAAACTTTATTTCTATTAAAAATAACAAAATAAATTTTGATTTTATATTTTCACCAGACATAGTTTAGGACTGAAATTTATTTTTCAAAAAATAGTCTTATTTCATAATAATATCGATTCCTTTTAAATTAAAGTTTATTTAAATATTTTTGTTTACTGTTTCACAATTCCACACAATATTTTTTTTTCTATTTTACAAAATATGGTCTGCGCTCTTACGATGGGCTCCACAAAATGCTAAAATATATGTTGTTACAAATTTATATGTTACAAAAAGGATTCATAACTGCATATTGGATAAAAAGACACCTGCATAGAATTTTTAAATTTAGGAATCCAGCCAGCATACTGAGATTTTTTTTTTGTAACAGCGAATTTGTGTACATACTCAAAAAATAAATTAAGACTTGCATTCTTGAAATAATAAAATAAAAGTATTCCCAAATTGTATTTTATGTCAACATTATAATTTTCTTAAAAAAAAATAGTGTTGTAGAAGTACCGTGTTATAAGAGATTTTCTGAAATTTTTTTAATCGTGTTAGAGTGAAATCGTGTTGTGGGATACAGTGTTGTAGGAGGGATACCTGTATTTCTTAATTCAAGTGAGAAAAAAGCGTTGATCGTTAATTTATGTGATATTGCCGACCAAAAAAAAGTCATCAATTTTCATTTTGGGAAATCGGGAATTCCATCTTTTAAACTTGGTTACACCGGTTCCAGAATAGTATTGGCCTTGGAAATTCTTTCATGAAGAGTATTGTAAGTTTCCAAAAAGAATAGGAGCTGCACCCAATGTGTAGTTTGAGTTCTCCTCCAATTCGTAATTCCGATGGGTGGCGGAAGATATGATTCTTTTAGTTCAATCCCCAAAACAATACTATGCCACCCACTTCTGCGTTTAAAAAAAAAAATAGGTATTGCCTTTTGCACTTAAATTTATCGATTATTTTCAATGTCACCTTATTTATGTTAATCGATATCTAGGTGTTTTTAATTCACTGCACAATACCCAAAGTTTTTCGTATATGGTAATCTACTAAAAGTAACTGAACTATATACAAATCCTAAAAATAAGCACTGTACTTTTTTCATAGAAAAACCAACATTGATAAGGAATTGCCCAAAACAAAAAGTGTTATCACAGGTCTAGACTTTTTTCGACATCGTTTTATATTTATTTCAATATGACCACACACGTTATATTGTCCGCTCATTACTTTTTAGTTTTAAAATAAAAAAGTTTGCAACAATAACGGACTAAGATAATATAATCGCAAGCTCATATCTCAAGCATTTAAGACAATAAAGCAACATCACCGATAAATTATAACCCAAATAAATTGTTGTACACATTTTCATTTAGTTATTGGTTATTTATGAAAAGCCTGCCATAAATATCATTTGTGTCTTTCGAGGCGTTCACGTAGTCACTATTACATAAGAAAATTGCTAAGGCGTTATCGTTGGTATTTCCAAAAAATAAAGACTCCACGCTGCATTAATAGCAAAAGCATTTTCCACTTATTTGTTTTATTAAATGGCGTAATTTCAATAATTAACGCGGTCTTCTAATGCAACTCGAATACGTAGTTTCAAGGAAATGCTTGCGTAAAAAGTGCGCCACCCACAATTCCAAATCCGCCCACATTTTTCTAATGCCAGTTGTATCGTTATTTTTTGTTGTCGAATTTTGTAACATTTACAATGCTTAAATAACATTTTTGTTTGTATGTAAGATGTCACTATGCGTGAACTCGACAGCATTTACTTAAATAGCTCAGTACCGATTTTATACTTTTGCTTGTAAGAGAGATGCCACATACTCTTGTCGAAATCCACGCGCTTCTTATGTAGTGCTTGCCCAAACCTGTCTTGGTATTTATGTGAAGTTTAGTTGCATCATCTTAAACAACTAACTTAATAAAGCGTTTGTTTGTACGGAAAGTGCCACGCGTCTTAAAAAAATCTTAACTATAAATGACGCACTCTTTTTGTTGGTATTAATTTTAGAAATTTGGTTTAGAAATTCTTGAGATAATACCAGGGAAAACTAGGATAGTATAATATATTCAAAGTTTTCATATTTTCTAAGACCTATTTCAATTAATTGGATCGCAAAAAAGGGTCTTAAGGTTTAGGGGTTTAACATTTAGGTGGCACCTAATCATGCTTGCACCAATCGGTTATATTTTTCAGAAAATGTTCAAGTTAATATTTGATCTTTTTCTATCGAGTAAGACAAATATAGTCTTTTGACAAATGGTCGTAAAATGCCTCCCAGCGAATTAATCAAACAAAACAACCGAAATCATGCATTTTATCCTGATGATTCAAAATAATATTGCCAGTTTCAACGTGTAGAGTGTCCGAAAATAAGCCAACAAATTTTTATAGTTTTCGTGTGACAGAAAATAAATTAAAAAATTAAATAAAGTAAATTCATTTCAGACTGCCAAGTACTTACTTACATTCTACAAACATATAATTTTTTTATAAATAGATTTTCATTCTGTGTGATTAACGCAAATTCATGGACTAGACGCCGTAGAAAGTACTTGATATTTTGCATAAAAAAGAATAAAATTGTCAGTGTCCAAATATTGTTTATAAAAAAAGGTGGCTGGTAATCGCAGTATAAATAAAATCTATGCTTATTTTTGGATGCAGTTTTTTTTTGCAACTTATCCTCTATACATGTTGTCTATTAAAAACATTAGACCGACCCAGAGACTATACAATAAGGATACTTTATTTGAAAAAAAATGGGCGAAAAAATTAGACAAGTTTTTCAAATATTAAGCATCTGACTAAAGTCTCAAGTCTATAGTTTCGAATTCTTAATCCAAGCTGCATGATAAAATTAATTTATTATATACAATGTACATATATATTAGGAAACCAGCCTTGCTCTTATTTATGTAAGGAAAGCGCCTCCTAGAAACCTAGCAGAAAATCAAAAGAATTTCCAGTAAAATTTCAGCTGCATATCTCAAAAAAAATTTAAGTTTTTTATGGAAAAATTAAAATTTTAGTTTTTCTTTTTTTTAAATAGTGTAAATTAAATTTTTCACATTTAAAAATCATGAAAAAATTGCGTTATTTTTCTGGAATTCTTGATGTGATCTTCCGGATGTAGATTTAGCACACCAAATACCATAAGAAACAAGTGCTTGGTCAAACGAACGTAAAAATACGGGATGCAAAACTTTCGAGTCTTTACTCGAAAAGGTTGCTCCTGATTTAGATACTTTCAGAATAATTTACAGACTTGTAAAAAAGTACACATACATACAAAAAGGAATTTTATACGATTGTTGAAATACAATAACAATTTTAAAGTAACTTCTTTTAGGTGATATATTATAACAGTGCGTAAAAACTGCAAATATATTTCGATTTTGTACATAGGTTGTGCCACTGAGTGCCGCTGTGGTCTCTCCATAGAACGCGCATAAGTTTTTAAATAGTTAATACTGAACGTTATCAGTTGGCACTCACTCAGTCGCAAGCCTGCTTAAATAGTTACATGAATGCCTTCTCATATTTTAAACCTTATTATATAGTTATGAATGCAGCCCAGTCTCCTTTTGCTTGTGTGGATATTTGGAATGAATTTTTTCACATCCTATTCGTACTTGCCGCTTGCATTAATTCGTTTTTATAGAAAACATTAAATGAAGTAAATAAACAGCTTACAAATAGAATTATCTTAAAAAATTCTTCTAGGTCAAGTCACAAGATAAATGTAAAAATGTACAGCAATGTCTGCACTATTTGCACTCAATTGTCTACAAATTTATAGGTAGCTGATCAACTACTTACTTATGTAAAAGGGAAATGTAATGGGGAGCAAGTCATGCTTCAAAGCGTACTCCAATAAAAATGATTTTTTAAATCAGTTTATTGGTGATTTTGCCATTGGAGCATAAACTATTTATCTTATCTTATAAGTAAAATACGATTGATTAGTATCGTATGATCCACAGCAATATACAATTACAGTCGTACGATGAGCACATAATTCAATAAAAATAAACAAACTTTCTTTATTATCGCTCAAATCGGAATGCAGATAAACAAGTTGAGGACTAACAATGAAATGCATTAAGAGTTTAACAGCGTGATAAGGTTTTAATATCACAATGAATACTTTAAATTTCTACGCAGTACAAACAATAATATCACGATCACGATTTGCTATAAGGAAAACGATTTTATATTTATTTTGTATTTAAATAAGTTTAATTTAATCCAGGTTACAAAAATCAAAAGAAAAAGTTGGGCAAACTTATTTGGGAGGGAGTAAGTTTTTTTTTTAATATTGTACAAGGTAATTGAGTTGTTTTAACAAACAGCTAGGACAGCAGTAGCAGCAAACATTATATCTTTCAATGATGATAATTTATAATGATTTAGAATATAAAAACGAAACAAACAATTGAAAATGGAAATGGGCATTGAAGTAAAGAAATCTCTAAATAATAAGCATGTTTGTCGTAACTTCTTTTTTTTCATGAATGTAAAATCAAAAGATAGAAATGAAATATATTTTTTTTTTCTGGCTATGCTGATGAATGAGGTTCAAAATTGTTTTTGTTGTTGTAGTTGTTGCGATTTCATTAGCAGTCGATGTACAATACATAGTAGTTAGTTTAACATCAACCCCAATGGATTGAATGAACCACTATCTTAAATAAGAAAAAAAAAACATATATATTAATTTTATTAAATTTTAATATTAATGCAATTTCAATTTATTTATTTACACTGAATCTGTTTTCGCATGCTGTCCTGACGTTAGTTCATCTTCTTGGTTGCCAATAGCTTTTTTAACGTACTTAAAATACAAGAAATAATAATATATGATAACGAATAGATGACTAGATTTATTACCATTGGGTTCAGCACGATTTCCTCTTCCATTTTATTTATTTGTTTGATTAACTCCATTACGTGCGCCATATCTTCTTGGACTTTAAGGAACATTTCGGGTGAATCGTATTTTTCAGGATCATCTTTGAAGACAACCATGCCGTCTTTTTGATTTATTGTTGCGTAAATTTCACCTGATCTAATCTAAAAAGAGAGTGTACAATTTGTTTAAGACTAAATAAACAAAATTCATAGTGTGATCAGGTATATAACGAAAAATGCATTCTTGGATTTAAAAAAAATATTAAGTTTATGACGTCAACAATGAATTTGTCCTAATTAATTATTATTGTTTCTAAATAATATTAAATTTAAATAAATTGGTAATTAATGAATCAAGTTAATTCAGATGAATTGTCAGGAATCGTCTTTTGGAAATTTGCAACTATCAATCGACTGGAAAAATGCATTCAGCGGAGAGATCGAACCTGTCCCCCTCTGTCGAATCGCACTCAAGAGGTAATGCACTCATTACCTCTTGAGCTTTATTTTTCCGCCGAATGAACATATTCGCCAATTCGGATATGGCTCTTTCAAAACATAAGTTTTACAGTATCCAATAAAAACTAAATAGTTCATAACCATTTGAATAAAATATTGTGCTTAATTAAACATTATATTGTCCCTTAGGAATAAGGAAATCATATTGCTTTGTCGAAAGAAAAATGCAACATATTCGCAATTGGGTTCATGATACCTTTTTAAAACAAACGCAAATAAGGTTGTTTTTTCTTAACATATGTATATTTCGATAGTTTTTATATTTTCGTTTTTCTTTGAAATGAAATCTATTTTAAAAAATGACGAGAAAAAACATTCAGTCAGTGTGACTTCATGTCTAACTACTTAAGTTAATTTATTTCGAAAATGAGTTAAAGTTGGATTTACAATAATTCTTGCACAGTATTTCTTGTCATAAACGTTTTCTGATACATATTAATCCTTCCTATATATTGACTCATTGTGGAAATGATCGCTAGAACAGGAAACATGAATCACGGAAATGTTGGAGAGAATTGATCGTGCACACACAAGAATATATAGATTTGGCAAACCACTTACTTCATTAATTAGAAAAATGCATTATGTTCAAAAATAAAGAAGGAGAAAACATAGCAATATCGTGCCCAGAAGTGCTATGCAATATAACATTTTATCTTATTACGCCTTTTTGAAATTTTTCATTAAGCGGCATTTTTTTTCAATATATAATTTTTTCGAGTTTAACAGTAACAGTTTATGTTATGTTGATTTTTTCGAAGAACCGCCCAAGAAATACTGTAGAAAAGCAGAAACCACATCGATTTCTGCCCATTTCTGTATGTTCAACTTTGATTAAGTTATCGTATCGGTTGTTTAGTATAGAATAGAATCGCAAAAGTCAATAAACCTATAGAAAAGGTCGAAAAGTATAAAACAAGTATTGAAAAAAATCAATAAAGTCAAAATATGATTTTGAATCCAGAATTTCAAACAGTGATTGGAAATCATAAAATCACTGCAATTTTCAAATAAATTTCTATGATAGTATAAATATTTAAACGAACCATATCTAATATATATTTCTCAGCATCATCGGCGCTAGGCAATTGAACTCTGCTGGCAACATCCGTTAGAGACAGGGTTAAAAATGTCTTTGTCAATCGTTGAATATTTTTCTTGTACAAGGAGTTCCCAACCTATAAAAATATGAGAAAGTAATGGTATTAATTAACATAATATAAAGGGTGTTTTTTTTAGAGGTTTGTTTTTCGAATAGAGATAAAACTGGCATTTTATGGTCAAATCTGGCAACTCTAATGTCGTTTATGTTCAGTTTGGTTTGCCATTTCATCATGAACAGGTTGACAAAAGAACAACGCTTGCAAATCGTGCAAATTTATTTCGAAAATAATGGTTCAGTTCGCGAAGTTTACCGCAAGCTCCGTCCATTTTATGGTCGACATAATCGTCCATCAGAGCAATTAATTCGGTTAACCATGGATCGTTTTCGCACTACGTTTACTCTATGTGATAATACGCATCCGCAGAGACGTCGAACAGTGCGCACCGAAGAAACAATTGCCGCTGTAGAGCAAAATGTTGAAGAGGACCCGAATGAATCGATTCGCCACCGTGCACAGCAATTGGAGCTTTGTCCATCAACTTTATGGAAGATTTTGCGCAAAGATCTTGGCTTGCGACCTTACAAGATCCAGCTTGTGCAAGAATTAAAGCCGCGAGACCATGCAATGCGTCGTGATTTTGGTGTATGGACCGAAAATGAGATTGATCTCGATGCTGATTTTCATCGCAAAATTTTGTTCAGTGATGAGGCTCATTTTTGGTTGAATGGCTACGTCAACAAGCAAAATTGCCTCATTTCGAGTGAAGAGAATCCACATGAAACCCTTGATACGCCATTACATCCACAAAAACTGACTGTTTGGTGTGCTCTATGGGCTGGTGGAGTCATTGGGCCATACTTCTTCCGAAATAATGCTGGAGAGTCAGTTACCGTTAATGGAGACCGGTATAGAGCCATGATAACCGACTATTTTGTTCCCGAATTGGATGGCATGAATGTGGATGAGTTGTGGTTCCAACAAGACGGCGCTACATGCCACACAGCGCACGTCACAATCGATTTATTGAAGGAAACATTCGATGAGCGCATAATTTCGCGGAATGGACCTGTCAATTGGCCACCAAGATCGTGTGATTTGACACCATTGGATTATTTTCTTTGGGGATATGTGAAGTCGCTCGTCTACGCCAACAAACCAGAAACGTTAGGGGACTTGGAAGCCAACATTCGTGGCGTTATTGCCGACATACGGCCCCATATGCTCGAAAAAGTGGTTCAAAATCGGACCTGTAGAATTGGCTTTATTCGAGCCAGCCGCGGCGGCCACATGCCCGAAATCATATTTAAACATTAATGGCTTCCAATAAAGCCAAATTGATGGACATTAAAACGATTTTCTTGTGTTTTATTTCAATTCGAAGCTCTATACCTCTAAAAAAAACACCCTTTACAACATTGATTCTACATGTGTATATAGTATCTAACACAAGGAACGAAGATCATATTTTAGTTCAGTGACTGCTACTAAAAAAATAGTACTTTGCTAGGTGCACATAATGTTCCTTGCCATTTAATCGGAAGATATTTGATTTTACATCATATGAAGGCCTTATTGCAACAAGGGGTTAAGTAACATTTTCAGTATTCGAGAAAACCAAAATTGGATATGAACAGCTTCGTTATATGTATGTATGGAAATACTCAATAAATCACTTTTGTACTTCTCTATTGTGCCGCAATGGAGATTTCTATTGAGGAATCGATCAAACTACAAGATGGAGCACCTTGTTTCATCTCATGGAGCAAGTTGTATCATTTAATTTTTATAAATTTTATAGCTAGCTCCATGTTGCACAAAAGTCTTCATATACTCGTATGCAAATACTAATTTAATTAAATAAGGCAAATATTTATCGGAAACAAGAAATATGCTTGGCAACTTTTTCTGCGCTTCAGTTTGATTCTGAGTGCATGCAATTGCTGGCACTGGTTTTTCAAATGGACATGCTTTTTGATAGTCAGACCAACTCCTTCCAAAGAAGATCTGACTGACGGCATTGAGTTTTTATTCCGTGGCTGACTGCTTGGTTGTCAAGGAGGCAAATATCATCAACATGAGCGACGTCTTCTTTCCTTGTGATCTTGGGCACTGCACCTCGTCTGTTCAATGCACCATCAAAAATGGTACTTCAGTTGAATAAAGTTAAAAGTAACGACGCCTACTACCACTCATTTATATGCTTCACAATAATGCGAAGGGTATTAGTTGTATCCATACATGATCTATTTTGGCAAAATTCTATCTATTGCTTTCGGATTAGTGATTCTACTATTCCGCTGACTGTGGTGATTCCGATTTTCTGACAATATCATATGTCACCTGTAGATTTGGCATTAGGATAAGTCAGCTTTTTTAGGGGTTCCTATGAGCCAACATTTAGGTATCCGTTCTTCTTCCCAAATTTCTATAAAAACTGAGGACATGTACATGTTTTTCAGAGATTTGATGGCCTTTGTTATCGCCGTTAATGAGGGCGGACTGAGGGCGTTCATTCAGGGAAAAGCATATAGCGAGCCCTAACGCGTGGGGGTGGACAGCTGATGATATCCGAGTCGTTGAAAAATCATGGAAAGAAAGAAAGCGTGATGTTCTTTCGTGTATTATTAATAGCCCTGAACTGTCAGCTATCTTTTTTTTTAACAACACTTTTCCGCACAAATTGTGCGGAAAATTGTACGAAAAAAAAAAAAACATAGAATTTATATACTTTCTTATACCCTCCACCCCCATCTGTATGCGTTACAAAAATAGTGCCAAAATTGATAGACCATGAGTATATGGTATAAAAAATGGACCAGCGGATTCCGATCAGGGAGTTTAAGTTTTGATGCCTTTAAACTATTTTGTTATAACAATGTTTTAACGTTACCTGTTTTACAAGTCCCATATTTGCGTCTCTTGAAAAAGCTTCGCTATACTTATTCATAACAATTCGCAATTCTTCGCTGGACGTTGTTGCATAGGCATTGGCTAAATCATGATAAACTTGCGCTAGTGGTTTCATAAAACGAGAGATGACTTGTGATGAATATTTTGGTATAGGTAGAATCTAGAAATTAGATTAAAATAAATAAAATGTAGGTAATTATATAGCAACATCAAATGTACCTTGCCATGTAGTATTAATGAAACCAAAATGTATTTCTTATACGCTTCGAGCATTATATGCGACATTGCCATGGCAGGCGTTGATATACAGACTTCATAAAAGTACAGCCCACGTTCAAAGTTTTTCACCGCTGTATAAATCATGCCACCATAGTAATAATACAGCAGAAAGTATTTTGCATCGTTGTTCGCATCCTGAGCGGAAACATGAAACGGAGATGTCTAAATAAGGTTCAATAAAAGAAAGACAAAGAATGGCAAAGATTTTTTCTTAATCAAAGCCCAACCAAGCACTTTAGCAGTCTTGCTAATAATAAGAGAACCAGCGGTCGAACTGAGTAACATGTTCAGTATAAGGCTTTTAGTTTTTAGACTTACAATTTAATACTAGTTAAGTACTGTACTTTGATATAAATAGCTTAAATTTTTAGCAAACATTATTTAACTATGCAAGCAACGAATTTACAAACGTCCGCTACGTTTCAAGGGAAGGCTGTAAATGCAGGTCCAGTAAATTTAAAGGTTTTATGTCAGTAAAATTCTTCCAAAATCTTTGACTGTGTCAATAAGTTAAAAAGAAAGAGATTGCCTCTGCATTTGGTGGAAATTTTCTGTGGTGGAAAACGGTTTTTGCAATTTACTCGAAATGCTTGCTTTAAATGGAAAAATGTAAGGTATGCAAAACTGTAGATGAGAAAACAATGCGATTTTCAGACCCAAAAGGTACAATTACATTTGATTAAGTTAGACTTTTTCTTTTGTTAAAATATACATTTTTCAGTTTTTGATAATTTTACGGAAAAATAACTAACAAAAAGTATGTTATGACAAAAACTGTAGAAGAGGTGAAGGTACATCGATTTCTGGTCAAAAAGCACAATGCACGTTAACATTACACTTACTTATTGCGCATCTAAGTTTGCATGTTTTTAGTCAATTCATTTTATCGACAGATGATGTCTAAAAACACACATTACAATCGCTGTTTTGTAAACGCACATTTTCAAAAAACTTACGGTACCACACTGGAAATTCTTAGTCTACAAATTTTCAACCTTATACTGAACATATTATTCAGATCTACCGTCAGCTCTTATTCTATTAGACAAACATGGTTGCAATTATTTAATGTTGAAATTTCAAAAAATAACTATGCTTAAGTGAGCTCCCGCTTGTCAACTTACACCTGAACTTTGCCCCCGCGTATCCGATGCGGTTGAAATAGACGTTATATCAATATCTAAAAACTTAACCGCTATTTTAAAACATTTCGCCTTCAGGCTAAGTTGGCAGAGATCTGCATGTATCGCTGTTAGTTGTGAATCGCATAAACGTATTTTTTCAATTGCATGACCTAAAACTCTAATTCCCTGAAGACAATTCTGTTGATTTACAATAAAATTGGTAAACAGATGACAGAGTTCATAATCTAAAAAGATGAAAACATAAGATTTTAATACATACAAGGTAGGCTGTAGGATATATCGCCCACGGAAATATCGCCCAAGTTAAAATCAAATACCAACCAAACAAATTTGGGTCCGATTCGAAGTAAAATAGTAAACTAAGTTCAATGAAAATATTTCGAATATTATGTATTTGTTTTTTTTGGCAATATTTTTGTGGGCCTACATCATATAAACTAATTAAAATTAAAGACAAATAAAAGGGAAAGTCGTATTAGCTTAAAATTGCACTTATATATATAACTAATGTGCAGTTGGGAACTTAAAGGATAATTCGGTTTTTTCAATCCAGATCCCTTTAGAGTCTGTATATTTTGGTCTTTTTTTCGGCAAGAAAAAAAAAATTAAATTACGAAGCAACTACAAGTGATTTTTCCAGGACTTTGCAATTTAAGTAGTAAAAAGAAATACAAAACAGTACAAGGAGTACATTTTGGCATTTAAGCAGTACAACGGGAAAAAAGATTTACTGTACTCCAAACTAAAAATTTGAGATTAAAAGATAAGTAATTTTCAGAAAAAAAAGGATTCCTTTGTGATATAAAGCAAAGCCTATTATAGCTTTGCCTTTAAATTAAAGCATTACGAACGGTTATGGTTCCAGCTGCTTCGTTGATGTACTTTTTTTTCTTGCAGAAGAAAATAACCGAAAAAAATCATAAATCTAAAAGGACCTGGGTCAAAAAAAGGACATTGAGAACTTTTTTTAACCTCTGATTACACATAGTTATAATTGGTGGTTAACATGACATTAAAAAACGGTCTTTAATGGTGTAGATGTTAAGATTCAAAAAGTTTCCACCTTAAAAATATTATTATTTTATTAGAAATTTATTAATTCATTTTTACCAAAAATGTGAGTCATTCAAATTAAAGTTAAAGTTACTAAATGTACCAGGGAGCATTCCTAAAATTTCAGTAAAACTGAAGAAACGATATTTTAGTTGTATTAATTTTCAAGTAAACCACTGCTCAAGTGAGAATATCATGAAAAAAACATGCGCTTCGAAATAAGAATTTTTTGACTAATTCTTAAGCAGCTTCTACAGTGATTTAAGTGGAGAAATTTACACCAAATTCATACTTTTTTATTACGTAATAGGAGGGTTGAATATTCGAAATTTAGTGATTTAGATTTCCATATTTATAAGTATATCTTTCAATTCAAATGAAATCAAATCCGGAAATCACGAACTGAAGTCTGCCGGCAAGCATTGCATTGGAACCCACGGGGAAAAAGAAAACGCGAATGTTCTACATAAGTCATTGTGAAAATCATCATTAGAATAAGAAGTGGCATTAGCTGCACATCGGTAGTAAACAAATTTTCTTGCGCATATTTAGCATTACATAGGCATTTCTGTGTAAACATCAATTCAGAAATGCTTCCTTTTTGCACCTGACTTAACCCTCCAAGTTTCATTAAACCTTTGATTTTTTGGCATAATGCGCATTTTTATCTTCCCCGTTTAGCGACATTCAGTGAGCCCCAAGATTCAAGCTTTAAACGGAGGGCCTGGAAAGACGACCGCATGAGCGTTCTGAATCGAGTTTTACAAAATAAAATGATTACATATTGGCTTATTTTAGTTTTAAAAACTAAACGTGAAACGAACAATTTTTCTTCAAGCATATTTTCACCATTTTTTCGACGATTATTTTCTTCCACCATCTTTCTTCTCATTTGGACAGCATTCGTTGATTTTGGACTATTTTAGGACTGTTTCCCACATTTGAGGGATGAGAACATTTTGTAGCTTAGTTTGTACACCACTAAGAGTGAAATATGTAAGTGTAATTTTAAACAATTTTCTAATGAGTCTAATTAACTTGTCCTCTAAACAAAATTTAGTTATTTTAGTTGTACTTACACGCATGTGTGGCAAAACGCACTTGCTCGCCATTGCACAGATTAATAAAATCCCTAAAGTGTTTTATCAATTGTGTGGAGTCGGCAGACGAATTCTACAAAAAAAGTGATATATATAGTATGGTTTAGATATTACGTGGTTGAATATAGCAGAGATTTTTATTCTTTAGAATAGGTAAAAATGCCAGCAATATGTACTCGATTATTGAAAGGGACACTTAAGTTAGCTTATATTGATGGTCAAGGAAGGCTCATAGTGATACTACAAAACTCTATTCTCAAGGAAAATAAATAGTTGTGAGATTTATCTTTGAGGCAGGCATTAGTTATAACCATTTTTTTGCTAATTATAAGTTCAAAACTTGCACTTGAGCCAGCGCTAGCGATGTTTTCACAACAGAAATTAAAAGCAACTTTCAAACTAAAATTTATTTTAGACTTCAAACTTTATTTTCTCAAAATAAATTTTGTTTAACTCGGATCTTTAAAAGATCATCCCCTATTAAATTTAAAAAGTTATCTTGGGCTATATTGGAATTTTTTAGTACTTATGATACTCTATAACAATATACCATGAAGCTTCAATTAGTTTTTTGAAACAATTGCTTGAGTATTCAATTTGCGAAATCATTTTGCATGTTTGTATTTTTGTTCAATTTAGGTGAATTAGTTTTTACGGTAGATCCGAAGTTAACAAAGAAACCTGACAATACATTTTTTTAATTAACAATGAAAGCTTGTGCTTGGAGAAACGCGGATGCTGAATCCAGCGATATTTCTGCTTATATTCTTTCATTTTCTCCTGGTTTCAGAAGTGGAACGACATATTCCAGTTATCGTTTAATGTCCTCTTTTCATACATATATGTATAGTGCTGATTTGCCAGAGGTGCATGAGAAAATGTTTCAGAAATTATCTTAAAGGTTTAATGCCATTTATCTAGGTTTTTGTTCCATTTAGAAAACTCCCACTGCAGAAAGATGAATTTATGCTACGCAGACTCTAACAAGCACTTTTTTATCAATGACCAACAAAAATTACAAATTTAATGGTATTCAAATTAATGTATCAAAATATATGTGGCCAACTTACCGTAGAGGCATTGGTGAACTTTGCAATTAACACATAGAGGTACCCCAACGAATGTTGTTGCACATCAAGTGTCTCAAGCACGTTGTCCAAAAAATTCCAATTCTTGGAAAGCAATTCTATAGAATCATTTAAGTGTTCTGCTAATTCACGAAATTTTCCTGTAATTAAAAGTATGATTATTAAATGAAAATATTGTTTGGACCAGCTTGGCCAATTCAGTTGTCTGAGCGCCTGGCAGCAGCAAGTGACGAGTTTTTTCCTCTTAGCATTCCCTCACCTGATGCACTTAATGATCGAACATTATTTACATAATTCTCTAAGGCGCTAGCCATATTATTTTCCAAGTCAACACAATTTCTATGCAACAAAACGTTAACGTTTCAATTAATATACATTATTTTTAAATACCAAATTTATTTGAATATAAATAATCTTCACCAAATTCGCGTACAATCACCATCAACTTCTTGTCGGAATTGTGATATTCTTTTTTCTTCTTTTAGCGGCTTTATTTGGAGCATCTGCTATTTCATTTCACGAAGAGTGTTAGTGTAAAAGAGAGCACTATAGTAGCTTAGAAGAATAAATAGCTTGTCAGTTTTGTTTTTCGTTTGACATAAACGTTAGTTTTAGGCTCGGCTCACACAACCGTTTTTCAACGCTCGTTAGCTAATTGCACATAGTTTTGTGTTATGCAGAAACGCGCGTTAGCTATCGCACGTTGAAAAAACGCTCTTGAGTCTGAATCAAAATAGACGAGGCGCCTCGTTACGAAAACATTTGAGTATATTATAAACAATGTTCATAGCCAAACTGAACGTACTTAGCTGATCGAAGTAAACGAAACATTTTGACGAGACGTGTTTTTCCGAAAGAAACGAACTTGAATCCGTCACTACTCGTCATAACAGCTGCTTTGATTCGTTGGCTAACGTGACATTTTGGGTTAAGTGTGAACATAGAAGTATCGAGTGCAAACGTGCGCTTAGTTGCTATCGTCGTATTTTCAACGCGCGTATCCGCATGCTACGAAATTATATGCAAAAGGCTACACGATCCACGCGCGTTGTCTCAACGCACGTTGCAATTCTTACGATTTTAAAAGTTTTCATGTATTTTGACATAAGATCGTACGATATGAAATCCACAAAAATAACACTGAACGATTTAACAGATGCATGACGTACGTGCGCATAAGAAAATCAGATTAGTTAAATTTTTTCTCATGGAGTAATCTTGTGATCCATAATTCTGCTAGAATATCAATCAAAAGGAAAAAAGAAGAATAAAACCGGCTAGTGCTGTCAAAAAATAGAATTCTTTGACGTGTTCAATATAAACACCTGAGGTGTAATTTGTTCAGTTTGTTATTACGATTATAACATTTTAAAACAAAGTAAATCAACCAATTCGATTTAATATGCAGGAGGCTTTTATAAATATCTGTGGAGTACCCACACACATTATGACATGGGGACATTGGATAGAGGAATCGTTAGATAACGTTAAGGAAATTGCTATTTGCATAACCGGTAACCCAGGACTACCAGGATTCTATACAGAATTTTTAGGGACATTGCATGAGCGCCTTGAGTCTAAAATGCCCGTGTGGGTTATTGGTAAATTACATCATTAAAGTACGGGAGCCACGGTATTAATGGAGTGTCGTACATATAATTTGACTCATTGGAGATAAGTAAAGAAAATCGAACGCTGCCGGCGCACTTGTAAAATACCGAGATATGATCGCTTAAAGAGACCGAAAAATAATTTTTGCTCAATAACTGGAAAAGTAAACCTCCACTTTTCATCGATTTAAAACTACGACTCTTTCTAGCTAAATAACTATTTGCGCTGTTTTTATTAAAAATCTTTATGCAACGTGAATAGATAGCATAGTTACGATATCCGTGGCACCACGATTTGACGATGTTTTTCGATAGAACAAGTCAAAATAAATCGAAAATGTTGAACAAAAAACCAATATTTCGTTTAGTTTTTGAGTTATCGATACTTAAAAATCTGATTTTAATAGTATTAGAACTACGATTTCAATTGTGCCGCCATTTGAGAATGGTTTTCAATGGAACAGCTTAAAATAAATCGAAAATGTTAAATAAAAAAACTCATAACTCGTTTGATTTTCGATATATCGATGCTTAAAAATATGATTTTGCTTATACGACTACAATGCTACAATGACGACTCCCGTGGCACCACGATCTAAATGTTTACATCCTATAGTATGTCAAACACCGGCTTCGCTAGCCACAATTATTATATATAAAAATTAGGGTAAGTGGGCGGCCTTCGGCGGCAGCACAGAATTTAAAACTCGCAAAAATCTAACACCGGCTTCGCAGCAGCCTTCGGCCGCGGATCAGTCTATAATATATTCAACACCTAGTTTGCTAGCCACAGCAATTTTACATAAGAATAACTGTAAAACCAAACGAGATCTCGATCTTTTATTTAACATTTTCGATTTATTTTGACGTGTTTTATGGAAAAACATCGTCAAATCGCAACGCCACGGATATCTTAATCTCCCCAAATCTTTAAGTCCTTTTTTTTATTATAACTAATTTCGTCGAAAAATGCTGCTATAAAAATTTTAAAACAAAAAGTGCTTGAAGTCTTATCGCATAGAGGTCTATTAAACAGGAAATCCATTTTTTTACAATTTTGGCCTTAAAGGTTTCCATTTGAAAATAAAATAAAAAATAAATACTACGCCAGCACCGCTCGATTTGTTTTGATGCCATTAGTCGAGTAAACATGTTTTCAGGCGGTATAAAATTCCACACTCAACAATACCACTGACTCTCGTACTACTAGTACGTTCTAAACAAATACCCCAAACCTATTTTAACTCAACAGGACATTTAGGACATGATGATCCACCAAAGACAAGCCTTCGCGAAGTACCTCAGTTAAAAGGAAATGAAGAAATTTTTAATTTAAATGGACAAATAAAACATAAAATCGAATTTATTCGAAACTACATTCCAGCCAATGTTAAAATCCATTTGATTGGACACTCCATTGGTGCATGGATAATTATACAGATGTTACAACATGAGGATATAAAGGATAGAATTAAAAAATGCTATATGCTTTTTCCAACCATTGAACGCATGGTTGACTCACCAAATGGATGGACTTTTACTAAAATTGCACTACCTCTATATTCTGCATTTGGATTCGTAATAACACTCTTTAATCGCTTACCAGACGTGATCAAAATTTTTTTAGTGCATATATATTTCTGGTTTTCCTCTATTCCAACGTATTTTATTGGCTCCGCTTTAAAATACATGACAGTTCCGGTGACAGAGAAAGTTGTTTTTCTTGCTGAAGATGAAATGGCACGAGTTCGTGGCTTACAACGCGACGAAATTCAGAAAAATATAAAATTATTTAAGTTATATTACGGTACAACTGATGGCTGGGTCCCAGTTAAATATTATAAACAACTTAAAGATACTTTTCCTAGTATTGATGCTGAACTTGATACCAAAAAGATCGATCATGCGTTTGTTTTGCGTTGCTCCAAACCTATGGGTTCAATCGTAGGAGCAATGATTGTACAACATTCTGAACTGTTTTAAAATAAATAAATTTTATTTGTTTCATTGATATTCCATGGCGACCAAACTAGTACGCTCAACATGTTTCTGAGCACCTAACCTGCATATGTGTAGCAACATTTGTTATGTATTTTAATTGTATAGCGTTAATTATAGTTTTTTAAGCACACATTGATAAATTTCAAAAATATTTATTAACCATGTAAGCAATATCTTATATAACACATTTGTTTTTAAATGAATAAAATTAATATTAATCCTTTCTATGAATCCAAATTCTTTGTCAAAATGCCTAGTAAGTAATTGAAATCATAAGGCAAAATATATTTCCGAAAATTGATGATTTAAACGTTAGGCAAACAATCGACGAAAACGAATATAGTAGATTTAAAACTTCTCTATGTTGAAATGAAGATTATTTGTTATAATATACATATTGGATGAAAAATGATCCAAATAACAAGCTAGTAGTATTAAACAGTAATATGGAGCTATAGCTCTCTTTAAACAGAAGTCGTTCCGTCACAATGTATTGGTTACTAAGCGATCGCATATGGAATTTGACACTAACTTAGCACTCAGAATAGCATTTAAAAATGTTTGCTTGCATTGAAGGTGCCACGCCCTCTTGTCAAAATTCACCAAATTTTCATTTAGTCTTGTCCAAGCCATATTTTGTATTTGTTTGAAATTTTATTGTACATATTACTTCAAGCAACTCTCATAGCGTTTTGAAATCTTTGTTGTATGGGAGGTGGAAGAATAATAAACTACAGATTACGCCATCACGCGCACAAAATTTGATCTGTCTTGCGCTTGTACGCCGCTGACGTCCTTTTAAACGTTTTCCTTTTGACTGAAAATTGCGAGCAACAGACAGTGTGTGGAGAGCTTAAAAGTGAGACAAATTGAAATGTTGGGGGGAGTTATTGAAGGTACAGTAACCAAATTTCACACTTTTATTATATGAATGGTTCGGACAAGTTTTATTTTCCATATAAACGAAACTTTTAAGACGCCATACTGAAGGAGTTATTTAAGATCTTGCAACCAAATTTCACACACCGAATAAAAGTTTTAAATTTGAATTTACCTAAGAATTTTATTGAAATTAAATTCGTCGGAATTCGTCGATATTATACATTTTCAGACATGAAACCTGGTAGAACAAAGCGCATATAAGATAAATTTGCATGCAAATGGGACATGAAGCATGTTTGAAAATTCTTCGTTTCTTATTTCGTTATAAATATATGTATACGTATGTAGCCCCGATAGTTAATATATATGAATAAAACCACTTACAGATATATCATTTCCCTTCCATATAGAATAGTTTTCTGATGCAATTATGCTACCTGACTATAAATTTATGCAGGATAATGACCGAAAACACAAAGCTAAAATTGTAAAGCAGTAGTTTTTGGTTTAGCCTACCCAACCTGCTCTTATACATAGGCCATCGAAAACAAAAATTTCGTGTAATTTTTTTTGTATAAATATAAAGACTAGGTGTAGATTTAGTTATTGAAAAAATAAAATGTAAAATTTTGAAGAAAAACTACTATTCAAACTAAATACATGTGTCCATAATTATGTCCCCGTCACTGTATCTTTTATTATGGAAGCACAACAAGATGTGGTTATTTTAACCCAGGAACGTATTGTATTTTTTAAAGTCTCGTTTATCAAATTGGGAAATACTTACTTTGCTTGGTAATTTTGTATTTCTCAAAAGTTCTGTTTTAAGATTATGTATATGAATAGAGGACATTTTTAAAAGTTTTTTTCCTTTTATTAAATACTCCCAGAAGCATAAAAAATAAAGCATTAGACGAGTTTTTCGGCTGTGAAACTTCAATGTAGTTTCACAATTTTACGCATATATTTCGGCTCTAACATACAGACTGCTTATTCAGTGGTTATATAAGATCTAGTTATGGTAAACTTTTACATTAATCAATTGCTGGATCGTGAACCAGATCGGCTTCGTGAACCTGACTTTGATCCAGATCGAGATCTTGAACGAGAACCGGATTTCGAACTACATGCTGGTGATTTTGATCCCGATCTTGATTTAGAACGTGAACGAGAACGTGAACCACTTTTGGGTCGCGAACGTGAGCGACTGCCACTTTTTGATCGACTACGAGACCTTGAACCAGAAGGAGAGCGTGAAGCTGAACGGCTACCACTGCGCCGTGAACCTGACCGGGATCTAGAACGAGATCTTGATCGAGACTTGGAATCATCTGAATCGCTGACTGATTTGATACGTTTTCGTGATCGTTTAGCATTATCACTGTTGTCACTGTCGCTACCACTTTTACTTTTCTTCTTTCCATCGGCATCACTATCTGATTCACTTGTAGATATCGTAGCTTTTGAAAGAAACTTCAAATTTTGTTTTGTAGTATGCTTCTCCTTGCCTTCCTTAGCTTTCTTCTTTTGACGCTTCTCCTTTGGACGTCCTTCTCGATCGCTATCACTATCGTAATTGCCAGCAGCTTGTTTACGTTTTCGTCCACCGCCCTTTTTGCGTTCTTTCTTTTTCTTTTGTGTACGTTCTGGACCATTTTCGTCTCTGGGGTCTCCACTATCAGAATCAGAAATAATATCATCCTTTCGAGGACGTCCTCCGCCTAATAGTAAACAGGTTAAAGCGAAATTTTTAGAAAATATTTAAAAATCATACCTCTTCGCTTCTCTTTCTCTGGCGGCATATCTGCAATCATGAGTAAGTTCTTTGTTTTCTCTACATATTCCTGACGTTTAACCAATAGTTGTTCTCTAGACGTTTTCTGCTCATCTTCCCGACGTCTACGTTCTTCTTCTTGTCTTTTTTTAAATGCCATACGTTCATCTTCTTGTTTTCGACGAAGAGTTTTATCCTCTTCATCAATGCGACGTGCACGTGAAACATGATATTGCGCTTGTGAAAGCAAATCTTGGCATTGATTTGCCTCAATACCAGCAATTTCAACGTTAAATCTACTTTTGTCGCCATTAACCGACAAATATTGAAAATATCTGAAAACGTTATTGGAAGTTTTTAATAATTATCGTGACTTGATTAATACTATTACTTCTGTGCTAGTTCCAACTCATGAACAGCTTGAAGCACAATGTCTAAAGTAGATTTTTCATCTTTAAGTATTGCCATTGCCAAGCGTTGTAAAACCACAGCAATATTAAACAGTAGAACCTAAAATTAGAGTTTATTTCCTAATAAGTCAGATTACATATAAACAATAAAGTCGTCTTTCAGTGCAAAGTAATCACCTATACTTCTTAATAACAATATTTTTTAGTTATTCCTTATATTTGCAAACATGAATAAAATACACTAAATGACGACTATATTTTTAAATATCATACTGTATCCTGTGGAGCAACACGTCTTGCTTTCAATAGCACAAGTTTTGCTTCTTTTAGTTTGTTTGCACGTAGGTAGGCACGTGCTAAATATTGCATCACTTCTACGTTATGGTGCTTGTAGAATTTCTTCATACAGTTTTCATACATTTGTATGGCGCTTATATATTGTTTTTGTTCAACATAAACATGTGCAATGTTGAGCCACACATCAGAAAAGTCTGCAGTTGCTTCACGAACTTGAGCAAATATGTCTCGAGCTTCGATGACACAACCCTTATGAGCAAGGACTGCACCAATACCATTTGTAGCCCAAATGTTACGAGGATCGTTTCGTAAAACCTAAAACAAAAAAAACAAATGTTTTATTTTTCAAACAGGTGAGATTTCTGTCTCACAAATGTGGAACATAAACAATTTTCATACACGTTGTTTTGATCCAGACCCTGATGAAAAATCTTAATTTAAGTACTGGTTTTGCAATGTATTTTATAGAACAAAGTGATTCGTAATGCAAATTTCGTCCATTTATAACAAGTAATTCATATTTACAATGAAAAAGTTGGAACAACGTGAAATTTTATGCTTGTTATTAAGATCGAAACCGCTATGAAAAACCAAGTTTTTGAGTGGTTCTTATTTTTTGTCACCTACGTTAAAATGTGCACACAGTTAAATGTTGCTCGCGACTTTTTTTTTGAAAAACTATTTTGATATGAGCATTCACTTTTTGCCTCTATTGCCATTGACAAGCTCACTTTTATTGGATGTAAAGACTTAGCAGCTAAACAAAAGAACAATGAAGAAGTTTTTGTTCCTGTTATTTCATCACACATTAGACTTAGAAATTACAATTTTTATTTAGATGTTTATCCATATCAAGAACTTTCAACTTTATCAACGAGTTTCGTTCCAAGGTCACCGATCTATCAACACATAACACTTTTCAAATTGCTTTATATTTCACGAGTTTTTTCATAAATTATATAACATAGATTACTTGTTTATATATTGATAGGGCCTTTTCCTGATGCTTCTTTTCCTTGTCTTTGTCTTTCGATGGCTGATGTAGAGTTTGTAGTGAGAAATTTCCTAAGGCAATCAAAGAATAAGCATCTGTAGAAGTCGAAGGATTCTTTAAAATAGTTTCAAAGTTCTTTTGTCCCAAGGCAAACTGCATTTTCGCCAAATGGAGATTTCCTAGAAGAGACCTTAAAGAAAACAGATTTAAATATATGTGTATAGCAATATTTTAAGTGCGTTAAATTGAAAAAAAAACCGAACTTGCAGAATTTATTTTCTTTGGGATGACAATTCTCACATGTTTTTCACAGAGTTTAAAAATAAAATAATCTCATAAGAAAAGAACTAACGGCCGTTAAACCCAAAACTGAACTCAACATTTTTGGATTCTTTTTTTTTGTTTTTTTTTTTTTTTTTCTCAACAGGCACAAGCTGTGAAAAACATTACAAGACAACCAAGTTTTGATCTCGTGATCTCTGGATCGCAAACCGAATTATCCGCAATCATAGTTCATCAAATTTTACTCTCTTACTGTCATTCGCAATTTAAATGGGAAAAAACTTGTGATTTGACGAGACCGTGACCGTTTATATAACATCATCCTTACTAATCATTCTTTATTTTGTTCATTTAATATCGTTCAGTTAATTTTTTTTTGTATATGAAGGCTCTACAGCTTATTCTAATGTTATAGTTTTCTTCTCTGTTGAGGTTTGCGCAATTTCCAGCTGATTCATTGTGTTGTGCAAAAGCCTTCGTTTCTTTGTTAGTTTTTATATCGTTCGCGTATTCGTCAATTTGTGGAGCTTATATTTCCCTTGTCAAATACAAATTTAGTATCTTTATAAAACTTGAATTCAAAGTTGATGCAAAAAATAACATCAGTCGTATATAGGGTTAATGTTTACAAAATGGTCTCTGTTAGAGAGTAGCAAAAATAAAATCGACATATAAGTTAAATTGAATTTTGTAAACAGAAAAAAGCAAACAGTCGACAGTGAAAATAACAGGAGCAAATAAATCAGCAATGCAGTCGACAATCGAAATTTAATATCTAATGAAATTTCATATTTTTTAGTAAAAAGAAAGTAACTGTCACAAATCAAGCTAGCTTAAAATAAAAGTTTTTAAAATTTCTTGATAAAAATATTTATCACTGGATAGATTAAAAATCACTACGATGCAAGAAAAAAAATTCGAATTTGACAAAGAGCTAAAATATATTTTCAAATTTTTACCATCGCAAAATGTTTCAAGACTAAATTTTTTCAGTTAATCCCCTTCGCTTACTTACAAATTAAAATGATTTTTCATTCATTTTATCCAAATGCAAATGACAAAAGTTCCGCAATATGGACAGTAACCTTTGAAACATTATATATGGAAAGGGAAAAACTAGGATTAAACGAAGTATAAAAATACAATTTGTAAACAAATTTTTCTATCTTCATTATTTATTTATAGCTTTTTTTTTACTTGATTTAAAGCTTCAAGCTAAATAGCTAAGAAGGCTAATAGCTGTAGTAGCTAAACTCTATTATTATTATTATTATTATTATTATATTTGAATTGCATATTTTAGGCAATTAAAAATTTGTATGACTTGTCGACTGGAGAAAAATAAATATAGTAAAAAAGGTTTGCGTTATTACCTGGCGTCAGGATTATCATTATTGATGTTTAGTGCATCTTTAAAAAAGTCGGATGCTACAAATATTAGCCCTTTGTCACGTGCCATACAACCTAAGCGAAGATAGCAATCGATATAATTTGGATGCTCCTTTAAAATATCTTTGTAAAATTTGTCAGCAACATCAAAACAGCACATGGCCTCATTCAATCTTGCTAAATTGTATGTCATTGTAACAGAAATCGAATCATAGTATTGCGTATCATTTGGCGCTTCAGTTTTAGCACGTTCCAATGCTTCCATTAGTTTTTCTTTAGCTAATTTTAAATTGCCAAGTCTGTAGTGCAGAGAAGCAACATTATTAAGAATCTCTGCTGGTATTTCAGCTTTAACTTTTTCACTCAGTATATTCGTAGCTGTGCCATAAGCATTTAAAGAGGATTGCAAATCATTTTGCTCTAGAATTTGTGCTAGTTCTATCCAAGCTTCAACATCGTCAGGAAACTGTTCGGTAACTTTCTTTAAGTGAGCTTTAGCCATATCACGTTTTGTTTGTGAATTCGAATTCGCATATAATGAGCCAAGAATTTTCATCGTTTCATAATTTCCAGGCTGAATTTTTAAAACTTTTTCAAAGCACTGAGCAGCCTAAAAGCAAATACGAAAAAGTAACTGCCATTAACAAACATTAAAATATAATATGCAATTATACATAATCTTAAACATAATAACGAAGCAAACTTACATTTTCCGTATCCCCACGATAGATGTACATTTGACCCAAGCCATAATGAGGCAAAACGAAATTTGCTGGAGCAATTTGAGTTGATTGATAGTAATACTGAAATGCCTGATCGTAGTCACATTGTGCATGAAAAGAACGTGCCAACTGGTAGCAGCTTTCTGCTCGCATCGCTTCATTTTCTGTGTTGTGAAAAGCATGCAAAGCCAAATGTTGTACTTTTTGATAATCCTTTTTGAAAAAGAAATGATTAGCTAAATGATTTAATACCATTGGACTTGTAGAGTCTATAGTATATGCTTTTGATAACATTTGAACACCAAGTTTATTTGAATCAGGTTCATGAAGATTTAACTTAAGAATGGCAAGACCAATGAGGGCTCCAACACAATTTGGATCAAGTTCTAGCGCACGTTGAAATGCAAGTTTTGCCTTCTCCTGATTATTCATTTTAAGAAAACAATGTCCCATACCCATACGAACATTTGCAGGACAATTGGGATTGGTTCGTAGTGCTTTTTTGTAGAAGGCAAGTGCACCGCGATAGTCTTTCTTATTGAAAGCAATACAAGCCTTTCCCAGAAGCGAGGGAATATTCGATGGTGATTGGTTTAGTACAAAATTAAACTGAGCATCAGCCTGATCCATTTTGTCACCTTCAAGAAGACAGAAGTAGGCACGGCCAAGCAAGTGATTTTGATCGTACATTATTATTTTATCTGCTGTTGTGTACAAATTTGTCGCTTTCATAAAAAGTTCTCGTTTTTTGTCTTTTGATTTTTCACGATTAGCTTCCTGAACATAGTGCGCAGCTAACATATCATATGCGCGCATTTGATCCTTCTCATAATCTCGATAGTCGACATTACCCTCTGTACGAGCAGTTTCCAAGAGCCTAATGAAGTCAGCCGTTTTCTTCTGCTTGTAGTAGGCCAGCTAAAAATTTTAACTCAAAGTTTTATTTTAAAGCTATCAAGTTGATATTCCATTAACTTACTGCAACATTGACCCAAGTATTCAGTTGCGACCGCTCCTGAAGTAAGATTCCCAAAACTTCCTGACATTCTGGCAGCTGGTCCGGGTGCACCTCAATCACCTGTGAAATTCACAGAGAAAATGTCGCAATATTGCAAAATTATGGAACAATTAATTTATTATTACCTCGTCTGTATCGCGCAGAGGAATTTCAATAGACGCAGACATTTTTTTAACACTTTTTCACAACTTTTTCGAGAGATTTTTATTCGCCATGTGTAAGCGAGAAAGAACACAGAGTGTGAATTGACAGCTATGCGAATGTCATTATCTTTCGTTAGGTTTTCTTTATCCTTCTCACACTCATGTCGCGTAAGTGCTTGTCGTAGAGTTATCTCTCACCAGGGCTGCATCTTCGTTACCATAAGTACGCAATTGTAGAGGCCCAATTAAAGGGTCAACTAAACCATGCATGTGTTAGCTTAATCTACTACCAAATTTGAACGAAATGTCTGTGAAGAACCTGTTTAAGAATCTCAGAGTAAACATTTAAGTAGCTATATTGTGCTCATGACTTAACTATATTGTTAAATTATGTGTTGTACTAACATAAACTTAAAAAACGTTGCAAACCTTTGGAATATTCCCACAATTGCATAGATCTTATATTTCCTAAATAAACTAAGTTCATTCACAAAATGTAATTGAATGACATTAATAGAGATATTACAATAAATATGTAAATCTATGATCATTTAATAAATTTCAAGAAAAAAATAAATCTACATACCTTACTACACAGTAGTAAGTATTCGTGTAGATTGTGGGGAAAAGTATTGGCAAATGCAGAGCGTGGCATCACTGAATTGTCAATGAAATTTTTGTGTATTTGTTTGTTTGTGTATATTAAATTGCATATTTCTACAACTGCACTCCCAAACCCTTCCGAATATCATTCTTGAAAGACTACCCGAAGAAGCCATTAGGGCCATACACACCATCCTTCATGCTGTCCATCATGCTTGACAAACTTCACTATTTGATCATGTGAACGGTTTGACAAGCCGCTTGACACTCATGTTGGATGGATGGATGGATGCGAAACCTAGTGCAAATTTTTTATTTCAAATAAGATTTCATAGAGTGAACATCGAAGGTGTGCATGAATAATAGCACTAGCTTACAAAATGAATTTTTTTAATGTTCCATGTATACTTTTTTATGTAGTTTTTGTTGCTGAATTCGAATATGAAAAAAAAAATTTTTTGAATGGTACAATTTTCGATATATTGTGTGTTTTTAATTTTTTCGACCGCCATACACTTTAAAATTAATATCTTGAACTATGACACACAAACATGTGTGATTACATCTTTCATTGAATAAGTGGTTCAAAATATATGGATGAAAATAAGCCAGATTTAAAAAAAAATCAGATTTTGCATTTGCAAAAAACAATTTCACTCCATACACATAGAACGGATACTTTTACAGAAAAATTAAGATGAACTAGAAGAAAATCTACTACAATATGACGACGTTAGGAGCGATTGAATGAGTGAACCTAATGCCACATTTTTTCACACTTTAGGTTTCTTAAGAGACATATCTTCGTTTTTAGGGAGCTGAAAACAATTGTTTTTTATTTTTACAGGAAGCAGCACCTCCGTAAAATAAAAAACAAAGAAGAAAAGTGAGTAATGCGAGTGATGTGTACGCCTCAAAATTTTTCTGCAAATGATGTTTGATGGCATGCTGTATGATGTAAACGCAAAACGAAATTTACAGTTATTCGAGTACGTCAAGCATGATGGACAGCATGAAGGATGGTGTGTACGGCCCTATTAACTTTTTAACTATAATTTTCAAAGTTTAAATAATGGTTATTTCCCTGAATGTTGGAAGGTTGGTAAAGTACTTCCCATTGCCAAAAAAGAGAAATGATTGATATTTATAACTTTAGGCCAATTCCTCTTTTGTCGAATGTCGGGAAGATTCTTGAAAAAATTATTTACTTTGAAATTGAAGAATTTATGGACAACGGTGTAGATATCATTTTTGAATTTCAATTTGGTTTCAAAAAAGGTCGCACCACGTCACATGTGCTTCTAAAAATTCATAATGATGTGTCATCTAACGTTAAGGAAAAAATTGCACGATAGGATGCTCTATTGATGTTGAAAAGGCTTTCGATAGTTTGTGGTGAAACGGGCTTCTTTATAAATTAACACAAAATAATTCCCTCCCACCCCACTAATATTTAAAATAATCGATTGCTTTTTATCAAACAGATTTTTCTTCATAGAAGTTCAGCATGACCATTCGGAACTTAAGCAAATAGGACGTGTCGTTACTCAGGGGTCGGTTTTAGGCCCTCTTCTTTTTAATATTTTTGTGTCTGACTTTCCACACATGCATTCTACTGGATCTAGTGCACTCAGTAGAAACCCAGCTGAAGCCTCATCAAAGGTCAGTGTACATATAAAAAATATATCAAACATAGGTGACTCGTATAAAATTGCATTTGTATGTGAACTAACGAATGTGGACTTTTTAATCTTATTAAGAGTGCAAAATTAAAATCTTAAAACTTAAGTCACTTTTACTTAATTTATGCAAAAGGGCCATATTAAGTTTTGATTTTTACCCTAGTTTTTTATATAAATATTAAGTACATATCATATTTTATACAGTAACTTTAAAGAACAATAAATATACAGAAAATATAAGCATTGTTATGAAAAACAAAAAAATATATGGACAGATATAAATAGAGCAAAGCGAGAACTAATTTGTTACACAATTCACAAAAAATTTAAGTAGCGTTGTACCAAGAAAATTTAAGTTTCGCTTTTTACCCTTCAGTTTTTGTTTTCTGTTATGCAAAAGCAAAACTAAACTCTTTAAGGAATATAAGTTACGCTGCAATGAAATTAATAGTTTTGCGGTTTTGTAGTATCACTGACGATAATGAATTTTCGTTTTAAATACGTTCAACAGCCAGTGCGATACCCATGCCACCACCAATGCAAAGACTTGCAATTCCTTTTTTGCCACCAGTACGTTCCAGAGCGTACAATAAAGTGACAAGTACGCGATTGCCTGATGCTGCCATAGGATGACCCAATGCAATTGCGCCACCATTTATGTTAACTTTATTTGAGTCAATATTAAGGCACTTGACTACAGCAAGAGATTGGGCTGCAAAGGCTTCATTAAGTTCGTAAAGATCGACTTCATCTTTTGTCCAACCTGCTTTTGTAAGCTTTCGAAAGAAAAATTATTGATTCTCTTTATGTTCAAAATATGTTGGACAATTTTGTTTACTTACAACTGCTTCTACAGCTGGAACAACACCAATACCCATAACAACCGGTTCAACACCACATTGAGCCCAAGCTACGATTTTTGCTAAGGGTTTCAGTGAACGTTTTTGTGACTCATCTGCGGACATCAAAAGCACCGCAGCAGCTGAATCACTGAGGCCCGACGCATTTCCAGCGGTAACAGTTCCGTTCTTTATACATAAAATAACAAAAAGAACAAAAGAAATTAAACTCAACATTTTATGTAGTAGAAATTTATATAGATCGATATCAGGTGAGTTCAAATCGACAACTTTCAATATGTTTAGACTGCATTTTGTTCATTCAGGAGAACAGGGAATTCCTCTGATAATTTGACAAAGGGAAACGAGTCTGATGTCTCCGCTTAAAGTATTTTCGATTCGATTGAGAATTCTTCAATATTAGGAATTTAACATAAATTTTTTTTTATTCAAAAAAATCATGTATATCTCTCTCAAAAATTTTGAGTCGCTAAATCCAAATCTGTTGTCGCTTTGACACATAACGTTTTATTAAATGAAAATCGAAAAAACTTATATAACAAATCAGACGATATGGGACAAAACCACATTCTGATTCAGCAACTCCAAATCTAGAAGAATCATATAATCTGGCAGAGTTTGAGAACTGAAGTTAATGCATTATTGTTTTCTTTTAAACTTACATCTATGAAACAGGGCCTTAGTTTTTGTAAGTCTTCAAATTTTGTTCCATACTTGACGTACTCATCCTTATCAAATATGATCTTGCCTTTCCGGTCAACGATTTCTACTGACACAATTTCCTTTTCAAAATAACCATTTTGCTGTGCTTGCTCAGCTAAGTTCTGTGAACGTACTGCCAACTCGTCCTGGGCTTCGCGACTGATGTTGTATTCTTTTGCCAAGTTTTCAGCAGTGACACCCATATGCATATCGTGCATTGCGTCAGTTAGACCATCAGATAGCATTGTATCTACCATGGTACCTGAGCCCATCTTAATGCCTTGTCGCAAATGTATCACATGTGGTGCCAATGACATGTTTTCTTGGCCGCCACAGACAACTATACGTGAGTCGCCGCAACGTATTGATTGAAAGCCTAAGGCAACAGATCTACAATGCACAGTATATAATATCTTTTTCTTTTAGTAGATTAAAAGTTTTCTTGTTGTTTGTATTATCTCGAGACGATAAATTTACGAGACTTTTATCAGACCCCATTGCCTGTGTTAAAGCACACCTGCACATTTTTTAGTCGAATTTTTAGTTAATGTATTCAAGGAATGAAGGGTTTGTTCGGTTTCTCAATAATGCACAATTACTGCTGCAGTATTGAAAGCATTGCGTTCTCTAAAAAAATTTCTGGTAACTTCGCAAAAGTCTATTCTGTTGGGTCTGTTGAGTATTGACAAAATATTGCACATGCTTTGTCGCATTCTTGCTTTTCTGCACTGCTTGTGCCAACTTTGCAGTATTGAATTTTATTGATGCAGCAATGCTGAAGCAGTAATTGTGCATTATTGAGAAACCGAACAATTGAAGTTGTAAAGTCTGTTAAGTTTATTGTCTCTGATTAAAACGAACTTTTTTATTGGAGTATTTGGACTGTTTTGTTTTTGCCTTGCAGGCGGAGGCGTGGTAGAGTGTTTGAAAAGTTTGTGTGAACATCTGAGCTACCAGGCTTATGTTTCCGATAAACGAAATTTTGAGATTGGAAAGTATCTAAAATGCATAATATTCCTTTGGTTTTAAAAAATGCATACTTACTTTAAACCTGAGCCGCAAAGCATGTTAATACTGTACGCTGGAACGGTGATGGGAATTCCAGCTTTTAATGCTGCTTGTCGTGATGGGTTTTGTCCTTGACCAGCTGTAAGAGTCTATAGAGTTGAATACATAAATATATTTAATTGATGTAAAAAATAATAATGCGGTAAAAAAAAAACGGTAAATTTAGGAAACTTTACAATCTGAACAAAATTGTACACTCCGTGGAAACATCAGACCCCATTCGATACTTTACTTAAACAATGTATGTGAAGGGGAATGGGGTCAAATGAGTCTCGTAAGCTTATCGTCTCTGATTATATTTAGTTATGTAAGTTCATTCTAAAATTTTCACTTTAATTAGTTCACTGAAAATAATAATAACAAAAAGTTAAGATATTATCAAAATTTATAGTTTGTCATAACAAAAAGATAAGTTTAGGAGTCTCCTAACAAAAAGATAAGTTTAGGAGTCTCCTAACAAAAAGATAAGTTTAGGAGTCTCCTAAACTTATCTTTTTGTTACATCAGATCATAGTTCTATAAAAAAACGTATGAAATTTGTAGATTGTAAAGTCTCGTAAATTTGCAGTCTCTGGTCATAATATGTAGTAGAAATTACATTTAGAGATTTTCTAATCTCAAAAATTCATTTGCTGGAAACATAGCCCATTGGCAAAAATAAAGTAACGCAGGTTACACTAAGTGTAGAGACTATAAATTTACGAAAGTTTGCAATCTCAATAAATTTTCATTTCGCGGAAACATAAGAACCGACTCTTAAAAAGTATGTAATTTGGCGGAGGTAAATGGGTTTTGGATTTGCAAATCCACGCATAGTCACTATAGACTACAATTTAGCCAGATCTATTTTTTGAATAAAGCTGTGGATGGGGGATAAAGTTAACTTTTCCGCGGAATAAATTTAAGAAGAAATTGGGAAGTCTTTAAAATAGTTTTCCCTTTTGTATTAAATTTATTTTTATTTAGTGTCAAGTAATTGTTGCAAAATAAATTATGCAATACAATTTTCACTGCAGGGCCAATGGGGCATTAGAGAGACGTAATTTTCTGAAGCAAAACTAAATCCATGTAATATTGTTACGATGATTGTAATAGAGCTTGACGGAGACCGAACACAGGAGTACAGTTGCCCGTTATGGGGATACATACTCGTATCATAGGAAGGCGTTGGTGATTTGAGAGTTTTTGCCGATATCATGACGAAGGACTAATACCTAAACACTCTTCAAAACGAATTGAAAAAAGTGCTCAGAATTTCGGCTTCATTGACACTCAAAAGGCCGAAAAGTTAAGATACAAGTCGTGTCAGGACAATGATCCTAAGCCCAAATTGCTCTTCTGCAGGTGGGTGTTGCATAATTGCAGTAAAGTGATGAGCATATCAGCCCAAGGAACCGATATGACGATATGATAAACCAAATTGAAAATTAATGGGCAAACTTAAAAAAGGCTCCAAAACGGGCTTCAACAAATAAAAGCGCTCAAATAAGAGTTCTTAATCCAGCAGTTCCCAGAAAAAAAATTTAACATTTTTTACTTGCGATTTACGAAAATTCATTAAAAAACATTACTTTTTGCTAAAAAAATAATTTATAAATAAATTTTTTTTTTTGTTGATTGAAAACATCAACACCAAAAAATTCAAAAATGTCATCACCGCCTACCTTGTTTGTTGGTACAAAATATCCATCTGCAGAGTACAAACATTGTATGAAATTTCAAACGACGGGTCGGGTACTGCTGCTGGGTTAAGGAGGAGTAGACAAAAAGATACCAGAAGGACATGATTTACAAAAACTTGTTGTGTCTATTCCAAGAAAAGTACAAGCAGTGATTGGTGTTCGTGGTGGAAACAGCAATTATTGAAATTTTTTTTAAAGATTTTTAATTTTTTCAAGTTTCTTGCATTTTGCAAAGACACCATGAAATATATAGATATTGTATTTATTTATGTTCGATTAACTTTTTTTTGTTTTTAAGAAATAACTATTTTGTTGTTTAATAATGAGGAATGAGCAAAAGAATTGAATAAAAAAAGTTTTTTCAAAAAGTATATGAATCCCTGATTGTAATTTAATATCAAAGTGAAAACATTATAGCAAAATTTATGTTGCAAACAATTACTTGACTATGACACTCAAGCATAATATGCACTATTGTGCTATAAAAAATGAGAACCCACCCAAAAATATTCAAAATCGAATTACATTTATAACGCATAATTCAAATATTTGTGAGTTAGAACTGAAGAAATTATGATCTAAAAGAGCAACATACCTGGCCCATGATTACTTCATCTACATCACCGCTTTCAATAGAAGAACGTTTTATGACTTCTTTGATAACTATACTGCCCGAATCGGATGCTTTAGATTTAGAAAGAGTTCCATTGAAGTTGCCTGTCAGTGCAATAAAAAAAGTGAAAGTTGTTACATAACTTAAATTTCACAAAAGCAGTTGTACGTAACAAAAGAATTTCCATAATTTTCGATATTGCGATAAAATATGAAATTCTATACTTTAGGTATTTATAATCAATTCAAGATTTCTAGAATAGTTTTACATACCAATAGGAGTTCGTGCCGCACCTACAATATACACGTCATTTGCACTCATGTTGAAAGCGGTATGTAAGCAAATAAAAAAAGCACTAACTATGGAAAAAGTCGGACAACCACCAGCAACGAATAAAAAGTTCAAAATGAAATTTCCTCTGAGTTATATATTAGAATTTCAGCCAATTTGACCGAGAATTAATTTGCACACATTTAGGGCAAAAATGTATCAAGTCCGCTAACGCGAGGAAGTCACACGGTTGGATGCTCATTTTAAGAACTAAAGGGTGTTTTTTTTAGAGGTATAGAGCTTCGAATTGAAATAAAGCACAAGAAAATCGTTTTAATGTCCATCAATTTGGCTTTATTGGAAGGATAATTTTATGCCATTAATGTTTAAATATGATTTCGGGCATGTGGCCGCCACGGCTGGCTCGAATAAAGCCAATTCTATAGGTCCAATTTTGAACCACTTTTTCGAGCATATGGGGCCGTATGTCGGCAATAACGCCACGAATGTTGGCTTCCAAGTCCCCTAACGTTTCTGGTTTGTTGGCGTAGACGAGCGACTTCACATATCCCCAAAGAAAATAATCCAATGATGTCAAATCACACGATCTTGGTGGCCAATTGACAGGTCCATTCCGCGAAATTATGCGCTCATCGAATGTTTCCTTCAATAAATCGATTGTGACGTGCGCTGTGTGGCATGTAGCGCCGTCTTGTTGGAACCACAACTCATCCACATTCATGCCATCCAATTCGGGAACAAAATAGTCGGTTATCATGGCTCTATACCGGTCTCCATTAACGGTAACTGACTCTCCAGCATTATTTCGGAAGAAGTATGGCCCAATGACTCCACCAGCCCATAGAGCACACCAAACAATCAGTTTTTGTGGATGTAATGGCTTCTCAAGGGTCTCATGTGGATTCTCTTCACTCCAAATGCGGCAATTTTGCTTGTTGACGTAGCCATTCAACCAAAAATGAGCCTCATCACTGAACAAAATTTTGCGATGAAAATCAGCATCGAGATCAATCTCATTTTCGGCCCATACACCAAAATCACGACGCATTGCATGGTCTCGCGGCGTTAATTCTTGCACAAGCTGGATCTTGTAAGGTCGCAAGCCAAGATCTTTGCGCAAAATCTTCCATAAAGTTGATGGACAAAGCTCCAATTGCTGTGCACGGTGGCGAATCGATTCATTCGGGTCCTCTTCAACATTTTGCTCTACAGCGGCAATTGTTTCTTCGGTGCGCACTGTTCGACGTCTCTGCGGATGCGTATTATCACATAGAGTAAACGTAGTGCGAAAACGATCCATGGTTAACCGAATTAATTGCTCTGATGGACGATTATGTCGACCATAAAATGGACGGAGCTTGCGGTAAACTTCGCGAACTGAACCATTATTTTCGAAATAAATTTGCACGATTTGCAAGCGTTGTTCTTTTGTCAACCTGTTCATGATGAAATGGCAAACCAAACTGAACATAAATGACATTAGAGTTGCCAGATTTGACCATAAAATGCCAGTTTTATCTCAATTCGAAAAACAAACCTCTAAAAAAAACACCCTTTATTTGCATATCCGCAATCATAACGCAACCGCCCAATTTTGCAACTAAGTGACATTTTGCAAATATCTGGGGAATCTTTTCACAGTGGAAAAATCACTTCAATGGTTTTTATTAATTATTATAATGCAAAAAAAAGTCCTACATATAGTCTATAAAAGAAATTTTCCCACTAAGCTATAATGAAATAAATATGTGGAATATAGTACAGCGTCAATTATATATTTCCTAAATAAATTAAGTTCATTCACAAAATGTTATTGAATGGCATTGATTAAGATACAACAGTAAATATGCAAATGTTTAATATAATAAATTAAAAAAAAAAAAGAAATCAAAACACCTTCTTTGTACTATTCATGTAGAATGTGGGGAAAAGTATTGGCAAATGCAGAGCGTGGCATCACTGATTTGTCAATGAAATTGCTGTTTGTATTGTGTTGTTGTATGTGTATATTAAATTAAATATTTTTGCAACAGTACTGCAAGCCCTTTCCTTTACATTTCGATTATAATAAAATGCGTCTTTTTTTCACATTTTCTATTTATTTCAAAATAAATGTATTCTTCACTTCTGGCTCCATTGCAAATATATGTTTTTATACATGCAATGCATATACAGCTGATTCCGTACAGAAAGTGCGTTCAGCTTCGCTCTCTGACATTTGTGGAAATTGAACGAAACTTTTTGTTAAGTCAACCTTTACACGAACAAATTCTGTCTGAGAAATTCTTATCTATTCTCTTTTGTGAATTTCTTTTGCGTTTACACAAGGAAACTAGAATTTGTTTATGCAAGAAAATTTCAAAACAATTACTGCGTCAACCCGCCACCACAAACGTAAATTCAAAGCATAATATTAGCTAAAGAATAGAACGAAAGGGATTTCGCGTGTAGGACAAATTCTGTACACCACCCTTTCTTTTTTCCCTTCTTGCCTACAAACAGGAAAACTTTCTTTCAAGAGTTTCCTCGTGTAAACGCTGTCTAAGTATCGTAGTTTTAATCAAAGAGTATCTCTTTGATTCGCACAGTTGCAGAAGCTGACTTCAATCAAGGCATGCATGGTTTAGTTGGACATTTGAGGCTACACGGGCGTTTTAGCATAGCTCTGGCGTTAATAAAACCAACGTGTTTCAACGTACGTTGAAAAAACGCGCATTAATCATGTGACATAATTGCTGGATTTCCAAAACGTATTCAAACGCTTCTCCTTATATAAATATTTCATTAGGATTTTACGTTTTAGCATTAGATGGCGCTAGTAGCGGAAAGGATGTGACAACCTTGGACTATATATTTAAAATTTTATTTTATTTATAAAATATTCGTTAGACGTATAATGTTCTTTTAAAATTAATTCAAAATATAATTCAAACAAATTGTTATGAGAAGTACTAATTTCAAATTAACTTTTGCTAAGATTTTGGAATGCAATGACAAATTCAAAAAATTACTGTTCGACACTTCGCCCAATTTGGGTGCTATTTTTTGTTGTAGATAAGCACTTACGCAGTCAGCTTCGGAAGTGTAAACACCATCAGCTGTTACATTTGCTTGAAGTGCTAACATCTAGAAGTCACAAAAATATATTCGGTCAATTTAATAATACTAGTAAAGTTAGCTTACAATTTTCCGTTACCAGCAACAAGATGTCCAACTTTAATAAACATCTGTGCTTTATGGATTACGATGTTATAGGCTTTGATCTTGATTTTACCGTGTTACGATATAATATCAACGAAGCGACTCCTATGGTATATAATTCTCTGCGTCAATACCTGGTGGAAAAGAAATCTTACCCTTGCAGTCTACTGGAGGCAAAAATTGATAAGGATTTTATGCAAAAAGGCTTACTGTTGGACATTGACAGGGGCAACATCTTAAAAATAGATGGTGATGGCACCATTTTACGTGCATCACATGGCACGATCGCCTTAACACACCAGCAAATCATCAACATTTATGGTGAAAACAAAAAGTGGGATCTTTCCGAGCAGTTTCTGGAAAATCCTTTGTCCATGTGGAATGGTCCGTTATCAATGAAGCTACGTATGCTCTTGGATTATTTTGATTTCAGTGTCGGTCTACTGTTTGCTCAGGTAGTTGACCTGGTTGATGCGCAAAAACTAGCAAATCAAGAGCCAAAACCGCAAGTTTACACAGTATATGCTGATATTTTGGATGGCCTCATAGAGCAATTTAATCCTAACAGTTTTTCCAATGGAAAAAGTTCATATTTTAATGAAATTCGCAAACAACCGGAACGATATTTGCTTCGAACTCATCCCACCATAGTTAATTGGCTAAAGGAACTACGAGATGCTAAAAAGTTTCTTGTTTTAATCACTGGCTCACAAGCAGACTTCGCTAACTTAACAGCAACATATGCACTTGGTAAAGATTGGGAATCACTGTTCGATAGTGTGGTGTTTAAAGCTAAGAAACCTGGATTCTTTGTGCAGCAAAGACCTTTTTTGCACGTGGAATCAATGCAAGAAATTCTAAATAGTGAACTGAACTTTGAGAGCAACATGGAGTTAAATCGTCAATATACAGGTGGTAATTGGCAGCAATTGTTGCGTACTTTTGCGCTTAAAAGTGGTAAATCAGTTACTGAATTACGCTGCATTTATGTTGGTGATAACATTTTTCTTGATGTTTACATACCAGCGAAACATTGTGGCATGCATGCTATAGCAGTGTGTGAGGAACTGCTTGCAGAGCATTCCAAAGATAAACCAGGTGACACTGATTATCGAGATTATATATTATCGAAATTTTGGGGTTCATACTTTAAAATTGGTAATCGTTCAACCTATTGGATGCAGATGATTACAAATTTTTCTGAAATGTGCACACCTTCGTTACAGTATTTAGCGGAAAAGCCTATTACACATACTTTTACAAGTTATGGTGGTTTCTATCCTAGAAGACTTGTTCCTAAATAAATATTGATAGTTTTTTTTTTAAATATAAAAAAATTCTTAATTAACAGAGAAGAGTTGAAAAATTGATAAACTTTTTGAATTTTAAAAACTTAAATTTTAAAATTTTAAAGTGAGGTGCCGAAATTTTTATACTATTTTATCGTGCGGCAGATATTGAAAATCATGAAGTTTTAAGTAATATAAACAATGTCTGTCTTTGCGTTGTTGATAACCCTTTAAATCTGTAAAAAATTTCCCATAAACAATTTTAACGGGCATGCCTTTTAAAAATATGTTTATACATAAAAACACTTTCGCATAAATGTGAATTACATTATATATCAATACCAACCACGATACATAAAATGTACACCGGCTTCTATATTGAATGGGTTTGGTCCCGTTTAGTGTAAGATTTTTCTTTCATAAGATGTAGACGAAACTTTCTAGCAAAGCATTCTTTCCCATGAAATTCTCATGGGCAACTAACAGTTCAATGAGCTACAAGTAAATATTAATATTGCACAAGTTTTTTTTTCATATACCTGCATCTGTTTGAAAAATATAAAGTTTGGATCACCCCAATGTATGCATATCCAGACTCTGTAATTTTCTCTGCAAAAACCCTCTATGATTGAGGTTCAGGAGAATTTCTTTAAGCGATATAAAATACTGTCTCGCTTGAATTCTCGATTAGACAGGTTTGACTGAAATTAACAAAATTTGCTGTGTAATTGAATTTGATTTATTGTTGCGTATCTCTACCTTAACTGAGGCATTTATTTTTAACAATCGATTGTTAACACGTTACACGCGTTTACAATTGCAGAATTTCGAACACAAACAAGAAATATTCGTTCAAACAAAGGTGACTCGTATAAAATTGCACAATTGCATTTGTGTGTAAACTAACGAATGTCGACTTTTTAATTTTATTAATGAACAACTTAAAATTTAAGTCACTTTTACATAATCTATGGAAAAGTGCCATATTAAGTTTTGCTTTTTACCCTAGTTTTTTATATAAATATTAAGTACATATCATATTTTCTACAGTAAGTTTAAAGAACAATAAATACACAGAAAATATAAGCATTGTTACGAAAAACAAAAAAAAATATGGACAGATATAAATAGAGCAAAGCGAGAACTAATTTGTTACCCAATTCACAAAAAAGTAATTAGCATAATATATATTTAAGTAGCGTTGTACCAAGAATTTTTAAGTTTCGCTTTTTACCCTTCAGTTTTTGTTTTCTGTTATGCAAAAGAAATTTTTTACGAATATAAGTTACGCTGCAATGAAATTAATAGTTTTGCGGTTTTGTAGTATCACTGACGATAGTGAATTTTCGTTTTAAATACGTTCAATAGCCAGTGCAATACCCATGCCACCACCAATGCAAAGACTTGCAATTCCTTTTTTGCCACCAGTACGTTCCAGAGCGTACAATAAAGTGACAAGTACGCGATTGCCTGATGCTCCTATAGGATGACCAAGTGCAATTGCGCCACCATTTATGTTAACTTTATTTGAGTCAATATTAAGGCACTTGACTACAGCAAGAGATTGAGCTGCAAAGGCTTCATTAAGTTCGTAAAGATCGACTTCATCTTTTGTCCAACCTGCTTTTGTAAGCTTTCGAAAGAAAAATTATTTATTCTCCTTATGTTCAAAATATGTCCAAAATTTTGTTTACTTACAACTGCTTCTACAGCTGGAACAACACCAATACCCATAACAACCGGTTCAACACCACATTGAGCCCAAGCTACGATTTTTGCTAAGGGTTTTAGTGAACGTTTTTGTGACTCATCTGCGGACATCAAAAGCACCGCAGCAGCTGAATCATTAACGCCCGACGCATTTCCAGGGGTTACCGTTCCGTTCTTTATGCATAAAATAACAAAAGAAATTAAACTCAACATTTTATATAGTAGAAATTTATATAGAACGATATCAGGTGAGTTCAAATCGAAAACTTTCAATAATTTTAGACTGCATATTGTTGTTATATGATTTGACAAAGGGAAACGAGTCTGATGTTGTTAAAGAATTTTCGATTCGATTTAGAATGCATTCTTCTATTATAGAAAGTTAACTCAACATAAATTTTTTTTTTTATATGAATAATATCTGACCAATATATTTGATTTTATAAATTGAAAAGGTTTTTTCTTTGTTGAAAAACAGGCTGTTAGGTCAATTTAGATTTTATGAATAAAACAATGTTAAATTCATTTGTTCACCCGACGTTTCGCTTACAGTGTGATGTAAATATTCAATAAAGAATTTTGACATACCCCTGAGGATGCTTAAAACCCATAAGCGAAACGTCGGGTGAACAAATGAATTTAACATTGTTTTATTCATAAAATCTAAATTGACCTAACAGCCTGTTTTTCAACAAAGAAAAAACCTTTTCAATTTATAAATTTTTTTTATTCAACCAAACTATGTATATCTCTCTCAAAAATTTTGAGTCGCTCAATCCGAATCTGTTGTCGATTTGACACATAAAGTTTTATTAAATGAAAATCGAAAAAACTTATATAAAAAATCAGACGATATGGAACAAAACCACATTCTGATTCAGCAACTCCAAATCTAGAAAAATTATATAATCTGGCAGAGTTTGAGAACTGAAGTTATTGTTTTGTTTCAAACTTACATCTATGAAACAAGGCCTTAGTTTTTGTAAGTCTTCAAATTTTGTTCCATACTTGACGTACTCATCCTTATCAAATATGATCTTGCCTTTCCGGTCAACGATTTCTACTGACACAATTTCCTTTTCAAAATAACCATTTTGCTGTGCTTGCTCAGCTAAGTTCTGTGAACGTACTGCCAACTCGTCCTGGGCTTCGCGACTGATGTTGTATTCTTTTGCCAAGTTTTCAGCAGTGACACCCATATGCATATCGTGCATTGCGTCAGTTAGACCATCAGATAGCATTGTATCTACCATGGTACCTGAGCCCATCTTAATGCCTTGTCGCAAATGTATCACATGTGGTGCCAATGACATGTTTTCTTGGCCGCCACAGACAACTATACGTGAGTCGCCGCAACGTATTGATTGAAAGCCTAAGACAACAGATCTACAATGCACAGTAGAAAATTTCAAAGTAGTTATTAAACTAGTAACGATGTTTTTATAATCAGGCCCTAAATTCTCCAATCCAATAAAATAATTGGACGCGACGGTCATTCCTTTTTCTTTTAGTAGATTCAAAGTTTCTTATTGTTTGTAATATCTCGAGACGATAAATTTACACACTTGCACATTTTTAAGTGGAATTTTGAGTTAATGTATTCAAGGAATGAAGGGTTTGTTCGGTTTCTCAATAATGCACAATTACTGCTACGGTATTCAAAGCATTGCGTTCTGTAAAGAAAGTTCTTCTTTTTACAATATGCAAATCATTACGATGGGCATATATGTTAATCTAGGGAAAGGACAACCGAAACACTAAGTTATTATTAAGTCCTTTGCGTTGTGATTGTTAATCACTACATAATACGAGCACTTATAAAAGGCTAAAAAGATATCAGACTGGGATCGAACTTAGCCTATACGTTTCACGGCTTTAAAAAAAGAATGTGGAACGGGTCAGACGCTACGAATCACGAGAACGACTACACACGAAAACACGTCTGTACTCATTGACGGACAAAACGAAAGACCTGTAAAGAATGTTCTGGCAACGTTGTAAAAGTCTGGTCTGTTGTCTTTGGATTGCTGCAGCAGTAATTGTGCATTATTGAGAAACCGAACAAACCCGAACATTTCTGTTAAAGTTGTAAAGTCTGTTAAGTTTATTGTCTCTGATTAAACCGAACTTTTTTATTGGAGTATTTGGACTGTTTTGTTTTTGCCTTGCAGGCGGAGGCGTGGTAGAGTGTTTGAAAAGGGCCCAATGTACATATGTATATAGTTTTACAAATTGCAGCCGAAAGTTTTAATTTCTTGGTTTTGTCAGCCAGTATATTTTTTGGTCAAATATACACAAATAGTTTCGAAGTTTAAGTTTTATAGTATTACTTAAAAACTGTGTGTGAACATCTGAGCCAACAGGCTTATGTTTCCGATAAACGAAATTTTGAGATTGGAAAGTATCTAAAATGTATAATGTTCCTTTGGTTTTAAAAAATGCGTACTTACTTTAAACCTGAGCCGCAAAGCATGTTAATACTGTACGCTGGAACGGTGATGGGAATTCCAGCTTTTAATGCTGCTTGTCGTGATGGGTTTTGTCCTTGACCAGCTGTTAGGGTCTATGGAGTTGAATACATAAATATATTTAATTGATGTAAAAAATAATAATGCGGTAAAAAAAACGGTAAATTTGGGAAACTTTACAAATCTGAACAAAATTGTACACTCCGTGGAAACATCAGACCCCAATCGATACTTTACTTAAACAATGTATGTGAAGGGGAATGGGGTCAAATGAGTCTCGTAAGCTTATCGTCTCTGATTATAGTTATGTAAGTTCATTCTAAAATTTTCACTTTAATTAGTTTACTGAAAATAAAGATACTCAAAATTTATAGTTTTTCATAACAAAGGAGTCTCCTTAACTTATCTTATCAAAATTTATAGTTTGTCATAACAAAAAGATAAGTTTAGGAGTCTCCTAAGCTTATCTTTTTGGTACATCAGACCATAGTTCTATAAAAAAACGTATGTTGTTTTACAGAGGGCAACGGGATTTGATGTTCCGCGGAATGAAATTTGTAGATTGTAAGGTCTCGTAAATTTGCAGTCTGTGGTCATAACAGTAGAAATTACATTTAGAGACCTTCTAATCTCAAAAATTCATTTGTTGGAAACATAGCCCGTTAATAAAAATAAAGTAACGCAGCTTATCTACTAAGTGCAATCAATAAATTTTCATTTCGCGGAAACATAAGAAATCCACGCATAGTTACTACAGACTACAATTTAGCCAGATCTATTTTTTGAATTATGCTGTGGATGAGGGATAAGGTTGACTTTTCCGCGGAATAAATTTAAAAAGAAATTCGGAAGTCTTTAAAATAGGTTTTCCTCTTGTATTAAATTTATTTTTATATACAGTCTGTCAAGTAATTGTTTGCAAAATAAATTATGCAATACAATTTTCACTGCAAGGCCAATGGTGTATTAGAGAAACGTAATTTTCTGAAGCAAAACTAAAACCATGTAATATTATCACGATGATTCTAATAGAGCTTGACGGAGACCGAACACAGCCCTGTAGTAGAAGAGTATAATACCCACTGTGAAGTGTGGAAAGTTGCCTGTTATGGTATGGGGATACATACTCGTATCATAGGAAGGCGTTGGTGAATTGAAATATTTTACCGATATCATGACGAAGGAGTAATACCTAAACACTCTTCAAAACGAATTGAAAAAAAGTGCTTAGAATTTCGGCTTCATTGACACTCAAAATGCCTAAAAGTTAAGATACTAGTCGTGTCAGGACAATGATCCTAAGCCCAAATCGCTCTTCTGCAGGTGGGTGCTGCATAATTGCAGTAAAGTGATGAGCATATCAGCCCAAGGCCCCGATATGATTTAACATTTTTTTCTTACAATTTTGGAAGATTCACTTAAAAACAATGCTTTTAACTTAAAAATAATAATTTAAAAAAAAAAGTTGTGTTTGTTGATTGAAAACATCAATACCAAGAAATTCAAAAATGTCATCACCGCCTACCTTGTTTGTTGGTACAAAATATCCATCTGCAGAGTACAAACATTGTATGAAATTTCATACGACGGGTACTGCTTTTGGGTTAAGGAGGAGTAGACAAAAAGACACCAGGACATAATTTACAAAAACTTATTGTGTCTATTCCAAGAAAGGTACAAGCAGTGATTGGTGTTCGTGGTGGAAACAGCAAGTATTGAAATTCTTTTTAAAGATTTTTAATCTCTTCATGTTTCTTACATTTTGCAAAGAACTATTTGACACCATGAAATAGATATTGTTTTTATTTATGTTCGATAACCTTTTTTTTGTTTTTAAGAAATAACTATTTTGTTGTTTAATAATGAGGAATGAGCAAAAGAATTGAATAATAAAAGTTTTCTCAAAAAGTATATGAATCCCTTATTGTAATTCAATATCAAAGTGAAAATATTATAACGAAATTTATGTTGCAAACAATTACTTGACTATGACACTCAAGCATAATATGCACTATTGTGCTATAAAAAATGAGAACCCACCCAAAAATATTCAAAATCGAATTACATTTATAACGCATAATTCAAATATTTGTGAGTTAGAACTGAAGAAATTATGATCTAAAAGAGCAACATACCTGGCCCATGATTACTTCATCTACATCACCGCTTTCAATAGAAGAACGTTTTATGACTTCTTTGATAACTATACTGCCCGAATCGGATGCTTTTAATTTAGAAAGAGTTCCATTGAAGTTGCCTGCCAGTGCAATAAAAAAAGTGAAAGTTGTTACCTAACTTAAATTTCACAAAAGCAGTTTGCTTGTACGTAACAAAGGAATTTCCACAATTTTCGATGTTGCGATAAAATATGAAATTCTATACTTTAGGTATTTATAATCAATTCAAGATTTCTAGAATAGTTTTACATACCAATAGGAGTTCGTGCCGCACCTACAATATACACGTCATTTGCACTCATGTTGAAAGCGGTATGTAAACAAATCAAAAAGCACTAACGATGCACAAACTTGGACAACCACAAACAACGAATAAAAAATTCATAATAAAATTTCCTCTAAGTGTCAACTAATTGAAATGCCCTTCAGCCAAAGAGGATCCTCTTTGCCTTCAGCAAACGAAAACAGCTGATGCAGTCTTAGTAAAAAACATGAGTGTTATTTACACACACCGAGCTTATGCGCCATTGTATTGCATCTAAGTATGTCACGACAATATACATCGGCGAATAGTTTCGTTGTAAATATGAATAGGAATTTGTGCGTCGGCGTTCAATGCTCAAAACAGTTTATAGTAAAACTTATGTAGTATAAATTCTAAAAACAGCTTAACATAAGTAAACAATTTGAAATACTTAAAATATATCTTGTTTTTTTCTTTTTAATTCTAAAAGTCGCTTACGTATATGTGTGTAAGTGTCCGAATAACAACGAACTAAATAATTCGATTCAGTATTCAGATTTCATGTTTTAAATTTCAAAAGATGGCACGATGTGGCTTGTGATAACTTTAATATGATATAAATGCTTTAGTTCAGTATTGATTAATATAGCTTTGAAATACAGCGTCAGTTTCTGTTTTTGATCTTGTTGTCGATTCAGTGCGACCGCTGCACATTTTTCAATTAATTTGGTGTTAAAGAACTCAATCAAAGGGAGCACTGTATCCAATGCAAAATCTACACTAGAATCCCCACATAAAATCATAGGAACTCTTCTGTAATATTTTTTAAAAATCCGTGCTCTGGTATGTATTTTATTAAATTTACGTTGGTAGATATGTAAATAGCCACAATTCATAGAAACAATATACGTGATTCATAATAGACATATACAGCAAGCAACGTTAAATTCACTGCTTCATTTTTTTTGTGAATTCATTGAATTCTGTTTATTTGCCACCGGTACTTCAACTTTGCCATTGTTTTTATTTTCCTTTTTGAATCCATAGCAGACAATCGCAAAGTAGCAATATCAGCTAATGTTTTCTTTCTTCTTTTTTTTTGTGCCACCAAGTGAAATGAAAACAATAAAACTGAGCAATTTCTTTGCATACGTTTCGGATTGTGCGAATTCATTGTGCGCTAAGTAGTTTGTGCATGGGATATCGATGTAAATAAAGTTAATATAGAAAACATTATGATGTATAACAAGAAGAAACAGTTTGAGGTGGCTTGGAAAATACCTCTTCAATTTTGAATAATTTATGTCTGCATGTGCACAGTATATCTGTATTCTATCTCATTCTGTCGCAGGCTAAGTCCTATAGAGGTCATTTCTAGTGACATACGTTTCCGTTTCCTCAAGTTTCAAATGACCCCATGGCTCAAGAAGTTTCAATTCAAAAATTTTGCGTGTGTTCATTGTGATAACGCGTCACTTGGCTTATATTAAGAAGACATTTATGTTCTTACAATAGACCAGGATTTAACTAATATGTTGCCAATTTCTCTTTTATTTTCGAGTTAATCCAATGCCAAACAAAACGTAATAATTTTGTCAACAAGAAAAATATTTTATTTTTATATGATTTTGACTTTTACTGAACCACTCTTACAGTGTTGCAATTTCAATTTTAAACTATTTGCCTATGCCTATAGGGCCGTAAACACCATCCTTGATGCTGTCCATCATGCTTGACAAACCCGAATAACTGTAAATTTCGTTTTGCGTTCACATCATACAGCATGCTGTCAAACATCATTTGCAGAAAAATTTTGAGGAGTACAAATCACTCGCATTACTCACTTTTCTTCTTTGCTTTTTATTTGGCGGAGGTGCTGCTTTCTGTGAAAATAAAAAACAATTGTTTTCAGCTCCCTAAGGACAAAGATATGTCTCTTAAGAAACCTAAATTGTGAAAAAATGTGGCATTAGATTTACTCATTCAATCGCTCTTAACGTTGTCATATTGTATTAGATTTTCTTCTAGTTCATCTTAATATTTCCGTAAAAGTATCAGTTCTATGTGCATGTAGTAAAATTATTTTTTTATTTTATTTCTATTTTTTCGTGGCCACAGAGTCAAATGCAAAATTTTATTTTTTTAAAATCTGGCTTGTTTTCATCAATATTTTTTTAATCACTTATTCAATAAAAGATGTAATCACACATGTTTGTGTGTCAATTTTATTATCTTTAATTTGGCATCGAAATCGATCAAAGTGGACATTCCCAGCTCAAGATATGGATTTTAAAGTGAATGGAGGTTGTAAAAATGAAAAACCCACAATATATCGAAAACTGTACCATTCAAAAACTTTTTATTTTCATATCGAATTCAGCAAGAAAAACTACTTAAGAAAAGTAACCTCTTATACATGGAACATAAAAAAAATTATTTGTAAACATGTGCTAATATTCATGGACATCGTCGATGTTCACTCCATGAAATCTTATTTGAAATGAAAAATTTGCACTAGGCTTCGCAGCCAGCGTTGTACGGACGGACAAGCCAGCAGAGAAATCAAACAAAATTGAAATCCATCCCTCCATCCATCCAACATGAGTGTCAAGCGGCTGGTCAAACCGTTCACATGATCAAATAGTGAAGTTTGTCAAGCATGATGGACAGCATGAAGGATGGTGTGTACTGCCCTTATTGTTATGATATGCAATTAGCAAGGTAGAATTAACTTGTCAAACTGAAACCTTGCAACCATGAAATGTAGCGCCATCGCTGTCAAAAGGAAAACGAAAGCAGACAAGAAATCTGATAAAGTTTGTTTTAGTGTCATTCTGAACTCGACACTTAAAGTCAAGTGTCAAATGTCATTTAAATGTAGCTCTGAATTTCTGTAAATTTTCTACAAATCCAAATGATTGATCGCATTATTGCTGAAATGGAAGAAGGAAAGGATCGTGATCCGGATGCTGATTTTGGCGTGTACAACAAGACATTTGCGGATCTGAAAAATATTTTCGAAGAGGTTCTCGATTTGAAGAACAAAACCAGCACTAACGACGGCCACGCTATCAGAATTTTCGAAAAACAAAAATCTGCTTCCTTGCTTTTTGTAATGCTTAAAAAAATTAACCGTTTGGATAAATATCGCATACGGACAGGACGTGATGCGTTACAAAAGGAGAGAGTCCGCGTTGATAGCAAGAGACTGCAACTACAAAATTTACTATACGAGGTGAACCACATTAAAAGGGAAATACTACGTTGCTACCAATTTAAAAGCCAAGATGAAAGTATTGATTTGGTAGATGAGGAGGAATTCTATGAGAAAGCACCGATATCGATATCTCGTCCAGATATAACACGAGATGCAGAGCATACAAAACGTCTAGCTCGGTTAGAATGGGAACTTAATCAAAGGAAGGAACTTTTTGCTTTATGCAAAGAGCTAACAGTCTCAAAACAGAAAGCATCTGAGGAAATAGCCGGCAAATTGCAGCGTCTCAATTCGTATGCGCCCTGTGTTGCTTCGCTGCTGAAAGCAACTAAACCACTACAGCTGGCCTTAGATATGTCCGTAGAGCAAAAGTGGGAAATTGTTCGTTTTATAAAATTGCTGCCAAAACCCTTATATTTGGCTTATATGAATATTCACGCCTATGCTGAGGCATCTGATCCTAGTGTCAATGTGGTTATACTTGGCTCTGAAGATGACGTGAAACTTTATGAAAATACAACTGTTGCTGAAATTTTAGAAGAATGTGATGGTTCAGATTCTGATGAAATGGACACGGTTTCAAAAACGCACAAGAGTTATGTACGAAAAGAAGATGTTCTTACTCAACAACGTAGCATTGTGCTGCAACCTCATCCATTGGCAGTGAGCATTATATTAAAAAACACTGTTAATTCCAAAAAAAGCATAACTCTGAACTTACATTATTTTCCACAATTGGGTTTTGTTACTGTTGTAGCTGCTATAAATTTGAACGAAACTGGTTGCACTACAGGAGAGATTATGTCATCGGAAAACATACTTAGTTATTTGTATGAGAATGATGCTGGCGATGTCAGCCCAACAACAAAAATTTTATATCAACTTAAAAAGATTAACATGGTGGAGGATGACTGCCTTAAACATCTCAATAATAATAGTTTTGGAAAACCCTATAAATGGGCACAAAAAATGTGTGGTATTAATCTATTTGATACTCCCATTGACATTTGTGGAAAAGTACCTTTGGAAAAAATTATTCCCGAAATTTTAAATAGAATTAAAATCAGCTGGAATTCACGTCTATACCTTATTAAGCAAATTAATGCTTTGGAGAACAAAAATCTTGATTTATATCATTCAGTTTCAAAAGTTGCATATGTCAAACATTCCTGCAGCTTAGTTTTATGGACTTCCGTGACTTGGGAAGATATTCTTTCCAATGTAGCAACCACTAGATTTGTCGAATGGGAATGGATTAAACCAATCAATTTATTTTATCGCGCTGTTATTGTTCGTGGTTCATCGAAGTTAGAATGCTTTATTAGTATTTCAAATAGCTTTCCGATTGCATGTCCAATTTGGATTTTCTCAGTATCATGGAATGGTCAACATAATGCACTGAATAACTCCGCTATCAAGGACATGGAATACTGGACGAATTCAGTTACAGATCAAATTGAAAATAAATGTGCTGTACTGTCAACTCAATTGTCGCGGACTATGAGCAGTTTTGATATTTTTTTGGAAACAGAAGGTCAATTTTATAGTCCAGTAGAATTTTCTAAGGATAAGCACTTTGTGAAAACATTTTCAAAACGAATGCGTGCCCGTCCTTATAGATGTGTGGAAAATGGTACAAATCTTACTTTTAAACAATAATTCAGTTTACGAAAATGGCTTTTTTTGTAATAAAGAATATTGACTAAAACTTTTTTAATTTCTTATATTTGATCGAAGTGAGTATGCATATGATATATCCCTTTTGAAGTGACAAGGGATTAAATAATATTTTCACGGTAAAAGGAGGATTTCATATGGACAACTTAGATATAAACTCTCAGAGAATCACCTTTACTTGTTTTTTTTTAATAGGTCTTACTACAGGCGCTTTAATCTAATTTTTGTGTATCATGAATCGAGAAAATGTTGGAGAGAATTGCATGGATGAAAATGTTACATAACGCAATTTTTGACATTTTTTAAAACCCCTTGTCACAAAATGACGATCCCACTCACTCAATTAGCAATGTCGCACGTATGAAATTTTATTAATTTATTAGTTTAAATAAATAAGTTTTTTTTTAAATAAGGGTTTTTAAATAGAACTGATTTTGATCAAAATTGACGGTAAGAGATGCCACATTGATTTTTTAACCCATCCATAACGTTTTTATTCATTACATTGGCTTGGAAAATTGTCTTAATGTGATTACCTTAATGGCTTTGCATCCAAGGTACCACACTCATTTATCCAAGTGCCTCACTTCATTTTATTATCGTTACACGTAGTTCACGTAGTACGTGAAGTGACGTGAACGTAAATGACGACGTATGTATCTGGAACATATATATTTTTTAACTTGCATAGATTCTTTACCGACAATAATAAAAAGTATTTAACATTATAAAAATAGGCAAGTTAAAGTTTATTGATGCACATAAGTTTTTTTTTTTGTTTTCCCAATGGTTTGATTTATAGGTATAAATTCTTTAGTAAGGCCATCATTCCGATAAGTATTTAACAGCTGAAAGTTGTAATTAATAAAACTTTAAGATTCTGTGACATTATAGAATAACTAACTTCATACACTACTAAACAAGACTAAATCCTTGAGTCTGTTGTATGGCTTGCTGTAGTTTATATTTTAAACGCTCTTTTGTTTTATATCGCGGCAAATCCAGCAAGTTAAAACACGTGTGTGCCACTGGCAAAAATCGATCATCAGTTGTAGGCTGTATGCAAATCTGGTTCAGAAAACAAAAAAATTAGCTTGGGCTACTTGTTTGGGAAAAATATTCACTTGCCTTAATTGCCTTCATCCCTTCTATTGGTATGCGATCACTGCCAGTTAAATAAAGAAGAAAATTCTTTTTTTCACTTTCAGGTAGCTCATGAAATACCTCCCAAAACCATTTTATCTAGTAGAAGACGTATACAGGACTAAACATACAGAATTGATAAATATATAATATTTACAGTTTGGTCACTTGTTGAGTATCCATTTTTGTATTCGCAAGATGTTTCTAAAACTTGCCAGTCATATTCTTCATTACCCACTACAACTGCCATTAGTTCCTGAGGCTTAAAAATTTGCAGCACTCGACCCCAGCAGACCTGAAAACAGTTCCACATTTCTTCAATATAATTATTTAATTTAATCGTATGTAGTTACTTTCATAAATCCTTTTTGAAAAGCTTTAAATTGTTTTTCCACAGATTTGTTAAACACGAAATCCACATACAAGTCTACAAACTCTTTTCTAAAATCAAGAGATATATATATGTATATACAAATATTTTCTTAAAGTCAAATGGACCCTATATTGCAAAAAATTTACTCCACACAGTAACTTTATTACGAGATAATTGTTATCTGATCATTCTTGAGAATATGCTATAAAACTGCTTAACACTTTGCTTATTTTCAATTTTGAAACATTTGAATGCACTATTTAAAATCGAATTGCATTCATAATACATTTGTGGATGAGTATTTTTGTTTGCATAATAGGGTCTAAGTTTTGAATGCGATTTACTTATTTTCTAATGTCACAGGAATTTTATCTCCATTAGGCTTAAGAAGCTCAACTTTTGCCTCGCCAAATATATCACGTGTAATTTCAAAGTGTAAATCGAATACACTTTCGAAATCAGGATGTCCATAATTCAGAATGGTTTGCATTGAATTAGCTAATGAGGGTGATAGATCTCGTAAGTCACTCAAATCAACTGGTTCGTCAAGCAGCTTCTTATATAAAGCCAATGGAAAAGGTAAATTGATTATAGTGAAATTATAAATAGCTAGACCACAGATGACTCCAATCAGAAAGTACATATCGTCAGTTTCAAAAGACACATCAGCGAACCAAACTGCTCGCGAATCTTCGAATTCTTTAAACATGCCATACTTTGGATCGATAAGGTCTTTTAATAGAAACATAAAAAATTCCTTGCGAACACCACCAGCATCTTCAGCTTCTTCACCATGAAACTTTATCTAAAATTAAGGATATAAAGCGTTATTGAGAAAACATTGATTGATATTTAACTAAGTTCAACTTTCTGTAAATACATACCGGATTTAATATGGTAGCCAAACGAAAGATACGTTTTTTTCTTTTGCAAATATTTTTTTAGCTTCATACATAATAATGAAAATTTACGCCCAATTTTTGAAATATTATGCTAGGATTAAAAACTTTTAAGATATGCTAGGATTAAAAACTTGGTACTAAAAAAAGTTAGCTCTGTATACAGAAAACGGACATCACCTCCGATTTTTTTGAAGTGAACACTACTTCGAGCAAATTTACATGCATATACGTTGGGCGCGCAAATCGCTAGTTATAGAGTTTAGAAATTTATTTCAAAAAAATATCGTATCAAAATTAATTTAAAATGCTATAAAATGTGATTACCAATTTTTTAAAATTCTTATTAACAAATAAACAAAACTGACTTTATTCCCTTTAACATTTGTACGACCCATCACAGCTGCCAGCGTGTGCGAATATTTTTTTTTCATGAAAAAATTGCACAAAAAAATATTTTGGATAAGTAAGTTGCTATGCCGGCAATGATATATTTTTGGACTAATTTTCATTTATGAAGGAGTTTGTTGACGGAAGCTTTGATTTTAGACCAATAGGCATTGTATTTTATGTCTGCATAAACTCATCTTCACTCACCTTTAAAGGTTTTTTTAGATCACTTTCATTATATTGCATAATTTCTCGTAGAGTGTCCTGCACTAAATTTTCACGAGAAACATTCAAAACAATAAACTGCGAGACTTGAGGTCCAAATGTAAACATTGACAAGAGACCCTATAAAAGTAAAATGTCTTTTAAAAATACTCACAGAGCAACAATTATTTAAGCACATAAAATATCTTGACCTACAGTGTTTGCAGCATTTCGCATAGCAGTATGCATTTGAATTGCTTGGTCCGTTTGTAGCAAAGTGGTCTTCGCTGAAGCATTAAACAAAAATGGATAATTGCAAATATTAAATGCGTCCGGCTTAAATGAAAATTTGATTATTTTATGACACTACTTAAAATTCCTCAGACAAGCCATACACTTTTATCAAATAACCATTGTATATATTCTTGCTGAATGTCTACATAATCAACCAATTCCGTCCAATGAAATACTTCATAATGCAACTTTTCTGTTCTCTCAGAGTGATTGATACGATGAAGCATAACTAATATATTAAAAGCAGCCACCAAATTGGAGTTATAAGTAACAAGCTGGTTAAAAAATATGGAAGTAAAATTTAATGAGAGATATAAAATAGAAATCATCATGATAGTAAATATTAACATACTCTTTTCCCTGAATTTGTATTTGTGTTTGGAGCCATTTTACAACTTATTATATAAGCTACAACATTTTTGTAATTCGATATCAAATGCTCAAACACATCTGATGGTATTTGCGCCCACCACTTAGTGACAATCTTTTTTGGAATTTCCTTGAGTTTAATCACTGCATTACTAAATTCTGTGTGAAGTTGCACATAGTTTTTAGCATTCACAAACTCATGATAAAGTGGTAGGATTAAATAAATGCGTAAAGTTTCAACATCAGCAGGTGACGAAGTTAACGACTTTAAGAGATCATTCGTTAATGAATCCCAAATCTGAAATTTGACAATTTGTTCTAGACATTCAAATTTAATCGAAATTTACACTTACAATTTGTTTTAGGCTTTCATTTTCAATTTTACTAAGGTTCTCAAAGGCTTTTCGTGCTTGCGCCAAATCGATTCCATGATGCTTAGATGTACAACAAAAATGCTTATCTCCCAATTGTAAAAACGAACCATTGAGGCATGCTTGACTTTTAAAAATTAACTCAATCGAATTTAAAATATCCAAATCGACGGAAGAGTCACTTTTTATAAGCGCACATTCCTTTGTGAATTCCTTTGTAAGTTGTAGTATTTGCGTTTTAGGGCTGAAAAAATTTAAGTTTATTAAAGATTTACAATTGGAGTAACAGGCAGAGCTAGGAAGGAATCTTTCCTTTGGGGATCGAATTTCTGTTAATTACTGGAATGAAATCAATAAATAATTTCTTTTACCATGGAATTGGTAAATCGATCCTTCTGTATATTCAAGCTTTGACAAATATCTGATCAGGTTGCAATATACAAACTTTAACGATGCGTTATCGGTTACGATGAGTATTTTTATTACTTTATGTGAAATAAAAAAAATTATTTTGAAAATAGCAGTCCATATAGGAGCCGAAAAATAATGTTTTCTGAACTTTAGACTAAAACATTTTGAAATGCTAGAGCAATTTTGCGTCGAAAAAATTATCATACATTTTTTAAATTAAAACGTTTTTAAAGTGTTGCCTTAGGTCATCAACCTTGAACTGAAAACTTACTCATAGCTTCTATAATCAAATGCAGGCATTTTTTCATTATATTCTGACGTTGTTACAAGACAATGATCTCCACCGGAGAATATTTGCTTAACTACAGCTGAAACTGAGATTGTTTTCGATGCATCGGTCTGAATCAGAGCTGAACCACTGGGCGAAACCTAAATGGGATAAAAATTTTAAATTAAAGCATATGTAGTATTAATTTAATTTGCTGTTATTATTACTTACCCAAGGACCAAGAACGACTTGTGGTACTGTTGAGCTATTCGTAGATCGTGTACCTAATTGACCGGCACATCCTAAACCAAAGCCATAAACTCTACCACGTGAAGGCACCAAAGCTAAAGTGTGCCTTGTGCCACATGCTACCTGTGTTATTGTGCTACCCATAAGTTCTAAGACCTTACGTGGCAACACTTCATTTGATGTACTTCCATGGCCAAGTTGACCATATGTACCAGATCCACATGTAAATACACCACCATCGTTCGTTAAAAATACCGAAAATTCATCGCCACAAGCAATATAGCGGATGCCTATGCTCCGCAAAGTCTTAAGTTGTGTTGGATAGTAACGATTTTTATCATCATTTAGCCCAAGTTGACCACAATTATTACGTCCCCAGCCAAAAACAGCACCAGATTTAGAAATAGCGAAACTGTGGTTACCGCCACATGCGATGTAAGAGAAGGGGATTCCTTTGAGGGAGGTGACCGACATCGGTTGGCTAGCATGTACAAGTTCATTTGTACTAGCTACTCCCAACTGTCCATATATATTTGATCCCCACGTGAATAATTCACCGCCTGAAAGATTTGATTAGTATAAAATAAAATAATAATGAAGTAGGACCAGGTGTTGGACAACATTAAAATTGTGCATTGTTGATATAATGAATTTACTCACAATTCGACAAGGCCATACAATGATTATTGCCACATGCCATTTGAACTATATGCTTTGAAACCAGTTGCTTTATTATTTTCAATAAAGTTGAAGTATTTTGTCCATTCCCATTTCCTAGTTGACCATAATCGTTGCTTCCCCAGCTGAATATTTGACCCCATTCATTTAATGCTAGAGAATGGTTGGCACCGCATTTTATCATAGTTATGGCATAGTTTTGCAATTCGGAAATTAGTTCTAAAAATTCAAAATATAAGCTGAAATATTGTTAAGATATAGAAAAAAATACACTAAGCTACTGTTCAATATTTACATAGCCCCGTATGAACTAGGAACAAAATATCACTTTTATTTTGATTGGTGAAAATAGCTAAACGTTTTTAGCAATTATTAAGAAATTATTTTTTTTTAATATGTTAAAAGGGATAACATATCCCATATATTTTCTGGGAAAATTATTGAATGATGAAAATACAAAATATGTCATGTAAAAGCAATTTTTGTCATGTTTTAAATAGATGCACTACTTTACTACAAACGAAACAAAAATATGAAGCGAAAATTTAACACAACTGAAACCAAAACTAATTTTTTTTTTTCGTGAAATGCAAGCATATGAGGATTCAGTACATACTAAATATCGACATACGTGGCCTTTTTGTTGGTAGTTCATGGCCCAGTTGGCCGTGGTCATTGCAGCCACAGGAGAACACTCTTCCGCTAGCTGTGAGAAATAACGTATGCAAACGTCCACATGCTATTTGTATTACATCGCCTTCTGGTGGTGTCCAAGACAATTCACGTGGTGTTACTATCTGTTATGAAGTATTGTATGTTAATTTTGTAATCAGTTTTTGTTTTGTGTCATAAGTTACCAATTCATTCTCGATGCCTCCTAGCCCAAGTTCACCATGGGCTGTATTGCCCCAACAGTACATGACCATGCTGCAAACGATCTCTATTCTAAAAAAACTGCTCAAGGAAGTTTGTTTTCTATAGAATTCCGGATCAAAATCGTTGCACTGCGCTTCATTCGCTTCGTTGGTTGGATTGTTCTAGAAGAACAAATTTAAATGGGTTTTTAATCTAGTTGCTGTTGTGGTTTAATTTTTTAGAATATTTCCTATGTTCCAAGACCTTCGAAAGCCACAGAATTAAATTATTCTGTAATTCAATTAAAGTAAATGCAGTTTTGACTTCTGAGCGTTGTTTTGAATTATCTTTAATTTGTTTTTTGTTATGTTTTTTTACAAACGAGTTTTTTTTTAATCCAAATTTTAGCGAGTTCACTACTTTGCAATTTTTTCTTTTCTTGTAATTTTTAGAAACGTAAAGTTATTATTGACGTTTTGTCATTCTATCGGCTTTTGTTTTGACTTTGAAAGTTTCAAAAGTTGACATTTAATTGAATTTAACTGTTATACAAACATTTCGAAAAATCTCTAGAGTCTTCCTTGTGTAGAATATTGTTCATCACTAGACATACCCCACTTCTCTTCCTTTTTCCTTGCACTCACAGAAAGGAATCCAATCATAAATTTTAAAGGTTATTTTGTTTTGGTTTTCACAAAAAATTAAACATTTCTGAGTACCACAATTTTCTGTTTTCTTCCTTTACATATTTTCTGATAAATTGTTTATTTATTTTTCTGGTCTGCAATTCACCTCCAAAAGTATTGAATCTATCAAGAGGTGAAAATTGAAAAAAATGTTGAAATAAATCAGGACAGTGTTGAAAATGTCGAAAAATATGATATAAATCGAAAAATCTCCAAAATTAAAAACACATCTAAAAATCTCGAAAAAAGTATAAAGCAATTTCCAAAAAGTGAATAAATGTTGCAAGTGTAAATGTTGAAAAAGTAAATAAATTTGGTAAACGTCCATGGGGCTTATAGTTTCCGATTTTTTCTTTCGCCACACCCTTTACTCTTACTGAACTTTTTTTAAATGCACCTCTGCTCTGTTAACTTATACTGAGCACGGAGTACGCTACGACAAATCTCTAATTACAAAAAGAGCACAAATTTTGAATCTAAATAAAAAAAAAACACATCTACATACGTTTTGGGTCTCCTTTTTTCATGACAGACTACGGTTTGGGGCCTATATATCTGTTGATAATTTCACTTATGAAAATACGTCAATACCCTAATTTTTTAAATCCGAGCACGTTCAGAGTTAAGTAAGTACCTAAGCAAAGCTATTGTCAATTTAAATCAGATCATTCAGATTGTGACCAGAGCGTGATCGGAACGTCCATATGTTTCTCATTTAACATGTATTTTGGCAGAATTCAAGGATATGTTTAATTACGGTGTTCAGGGCGCGCTCTGATTCTGCTTTAAGACATGATCATAAAAAGAAACACATCAGCGTTAATGCACTGCGTCATTCGATTTACTACCAAGATTCTTTCAGAGATGTTATATTAAGTTGTCAAATTAAAATGAGAAAGCTTTATAGTTGTCAAAATCCAAAACAAAACGTTAACAAACAGAAATGTGAACTCATTTTGACATAAATATTTTCAACAAATTTATAGGGTGCGTTTTTATTTCTCGAGCACGCTCATTTTAATATTGCAGTATATTTATTAAAAGAAAATCACGTTTTATTGATGGCTTTTCCTACACTTGGTGCTCAACAAGGTAATCCAAAATTAAATAAATTGCATCACAAAAACTGCAGCTTAAACTTTCAGAAACGAACCGAAAAATTCTTGAAGATTTGCAACTGAAAAAGCAGCTGTTGCAAAAAGGAGTTTCGCCCGTTACGGGCACCATTGCTGGATTTGGTGGAGCTGGTCCGGTTGTTACAAATACAGCTCAGGTGAATATAATTCTATTTTAAATAACTTTGCTGATATCAGATGCCTTCGACACAGTTTCTAGGGCAGTCATCGGAATTCGCGCAAAGTACTTTGCTTACACCGCGTTCCGCTTTTAATCCGACGAGTACAACAACACTGGGATATTTTATAACACAGGATTCCTACTACGGGAACACATTTATACCCGTACTGCCACGCTTAGATCCATTACCACAAACTCATCCAGCCAAATAAGCAGCTAACCCACTCAAATTCACTACAATGGCACGCATTAAACTTAGAAAACTCGAGGAGTACTTGCAGGGAGTTGATGGATTTGCGAAACCAAAACTACTACTAGAACAGTATCCCACACCACCTCATATTGCAAGTTGCATTCTTTATAATATTCAGGTTGATATAGTACAATTTTTTTAAAATATTTTCTTGTATACATAGGAATTTGTTTTTCATTTATAGACTAACTTTGATGATATTGATGGTAAATTAATTGGCGATTTAGGTTGTGGAAGCGGCATGCTCAGCATTGGATCATTTCTTTTAGGGGCACAGTTGACAATTGGCTTTGAAATCGATGGAGATGCAATTGATGTAAGAATATATACAAACAATTTCGGACAATTTCATATGAATTATGAGTCGACAGGGTATTAAATATGTACATGTAGTTTAGATTACTGATATTTTTTCAGTAAATTCTTAAACTAAGCTGCGCCATGATCTTAAAAATATAAAATAGATTACAAAACTGTTGATGTTATGCCAAAAAATATTTTTTTTTTTGTATCTGGTGCGAGTTAGGCCACAGTCAGTAAAATTTTCTAAAATAAATATAAAAAGAAATAAAGAAAATGATAAAAAATTCGTACTATGAAAAGTGTGGTGGAAATCGTTACTAAAGGTATCCGGATTTTCAGTGGTAGTAGTTAAGGATGTTGTAAGATTGGGAAAATCAGATTTTCAATTAAAAAATTGCTGGTGTTTTTTTTAAAAGGGCTAAACCCGAAAGATTTTTATGGACTCGATTCGAGTCCTTAGTCAGCTTATAGGCACTTTGGCCTCAGTGACAATTTTGCCGCTCCATTCCGTGTTAAAAATTTTGAAATTTCCATTGCCGGCCATAAGCTATTTATTTATTTTTGCACTTAAGGTTTTTCGCAATAATGTAACCGAAATGGAATTACCTTCTGTTGACTGTATTCAAGCTGATGTGCTAAGCTTGCCCACAAAATGGTCCAATATTTTTGATACTATCGTTACAAACCCGCCATTTGGTACTAAATATAATGCTGGTATGGATATGCTTTTTGTAGAAAGCGGAATACGATTGGCAACAGGTGCTGTTTACTCATTACATAAAAGTTCAACAAGGTCCGTATTTTCTATATTTCACATTATAATTTTACTTATTCTGATTTATTTCAGACAATTTATTTTGAAAAGGGCCAAAGAATGGAAAGTCAAAGCCGAAGTTGTAGCGGAACTAAGGTATAACATTGAAGCATCTTACAAATTCCACAAAAACAAATCTCTTGACATTGAAGTTGATTTTTGGCGTTTCGATGTCACTAGCAAAGATTTGTAATTAAAACAAAAACCAAGCGCATTTAAAATTTTATAAAAAATAAAATTTAATCTTAAACAAATTTCACATAAAATTAAAGTCTTTTGGAATCCAAATGTATTAATTTATTCAACTTGAAAAACTACACCTTGGGCGCATGCCAGTTCGCCTGAGTGATTGACAGTTATTGTAGCACGTTTGCAATACTGTTTCCAAGCATCGGAACCCGATTCACGTCCTCCACCAGTATGTTTTTCACCACCAAATGCGCCACCGATTTCAGCACCATTTGTCGTCGTGTTAACATTAACGATACCACAATCAGAACCCTGGGCACCAATCCATTTAAATACCTTAGACATATCTTCCGTGAATATGGCTGAGGATAAACCTTGTTCCACTTCGTTGTTCCACTCAATCGCTTCTTCAATGGATTTTGTTTTTAAAATATAAACAATTGGTGCAAAAGTTTCACGATGTACAACAGTCGAATCATGCGGTAAACCTGTTACTATTGTCGGTTGAACAAAGTAACCATCGCGATTAATAGTCTTGCCACCAAATGATATTGTTCCTCCAAGGGAAATAACATCGGCAATAGTTGCGTTATAGTTGTCAATAACATATTGTGCATGTACGGGTCCTACGAGAGTATTTGAATCCAGTTGATGTCCAATTTTCCCAAGCACCTAAGGAAAAGAAAAAACAGCATTATGCATAAAAGTTCAAAATAAGAAATTAAACTCCAGGACACTACAATTATTTAATATATATACATAGGATTATTAACGAATTCGTACCAGCTTATATTTTTCTACAAGTTTAACCACAAACTTTTCGTAAAGCTTCTCATGTACTATAATACGTCGTGTTGTGGTGCACCTTTGGCCTGAAGTCCCAATGCATCCAAAAAGTGCTGCTTCGATTGCCATTTTAAGATTGGCATCTTCATTTACAATGAGAGCATTATTGCCACCCAATTCAAGAATCACTTTGCCAAAACGACGCTGAACTGTAACACCAACCTCGCATCCAGTTTTACAGCTGCCGGTAAAGGAAACCAATTTTACTCGATCGTCTGATATTAATGTTTGACCAACATCTGCACCACCTTGGCAAAGTGTGGCAATAGGTGGTAAATTATTGCGTTTCAAAACATTGGCTACAATTTTTGTAGTAGCAACAGAAACCAGTGGTGTAGTGGGTGCTCCTTTCCATAAAACGCTGTTACCTGTAATCTGTAATTAATTTAATTCTGATATAAGTACGTACTGCATAAGTTTGACTCAGAAGGTTTGACAAAAATCATTAATTTCGAAAGTTGTTTTTTTATGAGTGTTTTTAAGACAACACTCCCTACAGATTTATTATGTATAGTTACCAAAGCAATCGCAGCATTCCATCCGAATACTGCATTTGGAAAATTATAAGCTGAGATGACACCAACCAAACCAAGTGGACGCCAGGCCTCCAGTATAGTATGTTGTGCACGTTCTGAATTAATCATTTGGCCAGAATATATTCTTGACAGACCAACAGCATAGTCACAAATGTCGATGAATTCTTGTACTTCACCTTGACCTTCGCTATAAATTTTGCCCACTTCTAGACTGACCAATTTTCCTAGCGGCTCTTTGTATTTGCGCAATTCATCACCTATCTGACGTACTATATCTCCTCGAACAGGTGCTGGCACTTGACACCATTCTTTATAAGCTGCAACACCAACGCGTATGGTTTCGTTCATTTCATCGACAGTACCAGTCTGCACTGTAGCAATTGGTTTTCCACTACCTGGATCTAATGAAGTGACAACTGTACCAGAACCACTCCAGGAGCCATTATAAACACCCGGATTAGTTTGTGTTATACCAATGTCTTTTAAAAATGAATATTCCGGTTCGTCTATCAGATAATTGCTATGGCGGGTGAATGAGGTGTGAAAAGATGATGCAGCTTTTGCCAAGTTGTATGGTGTGCGCATAATCCACCGATTAAACATAAGCTGTGCCATTGTTCTGAAAATAAAATGCAAAGGGTTGTGTAGAAAAGAATTATTATTTTTAAAGTTTAATAAGTTATCGAGTATATGTATGTGTGGAGTGTTATTCCATTAGTGACGGTTACATTAAGTGACGGAGAAAATTAAAAATATTTGTATAAGACATGCACTAAGCTCGAACAAAAATCTTAATCTGTCAATGGCCTTGATATACATACATATGTATGTATACATACATATGTATGTATATCATACATATGTATGTATATCCTTAACATTATTCTTTTAATACTTAGAAACTCTTAATTAATAACTACATTAACTAAGAAATTGAACTCCAGGATACTACACTTATTGAATATGTATAGGGTTATTAACCGGCAATATATTCTAGAAAAAATATGGCTTTTCATTTGAACATATTCACTTCTTTTTGCACTTACAGAACAAACATCAAACTGCTTGAAATTAATTAATGCTCTCCATCGGTTGAGACTGGTTATGTGTTTGTAGACTCCAACATAAAATGTTGAGATACTAATTCGACAGAATGGAGGACATAAGTATAAGAGAGAAAGAGAGAGAGAGAGTAGGAGATTTGATTAGCTATGAGGAGCTTAAATATACCGTACTTTATGGAACATAATGTCTTAAGTAATATGGACCCATTCTAGATTTTTTTCTACCCCATTCCGTTGTGTCCATAAGCAGCTCATACTCTAAAGTAGTAATTATCTAATTATTTAGAATATTAATTATTTTGAAATTCGACCAATCTCAATCTCTAGTGATCACTTTGCAGAAAGCAAGACAACTTCCGTACAGATCATATAGTAATGTTCAGGTATATAACCTGAAGAAATTTGCGAAGGCAAAACGTGCCTGTATGTTCCTTGATTTATTTCACAACTACTTACGATAGCATATAGAGAGGGTCGATTTGAAACGCTCTGAAAACAAGTAATATTCCTATAAAACTTATTAATATACTTAGTTAAGGCACGCACTACAGACTTAAATGCCGCATGGTGTACAACAACAATCTCATTGCTAATCAATCCAAATACTGGAGTCAATCAGAGTTGCTTGATGTGGTATTTCCAATAGTGCTGAACAATATGCTAAGCCATTCTCACACTGGGAACTATAGGATCGAATAGGACTCTTAGGGTCTTCTTTAAAACTGGCTCATACCGACGATATCGCTTTCTATAATCAAGATCATCCGAAATGAAAACCAAACTTAAAAGGCTTAGAAATCTGGCAGCCACTGTTGTGCTTACTATGAAAACCGAAGCCGTATCAGCAAGAATGCTTCATTCAAATTTTAACATATACGGTAACGACATAAGCATAAATTGTTCTGAGTGTTGTCACTACCAAATACGTACGTCAACATGGAACACGTATTAGCAAGAGTAAACAGAGCAAGAGGTGTCTGCTCAAATCCATACAATTTGGAAATCAAACAACATTTGAGCACACACCACAGAATACTAAAAACAAATGTTGAATCAGTATGCTTGTGAATCTTGATTCCTTCACGGGGGTTCCATTACCACGAATACATATTTTAGTAAGCTCCGGTTTAAGGTTAATATTGAGCACTTGCTTCGCCGTACAATCTCGAAACACGAACTTCATTTGGGTACCAATGTTACTTTAATCTAATCATGATCATGATAGCTTTGTCGATCAGCGCTTTGGTGTACGTCGCAGGCTGATATAGAGGAAAAGACTCGTGGCGATTATATATCAAAAATCGAAATGTACTAGCACGGCAAAAGACAACCAGTCGGGGAAAGAAATAATTATTGTAAAACCTTTGCTCAGGCACAACTAACCTAATGATGTCTTAGGATATAAGTAGTATTTTTTTATCACTGTTTGTTTAGAGAATAATATTAGTATTTTAGCATGAGCTAATTTAAGGTGAGTTAAACTTAAATAAAAAAAATGTTCCACTTATTTGAACCGCTCTAATGTACACATGCATTTATGTATTCAGCTTATCAATTAATATAAAATAATTTTTACATTTTCGTCACGATCTTTGACAATAACATAACACACCTCTTATAGGGTACATGTTTTGTAAAGAGAAATAATGAATTTGTTCACAACTACCAACCTACTTTTGATCTTAGGGATATTTGGAAGATAAATTAAATTCAAGATTAGCAATATCTAAAGTAAATTTCATTTCTACATGTGCACATTATCAGTTATTCACTTTTTGCTAGAATTTCACATCGATAATATATAAAGTTTCTGTCAAAAAAAACCTTCAATTTAAACTGACAAATATCTCACGAAACTATGGCTATGATTCTCTCTCTTCAAGTCTCTAACTTAAACTGACATGGAACTGCTTTTATTCTTGCTGAACCGATGTTGGCAATTTTGTATTATCACTCGCTCTGAGCACTCGGGTAAGTCGAACCGGTATTATACATCGCAGGCGGTAAGTGCGATAAGAAGTGCGTTATCAAATCACGAGAAAAATAAACAAAAAAAAAAAAAACAACAAAGAGCAGGCAGGCCCTAATACTGGTTGCCAATATAAATTGCTTTAGAGATAAAACTACATTAACTGATAGCAGAATCAATGTTCATAAATACACGAGATGTGAAGATTAATTCATGAAGTACTGTACCATATAAAAGTTTTTTAAAATCAAATTATTTCAAGTAAACATTTTTGATGGATAAATTTTGGAATTTGAAAAATTGTAAAAATCTTACGCCAAAAATCAGCCAACATGGCTAGCCACTTAATTTTTCATTCTTATGTCAAAAAACTCATAGCCAAGCATTATAAGTCGTTATTTTAAAAATAATTCTCACAAAATTTCAGCTTCCTCGCTCAAACCTGTCAATGGCACGAACAGATTTTATGTCTGATTTAATAGAAACTTGACCACAAAATGGACTTACTAAACCTTTGCCTTATGTGCCAAGGTATAGCGTTTTAGGTATTTTAGTTGTATGGGAGGTGCCAAACCCTATTGTAAAACCCCGCCTACATTTTTCATATGGCTGAAATCGCGAACAATATACATACATATATCCAAAGGAGTCTTATTTTGTATTGGAATTAAAGAAAATTCTCCTAAGATTTCAGCTTCCTAAGCCAAACCTATACACCGCGCTAACTAGTATTTACTAAAAGAAAAATAAAAATTCAGATATCAAAGAGCAAAATGGTGGTCGATTTTGCGAGGAATGTCCCATATACAAAATGTAATCTTAGTATTTTTGTATCGAAGAGACTGAACTGAGTAAGCATAGGTGTACAAAATGGAAACTCAGTATTTTTGTGTTAAAGAGAATATTTTTTTTATATTAATGAAATGTTTTTTAGAGATATCAGAAAATTTGATAAGAAGAGCTTTGCCTACAATGCGAAGAACGTTACACGTACGTTACAAGTTACAAAATCTCACCATCAAATATAAATTAGTTTCTCGAATGTGGTGCACCAGCAGCTGAAAGCTTTTTTATTATTTATATTCATTTTGCACTTCATTACGAAACATCTGACCTAACTGACGTCCAAATAAAGTAGTCAGCTAATGTCAAACAAAAAGCTTTTTGAAAATGCGATCGCAAAACGAGCTGTTTTTGATGGCAGTGTGAAAGCTTTATAGTTTTATATGGTTGAATTTATTTTTTTTTCCAATTGCCAAAGGTACTTTAGGTAATTTATGCGCTTTTTAAAAACTAAAGCGAGTTTTGTGTATAGTAAAAAACTCTGAACTTCACTTTTGGACAGCTTTTGGGTAGTTTTTCACACTACAAATTTCTATTTAAATAAGCTATTTCAATACCTTTCCAATGATACACAATACTCGCTGGACACGTTATTTTTTTTTGATTTCTTGTACGTAATTGGACTCAATTAGAGCAGATTGAACCAAAATTTCCCACAATCCCAAAATTATTGAAGATAATCGCTTACAACGTCAGGAATATTGTCCGTTTTGACAAAATTCCTGATCGGTATATAGAGGTCAACGACATTCGAAGTGTACTTTGATCTCTTAATTGAAATAACATCTACAGATCAAAGGTCACTTCGAAGTCCTTGACTTCTATGTGTGTAACAAGACCACTAATATCAGTGGTCAAACCATAGGCTTAAATCTTGATTAAGACATAGCCACATATTGTAAGACCGGCCCGTTATTTACAAATATTCAAGTATCTATATTTCATTTTTTATTTCAATTCAATTCAATTTTTATTTTTATTATAATATTTACATACATACATATTGGTAAACTTATTTCGTAAAGAGTTCAAGATTATATCTTTCTCAACTTAAATATACAATGGCTTAAATAATATGTACACGAGTTCACAAAATATTTTTGGAGGGAAAAAATTTTTAAAAACCCTATACAAATTTACAATAAAACTTACATCTATATCTACCTAAAATACTATTAACTTGAGACTAGCTCATTAATATGAGAATATTCAGAGATTTGGCATCTGATAATAAAGTTTTCGGAATATCGGTTTAATTTGGCGACAACTAAATCTATGTTTGCAAGTGCATGTAACCGTTCAGTAGGATAGAACCTAGGCTTATTGTACATAAGTTTGAGTAGCTTATTTTGAGCAATTTGCAGTTTCTTCAAGTGACAATTGGCGCTTGTTGACCATACCGGGGAAGCGTAAAAAATTACAGCGTGAAATATTGACTTCAGTTATAGCAAACGTGTTAGAACTTTTACTTTGTTCTGGATGTAGGAAATGTGTTCTTTAAACTTCATTTTTGGATCAAGGATAATACCGAGGTATTTCACTTTCGATTCCCAATTTATTAAGTTGTTATCGAAGCTTAAGCAATTTTGGGGAATGAAACATGATTTCCGTTTTCTAGTAAAATAAATTGCTTGTGTTTTATGGGAGTTAACAAGAATTTTCCATTAAAAGAAGTAGGATTGTATGACTGCCAAGGCCATCTACAGATTTGAGGTTATTTCTGAAGCCATTAATGCGGTGCAAAGCACCGCTGTGTCGTCAGCGAAAATTGATGTAGTGCAGTTATCTATTATCAGAAAATCGGCCGTGAATAGATTGTATAAAATAGGGGAAAGACATGAGCCTTGGGGACAACCAGCCTTAACAGCTACGCTGACAGAGCTAGTATTGCCAATATAAACTTTGAAGGACCGAGCTAAGAGAAAACTTTGTACTATTTTTATGAGATGAACTGCAAAGTTTAATTGAATCAGTTTATAAATAAGCCCATCGTGCCACACGGAGTCAAAGGCGGCCTTAACATCTAACAGTACCATACCTGTAGAGAACTGATATCTAAAAATTGTATTGACTATGTTTCTTATTCTAATTAATGGATGTGTAGTGTTGTGCTCTCTTCGAAAGCCGAACTGTTGTGGAGGCAGAATATTATGAGTTTCAATAAACTCGTTTAGTTTAATTTTTATTACCTTTTCAAGAATTTCACTTACGGATGAAAGCAAGCTGATTGGACGGTATGAAGAGGGATAGTCCGAAGGTCTGTTTGGTTTCCTTATAGGGATTACTTTAGACTCTTTCCAAATCTGCGGGAGTAGCATTAATACAGACAGGCGTTTATTATTAATGTGAGGTACTTAGTGCCTCTGTTTGGAAGAGCTTTTAAGCATTTGTTGTTAATGCCATCAACGCCAGGAGATTTGCTGCTTTTTAAATTTTTAATGAGGTTAGATATATCTGAAGTAGAAGCCATAGATTGACTGTTAGAAATTGGGTCAGTTATGCGCAACCATTCTAGGGTGTTGTTTACTTCAGCAATGGTAACAGCGTCACTAAGATTACTAGAAACTTCATGATTCAAAGCAAAGGTTTGAGCCAGAATTTTGCATTTTTCTTCATTTGTAGTGTAGTGAGAGCTATTGTGCTTTAAAATTGGCATAATGTTAGGCTTCTTCCTTAAAATTTTTGTTAGGTTCCAAAAAGGGGAAGAGCCTTTATCCAAAGAAGACAATAATGTATTCCAGGAATTATTTTTAAATTTACTAATTTCATCACTAATGAAAATATTTAGCCTCCTCAATTCATACTGGTCTTGGATGTTTTTATAACGCTGCCAATGACGTCGATAGTTGTTTCTTAATCGAATCAAGCTTTTGATATGATCTGGTAGAGCCCTTCTCACAAAAGATGGTGCTTTTTTTGGTACGCTTTGATCAATGGCCTCGTTCAACACATTGCTAAAGTTTTCTATCATTGTGTCAACATTCTCTTGACTTCTGATAGTTTTCATCCATAATCTGAAGTCTTCTTTGAATGATTCGGGAATACTGATTCCAATTGGCATTTCTCTAGTCATATTTAAAAAGTTCTGAAACATTAGTTTGACGAAATAGTGCAACTTCTACAGGCAGATGGTCGGAGCTTAAATCGTTTATAGCAAGGGCAGCCGAAACAATCTCTTTGACGTTTGTTAGGAAAAAATCTAAAGTAGAAGATTGTCTATTTGGATTGGATGGAATGTAGGTGTGATAATTGGGGAAAATGATATCGATGTTATAGGAATCTAATTTTTCAAGCAGCAGATTTCCCCAACAATTTGCTCTTGTACAACCCCAAGTTTGGTGCCGACAGTTAAAATCGCCGCCTAAAATGAATTTATTATGTCTAGACAACCTATGAATATCAGCTGCAAACCTACGTTTTTTATTGTTATCTCTTCCAGCTAATCCCCCCGGAAAGTAACATCAATAAATATGAATACAATCCCCGGTATTTGTAAATAATTGAATACCTAAATTCTCAATTTCGTTAGTAGCCACAATTGGCAGAATTTTCGATAGCATCTATTCAGGATCGCCATGGTCTTCCAGCATGTCAGGATTTTGGAAGCCGAAAGAATAAAACCTTAAGTTAGGCAACATGAACTGTCTAATGATAAAAAGTTTCAACATTCAGTTGTTGGTACTGCGCTACCAAAGTAACAGTGAAGTTGTTATATCGATAAAATTTTCAATAATTAAGTGAAAGATACAAATGTTATTTAGTTGTAAGACCCTTTTGCCAATATAAAACAAAAATCATTTTATAATTCATCAAAATGGAAGTAATGGAAGAAGGGAATCTTATGGATAGAGTTCCAATTTTGCTACAAAGGGACTTGCAGTATTATCAGGTAACTGATAAATTCCATAACTTTGATAATGTTATATTTTCAATTATATAATTTAGACGCATCAAAATGTTCTGCAGGAACGCATCTGTCCTGGAGTAGTTGGTGGAAAATTGGATTTTCCTAGATATGCATCTTTTGCAGCAATTAAAATAGTGTTGTGGTTAGTATGCGAAAATGTGTGAATAATTTTATATATTAGAGTGTCTGTTTTCCTGGAATTGACTTTTCAACACTAGTGCACTTTAGGAAAATGATTGCAAAAAAAGAATAACCGGCCTTCCAAAAAAAACAATTTCTGCTTGTTATAATAAACAGTAAAATTGTTTGTGGGATAAAGTTATATTGATTTTGGGATACAGTTTATGACCATTCAACGATATGGCTTTTTTTGGTCGCCAATATTAAAAAAAATATTTTTTGTGTCGTCAAAACTTGATGAACACAAACCATCCAATTCCCAACTTTTCGAGAAATTTTGAATTCTTACCGGGCCCGTTGCTTTGATATCGAATTTGAGCCACTTGGCAGCCCTGACGGAATGCTATGTTTCGAAGCCTACACTCAGGATATATTCACTTTACTATTCCTTTTTTAACTCATTGAAAAAATCGTGGCAGGTATAGAAAAGTATATATATTCTTGATTAGCGTCACATCCTGAGTCAAATTAGCCATGTCCATCTGTCTGTCTATCGGCGGAAGAGATCACGATGACGGTAAAACCAAGCGATATATTTATATACTCATCTTCCTCATCGAATAAAATTTATTACGCAGGCTACACCATCAAACATAGCTCATGGGATTGAAAATTAACAAAATCGGTGCACGGACACGCAAACTGCTCATACACAGAATCATTTAAAAATTTGATCTAACCCAATTTCTTAAAAATACTAGGAATCTCTATGCTGAGAGAGTTATTTAAGGTAAAGCATCCATATTTTACACAAATACAATGAAGGGTGAAGGCCCAACACCTGTTTATGTTGGGTATATTTCGACAAGAGGGCGTGGCAATTTTCATATAAGCAAACATTTAAAAATGTTATACCGTGCAAACTATGTGAAGTAACCAAATTTTTGAAAAAACCTAGACATGGACAAAATTTGGATGAATTTCAACAAAGATGCGTGTCACCTCCCATGCAAAAAAAAAATTCACAACGCTATACTGATAGAATTATTTAATGTGTGTTTTGGGACACCTGGTTTAAGAAGTCACCTAAATTTGCGACTGAATTAAGGCAACTGTCAATATCATTGAATCATTCTTCTCCAATAGAATAAGCTTGATCTATGATATTGGAAAATGCTTCTGCGGTGGACAAAATTACTTTTATTTTGTCCACTACTGCCAGCCAGTTTGCACATAAAGTTGAGTTTTTATTTCGGCTATGGCTAAAGCAACATACCTACCCACCTATACCACACAATCACCCCCCTTATTATGTCAGGCGAAACAAGTGAGTGATTAATTTTCATCTGCCTATATCTTGAAGGTGTACGTCTGAATTGAAGCTTTTGTTTTGTTTATAGTTAATATTTGCAGAGATTATAAATTTCTTCTGAACAATAACACACATTCGTTATGAAATCATGCAAAATTAATTGAAACTTTTAAATACGATTTTTTCTTAAAGGTGGGAAGATGAATATTTTGCCTCATATCGAAAGTACTCAGGGCTATTGCATACCGAACAAGAAATAGCAGATGGTGATTTTGTATGAATCGCTATTAAATGAGATGTAAGATTTTCGTAATGACCAAAATAATTATGTTTCAGGCAACTGCTGTTGTAAAAACATCGGATCCAGATAAATTTGTTAGTTTAGTTACGAAGTCAGGAGACTTGCTATTGGAACATTTGCATATTTTATCACAGGAATCCTTAGATCATGCCGATCTTACAGTATTGACTGCAACAATAGGTGCTGCTGCTTTAATTAAAAACTGCTTGAATGTTTATATGCAGGCTGCAACAACAAAAATATGTCCACCAAAAGGAGATGAATGTGGTGGTGCACTAAAGGTATGTCGTAAGTATTTTAAAAATGATAAAGATTTTAAAATAAACCTTATGCGCTTAATGTGGTCGATCAAAAAATAACTCTTTTGACAATTTCAGCTTTCATATAAGCAATATTCTCAGATGTCCGAGGCATTAGCGGAACGACTTTTAGATTTGCATTGTCGGCTACTTTTGCTTTACATCGTACAGGATGCCGATTCTTTGCATTGGGAAGATACACATCCATTTTTCGAATCAGAGCGTGGCTCATATACTATACAAATGTGGTGGCATTACATACGTGGTACTAAGGATGATCTCTGGAATTCAGTTCCACCAAAAATGGCACAACGAATTTTCGGTGGAATGTTAAATGAAACTTTAAGTGTTTTGACCGTACGATATTCTCAGGTAGGTATTTGAATAATAAAAAATATAATGTGTTAGCAGGTGTCTCATTTTGGCTATTTTTTCTCAAATATATACATTTTGAAATCTTAGAATTTCTGGAATTGAAAAAAAACTTCGACAAAAGTAACATTCTTTAGTAGTAAGTAAACATTTAATGGCGATTAATCCTTAATTTTCACTGAAGCCTTACTTAATTTTGGAGACTTATAGAAACAAGTTTTAATTTAGCTTTAAGATTTTTTCAGAGATGATATATTGTAATAAAAATACCTGTAACTTCTAGAAAATATTTTTAAAAGCCGCCACCTCCAAATGAGAATGTGTACTAAGAACTACAGAAATCGTTAATTTTTTTCATTTCATAGGTAGTAATGAATGTCGTAAGAGGGGGGGGCCCCAACATAACGACAATGCAGAGTTTATTTAAATCCTATTTATACATAAGTGTTGCTTGAAAAATATTGCTATGCTGAAGAAATATTGAAGTTCGTTTAGAATGAAGATTATTAAAGAAATCGAGTTCTTTTACCAGAATATACTTATTAAATGTCATTTAATGTTAAAATGGGACATCCGATTATAAAAAATTTTATAATTTTTTTTATAATTCTTACCATATATTGATTTTTTTTTAATAGATTGTCACCAGCAATGCACGTGCTCAGTTACACTTGGTCGATATCTGTAATTTGTTATTCTGCGTTGCTGAATTACTACCTCATGTATCTGAAAGTGGTGAAGCATATGTTGGTATATATTATTTATTTATATATTTTACTACATTGTTATATTTACAATAAGAAACATAACAAGGAGCGGTAAGCAAAATTGGTTCGAAAAACATTTGGAAAACCAGTGAACAATATTAAAGAGCTTTTTGATGAAGTGTCTACGATACTTCCGCGTGCTCGAAAACCTTTAAAGTGTCCTCGATATCAGTTTGTTTTCCTGTAAATGTCTACGGCTCAATGGTGTACCGTAGACATTCGGCGCCTGGTGCAAGTTGAAATTTGCCGCCCCCTACCTAAAAAAATAAGGTAACCTTTTGTATTCCAAAAACCCATGGAAAATGAGATATTTTTGACGTTACAAAACCTCATGATAAAAATAAGCACCATTTTGCCAACCTCCAAGTCGTTGTTCCTGGGGCAGCCGACCACTTTGCCGCCCTCCGTAGGTACGCCACTGCTTCGACTAAGATATAAAGCTCAAGAAACAGGTCACATCGGAAAATTTCTAGGTCAATTGGGATAAAAGTTGATATTTTGCTGTGGGTCTTTGGTTTGCCTCTTAGTTATCTATTAACACTATTTTGAGCACATTATTTAAAAATGTCCTTTTTATAACCACTGAAAGGGAACATTCAAGGGCGCTACTAACTCTTGTAAGGTAGTTTGTGGTGGTAATTTTGATGCTTTTGGAGCCAAAATATTGTTATAAACAAAATAATTTTCGCTTAATTTTGTATTATTTTAGGTCTTCAATTGAATAACCAAAGTGTAATCATTAGAGATATACATTCCAAATGTAGAGAACTGTTTTACTGCCTTCTTTTGCGTGGTGCACCACTTGGAGTTCTTTCAAAGGTGAGTTGATTTTTAAGGCTTTATTTCTTTCTTAAGATAAACCAATAAGCAATTAATACAAAGTGCTCGATGAAGTGATAAAAAAAAGAAAATGCTGATTTTAAAAGTGATTTTTTTTTGAACTACCGACCTCACATATCCATATCTTAGTATTGATAGAATTGACGTTAATCTAATAATATTTTTCATAAGAAACATTACACTTAGACCAAAACTAAATATAACACTTAAGTAGTAGCCCTTTACTTAAAGTTGATTGAGGTTTTAACCTTTATATATTTCGCTTTTCTTCAGGTTTTTCGTAAAGGAATAGAAAACATGGAAATGTTTTCATCAAGGCAGGGCTTACCAAGTGCTTGGATAATTTTTGCATTGCCAAAACTATTTCCAAAGGATCATTCTTGTCAATGGGTTACTGAATTTACGGATTTAAGTACTAATACAGCTATTTCATTGGAGTTAAGAGTTCTTTTAGCATTTCCAGAGGCTGATTGGTCATTTTTAGTTAAGGTAAGTGGATCAAGCCCACAAAATATAATTCTGAAAAATTTTGAATTTAAGCTATCAGGTCTTCGAACAATACACAGGAACCGAACTTTATCTGGACGTATTTTTTATTTTCAAGCTTGGCTTATATATATGTATATTGGCACCGAAAATTGATTAAGTTTTTTTTTCTTTCTTAAGGTTTTGCTAATGCGCGATGCATATTTGACTTCCATTATCATAAGACATTTACTTAATCACTTACCGTCATCCGAAAACTTTAAAAATGTTTCAAAACATTCATTTGTCAAGGACGTAAGCGAACCGCTAAAATGTGAAGCATTTTTATGCAGAGGTGAATGTTTCAATGTATCGGACTTGATTGCTATCGATAATGGTAAGTTGATTTTATTACATTTGGGTTTAAGTTAAGATCATACGCATTTGATAATTGGGGGTTGAATTACCCACGCAAAAATGCAGCGTAACATTTGATATCCTGAAGCAGGCATAACTTCAACTTTCTGACTTTACTATATATAGGGTGATTCTTATTAGAATGTCGTACTTTCTAATAGGTGTTAAACGTTAAGAAGTTGTTTATATCTGGTGTAATTTATTCTCAGTGATGCATATGTGCCAATTCATTAACTTACGCCACAGCAACTTTTACAAATTGTGAAAGTTTACAAAAATATCTACTTTAAATTCACAGGTGTTCATGATATAATGAAATCAATTGCCTGAAAATATCACATGATGTGACACCACTGAATCATTTCTGGTGGAAATGTGTCAAGGGTCTTCATATATATGACGTAACGTTTTTAAGAGGGGGGGGGGGGAGTCGTTTAGATCGGGCTTACATGACAAGTTGTAAGACAGGTGAGCTTAAAATTTTTGAAAATCAGCGTTGCGTACTGTATGAACAGCTCTTAAGTCTCTGATTTAAGTGGTCGAAATTCGGACCACCAGACTGCGATATATTTGGACCAGTTGCGGCTCTCATGTGCTCGAAACTGTTTTCAAATGCTAAGTTGCATAAAATTATTTTCTGAGCGACTTAGCTCATGAAAGAAGTTTTGGGATTTTTATTTCAATACGAAACTACAATGGTCTAAAAAGTTATATAATGTATTCAGCTTGAAACTGACTTTTTAAGGGGAATATTCTTTGGTTAAAAAAAAACTGAGAAAGAAAATCTGAAGAGTACAAATTTCGAAAGGAATTTTTAAAACGAGAATATTTTTCCTTTTCTGGAATATATGTATCTACCAAAATAAGGTTTATGTTTAAAAAATTTTATGGCGGTCAGCGTAACAGTGTTGCTAATTTTATAAAATGATAGGCTGTCGTCTGAAACTTTTGATAAGTGTAAATATTAAAAAAAAAATGTTCGTAAACCTTTATAAAATTCTCTCAATTTATGAGTTGAGCCCCCGATGTGTAAAAACTATGAAACTGAAATTGAGCTGAAAGGGTATGCAGATTTTGCTGTGTTTAGAAAAATCAAAATAAAGTTTAAAAAAAAACCTATCTAATATTTTATTGGCTATTATATTTAATGTTTATTTTAGATCCAGTTGGTCAATCCAATTGTCAAATTGTGCTTTCAATGACATATATAATTGTAGCAATTGGAAAAGCACTCGATATTAAATCATGTCTTGTACGAACTTTAGAGGAGATGAGCTTAACAGGATGGAGCGATTGCTTGGACAAGAGGCAGGTTAGTAATTGTATCGGAAAAAGTGGGCATTGATAAGTCCATAGTTAATAAATAAAAATTGTTTTCTTATTATTCAATAGATTTGGAATCAAAAGCGACCTCCATGGTTAGAGGCCATGATTCACTTTGTATACCCCGTCTTAGATTGTGTGGTGGAAATGCTTATTAATGCAGTTGAGGGTGGAGCAAGTATGTATCAGGCGATGTCGTTGGCCTTGACATGCGTATCTGAAATGTGGGAATGTGTTCCTGAAGGCTTGTACAAAGTAACTTCTTTGTTGCAAGATGTTGTACCTGTGTCCACTAGACCGTTGAGTAAGTTTAAAAGATTAAAGAACTTTCCTTTAAACTGCATGTTATCCGATTTGTATACAGGTGATTCTGTTCTGATGCAGGTGGTTTTTGCCGCACTCTATACGGAGCTGGTTAAGGCAGCTGATGCATACGAAAAAAGTATAGTATATATATAGTATATAGAATAATATATAAAGTACACATTAGAATGTCTGCAAAAAAACCAACCCCAAGGATATGCTCGAAAATACAACCCGTCTTGCAGAAAATTTATTTTAAATTCACAGTATTTTTTGAAGAACATGTAAGTCCACAGTTCAGCGAACTTTTGTTTGTTCCTTCGTTTTAGGGAGTCCTTATGACTTCCTAAAAAAAGTGCTTATAAAATGCTCTTATTTTAAAACTATTTAAGTAGTCCAACATAGGAAGTTACCTTAAATTTTTTCTTCCTGAAAAAAAAACTTTTAATCTATGTACGCTTAAGACATTTTAGTAGCTCTGAGCTGTAGCTTTCCTGAAACGCTTACTTTCAAGACTTTTGAAGAAGATTTATCTAATTGGGAGAGCTTTTAAGTATAGCTCTTTTGATATTTATTTAGGAGCACTGGTAGCTTTTCGCCTATGCATATACAAATATTTATTTACAAATTTCTTTAGAGGAGGATTCCAAAAAGGCGGCAATTTGCTATTCCATTTCTGAAGCCATTTGCTCAATAGATGAAGACGACAAACATACCGATCAAATTGATTTGTTTCTGAAGCAGGTTGCAAGTAGCATTAGCTTAGAATCGGATTATGCACATGAGTGCACTGGACGTGGCGCTGGTGGCTTAAGCGCAGTGAGTACTGTAAAAATCGATGAATTGGGTACAGCTGATTCGGATAGACTAAGTCATAGTCCACCTGCTAACTATGCAATGGAATTAGATGTTGGAATATCAGATTACATAGCTGAAGTGCTAGCAAGTGATATACTAACGACGAATATTGGTAAACAGGCATTAAAAGTAAGAATACAGAAATCATATTTCTACTCAAATATATATCTCGAAAACTTAAATTATGAACACAAATTTTTATTTCTTTGTTAAATATTGACATAATGAACGGAATGTTTGCTCTTATTAAATTCTAAGTGTTCTCGTTCTTTCAATATTGTAGCACAGTAAGTTTTCCTGAAAATTTTTAGTTTTCGAGATATAGGTAAGTTGAGCAAATAAAGTCTTTTCTTTATTTTCAAGGTATGCTACAATTATTTAAAAAACAACAAAGAGTGGTTAATGGAACAATTGGGTACCAGTGAAAATGAGCCGAGTGCTTTTCAGGGTGTACAAGGGCAAAACATAAAAGAAGCTAAAACGTCTGTACTAAAATCGATGTTTTATATTGGAAATATTCCATTCGATCAGGTCTGGTATTTTGTAAATTAAGATGGGCTATTGTAATACTTTTTAAAACTTCAGTTTGGGTGGGTTATCAAACAGTTCTGCAAAAAAAAAAATAATTGCAAATGTTTTACTAAATACCGCATCCCATAGCAAATTTTAGCCTTCCGATTTCCATAAAAATATTTGAGGATGATCGTTTAGGTACTAGAGTCTGTGCGAGTGCACTTGAAATGACCATATAACCACACGCCACAATTGCGAGTTAATCGCGTCCTTGTGCACGGAAACCACAAGTTAAATCAAAGCAAATCGAAACACTGAGCAAGAGAAGTGAGTGCTGCCTTCGCACATAAAATGTTCTACGATTTCTAGCACTCGTAGTTTATTGCATTCGGCACCGAGTGGCTTGTTGTCTCAGACAACAGATTTGCTTTGTCGTGATGCTTTGCGCGGTGAATTTGAGCAACAACAACAATAATTTGAATGGCGCATGCTGCCAAGAGACGATCGCAATACAAATCATAGCATATAATCAAACTTAATGAACTCCACAGCCTTACTCTTGGCAACGCATTTATATTGCAGTTGACTCGCTGCATTCATTACTTTTTCTCATGTTCGGAGTTGCAAATGTTTTGTTTGGGTTGAACAAAGTTGATGACGAAACAGAAAAAACGAAGTCAAGTCAAATCGTGTGAATGTTTTGTTTTGATCACTCGCAGAATGTCAATAATACCACCCAAAATGATAATTAAAAAGATTATTAAAATGACCATTGTGCATTTTTTAAAAATGTTTCTTTTCTTACAGTTGCTTACTGGTTCTCTCAAAGTTGATTACACAACATGGCTTCGAACTCCAATATCATTGAACCCAGAACGAGCATGGCTACATCTTGCTCGACGTTGTGATTTTCAGGAAGATGCCAAGCTAACATTACCGGAAGTTGCAATGACAGCTGGCATTACAAAAATTATGAAAAAGCGCAAGGATACTAGCAAATAAAATGAATTTACTACTTAATTGAGATTGTAACATCTACATATCACAGAGTGCATCAATCGTGGCTAGTTATACCTTTGCATTAATATTTCTCACTATATGGAGCATTAGAAGTCATAGCGAATGGAGCTTAACCTTGAAAACTTCGATTTTGGTTCCTTAATTTTCATATATTTTGCGCTACAATCAATGGTTCGACTTATACCAAAATGACTTGTAAATAACGACCCATATATCAAATGTTTTCTCTTTAAAATTTTTGCTTGACCAGAAGTTTAACAAAACACGTTCATAAAACAGATAATATATAATAATTGATGTAACCATTAAATACATTGTTATTGCAAGATCGTAGTTTAAATTCATTGCAAATATTAAAACTGCTAAAAAAGTAATTGATAAACCTTGTCATTAATACCCATGTTATACAACACAATGGTTACCCTTTAAACTTAGATTTACGGGAAATGCTCTATTTATCTTAATATTGAAATAACATTGTGCGGCGAATTTTATTTCTTTTTATCTCGCTGATGCAATTTCTGAAATAAACTGAAAATTATTTTTAAATAGGATCAAAATCCTGTACAAAATATTTGTTAACAAAATTAGGGGAAATTTTCGGGGTCAAGTTTCACGATATTAATTTTTTAGATTTTTGAATTTCAGTAGGTAAGTAATTATTTGACAAAATTTGAACAAATTGCCATACGAATAAAGGATGGATAATTTAGCTAAAGCAAAAGGGTTAAAATCGATTTCATTCCATACCAGAAACAGCATAACCAAGACAAAAAGTTCACAATTGTCGCACAGTGTAAGTTAAAAGTAAAAAGTTTAAAGCTTCTGCATTGAAAAAATCTCACAGGACTAAATCTTCGGATGCTGAAGTTATGCAAAAAAAATGTTTTTGTAACTGATCAGAAAATATTTTTTTTATTTTTTATTTGTCTTATATTCCACACTAACAAACATATAGCCCAAAACCATTATGTCCTTATTTTGGCCTCAGCGCAAAAAAAAGAACGCAAAATGTGTGCTTGTTCAACGTATCCTGATTATCTTTATACTCCAGTTATGAATTTCGCAAACAACAAACGCAGCAGTGTAACAAAAAACTTAACAACACTAACAAGACAGCAGCGCGGTCATTCCATAAAAAAAGGTTTACACACATGCTCTGTGATGGAAGTTTAAATTTTCGCTTAAATTCAACTATCGATTTAGGACCAAAGTCGAAATTTTTAAATTGCTGTGAAAAACATTTGGTTTGGATTTTGGAAGCTACTCATTATGATTTAAAGTTTGATATGAAAGACTATCTTCAGGAAAATGTCACCAACGAATTAAAAATAATCTCAGTGATCCCCAGAGCTCAATAGCATCTAAATGGCAAATCATCCCAAGTTAGTTAGACCATACTTGGTTTTACCTCACAAAATAAAATTGCCTGGAGGAGGCAGGCTACTTTGGATATCACAGAAAATGTAGCGCTGCAAAACGCCCAAGTAATAAATTCAGACAAAATCGGCAAATCAAAAGCAAATTATTTGCATTTACAGACGACCAAACTAATCTGTAGGATAAATTAAACCATTCACCATCCACCTTCATCCTTTGCATCTCCCGCTGAGATAATAAAGTCTATAAAATAATTTGAAAATATGTTATCGAAATGTTGAAAACTTAACTGTCGTCGATTGCTAAATGTTAGTACCCTTCCCTTATTGAAATTTATGATAAAGTACGAAATACCTGAGAGCAGGTTTATAATAACTTTGGTGAAAATCACAAAAAATGAGTGTTATCACTATGCCAGCACTATAGGGTCATCATGATGCTTTCAACCCCATCCAAGGTCTAGATGAAAATTTTCTTTGCCAAAGTCAATCTAGAAATTGAATCACTTGAATGAAATCAGTAGACCTAAAAAGATCAGATATTGATAAAATGTGTACTATCGTGCAGCAGCTTAGATCATTAACCTAATCAAGGCTTAATCAGAAAGTTTCAAATTTAGAATATAATATAATGGGAAAGTTTTTGACACTTTTGAGTTCATATCAGCAATGCTGGGCAATGTTCTCAGTAGAGCTCTGGACTCTGCAAGCCGTGGTATTCAATGAAGTTTCATCGAGAACCTGGTGGACCTATCTCATGTCCGCTTGCCATCAAGGAGTCCGTCATGTAAGAAAAATTCACTGTCATGAGATCATTTTGAAAGAAGTAGGTCTGAAAATGAACATAAAAAGCTAAAAGGATATCGATCAGTGCCAGTTCTATGCGAATCCCGCATAGAAGCATAATGACGGTACCAGTAAGGACATCAATGTTGGAATCAACAAAACTAAAAGTACTTCGTAGTGTCTGACAGTCCGCATTCTTCTCAACAACTGCAAATTTCAAAATCTAACACATGTATATCCAAGTAGTGTAGGAGAGAATCGACTGGACTTGCTATTGATCGTGCACGTTGAATGAGTTTTGTCGCAGCACTATGCTCCGTAAGGAGATAATAGACACAGGGGAGAGAGAGATGTAGTAATTAAATAAAATAAGGCATTTTGTACAACAAACAAGTAGTGAATGCAAAGCAAAGTATTTATCTTTTTCGGGGTCCTCCTGCACAGAGTTGAAATAAATTCTCATTGAATAAAAACTAAAGCTTTCACGTCAATTTCTCCTAATAATGCAGTCTGGGGCATTTCATTTTTGGCCAAATATAGCAGCCTACTAGATTTTTTTTTACTTTAGCACCACATCACGTTTTGATGTGTGTAATCAATGATGTATACAGCCATAGGAAACATTGGAATAGTTGGAAAATATCAATTAGTATCGATAAACATCGCGAACTACTACGAAGTATGTCTCAAAGTATCGAATAATATCGATCATGTAGAACTTTAACGTTTAAGCAGTTTCAACTCTTTTGGATATACTTGGAATTCTTTTTCAAAAAAAACACACATATTTTATTTTAAAACATTAGCGCATATGGTATGCATATCGTTGAAGTGCTTGTACGATGGAATTGCCCGCTAGCAAAAGTTTGCTGCCAATGATGTTGAAATATTGAATCATTTTATTTTCAACAGTACAAACGTGCGGATGTAATTTCAATAGTGCAGTCAGTGGTGTGGTGTAAAACTTTTAAATAAATCAAAACTTAAAATGTTAAAACCTATGAGTTAAAGTTGAAAAAATAAATAAAAATTATGGAGAAAACACACATTTTTATGATGATTCTAATTAACGCTTTTGTGGCTTCAAAGTGCAAAGTTGCGCTGTAAAGTTAAGAGAACAAATATTTTTAATGCTTTTTATTTCATAAATAGAAAAAAAAATAAAACATCAGCGGATTTTATAACATTTCGAATTTCTAAACAAAACAGCGTAGTTTGGATACTTAAGAATCGTGCTCAACATAATTTGTGTTTCTTACAGGACACTTAAGTGCCAGTGGATTAAAGTGAAAAACAAAAAAAAAATCAAAAAAAAAACAAATCTTTCCGCGGAAGATTATTTTTGCAGGGGCAAACAACATATCTTGTTCACTTCGATTTTTGTGTTCCTTTTTTGTTCTTGGCCAAATCGTGCAAAATCTTTGCCAAGACACTGCGTGATTTATATTCAACGCATGTTGTTGGTGCGCTTATTTTTTGTTGTGGTTGTTTGCTCGAATATCATTCGCCCCCTCCCTCTCTCTGCAGCTCACATTTTCACGGTCCGCTCGAGTGCTCGAAGGTTTGTGTCCTTAAAGTCGGTATATTAAGTGTAGTTGGCCAGTAGTAAAACATTGATGGTGTTACAGTCGCCACTGTATGTTGTTGGGTCAAAATTTGCGAAAGCAGCGAATTCATAATGTGGGAAATCCAATGAAAATTACATGTGTCATAATTTACATTATGTTGGTGATAATGTTGGGTCAGGTCAAATGTCAATAGGAGGTTACAAATCTGCATACACATATACATATGTACATGCATACGCGAGTGTATATCTAAGCCAACACTCATACAGACAAAAAAAAAGAGGGGTTTTGTTTTGGTCGCTTGCAGTAGCTTTACAATAAAATGCATCAAATTCATCGCAGACGACGACAATCTGGCGAGCCGTGTGAATGTTTACGCCCTGTTATAAGGATATTCGGAGTTATGACTGCGTTTGGTAAGTGTTGTTTTTGTGCAACTTTTTTTTCGGTCGTTATTTTTAAAATATTTAAGAGTGTACCATTCAATGAATCAGATGTTTTTAGAAAAAACTAAATTTTCAGCTTCTCAAATATTTTATTAAATTACGATGAGTCTTTGAATTTAATGAAGTATTCTTGGTTGGTCTTGCGACCTCGAAAACCTGTATATGTGCTTCAATTGAGATTTTTTGCCTATATGTATCCTCGATTTAGATATCGAAAACTGAAGAGCTTCTTTTTTAGAAATGTTGGCTAGAAAAAAGGGGTTCAGGACTTATGTCAATGTCTACACCCAACGGAATCATATTTTATTGAGTCTATATTTTTGGAATGATTTTCCCAGAGTGCCAATATGGCCAGCTACGCTCATAACTCTATTTACTTTTATCTTCTGATTTCTATTTTAGACGAGTATTATATTATTTTATACAGATTCAAAGTCATTACTTATTTTAATAAGTCAACATTTCTGGTTGATTTTTATTTCCTTAAAGAGTTAAAGTTCAAAATATTCATACTATAAGTTCCATTGATTTTCCATATCACTATAATTAAGCTCATTCAGAAACTAGTGATATGATTGTTAACCTCTCTACTGTATATCATTAGAGCGATAGGTCAATTGCTACCATACATTTTAATTTGATTTAACTATATTGTGACGTAATTAGTTGCTTTTAACAACAATTAAAAAGGTAGTTTTAATATAATAGATGATTAAATAACTTAGCATATGAAAAAAAAAACAAATAAAAATAATAAAAATTGATCTACGAAGCAATGAAAATGATCGCAACAGATCATTATTAAATCATTATATAGCAAATGTTGACAGAGGTGTGGTTTTCTAAACAAGAATTTCATAAAAAAAATTGGCTTATCAAATGTATTTATATCTTTTTAAATATTCATAGAGTAATATTATAATAAACATTGTAAGACAAATTATATTTGCTGTAAAGGCATGCATTTTAGGCTTAAATTATCTCAAAGGGTATGTAGTTAAACCAATATTTATTTTTGCCTCTAAAAGTAGGACTTTATTTTTCAAATATGTTAGAATGTTGAAGAAACTTTTTTTTTTGTTTAATGTTTTACGATATGATTTTTGGCCAATCATTTCACTAATAAGTATCAAACTCGTTTCAAAAGTAGTATATAGTATATATTTATAGTTTCGGAGCCTATTCCATATAAATAAATATTTGCTCTGTAATTCAGAATTGTCCGAGAAAGAAGTCTTATGCCTAAACCAAAATAAACGTGACGAGACGCAACGAGTAAGTTCGAGTATATGTAAACCAATGTTAATAACCAAAATAAACAAACGTAATTGATCGAAAGTGAACGAAACATTTTGACGAGACGTGTTGTTCCGTAAGAACCGAACTCGAAACCGTCACTACTCGTCTTAATAGCTGTTTCGATTCGTTGCCTAACGTAGCATTTTGGGTTAAAAACGTTCGTTCAGCTGCTATCGTCTCGTCACGTCTATTTTGGTTAAGTCTTTAAGCATTTTTATAGTACTCAAAATGTACGAAAATATTGACTAACGTTGATATTCATTGTTCAAACCCAACTACTGTCTGTCCAGTGCATGTATATTTCATAGGCGTTTTTGAAATCGATGTATATTCTGTCTGGATGATGCATCCAATTCAGTAGGTTAGATTAGATTAGAGTGGCTGCTTAGGAAACTGAAGTAGCACTGATTTTGACATTCTGATACCACATACGTGATCCAACAGACTGTTGCAGGAGTTGTCAAAGATCGCAATAATAACGATATTCAGTAAATCCATTGAAGGTGGTTAAGCAGCGAGCCAATTTCAATTAAAGAGGCGCTTCCTTTTCCTGATCAAATTAAGCGTAACTGTAGGGGAAGTATTCGATAGATTCTTACTCCCTTACCTCAAGACATCTGCGACAGAAAAGATTGAACTGCACACATAGTCCTTCAGTATGCTTGTCGATGGCCCAATGTCCAGTTCAAATCGCGGTGATTCTTGACATATTACAACAGCTCTTAAATAGTAGGAGTTGGTTTGTGAGCTGTTTCAATCGTGAGAGAGTCAAATTGCCCTCTAACTCAGTAAGTCGAATATATTCTTTTTCTGTTTTACATGGAACAAGTGATTTTTTTTCTCTTGGAGATGACATAGGTACACTCTATGGTACACTCTATATATATAAATATCAAAGCACTCCTCTTTAAATGATGACTACATTGTGAAAAGAGTATACACAAGTAGGAATTTCCATCCTAATTGCACAAACCCTACTAGGGATCCCGTTCGGACTTGAATAAACGAATCAGGCCCGCATAGATTTGGTAACAATCAAACTTGTTATGAAACTGAGCTGTGTGCCTGATGCGGCATTGATCGACCCAAGCTAAAATTTTGGTTCGGATCGCATTAGACTAACCCATTAGAGCCCGGTCCAGACTTGGGAAGTCGGATCAGGCCCGGCAGGCTTTATATGTTTTATTACAGAATCTACAGAATTAAAGCGAAAATAGGTTCAATCACACCTATAAGTCTACTGGCTAGTCTGCATTGTTCTTGATTTGGCTAAGCTGATCAGGGTTGTATAAGTTCTTATAGCGCTTCCATAAAAGGGATTAATGTGGCTAGCCAGCTCCGGTCCTTATCATAATCGTCCAGGTCTGTGATTTGGCAAAACTGATCAGGACTGAACGAATTTTTATAGGGATTTCGTTGATAGAGCTGCAATATGGCTACACTTTCCTATACCTAATCCGTAATAGGATCGGCCATTCCAAGCTAGGTACGGTGCTGATTATAGTAGGACTTGCCTGATAGGAATTCATACACAAGTGGTTTTTCAAATTTCTTATTTTTCGAATAAACCATTGAATGACGATGGGAATAAAACAAAAAAATCTGAGCTGTGGTAAAAATTGCATTTTGGATTACAAAACAGAGACAAACTTAAACTTAGAGTATAATACACAATGGATTTCCATAGGTAAATTCCCATTTTAGGAAAAATAAATAACTTTTCAATGTAAGTAGCACCAGTATTGACGCCTCGCTCATGTCAAAGTTCATCACGAGTTTAAATATGCCACTCGCTACAACAGAATTTTTAAAAGAAAAAGTTGTAATCACACTATGGGTTTTTTATCTGGCTTTGCATAATTCCTTTCTACGATATTACAAAATCTACATACATACCCGCATGTACATATGTACGAGTAATTTGCATTAATTCATTACAAGATAAGCTCCATTGACGTTCTAGAAACATGAACACCCATAAGTAAACGTGGAAAGGATTTAAATTAACTTTTCCAATATTGCAATATCTTATGTTGGCGCCAAACTTTGTTCGCATTCTGAAATTTATTTCATCGCTTTCTATCTCATTCTCAGAGATTTCAAGCGACTCGAATCCCATTGAGTTTTATGTATTGATTTTACTTTGTGATGTTTTTGTTTTTATGCGCTAAATGTAATTGGTTTCGATAAACAATCGGCTTCCATCTACTTCATCTGATTTTTGTCATCGAAGCATTGTCTGCGATTTCAAGTATTGTTCAATTATTGTATTGGCAATGGAGTTTTTCTTAAAAAATATGAAATTGTGTATGCTTTTCCAAAAATATATTACAATACAAATAATTCGGATTGCAAAAAGAAAAACGTAGTAGTACTATGGGCATAGAGTTTCAATTTTTGAATATAGCAAAGGATTAAATTATGGCTATGATTTTGTGTATGTAAAGTTCTTCCGAGGCCGAGAAAGAATTCAGCATATAATTTTTGTACGGTTCACTGATTTTTTTCGAAGTATCTCAGCCAGTCAAAAAAAGCCCATACAAGCCTCCATTATCTGTGTCAAACACTCATATCTTAAGGCACATAGGTGAGTTCTTTTCGGAATCGGAATATAAGTGATTTTTCCTTTTACCAGGGCACATTATAAAAATCCATTTAATTGAATCCGAGGAGTCAAAACTTGATAAATTATGAGCGTTTAAGGACTTGGGGTTACATTTGAACATTTCCTGATATTTTATTGCAGACGCGTTGGAATCAATCCCTCTAAGATTCCAAAAAAATTTTCATTAATTTATTTTTTTTGTGAAAAGTCAAACAAAAATCAACATTTTTGGAGCGTGAGCCAAACAAAAAAGAGAACATACCCATCGCGGAAAATTTTGCGACGAAGTATCCGATATTGTTAAATAAAACGAAACAAAATTATTTTGTCGCCTTTAAAGTAGTCCAACGCCTAGTGCAGTACTTCACACATTTTTTCGTAGGCTGATTGAGTAATAGCCTTTAGCTCCTTTAGCGAATTTGCTTTTGTTAGGTTTCGGCTTGTTTATGAGGCCCTCATGCATATTCTGCTTTTCACTCCCGAGTGAAATTCGAATAGCATAGAAAAACGTCCAAAAAGTAAATAATGTATCAAAGGTATTGAATAATATATAAGAAACATAAAATGAGTCGAAGTATTAAAAATGTCATATATAAGTTTCATGATAATATTCAAAGTGGTTCCACGATTTGGGCTAAGTTTCAAAAAAAGGTACTTATCACGTCTGCACATTTATGCGAATTAGAAAAAAACTAAGAGTTAAGTGAAGATATCGATAAATGAAATTTGAAGTTGCAAAAAATACTACTTATCGCGTCTGCCTCTGATATATTTTGTTAAGGGTATAGTGTAGATAACGAAAACATAAGGGGCATGCGTCCGCACTGCCGCATTTTCAATAGTAATAATTCCGAATATGTTAAAAAAAACCTCTATTGAATAATTTTAAAATGTTCTTCCGAAATTTCATTGCCTTCAGTATTGCCCCTAGAAGTTAAAAATACAATAGGCAGACGTGCAGGCCAACGCTTTTACAAAATATATTCGTGGATTAATTTAAGGGACACTAGATTTTTCCGAATTTACTTAATTAGATAATGAAATATATAGTTCCCACTAGTACTTAGAGAAAAAACTTTCTCAAAAATTGGAGATGCAAAAGCATCCGATTTGGCATGAAATGCCCCACATGCGCAGCCAGAGACTAAAAAAGTAACATAAATATCAGACAAAATAGAATAGAATATTTTGGATATCAAAATTTGCACGGTATTAACTTTATATTCTTAATAGTAATATGCACGTTGAGGGTTCTAAAACGTCTGCTTTCGAAAAAGCAGCTCTGGAATCGTCTGCCTCCTTTATATTTATATTTGTTTTTTTATAAGTAAAGTAATCCACCGCCAGTCAACGGGCAGACAGGATAAAACGATTTAGTACTCTACTAAGTGGTAGAGGTTGTTTTGTAGTTTCTTATTGCATAATCTTTTTAATAATCTCACGATAAAATCACTAAAGTTAAAATATAATTGCTCTTAAACGCGATAACAACAAAATCGTAGGTTTCTTAAATTTATCTTTTTTTGTACACATTTTTCAATATAAAGGCAGACGCGATAAAATTGTTTATGGTATTCAAAAGGCTCTCAAATAATAACGCCGAGGCAACACAATGGCAGACATTGTTTGTATTATTTGTATTACTTAGACTGCCATGATTTCCAACCTATGCCGCAAATTTTGTATCGGATTTGAGCAAACTAACCCAGATGTCTCTGCAGGATTTGTTATTGCATGTTACTAAATCTTTTTTTTTTCTTTCAGTTGCTTGTGGTGTTGGAGTGGACATTGAAATGCACGGCTACAAAACAGGGATTATTATTGTGTCAGTATTAAAGCTTATTTTGTAAAAACGAAATAAAATAAAATAAAATAAAATGGTTTTGTGAAATTTTTCACTTACTGCGTTAAATTCTAATTCTATTTTTTTTTAAATATTTCAGATGGGGTTCGATTTTGGTGCTGCTATTTGAAATCAAGTGGCTGATTAATTTATTTCTTGAACTCTTATTTGCCAGGTAAAATTTTATTTTTTAAGACATACATAGTATTATTTTTATGCTTATGCTTTATAAAATAAAACTGGAAAAAATACCCAAAAATTATATGAAATTATTAACAAAAGATTTTCAGAGCAGTTATAGTTTTAAGCGCCTCAAAAAATTTCTTGGAGCTCCACACAGCGCTTACTACTTTGCTAATGGCATCATGTCTTTTTCATAACAGGTGATATTCCCCATCAGCATTTTTAAGCCCAAAGATAGCATTTACATATGTACACACATATTTTTAATGATATGTATTATCAGCACTTTGGTATTTGCAATTTGTATATGGCCTTGTTATAATAAGACTTATTTATATTTTAAAGGTGTTGCTAACGTCTCTATAAAACCTTGAACTTGACTGATAGTCGTGATAGTGAACAACTAAAATTAATTCTGATAACAATATATCTAAACCAGAGCTGTCCAACCCAAAATCTTCCATGGCCATTTTGAGAAATTTAAATGAAGCTAGCAAGGGAGCTAACTCTGTCAAAGCCAAAAATTAAATACTTTACTAAATTTACATTATCTAGTCGGTTGTGGGGTAGTCTTGTATTCAACCTCATTTGAGTAAGCCATGTAAAGATTTTATTACTACATACTAGGAAAGTTTACATTAAAAGCATTAAAAGAATATTTTCTTCTTTTGTGTTCTTTGTTCACAATACTCTTGCAATGTACACGACCCATAGCGAGTGCCCTAAACTCTCTGCAACATTGCCCCAATTCACGTATTCCTTGCGCTAATGTTCGTTTCTATGAAAAAGTACTAAATTAGTACTTAACTAAATTTTTATGAGCGGGAACGCACCAGTCCTTGGAATGGAATGTTTACAAATATCCCCTAGATCTGTATACTTTTTATTTCTCTAAGTTCACGCACTATCTTCATGTTTCATCTCTCATAAAATATTAAATTTTGTTGCATCTACTTAATTTTTCACACTTCAAATAGAATAATTGCAAGTGCCACACCCACTTGTCGAAAGCCAAATATTTTTTGATCAAAACTTGTCTGTATAACTTTTATTCTCTATCAAACTTGATTGTTTTACTTTAAGAACAACATGTGTAGTGACTTTGAGTAATTGCTTATATAGAACGTGCCACGCCCACTTATTCAAAGTCAAACAAATTCTATCCGGTTTTTGTCTGACTTTCTGCAAGCATTCGTGCCAATTTTTATTTAACTATCTTGCTTAATACAGTATCTTCCTTAATATAAATGCGTTGGCCAGTCCTGATCGAAACCATTTAAAATTTTTGTGTTTTAATCAGCGGTTGATAGGCCTTCTTAGCAAATCAGTTGTAAAAAAATTTGAGTCAAGAGAGTTATTTTTCCCATTTGGTGTATTGGCGTTAATTTATTTGTTTTTTCTCTAGTGCAGCCAAATTGAATATTCGCAATGATATACTTTTTGTCCTTAAAGTCTTCAGTGGAATAATTTTAGCTATTTATCAGGTTTTTCTCCATTCTCAAAATTGCGTTTTAGCCGCAAGCTTCACAGATAACTGAAATGCTATTAAGTACTAAATTCTCCATACATCATTGATTAGTGTTATCATTGTATTGCATATTTATTTTATTGGCCGACAGATTTTTTAATATTTTTTTTTTTTGGAAATTATTTCTTAAATGAGAAAGACAAATATCACACGAACATAGTGCATTACCTTACCATCTCCGATAAGTTTTTGTAGAATAATTTAGAGAGCTCGCGAAGTTTCATGAAGGTATGAGTCATAGGTACTATTTTTAGAAAAACATTGCATGTGTGAGCGCCCCATCACTGACCTATCGCTGCTAAAAATTCACTTTCTTTTTGTTCTCGTTTTTTCATGTGATTTATTCAGTAAACATTTTTTAGTCTTTCTCTTGGTTTTTTGTATTCAGTAAAATGGAATAATGAATAGAACACACAAAATACTTACGATACGAATTTTTATTATCTCATTCTGTGTATTTCTAATGGGTGCTCAAATTTGAGTTATCTTTTAAATTTTAAACATAAGACATAATTGTGTGAAATCTATAATAATTTTTATTGAAAAATAGCTGAATCAGCAGAAGTTTTTCTGCTCTCGATTATATGCATCCCAAATTGTAATATGTATTACAATTTTTCTTAAATGTCTCGTCTCCAACGTCATCTATCACATCAACAAAACACTTAAGCATTTTCGTGCACCACACCAATCCATGGTGTAAACATGATTTCATAACCTTTTACGACTACGGAGATATTCAGATTTCTTTAAATATCATGATCCCAGCGCCATCTATTGGGTCTGAAAAATGTATAAGCTTTCTCGGGCACACAACCAATTTATGGTGTGAATATGACGGTGATACCTTTTATAGTTACGGAGATACACAAATTTTTTCAGATATCTCGACCCCATCGCCACCTACCGGCTCCAAAACACACATGAGCCTCCTCGAGCACCCAACTATGTGTGCTCGAGGAATGTGTATGCCTCTTATGGTTACGAATATATACTAATTTTAAAATTTTTCCAAATTTTTTTTGCCATAAGCCTGATTGAACAATTACGAACGATCGAGTTTTTCCGAGACTAATGCACCTCAATTGATTTATATACATACATATATATTTTGAATAATATTTCAGTTCGGTTAGTGATAAATGCTCGATGATAAGATGTTTGAAACTTATCCGCATAAGCTTAACTCTACAAGTAACCTCATGAGAAGAAATTCAATGGTGTTAAATCGCATGATCTTCATGGTCAATTGGCATTATATTGTAAAAAATGAATTTGTAAACGTTGGTCACTCATGTTACGATACATTTTAACTGACCGAAATGAATTTACTTCATGCTTAAAAAAACCTCTACATAAACAAGTTGCTGTTAAAAAAATGGTGGCAAATTTAAAAAGACATCTTAAATATGAACCCCCTTTATTCAAAGTTTAGAATATATAAGGTATCGGGACACATTCCGATCTGTAAAATGCAAGTTTTTTGGATCTATTTACTTTTATCATTAATTGAAATCAAAATCAGAAATATAGTTATCATTTTCCAATGACACTATTCATTGTTTCAGATAAGGAAAATTTATTAGAGGAATATTTCAAGATCTGAGTGTCCTTAAATGAAATTACAGGCATTTATCCCTGAGTAAATACAATTTCACTAAATTTTTTCCTTTAAATGAGATAGGTACATATTTTACAAAACATAGTTTTTTTGTTCCATGGGTTTTCATATGAGCTATTTTCGCTACTCTCTCATTTGCTATAGCTTAATATACCTTTTTTTTATTCTTACTCAGCTTAAAGTGCTCAACGTGACACTGCAAAAGTAACAAAATGAGGGTGTTCCACAATAAACGAGTTAGTGACAGACCCATCTGAGATTTCAAAAAAAAAAAAAAATATATATTAAGATCAAAAAAGTATTTTCTTGCTACCAATTATTTTTGTAATAACTTGACCTCACTACTTATCTTTTTAAGTAATTACGAGTACTTTTAATTAATTATAATTAAATCAATCAATTTACTTTTTCAAATAACAGTGAAAACTATTCGAAATGCCTTAATTGCTGGAGTTGCATTAAGATAGCTGGTGGCTGGCGTTTGTCGCCGTTTTATATTGCATTTGGAACAGCGCTCATCCTCTGGCCTCATAATCTATGGTTAAGCTATGTATCTGGAACGATGCTTATTGCTTTAGCTGTGCTGCGACTATGTACGCTTTTAAGATTTAGTGGTAATCAAAAGGATGAGGGACTTTTACCGCAATGTGATTTCGAAAAGTTTGTGTTTTCGATACGTATTTTGTGCATAACCGCTGTAGCTAAAACATTTCTCCTGTTTTTTTTTTTGTTTTGCAGAGTGAATATCTATCCGGATGTGCCTGATGATGGCTATGCAGAAGTTTGTCCAAATCTAGAGGACGAAGAACCTATAGATGATGTTTGCTAATTTGCGTAAGATTTCAGAGAAATTAGCTCACTGAATTTTCAGTTTAATGTACAAACAAAAAACATAAAAATAAATATATAACTTTATAACATTTTTATACGATGCTGACAATAAAATTAAAGATTTAATAGCAATTAAGAAACATATTAAAAGAGTTTAAGAACTTTAGATTTCTATATCTCTGGAACTTAGGCAGCTTCCTGAACTTTTTATTCAATAGACGTTATAAGTATTTACTAAAAATCACGTCAGAAATGCATAGTATTTTAGAGAAAAAACAAAGAGTATCCGAAGCAAAGTTGGGGTAAAATACCAAAATTTAAAGTTATCACGTGTAATATTTCCCAGCAAAAGATTATGTCGAATAAGAAAAGAACAAATCATGCTTGTAATACTTGTAGTATTTCATTTATTAGCATTCTTAATAACTTCATTATACTTTCTTTATATTACATAACAGACTAAGACTACACTGTAACAATTTCTTAGTTTAACTCTAACCATTTAAATTTTTCTTTATTTATAATTACACAGTTCATATACAAATAGAGTGTATCCATATGAACTACAAACATAACATCCATAGCCAAGAAGAATACTTTTTATCATTCTGTTTAGCACCTCAGACAAAACTTACCCATTTGTTGCTTCAATGTAATCCAGTACATACACCAACGGTCTAATTAAAGTTAATACCTTTCCCAGCCAACATATTTCATATGATTTCAGTATTTGAGTTACCCATTATATCTTAAATATCTTAAAACTATTGACGCTGTTTATACCAAACGTATGAAAATATTGCAAATCGTATAAAACTATCAAATTTTCTATGATTTTTATACGATTTATATGATTTTTATACGTTTGCGTGAATACCTCTATTATTTAATGTTAATTACGGCATAGTTAGTTTGTTTTGTTGTTGTTTTGGATTGAAAGCCAAATTGAACAAACAAATTTGCTAAGCAAACTTATTTGTTAATTTTTGACTTTCGAGGTAGATTCAAATGTGTGACCTTTATTAACAGGTCAGGCTGTGATATAAGTTCCCTAAGTCCATAATATTTTGTTTAAAGTCATTGCGGACTTGAAATCTATTATTATTTCTTTTTACAAATAATGGGTACTCTCCGATAAATACAATGTGTTGAGAATTCACAAGGTGTTTTAAAGCCATCAGTTACAAGTCCTTATTTGAAAAAAAAAATTTGATGTGTGTGAACACCCTATCACTGTCATATCGATCATACTCTCTCAGTCACTTCCTTGCTCTACACAATTCTCTCAGTAAAAAATTTAATGAAACCATAGGATACAGTGTTGTATCGTCTTATTTAATATTCATATGGATACCAACATATGACAATGACACCTTGTGAATTCCCTATATATTTTTGCCTTGCAATATGATGTGAGCACCCATTTAGAGTTTTAGCTTTTAAACCACTTCTAAAATCTTATTACATTTAATATATTGGTGGGGAATCAAAAAAAAAAAAATATAAAAAAAAATCGGCAGTGAGTATTGTATTATGTTTATCGTATAAAAAACCTTGTGGAAAAAATCAAAAAACTAAAAAAGTCAAAAAAAAAAAAAAATAAATGAAAACATCAATAATAAAGAATATGTAATAATGTTTATTATATAATATGAAGTTATGGTTTTGTAAAAATAATAATAATGAAATATAATTTCTTACATTTATATGTATGTATTTTGTATAAAATATATATAATAAGAAATAAGCGGGATTTCCTATTTGTTTATGTTTTTTCTTTTTAAATAAAAAGGACGAATAAAATACATTCACATTTTATTTTAAAGCCAAGATAACATCAAAATCTCGGTATGATTTTAATTGATATCATTATAGATCAAAGGAGTTTACAAATATTTTAACATAATTAACAAATATTTAAATAAATTAATGTTTTCTACGTCCTTCAAAAACTAAAATAGTAATTTTATGCGAAACAAAATTAAAAAAATAACTAAAACTGTACAACTAATGCCATTCCGAGCATTTTGATGACAAAAAAATCAAATAAAAATATAATATAAGAAACCTACCACAAATGCTTCTTCGGGTATTATTGCACTAGTCGTCTTTAATGATGAGCAAACGCACGCAAGACCAAGATCAAGGTCTTGAACTTGCAATCATTGCAGTGTCTTTGTGGTGGCCTTGGAAAATGTGCAATACATACCACGACCAAGACGAATTTTGCTCATCACCAGTCGTGTTAGACACACACAGACATAAATCATTTTAGAGTAAATGCTTATCAAATCAATTAATTTAAAAAAAAATATTATTATTTTTGACTTTATAATCAGTGAATTTGACAAATTTTCTGTAAGATCATTGGATATTAGAGCCGCGTTTTTGTTACGGGAACGCTTGAGATTCAAGTATTTACATCTTCATAGGAATATGTAGATTTTAAGGAAAGTGAGGGTTGCTGCCAACGTTTCAAAATTTTGAATTTTTCTGTCAAATGAAGATGAGTTTTTTGAAAAAAGTTGTCTTTAATTTTTTTCATCTCTATAGAATGCAAAAATTTCAGTATCACGAGTACATTTCTCTTATTCATAAAAATTGAATAAAAAGCGAAACTGAAGCGCTGAGGCAAAACGAGTGCCAAATTCGAGTTAAGCGATCCAAAATTTATAAAAAAAAATATAATTTGGTTCGAATTAATATATAAAATCATTAATTTATAAAATTTTTCATATTGAAAATTTATTATTTATTGTTATTTGCTCGAACCAGAACATATTCCTTTTATTGGTTTCGGTTGGCTGAATTCGAATCCGACACTTTTCTGTCACATCACGTTGAGTTAAAAAAAATATTTTTAAATTGTAATATATTTATATATTTTGTGTAAATGACACTGAAGTTTTGAATTTCATAGGTTTGCAAAATGTAAAGTAAACATTTTTTGTACTCTTTATGAGTTTGCTCATCTTTAGTTCTTAACATTGGTAAATAGTGACTGGCTATATATTTTGTTTTTGTATTGCTTAAGCTATTTGGTAAATCAAGAATTTATCTAAAACACAAGACCACGTGTGAAGACCCCTTATATAGAGTTGCGTATAGCTTTGTCAAAAATTGTTGCATTCACGAAGAATATAACAACTTGAGAAACCAAATAAAAAATTTGATACAGCCCTGAGTTTTGGGAAAAATAGCTGCGTGGGTAGAGTTCAACTTCATGTTTTGTATTTTTTTAATTTTCGCAACCATAACTAAACTGAAAAAATATGCACACGAGTTTAAATGCCCGTTCCGGCATCGCACGAGTAGTAATATGTGAGGTCAAAATTGATTTTAAGAGCCCAACGATATATTATTTTGTGTGGGAGTTATCACGCCCACTTTGTCTCATGCTCATCTATACACGTATTGGTGAATAAAATTATTTATATCATCGTTGTTTGATAATCCTCCACTACCTCTTTCATTAAACGAATCATTCTGTATAAATGTATTAGGCATTAAAACTGAAAGTGTTCTGAGATGGTGCTGAGAATGAAAATCTCGGTCCCGAAAAGTGATCCGAAAAAATTTTTTTTCTACCTGCACTAAGACATTCCCAAAAACTTTTTTTTGGGATTATAAAGAGGTAATAACTTATGGCACACTATAGCAATGGTGGCCAAAATTTACACAAAAAAAGGCTCAAATCATGTTTCAAGTAAATGAGTGTATTTTTAAAATATGCATATGATCGATTTTAAATTTTCGTATTTTCAATCTTTATGTTATTTCGAACATTTTTGAAAAAGAAAAAAATATTTTCCTGTTTCTTTCACTTAAGTTTATCAATTGAACTGCTATCCTTAATCGAACGCCTCGTCAAAATAACCGCCTTTTAACTTGACGCCAAAATAACTAATTCACTCGTTTATTGTCCTATGAGTGCCTCACGTTACCGCAGTTTTATTTTGTGAGTAATAAGCTCTATAAATTTCATTGAAAAATAATCATTCTTCTGTATGCTATGCACCAGATATGCCCTCTGCGGCTAATTAAAAGAGCTGGAGATCAACTTGCACTTGATTAAATAAGCTAATGTCAAAATGTGCAAGCCACTTTAGAAATCCGCACCCCAAGCTGTTTTGGATGCTAGTCGGATATGCTGGAAACTTATAAGAATAAAACAGCATATCTTGATTTGAGAAACTTCACGCAAATAGTATACCAAGTCTAATTGAATAGAGCTATTCGAACAAGTTGTTTCTGCGAACCTAAATGAAAAATCTAGAAATGTTAGATTTCGATACACAAAACTTTGCCTTTGTTGAATATACCAAAGGCCCTATTTGAAATAAAATAGTCCGACTTTATAGTGCAGTGTTTTCTGGACTATGTAAACCTAGCATTGGACCTATTGGAAACTGCTACAAATAACAAAATCTATATGGGTCGCAGTCACGCTCCACACCCCTATGAACAACATACTTAGCGTAAAATATGAAATTTTTCTTTTGAATCACAGCGTCAAAGCTCATTGTTGTGATCTCGATCCATTCGGATAACAAAAAAAAAAACAAAGATGTGACAAAAATAAAGTCAATAATTTTGAAAATAATTTTGCATACCTGAAGAAGCGTTGCAGGATTAATTTATAAAATTGCTTTTTTATAAGATGTTTTTTTTTTTGTTTTTTTGTAAATATTTGTTTTTTTCGTATGGAAACAATTATTCAGTGTTTCGAAATAAAAATTTAAAAATTTTGGTGGTACTTGCACTGATTGATAAAAAGTTTTGGTTTTCTAAATGATTTGTATTGCTTTCTACTGTGGATAGTAGTTATTTTTCCTTTTGAATATAAAAATATATGCGTGTATTTAAAATCTGTCATTTGATTGGGTCTTAACTATCGGCACTTCAACAAGTGATCCACACTTGCTCAGAAGGAACATTTCTATTCTAGTTTCCAGATAAATTTTGAACCGAACTAAATTTCTTTTTCTTTAAATTACAACGTTATTTTTGATTAGGGAGCGCATTTCGTGAATAACATTCCTCATCATTATCATGTTTTAGATCTCAATCCAACCATATATGTTGTACTTATTAACATTATGGTCTATGCTAATAGAAGGATGTGCACCATGCCTCGCCAACAGAAGGGCTAAGTTGTCCAACGGCGTTACAATTTGTGAGATGTGAGGCCACTATGTTTTGTATCGGACTTATTGTGGGCGATGATGTTGGCAAACATTGGAAGCAATAGTTTATACCATAATTATTATCCCAGAATTGCTGACCCTTACATTGAAAACGAACAGCAAACTCCAAACGTTGCCCTATTTGTAGTGAGTTTCCAAATAGGACAAATGTATATTTGTCCGAAAATCCATCACATGAGTTCTGCACATAGTTTGCCTGAAGATCAGCATAGCTACGCCACCCATCTAGTGTATATCTGATGTGTACTGATTTGTGGAAGTCCAAGTTACGCACACGCACTGAGCCGGTGATTAACTGATTGATGGGATCGGTGATGGCGGCATTCTCCAGCGATACTTGCTTTTCACGCACCAGATCAAGGAATGTCGTCAGACCACCTGGTTGTTGAAATAATGGCATAAGAAGCCTATCTGATTTTGGACCTAATTGCATTGGTGGCTCTGAATCCATCATCTCGAGGTCTTCGAAGGCCGACTTTGGGATTGTTGGTATCTCATCGAGGAAAGTTTTAACATCGGCTAAGTCTAAGCCGAGAACATCGGCGAAACGTACAATTTTCTTGCGTCCTGGCGTGCCTGGTGGTGTTTTACCAGTTTTTAATGAAGAACAACGACGAACACGTTGAGGTCGACAATCGTCTTCGTCATCAGTAGTGTCTAAGACTGAATGATGTATGCGGGAAGTTTCCTTCTTGGCCACTTCTGCAGTCAGTTGTTTAGTTTCCTCAGTTGAACTTTTAAGGGATTCAATCTGCAGTATTGCTTCTTGATTTTCCACGTACTGTTTTGTCAGAGATTCTCTGCATCCAACATAATCCACTACATCTTGCCCTTGTGTCGGACTTTTTAGCTCAGTCGTTTCAATTTTTAATACTTCATCTCCATCCTCTAAATGACCATTGGTAATCGTATGAGTGGCTTCAGAAGTCTTAATATCTGCAATTTCAATGGCAGAAGAACTGTTGTTTTCCGCTAGGAACGCATTTTGTTTTGGCGGTTCTTCTACGCTTGACAGAAGTGCGTCGCCCAATATATGATTACATACATCGCTTGATATCTCATTTTCTGCGTTTGACTGTTCAACAGGCTTTGTCACATCTACAAGATTGGTAGGGGTCATGCATTCAGTTTCGTCTTCCGATTGTGATACTATCGTTAGTGCTGTATTGTGTTCAGTTATCTGTTCACTTTGCTTTTGAAGTTCGGTAATTATTTCATCTTGTACCCTTACCATTTCCAATGTCCTTAATTCTTCATTACATTTTCCCAATGTTTCTTTCTCTGCTGCAATTTCAGTTGAATTGTTTCTCATTATTGGTAGTGGTTTTGCCATATGGTGTTCAATGTTATTTTCATCTAGTTGATCATGTTTGGTTTCATATTCTTCGGTATCGAAGTCTTCATGCCTATGCCCATTTGAAAAACGTTCCTCTGTCGTTGCATTACCATTTAGTTTTAGGGAGTTGACATATTGGAGTATTTCTTCTGTTGGTAGAGTTTTTCTGGATTGAATTTGATTTTGTAATTTCTCAGAACCTTCGACATCAGAGTATGGACCTTCAGTTGATCCTTGACTACTTGCCGCCGAAGCACAGACATATCCTGATTCTGGCGCTGATGTATGCGGTGTATTGGAGGCGGTTTCAATTAGGCGCAAATACTCACATTCATCGACCGGACTTCCGGGACTTTCAAGCTCACAATCAAAATCGAAGAAAGAATCTGTTTCATGGCGCAATGGCTGGAGATTGGTCACTTTTTTTTCAGATTCATGTGATGTCATCCATGTACTGTTTGAGCCACCATTTATAATGGGCTCATCTTCTTGTGATATAGGATCCTCATCAGTCTGGAATGATTGAAAGAGTATGATATTTTAGTTTTTGTTTTCAAAAGGAACGATTAGATATTATAGTAAAAAACTTTGCATAAATGTTTGGGACCATTTAAGATACCTGAGGATTAAAAACTTATTTTTTAAAGAGCTTATTGGAAAGAATGAACTCTAGCTCTCTGATAACATGAAATTCCTTGAAACCTATGCAACGAATTGTGATCAAACTTGATGTTTAGAGATACAAACAACCTCTGCATAAGAAGTGTAGTTTGGTGCGGCAGATATCTTACCAACTGTCCAAATCTCTTAGGTGATTGACGCTCTATCGCATGAAAACGACTTGATAGCACTTGGGGCTTGCTGCTCAGTTAGTCTAGATCGGTTGCAAATAGCAAAGCGATCTTGATCAAACTATGACTTAAGATCAGCATATATGAATACATATTTTGTCCAATGTAACTGTTGACCTTCTGTATCCTACATTGAGTGGACGCACTTAAAATAAATCAAAAGCTACACAACTACGCTGCAAGAGAAAATAAAAATAAACAGATAGAAAATATAGCAAATAAAACATGAGTCATATTCTACTATATTCGCTATAATTTAGAAAATAAATAGCAACTAGTAACTAGTTCCACAGTAGCTAGTGCGAAAATAGGACACAAACGTTAGCACGTCTTCTGTAAGACGTTCGATGGAACGGCATTGCCAATAGAAAAATCAGTAGACATCAGGATTGCACGAGAATGCTGTAGAGTTTTGTATGAAGCAGCATCGGCTTATGTAAAAGGAATTGCGTTTGGCACGTGCAGCCAGTAGAGGTTTTGATCCACACAGCGAATTATTTAATGCATTCTAACAAATTAAATAATTTTATAACGACTGAACTATTTTTGAAACATATTTGGAACATAGTTTTTTTTTTTTGTGCAACATTGACGGTAACACGTGCCACTAAATAGCCTTTATTTTGTCAACAAATTTTTATTTTAAGAAACCTTAAATGGTAATTAAATAATAATGTAGCAGATTGCCAACTTTTTAATTAAATTGCTTTTGAAATAATTACTTTTGAACAGGGTGGCTTAGTTTGGAGTACAGATATTTAAGGAACCGACTCCCTGGCAATAAGTTGTATAAAAGTTGGGGGTATATCTTCAACACCTTCAATTGCTCCCAATTTTTCAAAAAACTTAAATAAATTGATCGAGGGGGAGGGGGGGGGGGTTTAAGGAGTGATGCTGGAGTAAATGAAATAAAATGTGTTTTTATGAGTAGCAACTTTGCTTCAGACATCAAGCGATCCTACACTGTAACGCGATTCGAAAGCCAATGCGATTCGATGAATTTTAGAGCGCAATTTATTCAATTGCGATACGATTTTGTTGCAAATCGCTTGACAGAGTTGAGCCCCAAGCCTCTCAGACTTGAAATATAAAAAGTTGTGGGAAAACGCCTTGCTTATAGTGTTGAAATAAAGAACTCTGGAAAAGTGAGAAATTGCTCACAAATATTAAAAAGTTGGAAAAAAAATGTTTGACCTTAGCCCAAGAGAAACAACCAAATCTTAAAGAAAGTCAAACACATCGCATGTACAACAACTGCAATTGCGATTCATTTCATTCCGTTACGCTTTTAATTTCATTTCTTATGCATTTTATTATTTTTAAACACAAAGGCATTAAAAAAACTTGATTGTGATTGTAACACTGTCCACAAAAAAAAAAACGGGGAAAAAAGTGACTTAGTTCGAAGTTCACTTTTTTTTGTATGATTTTACCCACTGATATTGAAATTAATTCTGAACAATTCAGTAAAAACTGAACAAAACGGTGGTTTGAGCAAAAATATTTCGTTTTAAAATACATTGGCGTAATTTGATCGAATTTATCGGTGAGAGATTTTCTCGAAAACCTCATCATCCAGCGATTCGCATTTGCATAGCAAAATTTTGCGTTAGTCTGAACATGTTGCAAATTATTCGCAAATGATAAATAAGAATGCATTAAGATTCACTTGTCGAATTTTTCGGCAAAGCATTTCATTAAAAATATCCACTTTTGTGGAAAATAAGTTAAGGACTTCAATAGGGCAATATTCAAGTCGTTAGCAGACAAGTTTAGTTATCAATAGTGTCAGACAATGTTCGATGCATCATTTCGTTCTGGTTAATATTGGACTTGATGCAATTGATAGAGAAAATTATATTGAAAGACATATTACGGAATTTGTGAAGCATTTTTATAAACAAAAAAGGTCGCCGAGTGATTGCCAGCTTCATCCAAAAAAGTCGCAACTTTCAAGATATTCGAAAATCATATTCACTCATAACGGGCGTCGATAAAGTCTGTGCTTATATGTTGTTCCTAATGATAATAAGAAAAATGATGCAAATGATTTCAAGAAAATGATATCGTCAAAGTTGATTTAGAATACCGAGATAGTACGGAATTCTTTGCCCGTTTGGGCACTGCATTTAAAATGATATCACATATTCAACCTAGAATGCGACAATTAAATACTACAAAGATGCAAACTATTCTCGAATCATAATCAAATCAAGATGTATAGTCGAAGCCAGAAATGGTCACATTAAATCCTTCACTAAGTTTCTGCAACAAACGATTCCTATTCAGCATGTTCGGAGACTTTTATCGAGTCACTGGTGCAATAATCAACAAATTTCGTGCGACTATTCATACGGAAGGAGCCGCGACTAAATTGGCACAACGATTACTTAAAAAGATGATAGAACCCAAAGTTGTAGAAGCATTGGTGGAAGTGAGGAATTGCGATACTAGAAATGCTGAAAGGTGGGTTCGGATGAAAGCTGAACAGTTGATTGACTTTCCACAGTTGGACTTAGAATACCTAAAAGATTTGACAATTGGAGTATACCAAATATGTCTTGCACCATTCTATGTTCAGGATGAACTGCAAAGGGATCGGCAAGAAGAGTTTCAGATTGAAATGCTGAGAATGCTGGGTGATTTAGTAATAGTATGTGTTTATTCTAGATTTCGAAAAGCTACAAAACCTCAGCTTTGATTTGCAATTACTGTACCAGCCCAATCAAGCGCCCTTACCGTCGGAGCTTGCGCTCACATTACCAGTGTTCTCTGGAAGCGCACGTCATGAAGATGCTGTACAATACTATTCAACTAGACTTACCGAAACTATATGTGTACGATGCAAGAAATCGAGCAGCCAAAAACTTCCAATATTTAATAGTGAGGTCAAATTTGAGTCCAAATAATTATGGTACATATTCGTAATCAGCAGCTTAAAAAAACTATATAATCGCGTACGTATTTTACGTTATATCATTTTCTAGTCAGAATAAGTACACAAAAATAGTATTTTTTATAAATTTTTTTTAAAGATTTCACTCTCTGTAACTCTGAATCTACTCGTATTGATTTTTGAACTTTCTGCTTATGGAGACTTTTGACCCGAAATATAATATATTAGAATTTCAGCTAATTTGACCGAGAACTAATTTGCACACATTTAGGGCTGGATCCTTTTATTTGCAAAAATTTGTTTGCCGTCGCGAGAAAGTCACACTTCGTTAGTAAATGCGGTAGCGCTTTGCTGGTAAATTGATTGGCAGGGACCACATCTAATGCGACTATTTTTTGAGCGCAATTTATCGCATAGATGCACATTTTAAGAACTACTTGCATAAACGCAATCATAATGCAACCTCATTGATTTGTGGTTTTTGTGCACAAGAGCTGGATGAACTCGCAACATGGCGAGTGGCTTGATGATCGTTTCGAGTGCATTCATGATAACCTCTAGTGTGTATGACTGAACTGAAAGTGCTGAGCTCGCTATTAAGTATCGCTGAAACAGTAGTGAAAGTGATTGCAGTGATAGAAAATATATTTCACTTTGTAGAAAAATGAAACCTAAATGCTGTGGGAATATTAACTGACATCAACTTAGGGTAATTTGGGTTCACTGAGTTCGAAATAAGAAATTGCTCTGCCGGGAGTAGAATCAGAAGAACAGAATGCTGCAGATAATAAGGATATATTGTCTCAAAGTCCTGATGTCCAACAATCAGACAAACCATTCGTTACTCGTAATGGGACTGTATGGGTATGTAAATTTACTGGCCCTCGCAGAGTTCTCACACAGTATTAAGCGACAAAAAAGAGCTCCACATTGATCGACTTTTAATCTATAGGATTACAATTAACCTTGATGCAACCAAGATAAAGAAGTTATTAACCGTAGAGACTTTGATTAATATTTTGCTTTTTTAATAGTTGCTGGTGTTAGCCGCTCCAACTTCGAACACTCGAAAGAGTTTTGGAAAACTTTTCTAACTCATTAAGTAGAGCAACTATGGCTCTTAATAGATTTTGGAATATTGCAAAATATATTCGTTTTGAAAACGAAAATATACAGAGATGTCCATTAGCTTTTTTTACCATATGTTGGGTGTGGTTGCCTTGGCAGCGTAGATCAATAAACAACCAATCTAAGTACATGAACACGTCGCAACAATCTAAATAGCCTAAGCAGAAATCTTTATTGTAATTTCAATACCTAGAATGAGATTGAAGAAATGCTTCAACGCAATATGTACAACATTTCTTGATCAAACTTCAAATTCCAGTCAACAGTTTCAAGATGAAGAACAGGACAGAAAGGTAGCAAACTGTGTGATATGCTACAACAAATGGAACTGTCATGTCGATGTCGATGTTGATGTGAAATGGGTAATATAATAATTATAAAATCGTAAATATTTCACACAAAATTAAAAAGTGCGAAATTTTATTTCTCGACTTGATATTAATGAGTTTCTTAAAACTTTGTACTTTCGTTTTCTTTGAAGAATCTTTTGATGTATAACGAAGATGACAGACACTTAATAATGATGTGTGAAGTGTTAAGTTTGATCTTGAAAGACCCACTTACTATACATACCCGATGAAAGGCTATATATGCAATTATATCTTTAAATTATTAAAAACTTAGCTTAAGAAGTGCGTGTGCAGTTTTTGAATTTTTAACTCGTATTATTGGTTATGTGCCTACTACGCGTTTATTAATACAACAATTAAGATTTTCTAAGCAACTTTATGGTCAGCTGAAACTTTCTCAAATGCACTGAAGTTCTCCTTGAAAATAAATTTCACGCAATTTAAGTTGTTTTTGTGTTGAATGGCTTCATGTTATCAGAGAGGTATTTGGCATAGAATTGTAATTTTTTCCAAAATTCGTTATAGAGTAAACTCCTAAATTTTGTTTCTCTGCTTCATTTAATATGATTCTTTTTTTAAATTAACATGTTGTATAGCTAATAACTTCTTGAAATATTCGAAAAATTTGGCGGCCTAGTTTTGAAATTTTAGAAAAATATCATTCATGCTGTGGACAGAAAATTGGTGTTTGAGCAATTTTCGTTAAATTGAAAGTTGCATTTTACTTAGCACCTCCCTATTTTTTACGGCACAAAAAATTCTAAACTGAAATTTTTATAAATGTGTCAGATTTTCATCATAGTTTTGATTTTTATTACTTTAATTTAATTTTCTTCGTTCACAAATAGCAATCATTTTTGAAAAGTTCCATAAAAAAGAATTAGATTTTGTCATATATTTACCTGTGATCCTAATGTCTTAAGCTTGGAGGAAAGTCTGCGAGCAAATGCTTCGGCTCTTCCGCGACATGATGACATTCCTAATGTTGGTATAATTGATGTAAAGCCACAGGGCTTAGTATCAGGAGAAGAACCAAGTGCAAGTGGTATATCACCGGATCCGTTCATTTACGTCAAACTGCAACAATTTTAAAATATCTGGAAAATAAAAGAGCCAAAACAAATAATTAATATATGCGAAATGTTAAGACAAATTCAGTGTTGTTTTAAGTCGTTTTTTTGTTTGTTTTTTGCTTAAGTAAAAATATAAACAGATATTTAATGGAGAACAACATGTGACGAACACAAAATATTATTAAAAAATTAAAATTTCTTAATGTGGCAACGAAATATTTCCTATGATTATATCATATACTAAATGAGCAACTCGCATTTTATAAAGCTCAAGAATATTTTAAATTCGTAATTATAAATTCTTTGGTTGATCTTTTGTTCAAAAAAGAACAAAAACAAAATTTCAATATATAGTAATGGTAAAATGCAATCTACAATTTTTTCATACATCTTAAAAGATTTTATAAAATTACTGTTTTCGGAACATCATGCAAAAACAGAATCCACATTAATGCATTTTATATTTTGGGCATTGGCTGAGTGCCCAGTTGCTTTCTTGCAGAGAAATTTTTTATTTTGTAACAGATTTCAATGTTATTCTTAGCTGATTGTAAGAAGTGATAAATGCGAACGCGATCTTTTTCAGTACGCAATGGTCGATCGTCATTTCTTAATTACTCATTATCTACGACACATGATTTTGGGTATATTATGTACCCATATAAGTTTGATATTTTTGTTTTCAGAATGATTTTAAGATCAACATTTTTTTTTATATTTAGAATTATTATAAAAGAGCAGTGATGAATGTCATCTATCTGCTTATCTGATGCAAATATTATGTATTGAGTGTCAAACTCAATAACAAATCAAATAATAGATCAGTGAATATTTTAATTTTTAATTAAATTTATACAACGAAAATTAAACATTTTGAGAAAATTGTATTCAAAGTTTACCCTCACCACCATATGTTACTATGAGTGGGCAATCCGAACGAAGTATTTCTAGCTGACTGCTATGAAGTAGCGGATATGAATGAAAATCTATGTCAGCGTAAATTGGCTCAAATGTGGCGTAGTTACGCATCACGCTAGTGTTACACTACAAGCCTTTCGACGTTTTTGACTTTCATTGACATTTTTCTAATTTTGACACTATTTGGAATTTTTTGTTACATTTTTAACATTTTTAACTTTAGAAATCTTTCGTTGTTTTTTGCGTTTCGGCAGTTTTAATAATACATAATAATTAATTGATAATTGAACATACAACCAGTTAGCAGCGTGCAACGTTCATGTAAAATTTTACAATGCTTTTTTTTTAACAAAACTTTGATAACAAAGGAAGAAAACAACGCTGGAATATGTTCTTTATAAATCGCTGCTAACTATAAGTTCAATTAACATTAGTTAACTTTTTTAATATTTTTCGACTTTTTTATTGTTTTGTTTCATATTGACCTACACATGATAGCACTCAAATCTCAAAAAAATATCAATGATTTGCCATAAAAATCGGCTGAGTTTTCAAAGTAATGCAGTGAGCCTTTCAAATCGGAACATCTTCTATGGAACCATAGTTCTAATGAAACTTTGTTACAGTAAAATAACAAAAAAAAAATCACTATCCAAGTACTTATCTCCTTTTGTTAACAGTGGACATATGCCGTTTTGAATGCCCGCTTCCCATATGTTCTTCATTTTATAAAACGTTGAGCTGCTCTGATTTTCAAATAAAAAAATCGTGTAAGCGTGTTATTTAGTTATCAGCACGTAAATTGTAAGGACTGTTCCGGAAAAAACTTGCATTTTGTTTTTTAGTTATAAAAAAATACCCAGTGATTTTTTTGGTCTTTTTTTCTTAAAAACTAAATCATAATTTTTTTATTTTACAAAAATGTCTTACTTTTTTCTTAAGGTTCTTCATTAAATTTTGCACAGTTGTTTCAGTGACAGCGATCTTTCCGCTTTAGTTTGAAGTCTTGTAAATTTTTTGCAGTCTTACCACTCTTTCGAAAATCCCTTTTCATTTGAAGCCTATATTTTTCAATTGGACGAAGCTCTGGGCAGTTGGGCGGATTTGCTAGTTTTGGTACAAAATATAACTTACTTTACTTTGATACCATTCCTTAGTAGATTTGGAGTAATGAAAGTTTGCTAAATCAAGCCAGTTCATCACGGTACCTTCATGTGCACGAACTTATGGTAGAAGACGTTTCTCGAGACACTCGCCTATATAAACTTTAAAATTGATTGTGCTTTGCGTAACAATGAAGCAGCTTCTGAGACCAAAGGTGCATATGGCGTGTCAAACAATATATTGCTAGGCACATACCTCTACTTCAGTGACATATAATATTCGTGCCCAGGTAGCTGCTTAAGAACTGCTTTGACGTAAGTTTCATCGCCCATAACGCAGCAATCGAATTTAATCAGGTACCTTTGATATAATTTTCGGGGTCGCATCTGAGCCATCAATTGCTTTTCATCAGAACGGTCTAGTACTTTTTGAACTTTAGCTTACTTTTCCCCTATCCTTTGTGTAGTAGATTTTGATGTACCTGCTCTAGCCGGCATATCACGCACTGAGGTGTTGGGATTCTGCTTAAAAAGGCGCTCAACCTTCGCCGCCACCTTCGGGTTAGAAAATTCTGGTTTTCTGCCTGACCCCTTTTTTCGTGAAAGAGGTAGACCCTTCTTATAATTAGAAATAACCGTTGGGATGCACCAACTATTTTTGCTATAGCTGAATATTTAAATTCTGGATTTTATAGGTATGTGGACAATATCAGTTCGCGGACTTTTTGTTGCTTGCCAGACATCTTTGTCATTAGAAGTGCTATCTTCGAGTGTTATACATCATATTAAACTTTACTTTATATAAAACAAATATTGTGTATTTTTAAACATATAGGATTATCAGGTAGCGCATAATATTAAAAATAAAAAACGCTAGTTTTTTCTGGGACAGTCCGTACTTAGCCAAAAAAATAAATCTCTCAAAAATATATTTTCGAGAAAAAACTTTACAAATTAAAATAAACGAAATTTACATAGCATTGGCATTTGTACAAAAAAGCCATTATGCTCATTCTGACGTCATAATGTTGATTTATGAACTGAAAGAGTTAAGAGAAAAGGTTGCATTAAAAAAAAAAATTAAAATTCACAGTTTTCTTAAAAATGCTGGAAAATGGCAACAATTTTTTTTCACAAAACTTACCTGGATTAATAACCTAGTAAGCGACAACAAGTTAAAGCAAAGAAATGTACGGGTGCGTTTTATATTTTAGGTCAGTGTACATTTTGTATGCTCTAACTCTAATACCTGCTAGCTAATTAATCCAAGCAATTTTTTCGAGTATTAATGTTTCCGTTTTTCAGCATTTTAAAGAAAACTGTAAACTTTTTAAAACTTTTTTTATAGTAGAGATAGAACCGGGTAACCCAGGCCCGATCTGAACAATGCTGGTATTGTTCATAATTAGAGCACAAAAAGTGCATATAAAATAAAAAAAAGTATTTTTTTGTATTTTTTTGACCAATTTTAAGAGCTGTTTGATCATGCTCAATTTTTTATAAAAATCACTTTAAGACGGAAAAAATTTACGATGTAATGGAAGAAAAAAATTATTACAATAAAATAAATAAAAAAAAAATTTCTCTGCATTTTGACCAATTTTAAAGACCCTTTACTTAATATAATTTTTTTTTATAAAAATTAAAATTAATGAATTGTCTTTATCATTAGCTATGTAACTTTTGATCATTTTCGTGCACTTTTACTAATGACATCGAATACTATGAAACATTTCGAAATGCACAAAAGTAAAGTATGCACTGGACTTTCTTTCTTAAGTTGACTTGATATTAATTAACATAATTTGACCACTTCAAACGAACAAAAATAGTACTGATAACATATACAAAAACTCATCTGGGTACTGATTAAACGCATAGCTCTATTTTAAGAATAAAAAATAATGTACAATAGCAAATTAAAATAAAATTTTTAAAGACAAAATTACTTTCTTTATTTTTGAGTATTCAGAAATGCTGATAAGATTTTAAAATTTTACTGGTCCTCGACGCTTTTCCTTGAATATTAAAAGAAAAAAAAAATTCTCGTATTTTTTTTCAAGTAAGTCCTTCATTTGGACGCCGCGTGGTGATATCGCTAAAACTTTTTGCAAATTTTAATTGATCAAGCCAATCGTGATTAGCTATCATCGATTTCAGAATTTCGTGTGACACGCATTACCAGGGTTACCAAGTGGCCGGTGGGTGAGTGAGCTCCTGCTAAGGATTATTCAACAACACTACATCCTAGCGGGGACGGTATCAATATGGATCTATTTGCCTATTTGTGTTATATACATAGCATCTCAGAATGCAGGAGATTACTTATGAGACTAAAGAAATAATGCTTTAAGCGAAATTTAATTTGGACAAGTGAAACTCTAACGGTTTGAGTTCGAAGATCTGCTGTAACCGAAAAAAAGTTGTAGAAACTACATAAAAATAAGCGGCTTACCTTTAAAGATAAGATAATCGTCAGTTTGGAAGGCTCAGTTGCCTATGAAGAAATGAGCAACGAAATGCATTATATTGAGCGTCGGTTGAACCTCCGAGCCCTCGTCTGAGTACGCCCTGGATATATATATATACTCTAGGACGGTCAATCGAAAGTTTTAATAATGTGCCCCGTAAAATGTTTAAATATACATGGTAAATAATTTCTTTAAGAATCTAAATAAAATGTAAGTCCATTAGAAACCATACAAGTGTATGAAACAGCAGTTTTAACAAAAGGATGTAGGAGAATGGTCCAACAGGCACGGTTTCTAATGAACTAATTTTTTTTTCGGGGGTATTGCATATTTTGTATTTTGAACATTTCTAAAAAGAGAGATTATCAAAATTCTCCAACTATTTAAGGTACCCCCTGATACATATGGGTCGGTCATTCTTTAAATGAATGCACACTTTTTCTTTTAGTCGTTTTTGAACATTTTTTTTGAAGTGAAACATTATTTTTTTTATTAATAAAAATTTATCTCAAAATATTTTAAATATAACATGTCGAAGATATTTTGAGACACATTTTAATAAATAAAAAAATAATTTTACTAACAAAAAAATTAAAATAATGCATATTGATTTAAAGTATATTATTTGTGTTATAAAACTAAAACATTTTTAAACCAATTTTGAAACACTCATAATGTTTTTGAAAATAAACTTTTTGAAATTTAAACATATTCAAAATACAGCTTTCGATAAGCACCAAGCAATATATAAACATTAAAAATATCGGAGAAAAAAGTCAAAATGGTGTGCAGTTGTTTAAAGAATGATATTTACAGGGCTACCAAGTCGTTCAGAAACAATTTCCGGCATTCTCAAAAAAAAAAAGATGTATTTTTCACAAATCGTTAAAAGTAAACATTTTTTGACCTTTAATTTTTTTATAGTTGAACAAAAATTTGCAGCCTATGCCACAAAAATTCTCCCATACTCGGCGATCTCAGAAATTTTTGAATTTATACCTTGTCGCCGGCTTAAACACGAAATTCCGGGCATATCTGGGCCAATCCTGGTAGCTTGGTAACCCTGGATGTGTATATTTTTATGCATAAAAATTTATCTCAGAAACATTTCATTATTTATAGCTAATATTTTATCAAATATGAAGAATAGTTTTTCAAAAAATGAGAAGATTACAACTTATGTTTCGAGATCAGCTCTAATCGGACAAAAGTATTTCCAATCATACAACTGTTTTCTTACTTTCCGAGCAAAGTCTATTGATATTTAATCTTTCATACTATATAATAAAGTCGATATCGTTAGCTTCCAAATGCCACCCCACTTATCAAAGTTGTAAAAATAATACTTTAAAATATATTTTATTTTTGTAGCCAAATTTTGCAATGTTTCTTAAAAACTTTGTAGCTATAACTTTTTGCAACATTGAGAAGCAGAAAGATCAAGTCCCTTAAGAAGTGTCGTCAGCCGTAATTTTTTTTAAATTTTTTTGGTGCAGTATTTATCCAACAACTTCACGGAGACATAATTGAATTGTTTACCTTTATAAATAAATAACATTTACGGAGCATCTACTGATTGGCTGCTACCAGATGTTGATATTTTGTATTTTTTTTTTTAAATTTGAGAGCTCAAAGAAACGCAAGGTGAGGCACAACGTATGTTTCCTATGCTAACTGCCAACCCAATCGAAATTGTTAAAATCGTTGGCTAAGTTCAAGGACAATATTGTTTTGACAGTATGCAGTATCTTACGGGTATTTTCAATTTTTAATTGAAGAGCAAATAGAGATAAAATACAAAAACACAATTGCGATGCATTGGATGTGCTTTCTGTTTATAAAATTAAAAATCAGAAGAATCCCAAAAAAGTCTAATGATTCGGTTCGTCTCTCTTTCATTTTTTTTTCTTCGTCAAACAGCAGATGTGCAATTCAATTCAGGTGGGTGGTGTATGCAACACAAAATTGCAATGACGTCAGATAATTTAGATGAGAATTTTTAATTGACGTTGGAACATGGTGTAGTAAATAAACGTCATGGATCTAATGTCAATAGTAATGTGATCGATCGTCATGTAAAATCACAAGTTATTTTATTGATCAACATTTAGTTAAGAATAGATAGAATATATAATAATTGAACTTTTTAAAACATTTTTGGTACAATTACAACTTTTTGTTAATTATTGCTACTGGCTTGAAGTTAAAGTGGTGGTGCATAAGAAAAACTGCCAAAATAGTTACAAGAAAAACGAAAGTTTTAAATCGATTAAAAACTTATATAAAAATATTTAAAAACATCGATATTTATTTATTAAGATTTATATACATATACTCTAAGTTAAATGAAAAGTTTTTCAGCAATTTACAAAATTTATTTTTGAATTATTTTGTTTGCCCAGTTTTTTAATGTGCCATAAATTCAATAATCAATACTTAAATGATTTTCTATATTTGAAATATTAAGAAAAAATATTTTTTTTTTTCTAAATTTTCTGACGTTAATGTTTTTATGCGTTATATTTATTTTTCTCTTAATTTCCTCATCTCTTAGTTGTCATTAAGGAAAACGTACGCTTGTGAGCAATGAAGTTTGCAACAGTCAATTAATCTTTGGATTTTAGTTGCGCGTGTCATTATTTATTATAAACTACAGCGTCTGCAAACAAAAAACAACAAAAAATAAAACACAAACAAATATACCAAATTATTTAAAATTAAATGGCAGGCATAAAACATCACATGTGATACATATCCATGGAAATAGAATTAAAAAAATTATTGTCTCCAAGAATTAGAAATATGTCATCAGCATATTAAATAGTAAAATGGATTTAAATAAATGAACAGTTGAATATACAATAATGACGACAAACTAAAAAAGTAGGTGTTGCTATCTGATAAAGATTTATTAATAATATGTGACTTGATTATTTCCAAAAAAAACATCACTTTTCACAATACAAAAACTCTACCAAAAATTATATATTCACTTAATGGGGGCCCTGCACATTATATTTTACTATTTGGGTCATTCCATCCATAATGGGCCTATCATTACCCTCATGTTTTTTAAATAGGCTGAAACTTTTTTCAGGGATTGGTCTATCATGTAGAAGATATAAAAAAAATCGATAAAATTTTTTTGACCAGTATTATTGCTTAAAAAAAAGTTTCAAATTGTGTAAAAAAAAACTCGTAAGTAAAACAAAAAAATTCATTGATGAATATAAACAAACCAACACAATCCAAATTAGCTTTCATATTATTTTTAGGTAGTTGTACTTGTGAAGGCCTGAACGGTTTCTATGTGGTAAAAGATAAAAAAATTGACCTTCCAAGAAAACATCACTTTCCCAAATACTCCATCATCGATTTCAGTTTTTTTAGGCTCAAAATTTTCAGAATATATAGGAGTACCATCCCTGAAAAATTTATCCATGTTTTTTCACCCTGTTTGATTTTACAAGCGCTTAAAGTTAAGATTTATGATTTGCAATGTAAACTGAAACATTGAGAATGAAAGCGAGAGAATAAAATTTGAATTGATTTCAGCTTTTTTTAAGCTCAAAATTTTCAGAACATTCAGGAGTACCATCTCTGAAAATTTCATTCATTTTTATTCAACTCATTTCATTTTACAGGCATCTAAAGTTAAGATTTAGGATTTGCAATGTAAATTGAAACATTGAGAAGTAGAGCGAGAAAATTTGAATATTCCGTTATATTTCATTCATAAATATTTCACTGTATACACTCACTTTAGATGCTTGTAAAATGAAATAAGGTGAACAAAAATGAATGAAATTTTCAGAGATGATACTCCTGAATGTTCTGAAAATTTAAAAGGGCTGAAATCAATTCAAATTTTATTCTCTCTCTTCCATTCTCAATGTTTCAATTTACATTGCCAATCATAAATCTTAACTTTAAATGCTTGTAAAATCAAATACGGTGAAAAAACATGAATAAAATTTTCAGGGATGATATTTCTCTATATTCTAAAAATTTTGAGCCTATAAAAGCTGAAATCGGTGATGGAGTATTTGGAAAATTGATGTTTTTTGAAAAAGTCACTTTTTTTAACTTTTACCACATAAAAAACCGTTCAGGCCTTCATTTATTCAGATTTGCAGTTTTTTTGTCATCTACCAGTACACAACTACCTAAAAATAATATCAAAAATAATTTGGATTCTATTGGTTTGTTTATATTCATCAATGAATTTTTTTGTTCTACTTACGAGTTTTTTTTAACACAATTTGAAACTTTTTTTTTAAGCAATAATACTGGTCAAAAAAATTTTATCAATTTTTTTATATCTTCTACATGATAGACCAATCACTGAAAAAAGTTTCAGCCTATTTAAAAAACACGAGGGTAATGATAGGCCCATTATAGATGGAATGACCCATTTACAATTTTTATTTATTAAACATATGAAAGGGTCCTTAAAATTTAATAAAATTTTGTAGTTCCAAAAACAAAAATTTGAATTTCATATTACGAAAACCATTTTGCTGCCCACCAAGCCTTTGCGCCAGGGGCGACCGAAGAACTTTATTATAATTTAGATCTTAGGTACTTTATGAATTTAAGATTCTTTAAAAAACAAACAATAATCTGAATTTGTAATAGATCCAATTCATTTGTAATAATACCTAAAAGTAAAATTGTCAAATATATCTTTGTAAGAATACTTTACAACACAGTAAGATAATAAATTTCTACATTTAAGACAAGATATAAAAACATCGACCAAAGTTTGAAGACATTTATGAAATGATAATACAGTAGACGTCCAATATAACGTACTAATTAATGCACGGGTCAGTCGCAATATCGTAAAATTCGTCATATCGAAGAGTTTTTTATTTACTCTTATACACACATACATATGTAATAATAAAAGTTAAGTTAGATTTTGGAATGCTTTATATACTTGCGGCCAGCTTTACTGTTAAAAAAAGTTTTTCCAGTTCAACAGCTATTGTTGAATAAAACAGCGTTCGTTATTTGGAATAGTGAACACTTTTAGTGTTCGTAATTAATAGATATCAATGCGAAAATTTCAATTTGGAAAACTGTTCGTTAAAGTGGAAATTTGTTATATCTTTATACGCTATATTGGATGTCTACTGTATATGTACCCTGGTCTACGATAAAGGACCTATCGTTTGAAAAATAAATTTTCACATTTTTGTTTGGCGCTAGAAAAAGCACGCTCTCTCTATTAAAGTAAACCGCATATTTCTAGCTTTATTATTTACTAGTTGTCCCGCCAGATATTGTTCTGCGCTTTCCGCTAGATGGCGCTATGTTGTATGAACTCATGCGATAGAATTTAAAAGCGAAACAGCCCATTTTTCTACTGAAACTAACTTTCGTACCTACTCTTTTACATACATATAGTAGACCTGGCAGACGTTGTTATGTCCATACTGGAAGGTGGGGTGATGAGTTTAATTTGTTATAGTCTTTGTATTTTATACGCACCAATGCTCATTTACCTGCAACAAATAGTTGCTTATATATACAAAATGTTAATTTATTTGTATTTGGGAGACGTGGTATCACAAATTTTTTTTCTGTGAAACTTACTCTGTCTGCAGTTATGGATAAGATATAATGAATTTGATTTTGGAGGGCATTTTTCTAAAACAAACTTTACAAAACCTTCCATACACCATAAGAATCATTTAAAAAACAATTATGAAACCTTTGTGAAAATTCTATTTGAAAATATTTTTGTATCAGGGTCACCCTAAATATGCACCCTCAATAAAAGTTCTGTAGCCTATAACACCACATTCTGAAACTTTATGAATGATATAGAAAATTCCTGAAAGTACAAAATTGAGCCTGATTTGAACAAATTGTCAAAAATTGTTCATTATTTCAAAAAGATATGGACTAATCACTTACAGTCTTCAGCAATATTGTTGCGATCAAGGAGTTTTGATCTCAAAAAGATGTTTCTGCTTAGTCATCAAAAGTCAGCTAGAGATCAATATCTCTACGTATTGTCTCTATTGTAGTAACCAAATTTAACAAAAAATCGATGGATTTTTTTCATAAGAACGAAAGGAGAAGATGCTTTAAACAGCATATGTTCAATGGTATTAAGCTGATTAAGACTTTGGCTTATCATATTCAACTTAAACGACGCTAAAAACCCTGATATGAGAACTTGAGGCCACTTTACTGTATAATTACTCCGACTACCCATACAAAAATGGAATACATACGAATACATACGAAATTTATAAATAACATATAAAATAATTGGTTATAATTAATATGTCAGTCTATAATTCGGCAAAAATTTGGCAATATTTTGGTGTTGATACGAACAATTTTTTGGAAAAAAATTTTCGATGCATCCTTTGTGTTTTGAGTTAAAAGTGTAAGGACTATAAAAAAATACTTTTAAATGCACGGTAGATAGTCGCTGTTAAATAAAATAAGAGAAACAAATTTATTTGTTAAATTCAATTTAAAAAATGGACGTGAAAGACTAAAGAAATAAAGTTTGTATGTTCTTTATACATAGGTGAAACATATATACGAAGTTTCACCAAAAATGGGAGAAGTCATGATAGAATTTTAATTAAATTTATTGTTGTTCAAAACGAATTTGATAAACAGTTCAATACACAGCATTCAATTGTCACACAATTATTCCAATAAAGCAGGTTTTACTGTAATAACTATTGAAATTAAAAACAAGAAATTGCATTTGAAAGCAAACTTACTTTTTGTATCTCCTTTTTTTTGAAACTTTACACAAAATTTACTACCGGTGGCAGTTGTATTATTATTTTTGCAAGTTGAATTGATTAGAGAATACAATTAATTGTAAAAATATACTATTGACATAAGAATTTACATATCATAATATACACAAATTTTTTGTGCTTATCGCTTTCTTTCTTATCACAACCGCAGTTGTAATTAATGCAATTCTAATTCCACAAAAAAAAAAAAATGAAATCTGATGTGAGTTGTAAATAAATTATTTGTTTTTATTGCTATTATTATTGTTTTGTTAACTTTGTTATACGTTTATTATGAAAATAATGCTAATTAATGCAGCAAAGCTGATTGTCTCGTTAATTATAAATAAAAATACACAGCAGCCAAAATATTATCACTCCTACTATCACATGTAGATATGGATGGAATTTTTATATATTTATTTCGTAAATATACGGACACGTTTTCCGTTGTTAATATGAAATTTTTTCAATTGATTATAACTTAATGTTTATTTTATTTTTTTTAGAGATTTTAATTTCATGTATATGGATTTTTACGGATATAAACTGTGACAAAAACTTATCGAATTCGAGTAAGTTAAGGATCCGCGCGTTACTCGCTTCAAGCGCTTTACGGTCAGCAAAGTACTGAATGTGAGACCTTTTTGGCACAAAATAAAACAAAAAAGAACTCACTGATAATAAGAAGACGATTCTATGCAGAAATGCATTTGTATGCGGATCTGCTGGTATGTGAGAATGTAGAAAAAAAATGCATTAAAAAAAAGAAGGATGAAAATTCTACCAAGTAGACAGAGGTGTGCACAGTGGTTGCTTTTCTTAAAATAACTAAATAAAAGTATTGTAAAATTTTCAATGAAAGTATGAAGTTTTTAAGCATTTTGATAGTGCATCAGCTGAAATGAAAGTGTGCGCGTAGATAGCCGTGGTTCAATTATCATATAAAATCAAGGAAAGTTTTTTTTTTATCAATGAAAGTTTTTATGCTTTAAGGCACCTCTCCTAGCAAAACTTTGGCAATGTATCGAGATTAGCTATATGTACATATATATGTACTGGTATTAGGTGACAGTCAGTTTTAGAACCGACGTACTTATTCATTGAGAAACCACAAGATATTTGACGTAACTATTTTGTTGCGCCAACCAAATTTCATTATGAAATTAATTAGCTGACTTATGGTAAAATGCCTAATAAAGAATAGACTACTAGTTATCTTGGATTTCAGATTTCTTGTAAGCATTTGAACGTACAACAGAAATGTTAAGGTAGGTTAAAAGGGTCGCTTGCGTATAGCAAGTTTCTCTCGGAGGCAGTTTGCTCATTGTGGTACCCTACATATATATTATATTCCCCTTCTTCTCTCAAATTATCTTATTGAATGGGGGCAAACCACTAAGAGGCCTTGGTGAAGTTGAGGATACTGGTGAGCTTTAACTCGGCTAGTTCCTCAAAACTAACAAAGAATACATTGCTGAAATATTTGGTTCCTTTTCTCATTGGACCCATGCATTCGCAGAGCAGGTGTCTAACTGTCTCATCCTTTTCTTCGCGTCCACAACTCCTGCAGAAATCTCTGAAAGGGACACTACATTTGGCGGTCATAGAGCCAATAACACAGTGCCTCGTCAACACTCCTATAACAGTTCTTAGCTCTCTTCTGCTGAATCTTAAGAGAGTTTGTGTCCTTACTAGATTCAGTTTAGGACACATGTTTCGAAACGTTCTGCATCCGGCGGTAACCTTATGTGCGTTTGTTTCTTAGTTATAGCCTCTATCTGATAATATAATTCCGCCAGCGGAATTGTTGATTCTCTGGTTGTTATGATCCTATTTTGGTACATTCGTGAGCTATCTCATTTACGGAAATAAATACTTTGCTGCTCATTGATGTCCCCAAGGTGGAATTAATAGCCCTACGAATCAGCATATTGTTAATCAACAGGAAAGCTGAAACTAAAATTTGAAAATCAAAAGGATAAAAAAGAAATGCCATAAACGAGTTTTCGAGTTTTAAGCGTTGCCGAAAAATTCAAAAACATGATTTGTTTTACTTTGACCACCACCATATGTTAATTTTAAAATGTTTAAATTATAATTTCGATCTTTTTCAAACATATAAGTAATTATTTCAAAAAATTTTAAGTTCACAATTTTACAAAATGCCCACTGCGCAATGAGTGACAGAAAATAAATTGAATGCGAGAGACTTGTCGCCGAGAAAGTGAGGAGAGAAAGTAGGAGCAAAAGTCATACTACGCTCAAGCTAACAACAAGTCAAGTGGGATAATGAGGATCGATCGATTGCCAATAGATTGAGTCGAAATAAAAGATCGATTAATTAAAGCAGACAGTAGCCGCCACACACATACACACACAGACAGACGGATTTTGAAGCGTTAAAACGGAAATGTTTGAATTTTATAATTTTCATTTGTTTCATTTTCGTTTTCATGCTAAACTTGCTGCTCATTTTAAGTAACTCAACTAAGTATGAAGCAACCAACAGATGCATTCGTTTTAATTCATACTGATAATAAAACTGATGTTGACAATCTTCGCAGTCAGACATTTTTGTTGTCATTATTGCACGTAGTAGCTACGTGCGTGAGAAAAACAACATAGAGTGCAGCAGCAGGTACTGAACACATGACAATTGTTGCTGTGACATTTTCATGAGCATCCTTGCTGATCATCGTATACCAGAGTACAGTTAAACACTTAAAGTAATGATTTCGTAAAAATTATGAGTTTCTCCAATAAAAAATATTTTGGTTTGTATAAATCCATACAGAGATACGGCTTGGCTGCAAATATACGGGCCTCAATCGGATTATGCTGATGTCAGCAAGATTTGAAATTTTTGTGTGAGCACTCGAGAAATGTTGATTTTCTTTTTTGATCTTTGGAAGTTTTAATCGGGAAACATGTTCCTAAGAGACAAATGCTTATTTCCATATTTATGGAATGAGAAAAATTGTCAAAGTGACATAAAATTAGTCAAATTTCGAGTACTTTCTAGCAAGGTATAGTAATGATAGCATAAATTCAGCGAAATATCTCCACAATCAATTTTAATTAAAATGGCAAAATAAATTTAGCACTCAATAAATAAAAAAAATTTGTCTAGTAAACATAATAACAAGTACATATGCGTGTAAGTCAAAATATCAAAGGTCAAATTAATATATGTTCGTGTTATACTTCGTATGTATGCAAGTCTGTCGCTTAGCCAACTGTAAGAAATGTTGCTGATTTTATATCAAGCAAATAACATATGATTATGCTTTTATATTATATGCGGTTTGATTTTACAAACAATCTGATAAAAACTCAAAATATAAAAAATCCGTTTGCAAGTTCTACTCTCTAAAACATAAAATGACTTAGTAGGTATGAATATATGTCCATTGAATCAAATTATATTTACCACAGGGCTGGACTTAGCCCTAAACCCAAGCCGTCAGACTTAAGAAACTCAGCCCGGCACGACGTCTTCGATATGCGTGATATCTCTGTATCAAAAAATAACACAACTCGATTTTATTTTAGTTCCAAAAGAGAACGCAATTGTATAAATGCATACATACATTATCTTCAACCGATTTTTAAGTATAGCTGCTTGTTTTATTCCACATTATAAAATCAAAATGAGCTTTGTGTCTTTTAAGAAAAAAGCGGTTCGAACTTTGAGCTTCAGTCCTTAGAGCTTATCATTCAGTTTTAGACACCAGGTTTTAGGAACTTAATCTTTTAGTTAAATAGCCAATTTTAAAACGTTTCCAACTATACATAATATTCTTTTCACACACAGGATATGCCAGTGATATGGTGAATGTATTGACCTCTAGTACAAAATTCTTCACAATTCTCAAACATTTAGAAATATCCGCTTACATTGTGCATTAATGTTGTTGGTCTTGGTGAGATCCTTGCTAAATTTCAAAAATTCAGATTTTCTACGCTTCTGGAACTCCCCCTTAATGGAAAAAAATCCGCTTCTCAAAAGTTTTTTGCTGCGATTGCGACAGCTTAAAGGATTGAGGTTATTAGACTGATCACGAATGAATTAACTTTCCTAGGACTAGGTAGCCTGATTTCAAGCTCCACAATGCATTTTTTAGTTTGGTTTTATTTTCATAAATTCTGAATGTCTATGCTTAAAATGTTGCTTAAATTAATAATATCTTACAATTTTTACATACAAAAGCTATAAACAATTGAAAATTTGTTCACATGTTATTGATGTATTTACTATATGCTCTAAGTTAAGCTGTGTGAAATTTAACACAAACAAAGCCATGAAGTGTAGTGTAGAGTTTTAGTAGTTGCATATATGAGTGATATATACGCAGGGATACACATTATTGTATAAAACTTTATAAGTGACATGAGTCAAATTATAAAACATTTTGTTCAAATTTCTTTCATCAACTTTGTGTGTAATATATTTCACAAAGTTTTGTGTACAATATCAAATAAAAGTTTATCATTTATTTATACTATTTATATGAAATTGCTTGCATGAAAATGGTTTGTAACGCTTTGGCGCAAAATATATCGAACCGATTTCAATAATTTATTTCTTAAAACAACATATTTATGCTAAAAAAAGATATTGCATACTTTTCTTTAAATTTTTTTTGAAGTGATATATGCTTTTTTTTAAGATTAAGTTATTTGCAAAACCTCACACAAAAATTATCGTTTGATTTTTCGTAGCTGATGCTTAAATTAACAAAATATGATATTCCAAAATGAAAAAGAAAATTTCACAAGAACATATCAGGTTCATATCATTTGAATTTTTTCATTTAAAGCGCCACTCGGTAAAAAAATTTCAACACCAATAATATTGGCAAATACAACAACTTTTATAGCAGCATACGTTTTCACCTAGGTATGCACACTAGGTAAAAACTTTTTTCGGAATTTCGCACATGTTGGTCATGCACTAAAACAATATCATCGTCAATAATATACTATATCATTCACATGTCACACAAGGCGTACTCAGTTTTATTAAGCAAATAAGTTTTGAGATTAGATTTCTGGCATATTTAGCAATAAATTTGCTACTTCAAAATAGAAAAAATAGATTTGCAATTTGGTAAAATTGTGTTTAACGATTTTTTTATTTGTCAAAAAGCCAAAACCTCATTAAAATGTTTGTATCTATGTATTTATTTTCGTCTGCTACAAACTATGAAATAACTTTTTTAAATTTGACGAACTATCACATGTACATGCAAACTGGTTTTTTACCAGACATATGCTCCAGATTAGGCATCATATAATGACATCATTGATAACAGAAAAAAATTTTTCTTTTTAAATTTTTAAATCAACGCAATGTTTATTATTTTGCTGAAATCGGGTGTTTCCCAGATAATTATCTACAATGTTTCTTATATTACTAATGGCTCTTTTAATATCGGGAATGATCCCGTAGGTATATTGTAAAATGAATAAATAGAGCACATAAAATGAAAAATTTTTTATAGTTTTTTGGTCTATAGGGATGCAGTGTTGTGATATAATATATATACATTTCTGATATAAAAATAATATGGTAAGGTATAGGATAGCAAGAAAAAATAAAAAATAATTTTAAGGACGATGTCTGGTGTTTAACTTGTGAGCTGCTAATTAGCATTTAAATTTTAAATATAACAGATACTGGATGTATTTTATATTCAGTCCAGTATTTGCATATTGTAGATATGTATTTGGGTATATATAATATTTTCCGAAATTCGTAGATCCATGTAGTTAAGAAAGTGATACCATTACCCCATGCGCGCAATCAAACCAATCAAATTGTTGAAGTTCAATCCCTGAACCCCCCAAATTGTTACTTTTAAAAATGAGCCAACCTTAATGGGCAATTCTATGTATTTAGAGTATAAGCTCAACTTTTCAGCGAGAACTGTGCCAGCTTTGATTTCTTTAGTGCATAAAATAAAGCATCCAAATTTTAATGAGTTTACTATTACTCTTAATAGAAAATATAGATAACTTCAAAATTAATGTTAGTCTACTAACATGACCGATGAAAATAAATATTAATTTTTTAGCGCCATCGTTTTCAGTATGTGCACGACGTCCCCTACTCTGATTAGCAAGCTAAAGCCATACTTGACTAAAGAAGATAGTTCCACAAATAAATTATGTCTGGCTATTTCTCTTTCCCTTAGTTTGATGATTAGATAAACATATCCACAAAAGAACGAAAAATTCGTTTAAATCGAAAATGCAATGTGACGGCAACTGCTATTTTTATACTAATTTTTGATAAGAATTTCATAAACTAAAAACAGTGCATATGTGAAAAAAAATAAGGTGTTTGCATTTTGTTTAGCATTTTTAATACATTTGACGTTTGTGAATTATTTTATAATTTTGCACTAATAAATAATTTTTAATGGTATGTTTTGTATTTTAATGGTATGTATTGCATACATATATCTAAGAGCAATGGCGAAGCAACAGCAATGAGGGTCCAGACCGACAACACGTTACAGGGTCTTTATAGATTAAATTTGGTACAGGTTTTAGTTTCCTTTGAAATTAAATTTTTAAATCTGAATTTCACACATATTTTGCCCAAGTAATCAAAAGTGCTTAGCTTTTTTGCTTGTAGCATTTAAGGTCTTTGCTCTGCTCGCACTTGCTATGCTAGCGCCTAGGACCATTTCTGGTAACTTGGGCGGAAAATATGATATAATGGTAACTTTTATTAAATTTTGATTTCAATTCGCGATTCCACAGCCAATTAAATATTTTTGTATGAAAATCGAATACTACATTCTTGAAAATATTTATCAAGATATAGGATAAATCCAAATCTTCATTTTTGTAAAAAAAAAGTTATTATATCAATCGATCAAAAAAAGTCTAAAATCAGTTTTGGATTTCCCCGGAGATCTCCGACGCAATTTAGGTGTTTCAGCCACATTTATGTATAAAATTATAGCACTAATCGTTTGGGAATCGGTCGAAAATAGATCGCAACGGAATAGAAAATAGAGTTCGGAAGCGCTTGCGAGCAATCACTGGCGTACCATCGACATTCGGCGACCGGGTAAAATTTGAAATTTGCCGCTACCTATGTACCGAATTCCGTTATAAGTTTTGAATTACTTTACGCATTCGAAAAACCCTATATAATCTCATAGGGCCCCTCACTGTTTTCATTTACTAAAAAAAGAAAAGTCCGCAAAATTAATGAAATAAGTTAAAAATCAAGGACCATTTACCCGCCCGCATACCGTTGTATCACAACCACTAGGATAGCTACATCGAGGAATCGTTTTTAATAGTACCAGTCGATTGGAAAAGGTCGAAAAAATAGTTTTGGACAAAAACGTAACACAACATAAGGTTCGATGACATAGAGTTGGACAGCAAAAACTTGGACAACAAACAAAATATACATACAAAATGCTTAACCTTAAAAAAGTTGGACTAGAAAAATTAAAACAACAAAAAAACTGAACAGCTAAAAGTTGAACGAGTAAAAAGTTAAATGGAAGTAGTTGGATGATCACGAATTGAACGAGCTAACTTATGCTCTTATATATATATAGGTCGGGACCACCGGAGACTTCAAAAATACGTTTTGTAACCATCAGCGATTGCTGGAATAATTTTTTTTCCGTAAATGTGATCAAATAAACACTTCAGGAAGTCGGGGACCAATTCACCGACTTTAAAAGTTTTTTATCCTTCTCTCTTTAGTTGGTGGCCCAAACCAATCATTATAGAGACCTGGGGCATTTCCTGGTTAAGTACAAAACGCAATTTGGAGTTTTCTCCATAGATTAGATGAAAAAATTCATTTTATAAATATGGGCCTAATACTGGTAAAAAAAATATTTATTTGTGACTTTAAATTATATGTACAATATAATAAAAACAAAAAAAAAAAACCAAATTTGTATAAAAAAAATTTTTTTTTTATATCTTGAAACATAATTAAAAAAGGCTTTTTTTAACTTTTTTCTTCTAGTGAAAAATATTTAAGTAACTATTACTTTTATTTCAAAATGGGAAAAAAGCAAAAAAAAAGTATAAAAAACTTTGTCTGTCTTCACATACAAAATACTTTTTTTTTTTAAACTGGTTTCCAATGACATTTTTAAATGTTTAATGCTTCCAAGCGACATGCAACGTATTTTTGCACTAAGGTCAAAGGTTGATTTTACATCACCAAAATCAGCGCTTCAGCTAATCACTCGCTCAACGAGTAATCATGACTTAGTCATTTTTTTATTAATACGACTGGCTGATACTCAGAGTGTATTCAAATACTACGCTTTATCAAAAATACAACGACAAAAACCAGACGAAAAAATGAAACAAATATTTAAATACGTTTCGATCATCTGATTGCAAAAACATTTTAGTTTAAGATAGATGGGGATTCTGGCAGCGCTCTAAGTTTTTGTTGGTACGAGTAATTCTACTTCTTCAAATTCTATTCACTTTAACTGCAGTGTGATAATCAACATGGGTAAAAAATGGAAAACGCTGAGACCAAATAGAATATGAAGCGATAAAGAAGTTGAAAAGAGTTTAAATGAAAGCACTCTGCCTTTTGTTCAATACTCATAAGTTTACAATCTAATATTTACTGTTCTCAATAATATCCGTATAATTTATGATTTTCGTTTTTAGCTGCGCTAATTTTAGCTCAAAAAAATAAGAAACAAATTATAATAATAGTGCTGTAAGCTAAATCAGTTGATATTCGAAGTCAAAGTTGTTTACAATATGATGTGGTGTTAGGTTGTATATTTTTAGAAATGTATTAAAAATTTACTATGTAATATTTATCATAAACAATCGAAACTTAAGAATACATAAACGTAAACACAGAAGTGGACGTGACAATTTAATATAGGTACTCAATTTTCGTTTATACATTTTAAACTATTATATTTTCCAGAACAAATCAATCAATTACTTAATATTTTTATCTCTTATAGTTTTCGAGACCTTAAACATTTCATCTGCATGATATAATGTAGCTATCACAAATACAAGTGGAAGCGGTGGAAAGTATGCAGCCTAAACTTTATTTTACAGTGTAATGTAATGAATTAACAGAAAATAAAAGAAAATGTAGGGAAAACTTTTATGCCGGCGTGTTCACACAAATGCACATGCACGCACGCACACACACAAACTTTACGAGATTTTCCCATTCGCAGAAATGGTAACGTCACTGCTTCATATTGGAGAGCGTCGATTTACTGTTGTGGTTCTCCATTCGTGTGAGAGTGTTTTTTCTGTAGGAATGACATTGGCACAAAACGGAATGTCATGCAGAATTTTCTGCTACTGTTTCTTTAATTTCGTTTTCTTCGGTATGTGCGCAGACGTTGACAGACGACAAAGTAAGCAAAAGAAAATATAGAAAAAAAAAAGAAAAACAAAAAATTATTAGTAGAGTGGGACTAGTGCAGTAAATTTTCACTGTATTATCGTTTCAAACTTCACTTACACTTAATGTAGTAGCAGTGAAAATCAAATTAACCAGGCAGGCAATTGAACAAGGCCTTCCCTGGAGAAGACCTGCTAGCACTGCTGCGATTGTAAGAGGCCTTCTCAAAACTAAATTTTCATGCAAATAATAGAGTGATGTGTATTCAATGTCATATAATAAATTAAGAAAAACGCCACAGAAAATAAACATTAAAAATATCAACACAAAGGGAGGGGTGACGCGGATGAAAAAAAAAACCAATATTAATTAACTCCGAGTTTCACGTGACGTTTTAATAAAATTGCATTTTTCCAAGTACTTCTGTAACCGCTGCTACGGCAAGCGGACTTAGAGGGCCTGCTCTTAAGAAGGCCTGTCTTATCGGGATATTTTATATAAAAAAGAAAGTACATTTGAAAGGAGGTGTCCGCCCAAGCCTTATACTTACCAAGAAAGGCCTGCTAGAAGGGCACTGCTAGCTCCTGCCCTTGTCTACTGGGAAACTATTTATTTTAGTGGTAACAAAAACACTTAAAATATTTGGGTGAGAAATTCAATGCATTAATCCCCACTCTGGTTATTAGCAGTAACTGCGAATAAATTTTTATTGTTTTTATTTGATTTCTTTTGTTGTTTTATTTGACTTTTATATTAACAAAAAACAAAAAAAAATCAAATAAATGAATGGTGTTAAGAATGAGTTGATATTTTTCAAATTATTTCAAATTATGTCTTTATTTTTAGATACCTATTTGATATTTATTTTTATTTTTTTTATTTTTTTTTCTTGTGGGCGGAGATTTCATAGTACTTTGACGTTTTCTTTAATTGGTCATCTCAGACTTGTAAAATTAGCTATTTAGTTGTGTGAAATTCAGTCCATAAAAGCTTGTGAGGCAACGCCACAAAATATGTACCATTCGCGTATCTTTCTAATTTGCCTATTTGGTTATTTCATAATCGTCTCGGCACAATGCAACCATTCCATCGCCCAGTTGTTCCAGCGGAATAATGAGACCAAAAGCAGCATTGTTAGAAAATATTAATTCCGCGGCTCAAAGTGGAGTATATGTTAATAGCTGTAGTTTGGTATAACAGAGGTTTTTTAAAAGAACGCTCGATCCAATATGACCGCTTTAAGGCGAACAAAATCAGCACATTTTCAGTTTTTGTCAATTTACTGGAAAATTATGTCCTAAATAGTTAATTTTGCAGAAAAGCGCGCTACTTTAACTTGAATAAGTCACGTTGCCTGACAACACAGACCGACAAATTTTTTCCAAACATCTGACACAGAAACCAAAATATACTTTTCCGAATGTTTTTGAAGCATTCAACTCGAATCCGATGTCAAAATATCTCTGATGGCCACGGCGTTCGAGATATTCTATTCTTTGAGAAATCGCATGTTGATATTACATCGGGTAATTTGGTTAAAATGTGGGCATTTTCGGGCATCGGGAAAGGCTTTGGGAAGGCAATTCTGGTTAGTTAGTCTCACCAAAATGCATCTTTATTTTTTCCATACATCTCATTCTGTAATCTTATATACTCGACTTTTCTATGGTACTATGGTACTGGTGGTATAAACACATCACTAGAATTCTGAAGCCAACCGAAACAAAACTACTGCAGATTACTAATGAGGGTAGGTGGCAAAATCAGTATTAGCTATCAAAGTTTGTCTGGCATGATTACTTTTGACCAGTGTAATTATTATTATTTATTTTAAAAGAGCACTAAAAATATACGATCTTACACGCTGTTCGATGCGGATATCTCAAAAATGAAACACCGATGTAAGTTGGAGTACAGATTCGAACTAAGCGCATAAATATCTACTAGAAACGCGTACTTTTGTGATTTTCTTAAAACTTTTCCTTTGTTTTAAATTTAAAAAGTTAAACTTATAGTAATCAACTAGAGAAAATCTTGACTTCTTAGATATTTGTATGCTTTGAGTGCATTTAAAGAAAAGTTGATTAACTCAAAATTGCCTTCCAAGCATCTTAAGCTTAAAAAAACACTGTCCATGATAAAAATCAATTTCACAAGTAGAAAGACAACATACTTTATTAAAGTTCTTGATAGGGGACTATGCGAGCACACAACACTTACTTGTAAAACTTTATTACATTTAATTTTATTTAATCATCAAATTTAATTTTAACTAGCGATTTACAAATTTGCAAATTCGGTCTCGTGCGTGCTAATATTTGTGTTGAAAAACACTGCTAATATAAAAAGTACACTCTTTTTGACATTGAGGAAGATTTTTTTTTTTAACTTTACTTATCGCATAATGTATTTGCTTATATAGATAATGCCTATGTTTCTCTAATAAGCGTCTGTTTCATTTGATATGTTTTTATCCAAGTAAATAATTTGATAATTATACTTAAATTCTTTCGATTGGCTGATAAATATATGACAACATAAAATTTGATAAATCCATCGTAGTGAAATATCTTAAGCATTTGATAAGCTGAAAAAATTCTACGAGAATATTTAGATTTACGACTGAAAAATATTAAATTTGATTCAGAGTATGGAAATGCTAAAAACGTACAGATAACGGACGAATATAAAAAATGTTTGTTTGGCCATATTTAGCAAATACATATGTATGTATCGTAGGTATGTACTTATGTATAATACATGAGGCATGTTCCTAATAACCTCATGTTCTAGAAATCATCGGGAACACTTAAAATTCGAAAATCTGCTCCTTTTCGAGTATATATCCCATATAAAAATAAAACAAAAAAAAATCCTTGGGTTGCTACCAGAGCTGCAAAATTTTCATTTTTCTAATTTTGAGTATAAACATGATGAAAATTGCAATTTATTTTTTATTTATAATTTGTTTTTTTAATGTCTTAAACATTTTCCTGTTGTATGTATGTGGAAGTATCGAAAAAAATGTAACATCTATGTATTTTTTAACCCTATATACATATCAGCAGAAATTCATGACCTCTGCACAAGTAAAGCTTTTGATTTTCTTGTTTAATAGCTCAAATCGTTTGCTATATTCACTATATTCACCTTAATACACTAGAATTTGAAACGGTCAATGTCACTACATGAATTACCCTTAGAAAAGTAATTGAGATAAATAAATTTATATTTATAGTAGTCTAAAAACTATCAATCTTAAATTAAATTTATTTTTTTTTTGAAAGCAACTGTTTCTAACGAGTGTCTAATTATTGAAACAAAATATTGTAATTATTTGTTTATAAAATTCTTTGATAATTGTATATATACATACATACATATGTCTACACATATGCGCCGGTACTTATGATAGTGCTCGAGGACACATTATTTTAAATTTATTTTATTATTATTTTGGTGATTGTACGGTCTGATAGGAAAGATGAACTTTATTGGAGAACTCCAGCAAGGCTAAAAAGTTGAGCAATGGAAACCAAATTAAAGTTTTTAAGAAGATGCTTTTCTGGAAACAAAAATTCTCAGAAAAATTCGCTACAAAATTATCCTAACTCATTTTCATGTAACTTAAGCTTTACTACCCTTAGCAGTTCGAAAATTGCGAAAAAAATTATACATAAATGTGTTTTGCTAACGCATTTGCGGGTGAGTAAATAAAAGCTTACAATTTTTATATAGAACTAGGATAATTTGAGGTTGAAAAATTAAAATCAGTTGTCAGACTTAAGTTGGCTACTCTATGAGCTTTGGATATCAATGTTTAAGTGTGAAAAGTGGCCGCTTGACATACTGTTTTTCAGGTGAAACCAATAATATTTATGAATGTTTTTATTTTGATGTCGTTGTAGCCAACTGAAGCCTTATAGTCAATAAAATAATAACAATAAACTGGAATGATGGGAATTCAATATAAGTAAATACTTAATTTGTATGCACAAATATCGAAACTGCAGTTATTTGATGACCAGCTTTCACCTCTATTATTATGCAGCTGAATAGCGATGATTGCTGATGGTTCCCATATTTTTTGTCAACTTTATTCTTTTGGTTGACGATATTGAATGGCTCGATGATTCGAGTATCAAACAAGTTTGAAAAAAAAAAACGATTTGTATTTATACCTAAATATTTTTACGTTTTAAGCGAAACGAATCCCACAAGGTTCAGATGTCGTTAGCCTCATACGTTTGCATACGTATATCTCAAAAACGAGAGCTAATTAAGTATAATGGGTAATCTTCGGAATTAGTTGGCCGAAAACACCGTAGAATTTTTATTGTAGAGATGTGTTATTGCTTCGAAAGCTTTACTAAAGATTAGAAAGAGTGCAATGAAGCGATATTTGGTTATTGCTGATGGTGGTTTTGGCAATGGCAACTTTTAAGTGATTTGATGGACTGATTCTTGGAAAATTTTTTCATAAAAAATCTCGATCGCTCATAACTTTCAAGCCTGAGAATATTATATTATATTTTGAAGCGAAACAAAAATGTCAAGCATGACTGATGTGTATATATTAAAGGAATATGCAGGCATATTTTGATGCATAGAAATTAGAGCTGAAATAGGTGAATCAAGACATATGTATAATGAAGTAGATAAATCTGATAAGCATTATCAGATTGATCAGTTCCCCCTAATTTCGAACAAAAATTGATGCTAGACATTTTTGAGCAGCCATCAGATACAGCGATGTAAACTCATCACTTTTGAGGTTTCAGTACTAACAATAAGTTAAATAACCATCACAACTACGAACCAATTTTCCAATTAAAAACATTTTGAGATTATACTTAATCGACTTAATGAAGATAAACAAACAAATCAACAAAGTATTAAATGAAGCTTGATAGCGTGAATGTGTGTTGAAAACAAAATACATATATAATCATTCAACTTAAAACCTAATCAAACATTTGTCCTGAGTTTGAACTTTGGAGTAAATTTTCCAAATACGGACCTTCGTGTAAAGCACTAATACCAGTCTCATTGAAAGTTATAAGAATAAGTTACATACGGGCTATCGATGTTTTTCCTTAAAAAAATAAAATGTGACATTGGGCACTGCATTTACATTAAAAAAATACTAGTACCGTTAAAAAAGCCTAAATTCTAGCTCTAATCAGACTACCATATCATAGATTTTGGGTAAGTAATGCGTTTACAACCCAGAGGTCCTTGGGTTCGATTCCCGTTTCATGGCATGGTAATTTATTTTTTGATTTTCGTTTATTCCTAATTATTACCTTCTCTACTTTTTAATTTTATGAAGGTTCCTTTGAGCTTTATCCAAGTTAGCACCACATTGAGCTTTCCAGCTGTGGTAAGACAACACACTATTTCGGCAAAACTTGAATAAATATTCATGCAATTTAATTCAATTATAACGGAAGTGATATAAAGGTCAAAAACACTTAGACCAGTTTGATTTTCATCATTGCGCCGTAATTATTAAAATGACTTTCATAAAAAAAAACTTGTTGCTCTATCTATAGCTCAAGCTCATTCACATTCGGAATCACGTGCCAAAGGATTATCACCTAAAGTGTTATCTTTTATAAAGAAAATTCAATCGGACTCAGATTTAGCGACACAAAATCCAAAAGGGACGAATTTGTCTTGGTTTGAGTAAACAACTAAATCGAAAAATTATTGTAGTCCTGTGTAATTAGGTTTCGACGCATTATCTTACAACTCTGCTATACTCGTAATGAATGGGCGCATGAGATGGTGTGAGTGTAGACTTTTTTTTGCCTATGCAGTTTAGATTATGTCAGGTTAGGGTTTTAAGGGCCAACTATTACTTACTTGTTTCGTTGTTGTTGCTGCTGTATTGGTTGCGTTGAGATGAAATGTTGAAAAAAGTTGAATCGAAAAGAAAAATTTTGACGCAATAACAAGATTATTGCGTGATAATCAGACGTTAGATCCCTGGGTCCTTCGGGTTGTGAGGCGCTGAATTATTGTTGTTTTTGTAGGTGGGTGTTGTTGTGTTTTTCTTTTCTTTCTTTCCTCACAACTGTCAGTTTATTAGTGACGCAATATTATGTAGAATTTTTTTATTTTTTTCTCTTTTTTATATGAAAAACTTTTGATTCTTTATTTACTTGTAATTTTCGTAGATTTTTTTTTTAGAATTATGAAACACTTTCTCGTTCCAACTTCCAACGTAGTTACATGGCATTTGTTTCACGGTTCAATTTTGAATCATTTGCTTTAAAAAGATTTTCATTGAATTTTCCAAAAATTGTCACAAGAGGGCGCATTTTTTGGTCGCTTGTTTTTCAAATTCTGACTTATTTCACCGTTTGATTTTCATTAAAAAACCAACAACAAAAACAATAACAGTAGCAATAAGAACAAAAACTAATATGAGATATAAATAATTTAAAATATTACACGACGTTGTCTTGGGTCGCGCGGCGTTAACATCGTTGTTGCAGCAACAGCGTCTTCCAATTGAAGTAGCAGTAGAATTAAAATTAAAAAAAAGAAAATAATCTCTTATTATTTTGTGAATTTAACCAAATAGCGGCAGCAATGAATTAAATTCTCCCTTTATTCTGTTTTTTTTTTTTGTTCTACTCTGCAATGTAGCGAACGTATGAACGACGAAAAGTCGAAAACACAAAATTTCAATTCGTTTTCATTTTTGCCTTCCAACAGCGCTGTCGTTGTCGTTGGCTGTGCTCTTTGTTGTCGTTGTTGTTATTGTTTTTGTCGTTGGTGAACGTCGGCTGGGAGTCGCGTTGTTTTCATCGTCGTCTTCTTCGACTTCGTTCAACATACGCGCAGTAAGAGTGTCATTCAAGGGCATTGCAAGGTCGTAGCAACACACCAAACACCCGCCGCCAGTCGGCCCCAGCCAACACAGCTGCTGCGACTGCTACTATTTTGTCAAGATTCTACTCGACGACACACGACTGAGCGCACACGAGACACACGAATTTCAGCTGATTGAAATGAAAGTACTTTTCGGAATGCAGTAGAAGAGCCAGTACTCGGTATGGTACCGAAAATTAGCTTTTGTTCGTGCATAAGACTCTAGCCTTTGCCTGTAGTGGTCTAACTTACATACACATGTGAATTTCCACGCACATTATTTTTAACAATTAAACGTTACATTTTTTTCTCCTTTTTTAAATAATTTTTTCAAAGTTCAAACTCACGCACAATTCTGATGCTGTGCTCGTATGCCACCGCTCTGCTTCACTGTGTGCAGTTCTGTTCAATTTATTTTATGAGCAGGTGGAGTCAACTTTATTTTGCCGTCAATGTTGCCTGAGAGTATGGCACAAACGAATCGTTTATATTTCGCTCTTATGCAACACAAATGTTTTGTGTTTAAAATTACGCTCTCTCAGTGCGTTCAGCAATCGTTCGCTCGATTATATTGGTCCACTTGTTTTATTTGCAGCCAGTTTGCTTGATGTTTTCACTTTTATAAGCTGCGTTTTTCACTTTCGTTGGCGTTGGTATGCAGAAACCGAACATTTCTTATCTCTTATCACAACAATGTGCAACTGCAATATCTTACAGAATTTGAATTTTTTGATTTTAGATACGTTTAGTACGGAGGATCCAAACTGAATGAGTTTAAGTTATCGTATGCATCGATATGTGCACGCTGCATGTTGGAAAACTGGATAATTATGTATATGTGGTGTGCAGTGCCTGCTCCTTTTCCTCTAGGAATCTGGTTTGCTTAGTCAACGTTTACACGAGCAAATTCAGTCTGAGAAATTCTTGTCTATTCCCTTTTGTGAATTTCTTTTGCGTTTACACACGGAAACTAGAATTTGTTTGTGCAAGAAAATTTCAAAGCAATTACTGCGTCAACACTCCACAACAAACGTAAATTCAAAGCATAATATCAGCTAAAGAATAGAACGAAAGGGATTTCGCGTGTACGACAAATTCTGTACACCACCCTTTCGTTTTTCCCTTCTTGCCTACAGACAGGGAAACTTTCTTTGAAGAGTTTCCTCGTGTAAACGCTGTCTTAGTGAATATCTTTAGCGCCCGCTCTCAATATGTAAAATTCCATGCCAACTGCATTCTCGCCAGTGGCAATGTGTGCAATGCAAAGCTTTATATAAATATTGCTCTTGTTTTTTCAATATTTTTTTGCCAAAAAGTGATAGAAGTTTTGAATAAAGTTTGAAAATTGTTTTCAGAGAAAGTTTTTGAGTGTTATCACCTCTTTTACCGTTACCATACCAAATGCTTTAGTTCAGCCTCCCATTTCTTTCTATTAATTAGAAGTTTCCAAAACTTAAACATCAAATGAACTTTTCAGTTGCTTACAGCCACATCAAGCTACAGGGTTCCATATGTAGCACTTACATATGTGCATATGTATTTCGCTCATATTCTTATAACCGGCTTCATGCAGAATACCAATCCAAATTAATCTTCATCGAGATAGGAGTGTTAAGTTCAGCTGTTTCCATAGGGTGATTCACTTAGAACATTTTTTCTTAATTAAAAATAAAACACTTAAAATAGAATTCGGAATCTTTATTATGACCCGCTAGAACAATCTCAGACATTTACATTTTAAAGATAATTTCTTTCAAATGCTGGTTGCGACTATGCCATATGTGTTTTGCTTGGGCGTTCAATTTTCGAGGCATATCGCGAATTAAGCGAGTAATGTTGGCTTCCAAGTGTTGAATCGTAGCTGGCTTATAGACGATGACTTCTGACTTCATATAATCTCAAAGAAAAAAATCCAGACAGTCTACTTGACTTAATAATTGCGAAAATCATGTGAACTTTGCGTGAATATAAAGTTGAATTTTAGTGACTTTAATAAATTTCTACAATTTACAAACCTTGCTCTGCCGTAAATTTTTTCATAATGATATATAAAACAGTACTTAATTCAACTAAGATGACAGCAATCATGCATGATCTGTCAAAAAAAAACAAAACAAATAAAAAAAAACCTCTAAGTGAATCACTATATAATCCGACTACATCCTTTGCCTAGGATAATCCTTCGACGGATCTTCACTAGTTGCCGTTTGTGTAGGAGTTAGCTTCAAGTTATAAAGTTGTAATTAAGTTCATTTAACACCTTGAAGTTATGTTTGTCGATTGCAACATTTCGACTTAAAAGACGGTCTGATGTTGGCTTTCTACTCAACAGCACTTACTTGGATTTGTCTGGCTAGTTGATGGATCTGTTCGTTTCGTCTTATCTTTAATCTCTACACTCCATACTCCCTTGTATTTCTTACAATCTTTTATATGAATAACCTTTTTTTGTAATTAATATTTTTCTTGGTAGAACCTTTTAGATTTTTAATAGAATTTTGTCTAAGATATATCCATTTTTTTCATCAGAACTGTCTTTGGTAAACATTAGGATTTTAGTTGGTTACAAGTAGTTTGGTAAAATGGCATACATTTTCCATACTTCTTCTACAATTTTATCAGTTGGTACGAGCATAACCTTCTGGGCAAGCAATGCACCTCCTGCTTAAGAAAAAGCATTACCACTGTAGCAAAAAAGAGAAGAGACCGGCAAAATTTTTCGCTCTTTTTACGGTATCAGTGACAACAACAAATGCAACAACACACGCAATGGAAAAAGCAACAACAACGTATGTATAATAATAAAAGACTTCACAGCCGGTTTTTATTTAATGTTTAATTTAATTTGTTTGTTATTTCGTTACAATAAGGTTGGTATTTTTTGTTAACTGCTTGTGGGTCTGAAAGCGGTTAACAAAAAAAAAAAAGAAAAAAACACATAAGATGCAATTGCATAAACCGGCTAAATCACATCATATGGCTTTTAGCCCGCTCAACGCGTTTTAACGAAGACAACGCAGAGCAGAAGTTGAGCTTGTTGTTTATTTTAGTCGTTAGAAAGGCTATTGAACTATTAATCGCTCTCACGTTAGTGTGATAATGGAGCACTGAGGTGACGAACGAAAAAAAAAACACCATCCGAAGGGGAGGTTGACAGGTCGGTTCTTCGCCTGTTGGTATTAGAAAGCAGGCAAACAACCGAGAAAGCGTCGTGTTATCAACATTCTTGCATTCGCTGGTCTTATCATCACCAATGACTCCCAGGTTTGCAATTTCAATTCTTTCTTTGTTCTTTATTTTGGTATACCTTCTTTGATTGTATTACATATGGCGATTCCTAGCAAAACTGGTATCTACGCCCTATACATAATGTGATATTTTTGCTTTCTACCTTTTTTCTTTTGATAAAGACTACCGCGAATTATATGATCCAAAGAGCGTCTGCCATTTATTTAAAAAAAAATGTTTTACCTCTCATTAAATAAATACAGAAAATGCAAAAATGGGAAAGGGGGCCAGCCTCACTAAGAGATCGTGTGTTACCAATCTAGCGAAAATTTCATCAGTCGATGGCGAAAGGTCGAACACATATCTAAAACATCACCAACAGGGTTGCCAAGTCCAAAAGCGATCCTTGGATGATGAGCTTTTTTATTTTTTATTTTGGTGAGCAAAAAATTATTAATGAAGACGTTTTTTTTTTGCTCGCTAAAAAAATGTTAGTACAAATGTGCATACCAGAAAAATCGTCAAAAAATCGGCTTTTTCACAAATTTTTGAGTTCCTACAAGGCCTCCGGCTCACGTGGCAGCCAAGTATGGAAGATTCTATCGTTTATCAGTAAAAATGTTTTTTCTCTAATAATTGGATTTTAAGGTAATCGATAAGGAATGGTTGAAAATGGATGAAAAATTTTTCGGAAAAAAGTAGATACCTTTTTTTTTGGTTGTATAAAAATAACTTCACTCCTACGCGACCTACGGCTTTTTCAACGAATTAACGGCCAGGCTGCATCAAAAGCGGACACTTGGCATCCTTGGTTGTCAGTTCAATAGCAATAGGAAAGAAGAAATACAGATAGTCCCCGACTTACGACCGAGATAGGTTCCTAGTCATCGGTCGTAAGTCGATTAAGTCGTAAGTCGAGTTTCATAAAAAATAACTAAAGAAAAATATTACATACATACTGTACTACTAGTTCCAGCCATTTTTGGGATGATATAAAATTATTCACTTAAACAAACGTATTATTTGTACTGAAATAAATCGAATCCTTGTACATACTACTGTTTTTTTAAAAATTTTTTCTAATATATATATTTTAGGGACACCCCGAAACTATTTTAAGCATTTTCTATGAAAAAAATTGAAAAAAAAATTGGTCGTAAGTGCGAATAGTCGTAAGTCGGGGACTACCTGTTCTTCAGAAATAAGTCTGAAAATGCTACACGTCCGTGATATATGTATGTACATATGTATATATGTGTGTTATTCTTAAAAAAGTTTTTATAAAAGTTGATGACTCTTACGCGATCTTATATACATAAATAGTTAATGGTGTATGGGATAGTTATTTTTTTGGAGAGGTTTCACTAGTTTTTTGTTTTTTATTTCAAGTATTTGATACCTTTACTTAATACTCGTACTTTGCCTGATAACCCATATTATCGATGCATTATTTCATTCGATGCTTGGTCCTTAGGCTTCTAATTCGTTCACTTTGAAAATTTCGTGCTCAGAGTTTTGTGCCGTTCTCTTTTACTGTGCAGACTTTATGGACGATTTTGCGCAGTTCAATATTGGCATGCTCTTGGCCCACTAAAATTAGAAAGGGATTATGTACATGCACACACAGAATGAGGACATTTTCAGACCACGTGTGGCAATGCGTCAAAAATATAGTTTGGCACCGCATGTAAAACCGACTACATGCATACCTGGTATATTCTATTTTTAGGGGAAGTTTCAGCAAGGTACCAATTTCATTCATTTTCTATATGAAATAAAAACCCGAATTTTAAAATTACAAAAAGTAAATGTTATTGGCTTCTAGTAAGCATATAAAAATATATTTTATACATATATGCGCTTAGTCCCTGAGTTGATGATTCCCGCTTCAGACCAAAAATTGAATCTATTAGGAATGTTGTCGTTTTGTAAAGCTTTCAGAAAATTTTCACATGATCTCGCAAGGGTTCAGTTAGGTTTCAGAAATCTTATTTTCAGAAAGATTTTGCAATATACACCATTGTCTTATTATTTCATTTTATCCGCATACATACATAACTACAATGATACATGATATTTAAAAGCTACAGTTAACAAAGCATCAAACAGAGAACCAGACTGGAGACATTAAGACAGGTCAACACTTACCATGTACCTATCTACATTTGACGATGCCGTCGAATTATAAGACGTCTCATATTTTTCATTGGAGAAAAATGCAATTAACATTTGATCTGGAACCTTTCAGAAACACTTAAGAATTACATGTGAAAAATTTCGTTCATGGGCTGTTCATATATTACATAAAGCTGTTTTTCGACATTTGACACCTCCCCCCGTGTGTCACTGCCTGTCGTATAATAATCACATACTTTCTCATTTCCCATACCCACCTAAGGGCGTTACGAATTATATGAACATCAAAAATCGACGATTACTTTAGTAAAAACATAATGGTGATTTGCTATATATCGTAGCATTTTAATTGTGCGTTACATTAGCCGTCCACAGCTATAGCTAGCAACCATAGAGCAAAAACAAAATCACAAATTTAGCGAGCAAGACTATAGTTGCTATGTAAACATTGCCAGTCACTTTATGCATTTATTGGCGGAAAAAATTAATATCTTGGAAGAAGACTTGTGAAACGACGAACATTGGATTATCAGAGAGTGCAATATGCATTAGAACTCAACTTTACTAAAAACTTAACTTAAAAAGACTTATTGATGGCATAATTTTGGTGTCAAGTGCTTGCTACTAAAGGCGATAAATTTAGACTTTGCAATTTCAAAAATATTTTTCATTCTGTGGAAAGACTCTACTCAAAAATGATTGTGACATGACGGTGGGGAATTGATATATTCACGAAATGAGTTTTTAAGAATGTAGTCTATAAGCTGCTTCTGAAAACTTAGGCGCCACCTATCTGTCAATAAATTGTGCCATTATGTTGAAATTGAGATTCACAATAATAGTAAAAATATTAAACAGCATTCAGGAAACTTGCTGTCAAAACTTGGCATATTATGGTGAATAGGAATTTATTATAATTACAGTGATGCGTTTAATAAGCTAAACAAAGTACCGACGGTTGACGGGAGTACCGCCAACGGTGAAGCGCTGTCCAAATTACAACACACTCGACCCAATGAAATGGAACAGAATTGCTACCGCAAACGGTGGACTTCGATTTAATATTAATATTACCGTCGCGGCAGACAAATCAATGTTGCATTTCCAATCAGCTTGTGCTAATCTAATCATTTAAGTTTGTAGTGTCAATTTTCAATCTATGAAAAGTCATTCTGATAAAAAAATGTACTAAATGAATTGAATTACAACGAATTACTAGCAGAAGAAGTATTTTATCAAAAAAAAAATATCGCTTTGTTTCAATCATAAGTATTTCAATACAAAAAGTACATTCTTGTAAACACAAAATGACAGCTGCATTTGCCATCATATGTCGCGATTCTGTTTACTCGCACGAATCTTAGAACGATTTTTACGCTAGTGGTAGTTCCGTCAACCATTTGAACTCTGTTCAGCTGATAATGCATTATTTAATTGTCTTAGCGCAAGCTTACATAAGCAAATTATGTAAAAGAGATTTTTGTCTCTCATAAATATATTTTTAGGAAAAATAGGAGAAATCGGTTATTAATATGTATTTTTCTTATTAATTTTAGGCCGTTGAACGCCGTCGTATGTGCGTGTAAGTGCTCAAATAACGAATTATGGAGTCGGCGTTATAAGTCGACCCTGCGTCAACACAACATAAATGGCATGGCAACATTGGCCACCTATTAAATAGTCAGCTGTTCTAAATAAAAAATAAGTAAAACAAGTATGTAAATATTTCTTTAATTTTGTTAACTTTTTTTCGAGTAAAATATTTTTATGAGTATGCTCTATATATATTCGTGTTTGCGGTTGTGCTTTAGTTAAATTTATCGATGTTGGCCTAACCGTACGCTTTGTGGCTAAATAAATCTTGCACTCTGAAAGGTATGTAATAATATCGACGAAAACTAAAAAATTATTTCTGTTACGGAGTAAAAATTTACAAAGCAACAATGGCTTATCAAGGCAGATCATAAAATAATTCTCATTTTGTAAACTTAAAATTAACTGACATACTTATTGGTTCATGACACTTAAGTTTTGGTTATACAAATACACTCTTTCTTTGCTTTATTTGCGTTACTCCCTGTGTCAAACTTTGAGACAGAAGCTTAATGAAATGTTCAGTAGTCTAAAAAGACTTCAGTTACCGAGGTTACAAGTCGCAGTTAGTGGGCGGATTTTAAATATAAAAATAATTCAAATAACAATCTCATTCTGAAAGCTGCAACGGCTAAAGTTATATCTTCCGTGCCCCTACTTTAGGAGAAGGTAAATAGTAATATGATAGTCTTTATTATACAAGTATATAAACATAGATCACTAGATTATTTGGACTATGAGTAAATACACCAAATATAAATGAAGGAAAAACTAGATGCACAATAGCTCAGCGAAGAACTGGTTGAACAATTTTTTTTAAACTATTATATATGAGAACTAATTAAAAAACTATCAGCTCCTCTAAGCTTAAAGAAAATCTTTAACGACCAAAATTAATGGTGCTCTGATAGTCTGATAGACGCATTAGTCAATGCATTTACACTTCCCATAAAAGCTATCTCAATCTATGACGGGGTGGGAATTATATGTGAATTATTTAATTTCGTTTGGTTGCTAGTGTTTAAATCTAGATTGATCGATAGAGGTTTTGCAGCGAAAGTTTATAAAACTTTATTTGCTTTGACAATGATCTTTTCCCTACATTGCTGTCACATGTAATAAATTTTTCATCGCTAGTTTGAATTAAGTGACCGTTAAATTTGTAATAATGAGTTTCGATATTTGGGCTGTCGATCAAAAATTAAAAAGTATATTTTTTGAATTTTTTTAAATTTATTTTGTTTTCCAATATTGCGATATCCACTTGGAGACAATGCATTCCTTATAGAGACTACAAAAACCTTGTTAAAAGATTCAAAAAAGAGAACACTTGCACCACTAGTGTAGTTAAAGACGAAGCTATAAGCTGACATACTTGAGTATTTTTCTAAAAAATTCAAGAAGTCAGATATTTATAATAAGAATATATACAGAATATCAAATTACACACTTAATCGACTACATAGCAAGACAATATGTAAAATAAATGACCGCGACAAATCAATTTGATTTATAAAATATTGTGCAAATGAGACGGATCCAGCATATGTATGCGATAAAATATATGTTAATGCAAAAAAATTAAAGTAATATACAAGAACAATTAAGCACAAATCTGACGTAACAATATTTAACACTTAGAATATAAAACCGTAGTCATGTCTCACTGTAAACACATTTTACAACAAGAAAACTCAACTGATCTAGACAGAATTGCTGGAAACGAAACCTTAGTTAACTGAAGGGCTAAAAATAAATCTCATTATCTTCTTGCAATATTGATATGTCCCTGTTGTAGTTTTGTCTGTTTTGTGTTTTTCAGTTATATATCAACACTTCCAGAGGATCGGGTGTGACAGCTTAAGACTTATTTCCATTCATATCTTTTCAGACAAGTGTGAGAATGTAATTTTATCTAAACAAGTACTATGGTACCTTCTGATATATATTAACAATATAAAAATTTGACGTGTAATTATTTCAAAAAATTGTGTGACGTTGAAAAAAGCAATTTTTTAAAAATTTTGAGTTTGAGATAAAATTGCTTAAAATTTTGCAGGAATGTGTGATAAATTGATATCATTTTAGAAATACTTCATATGTTCTTCATTAGAATAATGAGTAACTTTTAACATAAATTTTCAAATAATAGATATAAAATAACTACTAAAATGTAACGGGCGTGATATCCAGCTGCAACGGCTGTGACATAATAATAATTTAGTAGTAAAATATAAAGCAAAATAAAGTTATATTTAAAAAAAATCTTGAAAAAAAACGAACATTCAATATGTGATGAAGATTTTTTATCTACTACTATTTCTAAAGTTGCATAGCTACATGAAATGCATCGACAAAGGCCCTTACAAAATTTTTTGTGTGTCTGCAATTTTTATTTTTCGAAAAGTGGTCACTTTTGTGTTTAAATATTTTGTTTTTATTGAAATATGCAAGTTTTTATTTGTTGTTTGTTAAGAATTTGGCATCAATATGGATCATCATTTGATCTTATTGAGTCAACTTTTTAACTGAATGTCTGCCACTGCTACCTAACCTACTCTAAGTGCCTCGTCTCGATTATTTCTGAGACTATGATAAACACTTCAATCGTGCAAACTTAAAATTTTTTTGGTCTAACCATTTGTGATTTAAAATTTGAGTAGACATTTCATTAAATTAAAAAGAAAAACATCTCCGACCTCGTTATCCACAAAAACCAGCCTATTCCATAATATCGATGCTATTAAGTCTAAATTGTCGACGATGTTCAAATATTCGTACTGATGCAAAAAAAATCATCATCAAGCAGGTATTTAAACTAAAAACAACGAATACAGAAACGGGCAAAGTAAACAAATGCAGAATTAAATCTCAATGTATAATAAGTATCTTTGTATTAATGAATAGGTTTATACTATAATAAAATGTGTTTATTTTACAAATTAATTTAAAACGATGCTATAAAAAAATGTGAGTCAGGTCCTTGATGTGTAGCAGCAACTAAAAAATTGTCTTATATTCATTTCGCGCTTCTTTACAATGCAGCTGAAGCCTAACAAAAATAACTTAGCAAAATCGAAATTAAAAAAATGGTCCTGTTTTTGATGTCAGTATTAACGCCTTTATAATACATATTTTTTCACAATTAAATAATCAAACTCTGTAGCAAGCTATGCTAAAGAGCTTGTAAACTTTGAAAATTGAGCACCGTAATCGTGTTCCAGTACAATTGGAAACTTATTTTCATGAAGATAACACTTATCAGTGTGAGCTACAATAAACACTCCAGAGTGCTTTTTAATAAGAAATCAGTAAGCGCTTACATTGTAGGACACAATGAAGCTTCTTGCGGAGCGTCAGCTGTTCGTTAAAGCCTTTAAAAGCACTGACTTTTTCGCCCTTGGAGTTAAAATGATACAGAGAGATAGAAACTTCCTAATAAAAATAGTCTGTTGCTTCCATCGAAAGAAGAAAGAGATTGTGCAAATTTGCACGAACATCTATTGCATTGCAGGAAAATCAACTCAGCTTAATAAGTCAACGCATTTAGAATACAAATCCGAGAAACTTCTGTTTGATTTATGTATATCGAAAAAGAAACGTTTTGCTGATTTTTCGACAAGTATACGAAATAAATAAGAATTGGGCTGTTGCTGCCATAAAGAAGGCCTTATCAGTTAATATAAGCCGCAGGCCTTAGGTGCTAGTTCTTTTTTTTTGTATAGTGGTTATTAGTATGAAATGTTCATACAACAAATAAAATAATTATAAATAAAAAAATATTCAGAAGCGCGGTCATTTAAGGCGGTTAAATATTTAAATTTTGTAAAGAATTTTTAAATTGCAGAAGAAAAAAACATTAGTTGACAGAAAGTAAGCTAATGTGTCTATTTATAAAACTCTAAAATCATACAATTTAGTTCCATGACTTTTTATTCATATAAAGAGCTTGTGAGTTTTGCACTGCATTAATTTAGAAGCAGTTTTAATAATTTATGAGTCTTTCATTTTCTACGACTAGTAAAATTTGTCATTATTATTATCATATTTCGTTTGGAATAAAGTGAGAACTGCATCATGAGATAATCCTCCTTTTTTATATAATTTCAGATGAAGCATTCGGACGTAATATATGGCACCTTTTCTATTCCAAAAGATATTACAAGTATTATCAACACAAAAGTTTTCCAACGATTAAGTAGAATTAAACAAGTCGGTTTCTTAAGTAAATTTATTCCTGAAGCAATTCATGCTCGATATGATCACTGCATTGGGTAAGTAGTTGAAATTATTTAGTTTTATTTATTTTGGCACATTTAACAAAGTTTGTAACATTATTAATTCAACAAAAATAAATTGATTTTGATTAGACTTTAGACTAAAAAAAAAAATCGGTATCTTTAAAATAAAAGTAAGTGAATTTTTCATTCATACATATATCTTCAGAACTAGACATAACTTATTTAAAGATTTAGTTCAGATATTTGAGCTCAGCGACCAGAAATTAATCCGGTATTATAAAGGTTTTTTTCCGAATGGTCGGACTTTTTGTGGTGTATTCAAAAATAAAACATTTCGCTTATATTGTTGCTTACGATAACATTCAAACCTATGATTTTTAGAACATATTACCGAGCTAGACAAATGTTGAATAAAATTGAACTAAACACAGATTGGCTCACTAAAATTCCACTGGCTTATCGCAAAGCTGTCGAGGTTTGTTTAAGATTATTACATTTAAATTAAGATCCTATTCTGAGAAATTTTTTATAATTTAATTGCAGATTGCTGCCTTATTACATGATTTAGGACATGGTCCATTTTCTCATAGCTGGGAGGCAATAGCGCAAAATTATCACGTATGAGAATAAATCATTAGTTATATATACTAAATCAAAGCTAACTCATTATTGGCTCTATAGCATGAAGAAAACGCATTGCCATGTATTGATTCAATTTTTGAAACTGTGCAAGGTTTCGAGGAACTACGTATTGAAAACAACTTTGGCATATCATTTATCAAAGCTTTAATATTAGGTGATTCAAAACTTCTTTCACGTCCTCTTGAAAATCAATACATGTTCCTTTTTGAAGTGAGTTCGTGTTAACTCTTTAATGTGAAATAATGATAACTGTAATGATTACATTTTAGATCGTCAACAATAAACAATGCAAAGTAGACGTTGACAAATGGGACTATTTGAAACGTGATTATTATTATTTAAAGCAATATTTGGATACAGTTAGTTGTAGTATTAATATGGACTTCGATAGTGTCTTCTTAGGTGAGTGGAATATATTTTTTCAAATTTTAGCAAAAAAAAATTACATCAACTCTTTATTTTGCAGAGGCCCGTGCAAGTGAAGATGGCGCTCACATACAATATCGCTTTAAAGACTTTAATAAAATTTATTCTCTTTTTGAGGCTCGATTTCTTTTACACTTAAATTGTTATCGCATGCCGTGTAATGTAGTATGCGATCAAATTCTGAAAGAAATTGTTCACAATCATATTAACGAAAATATTGATGATATGAAATTGCAAGATATCAATGCTAATAATCTACCTGCGTTTTTGCAACTTACCGATGACAAAGTCTTAGAAATGGTTGAGGCTGAAGAACCCAGAAAACTGATGTTGAACATCACTAATATTATACCAGTACCATTAAATAATGTTGGAGAAGATAGGGTAATTTTAATTATGTATGCTTACTTTAACCATCCGCTTTGTTTTTCTGTAGATAGCTTTGTTTTTCAACTTTAGAAATACGGGATGGGATGTTGTGCAATATTTTTATTCCAGCAATATTACGTACTTGCGTATTGTTTTATATATGTGAGTGAGAAGATTTGATTATTTTCCAAAACTCGCAGTTTCATATGCAGTAGTACACTCTCGACAAGCGTAACATTAGGTAACAAAATCGAGAGTGTACTGTAATTAAGAATACACACAAATAAACTCAATGACCAATAAGCCATCTTGCTTGAATATATAGCATTCAAGAAAATGAAGAAAAAACTCTTGCGTCTTCTGAGACAATAAGCCAATATATGACCATTCAGTTTTATACATAGAAGTCAATGTGTTGAACCAAAAATCCGGTAAAATTCGCTAGTGTTTTCTTCGAATGTCAACGCTATTTACTTCAAAAGTTCAGCTGGATATTACAAAAGTTTATTCAACATTTTTACAGTGGTTTTAGATAGATTTAGCTGAAATCAGAAATTTTGAGCGTCAAGCAAGATACAAAAATTTGTTCTTGAAATATGAATTCAATTGAACTTTACTTCCTTGAATTCTACAAATTCCATTGCGCACATTTTGATAATTTCAACTTGCTCTTGTAAAAATTGATGATTAGCGAAGAGATATTTCAATGAGGTATGGTTCAGTATAAATATTTTAAGAATTTTCATAACATTTCTGAAGTGGGAACTTTTTGGATACTTCTCTTACTACCACTGCACTATGAAAAATTTTAAATTTTCGTTAGCATAAGTGCAAAACATCCGTCCGGATCTATGAGCTAATTTAAAATAATCGTTTTTATTTATGGTGTCCTCGAGAATTATAATTTAAGAAAAAGAAATAAAATAATATATTCATGAAACCTTTTTATTTAACAGGATGTCCCTGAATATATGAAAGTTAGGACTGTTTTAAAAGCACCTGGAAGTGAAATGCCCAACGATGACGATTTTAGTTTTTATGGCAATGAAAGGTTTGACTTTTAAACAATTTACAAAAAGAAAAATAAATACCTGTTTTTTTTTAGGGATATGAGTTTAATCACTTGCACAAGAGGAAATTTCGTTCGTAACAGTGATTTTCGTTTTCTAACGCAACTTCCAATTACAAATGGATTCAAATCTTAGTTTTTAGTTAAGGAACATGAGTTTTATTACTTGCATAAGGGAAAATTTCGTTCGTAACAATAATTTTTGTTTTATAAAGCAACTTCCAAATACAAATGAAATCAAATCTTAGTTTTAGTTCATTATGTGTTCATCAAATATAATTACCAACGGTGAGGCTATTTTTTTTTGTTTCTTGTAGGCCGCAATATTTTCATTTCATTTAATACTGAAGATATATATTAATTATAATCATACAATTAGTAACGGAAACATATGACTACCGATTTACACGGTAGATTAATTTCCTTTGAAACTGAAAATTTACTGTACCGGGAACTGGTAGTTGTAATGTTGCAAAATACTTAATATTTGAGTGCCATTTAAATCGAGGTTCGAGTATTACATATTTTTTGACATTTTGTATTAAATGTAATCATGTATCATTTTAGTATGTTATGTAAACATATATGTTATTTTGAAATTGAATTTGTTAATTTTTACGCAGTAATTTTAAAAGGCTCTCTTGATAATGTTTTGCTTAAAACTAATCTTTTTGTATTAAGATAAATAAAAAATGTATCAATGCATAAACCATGGTTTACTTATCTTGGCTGGATTTTCAATACTGATACGTAGTTTTTGTTAAAAGAATAACATCAACTTTTATAATCAGTTATTATAGTCTAATATATTTTAGGTTTTTCTTTTTCTTTATTAGAATCTTACATTTTCAACTCAACAATTCAAATATATTTATTCGTATAATTTCAACAATTTCATAACTAATATCGATCACATTACAACAACAATAACTAAATATATATTTAAATGAGAATTATTCAGTTAGATAATACAAAAAACTTCACACACTTACACATGTTAGGTAGGCTCTCATAAAAGCTAATATTTCTTAAATTAAATGAATATATTAAAATTAACTTTGCTTACAAATTAGTTATTAAAAAAAAAAAAAATAATAAATAAGTAAAATTTTAACAGAGTTAAATAAATTTTTTTTATAAATTACAAAATGTACAATTGCAAACGATTTTGATGGAAATAGCAATTTTAAGGATGTAAATTGGCAACTATTTTGTGTGGCATAAATGCAGCTAAATATTGCTTATGAAGTCTCTGGCGGCAGAACTGGTAAAACTCTATTTCGTTGGTAAAGTTACGGCGAACGATGTCCTTAACGTGTTCGCTTACCGGTGGCTTAAAGTTGTTTTTATTTATCTTTGTGAGATACTCTGCGCTAGCTATAAATTTAATGAAACAAAAAGATAAATATTTCTTCAATAAAATATCTCAAGACAAATTGAGTTTTGTATTAGAAAATTATCGGGGAAATTTAAAAAAGTGGTTTGGTAGGAGATAATTATCTATTTTTGCAAAAATAATTCTTCAACCAATTTTTTTTTTTGTAAAGTCAATGTAACTGAACAAAAACCATGCGGCTAATTCTGTTAAATTAAGTACGAAGGATTTTAACAACATTACTTACTATCATATATTTCGCGTACGCCTTGAAAATAACGGGGGACATACTTTTCTAGCACAGACAGCGTTGTGTTTAAATCTTCTAAGACACCAACTACAGCATATTGACTTTCTACCGCGTGTTTGGCTCTTTCTAGTGCACCAGCCGTGTTAAAAGGTCTAAAATACATAAATGACAAAATGAAAATATTAGAAATTTATTGCTGCTATGACCCCCAAAAGTTTGCACATAACTTACGTGCATTCATATGCATGTCCACAGAAGAATAAACTCTGTCTACGATGATCACCAATTCCTTCGACAGTAACACCCTGTGTATATGTACATTCTTGATCACCCGATAGAACGCAAGTTTCAAAATCCTTCTTCAGCCAAGATGGATGTGGTAAAGGTAAATCTGGAAAAGCTGCCTTACGTTCTACAAAATACCATGGAGCACGCACATAATAGAACCAACTGATAACACGTTCAATTGGATCACGTACTACATTTATATAGATCGGTGTTGGTAAATTGAATTTGGTGAAATTAGTATAGCACACATGCTTGATAAAGACTGATGGCTCCGGTAAATCGCTAATCACTTCAGCCAATTCCTGTTGCTGGTCTTCAGCGAGACGTATGGTTTCAACTTTTTGTACAGCATCGCGATGAAATTGAAAATTATTACGTTCGGAAAGTCGCCTCAGTAGCTCCATGAATGTTTGGCTGCCGACTTTGGGTACACGATTGAAGAAAATCAAATCTAATTGGGCTTTTCGAGTATTATTCAATTCGTGCATATTCAACGATTGCATCTAAATTTTGGGTGAAGAAATATGAAAATGTGTTCGAATTTATATAAATAATTTTAAGGACTATTTACTTCAACATTTCTCCATATTACATTATTCTGTGATGACTTCCGTCCATTGAACCATGGTGATTGACATACATAATTTGGTCTAATCGCTTTTATTTTTAGAAATATATAATTTAACGTTGCTTTAAGTGAAATCTTCACATAAAACGTCATTCACATTTATTTACGCACCCAAATAGAAAATCATTTTTATATCCTTCTCAACGGTAGCACTTGTATTTATATGTTACCAGCCAAACTAGTTTTTAGAATAAACTAGTTTTTTCTAGGCCAAACTAGTTCATGCGAAGCGTGTTAGGATGAACCAGTTTAACCTAGGATAAACCAGTTTAATCTAGGATGAACTATAGTTATTATTTCCCTTAACGGCTTCACTTCCGATTTTCTCGAATCTTAGTAGGGTAGGGTAAGTGAACGGCCTTCGACCACATTCGCGGTTTACATACTCCAAAATGTCTGATTCCGGTTTCGTGTCCGGCTTCCTGCCGCGGATTATTATGCTTATGTCCAACACGGGCTGCGCTAACACAACGCCATTGGAAATATTACAATGAACCACAGCCGAAGGCCACCGCGAAACCAATGTTGAACATATTGGAGGATGCAAGCCCTGAGTCGTAGCCGAAGGCCATCTACTTCCCCTAACATACTAATATTTTCCTAGGCTAAACTGGTTCATCCTTACACGCTTTGAATGAACTAGTTTGGCCTAGGAAAAACTAGTCTATTCTAAAAACTAGTTTTGCCGGTATGTATATATTATGAATCATTTTTTTTAGTCAAAATGTGAGACATTTCCATAAGGCAATTGAATGAGACATGAGACAATGAGATGATATTGGTAAAGTACATGTGGTAAAGTTCCCCAAAGGAATATGGAGGAACTGCCTTTGACACTACCAATTATGATTCAATTATTTTCGAGAATTTATTGAATGCTATGACGTTTACGTTTGATATTTTGAATCAGATTAATTTAATTGTCAATTTTAAAAAGTTCATACAAAACATATTACAAAAAATCATGAAATTAAAATATTTCATTTAAAATATTGCTGGTGCAGCTCATTTTGATTCAAAGTTTCAATGCGATATACTGTTTGTATAGACGTTGTTTGCAGAAATGATAAAATTCATATTCGTTAGTAAAATTTTTTCGAAGCATTTCCTTGACATCATCATCAACTCTGCGCTTATGCTTATTTTTGTTTCTATTTGTGACTTCCACGTTGTTAACTACGAAATTAATAAAGATTGTACTATTTTTTTCTTTGTGTTTATGCCAGGGACCACAAATAACACTCGTCTTAAAATTACAAAAAAGTTTTCTCCCACACCACCGACTTGGTAGGTATAATAGATTTTAGTGCGCTCAATGTTGTTCAAAAGTTTTAAAAACTCTGTTTTGGGTCATGCTTATGAGGTATTCCCCGTCAAATCAGCCCATCAGATTTTGTATCGCTAATTTTGTTGAAAATTTGTTACTTTTAGTACTGACTGAGGCGAACCACCACGGATTTTTTTACAAGCTATCCAAGAGATAAAAATTACGTGTTGTTTTTTGAATTAAAGTTACGATTTCTTGAAAAAAGTTCGTCAATAATTAGAAAAAATCGTCGAAACAAATTTAAGTTTTCATATTACAGCTTACTTAATACTTTAGTAGGTACCTTTTACTTGACATAAATATTCTGGAATTCGATTTAAGGGTTCCTAACTTATAACGATGTTTTAAATGATGCTATATTCACATTAAAAGATGTATAACATTATATATGTGTGTATATATATTTTCAACTTTTATTATATTTCCTTGGAATTCTATCCACTTCGAAAAAATAATCGAGCAGAAGTTCCTAAAGTAAACTCATAACTATTCAAATATGGAATGAGAAAACATGATTTTTTTACACGATGTAGAGTGACCCCTCTCTATGATGCATCCCACGTTAGATTCTCAAGCTAAAGTTTTATACGTGAGATGCTTCCGGGACTATTCAACGTCGTAGATGTAATGTCAAATTTGAAGAATTTTGTGTTGTTGCACATTTTTGGAACAAAAAAAAATATTTATATGAAATTTTAAGGCCTATAGTGTACATAAATTTTTATTCTTTAACAAAAACAAAATGCAAAACTTGTTAATTTTGATTGAACTAATCAAAAAAAAAATCATCAAATATCAACCATGTTTTTATGGTCTCTGGCTTTATGATTTTTATATCAACTTACGATTGAACACCTCTAGCGCACCATAAAAAAATCGTGGAATATAATGCTGTAATACAGTTAAGGTAACGTTGGTATCTTCCCAAGATCCAACGACAGCGTATTCTCGTTCCACATTATGCTTTGCAATTTGTATAGCAAATGGTGAATCAAATGGTCTGGATATACGAGTACGCATTATAAAAGTGTCTTAGAAAAAATCTAGATATCTTTTACTCACAGACAATCCTCCGTATGACCACAAAAATATAACGACTGTCTCATATGATTCCCAGCATTATCTGCTAAAGAGAAGGGTACAAATTGACATTCAGGATCACTGCTACGCACACATTGATTGAAATCTTTTTTAAACCATTCTTCTGATTTGAGTTTGGCATTTGGAAATTTACGATAGAATATAGCATTTTTATGTGAGCCACGTACATAATTATACCAACTGATTATTCGTTCAATTGGATCGCGTACCATATTTATAAATATCGGTTTTGGATAACCAAAAGTTGAGAAATTTATCCAATTACAATGTTCAATAAATGCTGTGCCACTTTCTAAACCAGCTACCCAATCAGCCTGTGCTCTTTGTTGTTTCGGACTACGCACTTGGCTATCTGTGTTTTCGGGTCCATTTAAGATGACATTTATATCATTTAATTTTTGCATTTTTTGAAGTAACATCATCAATGCTTCACTACCAACTTTGGTAGATCGTGCAAAGAATAGAACATCTAGCTCAGCGCGTCTTGTGTTGTTTAGCAGTTGTACGTTCAGTGTTTGCAACTATGATTATACAGATTGGAGAGAAATCATCAACATGCAATATATGTATTTATGTACTTACTATTAATTAAATTTCGGTTATCTACACTAATCGTTAGATGCAATACAAACGAACTAAAAACGTGCTTTTAATATGTCAACTACCCTTCTCCGGATTATTAAGTTAATGCAGCCTTCTCTGAATATTAAAATTATAGTAAGGAATATAGGAAATAAGACTTGTGAAATAAAAAGAAAATATCTTTCATGCAAAAGCGTTCATAATATTGCAATCGACATTTTTAAGCACTTAATAAACACCATATTTTTATTTAACCTTTTTGCTAGGGCATTAGTGATAACATCGCCTTACTCCAAGGGTCTCAAAAATTCATTTAGTGTAACCGAGTTTCATGCAGACAGACGCATGCAAATTTGTCAGTTCATTTGTTCTTTTATTTTTGACGAGTCATAACAGTCGTTTTTATTTTAACCACTTTTAATCGAATTAACTACCTAGGGCTGGGCTAGCCAAGAAACCGGGATGCCATCATACAGTTCTAGGCAGTAGAAAGGCTTGAATCAAATATTATTTTTCAAGTCATTTCAGAAAATTTAAAAGCTTATAAATGAAGTTAAATTAAAAGAGAAAAAAGTGTAACTGCAGGATTTGAACCCGTTTGACCACTGTCAACGCAAGTGCCTTAATAACTATCAGTTATAAATAATGTACATTCATCTCGTCAAAAATATATATATGGGTAGTTCTTTGTCAAAAAGGCCACCCCCTCTGCCCATTTCAGTTTTGAAAAAAAAAAATGTTCAAGCATATGAAAATATCGGAAATTTTCTCAATTTCTTGATGCCGTCTGGTTTTTTTTGAAAAAAAAGCTTTCTAACCTCAAAAAACGTGTTTGAAGAGAAAGTGCTACAAAAAAAAGATAAAAATCGCCGAAAAATGTCAATTTTTATTGATATATTTCTACAAAATCAATAACTTGGCTAATTACGATTAACGAATTTGATAATTGATCAAAAAGCTGTAAGGCTCGTCACTCCCCCTTCCCCCCACCCTTCCCCCGCAACCTTTCCTAGTGCTATAGGGGTTGTTGATTAAGCCATGACAATTATCATATGCTTTTTAACCCTCATAATAATTACAAAAAATATTTACTTGTTATTAAGTATTAATAAATGGTAGATTCCGAATAAACACTCTGTGTACATATAGTTACTATTTTCACCGCTAGGTGGATATCTCGTCACCACAAGCGTAATGCATAAGTACTTATATAAGTTATATTACGAGCATATAGAAATTTGTTTATTGTAAATTTGGTTCTTGCTTCTGCTATTTATTGTCTACTGTTCAGGTTATAGGACTTTTGAGAACAGCGGTAGAACATTCTTTTCGGTTGTTTGCAAAATACGGTAATTATCTGATCAACAGTCCTTTTCAGGATAGTCGTTCAGATTTGTATCGGACTTATACAACCTCCACTCACAGGTCGAACTACAGTCCTTTTCAGGATAGTAGTCGAATCTTCTCTACAGGTGTTTGCAAAATACGGTGTTTACCTGATCAACAGTTCTTTTTAGGAAAGTAGTCGTATTTTCTTTCTAGCTTCATCGCTTTTATGCGATTTTTTTGTTTTTTGACATTCAATTGTACTCCCTCATTTTCTAGTTACTTTTGAAGTTACTTTTTATTGATTCGTTAAGTATTCAATAAAATGGATCATAAGGTAAGATTACATAGATGTGTGAATTTGTTCAGGAACCCCGATGAAAAAGGACATGTTGGAAAAGATCTTCGTAGAGTCTCGGATGGTTTCAGGAAAACATATCCACATCTGCAGAATGACGAAAGAATTTGCTCATCGTGTCGGAAAGAGGCTTCTGCTTTAGATGAAGCAAACGACTGTATGCAGGCCAATTCAAGTAATCAAAATGATGATTTTCATATGTCTGAAGACGAAGAAAGCCTTCATTCTAGTAACTCACCAGAACCAGAAGTTCGATCACAGAGAGAAATAGATTTGGAGGAAATGCTAAATAGGCTGAAAGAAAAGTTTACAAATTTAAACAAAACCGATCCTATGAGAGTCAGGATTCTTACAATTGCTCCGTCATCATGGGGAGTTAGGAAACTTGCTAGGGAGTTTAAAACTTCAAGATATAGAGCTAAAAAATCTAAACGTTTATAAATATTGTAGGATGTGCCACGCGCTTCAACGAATTTTTCCAGTACATTGACGTAGCTGGTATTGATGACTACTTTTAGTGGTATCATCCCTAAAATTTTTATAAAAATCTTATGTGCCAATTTGGAGATATACGAAATCCAAATTTTCAATTGCTAAAAAGTGCCACGCCCACTTTTATAATTCTCCCCATTTTATGCACAATTCAAGATTTATAAGATCTGCATTCGTGTACCAAATTTCATCACAATATCTTGCACGGTTTACGAGCTATGGCGCTATGAAAGATAAAATTTAGGGCTGTGCCACGCCTCTTTAAGAGCATTTGCAAACTTAAAACCTAGCCTAATCTTAATTTCGTTCTCAGCATCACCAAATCACCAATTTTGATCAAAATCGCAGCAACTTTTTTTCAAAATTCGGCGATTTTTATCTTTTTTTAGTAGCACTTTCTCTTCAAACACGTTTTTTGAGGTTAGAAAGCTATTTTTTCAAAAATTTCCGATTTTTTCATATGCTTGAACATTTTTTTTTTCAAAACTGAAATGGGCTTGGCCTTTTTGACAAAGAACTACCCATATATATAAACATTAATTTTCATTATTTTATTGATAGTAATTGTTTTTTTTTTTTGGGTAACTTTCCTAAAAGTTTTTCTGTTGGTTTCAGTCAGGGTACTCATTCACTTCCTTAATTTTTCTATTAACTTTTCATTGAAGATTTACTGGAAATGAAATAAAAAATTCATTCAGAATTAAGTGTTGATTTGCTTAAGAAGTCCAACTGGGTAAAATTCATGACTTCTTCTTCAATGAATACAAAGGACTTTGAAATTATTCCATACGTTCCCATGAAATTTACAGCTTGAGAGTTAATTTAGAAAACTGTGTTGTAACCAATTTGTCTATATTTCTGATGAGCTTTTTAAAAAAAATTCTTTTTTTTTCCAAAAAAAATATTATCAACTTGTGTTTATGAAGTAAAGTTTTTTTATTATTATTATTTCTTTTTAAGTAATTTATATTTTATTTCAAATTAGAACTCTCAATAATTCAATGAAATTGCTCATTATATTATATTCAGGCGATTAATTAAACTTGAGTAAGAAATTTGAATTTAGTTCGAATAACTCCAAAACTTTTATTAACATATTAACATTATTAAGGTATTTTCAATAACTATGCTACTTATGTGTTGCTGATATTCCACGTTAACTTTATTTTTGCCAGAAAACAAATTAATGATCTCACGAAAATTTATTATACCTTTGGATTTTATCGACAACAACAACATGGGTGTCTGCAATGGTATATTTTATAAAAGGTTTAAATGAATTTCGCTAGAGGAAAAGAATTAAGTTTAAAGTTAAATTTTAGTTAAAAGCTTTTATTAAAACTTTTTTATGTCTCTTAGTTTAAAGTTAATAATAGCTCAATTTTAAATGGTAGTGAAAAGTCTATCGATTCATCTGAGAACATTCCTAAAGATGACATTATTTGAGTAAAAAAATAAAATTTTTCGACAAATGATATATCAATTCAAAGGAAATGTCCCGAGATCTCTTTACGTGATAATAAAGTTAATTGCTATTTATATTCTGGGTGCGCCATCTAAATGTGTTCAATAGAAATATTGAATAACTTTAACAATGCTCAACTGAGCCATCAAGCACGTTTTGGAAACGTCAACCACGTATTGATATACACTGAAAGCACGCACCGCAATAGTGGCGCTTTACATTGCAATTGAGGAGTAATCGCTTAGTTGTGATAGGTCAGCGTGCATATCGACGAAAATATCGTGGTCGTTTTGTTCCATGAACCGGTCTTCAGCAAACAAAATTGTCAATTTTGGGGCACCGATAAGACTCATATAATTCACGAAACATCATTATACGACGAGAAAGTGGTGAGACTGTTAATGGTGAACGTTGAAGAATCCTTTGAAGGAGTTCTAAAAGGATGTATGTAATATCGTCTAAGACAAATTAAATACAAATTTGTTTCTGACTTCAAGTGAACAACTGCACGACAGTTTCAACGATTATAATATAAACAAAAATTCTTCTTTCACTTTGAACTTGACAATCAGCTGTTTACGCAACTGATTCATTGTTTTAACGCATGATAAAAAGCTTAAAAAACGAACGGAAAAAAGCTCTCTCGCACTAACATCAATTACCCAATGTGTTTAGAACTTAAAGGCTATTGATTTTTGTCGCAACTCTCATTTAAAATTAAACTTTTCTGACCCGATGGCAACATCGACATGTACAACGAACTTTATATGATAGAACAATCCAAAAGATGCCCCGATATAAGTCCCAAATTTCAATTAGAAGAATTCTTTTAGTTCATACAATCAATTGAATAAAAACCTACGTTTGGTTTTATGGTCAAACATATCTACATAAATTTTTATTCTTTAACAAAAACAAAATACAGAACTTGTTAATTTTGATTGAAACTATCAAAAAAAATCATCAAATATCAACCGTGTTTTTATGGTCTCTGGCTTTATGATTTTTATATCAACTTACGGTTGAACACCTCTAGCGCACCATAAAAATATCGTGGAATATAATGCTGTAATACAGTTAAGGTAACATTGGTATCTTCCCAAGATCCAACGACAGCGTAGTCTCGTTCTACATTACGCTTGGCAATTTGTATAGCAAATGGTGAATCAAATGGTCTGGATATACGAGTACGCATTATAAAAGTGTCTTAGAAAAAATCTAGATATCTTTTACTCACAGGCAATCCTCCGTATGACCACAAAAATATAACGACTGTCTCATATGATTCCCAGCATTATCTGCTAAAGAGAAGGGTACAAATTGACATTCAGGATCACTGCTACGCACACATTGATTGAAATCTTTTTTAAACCATTCTTCTGATTTGAGTTTGGCATTTGGAAATTTACGATAGAATATAGCATTTTTATATGAGCTACGTACATAATAATACCAACTGATTATTCGTTCAACTGGATCGCGTACCATATTTATAAATATCGGTTTTGGGTAACCAAAAGTTGTGAAATTTATCCAATTACAATGTTCAATAAATGCTGTGCCCCTTTGTAAACCAGCAACCCAATCAGCCTGTGCTCTTTGTTGTTTCGGACTACGCACTCGCCTATCTGAGTTTTTAGGTCCATTTATGATGACTTTTAAATCATTTAATTTTTGCATTTTTTGAAGTAACATCATCAATGCTTGACTACCAACTTTGGTAGAGCGTGCAAAGAATAGAACATCTAGCTCAGCATTTACTGTATTGTTCAGCCGCTGCGTGCTCAGTGTTTCTAGCTACGTAGATTTTAGTACAAGATATTGGATAAGCTTTCAGATATACAGATACAGTCAAACTATACGCATTTACACTCACCGTTAGCTTAAAGAGCCACAACTAGCTTGCTTTTTCAAAAAATTAAAGTGGGAACAACAAAAAACATAAACATTTAATAACAATCAAAATATTAAAAAATAAAAACGTGCAAAACACTATCATGGAAAGAAATGTGCCACAAAGTTTGTTTTAGATGATTCTATTACCAAATGTTATGTTTGCAACGACATTGATATTTACAAAATCCTGCAAACGTTATTGGCAAAATAACAATAAAACTCCTTTGCACTCCAAAGATTTTTATTTTTATCAACTATTTCAGAGGGTACAATTTATCCAAGTTAAGCGCCAAATACTGCTTATACAAACGTTGCTTGCAAAAATTATAAAATTCATATTCCTCTGTAAAATTCTTTCGTATCATTTCCTTTACATCCGCATATACCATAGGTTTTCGATTATTTCTATTACGATTTCTGATTTCTTCATAATGCACTAAAAGAAAATATTTATACGTCATGATATAGCAAATCGTTTGAAAATAACATACTTTCAAATACAAATTTTGCGCCTTGGAAATAACGTGGTATATACTTCTCGAAAACAGTCAATGTTACATTGGTGTCTTCCCATGAACCCACTACTGCGAAGTAACGTTCTACATGATCTTTCGCTATTTGTGCTGATACTGGCGAATTGAATGGTCTAAAAGGTATTCAAAAATGCAGTTATCAACAAAATATGTACCAATAATCAAAATATATCCATTCTTTAACTTACAAACATTCATCATGGTGTCCACAAAAAAAACGCGTTTGACGTTTGAAATTCGCCATGAAATTATTTAAAGTATGGGGTACATACTGACATTCGGGATCACCGCTACGCACACAATGATTAAAATCTTTTTTGTACCAATCTACTGATTTCATTTCTTTACCGGGATTCCTTCGAAATTCAATTGCATTTTTGTAAGATCCACGCACATAGTAATACCAACTTATAACACGTTCGACTGGATCACGTACTAAGTTAATATAGATTGGCATTGGTAAATCTAATTTACGAAAATCAATCCAATTGATATGTTCAATATATATGGTGCCTTCGCCAAAATCAATTATTTCATTGGCTCGTTGAAGTTGCTCTGAATCTTCTAACATTCGTTTTGCTGGTTTCATGAGCCCACTTCGCTCTAAGTAAAAATCATTATATTCTTCTAAGTACTTAAAAAGCTCAACTAGAGATTCACTGCCCACTTTGGCGCAACGATTAAAAAAAAGTATATCAATTTCAGCCTTTCGCGTGTTGTTCAACTGATATGCATTGAGTGTACTGAGCTGTGGGACAAGCCATGGATTATTAAAAAATTTTCTTATTTTTCTTTTAGTACAGTGTTTATTGTCAAACTGTGCGGAATTCTATCAATGTGCATGAACTAAGCAAAAGCTCTGAACAATATTTCTGGGAGTAAGTACTAAAATGTTTACTAACTTTTTCAACGATTTATACTTTCACAAAATAAATTTTCCACATGAAACGTTATAATGACAACCATTTGCTGAAGATAAAAACTTAACTTTAAAACGACAACTTTTTTTTGGTTATCGCGAAATATTAATTTAAAGATTTGAACAGTGTCACGTCCCTAATAAAAGCTTTAAGGAACTGAAACACTTAAAATCAAATGTTATTGATCACAATATTGTTGGAATCGAAACTTAAACACTTACACCCACCGTTTGAACCACAAAAATTGTGCTTTCAATTCGGCAATTACCCACATCCAAGCGGTTGCTTGCTTTTTCTTAAAATTTAAGTGCGACAACAAAAACATTTAATTACATTCAAAACATTAGGAAATATGGACGTGCCAAAGACTGTTATGGATAGGACCGTAATTACAAATAGGTGATGTGCCAAAAAGTTTCTTTATACTATCAAATGATATATTTTCAACGAACTTGTTTTTTTTTTTTTAAATCATAAAAGATATTGGAAAAAGCCAATGACACTGAAATACCTCTGCACTCTGGCGATTCTTATAAACTATTTTAGATGGTGCAATCGATCCAAGTTAAGCGCCAAATACTGCATATACAAACGTTGTTTGCAAAAATTATAAAATTCATATTCCTGTGTAAAATTTTTTCGTATCATTTCCTTAACATCCGCATGTATTTTAGGTTTACGATTATTTCTGTTACGATTTCTGATGACTTCATTATTCACTAAAAGAAAATATTAATACGTCATCATATATATTATTGTATAGTTGATCGTGTTGAAAAGAACATACTTTCATATAGTAATTTGGCGCCTTGGAAATATCGTGGAATATACTTCTCTAAAACAATCAATGTTATATTGGTGTCTTCCCATGAACCGACTACCGCAAAGTGACGCTCCACCTGATCTTTTGCTATTTCTACTGCTCTTGGCGAATTAAATGGTCTTTAGGGAATGCAAAAATACATATATCAGTATATGTATATATAATGAAAATATATCCATTCATTAACTTACAAGCAATCATCCTGGTGTCCACAAAAAAAGAGCGACTGACGTTTAAAATTACCCGTAAAGTCTATTAAAGTAAAGGGCACATATTGACATTCAGGATCACCGCTACGCACACAATCATTAAAATCTTTTTTATACCAACTTTCTGATCTAATTTCTTTATCGGGAGTTTTTCGATATTCAATTGCATTTTTGTAAGCTCCACGCACATAGTAATACCAACTGATAACACGTTCGACGGGGTCCCGCACTAAATTGATGTAAATTGGCATTGGTAAATCAAATTTATTGAAATCAATCCAATTAACATGTTCAATATATACGGTGCCTTCACCGTAATCAATTATTTCATTGGCTAATTCACGTTGTCCTGGACCTGTTAACTTTCGTTGTGCTCCTTTTTTGAGTCCAGCTCGCTCTAGTTGAAAATTATTTAATTTTTCCAAGCTTCCAATAAGCTCAAGTAGAGATTCACTGCCCACTTTGGCGCAACGATTAAAAAAAAGTATATCAATTTCAGCCTTTCGCGTGTTGTTCAACTGAAAGGCACTGAGTGTGCTGAGCTGTGGTACAAGGTCAGATGTAGTATATGTATAATGAAACAATTTCTTATTTTTCTTAGGTTAAAGTAAGCACTTGCTTTAAACTCACACTTGAAACTGTGTTTTTTGACTTAGTTTTTCATTAGTTTTAGAAAATTCGTTCAGAAGAGCGAGTTACAAACAAATATCCGCAGAAACCCTCAAAATTGAGAAATTAAGTTTAAATTTCAACTACTAAATATTATTGTAAATATAGATACAAGGCAAAATGTTAAATGAATAAGAAAACTTGAAAAAACTCTTTGCTATTCAACAAGAAAATAAAAGCTGAAAGCCAAATTTAGTAATAGCGTTAGGAGTAAAAAGAAAAGATTCGAAAATCAACCAGTTCCAACGATAGTTCTATAAAGTCCTTAGCTTAAAACATACCTACCTATATAGTCCAATAAATAAAGATATTATTATAGTCAGACGTTGAAAAAATTGAAACTGGGTGAAAATGTTTGACACAATATCAAGAAATAAAATCCAAAAAGGTTACGTCTGTTACGTATGCTGATAATTTTCTGTGATGGTCGTTTATACGAAAAAAAATATGATTTTGACCCTTGACAATACTTTTTTATATATAAAAGAGTACACATAGGGTCATGGCCTATAATTTGATAAATAAAAATCAGTACGTAAGAGCGATTGTTTGATTTTTAGTTTTGAACGAGAATAAATGAAAATTTTGATTTCAATTTATTTTCGAACAATAATAACACATTGGTACAAATCAAACTTTTTCTTTTGTCAGTAAGATATTCGAGTGCTGAGTTCAAAATGCGGACATAGATTTTATATGTTTTTCACGCGAAGTTTTTCAACATAAATCGATTTCGACAGACACCTTTTAGAATACCCATTTTGATAATACATATAATATGTGTAGTGACATTCTTGTAAAAAGTAAAACCAACTGCTCTAACTATAATAACGCATTTACAATATTTTAAGAATATTTATTTGCAATATTTTGGTTATTCAGACATCTTTATGAGCTATTTCAGATTGTAAAGCTTTTCCAAGTTCAACGCCAAAAACTGTTTGTACAAACGCTGCTTGCAAAAGTAATAGAATTCATATTCATATGTGAAATTCCTTCGTATCATTTCCTTAACATCAATATCTATTTTAGGCTTACGATTATTTTTGTTACGATTTTGAATCGATTCATTATTCACTGAAAATAAACAAATATTACTATACATCATGGTATAGTGTATATCGTATAGAAAAGAACGTACTTTCAAATATCATATGGGCGCCTTGGAAATAACGTGGTATATACTTCTCGAAAACTGTCAATGTTATATTGGTGTCCTCCCAAGAGCCTACTACAGCATAGTAACGTTCGACATGATCCTTTGCCATTTGTATTGCTCGTGGTGAATTAAATGGTCTGTAGTGTACATATATATTCAGAAAAGTCAATAACTTTACATAGAATTAAAATCGTACCTAACTTATTAACTTACAAGCAATCCACATTGTGTCCGCAATAAAACTGCGACTGACGTTTATAATTCCCTGAATGATCTTTTACACTGTATGGAACGTATTGACATTCTGGATCACCACTTCGCACACATTTATTATAATCCTTTTTATACCAATCTTCAGATTGTAGTGGCGTATTCGGGTTTCTTTTGTATAGAAGTGCATTTTTGTAAGCTCCACGCACATAGTAATACCAACTTATAACACGTTCAACGGGATCACGTACCAAATTGATGTAAATTGGCAATGGCAAATCAAAATCATTGAAATCAATCCAGTTCGTATGATCAATATATACGATGCCTTCACCGTAATCAATTATTTTATTGGCTAATTTACGTTGCGCTGGACGTTCTAGCTTTCCTACATTTGGGTTTCTGAGTCCATCGTGCTCGAGGCGAAAGTCATTGTATTTTTCTAATTTCTCAATGAGCTCAAGCAAAGCTTCACTCCCTACTTTGGCGCAACGATTGAAAAATAGTATGTCAATTTGAGCTTTTCGTGTGTTGTTCATGTGATAGGTAGTGAGCGTGTTCAGCTGTGGGACAACGAAGCCATTAGAAATTTACCCAAATTTTTGTCAAAATTCAAGTTAACGTCTATATTTTACTCACACTTTTTTGAAACCTTTAAAATTTCAATTCTATTATGATTACCTTATTTTATGGATAAGAGCTATTAAATAGTTGGCCATTTTCATGAAAAAATTGTGCCTTATGAACGTACGTACGCATACAATTAAATAGTGGACAATTTTTTAATTGACAAATAGCGTCCAACAGTTGGCCAACCAATTTACTTTTTGGAAACTATATATTATCAATCGTAAAAAACACAATAATTTTACAATCAGCGTTCAACTCATAAACTCGATTGCAATAGTAGGCCAATTAGAAAAATGTCTGCTACGATTTCAATCGGTTACACTATATAATTAGCGTCCAACATTTGGCAAACTAATTAATCGCATAAATATGTATAGATATGTGCTGCCCATTATTTCTTAAGTGTTTGGACAAATCCAGGATAAAAGAAGGACCGCACTTAAGCAGTCAAAACATATATATGTCGTTCAAATTCGGTTGTCTGTTAATAAAACGCTGCTTTGAGTTCACGCCAGTTTAAATATGGTGCTTTCTACGCCAACTCAGACACCGTATTGCTTTTGCATCCATGTTTTTTTGAATATTTTTTTTTATCTTTTAGTACTGGCTGAGAGTATTCTTCATAATTTTTTTCAATACATTTTATCAAGTCAAATAAGATATATAGTTTTTAGAAACTGATGTTTTTTAACTTTTTGTTTTCTTCGAAATGCTCATAATTACGCGTATAGTTATCCGAATTATTTTATTTTTTATATTTGTGCCTACTTTTCATAAAAATAGAAATCAAAAATTTTTTTAAAACGATGTTACTATGAGATTTTCAAGTTTCAAAAATAAATTGAAATTTATACTAAATTTTATGGAAATATCATTGCAAAAAAATTTTCGATTTTTTTGTATGAAAATAACGTTCAAAAAATAAAGTTTTGAAATGAAGAAAATCTAATTTAGCTGATGAGCATTTTTTTTTTCAAAAAAAAGTTAGTTTCCAAAATAGTATATTTCTAAAGAAGATTGATAAAAACAAATTCTGGAAAATTTTCTCAATCAGTACCAACAAAGTGAAATACCAAAAAACTATCAAAAAAATCAGAGATCCAAAGGAAAAATGATGTCCGATTTGGCCCCTTACACAGTACTAGAGATATGTTCTTTCAAAGCCATTTCTTAGTAATTCTACTCTCACTAGCGAACCAATGTTGAGGCTTTCTAGCTCAAAAAAAAAGAAGAGAAATAATAGGAAAACAAGTTCGAACCTCTTTGGGTTTTTTTGGCGTATAATACATAGAATTTTAAAAAATATTTTTGCAAAAAGTCTAAGTGTGAGTTAAAATTCAACGTCAACAGAAACTAAAGCCATCTATAATTTAAGCCCTGATCCAAAAATCAAAAAATATATCTTAGCTATATCATAATGGGCAAAATGAAAATGATATAATAGAAAATGAGAAAAATACTTTTAATGATGCTACAGAAAAGTTATATTAATGGCTTAATTGCATTTTGTAAAAAAATAGATCGTTACAACAACAATTAACGACATCTTAAGCAGCGTGAATGAATCCAATTGAGAGCAGACACTCGGAACACAAACGCAGAACTCTTTTTCGCTTTGGATTGTAACTCTAGAATCAAAAGGCGATGAGACCCCTTTTTATCAATTCCAAATACCACTATGTAAATATCTAACTTTACGCAACGTAAAGTTACAACAAATAAACGTTGTGTGTTTTTTTCAAGATTTTATTTTAGAAAAATTATATATATTTTTGAAACTATGGTGATACTTTGGATTCACCCAGTTCCTTGTCCACCTTCATAAGTTCTTTGACTTTTAATGCTATATACTGTTTATGTAAATGCTGTCGACAAAATTGATAGAATTCTATCTCACGCGTGAAATTCTTTCGCACCATGTCCTTGATTTCTTCTCTGATAAGTGGCTTCATAGGATTGCTGTTAAGAATTTTGCCCTCAAATGACACTGTAAAACAAAATTTTAATCAAATTCCAAGAAAAAATTCCAACTGGTTTGTATTACTGTGATACATCTTTGAAGCGCCCTTGAAATAGCGTGGTATATAGTTTTCTAAAACCGCCAAGGTCACATTTGTATCCTCCCACGTACCAACAACAGCATATTCCTGCTCAACTGCACGCTTAGCCAATTGCAGTGGCGTTTTTGTATTAAAAGGCCTGAAATATTTTTTTTTATATTTTCGAAATCAACGACATTAAGATTGTCTCTCCAAAAACAAAAAAAAAAGACTCACATGCACATGCGTTCATTGTGACCGCAAAAGAATAACGTCTGCCTTCGATGATCACCGACGCGTTCCAGTGCAGCACCCTCTATGTAAGTACAAACCTTTTCATGATTCAAAACGCATTGATCGAATTCTGTATTGACCCATTTTGGATTTGGCATTTCTTTATTATTTCTACGCCTTGATGGCACAAATATCCAAGGTGCACGTATGTAATAATACCAGCTAATGACACGTTCAACTGGATCACGTACCATATTTATGTAGATAGGACGTGGCTCACTGTTTTTAGTAAAGTTCAGATAATTAACGTGACTTACAAATACAGTGCCATCTTCCAAATTTTCAATATTGTCCATTAAATCAGCTTCATCGTTTGGATTTATAACCGGACGAATACCACCATTTTGTGGGTCGACTTCGACTTGGTAGTCATGAACTTTGCCAAGTTGCTTCATGAGTTCAATAAGTTGTATACTGCCAGTCTTAGGCACACGATTAAAGAATATTACATCGATTTCGGCCTTTTTCGTATTGTTCAAATCGGCTGCATTTAGATAGTAAATCTGTAGAGCAATACAGATTGTAAGATTTGATTTGATTTGAAGTGTTAAGTCAATAATTTTTGTTTAGGGTGGTCTTCATGGTAGTGCGAAAGCATGTTCAAGCATATAAATATTGAAACGTAGATAAACGATTATGTAGTATTAAAAGAAAACCCATAGCTAAATAAAAGAACCTCGAATCCAACAAAATAGTTGATGAAATGCAGAAGCTAAAACTGAAATTTTTAGAATTTTTTTTTATTGGAAATATTACAAAATATATTGTTTTCATCACAAGATTAGGTTTTCAAGGATTCCTCAGTGAAAAATGAATTTAAAAGTGTGTATATATAAATAAAATATCAACTTTTAAGACAATATTGCGCCATATAAGAGTTCGCATACTTCCAATAAAACAGTTGGCCAACTTTCGGCCGATTTGGATATCATATGGAAATCGCAAAAAACACAAATTTTCAATTAGAAAAAGAAGACATTGATGCCCTTTTGATCCTGCCATTTTCAATGTTATGATAAATGAAATAATCAGTTTTTACATCACAAAATCCTTAGATCACATCAAGTTCAATGTGATGAGCAAAAAACAAAAACATAATCCTACATCACAAAATACCTCTTCGAGGCCCCTTTGATTCCGACATGTTCAATGTTATAAGAAAAAAAGTGCATTACAAATTCAATTTTGGCCCCTTCCCAAATTTTAGCCCAGGACTCCGCAAAGGTCTGATCCGGCGCTGCAGTGGTGCTCTGTTGCGCTTTATGCACAAACATCCACTACATGTTTGTAATAATAACATATTCATACCACGCCCAATCTAAAATTTTCAAAAAACGAAACGCGGCGCTTAAATATGTCCCGGAATCCCTATAGTTATGATAAAGCAATTGAATTCTTTCAATTAAATAAAATTTCAATAAAATTGTCCAAACACATTACGTGTCAGTTATGCACCCCATTAGATAGAGTCTTTTATTAACTTGAGATGAAAAATGTTTTGTTGTATAATATGTAGTCTAAATTTATTTGAAACGTTGCTCAAGCTCATCCTTCTTAATGGCGATATATTGTTTATATAATCGTTGTTTGCAGAAATGGTACAATTCAATTTCAAATCCAAATTGAATGTTCAGCATTGCTTCAATATCTGGATCTAAATGATCATCGTGTGGCGTTGAATTGATGCGGAATTTTTCAGGATTACCTAGATGCGTAGTATGTGAAAACAATAGTATTTTATTCTATTGAAAATGCAGTCTAAATAATTTTGAGTTGACCTACTGTAGTAAAGTTCCGTGACGCCGCGAAAAAATCGTGGAATATAGTGTTCTAACACTGTCAAAGTTATATTAGTGTCTTCCCAGGAGCCAACAACAGCATACTCCCGCTCGATGTTACGCTTTGCAATTTGAGTAGCAGTTTGAGAGTTGAAGTTTCTGTAATAAATCGTTGCTTTAATTGACAGATAGTCTATGGTACGTACAAATGTTAAAGAATCAGAGCTGTAAAAATCACGTAGTCTTTTTCTATGCGCTAGTTAACATGAAAGTCAATTAGTCAATATTGTTGGTCTGGTATAAGTTTCCGATTTTTCCGGTTTAGTTCGTTTTCTGTGGTCTAGTGGATGTTTGATATCAGTTCTGTTCTCTTAGTTGTCATTTATACTCCCATTTAATCATGTGATATATAGCCTAACAGTAATTCGATTTTAGTTTCGTAGTTTTATTTCCAAATGGTATCACCTTTATCTATACAAATACTGTGTCTATTTCTAAAAAAAGCCTTTAGAACAAATGTATATTTTATTTTTTGATAGCAATATTGAGCATAACTTGGGGCAAGATCTGAATAGGATAATGAGTAAACTTATTCAAACCTTTGCGCAAGAATTACATTAGAATTATGGTTTGCTAAAATTTATGGCTATTTTTTAGTATATTTCCAGTCTTAGGCAAATATAAGCACTACTTTAGGAATATAACTATATATAAGGCTTCACAACATCCTATGTATTAAAGATATGTCAGTGTCGGCTAGCATGGAAATATATCATCCTCCTCTGCAACCTTGCTTAGCTTTAAGGAGAACAAACCCGTTTTACAGCTTCAGAGTATTGCATGTAGTCTTCGAGTCAAATCTAGATGGCAGTCTTAACTGAGATGAAAAATCCAAAAGAGAAAGAATGAACAGAATTGTTATCAACTTTAGTTCAATGCGTTCTTTTACAGCTCTAAAAAAGTTATTTCACAGCCTAAGGCTAGTGCAGCTATAAATAATGTCAAGCTATGGCTAAAATTTGTTAGCTTACAGACAACATTCAAGCATTCTTTGCAAGGCCAGTCATATATATTCAAATCCAACCACTTACATGCAAATAGGCAAATTTCCACAAAAACGTGAGGCGAATATGCGCCAACCATTTGCAACATAAGGATCAAAGTTACATTCTCTACGTTTGCCTTCTCTAACGCAATCGTTAAAAGAGGTCTCCATGAAACTCTTGTCATTTGCATATTGTCCCAATTTTTTATGATACTGTTCAAATACACTTGGACTCCGTATATAATAGTATGCACTGATCACTTTCTTGATAGGATGGCGAAACAGATTCATATATATGGGTTTCGGTAGATTGAAGTAAGTGAAATTTATCCAATTGATATGTTGATAATAAGATATAGTTTCATTTAAGTCAGTTAGTTCACTAGCTATTTCCTGCTGAGCATTTTTATTATGTTTTAGCGGATTAATCTTAGGTCTTATATTTTGATATGGCTCGAATTTGTTAGTCTTCGACAGCATAAGAATTATTATCATCATTGATTGACCGCCAACTTTTTCTAAGCGATTAAAAAAAAGCACATCCTGTTCAGCCTTAGCGGTGTTATTTATCAACTGAGCATCCAGTGTAGAGAGCTTAATTGTTTATAAGTTGAATTTTATCAAACTTATTAAGAAGTTTAAAGAAAATTGACATTTAAACGACGAATGAGCGATTCTTTTTCTAAAGTTAAATGATGTTTAGGAAAACAACCGCAAAGCCCAATGAACAATCAATTTTACTCCAATATTATAAATGACACCACTACGTACCTTATAATATCATAATTATGCAATTCACACTTCGTTGTAAATTATGCTGGTAAAATTACAATGTTGTGATTTTACAATATTTTATGTGGTGCTAACTTGCATTGCTATTGTTTCACATTCGAATGCAAATTAACCACTAGTTGATAAATTTTAACATGCACTTACGCATGTTTTTAAATTAAATTAAGACGTTAAATAAGGTGTGCTCACAGTTGACACATTGCAATTTTACTATGAAGTTTGAATTGCAAAAATGTTTCTAAGCGATTTCGAAACCATTTCGATGCTGCGCTATTGTGAATATCAATCTAATATTGATAGCTTTTTCTTTTTTTTTTCATACTACGGAGTGGCTAAGTTTTTGATATATCACATAAATTTAAAATTTCAAAGTTTCCGGAGATATGGCTATTTTAGTATAATAATTTTTGCTAACTTAAATGCTTTTACAGTGGGTAGTTTTTTATGAATTGAAAAAAAAAAAAAATTGAAGAAAAGAAGTTCAATAAATTTTCTTATATATTTAAAAAATATTTCTCTTTTAAAAACTTGCTCAAAGAGTACGCAATATTAATTTTCTTTAAAAAAAAAAAAAAATAATCCAATGCATTTTTTAAATATTGCATTTTACTTTACGACCATAATTGGTGCGTACTAGAGGTATGTATGAGTGCACTTGCTCTGCCAACCGATCAGTGTAATTGCTCTCGAGTACAATGGCCATATCGACATTGTGCGAGTCATCAGTTGACTAGATCAGATTATAATTATTGAACGACATGACTTGTGTTTTGTTTGCACACTGACTCGCATTTTCGCATCACCAATCGAAAATCGATACGCACAATAGGGGTTGTTTAGTACAAAAAAAAAATTATGATAAAATTGGAATGAGATAATGCCATCTATAAGTAATCTAAAACTACTGTAATATCAAAATTGCAACAGTGCACATATCTTTTTTAAGGTCAATAGTTTGATAGGTCATAGTTAAATTTTCATTGAATGAAATTAGAACTTTTTTACATTAAATTTTTTAGTGTTCGTCTATGTATCGCTCGTTTACTGGAACACCGTCACAGCTAAAAATAAACTTTTTTTCGAGTTTATAATGCAGGAATAACCGCCGTTTTATATTTTATTATTTGTGTAAAAATCATAAAGTTAACTAACTAATTAACTTTCCTTGTGAGAAGAGTTTATTTAAATATACTTTTTTGAATGTTCATGTAAAAAATGATATATTGAAAACTTTGAATGTATTTTTCTCCATCTTTAGACTTTTTTGAAATATGACGGTCTTTCAGGCAAACGAGCGATGTGTCTAAATATCCATTGTCTGCCATTTTATGAATTATTAAAGAAAACATAAAATAGGTAAAATAGACCAAAAACAAAATTAAGAATATCAGAACAAAAACTTAATTTTTAATACTGCACTCTTTTGCGGTTTTTAAATTTTTAGTAATTTTGGTAGCACCCAAAAAGTTCAAAACTTTGTTTTTGTAATAATTTCAATACGATATTTTACAGCTCTGACAAGAAAGTAATATAAAGACGAAATACCCTTAAATTATCATACATGATCAAATCCACGCTAAGCCATATGAAAACTAATAAAAATTAACACATTGCTTCTCAGATTTTCTACAAATTTCGCTTATTTGTTCCACATATGAGAATACTATTTATATAAAACTGCTTAGGTAGAAATGATTTGTAACGCTTTGGCGCAAAGTATACTCAGCCGATTTTAATAATTTATTTTTTAAATCAAAATATTTGTGCTAAGGAAGGGTATTGCATATTTATTTTTTTTAAGTTTAATGCCCACTTTCTTAGGATTAAGTTTTTGCAAATCCTCACACAAAAATTGTCAATTTATTTTTCATTGCTTACGCTGCTTCTTGAATTCTGTGTTGACATTGTTGTTGTTTTCTTTGTTCTCATTTGTACCATTTTAAAAGTTATTTTTGAAAGAAAATCCATATACTTAAGGTTTCACACGGTATATCAAACTATGTACTTGGAATTCGATATGAATTTTTTCACATGAATCGTTTATACATTAAACTGGTCCAAAATGCAAAATTTTAAAAAATGAAGATGCACACGACTTTTTGTAGCAGAAAAGCCCAGCCTTCGGAGGTAAAAATCTCGATACATAACGTTTTTTCCTCTATTCCGTATTTTACTCGTTGCTGCCAACACTGACACAAACCATAGCAAGCACACATGAGAGAGTGCAACAGAATGATAACGGTTTGCTCTGCGTACAAAAAACTTCATTCGCTTTGTAGAGGTTTTGACTCGCGATCGGGTTGACGATCGCATGTCAAAGCCAATCTGTAATAATTGCATACAACTTTAATGGAATTCTCCAACTAGGTTTAATTAGAACTGGAGACAATTAGTTAGATAGCCGTTAAAGCCATTTTTACCCCGGTTAGTAAATTCATTAAAACTTTGACTTTTTCAGAATATTTCTAAATGCTTCTAACAATTATTCAGCTAAAAAATAATCTGAAAAAGGAACTGTCTTACTTTGACCCTCAATATCATGTGATGTTTTAATTCAGCTAAAAATATCAAGTGTTTTTTAAGAGTTTTAAGCATTCTAATACGATTAACATTTAAAAATGTCATCAAAGCCGGTCATGCTGGTGTCATTTATGCTCAGTAAGTCTTGCCATTTCATCATGGAAATGGAGAAGATGAAACCGCAGCGACTTAGAATATTGTGGAAATTAACTAATGCTAAAATGAGATATTCAGTAGAATGTGTGTCAAAATTAATAAAACCTACACAGAACAGATTGCAAAACAACAAAAAAGGACTAAAGTAAGTCATAATAGTTTCACTTATTGCTAAATATAATCATCAGTGACCTTTGAGCTTCGAAATTCTGACTAATTGGCTCAAAGGTCACTGATGATTCCGATGGTTGTTAGAACTAACAATAATAGTGTGCTATTGGAAAACTTACAGCTAGTTATAACTATCAAACTTTTCAAATGTGGTGAAAAATTGACGTGTCTTACAATTTCCCATATGTCACAAAACTTTCTTTTACCCAACATATAAATGAATAAACTTATATCGAATAATATAAAGTTTTCTAGCAATGGGTTTTTTTAATATAAACGAAGAGTGATGTGCAATATGTGACTTGCATACAAAAAATTTGCCCAGCAAAATCTACGCTATATATAATCGATTACAGAATGCATTACTAAAATATTGTTTCTTTAAATACTCATCTCTGACAAACAAAGATTTCCACATAATTTTCAAGATCAGAACATATTTGTTGGTTAACATAACAAATTATATTAAAAACCTCATAAATGATATTTTTTTGCCATAACTCTATTCAACACCGTAATTTTACCGATTGTAAACAAGACAAAACACTTACTGACAAACCGGCAAATTTCCACAGAAATGCATAGAAAATCTTCGCCAATCATTAGTATACTTAATATGAGAATCGAATGTACATTCTTTGCGTGTCGCACTTCTGAGGCATTCGTTGAAGGAAGTATCAAAATATTTCTTATTTTCATTTTTCCCCAAACCATTTCTTTTGTAAAAGTTGTGTACGCTTGGTTTACGCAAATAGTAATATGCACTGATCACTTTTTTGATCGGATGGCGTATGAGATTGATGTATATTGGCTTTGGCAGCTCAAATTGCGTAAAGTTAATCCAATTATAATGTTCAACATATGATGCAACTTCATTCAGTCCAGTTAATTCTTCGGCTAGTTGCCATTGATCGCTATTGCTGTTAATTAATGTTGTCTTCACTTGATCGACATTTTCATATGATGCGAAATCATTGATTTTTGAAAGGTGAACAAGAAGTTTAGCCAATGATTGACTACCGACATTTAGTAAGCGATTAAAGAATAGTATATCCTGTTCAGCTTGTTCGGTCTTATTTAATAACTGAGCATCCAAGTTGTACAGCTTCAAATTTAGGAAACAATCAAAAAATTTTATTAAATATTTCAAGTTTTGATTTATTCTTGTTATGCTTAACATATTAAAAAAAAGATGGGAAAAAGCTATAAACTTGCCCAAAATAAGATTGCAGATGAAGGGGAAAAGAATGTAGCTTCAATTCTGATATGAGGCAAATATACTTTAAAGAGGCAATTAACTTATTTACATTGCATATAAAGCTTCGAAGAAAGAACTTTATATGCTTATAGTCCGGGAGACAGCGTTGCATTTTTCAAGGTCAGTTCCTCCCGCTTCATTTTTTTTTTGCAGTTGATAGTTTAAGTAAAGCTGATAATGGAAATAAGCGTCAGTCACCAGAATTGTGGCGGGTCTGGTAGTGAGAAGCCGACGAAAAAAATATCGCTCAGTAACTCGCAAAGTAAGCCACATTTAGAAAAATATGTTAAGACCAGATGAAAACACATCGATTTCATGCTCGAAAAACTGTATTTTTTTTAAATATTTCGTTTCTTATTGCTTGGATGGAATTGTAGACCGGTTACCTCTTTATAAGAAAACTATATCATTCAGTTTGCAACTAATTCTCGGACTTAATTGTAGTTATTTTTCAAACATGAGTACATGACTCAAGCCCTAATATTCGTTGACTCTGAACTAGCTATAGCACTTACTTGCATACTGGTAAGTTTCCACAAAAATGCAATGAAAATCTGCGCCAATCCATATTATACTCATTGTGAGAATCAAACATACAATCCCTGAATTTCCTTCCTCTGACGCAATCATTGAAATTTGTCTCAAAATAACTCTTATCCTCTGCATGTTGTCCCAGAATTTTCAAATACCATTGAAATGTGGCTGGATGTCGAATATAATAGTATGCACTGATCACTTTCTTGATAGGATGACGAATGAGATTCATGTATATGGGTTTTGGTAGAGCGAAGTAAGTGAAATTTATCCAACTGAAATGTTCAACATAGGATACAGTTTCATGTAAATCAGTTAAGTCTTCGGCTACCCTCTGTTGTTCGAATTCATCAGCTATTATTGGAGCACTCCGAAGTGGTGCATTTTGATAAGGCTGAAAATTGTTAACTTTTGAAAGACTTGCAAGAAGTCCTGACATAGATTGACTGCCGACTTTTTCTAAACGATTAAAAAAGAGCACTTCCTGTTCTGCTTTGACGGTGTTATTTAACAACTGGATATCCAAGGTGAAAAGCTTATGATTTAATAAAAAAATGGACACATATTAAATTTAATAAATTATGATTAGAAAAGTTATACAAACTTTTAAAACCATAAAGGAAAACTGCATGCAACTTAGACTTAGACATTTTGTTGTATAGAAGAGCAGCTTCAGACCTTTGATAAAGCTTTGAGTAGCTTTTGATATTAGCAGGTTTGAAAAGCTTTAAAAATCCATAGAAGCTTAAGACCTATGTTAATTGTGAAATTTAGAAAAAAAAATAATCAAAAATTGGAGTAATTTTGAATTTACGATAGGGTAGGTTTGACCCCCTCAGCTGCGAATATCTTTAATCTGATATCTCTCTGTCTACGATAACTTTTCTGCTAAAATACATCCGTTTTCGGTAGCAGAGAAGATATCTCGGCGTGGCTAGTGAGTACTTAGCCAGTCTGAACTATAGAAACAAACAGTGGTATTAGAAAGGGATTAGACCGTTTATCACGTGCGCCAAGTAAAAATCCTATTATTTTAAAACCGATTTCAATATCATTGTATTTTTCATTCTCATGTTTTGAATACATTATTTGATTTTGTTTCTATTGAAATACAAAAAGCACAGGATACAATTTTATTTAAGAAGATTTATTTAATATATACATTTTTTCGAAAATTAGCAAGAAAAAGGTTATTTCCAACTAGAGATGGGCGCATGTCGATTTTTTCGAATTCGACACGACACGAGCATGAATTACAAATTCTAAACATAAACGCAACACGCACGGTTATAAATGTTTCCAGTAGGAACACGGCACGGCACGCACGACTTTTTCAAATGTAAAAAATACATCTTCGTATGGTCAAAAACACATTTTTGTTTTACGTTTACATGTTTATTAATATGTAAATATGTGGAAAATTAATCTGTCCAGATTTGAGCTCAATAATCTTCAGTGTATTTTTCGATTTTTTTTTTCCTTTTAACCCTTCTGTGTGTGACAGGGTACCCATTTCATTTCAAAACAAATTTTTTTGCTTTTGGATGTGCTCTACAGTTCTAAAACTTCATGAGAACACCTGACATTATATTTTCATATGAGAAGTTTCACCTGATCAGTTCGAGAGACGTCATTATTTTGAACAGTTCGAGCCAAAAAATTATAAATTTTCATACAATTTGTGTAGGGGTATATTCGAATTCAAATTTTCAAACGCGAACACGTCGTGTCACGTTGTGCGTGTTGTGTCACGACACGCGCCCATCTGTATTTTCAACTAAATAAAATAACTCAACTATTTATAACATCATCCTCGTTTATTAGGAACATTGAAAAAATTGACAGAAAAAAACTTTGACAAAAAATACATTGGATATATGTGTGCCGAAAATTATCTGATTGTACTAAAAATCAGTCCATTGTACTTTTCAAAGCACAAATGTACTGAAAGACAGAAAGTTGTACTGAAAATGACATTAATGAACACTGTAATTTGAAATAATTTAATTTCAGCTGAAAAATGTAAGTTAATTTTTTACAAATTTAAAGTAACTTTTGTTGTAGCTCATCCCTCTTTATGGCAATGTATTGTTTATACAATCGTTGCTTACAAAAATTATATAATTCAATTTCGAATTCAAATTGAACATTCAGCTTAGCTTCAATATCAGGATCTAAATGATCATCGTGTGGCGTTGAATTGATGCGATACGTTTTTGGATCACCTAATTGTGCGATTGTTAAAATAAAAATATTTGATGAATTAAAATGACTAACGTAATTATTACGGGGAAACCTACTGTAGTAAACCTCGGTGGCACCACGGAAGAATCGTGGAATGTAGTGTTCCAACACTGTTAGAGTTATGTTGGTATCTTCCCAGGAACCAACAACAGCATACTCTCGTTCAATGTTACGCTTAGCAATTTCAGTAGCGGTCTTAGAATTGAATTTTCTGCAATGAAGCGTCCGAATAAAAAAATTTAACCAACATTGATAACTTTCAATTTTGATAATTTTCAAATGCAACGAGCCGAGATCGCGAGATTTTGAGAAAATTCAGAACTCAAGTTGGCGTTTTTGCTGCTGATTTTAAAAAAAAAAACTTAGAAAACAAATTAAGTATCATAACTCCAAGATAATTGTCAGTTATAGAAAAGCTTTAAAGGATCCACCCCGTTTGTGATATTGAAGCGGAATTACATTAAAACGTGTTGACACATCTCATCAAATCCAGCTTTTTCACACCGGCTAAAAAGTTCTTTGGCGGAATTGACGAACTCCTGTCAAAAGAACTGTTGTTGTTTTAGTTAAATTACTTGAATGATAGGACTTAACCACACAATCGATTCACAAAAGATGCGGAACGTGTTCCGTGTTCGTGAATCTAAGAGTAATGATACTTTCTTTGGATCTTTCAACAGGGACTATTCTGAGATCCTCAACTCTTTATATTTCTTATAGTCAAATAAAGAAATGGTTGGTAGAGGTTCGAACATTTAGGATTTTGTTGGAACGTACGCGAACTGTGTATTGAAATCGAAAACGAGTGCTTGTTGGTTGGTTGGACATGTTATGCCATGCCAAGGCACTAGAAGGAATTTATATTAAACTATGGACTTGAAAAACTGGGCGATGCCACGCCACCCATACAAAATTCAAATCAATTTTATCATATTTGCTTAAATAGTTGGCGCTGATGAAAGAAAATTCTGTATGTATGAAAAAAGTACGTTTCAATGAAAATATGGGTGGTACCACACCCTTTTCACAAGAAAAAACGAACCTTTTTATTTTTAGATTTGATACATGCAAATGTTTCTTATGGTTTTTGCCAGGTTCTTAAAATAGTTTGATATGGAAAAAATTGGCGATGCCACTCCTCCCATGCAAAGGAAAATCAAATTCCTCAAACCTCATTAACTATTTGGCGCAGATGAACGAAAATTGGTACATATATAAGTGGAAATAACAAAACTAAGGTTCAATGGTGCTACGCATTCCAAAATTAGTTTTATATTATGAGATATAAATGGCTAGCTAATGACTTTAAATGTTTACAATTGAAACACATCAAATTAATTCAATGCGTATTAAAGTTTTAGTACTGTTGACTTAATCGATAGATTTGTTTAAAAGATATAGCTAAATTGAATTCCGCACCTTGGCACAATCTCTAACTGACCCGAATTTACTTTAAGACTTACAAGCACACAGGCAAGTGTCCACAAAAATGTAGTGAAAATCTGCGCCAATCCATATTGTGGGCAATACGAGGATCAAATACACATTCTCTACGTTTTCCTTCCCTCACACAGTCACTGAATGTGGTCTTGAAAAAACTCTTATTCTCTGCATATATTTTGAGTCTTTCAAAGTATGTGTTAAATACGTCTGGACGTCGAATATAATAGTATGCACTGATCACTTTCTTGATAGGATGACGAATGAGATTGATATATATGGGTTTTGGCAATTCGAAGTATGTGAAATTTATCCAATTGAAATGTTCAACATATGACACAGGTTCATGTATATTAGTCAATTCTTCTGCTACTGTCTGTTGTTCGAGTTCATCAGCAATCCTTCTGGCTTTTTTTAGTGGTGAATTTTCATAGGGCAAAAACTGATTGAATTTTGAAAGTGAAAAAAGAAGTCGTGACAGAGATTGACTGCCGACCTTTTCTAAGCGATTAAAAAAGAGCACATCCTGTTCTGCTTTCGCGGTGTTATTTAGCAACTGGCTATCCAAGGTGAGAAGCTTTAATTGAAGGAAGAACGATTATGATAAAACAATTACATGTGATAAACATTGCGGCTCTTACATTGAAAGCACGTGTATCAAAGCAAAGAGATCATTCAATAAGAAATGCTTGAAGGAAAATGGGTTGTAAATCACATTTTTGAGTAAATTTTGCTTTTATATGGACCAACACCGACACGGTAAAAACATTCAACGTTGAGATTCAAACGGTTGTTGTCAAATCTATATAAATATTTCACTTTTACATAATTATTTTCCCTACCTCCATCTACTCTTTTGATGGGCTGAGTGGTGGAAGTGACTAAAAAATGGAGTATATCGAGCAAAAGGATACAATTTTTAGAAAAGATTTGTTCGTTTGCCAGTTGTTCAAAGGTCACGCGAGAAGTTTTAGTTTTTTTATTACTTCACTTTCCATTTCCCAGACTTACAAGCAAACAGGTAAATGTCCACAAAAATGTTCTGCAAATCTGCGCCAATACAAATAATAGCCACTATAACCATCAAATACACAAGCAGTTTTATTTTGCCTCACACAGTCATTGAATGTAGTCTCGAAAAAATCCTTATCCTCTGAATATGTTTTTAGTACATCAAAGTACTGCCTAAATACGACTGGACGTCGAATATAATAGTATGCACTGATCACTCTCTTAATAGGATGACGAATGAGATTGATATATATGGGTTTTGGTAGATTGAAGTATGTGAAATTCATCCAACTTAAATGTTCGATATAGGATATAGGTTCATGTAAATCACTCAATTCTTCTGCCGTTCTCTGTTGTGTGATTTCATCTTTTAGGGTGGTCTGTATTGGCACATTTTCATAGGGCACAAATTTATTGGTTTTTGAAAGTGATATAAGAAGTTTTGCCATTGATTGACTGCCGACATTTTCTATAGCATTAAAAAAGAGCACATCCTGTTCAGCATTCGCGGTGATATTTAGCAACTGGCTATCCATGATGAGCAACTTTAATTTAAGGAGGAATATTTATCATAAAACATGTATAGTATATGCGATAGACATTGGAATTCTTACATTGAAAGCACGTGTAACAAGGCAAAGAGGTCATTCAATATGAAATGCCTGAGAAAGAACATGGGTTGTAAATCACATTTTGGAGTATATTTTGCTGTTAGCTGAACCAACACCGATACGGTAAAAACATTTCAACTATAAACCGCTAGAGATTAAAACCGCCTCAACTTTCGGTTCAAATATCAATATTCATCTGCAACATTATAACCAATTCGCATCAGACTCGCAATGACATGGTACATGGCTACAAAATTGCTTTGTAAATTTGCGCTATTCCGCAATATACTGAGTAAAGTGATCGAAGCAATAAATTGATCAGTGAACAGATTTATTGTTCAGGTTTAAATTAACTTTGAAAATAAAATAGACTACTCCAACCCATCATGAATTGGTAATTTTTTTGTAACGAATGCAGTTTCATTAATAATTTTGGTTCAAGTTGAACGAACCATTACAGCGCTACATTTTTCCAAAATCAAAGAGACTTTAAAAAATTCAATTTTAAAATATTTTGATCCCTCTTTGCGAAAAATGTTACTGAGTATAAATTGTTAGGATTTGGTGTGCTCTTGGTAATTAAATTTTTCAAATATTTCATCTCCTATATGTAGGATCGTAAATGATATTTTGAAAATTAGAGAAAACTCAAATTTTGATTTTTATAGTTTTGTTTTTTCTACATAAGAAATCAGACTACACTTCTCAAAATCGACTGGGGTTATTGACTTAACACATATAAAAAAAATGAGACATCAACATTTTAAATTACATAAAGCACTGCCACCGGAAAATTCTCGAAAACATTAAGGTTTTTACTCACGATATCTAAATTATCAGTTCTTTAGTACAGGCCTGAAATAACAAAAAGTTCTTTAAAGCGACAATAGATTTTTACCGAAAATTATAGAAAATTGATACAAAAATTCAAAAAAAAGCGCCAAAGGCCTATTTGCTTAGTAAAATTTCCCGAAATTATGTATCACTTTTACAGAAGATTAGCTTCAGATTACTACGGAGAAATGCCCGATTTGTATGCAGTTGTTGGACGATTTTACATAAACTTATTATTTATTTTTTTTGATTATGGCTTTACCAACAAATTCAATAATTCCTTTATGCACTATACAGCTTTTTCTAGCATAATTTTTTCATTACTTCAACGCTTACATACATGCAAACAGGTGAATTCCCACAAAAAGGCAAAACGAATCTACGCCAATCCTCATTGTACTGAACTGCAGGAGTAAAAACACAATATGGGAATAATTCATCACGTACACAGTTGTTAAAGGATTTTGAAAGACGTTCCCTAGAGTATTCCAGTTTCCATGGATGTTCCCTTAATTCCTTGTAATAGATATATGGCAAACGCTTATAGCGAAATGCCTTAATCACTTTTCGTATCGGATGTTCGATTATACTCATATAAATTAGTTTGGATAAATCATGATTTGCAGAATCAATCCAATTTGTATTTTCCAAATAAACTCCTGGATCCTTCGTCAGCGCTTCAATTGTCTGACATAATTCAAATTCATCCTCTTTTGTTTCAATTATTTCCTTGTCATATGGAAAGGGCTCATTTTCATATAAATAAAAATTGTTCCGTGAGGAAAGTTGTTGCAAAAACATTGTTAATGTGTCATTTGTATAGTCTTCGATGCGATTGAAAAAAATAAATTCCTTTTTCGCATATTGTGTATTGTTAAGCGTGGTATTACCTAAAGTATTGAGCTTTAAATTGAAAGGAATTTGGAAGAAAAAATTAACTTTTATATGCGGAAAAGTAAAAGACATTTACTGAATGCAACATTTAGAGTCAAACGAATTAAAATCACATATGAAATCATATGAGTTGCTATTAAAACAAATAAAGCGTACAAAGCACATTGAACAATTTACGAGTATACTGTGAGCATCATTACAGGGCCCATAACTGTGACAATTTTAAATAAAAGAAACCTGCATTTTAAATTATGTCTTTAAATTGATATGCTACGAAGGAAATTTTTTTTTTTTTTTAAAAACTCTAACACAAATCGGTTTTTCGAGGCAAGATTGAAAAAGCTGATTTGTACCTTATATTCAAAAATAGATAGTTTCGGCATGGAGTTTTAACAACTACATAACATTAGAATTTCTTTCGGATGTGAAAGCAAATCATATTAGGGAAAAATAGTTTTCAGATTCAATTTAAAATTCAACTTCTAATTCTCGAAGTACATAATATGTTAAAAATCAATGATCGCAAAAGAAGTTGAGCATCGTTTTGCATAAAGCTTAAAAAAAAGTATTTTGAAAATTAAACTTGGCCGTAGAGTTTCTACACTTTGACTTTTCTACTCTATTCTATTCTGTTCTATTCTAACCTAAATAACATAATATAACAGTATTGTTCTAATGCTGTTAAGGATATTTTCTATTTAGTTATGTTCCAGATCCAGTTGTGTTTCGTTATAGTACCACTCTAGTTCTATTCGATGTATTAAATTTTTACTAAGTCTGCTACATAGCAGACTTTTTTTGTTCTGTCATATGTAGTTATTGCTTTCTATATAGATATTCTCCCAGTCCCAAAGCGAAATTTATGAATTTCATCCCACTGCCCTATCAAACCTTGTCAATTTAATATAGCACATAAAAGTGTTCTAAGAAAAATGTTTTCAACATACGCGCACTTTCTAAGATTTCCGCAGAAGCGCATTGCAGAACGTCTCCAGTCGTTGTTATATTTAATATTATTGCCAAAAATGCAATCATCAAGTTTTCCTTCACGCACACAGTCATTGAAAGATGAATCAAAATATTTTCTGCCAGGAAGTTTTTGGCTTGGATCATACCGCAAGTAAATGTTGAAAACATATGGTTTCCTTTTATAGTAATAGGCGCTTATTACTTTCTTGATTGGATGACGTACAAGGTTTATATATATGGGCCTTGGCAAGTCCAGTAATGCAAAATCTATGTAGTTAGTGTGATGTGTATAAGAGCTTGGTATATCGTGAATAGATATTTTTTCGGCAAGTTCAAGTTCCACTTCAGGACTTAGCAGTTTTGTTCTTGCAACTGGCGTTTGATTTGTACCAAGCAGTTTTGTTGTTGCAACTGGTGGTTGATCTATATTAGCTGAGAAATCATTGATGTCAGCAAGATCTATTAACATATTTATCATCGATTGACCGCCTACTTTTTCCAAGCGATTAAAGAATAAAATGTCAATTTCTGCCTTAGAGGTGTTGTTTAGTTGTGCCATGTGCAAACTCTTAAACTGTGTTAATTTTGTCAAAATTGTTTTCATTAGTATTAAATTTGTGATTTTTTTTGGAACTTGCATGCAATTAAGCAATTGATAACCATGCAATTGTTGAAGCACTCGATCATGCATCTTATAAAGCATTTAAACAGGTTGCAGAATTTGAGATCTAGATAAATATTTTAGTTTCAATGCATGCAAAAGGTCTTTTAAATATGTCATGAGGAAACTCCCTCGTTTTTTTGAAGGTATGAGTAAATTTCAAGAAACTGCCCAGCACTGTAAAAACACCTTGGTATTAAGTAAGCGACGTTAATCCTTAAAATTAAATAATGTAAAAGTATGTATACCAGACTCGTAGTTGCATGATCACATCGAAAACTAATGGTTGTTAGAATTGATGTACTAACTTATCAGTTTACAAAAGTAAATAATAAGTATTTAGGGTATTCACGGTTACTTGACACCATGGTAGTGGTATTTTTACCACACCAAAAATATAAAATTTGTGAGCACTTTAATATAACACTTTTAAATAAAATTCAACTACAAAATTTTAAGAAAACACAACCAAGCCTACATATACGAGATTTACGCAACTATCGCGGTAATCTCGGCCAAAAAATTCGCGATTATCCATGCAAAGTTAATCTCGTAAAATACGCGATTATGAATTAATCACATATATTGTGACAGCAAAGAAAAAAAAAAAAAGATGCGAAAAGCAATGAAATTTTTTTCAAATATATATAATAATAATTTCTGTTCCAAATATATATTATATATAATGAATTAAATAAAACTATACTTTATTCAAGACAAAAAGTTTGGTGCGCAAACGAGGTTGTGGTGCTCTCGCAACTGTGTCGACGCGCGCAAATATACAACGACAAAATTATCCAAGCAAATAAGCAAATGAAATGTCAAAATTAGTCTCGTTGCGAGTTAATCTCACTGTGTAAGCGATTGTCGCGATTACGTTAATCTCGTTTAGATAATCTTCATATGTAAACGTAGTATAAAATATCTCTAAGTTGATAAATGTTCAAAATGAGTCTTGAAAGTATCTTGAGATGAAAATTCAGGTCAAAAACTCGCGTTTTTGAAAATGTTCTTAAGCAAATTCTGCAGCCTGCAATGTCAAGTTTGTGTTTCTGCTTAAAAACTTCTGTGAATTTGAGATAACACAACTAGTACTCAAAATATTGGAGTGGGAAATTTGAAACTACTTTTAACTTTACTGTTAGTGTTCATTTCGAAAATTTTTTACAAAAAAAAAGTAGTTTTCGACCTCCCCATAAAGTTTAAAAAAATAATTACATTAAAGTGTCTTAAGAATTGAATACATGAGTGGATGAAGGTGACAAGTTACATAGAATGTAGACATTATATCTATGAGCAACGCGCAATTTCATCTTCAAAATTTCTTAAACATTTTTATTTTGTCACATAAATATCACCTTCATCGACTTATTTACGTTTTTAATAAGTTGATAGTTTACTTAGACTAAATTAGATTGGATGATACTAAAATTTTATACCAACGTCGAAAAGACTACCGATTTTTTAGATCAAAATGTCTCGGGGAAATTTGGAGTGAGAACAAAAAATCCTTTACAAGCATATGCGCACCCCAACACAAATAATATTTCTATACATATATATTTAATTTATTTTTATTGCTAAGTATTGTCTGTACAGCCTTTGTTTACAGAAATCATAAAATTCATATTCCCTTGAAAAATTCTGTTTCAGCTGATCTTTGATGCGTTCACTTATTTTTGGCTTCCAATGATTTGTATTCCGTGGAGAAAAAGCCAAACCTTCATCTTTCTCTGTTCATAAAATAAGAAAACAAATGGTCAAATTTTTCAACTTAAGTCGGCTTATAAGATATATAAGCTTTTGTGCACACATATCATAGCTTTCGTTAGTAACTGAGCTCCAAAAATCGATGGGAAGATTCCAGAAAAGTCAACATCTGAACAGAAAATTCGCCCAAAGTACAATTGAGCAAAAAAAACTATATTTATTCTAATAAAAGAGACAATAAATATTGAGCCTAGAAGTGCACAAAAACTAAGTTTGGAGCCAAAAAATGCTTGTTCCAAACTTTATACAAACTTATAAAAAAATTCCACAAAAAATAGCGTTTAAAATTAACATCAGTTTTTGAGCAATTTTTCAAAATATAAATTAGATAAAATTTCTTAGAGAGATTTTTTTACTTTATGATGAATTAAAATATTTTAAGAAAATCTACTCAAAATTATGGGCCATTTATCATATGATAGATGCAGTTCAGGAACAAGGTAATAGCTAGAATTACTTAGTAAATTCAGCTCACTGATTGCCAATTCATAAAGATATCAGTACTCAAATTACTCGCTTATATAACATAATATGCTTTGACTGCATCTGTCAATATGAACATTTCTTGTCAACTCCATCATGCTCTTAGTACTCTCGAAAATTATACACAGAACAATTTTTGCTCTATTTACCATAATAAAGCTTTGTTGCTCCACGAAAGAACCGTGGGATATACGCTTCAAGTACCGCAAGCGTTACATTGATATCTTCCCAAGAACCGATTACCGCAAAATCACGTTCGACATTATGCTTTGCCAATTGTAAGACACCTTCGGTATTAAAGGGTCTAGCACAAAAAGAAAAGTAAAACGAATAGATTCTTCACATAGCAACTACACAAAACATCAAAAAATATTTACTCGCATTCCTCCTGATGACCACAAAAGAACAACATCTGTTGTTTCGAATCAAGTACATCGGTAACAAAGCCTGATCCCTGTATGTACTGACATTCGGCATCATGCGTCAATACACACTGTTCGAAGTCCTTTTTATACCATATGCCTGGACGGAATTTTTTTGTCATACGAAACATTTGTGCTGCATGCCAAGGTGTACGTTTGTAGTAGAACCAACTGATAACACGTTCTACCGGATCGCGTATCATATTTATATAAATTGGCTGTGGCATTTGAAATTCTTCGAAATTTATGTAATTAAAATGCATTGCATAGGCGTGTCCTTCTCCCATATCTATGATTTTATTGACCAAATCCTCTTGTTCAGTCTCATCCAAGCGTGCGCGTACTGGTTCGGAAAAAGGAGCACGACTAAACGTAAAATCGTTTTTCTGGCCTAAACGACGCATCAGTTCAATTAATTGTTCACTACCAACTTTAGATACGCGATTGAAAAGAAGCGCTTCCCATCGCGCAAACTTTGTGTTATTCAATAAATCTGCATTTAATGTGTCCAGCTATTGAGTAGAGGAAACAATACCATGGCATAAATGTTGACTATTTACAACAATGAAAATATTGTTACAAGTATTGTATTAATGGGAAAAGCTTGAATGGGTGCAATTACTATCAACACAAAGATGAAAGACGTTAAGAGCTGTTACCAGCGAAATTACCATAGCAATCGTTATATTCGCTGCGAAACTGAATTTTACATAAAATGGGAGCTCTCAATAGCACATGTGTCACGGTGCTGTTTAGATATAGTGTGAGACTAAATTGTATTGTAATACTCATTACAATATAACAATACGAAATATAATAATAATAATTAAGTTTTAGCAGGAAATATAATTTTTGTAAAAAATAGTTTCAAGAATAGAGAATATATTGGAAATAATTTCGAGGCGCATGATACGCTGCCGTTTTAATAAACAATGACTAACAACCGCCTAACTATGTTCATTGTTTTGACGAGTGACTAAGCAACTATGTCATTTATGTTTCATTAATGTTTTACTGTTAGGTGTCTTAGAAAAGTTAGGCAAAGCCAAGATCTTAAGATATTATAGCAGCTAGTTATTCAGTCCCTTAACATGTGATTGAACATTATCTTAGCAATAGAAATGATAATATACGAGCTGTGTATCATGAATAATTAAAGGTGGTTAAAAAAGAGTAAACTGTTTTTTCAAGTGTATTGTATCGAAGTCCCAGATCGAAGTGAATATAACGCAAGTAAGGAAAACTGCGTATTTCTTTTAAAAAAAAAGAATCATTGCCTTCAGATTATATTTGATATTTCTGATAGAACATCATATTTAAAGGCTAACTGTGAAGTAATGCGCTATATAAACGTTTAGCTCAAAAGAAAAAAATCGCTTCATTCAGTCACTCTTTTCGAAGGACCAAGGCGAGGTGTACAAGAAGAGATAGAAGCGAACCAGAGAATATCAATGTGGGCTAAACTAAATAAGTAACTGAACGAACGATATAGAAATATGCTAGACTGAACGGTAGTGAGATAACATTGAGATATCGTGCACGAAAATCTTTAAATGCGGTGTTTTTGACACATTTGATTCCATTTATTTTAAAAACCAGTCGTGGCGAGCAGATTCGCATCTAGAATTGCACTTTAAAAGTAATTTTTTTTCGTGATACTTTATAAATAATTGAAAGCATCATTCAGACCGATCTTAAGTATTAACCATTTGATGTCGTATAACACATGTACAATACAGATGACAAAAAGTATCGAATATCGAATCATAAGGCACTGAAATATATGCAACTTGAAAAGTAAGTGAGCAAACAATAGTGAAAAGGTATTATGACAAGTATTATGTCTTATCAAAGTATTTATCTTTTTCAGGATAAATTGGGTAAGGAGTTGAATATTAGCACTATCTTGAACTCTTTTTGGGTGCGAAGAAAACTTCATACAGCTTAAAAAGCTAAGTTATAAAATTGAATGTGGATTTCCGAAAAAGTGGACATGTGCTTTTTCGATATTAAAGAATTTAGTTAAACATTATTTCATCGAACTACAGACCTGAACATTTCAAAATCTAATTGGAAACAGAATCTGACAAAACTGGGTCTGGAAATATTACACTATTTTAATCAATACAATTTACATTAAAGTAATAAAATGAACCTTTAAGTTCCCACATATGATGCTCTATTAGAAGATTGCCAGAGAGAAACTACGGGAGAGAAAGCAAGTCTAGAATTAAATCGCCAGAACAGCAAATAGAGTTATTTTACTTTACGAGTATTGAAATAAGATTTTGAAAGAATTGAAAAAAGTTCAGTATAATTTTCACTATGTGATATAAAGAAAGCAATTTAAATTCTCATTTATTTTATTGTTAATTTTTCATAAATTCTGTACAATTAAATTTATATTTAAGTTTTATTTTTTCAAATATCAGCCTCTAGCGATACAAATTAATTGAATGACTTTTATGGTAAGCCAACTAATAAATAGTATCTGTATCCTCTTCATTATGATCAGGTATAAGCAAATAATCATCATTGTCAATCTGAAAACCATCATTTATAGCAGCATATTGTAGATATAGGCGTTGTTTGCAAAATTCATAGAATTCGATCTCGTGTGTAAAATTTTTTCGTAATATCATGCGCGATTCATCACTGACCTGTCGAGTTATGTTATTTCGATTGACTTTAGATAGACTATCCCGATTTACTAAGAGAAAATATTTCGTAAAAAAGTGGAAAATTTTCTGTCAAAACAACAACAACTTACAGTAATATGCAACCTTGGCATTCTTGAAAAATTTCGGTACATAGTGTTCCAAGACAGTTAATGTAATGTTCGTGTCTTCCCATGAACCAACCACGGCATAATCTTCTTCGACAGTTCTTTTTGCCTTTTGCATGGCAGCTAGCGAATTGAATGGCCTACAACAATGCGTAGAAGAAACAATTACAGCAGTGACGTAATCTCCATAATCCAACTACTTACATGCACAATTTTCTATTTTGCCCACAAAAAAATAATGTCTGCCTGCGATGATCACCGGCACGATTATTGATTTCCATTTGATTGAATTGACAGTGAACATCATGGGTGCGAACACATGTGTCCAGATCCATTTCCATGAATTCTTTTGCCGGTGGCGGTGGTGCTTTATCGCCCAGCTTGGCTTTCAAGTCACGATAATACCAGGGCGCACGTATATAGTAATGCCAGCTAATGATTCTTTCGATGGGATCACGTACCAAATTAATATATATAGGTTTTGGCATATGGAAGCGTGTGAAGTTAATGTAGGCAATATGTTGGCTATAAACATGAGGTTTATTTCTTGCCAGCAAATCATTAATCAATTCCAATTGCTTATCCGCCTTCAGCATAATGGTCTCGTGTGCTTTGCCCTTATCACGTGCATGTACAAAGCCATTGATTGTAGTTAATTTGGCCATTAACTGCATTAGCGACTGACTGCCAACTTTTGGTACACGATTGAAAAAGACCACATCAACTTCTGCTTTTTTCGTATTATTAAGTAGATCTGCTTTCAAATTAATAAGGTCTTCATCATCTTCATCATCATATAAGTCTTCAGTAACTTTATTGTCTTCTATCGCTTTGACTATATCTTTATCACGTTGTACCGAACGTGTGTTCATTTTGTGTTCATCATTAGCTTGCTCTCCTTCGACAGCTGATTTTTGATGATCGTGATGGCGATGATGATGATGATTATTCTCACTTCCGGAATCTTGACGATCTATTTCATGTTGATTATGAGACTTAAAGTCAACATTTCTTTCATGCCGCTGCAGTTGTTGCAAAATTTTGAAGATCACAGAATTAATTTGTTAGAAAGAAATGATCATAAGAAGTTATATCACCACCACTACTGAAGTCAACAATTTTACCGAAAATTATTATAAGGGAAGAATAGCTAGGTATAGTATTAAAATTTTAAAAGTATAAAAGATGCCTTTGCTAGTAATATCGTATATATTCAGCAGTTTATGATTTTCAAGAGATGCGCGTTAAGAAATGGAAAACCTGTATTTGTGACTTAAAGATTTGTTTTTAACAAAGCCACTAAAGCTGCTCGATTGAAGACAGTGCAGATAAGACAGTCCACATCTATTTGCTCAAATCCGATTGTTCCTTTTTCGAAGAAAAAAGCGTGGTTTGGGATCACACTTAAATTAATCTTCCACTGAAGAATGAAATGAAATCAGACACTCCAACTTCAATATCTGTAGATTACATTGTAGCATTCACAGTTCTGTTGCTGGTATATGCTCGGAATTGGAATAGCCTTATTAGGGTTCCTTTAAAGTTCGTTCCTGGGCTATATAGACTAAGCTAGGCTAAATATACGATTCAAACAAAGTATGTACAGCTAATATCACAAGAATTGTTTAGGATATATTGATTTATCTGCCGAATATGTTGTTTTTGTCAAAGGGTTAGATTGGGAAACGATGTAGAATGTTCAGAGTCACCAAAACTGTGAGGCGGCGTGCACCGTTGAAATACTCGTATCATATAAGTTTATGTTGTTCAAGTCGGTCAAGCTCTATAAATGTGAAGAAGAAGAGGTTTCCCAGACTCTGTCTTCGTGAAGAGAGATGTTAGGAGGAGAGCATTTTTCGAAAACTTTTCCGTTCGCTTAAGGCAAATATTTAAAAAAAAAATAATAACAAGTATTCCCATTGCTTTTTTTTCGTCAAAGCATACCATATAGCAAGTGTTTTCCAAAAGATTGCGAAATAAATTATAAGGGAACGGTATTTATTTGAACTTCAAAAGTGCTTTCTATAAAAAATAAATTAATTTTACTTAAAATAGAAGAAAACAATTAATTCATAGCACATCTTCCTCAGCATTATGCTGTGGAAGTAGCAAATAGTCATCATCATCGTCAATTCTCTTTTCATCCTGAATTGCCGCATACTGTAGATAGAGCCTTTGCTTACAGAATGCATAGAACTCAAATTCTTCTGTTAGATTTCTTCTAAGAATTTCACGCGTCTCATCACTGATTTGTCGTGTTGTATTGTTTTTATTAACCCTCGATACTCTTGGATAATTAACTAAAATTAGAAAATTTCCAAAAGTTGAGACAATTAACGCTGTTTCTGCGAACACTTACGATAATATGCAGCCTTGGCATTTTTGAAATACCTCGGTATATAGTGCTCTAGCACAGTCAGAGTAATATTTGTGTCTTCCCACGAACCCACAACGGCATAGTCTTCTTCTACAGTTTTCTTTGCCATTTGCATTGCAGCTTTCGAATTAAAGGGCCTACAAGATATAAAGTGCAGTTTTAGAAAGCGATGAGTTTCAACATCTACGCCCATAATCCTACTTACAAGCACAATTTGCGATTTTGACCACAGAAAAATAAGGTTTGTCTTCGATGATCAGGTGCAGCATCTTTGCTTTCCATTTGATTAAACTGACAGTGAATGTCCTTGGTGCGAACACATGTATCCAAATCCATTTCCATGAACTCCTTCGGCGGTGTCTTTGGTGCTTTATCGCCAAAGAGTTGCTGCATATGCCTATAATACCAAGCAGCACGGAAATAGTAGTGCCAACTTACGATTCTTTCAATGGGATCACGTATCAAATTCATGTAAATAGGCTTTGGCATATGGTAGCGTGTGAAGTTAATATAGGCAATATGTTGAGTATATACATATGGCTTATCTCTTGTCAAAAGTTGAGAAATAAATGATAATTGCGTAGGTGAATCAAGTAAAATTTGCTCTGCAGTTTTGCCTTCAGAAGGAACATGTTTGAAGCCATTGAGTTTTGATAGAATATAAAGTAATTGCATTAAAGCCTGGCTGCCTACTTTTGGCACACGATTAAAGAAGACCACATCAACTTGAGCTTTCTTTGTATTATTTAGTAGATCAGCGCTTAGGCCAAGTGGTGCTTCTTCGAAATCATTGTTGTGATAGACAGTTTCTTTTTCGAGGATTTCGTTATTGTCTGCTTGGTTGCTTTTACTTTGAACTGTGTCATTATATTTAGCACGATTATTGTTGCGGTGATTCTGATTTCGGTTTCTATAATTCTGATGATCTAAAGCGTTATTAACTGAACAATGGTTGTTTCCTAAAAAAGTGCAACTTTTATGTGTACCTGAAGATTGAGTGAATTTGAAGAACACGATTATGATATTTTGTTAGAACACAAACATTTGTCTGAATTTTGGATTATATACGGAAACAAAGGTGGAAAGCACAATTATTGGGTTTTTTTGAACGACTGTACTTATTAGCAAAACATCACCTACGACAGTAGCTGACTTAATATAAGTTTTAATGGTTCCCGGTATCTGTTAAGCAGTCATTTTAGAATGCGTAGTTCGAAATCAGTGATAAACAAAACGAGAAAGTCAATAGGGCATGTTATACATACCCTGCGAGCGCCAAAAAGTAAAACCTAAGGCGAAAAATTAAATAGTTTTCAAAGGATCTTTTTTTTTTTTTTTTTTGAAATTGCCGAAAATTTTTTATTAATTTAATATTCCAGTGCAGTGCGTATGAAAATAAAACCGATACTACTCATTCGTTTAGCATATGAAACTTAACGATCCAATACTTTTCCAGCTCGGAATATCGTTATTTCTACTTTCTTGGTGAACTGTTATTGAAATTCTCATTTTGTACACACAAGAGAGAAAGCTCTAAAAAGAAGCTTAATTGCGAGGATATGAGCTGCCAATGTATACTATTTATAAAAAATTGCTTATATAGAAATGGTTTGTAACGCTTTGGCACAAAATATTCTGAACCGATGTTAGTAAAATTTTTTTTAAAACATCAAATTTGTGCTTAAGAAGGTAATTGCATATTTATTATTTTTATTTCTAAAGTTAAATATCTTTTTTTTTTAGGGTTAAGTTCTGCAGTGTCTCACACAAAAATTTGTTCTTCTAAATTTCCGTTGCTTATGCTGCTTCCTGATTTCTATAATATTATTGTCGCTGTTTTCTTTTCATTTGAACCGTGGTCATTTAGCTTGAAAGTTCAAAGAACTAACTCTCTTTCAATTGTATTTTTTTTGTTACTTTGGAAGAGAGAAGATAAATTGAAATGTTAAGAGAGTAATTCAGTTATGAAAAACACTGGTACCACTAGTAATTAATAAAATTTCATATTCAAAAAAATGTCTGAGTGCTTATTGTCAAACTTAGAAACTGAATAAATGCATTAGACGCGAGACGAGAGTGAGAAAAAAAGAGCTTTTGTCAAAAGATTTTTTTTGCTTTTTATAATGCGTGAACACACAATAAAGCAGTTACGAGAACAGCTGATTGTTAAGTTCAAAATGATTGCAAAGTATTGTTTGCATATTTTGTGTTTGTGTTGAACATCTTGACATTTTGACAGAAAGTTGATTTGAACTATGATTTATTTATTCATATAAGTTGAAGCCAGTTGTCAAAATTTGAAAATGCAACCCTGAGGGAGCATAGTAGAAACATAACATAATCAAAAGAAACATAAAAAGAAGATGTTTGTGACTTTGATTTGGTTTTTTTTTTCTTTTTAACTAAATTATCAGGATTTGTCTTGGTCGATTTTTTTGACAATTCGCGAAGAAGCAAATAGTAGAGAAAGAGGCACCTTTGGCATCCTTCCAACCATGTTGGTTAAATCATGATTTCAACACTCTTGTTCAGGTAGAGCATTTAGTATAATGAGCTAAACACAACTGGGACGTACGATATAGTGACCAAGAAAAGGAGCATTTTGATAAATGCTCTTGCCAAAGTAAAATGCGATTATCTTTTTTCATTTAAGTATAACAACAAACATAAAACTATCAATTATTTGAAAACTTTGTTATCTTTAAACCTTAAAATTGATTTTCTCCGTTCGGCTACCACTGATTAGAAGTTTAATTTTTTTAACGTAATGCTACTCGTAGTTGAGAAACAACATAAAACTAATTTTAAAAAATTACAAATTTGTAATAAGTAGAGCGCGGATGAATATGTTGTGTGTAAAGATGTCATGAAACAAAATCTTATATTTAAATGATCAATCATTGAAAATAAAATGTATTAATATCTACGTAAGTATGTATGTATGTATTTTCTTTGATTTGATTGTAAAGGAGTCAAATAAAACATGGACGAAGCTTTGCAAACATTCATACTACAATTTAAGCTTATGCGCTTCATTTCATATTGATATAAAACGTGAAGAGCTGCACTTGCGCGAAGTATATACATATGTATATACATATATTTTGATAATCTTACTAAATGATTTTCAAAATGTATCCAACGATGAGATAATATGTTTCCAAACAAAAGTACAGTTTGGCTAAGTGCTTCTTCAATGTAAAACCTTTCTAGATACATGGGAACTTAAAACCAAGCTATTTTTTGCTATCGTGTTCAATATACATTGTATCTCCACACCAAATATCATCAAAATCAGTCGATTAGTTTAGCTAAGAAAACATATGTTCCTGTTAGGGCCGTGGGGCTACCCGCTTAAAAAATATACCCTTTCTCAACATTGAATCTATCTTCATACCAAATTTCAAGAAAATCGGTCCATTAGTTTAGTAGTGAATGCTTTTTTTCTGTTAGGGGCGTTGCACTTCCCACTTAAAGCAAATGTCTATATCCAGGATTCAATCTATCTGCATACCAAATTTCATCAAAGTTAGTGGAGCGGTTGTGACAGCGTTTTCTCTCATTAAGGGCCACCCTTGATGAGCGTCACACGCTCTTAAAGAACTGTGTTTTTTATAACCTTTATAGGGTTAAATCTACCTCCATACCAAATTTTATCAAAATCAGTTGGTATTTTCATGTAAGGTGCGTGGCACCACCTACTATTAGAAAAAAAGTTGTATTCTCCACTGGCCCTCTTCACAACCATTCCAACCAAAAAAAAAATACTATCGATTATGTTGTGTTATGGTATTTTGAAAGAGCTGGAATCGTAAGTAATATTTTTTTTGTACTTAAAAACTTTTTTTTTTCTTTCTCAGACATAATTTTTAATTACAAAAATTAAATATTGTTTTGGTATTTATTTACTATTTAAAACAAAATACGTTTATAAACATGCATTAACTTACTTTTATGCGGCACAACTTGTTAAGTTCTAAGCACAATGAATGAGAGTGCAAGAAAAGGGCAAAACGAGAAAACATGATTTTTTTTCTATATGTTAAAGCAAGATGAACAATGGAAGCTCAAAAAAGTTCTATTGCGTATCGTGCTCTAACGTTGCGTATCGTGCTCTAACGTTGACTCGTTTTGTTTCTTTTCGCACTCGCATCTCGCACTCATTGTGTTTAGAACTTTAGTTAGGGAAGTCTAAAGAAAAACCTTGTAAAAACATTAGTGTAGGTCACGTTTCCATACAAAAAGAAAACATTAACCTGAATATCAATATACATCGCCAGAATGAATGTACTTCCCACGATTTCAGCCTTCTGCTGCAAGTGAAATGCAGTGTCCAAACCATTCTTTACGTAAATATACTTGTGAGCAATCTCAAGGACCATATCGTCATATGAAATCAAAAAAGCTCTAAGCTGCACAAAATTCAAAATTGACTTTTGGATTGATTATGATGCACCGTATCAAATTAGATGTTCCTGCAAAATTTTACTCTCCAACAATTTAAAACAACGTTCTTAAGCTCTAAGCTTAACCTGGCTGATTTAGCAGCCACTTTATGAGGATCAATTTTCGAGCACCGATTTAAGAGGATCAGGTTTCTTACTATTCTTCCAAAATGATATTAGTAAATTGTTTCGGCGTAAAGCGTAATAAAATAATGAGTATATGTCAGGTGTAGCCAAATTGGATTTAAAAAGTGCTTACAAAACAACGTAAAAAACAAAGTAAAACGAGATGAATTTAAGAAAAATATTTGCGCATTTTAAAAAAATATTGCACCTTTAATTGTCTGAAGCATTACTTGAAATACAATATGTTTGACTCAAATAAATATTTAATTGCTTTATATGAAATGTACATTTGTTGTATTCAAACAAATCGATTTCTGAGTATAATAATGCTATTCGAGTGACACATCGCTTATTTAATGTTGATATCATATATAGAACAATAACTTTTTTCAGCAATATATAAAAAAATGCCCAGAGAAAAATTTCAAAAAAATAAGAAATGCAAAATAAATCTTTAAAACATTTATTTAAGAATTTTAGTAAATGATATAATTGTCAACTTGAACATAATGAGATCAAGCTCCTCAAACTTAAACAGTGACTAAGTGGAACTTCTTGCAAAAGACAAAGATTGATTGAATAACTTAACAAATGAAATGTAAGCAAATTCGATTTTATAAAATTTATGTTTCATTAAAATATTGTAAATTTACTGCGATATATTGTTTGTACAAACGCTGCTTACAAAAGCGATAGAATTCAATTTCGTTGGTTAAATTTTTACTGAGAATATCTCGGACTTTCTGCGAGACAGCAGGTTTGACTGAATTACGATTCACTTTATGCAAACGATTTTCTGGTTCTGCAAATTAATCAAGCGGAATTTTGAGTTTTCCATTTTTCGCAAACATACATATACATTAGGATGGAGCGTAGTTTTTTATTTTTAAATCAAAATTTGCGCGTTTTATGAAAAGTTGACTTATTATGAGATTTATAATAAAAGTGTGTGAAAACTGAGCTTTATCGGACTTCATTTTGGGCAACCACTTAAACCATTCTTAAAACGGTTTTTCGACATTGCATTGAGAGATCTGAGTTAATGACTTTCATTTGCTGTCTTTCGATAGGAATCCTAATTTCTAATTTCAATCCACCCTAATATATATGTATATTAGATAACAATCTTACTGAAATAAACATCGGTAGCCCCTTTGAAAAACAGTGGTATATAATGCTCAAACACAGATAGTGTAACGTTTGTATCTTCCCATGTGCCAACCACGGCATATTGCTCCTCAACGTGTCGCTTAGCAACTTGCATAGCATCGTGTGAATTAAATGGCCTATGAATTAAAGTTGTCAAAGTGGAAGCGTACAAAAAACGGACACATCAAAAAAGACTCACATGCAAGTTTCTGTATCTTGACCACAAAAGAATAACATTTGTCGCCTATGATCACCCAGGCCAGCCATTTCACCTGGACGAAAAATACATTCCGGATCATCTTTAAGTATGCAAGAGTCAAAATCCTTCTTTAACCATGCTACTTTTGGTACTTTGTACGATTCGGGAAAGCGTTTTGCGCGCGCAGCAATATACCAAGGTGCACGTATGTAATAAAACCAGCTTATCAGGCGTTCTATAGGATCTCGCACCAAATTAATATATATCGGGTATGGATATTGTGTCAATTCAAAATCGATATATGCTACATGTTTTGTGTACGTGGCAGGTTCTTTTTTCTCCATAATTTCATTAACTAATTCCAATTCGTAACTTTCTGATATCAAAATCGTTTCGATAAATGATGCTTCATCACGTGTAGCTTCAAAATTATTTTCTTTGGCAAGCAGTTGAAGCAGACGCATCATTGTTTCACTGCCTACCTTTGGAACACGGTTGAAAAACACAATATCCACCTCGGATTTTTGTGTATTATTGAGTTTATCTGGCTTGAGGGATAACATCTATTTGTGACAGAAAAATACACGGTATATTCACAAAAACAATGTTTTTTTTTTACATATACAAGTTCATTTCCATATAAAAACAAAACGAAGACGGACACATATAATTGAACGATTATTGAGTAAATTTTTTTTTTGTACAAATTCTTTATATGTACTTTGTATAATATATAGTTTACGGCACGCCCTATATTGCCATATCCACAATTAGAGTCAACAAGAGTGGGATAGATTTAGAGAGACAGATAGACATATATATATATATATAAAGCAATAGCAAAAGCGTACGCAAAAAGCTATAGATAGGTAGAATTGTAGAGGTTGCAAAAAAAGAATCCTGAGCTCTGTAGCTACAAGAATTGTAAGTCAATGTCAAAACTCTCCTAAAAATGAGCGGTACTTAATAACTATAAAGCTTACTTGAAAGGTCTTATTCAGTACTTGAATTTTTACTGAGTAATTAAACTTGTAAGTTCTACACGAGAGACCCCACTGCTATTTGAATGTGTTGTATAGCGTTTGAATTCCTTAGAGAATGTTTCCTGAGAACTTCATATCCGAAAAAGTTTTCATTGGAATACATGATAAAAGATCATCGTTAATGTATTACTCCACTTGAGAAGCTTCCCAGTGCTTTTAACTTTTTTATCGAGCACGCTTGCACGAAACAATGAGAGTATGTGCGGTATGATTTTTTTTCAGAAAACAACTCGAAAAGATCCTTAACGATGATTGAAATAAATTTATACGAAATGCTGTTAATTTTGTTATTAACACGATTAATAAATAACTTGTTTTTAATGCATATGCGCCCCTTACAGTCACGCCCTGCATTGCAGATCAGCTGACTATCCCAATGAGAAATCTGGAAGCAGCTTCTAAGAGAAGCACGTTAGATGTGCTTCTTCGGATGCATTTAATTCGAAAATCTATTTAATTTAAAAATAAAAGATTTATTCAGTGTCCACTGGGGTTTGAACCAGAGAATTACATGTTATCACATGCGCAATTTAAAGACATCAGCCAAGCCTATTATTATTTTGTGTCTAACTAAAAGTACATTATATCAATCATCGAGTCGCAGCTATAGAAAACGAAAGCTCAATTTTCATTTTGACAGAAAACTGATATAGATTTAGTCTTACCGAAATTAATAATAATGCGCGCATTCAGAACACTGGATAAACACAATGAATCCGACATGAGAGTGCGAACAAAACAAAACGTAATAACATGATTTTTTCTTTCAATAGAGCTTTTTTTTAGCTCTGTCATGTAGAAAAAAATTTCGTTTTGTTTTTTCTCGCACTCGCATCTCGCAATTATTGTGCTTAGGATTTAAGTTTAGTTTGAAGTTTTAAAAAAACACAACGTATTTAAATTCAGTAATATGCCTCCTTGAATATAATTAGCGAATTTTTTGTACGTTTCCAAAGATGCGCTTCTACTCAACATCCAGGAAAGCGTATTTTATGTGCTTTCAAACATAAAATTCTACTTAGCATCTTGTGTTAAAAAAGATAAGCTGTGAGAAGTGCATTGGAAGCAGCTTCCTGCTTTACTTGAAGCACATTCGAAGCGCTTTGTACGCGCTTCCGTGTCCCATTGTCATAGTCAGCTTACGCATACAAAAGTATTATGTTACGCGAGATCAACCAATACATTCGAGTCAGTTTTTATAAAATAACTGTTTCATATCAATTTTTCTAACCAAAAAAAGAACTTTCGTAAAGTTTTAAAATTTCAATATAGCGTTTTTGAAATATTAATTTTAACGCTGACAAAACGAATCAATAGCGCGATAAAAAAAAAATTGTTGTTGTGTTGTAGCGTTGTATCAGTGTTTTACTGTATGTATGTCCATATTGTCTAACAGAGGCAGTCATAGAAAAATTTGCAGCATTGCAGAAGATAGACAGATAGTTTATCATTCAAAGAACCAAAAAAAAAAAAAAAAAGAATAGCGCAAGAGATGTTGTATGAAATAAATGCGTATATGTGGTATGTTGTATGAGAGTAGTAGTAGAAAATACAAGAAAAAGAAGGATACATTTTTTTTGAATAAATAAGACAGACAGACAGACAGACAGACAGAGAGATTGCTACAATGGGCAAACAAAAATGAGTGTTTAATTGTTAAGTGTTTTTTAGTGTCAAGTGTGCAAATAACGAATTCTTCAGAGAGTTCATGCTTGAAATAAAGAAAATGGTTGTAGAGATATCACAAATTAAATGTTCTTACTTATGCATTTATTCTTTTTGCATCCATTACAATAAGCGTTTATGTATGTCAATCACCATGATGCAATTTACGCAGTCGAGATCATTCCGCATCTACCGATTTGCGACGTATATATAAGTAGATATAATAACAGACTATAGATTCCAACGAAAATGCGGCGAATTGAGTAATATGAATGCGATGCAGATGAGTATATCAAATATATATTATAAATTTCAAAACACTTACCTGGCCGGTACTCTTAAGATATTGATATGTGCCATGTAAGGTATTTATATCACTTTGTCCTGAAAAAAAAAGAGGAGATAAGTTAAAGTTTTCATTACGAAATATTTTTTAAATTTTGGAAATTTCTAAGCTTCGAATTACATAGATAGATACACCATCAATTATCAGAGTTGTTTCTAGTGTTTCAGAGGGAAGATTGATGTGACGTAACTGAATCGTGACCGATGGTTAACTGCAGAGGCTATACTTCGGGGTCTCATTCATGTCTTCTATACGGATGGTTCCTAAACTTCTTTTGTAACGGGTTCTGGATGGTATCTATGTATATGACGAGACCATACATAATTTTGCTACAGAAGAGATGGCAATGTAGGTCTTTGCCATTTTGAATGTGGCTGCTGGATCATCGACAAAATATGGCATAGGGACAGTCAGGCTGCCTCTTGCTAGCCCGGTCAGCTACTCGAATATCACAAGTGTAAGGCAAAACTTTACTCATTAGCAAGGCACTATGAGTTCCAACTTATTTGAGTTTCCGGACACTGGCACAGAGAATGAACAAGCGGAAGAATTGACTAACCAGGGTTAAGAGGCCACTCGAATGAATTCGGAGCCATTGTTCGGCATCAGTTTTGCTGCAAATCACGAGACATAATACAAGTGGGTAGCACTTGTCTAGTATGGGTGTCATCATCAATCCAACTTGGGAATCAAGCCTTGAAAAGGACACAGCACTACCTCCGTAGTTGTCCAGCTTTCGCATAGTTGCAGGAGAAGATTGTTGGGTACCGATGTCATAGGAATGAGTTTTGCTCACTCTCCTCCTCTCTCTGTGCTTCTGAAATTCTTAACGAATCAAAGAAATTTGAGGATGAGTAACTTTAACTACACATCCTTTAGTTTCTTATCAATTTCCATTCACTTCCAGTAACTCTAGCAGAGCTAAGTACAATGGCCTTTGGGCTGAGTGCTATGTAAAGATCTCTTTCTACTTTAAAAGCTTCAAATTTTGTTCCAATATTAGATAGTTTTCATTGAATTAGAAAAGCAAAGTGGCATTTTCTTGCAATATCCTCTAAACTAAATTCAGTATTTTATTAAAAGAGAAATAAGTCATCTACTATATTGCTAACCATGTACGCAACATTTTTTATTTTAAGATTTTCCAATTAAAAATGTCTCGCACATAAGGAAATGTTTTTACTTTTAAACAAAGACCGCGAATGTTAAAAAAAGCAAATCGAACTGGTCTGCATCAATACATGTGGAGCAACTGGTGTGGCGACTTTCTTTCTTGAAGTGAAAACAAAGCAGGCGTTTTAAAATGCAAGTAGTTCAATTTTAAAACCAGCAATCAATCCATTTATTATGAATTGAGCTCAATAGCGGGGCGCAACGACAATGGCATCGACAATACAGACTACAAGAAATTTTATCTCATTGGTTAAATCAACCAACCAACCAGTCATTAAGATGTGTTGGCATTTCGAAGACCAAAAACAGAAACATAAAATTCCTGCAAAAAAAGTTGTCCCTGCTATTGTGCGATTTTTTATGGCTCAATCTTCGAGCATAAACATAGCATTAAGTTTCCTCACTAGCAATTGCATGCGTACAATACCATACCGATGGATAGAGCAGAGAATTTGTAGTCTTCAATCAGATGGAGTCTGATTGCGATAAAAAAAATAAACGAGTGATTTTTAGGAAAAAACTGGTATTTACAATTATAAGAATCTTAATTTTCAATTCAAGATTTCACGAATTAGAAAAACTTCTTTTTATGTAAACTGTCCACATTTTCAAGAAAATATTTGTGTTATTGAAACTATTTAAACATAATAAGCCTATTATTGATATTAATGAAACAAAATACCCGATGCCCAAATGATTACAATTTGGGAAAGCAGTGTCGTTTTATATGCAATCAATTTTTTAGAAGTGAAAAATGGAAACAACAGCGGCAGTGCTAAAAAATACAGGTCACATTAGGAAGAAATCAAAGCTACATAATATGCCGCATCTTTAACTCGCTGTGGATGGTAGTTAAATGTCTCCTAACAAAGCATACATTTGTTGGAAATTGGACAACGGGCGATGAGATAAAATGAATAGCTTTCGCATAACATAAGCCGAAAGATCCATCTCTACCGCCGAGCTGCTTTCCTGCATAGTTACACTGATCAAGTCGTTGATCTTTCTACAGCTTAACTTACTGTGTAAAGCAACCCCTAGACTAGTGATGCCCATTTCAGCACATATGAGAAGAGAGCAAGTAAGATTTCAGCTTGCGAAAATGCAGTGCAGCATATACCTAATGGCATATAATAAAATGGTGTCAAAAATTTCATATTTTTTGAAAAATAATTTTACCAAAATTATATTCTACATACATTACTACGTCAGAAATATTTATTTTAGATTTTTTTGGTTTTAAGTAAAGAATGCAGTATTTTCAATAAAATACTTTTACTCTCATTCCAATGGCGAGTATATTTTAATGAATAATATGCATTATTATTCAAAATCAGCACCTTTGGGCGAAAAAATTTCTTGACTCGGTTTTTGCAACAACCTCAGTCATCGCAACTGCCCGAATTTCTATTAGTTGCGTTGAGCAAGGTTGTACTGTATTTCGATTTAGAATGAAGTAACCAACGTTATTTCAATGTTGTTGTAACATAAAAATCTTCCCAAATAATCGCCAAAGTGAAAATGGAACATTATGTACAATCATATGTACATTACTCAAGTGAAATGTATAATATACAAGAAAACAATTATGGCTAAGATAAATTACAAACATCACACGCATCTTTGCCAATTGCAGCAGGTGAAAGATAAAAGCAAATAATGAAGCTTACATTAAGCTTCAACATCCATCCATAGTGTGATTATCACTGGCGCATGCGCAACATTTCACCGTGGCATAAATGAACTCGTAGCAAAAACAAAAAAGAAAAGAAAACGTAAAGCAAACCAACTGCAGCTTGTGGGTTGTGTACTCGTCGTACATCTGCTCCATGCGACACGGTGTTCGCTTTGTTTTCATGTTGTTTGCCGTTGGCCTTTGTTGCGCACGCGCCAATGCCAGGGTTGCGCACAAACTGAAGTCTGTTGTAAGCGAGTGTCGTCTGTTCATTCATTCGCTCATCCATCCATTCATTCATTAATTTTAGCCAACTTAAATGTCACCAGCAGCAGCTGCTGGCAGATGCGCGCAACGACTCATCGTCATCAACATCGTGTCGTTGCTGAGTTTTAACATTGAACTCTGTTAAGGTTTTCTTTTTTTGTTTTTGTAATTTTACTACGAGTTGGTAGTGTGAGTGAGTGTTGTAGTGTCGTTGAATCGTGACTTTAAGTCGTCATTGAGAATCATCTGCTTATCAAAAGTGGAATGAAGACATTATAAGCGTTGCGACTAACAGTAAATTAATTTAAAATTAGTTGGCTAGAACCGGTCTTGATTATGTTGATGATGATAATGACATTAATTGAAGTGACAAGCTAAGTGATTTAACGGCTTATTGCTATGTATTAGCTTTTATCGTTAGAAATAGTTAAACTATATTTCACGAATTGCTTGTAGAATTTCGTGCGCCTTAGTTTAGCAAGTATATCAGGCCGGCTTTGAATCATCTTATTATCGAAAATCTTGTCATTAAGCATTTTTGCTTCTTCTAAATCTTGTTAAGCACTTCACACTGAGTTAGAATAAAACAACAAAAAATCTCTTAAGCTGTTCTTCAATGGATGTAAGTCGAAAAAGGCATTTTTTTTAGCCCTTTTGCTCAGGAAATGAGGTGGTTAAGTGTAAGCAATTATTTGTTCATAAAAAATCGACTAAGAACAAAAAAATATCTATCGAAAAGAATACACATCACTGAGATTGAAATGTGGTATTAATTTTCAATTGATACCACTTACGTTCCGATAAAGAGTCAAATGTTGATGGAATTCAATCGAAAGTTTATTTTACCAAAAAAGGTATGTAATGTTAGAGGCCATTTTCTTTTCAGAAAAGCCTATAAGGTGCTATAAGGCTTGACTCATCTTTCCCATAAAACAGCAGTTGAAACATATTTTCAGGACGTATATAATTTCGCTGGTTTCCATACTATAAACTGGAAATTGATTGCCTTTTCATCAGCAAACATAACTGGAGACACTAGAGTACTAACTCGTTTTAAAGGCAAATGCAGCACAACTCTTGTTGTTTTTATATATAGAGCGGTTGGTGGTAAATATTTTTAGTACCGTGAACGAAATGGAAAGTTTTCAGGATATCTCATATGCAAAGTGACAAGGAGAATGGATAAATTCAGGTTTTTTCTGATTTCGTTTCGGATAAGCTTCGAAAGTTTATTTCAAGAACGTACACAAAGGAAACTATAACAGCTCAAGTTCGAAGTTGAAAAAAAATTTCATAGCAAATTCCACCATTGAAATTCAAATTGGGCTTCAATTCTACTTCCAAACTAAATCGGAAATAGAACAGTCCTGAGTGTGACCAATACATATGTACATACTTTTTGCAGTATTCTTAGCGACTGATTTAGAAAAGGGGGAATTTAAATACACTCTATATTTAAAGTCAAGTGCAATCATCTTTTGTAAAGACTGAACTATTTTTTCTGAAAATATCTCAAAAGCTCCATCTTACTGCTATTCTTGGAATTAGTGTACCATGAGGTTCATTTGGGTTGTCGAGTAGTGTCATTTATTAACATTAAATAAATCTCATTTGAAACTCGTACCTTAAGCTAAAATATTCTATTGCTTAAGTGAAAATTTTTAAATTGGTCATCGAGTACAAAAATACAATAGTTACTCAAGTTATTGAGCTTGACTTAAGTGTTGAATATCAATATAAAAAAATTAACAGCTGCATCAGTAGCGTATTGTTTTTGGTACATTTAAGAATGAACCATTGCCATGATAATGCATATTTTCATTCATTCGACACAATAAGCCATTTAAAACGCTGCTTTTTTTATCTATGAATTTCTTTTTGGTTCCTTTGATTTTCTCCCTTTATTTTTTCTTCATTCAATTCTATCTAAATGCATTTCTCAATTGCAATCGTGTGCATCCAATAGATGCAGTGCAACGCATTTCAATTTTCTTCGCTCTTATATTAATTTTTTTTGTAAAGCGATTACCGCTGGTTTTTTTTCGATTTTGTTATGGTTTTCAAAATATTTAATGGTTAATAAAGAAAGTACAGCTACGGCGAAAAAAAAATGTAAAAACAACAACAATAACAAGAAAAAATTATTTAATTATTTTTAAATATCAATAGTTGTCATAAAATAGACATTAATATTGGTTTAACCCAATTGTCGGGCCATAAAAATAATTAAGCCAAATTCATCAGATATGAAAGGTTATTAAATGAAAGTACTCATTACTTGGCGGCACTAAAACAACTCTTTAAGAAAAGTTAATTGTCCACTTATGTACAGTAGGTTTGTTTAATTTTATTTAGCAGCTAAACTGAATTAAGCAAAACGTTTTTGATAATATTGAAAACATCATTGCTATAAAAAAAAAACCAGAGAATAAGTAAGAAAACGATGGACCCTTATCCGTCTAAGCCTCTTACATTATTAATTTAAGGTAAGCTAAGCTATGCTAAGCTAATCTAAGGTAAGCTGAGGTAAGGTAGGGTAGGGTATGGTAGAGTAGGATATGATAGGATAGGATAGGATAGGATAGGATAGGATAGGATAGGATAGGATAGGATAGGATAGGATAGGATAGGATAGGATAGGATAGGATAGGATAGGATAGGATAGGATAGGATAGGATAGGATAGGATAGGATAGGATAGGATAGGATAGGATAGGATAGGATAGGATAGGATAGGATAGGATAGGATAGGATAGGATAGGATAGGATAGGATAGGATAGGATAGGATAGGATAGGATAGGATAGGATAGGATAGGATAGGATAGGATAGGATAGGATAGGATAGGATAGGATAGGATAGGATAGGATAGGATAGGATAGGATAGGATAGGATATGATAGGATAGGATAGAATAGGATAGGGTAAGGTAAGGTAAGGCAAGGTAAGGTAAGCTAAGTTATGTTAAAATAAGCTAATGTAAGGTAAGAAAAGGTCAGGTATTGGATGAGGTAAAAGAAGGTGAGGTAAGGTAAGCTTAGATAGGATAAAGTTAGGTTAGGTAAGGTTAGATTAGGACAGGCAGGTTGTCAAAGCGACAATAAAACTCAAAGGCCTCTAAGTTCTGTTGCGATGCCCGGTAGTTACTTTAGTCTGCCTTACTAATTAATAAAGTCCTTGAGGCATGATTTGCCATCCCGAAATTCTTACAAATCCTTTTAGTTTAACTACAGGGCAGTCACGCAAGAGCTAGCGAATGATTCCATCTTCTTTGTGATATATGCAGTTCCATAATAGTCATTAAGTAAAAATCGTGGTAGCATAAAAATATTCAAGTCTCTCATCATAGAAAACTCCAAACTGCGTTTAAATGTAACTTCATTTGAAAGGTGTTTTTAGAAATATTTTTTTTTTTTTATTCAAAAGCTAACAATAGAATATACTAAAAATTAGGAATAATGGTCATTACATCGTTCAAAGTCGGAAATGTAACAATAGCGATGCATGAGCGTCAGCTCAGTAATAATTTTCCGCCAATTCACTCCAGTATAGGGTTACTTCGATAGCAGCTAGCAATGATGTTCATACATCAAAAAGTTTCTTCTTCAAAAGTCATGATTACCAACATACATAGATTGCCAAGTTTTGCAAACCAATTAATTTTTTCAATTTAATTTCTTAACATCATTTAAGAGCTAAAACGTTTTGTGCTACAAAATTCACGCTAGCTTTTATGTTCTTAGATTCTACTGATAAAATATCTTAAGCAATGTTACAAAAAGGCCTAGATACTATTAGCACTGCTGCTGCTGCTGTTGTGCTGTGCGCATTCAGCACAATAAGGCAAAAGTCGATTCAATCGTGCGGAACAATTCGCGCTTCCTATTGTCGAGGGACTTTTTGGCAAAAAAATATCGACGATGCTGTAGGTTGGGATTTGTTCAAGTTGCTTCAGCTGGTAGTTAAAGCAAGGCTGCGCTATGTAATTTATGCATACGAAAACGTGTAGCGTTGAAGCTGTCAGTCACTCAGACTGTTAGTCAACTGCGTGCACATACATTTGTCAAAAATGGTTGGTTGCTACATGGGAAAAATTACTTAGAAATGCTCCTTACATGTTGTCTTTCAGATTTATGTTGGAAATGGTAGTTTTTAAACAGATTTAGTTCAGATGTTAGTTCTGGCGCAATAAAAGATTTAGAGTTTTGCTGAAACAAGCGAAAGATTTTAGAAGACGACCGCCATATTTGGGAAGGATGAAAGTATTGTGCAAAAATTGAGAGAAAACTTGGAGTAGTAGGCGTAAGTATGAAACACTTGAACTATTTCAGAGCAGTGTCAGATGAGACTTCACTAGTGGGCGTGAAACCTTCCATATAGGAAAAGGAAAAAAGTCCCAGTCAGGACAATGTATTTTTTATACTTGTTCAGGGATTCAGAACAAGGCGTGGCACAATGCCATGCCGCAACGATGATTACTTTATTTACAAGAGCAAAGTTTTCATTCAGATATTTTTCTCTGTGTAAAATTTTGTATTTTGTTGGCATATTAAGCATAGTCATGCAATTGAGTTTAAGCCATAGAAGTTTTCTTATGCTTGGATGCTGCCAACCAGCTGACTGACTTGACTGACTAACTAAGGTTGCTTGCTGTAGGCCTCACAAGCTGATGATGATCGTTAGTCTGCCACAACAAAAAAACTCTTGATTTATTCGCGTAGCTTTTGTTAGTGGCGATTGAATTGATGGGGTGTATTAAAACCGTTTTTAGGTTCGTTTCAAGGTTTCCTTATTTTTATTGTTATTTTGTATTTATTTTGTGCTGAGTTGAAGCTATTTATATGAATTGAAGCGGTTGTTTCTTTTTCATTTCATTTTTTCAGTACTCACTTCCGCCAGCATCCCTGCTGCTGATGTGATTATCACCAGTTAGCCCAAGTGCTGAAAATTCGGACGGTTGCAGTTTGACTTCCATCTCCTTAAGGCGGCTATTTAATTTATTTGTGTGCATGAACAGGAAGAAAGTACAAGAGATGGCAAGGAGCGCAATCAACTCAATGGATCTGCAAAATAAAGAAAAAAAGTAAAAAATTTTAATAAAAGAAATGCATTTTTATAATTATAAAAAAATTAGGTATTATAAAAAAAACTGAAGGACAACAGAAGATAAAGAGAATGCAATTTAAAGACGTTGCAATGATGCATAACGTACTTTTACTGTGGACGAAAATTATGCAAAATAGGATATGAAAATGGTTTCAATATTTTTGATTAGCTCTGCTCTTGGAAAATGATATCTACATGGTCCTTGTCCTTTAAATTCTCCCAGAGTATAGAGCCTCTAAGTTCATCATGACGCAGTCGAAGCATATGAACTTGTCTATTTCTTCCTTACAGGATTCATATTTGTACTATGAAACAATTGCTGGTAATGGTCGGCGAGGTGCTTTTTGTTTTATTTATGCTGAATTGATGACATACGTCTTCCAATTTAAATGAAAGTTCGGAGAATTCTTCTTGCATACCAAGCTGCTTGATGACGTGGAGGCGATAAGCTAATGATTCTACGTATGGTCCATCATTGTAACCTATGGAACATACTACGTGGCAGAGTGTCCAAGGGGCGAATTTGTCTTTTCAAAACTAATAAGTTTTTGAATTGCGGTAGTGAGAATTGCACATCATCTGGAAATAACCAATTGCTGGTTCATTGTGTCTTCAATTGACGTGAGAAGACAGAGACCAATGGGAGAGGGTATATGCTGCTTTGACAATTCCTTTTCGAGATTATCGAGTAGTTTTTCGGTTCTCCAACGTCATGTCATGAGGCAGACTGTCATCAGAGGTTAAAAGTTCCACATTGCTCCATGCTGTGACCGTCGATAGGTTGGATGAAGCAGACAAGAAACTATTGTAAATGATGGAATTCTTTTAAGGTCTCGGACTCGCGTCCGGCTACCCAGTACACCACAAGGACAGAACGAGAACCAGCGGATGCACTGGTTTTGTAACTTCATTCTTCACAAGGTGAGCAACTCCAATTTTTGAATAGACAACTGAAAGATTAGGTAGTTATTTGATTCATGGATTAACATCTTCTACGAGTAAGAGCACATGCTTCTCGAAGAGGACACAAATGAATCTGATAAGGTAAATGTAATGGTGGTAGAGAGGAGGATATAGAAAAAAAAAAAAAAAATAAAGTCGAACAGACACAAAACGGAGTCTGTTTGCGAGAATCATCTTGTTCTCATACAGAAAATCTGTATTTATACCGGAAACGTCCGTGGTTTATGAACGCAAGTTTAGAAGCACATTGAAGGTAATATTTGGTCTTGCATTTTGCCAATTACCTACCTCCACAACTCGTAGTTGCTCGCTTACTACAGTGGCGTGCATTTTAACTCCTTTTATCTCCGATAAATGTGAATCGAATTGTATAACTTTGATAAGTGAACATAAATAATTAGGAAACTAAGTAATAAAAAGTACTAATTTGAACAAAAAAGAAAGTAGTATTGCGCTGTCCATACCAGAAAAACTCGCTAAATTATTAAAGGGACATGAAAAGTTAGCCACTTTCTAAAAACAACTGACACACGCTCATGAATAGCAGCTCCATAGGCACTTCCATATTTTAATATTAAAAATATTGACAACATTTTCATCAATATACCCATAGTGCGTAGCGACTACTGACTGGACAAATGATGATGAGTGCAGTAACGCTGCCAGACAAAAAAGCGAAGGGAAGGGTGCACTTAGACAAACCGACAAATGAAGTTGGACGCAGTCAGTCAGCCAGTAAGGAAGTAAGGACAGTTTGCAAAGCACTTAATTAACTGCGACTCGACTTAGTTTTGTGCTAAAAATGAACCCCACAAAGCAACTGCATTGCCAATGCAGTAGAAGCAGCATCAGCATTCTCCAACCCCTCACAAATGGCAGAGACAAAGGACAGACAAAAAAAAAAAGCAGCTCAAGCTCAATTGCTTGAATTTATTTCATGAGTAGCATCAAGCAAAAGCAAAGCAATAAAAAAACTTAAAACAAAAACAACTCTTAAACCATAAAAAATGTGATGAAAGTCTTTTTCATTTTCATTTTTATTTTCCTTTTATTTATTGTTTGTTATTGTAATTTCTCTTTATTTGTTTTTATTTTGCATAAATCTCCATAAAAATAATTTCTTGTTGAATAAAACCAAAAAAAAATATGAAATAAAATAAAATATTAAAATAATAAACGACAAACAAAATGAAACGGGTAGATAGAAAGGAACTATGTACCGTCAGCGATGTTACGGCTCGTCCACGGACCGCAGCCGTTTCGTGCTGCATCACCGTATTGTGCTTCGTCAGGTGCACAACAAAGTAATTCATTTCGAATGGTTGACTTCTTCAAAGTCATTCCGTTCCTTTGCTATCCTCTATTTCACTTAGTTGCTGTGCTTGCATTTGTCAAACGCCCCTCCCCATTTTAATCCCCCATCCAACCTAAGCCAGATTGCATTCGTACTATGAAATTCTTTTTGTTTTCAATGTTGCTGTTTCAATTATTCGTCGGGGGCACATTCTTCGCTTGCAGCATTAAGCAAGTGTTGACAATTTAGATGTGCACATAATGAAATTGTTGTGTCCTGTTGGACTTCGAACAAGCGAGCATCGAATACAGTACCAAATTTCATAGTTTTGAAATTCATCATGTGGAAAAGTTTGATGGCGAATGGTGGAAGTCTTTTTGTAGTTGGATAACTCTTTATTTAATTATTAAGGAATTTAAATACTTGTGAGCGCACTTTTCTGGGAATTATATATGTTGACAAGACGTTAGTGCTAAGACTGGCATAATTGGGCTTAGTAGTACGACCGCCATGAATTTTTTCAATACCTAGTGCTAAAAATCCTTCAGATTTTAGCTATGGAGTAGAAGAAGAGCTTATCTACTTCGAAGAAACAAAAAATTCTTTCATTTTTCAAATCATATCGGCAATGGCCGAGCACTGGCTAATTGGAGCTCTTATTTGCGTACACATGATTTTTGCACGTGTTGTTTTTATTAATGGAAAAAAAAAATAATGGCCTTCTAGCAGGCCTTACCTGGTAAGATTAAGGCCTTACCACCTCCTTTCAAACTCACTTTCTTTTTTATATGAAACGTCCCGATAAGTAAGGCCTCATTTAGCAGGCCTGATAGAAGTACTCTTCGAGCAGGTCTTCCTACATCGCTTGCGTCAAGAGCCCTTCTAAGAGCGCTTACCGTAGAAGGAGTCATAGAAGTACTTTGAAAAAATTAAATCTTAATACGTCGTGAGACTCTTAGTTAAATGTTTTTTTTTTATCTGCGTCAACCTCCCTTACGTTCATATTTTTAATGTTTATTTTTTGTGACGATTTCTTAATTTATAATTTGACATTGAATACACAACACTCTACCACTTTAGCATAACATGAAACAGAGGACCAACCTAGCAACATGCACACCGTTCTTTACTGCTAACCATGTATCAAATTTTGATGTCGTATAAGTACAATGCAATGACAAAAAAGTAATGTCGAATCATAAAACATTGCAATACATGAAGTAAAAAAATACATGAAGTCCTTCTTTTTTGCCTTCTATTATGAGGCCTTATAGCACTGTTGCTGTGGGAAGGCCTTATAGCACTGCTGCTATGGGAAGGCCTTATAGCAGTACATAATAGCATTTCATGAGTTTACACTCAATGGAGTGTAACTATTCTGCTAATTAAAAATTCACTACTTATAAAATTTACTTATTGTTAATATTGACAGATTGTAAATAAAAACAAAAATCATAGTAAAATAAAAAAAAATTTTTTTTGTTATTTACATGAAAATTTAGTTTTGAGAAGGCCTCTTACAATCGGAGCAGTGCTAGCAGGTCTTCTCTGGGGAAGGCCTTGCTCAATTGCCTGCTGGGTTATAATACAGAAAATAGTAAACACAAAAAAAAGATGTTGTTGTATTTTGGCATATTTCAGCTTTGGGCTGTTGATAACAGTTAGCTGGTAAAGTTCCGTAATTGTGTTGCATTTGTTGGACGTTCGCTTGTTGTTTGTGTTCTATCGAGTCACACAACTTTTAATTTTTTTTGATTCAACTGACGCCCGCGACTTTGTGCGCGTGATTTACTATATTAACAATACATTTTGTTCTGTTGTTTTTCTCCCATAAATATTGCATACTAATTATATAAAATTGCATACATGGAAATGGTCTGTAACGCTTTGGCGCAAAATATACTCAACAGATTTTTATAATTTCTTTTTTAAATCAAAATATCTGTGCTGAGAAAAGTTATTGCATACTTATTTTATTTATTTTCAAAAGTTAAATTACGTTTTTTTTTAGGATTAGACTTTTGCAAAACCTCAAACATAAACTTTTGGTTGAATTTTCGTTGCTTATGCTGCTTCTTGAATTCTGTGCAGTTACTGTTTTATTTTTGTTCACATTTGTACCGTTTGTATTTGGCTTCCAAGTTCAAAGACAAACTCTCTTTCAATGTTTTTCTTTTATTTTGATATTTTTGAGGGGAAGGTATAGAATGAGATGTTAAGAGAGTAATTTCGATATGAAAAAAGAACTAGGCGTGCGCGTCCGAAGTCGTGGGTTTTATTTTTTTTTATTTGAAACAAGTCCGAATTCGCAGAGAAAACCATGAAGGTTGAGTCATAAGAAAATTTGGTCTTTCATCGGAAATTTCTTCAGTCACAGTCTCAAAATGGCTTGAATTTTCTCTCTCTGATAACATAAACTTATATAATTACGCCATGGAAAATACAAAACACACACACAGACACATGAACTTACTATAAAACGTAATGTTGTGCTTGCATGCTTGTTGCTATTTGCGCAAGCAATTTTTTAAACAATTTCAAAGCCTACATACCTCGATAATAAATTCAAATACTGTGCAATTTTTTATTGGTGATTCAGACCAAGCGTCTAAGGAATAAAATCAAACAAATTTAATCAATATCGATCCAGTGCTGCGTGGACATCGATGGACATAGCTTTCATTTTATTTATGTAGATAGCTTATTTTAAAACATGTCTTTTATATTTTTCAGTACTTGTTTGGTTACAGATTGTAAAATGTTATGTAATGGTGATCTACACTTACCTTAGATTCATATTATGAAATTAAATAGGGGTAGTTTTTGTTTTTGCCAAAAATTAAATGGCATCTGAAAGTTTAAATTTATATTTAGAAAATATTTTTCTCCAGTTCTGGTAACTAAACGTTGTATGATACATGATTTTAACGCTTTGCTTGTAAAAAAAGTGACACCATCATATTTGCCATCAAAAGCTGTCATTTCCAGTTTTATAAAATTTAGTTTAATAGCTTCGTCCAAATAGCATATCTCATTATTTGTATGTAAGAAAGTGTTTGATGGGTTCACTAAGCGTTCCAATATTAAATTTGACAATTTTTAAGTAAATAGATCTTATCCGCCTATTTTTTGTTAAGTATTCCGAGTAGTAGTGTGAGGTAGTCATATTAGCACATAATTCTTTCAGTATAGATTTTAAATGTTTATACTGTTTGAAATTTAGTTCAGTTTTTCCTATATACCTCCAAAGACGCTTTAAATTCATCTGGAAGGTAGGTATGTCTATTACCTGAATTCGCCTAAGTACTTTAATCGCATGAGGTAAAAAAAAGTAGCCACCCGCACTAAATTTCTTCAAATTGTACTGCTTCGATTTTTCATTATCATGATTTCGATGGCCACACAAACGAGTATTGCTTGCCACGAACCCTTCTATGCGTTACAAGCGAAAGGACTAAATGAAAATATCCATATACCCTGTGTACAAGGCAAAAAAAACTTATTCTTAGACAAATTTAGTCTTTCGTTGCAAATGCATTTGTTTCTCAAGATAATCACTATTTGATTGAAATCAATATTTCTTTGACTCAAACAGTTAATTGCTGATATTTACTCAATTATCGGATAAACAAAAAAGTTAATGTTGCACATTAAAAATATCTCTAACCACCAATCTTTGATAATTTTAACTTAAAAATCTATTTCTAAGCATTTCCTTCTGCCCAACTTTTTCAAACAGAAACTTCAACTGCAAACAACTCAATTTGGCTTCAATTCGTTGACACATTTTGTTCGCTGTTTTAGCTTTGCACTGCTGCTACAGAAAGTCACTACGAAATTTCTAGCCGGCCGAACAGCAGTGTTGTTTTGGAACGAAAATTGCACTCTTTCTTTATAACTGTATTTGTGGTGTCAACTTAGGAACAACAATAATAAAAAGTGCATTTAAAGCACAAATTTGCGAGCAGGCTAAGAACAACGGACTTTGTTCGAGATGCAGATACAAACAGAGCAGAACAGGAAAGGACAACAAATATTTTTTAATGGAAACAAAGCAAAATTATGACTTTGTTGAAATGTTGGGATACACTGGGAATGAGTTGGACCTCAAATCAACAAAATAAAAACGAAGCGAGCAGAGGCAGCAAAGCGTTCGCTGTAGAAGTTGCGGCTAAAAGTGGCAACAGCAGTTTGGAAGCAGCCATCTGGAAGGTAAAATTATTTTACCACACACAGCGAGGATTAGCAAGTTTTGTTGAAGTTTTTTATTTCATTTTCGTTTTCATTTCCTCTACTTTTCGCTTTACTTTACTATTTGACTTTGGCTGGACTTTAGGATTCAACAACAAGAAAATGGATTTGTTTGATCATCTGTAAAATGAAGAGCTTTTATTTTGTGTTCTTATAAGAGCTATGTTTGTTTAGATTAATGCAATAAACTTCAAAGCCTTTAAGTTTATTTATTTATTTTATTATCTTGAAGAGTAGTTTCTACATAACTAATTCGTCTTTACTATAGGGTGCTATCTTTGACTTTGGCCAAAAATTAAACTACCCTAGACTGTAGTAATAATAAAAGTGCGCGCGATAGTCTTTTGTTTTTATTAAAAGAGGCGCTCTGCTGTGCTATGTGTAATAGCATCCACTGCTTGTTTCTTTCGCTTAATTATGCAATTTATTTAATAATTAATCGCATTTTAATTGCTACCCAATTGTAAGACTTGGTTATATGAAAAATTCCATGCCCACAGTATCAAGCCCACCCACTTTGTTTTGATTACAAGATTGTATCGTAAAATGTTGTGGTTTGTATGGAGTTTACAATCTTTTATTAAATAGCTCTGAGTAAAGCGATTTTGAACTTTTGCTTTAAAGCGTGTGCCCACATTTTACTGTCAAAATTTACTTATTTTGTGATATACTTAATTATTTTTAACAACACACACCTTTAAGTAAAAATTCACCGAGTTTCAATGTTTCAGGCTCTTGTCAAGATGTGGCCACTTTCTGTTAGTCTGAATCATTTGTAATATTTTTATGAAGTTTTTTTGTATGACCTCAAATAACTTTGTCAACATAACGCAATGAAATTTTTGCTTTCATGAGAGATCCACGCCTATTTTACGAAATTCTTTCAATTATTATCTGGACCAGAGATGTACACAAAAATCTGCTTCTGGAGCTGGTGACAAAAACATCAGTTTGAGTTAAAAAAACTCAAAAATATATTCTACCCCGTGCGTAGCGTAGAATGTTTTTGTTGTCATATGCGCTATTTACATTGGGATAGGCATTGTTGTTGCACCATTCAGAAAAAATAAAACTGAGCGAACAAGCAAACAACAATGCGCACATTATTGTTTTCTTTTTCTATCGATTTCGAATTTACGGGGTTTTTTCTGTTGCTGTTATTGTTGTTTTTGTTGCTTTTTTTGTCAGTAACTCTTGCATCCAAATCTGTCCTTCTATCTGCTCATCTATGGTCCAAGCCAGCGATGGGCACATATTGGTCCTTTCCGCCCTCATGGCCCGAACCGTTATTCCACACAAAAACAAGCAAAACCACAATTCGCAGCATCTCAACGCTATCGACGCACAGCGTTGACTTGATTTCAAATGAAAACAAAAACAACACACAAAGGCATTAGCGACGGTGCCGCATTGTTTCTCGACGAATGTAGCAATTGTTATGTTTGTACCTACTGCAATTTGGATTTTTTTGTGCTGTTGGAGAATGTGGAAATGAAAGCACAAAATCTTTAAAATTACGTTTTTTACTGCTTGATTTTGTTGTTGTGGCCTTTTGCTAGATTTCCATGCCCACCGCGGGTTTAGACCTTTCTCAAATCATTTCAAGTATTTGTTGTAAATTAGTTTTTTAAAAAAAAAATTTTTTTTTGTTGTAAAGTTAGCTGCATTACCGGAAATACTTAAGTATCTAAGTATAGCGTTTTGAAGTTTTGCTTGAATGAGAGGTAACACGTTTTCTTGTCAAAATCCTTCAACTTCCTATTCAGAACTTGCTCCAGAGTAATTCTTAGACTTTGAATAAAATTTGGTTACGTTACATAAATAAAGCGTCCTTAGTATTTTATTTGTAAGGACGGTAGGAATGCCCATGCACAGAATTCGCCAATTTTCAATGAAAATTTTTGTAGGTTACCAAATTTTAAATTATATTTTCTTATAATCGTGATTTGCACCGCTAGTCCGGCATGCGTGTAGACAGACGGACAAAAGCTATATGGTTTCTATTCAAGGCAATGATTGCATTGTTCTCAATTGATAATGATCAAGTAAAACAAATTTACCTACACAGTATATCAGAAATCCTTGCCAATTTTGAAAGACACTTTTGTGCCAATACGTTACTTGTACGGACCAAGCAAAATATCCCATGTGTGTGATTAAGAAGAATTCCGGAGTTATCAACTCTTGCAATCCTGTTCATTCAATCAACTTCTGTTTCGAATCATCGATCTAAATAAATATCCTTAAGTTTGGGAATGTTGTTATTTTACTAAGCGTTACTCGCATTGTGTCTTAATTATACCCTACACAGAGGGTATATTCACTTTGTCATTCCGTTTGTAACGCATAGAAGGAGGCGTGGCAGGTATGGAAAAGTATATATATTCTTGATCAGCGTCACCACCTGATTCGATATAGCTGTGTCCGTCTGTCTGTCTGTCTGTTGAAATCAGGTTTACGAGAAAACTAAGCAAGCTAACTTAATGAAATTTGGCACACAGGTCAAACCTTCTTGCAAGCTGCTAGCATATAAAATCGGTTCACGGCCACGCCTTCCGCCCATACTCTATGTAAATATACCCAAGTCCATTTTGAAAAAAGTTGCTGCGATTTTGATGAAACTTGGTGATTTGTTGAAGATGAGAACAAAATTAAGATTAGGCTAGGTTTGAAGTTTGCAAAGACTCTTAAAGGGGCGTGGCACAGCCCTTAATTTTAACTTTTATAACGCCATAGCTCGTAAACCGTGCAAGATATTGTGATGAAATTTGGTACACGAATACAGATCTTATAAATCTTGAATTGCGCATAAAGTGGACGTAATTGTAAAAGTGGGCGTGGCACTTTTTAGCAATTGAAAATTTGGATTTCATATAACTTCAAATTGGCACATACGATTTTCATTAAAATTTTAGGGACGATACCACTGAAAGTAGTCATCAATACAAGTTTATTCAATATTCTGGAAAATTTTGTTGGAGGGCGTGGCACAGCCTGCAATATTTATAAACGTTATAAAAAGAGAACTAACAAAGCAATCGCTATGAAATTTAAAATGGCAGATATACTCGCTAAAAGGTTTCTTCTTGCAAAATTTTGGTACTATGGTGCCGGTGGGTGTGGCACCTCGCATATAAGCAAAATACGTTTAATGCTATAGATAGTGTGCTATGAGAGTAATCTTCATAAAATTTTGTGTAGAGGTGCCGGTTACTATACGCTTTTAAATTCAATGAATCTTGACAAGATTGCATCAGTGGGCGTGTCACCTCCCTCATTAGCATAAAGTTGTAAGTGCTATTTTAAGTGAACTATTGGTGCAATTGATCTGAAATTTGATGTAAGTGGCTTACTGGGTATTAGGTACATATGAATCAAAAGCGTTTGAAATAGCAACAGTGGGCGTGGCACCTCCCATACAAGTAAAATACCTTTAGTGGCATAACTATCGAAATAAATAAGCAATCATACTGAAATTTGGTGCAAGAGGTCTGCTTATAGAAGGCTATTTTTGGATCAAAATCGGACTGTATTGTTCCAGTGGGTGTGTCACCGCCCTAAATTTAAGAATAATTACGGCACATATCGCAAACTATGCAAGCTATTGTGCTAAAATTTGGTTTGTGCATGTCAATCACGAATGTCATTTATTGAAACAAAAGTGGGCGGAATTGGAGAAGTGGGCGTGACATATTTCGTGTGTTTCATTTCTATTCTATTTTTTTCAACATTTTCCATACTCTTTTGATATTTTCAGTTTTTTCCAACACTTTTCAACATTTTTGAACCTTTTTATATTATTCTCGACTTATTCAACCTCTTCAACATTTTTTTAACATTTATTTAAAAAGTACATTCAATGCAGTGTAGGGTATGTGAGTTTCGGCCTGGCCGAAGATAACACCTTTACTAGTTTTTTTTTTTATTTTTTGGCTATGACTTAAGCTTTTTATTAACTGAAAAGCAATTCATTATCTAAAATTTTCTACACATTTGCGTCATCACTTAAAAGGTCATTCATCTTAAGAAACGAGTACCACAAAAAAAAAAAAATTTCATATTTTTTATCGACATTTACTTTTGACCTGAAGCTATCTGTATGTATTTTCAAGCGATTTGGCTCTTCTGCTCATATTTATTTATTATTTTCTTAAGCTTTTTCAACATATTTATTAGATAAAAAACAAAAGAAAGACACCGATAAACAGAAATGATGTGTGTGTTGGCATCGATCGCATTTGTTTTGTGGAATATTTTAGCATAACAGTGAGTTCTTTCACCTCCTGTGCACCGGCAAAATATCTAAGAAATTTAATTTTTAATTTAAATCTATCACGCTCTTGCTGTTTGCTGGACCGTTTTTCATCGCGAAACGTTAATGTTAACCACAGATAAGAGAAAAAGGTCAGCAAACTTTGTAGAGCTTAACAACAACATAATTTTTCATACCAAATCAAATAAACATAATTTGATTCGATAATTAATAATTTGACCCGGCAATAGCTAAGGCGCAAAAGATTGTCGTTCTGATCATGCAATATGCTATGTTGTAAATATGACTAATTTTCGTTAATTAAAAAGTTATATAAGAATTTTAGAGCTATGGTGAACTCATGATCTATAAGTTATTTTATTCAAATAAATATTAAAATATTTCCATACCGATTTGGGTTAAGATTTCCGTACAAAAAAGGAATAAAATTCTTTTGTAAAAGCGTATCAATTTATAGGCGATTTTTCCATATAGTCGGTTTTTATGGGATTTATAAATTTTTTTTCTTTCTATTTCTTGTCAAATTTTTAACATTTCATTTAATTTTTTAGTAGTTTACTCATGTGAAACAATCGTTTTATTGGTACATATTACTTTTGGCATCTGCTATTTAAAAACTTTAGCGTAAAAACTCATACCAATTGCAATGGCAATACTTATGCACGTGCAATTTCAAATAAACACGTTTGGAGCCCAGCATGTAACGAGTTTTAATTTATATTGGCCCACTTTTTCATTAGGTAAGATTATGTATTTATTTTGTTTTCTTTACCTCTGTAACTCGGTCAGAGAGGCTGGCTTAACTAGACACAACAACAAACAATAAGACAACACGATGACAAAGATAGCATCAAAGCGGTGTCTTATAGCCAACTTATATGATATCAGCCATTGTATCTATGCGTACATTGGACCGTGTAATTCACGTAGTTCGTATATAATTGGTACACTACAATATTTATGTCACCATTGACGACTCCCTTAAGTAATAAGCTTTTGATATTAAGTAGATGATGATGATGACAAAAATGTGCCATTGTAGATAGTAATGCCAACAACATTAAATGCAAAAAAAAAAGAAGGAAAGTCATGTAAAATTCATAGAATTTTATATACCTGCTCATCTGCCCTATATATAATGCGTTTGTTACCACTTACTTTTATGCAAACGGAAGTGGTGAGACAGCAGTTTTTTTTATTTTTTATTTCATTCTCTCACAATTACGCATTAAATAATGTTTTTGAATAGATATGAGCTATTGCTTGCTAAGGCGAAAGGAGTAAAGGTTTGAGGTATACGATTTTGCTGATTTTTGCTTTGTGAGTAGTTTGGTGTCATACAACAAGTGCCGTCATTTGGGTCATCGAAGGAGATAAGTCATTTTCAATCAACAGAAATACGCAACATTTAGATTTCAACATGTTTAGATTTCTTTTTTAAACCAAAAACATTAAGGACATTCACGCGATGAAGCACAAAAGCAAAATTGTAAAAATACAAGTTAGCTTTTATTTAAGTCGTGAGCTTTCTCGAATAACTTATGCTTTGCACTTTCCTCAAAATAATTAACTGACAAACAGCTGTCAGTGAAATATGTCAAAAACAGCTGGCAGTTGAAAATTTTCTATTACAGAGTTGCAATGCGCTCAGGGCAGAACAAAGTGTAAATGGTTGTGCAAATTCACTCACAATGCTTTTCTTTCTATAGTGATGCAAAACTTTGCACTTTTGCAAGGGACGTTTGTATCAATGCCTGAATACCCCTATTAAATTGAAGTGCGTTTTCGAAGTTTTCGCGATATCCTCGAGAAAAAATTAATTGCTTTGTATAAAATAATACGATGTACAATCTTTTTTTTTCGCATCTTGATATTCAAATGATAGATGCTAATTTTGGTATCATAGGAATTCTTTTGACGCATTAAGAACTGCTTCAATTTTCAATTTGTTTATGAAAAATTACGCTACTTTTAAAAAAATCTTGTGCATTTTGCTAAAAAAAAAGTTTAAAAATTGGTTGTTGTTTCAATCAAAATTTAGTAAGAGGAACAGAAGGAACCTAAGTTTTCTGTTAAAAAAAAACTGCAACAAAAAAACCGTTCCATTCGCTTTCAAATGACTAAGCCAAAGTCTTTTAATATATTCCAATTTGTGTCATTCAGTAAACAAATACATTTTTACGTCATATCAACATTTTTAATATCAAATTTTATCATGTTGCAAAAGTAATTTTCTCATTTATTAAAAAATAAAACCAACACCTACATTACAAGTATACGAGTAAATGTAAGTAAGCACACAAGCAAAAAATTTCGCCATAAACTTTTGGTGCGGAAAAATAGGACAAATACGCGAATATTTTTAACAAAATTGTTGTAAAATGATTTTCCAAAAAAAAAAAAAAAAATCTCTATAATAAGTACACACTCACATGCACATTTAGGCTGCGATAGTTAAACCTACAGTCTTCACTCAATCACGCTGTTAGTATGCGCTTCGAAACTTCGAAAAAAAACAACAACATTTTTTTTTATGAGAGCACGTTCTATTAGATACGTGAAATATTCGAGCGCAGCAGCCTGATGGCTTTGAGGCTCTGTAGCAGCAAGCAGCTTCACCCATTCATTTGGCCACCACCGCAACTGCTACCGCTTTTCGCTTATATGGTCTAGATGGGTCAGGGATATACATACAAGCGGCGAGCATTATCTAAATGCAGACTAATATTTGGTTCGAAGCTTTAACTGTTTGGACACTTTGCGAATGGCGGCAAATGTAGTGTGTGCTAAAAGGCGCAATCGTCATTAAAATGTTGATGCTGCAATTTTTCCATTGAAATGCCCATACCGAATATGTGTGGCGCGTTACGCGTATTACCAAAAAAAAAAGAAAAAAAAGCGAGCAAAGTTTTTGGAGTGTTCGCTTGTAAAACTATTAAACTTGATGGATTATAATTTTATAGCACACATACTACGATATGTACCCAGTAATAGCGTGAGTTTTATGTTAACGTGTGTGTGTGTGTGTGTGTATGCGTGTGATTTGATGCGCCCGTAAATGCTTTAACAATTTGCAAAATATATTGCTTTATATTCGCGTAAAAGTTGTTCATAATTTTCCTCAAGTTTGCCAAGTGAATGTAGTTTTTAGTGTTGGATATGCACATTTTTTTCATGTTATATTCATATTAGTACAAAACGTTGAATAATGAATCCACTTTTGTCATAAAGGAGTATTAAAAAGAAATCTTATTTCCTGATCACTAATCTATTGAAGCGCAACTAAGTGTCCAACTTTTATAATAAAGACAAAAAAAAGGCATTGGAAAGTTTTAGAAATGTTAGTGCCAAAAAAAGTTTTATGAATCTATAAAGCTATCGGTAGCCCAAACCGGAAACATAGAATTCAAAGAAGGTTTTACATGACGTAATCCTCCAATCAATCGTAGCAGTTAACAAGACAAGGTAAATGGTTTTAGGTGTCAAATACAAAGTAGTTTGTATGGCAAGCCTGCCCATTGGCTAATTCCAAGTTGTAAAAGAACCTAAATGTGTAGTAATTTCTGCGAGTCTACTTCCTTGTTTAGCAGGCTATCAGGAGTCCTTAGAACTCTGATTCCAGCCTGATCATTGAGTGGTTTACCGATGCCGTCGCTTATTGAACGGCTGCGTTATTTTAATTGATATATGACATTGATAGCTTGGAAAGCATATTTATAATATATATATTTTCTGAACCTCACAATATGAAATCTCTAGCTTTAATTAGAGCCAAAATTTATTCAAAATGCAATGATTTGAATATGAATTAAGCGATTTCATTGAACAAACAGTATTCTAATTGGTGTTCTTAAGACTATTCATTCTATAGACCAGCGATGGGCAAAATACGAAAAAACGAGCCAATTGTGGCTCTTTACAATAAACATGTCGTTTTTCTTACGAAACTAACCAAAATAACAACAACAAGATCTCTACCCTGCTACGCACATTTTAATTGTTGTGATTTTTTTTACAAGCGCTGTATGCACATGGAATTTACATAGGGATTTGCATTGTTGTTGCATCAGTCAGAAAAAAAACAGGAGTGCACGATCAAGCAAACAACAAAGCGCAAATTGAGGGCAGCTTATTTCGTTTCGTTTCATCAGTGTACTTTTATTTCTACACTCATGTTGTTCTTGTTTGATTCTAGGAATTGGCTTTTGTTTTATTGCTGAGATCGAATTTATGGTGGGGCTTTTTTTCGGATGTTTTAATTGTTTTTTTTTTTTTGTTGCATTTGCTGTATCTGGCTCCAGCTCCAAAATTTTGCCCATCTACGCTATAGACAATCATGTTACTGAGCAAAATCGTACAGACACAGGAGATCGTTGAACAAGCGGTAAAGATCCTAACAAAGCAAAGCCTGCTTTTCTATTTCTATCACTCGATGATATGGCTCGAATAAGTTAAAATTCCATTCCATTTTCTTTCAATACAACAATGATATGAGCTTTATTAGAAACTTCCATCTTTTTTCGAAAACGAAAAATCGGACACGCTATCTCGAAGCCAATACCCAGTATAAAAGAAACCCCGTTGCTATATAATTGCATATAATATACAAATTTGAAAATAATTCTCGTCTGGGAAACACGAAGGAATTGAAAGGTTAACCATCGTTCACGTTTAGGCATGATGTGTGAACTTAATGATGTTCATTATGTAAGTAGAGAATATCGAAAAAATCGAAAATGGTTTGTAAAAGAATCGAAAAATTTTTAATAAGTCGAAAAATTTTGATATAAAGAAAGATTCGAAGAAGTAAAATAAAGTCGTATTATTCAGTATATGTTAAAAATGATCGATAGTATTGAAAATGCGCAAAAATCGAGACATATTAACTGTGGTCAAAAATCTCCAATAATGCCTTAGTATCAAATAATGTCGAAAAGGTTGATTAGCATCGTAGAAGTGGAAATATGTCGATATATGTAGAAATTTGTCAAATAATGTTGAAGAAGTCGATATCTATCGAATAATAGGTATGCTTCAAAAGATAGAAATATATATGGATATGGAAATATCTCATGTGTTGTTGGGCAACTTCAAAGCAGATATCTAGATCTTAATATTAGATAGCATAGGCATCAACAATCACATTCGACTTAAGTAGAATTAAACTGTTATTTATAGTATATTATATATAAATATTAATATTTCATAATTTTATTCAAATGTGTCATTACTTTTGTAACCCAATAGGTTTCACTTTCTATAATAAGACCCATTTTCAATATGCAACACTTACGCATGGGATTTAAGGTTTTGTATGGGAAAACAAGTGCAAAACCTGTAATAAAAAGTATTGGATTGCATAAGAGCGAGTCATCTCGTTAGTGTCGCGAATTTAACAACCCATTCCAGCCCCTCTGTTAGCGATACTTTGCAGAGTTCAATTTACGTGGTTACATGGGATGTTGTTATTAATTTGTTAGTTACGCTTTACAGATGTATTTTTCATGTCACTTCACTCAACTTGACTTCACTTTGCATTCGCGTTGACTCGCTCGCTCGCTCGCTATACTTTTACTCAACTCAACCCGTTTTTCATTATTTTACTATACTTTTGATTTATTTATATTTTTGTTGTTGCCTTTTTTTTTTAAATGAAAATGGTGACGATGCGCCATTTAAAAACGCATCAGCAACACTTGAGCGAATACTGATGATGACAGATGTACTGACACGACACAACATATAGACAAACAGACAGACAGTAAAAATACCTGCGAATTTGTTTACAAGAGCAATAACACCAAATTGAAATGAAACATGAGAATTTACGAAAAACAACAAGTAAATCTAAAAAATACGGCAAGTAATCAAAATTAAATAAAATATATGGTGCACTCAATGCACAGTGGGACAGATATAGGAAAGTTGCAAGTACAAATTTCCAAATATTATTGATATCTCTTTTCAAAAAGATTGATTTTACGATTTCTTTTTTAAATTTTGTTTTAAATTTTTACGTCGCTCGTGAACAAAAATTATTCAAATTATTGCCCATTTGCGAAAAACATTTAAGTAATCTTAAGGGGTTTGCATCCAATTTCTTGGTTATTCGGCTTCTCCTGAGTTAGTTCGAGTTAAATCTGTATGGCGAAGTCACAAGAAGTGTGCTGGAAAAAATGACCCGGTGCGAAGTAGTTGGCGGGGTATCACACTGCTAAGTAAAATGTATTAGGCAATTGTAAAATTATCAAAAAAGAAGAAACCGGTTTTCGCTGTCAGTTCACTGTCTGAGGCTTCCAGTTGAATATTCAATGGAATAACGTTTGAATCTCCATCTGATATTTATCGATATGGGGAAAGCTTTTGAGAAACTCTAAGATGTTATCTGCTATCATGTAATAATGCTCCAAACTAAAACTTCTCTTTAAAGACCTCTACCTTGTTGCCAGATATTAAATTGTGGTTGGAAAGATAATGATCAGAATCGCTCCCGCCTAGAGCAAGTGACAATGTGAGCCGAGAGCCAATGTGAGCCAAGAGCCAGAGGAGCGCTCGTGCTTATGACCTATTTCCATAAATTTTTTTTTTTACCAATCGATGAAGAAACTTCTAAAATGATTTTGGGCATCAGTTGGTGTTGCTTTGGAGCCTGAAAGGGACTGTTTCTGAACTATTTCCGGAAAAAATCTTTTGCGCTAAATGACCTTTTTGGGAAAGGTCAAAAATAGAGTTTGGACATTACTTGTGGTGGCCCCGGACTCTGGAAGAAACCGGTTTTGACCCCTTTCCGCAAACAAGTTTTATTGAACCAACGGATTGGGAAAAATGGATTTTTGACATCACTTCGGGTAGACTCGGGCTCTGGAAAGGACTGTTTTGGACACTTTTCAGGAAAAAAATTTTTCATTGAAATATATGATTTTTTTTTGCGGAACATGAAATTTTTTTTGTTTTTTTTTTTCTTTTCTTTCCCTTCGTTTATTTCACCTGTAGTGTCATTATGGAGAGTTACAAAGGAATAACGAAAAAACATAGCGCCCTCTATAAGTAATTATATAAAGTTTTCGTACGAAATGCAAATGTCGACAATATTTTGTAACTCTGTGGTTCGATGGAGCAACAACAACAAAACAACAAAAATGTCAACGGAATCATTTTGTTTATTTACATAAAGAACTTCAACAACAACAACAACAACAACAGCAACAATTGTATTAAACCAAAAGTTAATGAAACATTTTCATATTGTAATTTAAAGTCAAATTTTGCGAATTTCAACAACTTTTTGTTGTTAATGTTGTTATTTATTGTGTTATGTTGTTGTCGGTGTTGTGTTGATGTTGGTGTTGTTGCTTGAAAAATCATCAAATCAAATTAAATTAAAGTGAATTTTCCGCTTTTTTGCGCACATCACATAATATATACTCGTATTACAATGTGATGTTGTTGTTGTTGTTTTATTAGGGCAACTACACGCTTACATTCACACATTGTGGTTGTATAGTCAACCAAAAGATTATGCAACAACAATAATAATAATAATAACAGCAACAATAATACAGACAGACGGCTTTCCCACATGCCATCTCGTTGCTATCGTAACTCAATGAAAGTAAAATTTTTACTTTACGACAAATAAAAGAAAAACATTAATACAAAGTGCAAAAAAAAACAAAAATTAAATTAAAATTTAATTACGCATATTTGTGTACTTTAATGAGAAGGCCTAATTTGGCCCTTTTTTAAATTTGAGCTTAAGCGAAAATTGCAGTTATTTAAATTTTTCTTGAAAATTCTGTCAAAGATAATTGATACATACTATAGCTTGTATTGACATTTTAAGCGATATGTTCAATTTTTATATTATAATTTTTCTAATATTAAAATCGTAATAATATCAGCAAAACGTTTGGTAAGTTAGTTTTAGGTAAAGTTTTGCATATTACAATCCTATCATGGAATTGCACCCTCAACTCTCAAAACTTGAGGTTGAAAACCTGAAATGTCGGTAAGTGTCGACAAAATTAATAAAAATTCAATTATATCGAAAAAGATCTAAAAAGTTCATTAAAGTCGGAAAGCATCGAGAACTGACGAAGTCAAGGTTTCGATAAAACAAAAATTGAACAACATCATAGTAGAGTGAAAAAGTCGATATATTTACATACTTTTGAGCAAAATCGAGGAAAAATAGTGCCACACTTATAACTTGAATGAGAAAGGTTTTCAGAATTCCTTATTAACATTTTCCTTTTGTGTCTGAGTAGCAGAGGTCTTATACATATGGCATTATAAAAAAATACATTTATTGCTTTTGTTTTGCACTTGGTCATATAGATAATAGACCTATTTTCGTTATTATAATTACATAAATATATGTACTTTGTTAATTTTATCAAATTCATTTTTCTTATAAATTATATATGCTACACTTTTAAAATTGAATTTACAGTCATTAGCTCTTCAATTACATAATCTTCAATTGTAATTAATAATCGCTCGACACAAACAACTAAGCACTCGTAAGCTTTCTATGTTTTTTATGAATTTGTTGCTATTGTTTTATATTGAGCTTCCATTATTAATCTATGTACGCGTGGTATTCAGGATGTTTCTTGGTGTAGTGATTTTCGGCGACAATAAGGTATTAGGTAAAAAGTCGGTGTGCCTCTCTGTTTTATTATGTAAACTAGAGTTTGCCCAGTGGTTGATATTCAACCAACTTTGTGGTATTTAATATTAAAAAAACTGATATAATAAAGAGCTATTTTTAGTCAGCGCATACAAAAATAAAAATCATGGCATCATGTTGCCCTGTCCAATTTTCTTCATTAGAGTTCAATATACATATCTCCACACCAAATTTCATCAAAATCAGTCGAATAGTTTTATCCCCATACCAAATTCCAGTAAAATCGGTCCATTAGTTCAGTAGTAAAACATGTTTTCCCATTGGCGGCGTAGGTCCGTACACTTTCAATCAATATCCTAACAAAATTTCATCAAAATCGGTTCGTTAACTAAGGAGTAACGACGTATATTCCTGTAAGAGGCGTGGCACCGCCCACTTAAAAAAATAAATTTTACTCAAGAATCAATTTATCTCAATACCAAATTTCATCAAAAACGAAGAATTGGCTCAGCCGAGAAAGCTCTTTTCCATTAAGGATGGTGCCACACCCCCTTAATGAAATCAAAGTTTCTAATAACTTTTCTTTGGGTTCAATCCATCTCCATACCAAATTTTATTAAAATCGGTTAATTAGTTTAGCCGTGAAAACGTTTTTTCCTGTTAGGGGCGTGGCCCCCTTTCTCCCCACCGTTGTGTTATGGCTGAGAAAAAGCATTGTAACCGTTTACCAACTGTGTATTTATATATATGTAGATGTTGTGATACGTATGCTAATGCGTGACAATATAATAAATTACAGAACAAAAAGTGAATTAAGTGGGCGTGACATCTATTGTACAGGCTAAGAGCATAGCAAAGTGTCAGAATTATTAACACATTCTATCTGGTACATTTGTTGTAATTGCAGCTCTTACAGCTAATGTGATGAAGAAATTTAATGTGATGACAAATTTTAATATCGCGTTTTTGTTTATCACAGCAGATTTAACATTGTACCTGCTCAACTCTTAAACTGACACGAGTTATATTTTAAAACCGTCTTTCAGGCGAAAATTTATGATATAAGCAAGCTGCAAATATGATTTTTTTGAGGAATCTCTTACTTTTCCATATAATCGTAAGCGTTGACAGCCTGCCGGCAATCAAGGCCCTCGTTATAAATCGAAGTTCGCTTAAAACTGCATAAAGCCTCTACACCGCAATACTAATTATATCATCATCTGGTTTGGTGCCTGGGCATGAGTGCATGAAGGGAAACGAATCAATCATTCATTATCATAATGGTTTTGATTATTAAAAGATCCATGACAAGTTGACTCACTTAAATGCAAAAACGTGAAAAAGTGAGAAGTCTTTTTTTGTATTTTAAGGTTAGGATTTCTCGAAAATTTAACGTGATCGAGTAATTATGACAACGGATTCTATAACATTCGGTATGATACTTTATGTTCCAACTTTAAGATTAATTTTTACGGGCCAGTATTACCTACAGAATCAAAAAAAAAAAAACAGCAATAAAAAAGCCGCACAAAAACCGAAGTGATGTCTACACATAGACCGGCATGCGCTCAGTGAGGAATTTTATGGTACGGATGAGCGCTTGAAGTTGATATGATATGATTTTAAGAAAAAAACGGAAAATGAGAATAGTCCCACGCATATATACATGTCACCCACATTCACTAATAGATAGGAAGCCGATGGCCACATATTTTTATAAGATTTTATCTTGCGGCAGAGGTTGAAATGAACGAAGCTCTAAGTGCTATAAATAAGACGAACAATCTGCGTTGTTAATTGAGAGCGTTTTAAAACTGTAAGCAATTTCATCGCGTTTGCCTTTTAATTTAAAAAAAACACACATGTGCAAGAGACAGACTTATGTATATATTATATATGTATATGATTTTTTTTAATTTCTTAATGCATACAAACTGAAGTAATTTTATCATCAAGCAGATTGCGTTTAATTATAAGGACTATGTCATAAAAAACGCGAGAAACAAACTCTGTCACTTAATTATTACTTCATTTAAAAATTTATCTCGTCTGCCTCTTAGCTGACTGGCTCTTTCACTTATAAAAAACATCAAAATAGAGAAAGCCGACAGTGCCAGCGTTGATTTTTCAAAGGCAGACGTTTTTGAGCACTCAAGTAGCATATTATTAAGAATATGTATATCTATATGAAACCAATACTGTAGAAATTTTGTTGTGCAAAATTTACTACTCTATTTTTTTGGTTATTTAAAATTATTTTTCTTTGTTTTTATGGCTGTGTATATGGAGCGCTCCACGCCAAATCGAAGACCATATAGCTTTTGCATCTCTGATTTTCTTGACTTTTTTCTTTATTTAAGTTCCTCTTGTATTTTCAGTTCTGAAGACAATAAAATATTATATAAAAATTATTTTATGCAGTTTTTTTTTACATATTAACAATAGCTGTTTCTAAGAATGCAGCAGACAGGACGTCTGCCTTTTATATTTTTGTTACCTATACAACGCCCTCAACACAAAACATCAGAGGCAGACGCAATAAAACAATTTGATAGTTTTTTTTTCGAAAACACTTGACGCAGTGAGTTACAAGCTCCCATTAACAACGTTCTATTTTAAATAAAGATCAACCATTAGACTGCAATCCTTTATGACATTCTCAAAGGGGAAAATGTACCCTCATGTTAATGCAACTCAGCTGTTGACATATTTTCCTAAATCCCGTACCATTGCACACTGTTTCTTTTAACATTTTAAATAAACCAGAAGACATCCAACCTGGTTGGAATTGTGTTGTTGACGGTGCTGGTGCTGTTAAGCCGATTGCAATAAGAAAATCTCATTTAATTGATGTCATTTTAAGAAAGAAACAAACAAATGCCAATTAGAGTGTTTACAGCTCCAAATTGACTACTGCGTGCAGCATTCTTCTTACACGGTAGCAACAATGCCACCATCAACCACTCGCTTGGTTAAACCTCGCATTCATCACTCCAATTGCACTCACTCGCTCGTTGACTACACACACTTACGTTCAATGACAGCAGTTACAACTTTTTTGTTTTTTTTTGTTTAAAGCACCGTCACGAATTAATGAAGAAGATTTTGTGATGCATTTTTTAAGTTCATCAAGCATATCTTCAGCCTCTCAAGGTGTTAATTTAACGACGATTAAGTTGGGAAAAATTCTACAAAAAGTCGACAAGAAAATAAATAAACAAACAAAAATTGTGATAATGAAACTGTGCCAGAAGAACCATTTCATAAAACAAGTCGCTTAAAGTTTCAATTACTGAATAGTCCAGCTTATTGTCCGTTTTAGGTATCCCATAACAAAAATAATGAAATTCCGCAAGTACAATTTACTTGCTGGGGAAAAGGCGCGCAAAAAAAGAAAATGAAGAAAAAAGTCAAGAAATTTCAAGAAACTGTGGCAACGCCACAATAAAAGTGACACTTTTATTCAACAACCATGACTTGACTGTCACTGACTCAAACAAACAAACGGAGATTTTGTTTCACGCCGACAATTACAATGCCGCACCAATGTTGTTGTTGTTGTTGGTGCTGCTATTGTTGTAACTGAAGTTTGTTACACAAAATTGATTTTTCACGGCATAATGATCGCTTTATATAAATAAAATAAAAAATAAAAAATTGATGTTCGAAAGTCATACCGTTGTGCAAAACTAAATTGAATTGTTTTTCTTCAAAGGTTTGCTGTACTTTTTCTTTATCAGATTTAATTGCCAATAGAAAATGTTCCAATCAAATTCAGCTACCTTTCGTATTTTAAAACAAATGATTTTTTAAAGTTTTTTTTTGAATTAATTTCCTCTAATCTGTAAAGGTTATCAACCATATGCTAATGCATGCGAACTTTGCCAGTTACTTTCAATTTCGAAATTCTTCAGTTAAACTTCAACTGGAGCATACAGAAAAAGCTTTTTATGTAAATTAACCCACCTTCAATTGGAATTTTCATATGTGTCCCATTAAAAAATATAATTCAAACGTAAACTTAGCAAACGAATCAACGAATTTTTCATAATTAGTAAAGTTGATGTCATAGCTTTCTAAAGTCTCATCTTCTGGATCACTACTTCTCCTTCCCTCGCTTTCATCATCTGATGCAAAAGTGAGGATTTTTTCATTTCCTTCATTCTGCAGCAACGTATTATTTAGTTTACTCAAGGTAACACGGTGTACCAGAAAAGTTTTCGAATTACTGCATACAAAAAAGTTGTGGAAAATTTTTGTTTTTTAATAAACTTCACATATTTAAAAGGCAAAATGCAAAAATTCGCCAAGTTTGTGGTATTTCATTAGTTTTTGAAAAATTCAATATTAGTAGACAATTTTTCATAATCTTATGATGTTTGACTTCAGAGAGATCGGCAAGAATGGAGAAAAAAAAAAGTCAAGTCGTCATAGATCCCTTCCCAAACACAGTAAGAAATTCGATTTATTATTCTTTTTGAACTTCAATTTCAAATAGTCCAAATTTCGAACGATTTCACAGATGTGGCAATGATAAATGAAGGCTTATATCGACGTAGATCCCAAATTATTAATGAGCTGGGTTTGAATGCCATGCTATGAATGCTATGTTACATATAATACAAAACCGTCTAGGATACGCGAAATAAATTGGCCAAATTTTTAAAAATTTCAAATTCCGGTCTAAAAGAGGCCCAATTTTCTCTTATATAATTTTTGAACGGAGGGTTTAACATTTTCCATATATTCCTCACAGGTAATGAAAATTGGTTCAACATATACGATTTGAAAATCAAACACTAAGTAGTCAATGACGTTGAGAGCAAGACAACAATAGCCAGCACAAACAGGTCAGGAAAATGGTCAGATGATAACTGCTAAGTGGTAAAAATTACTAGCACCCAGCAATGAAACCGGAGATCAAGCGCCGAATAATTCTTTTTATAAATAAAAATAATTGCTGCGGAAATTATTCTGAGGAATATTTTTAAGGACCAGTGACTTAAGAAACGTTTTGAAATTACCTCAATGGAAAGGCCTTTCGGTTAAACGAGCTGAAGTAGTATTTTGTGATGCTGAGTAAAAGCCTCAATGGGCACGAGGGGCTTTAATTCTTTCCTATGCAAACCATTATTAGCACATATACACAATGTAACAGATAAAAAAAAATGATTTCCTTGCTCTCAGGGCCAATTTTAAAACAATGTAAAGGAATTTTGCTTCTCGTGCCAATTGACAACTTTTATCAGCATCACAAAAACTACTTATCCCCTAAATTTTAGCTCATTTATGCCGTTCTTGTGGTACAGTGCTGCGCTTACAACCTAGAGCACCTCGGGTTCGATTCCCTATTCGGACATGTAATTACACTTTCCATATTCACTAATTTTCCATTTTTCTTTGCTTTTCTTGAGGTTTTTTCAAGCTCTTACCAAGTTAGAACCACATTGTTCTTTCCAGCTGTAGTAAAAAAGTATACTATGTCGGCAATAATCAATAATTGAAGTGCAATGAATTCTAAGGCATAACACTTGCTTCAGATCACATTCATTCATATAGTTGCGTCAGAATAATAAAAATTACTTTCATAAAAAAGTAAAAATTCATTGATTTTATGCCAGCGATTCTTCCAACGTTTTTGAAAAAGTGTTCTAAACCGATTTTGTAGGACAATAAATAATACTCAAATAGAGTTTTTGTCATAACTTTCATGCGCTATATGTGATGGGTTGAACACACTTCTAGCACACCGTTGCACACACTATAACCCATTGCAAAATTTTCTTCGTTGGAAATTTGTTCTTCCGGGAATTGCAATTCGTTTGTACTTCTCCGGTACCTTTGCGTCTGGCGGCTGCTGCATTTGGCGTTACCGCCAACTTTTACAGTTTGAAAATTTTCATTGCTTGGTTTCTGATGTATGAGTGCGCGTAGCATCACCGGCAAAATCATTTGTACGTGAAACAGTGAACGCACGGTATCCTGGCGCCCGCTGCTGTTACCAATGTTACTATCTGCAATTGAGGTACACAATTTGAGTTTGGTTTCTATGTTGCAGGTGGTGGAACAATTGGGTTTTGCTTTACAAGTTGATGTCATGTTGCTTCCTTGTATAGATGAGTTATGCTCGTGCGTACATGGCAAGCGCATAAATATTAAATTTTTCACACTAGCATACGCTAATTTGTAAGATTTCATACCCAAAAAAATTAAATTTCGCAGATCTTTTTTTTTGAAATGTAACATTTATTTTTCAGGCGAAGATCAATCAAGCGAAGAGGTAAAAAAATCAACCAACATTTTGTATTATTATAGTAGATTTTTGCGTTAACGCATGTGCCAAAAGTTTTCAATAAGTATTGGAAAGGTCGTGTTTCTCTTTTTATAGTACTTTGTATAAATTTACATGAAAGTTGTTTACATATGATTTTTGAATTCAAATATATAGACGACGCTCAAGCTCACAGCTTTTTCATAGAAAAATGTTTGGAAGCATTATATAATTTTTTTTTTTATAAAATATTTAAATGATATTATTTATTTCAATTATGATATAAAAGAGCAATAAATTAGTTGAGGAATATTTGAATATTATAAAAATTATATTTGAAAATTACGCTCTTTTTTTCTATTTTATAGTAAAAATGTTGATCCTGTATTACGAGTACATTCTCTGTATGGCACCGTCAAAACAAAAGCGTAACATCTCAAAATTTTGAGTTTCGAGAGCTAACTTTACTAACTTTTATCTCAAGATGCATCGGTTTAAACAATCTAAGTTATTTAATTTAAATTTTATTAAATTGTAGTTAACATTTGATCTGTTTATATTTTTCTGCTAAATAATAAGTTGATGAAATACATCTTTATCTGTTTTCATGTTACATATTAAAGGCATCTGAAATTTCCACTAAATTTGAAGACAGTCTTCGACAGTTTGCCAGATTATCTCAGAAATCTATATACGAGTATTTTGAATTGACACAGTGTTGCAATCACTTTGATTGAAAATATTCTTGGTTTTAAATAACTATACTGCCTTGTAAAACTTAAAAGAAAAAAATTTTAGACGCTTCTTTTCGAGTTAAAGTCTTGCTATTTTAATTGGTTTTTCTTTATTTTAACAGCAAAATATTATTAATTTGAAATGAGGTGGTGTTGTTCTGTCAAGAAAAAACACAAAAAAAAATTATCCTTTATCCAAAAAGTAATTTTAGCAGTTAATAATTGTGAAAGAAATATGATAACAAGACTAAAATTGAGATAACTCGAAAACTCGTTATTTCGATTTTCGACCCTGTTGTTTTAACGTTGCTATATGACTGTCCTATACATTTTTATACGAAAAGAGTGACCGCTAAATATTTGAAATAAACAATTTTAGATATCAGAAATCCTTTCAAACGTAGGTATATCAAATTGTGTAAATTTGAGAAAATATTTACTTTTCAAAAAAAAAAAAACAAACACCCTAATATTGTCATATATTGCTACATTGTTGAAGGTAACTTTTAAATACCTCTTAACAAAATTATGGTGTATTCAAGCAAAAAGACTTAAGCCACAAATTTATATGCTTCCGTAATGTTGCAGATGGCACTTAATTAGTTAAAACTATTTGCATAAGCAATAAAAAATAGTTATTTTCAATAATTGAAAAAATCTTCATAACTCATAGAGCTATGAACATTGTGTTGAATATTGTATATTGTTTAAAATAACACTTTATTACCATTTATGCAAAAGACTAAAGCTGCATTTGCACAATGTATAAGAGGACAATAACTTATAGGCCTCTCCTACAAACATGTTCCAAAATGTTGCAAAAAAAAAAAATGTAAGACCAACAACCTATTTGCATAAATTTTGACAAAAATGTGTAGAAATCTGCGTATTAAATTGACAAAAAATGCTTAGTTATAAAAAAAAACTATACATATATCCTTTATTTTGCAATCAAAGCTTGGTAAAATATTAAGCAATAAACTTAAGCGCACTTTACTAGCTTATTTACGTGAGTGTATAATATGTCTTCTGAAGCTTATCATACAAATTATACTCCAAGTTCTGTCATTCTGTTGTAGAAATGCAATTCTTCTTAAATTAATTCATAATTTTGAGAAATGTGACGCATGAAAGCATTTGCTAATTGTGAACTACAATAAATAAAATTAATACCAAGTCGTAGAAGATAAATATGAAATTCTGTTGGTGTTAAGTTGGAATGATATAAAATTTGAAATTATCTTTGAAATACTATCTGGCACAATGTAAACGCTGTTACAACGGAAATGTGTTACCGACACCACTTCAAAAAAAAACTAAAGCAACACTGCTCACGTACATTTTACCATATTTTCATGATGCTTCATTGGAAAGTCATAGATTTATGAACTTTCTACCATATGCGCCTACCTAGAGGTTCTATGATGCTAACGAGTATGTGAACAACTCACATGTTCGTCATCATCATTAAAATCTATTTAACGATATTGACACGTAGATGCACCGAACAATTGAAATCAGACCAGTAGTCGCACAAAGAGGATCTTGAGCAAAAATTTCCGCTGAAGGCATTTTATAGCAATTCAATCGTCATTAATCAACTTTAGCGCCGTGCTTTACTTTAAATTTCCTTTTAAGGTCCAAAAGTCTTGAATGCTCGGCTAGCTAACAATATTGTGGAAGGGACAGTAAATTAGGTTGTAGATATCGATATATACTTAAGTATCGTTTCATATCGAAAATATTTTTGGAGTCAGTAATTCATAGTTAGTTAAGGTAGTATATTCTATGATTTCAAATACTGTTCAACCTATACCGACTTGAGTCGTTGCGAAAGAATTGCTTGGTCTTTACTTCCCAGAAAGTATGTGGCACTGCTTGGAGAAAACGTCAACTCTATCAATGATATTTTTGTAGAGTACCGAAGAAGCTCGGACTTAGTAGATAGATCTTTGTATCTATAAATATGAGTTTACGCGTTGTTCTATATAGCACTAAGTGTGGAATAATGAGAAGAGTGACGAAACTGGCTCTGGGGATATTTTAGAGTAAAATTTTACGCCGTGCAGACGTAGAAGAGATTCAACCGAGATATCTATGAGCTGTACAATAATTTGGATGAAATTAAAGATATGAAAATCCATTGACAGTATTGGCTCGGACACATTGAGCGAAGATAACGCAACAGCTAAGAAAATTTTCAATTCATAACCGCTAGGTTTAAGTAAAAAGGCAGTCTGAAATTTAATTTCAAAATGAAGCTGATCGCCGGCTTTAGATCACTTTAGCTTCAATATTATGGAAAGACCTTTCGCACATCTATTAATCCAATGGTCAAAGGAGAATACAATATTTTACAGCCAAAAAAGAAGTATTTTAAGACAAGACACAAATCGAAAATTTTCGAAACACAAGCGGTAAGTTTCTGAGTGAAAATCATAGTACTGAAAAAAACTTTTCGAGCTACGTGGATGTATCGCCGGTGACAATTGTTTCAAAATCGATAATTTGTTAATAAATCAAAACAACAAAAAAAAAAAAATCCATTGAGCCGAACAGATACCCATGATATCGCGTATAAAAACCCCATCTCCCTTATGTGTCTTTCAATTATTATTGAATGCTGTTGACGCGCGTTCCACGTTTTGTTTACCTTGAAGTGAGCACAGGATTCGGTTACACTGCTGGTGCCGTTGCAGTCACAGACAGTGCCTCATTGATTTACAAAGCGCAACGTTGTTTATTTATTCGCTGCATCTTTGGTGGCTGCGTCGTTTTCTTGGGTTTGTTAGTTGCAATTTTTGATGCTGCTTTTGTGTATTAAGTTTCTCTTTGTCTTGGCTTACTTCATGAAAATTTGCTAAAAGAGCTGCACAAGTTGGCTACTGCGGCAGCAACAATAAGACCCAGCAGGCAGCCAATTGTAGCCAGTAGGTGAATCTCTTGGACCAATCCAAAATAAGCGCATATTCCACATAGAACGGCAAAAGGTCCGACTGACTTTGAGTATTTGTGTGTCATGCTACATTATGCTCGCATCATATATTTGTAGTATAACCCCCCCACCCAAGTAAGTAAGCACTTTAAGTCAACAGCAGGCATTTTAACTTTCAAACAGAACTGCAAGCATTTGTACATCGCTTTTTGCATCTATCGATGCAGTTAAAACGTGTAGCTTTTTGTGTTGTTGTTGCTGTTGCCTTTTATATTTTGCCTATAGTTTTACAGACGCAAATTCTTTTCAATTTCCTACCAATACGATGCACTTTGCGGTTTTTCTTGCGCGCCAAGTTCAACGTTAAATTGTCACAATTCCTGCTGTTTACAGATTTTGATGTTGCAATTTCCTGCACAAATCTTGCCATGTGTGGCACAATTTGATGCGAGCAGTAGAAATTCGTAGGAGTTGGAGGCAAAGCGTTGTGTGGTATCATGAAATTGCCCTGGAGTCAATGTAAGAAAGTGGGTCGCCATTCTGACACAGCCAGCAGGTAAAACGAGTTCTACTACGCAGCTGCAACTGCATGCTGTCATTGACGCTACTCCTGTGTTTAGCATGCAATCAGCCTCGTTTACCAAATATCCCTTGATAGTGACTTTTTGCATTTTAACGTCTCATAAGTAAGATTATGATTAAAATTACGACATTTCTTCGACCAACACATCTTAAAATTCATTCGCATTAATTTTAGTTTTAAAAGAAATTTTTCTTTAAAAAAAATAGTATTTCAATTTCACTACATATAGTATACGACCTAAAATCCAGAATTTTGTTGTCTTCAGTAATGTTCCTTGAAGCTGAAAATACAAGAAGCAGACGTGTAGGCCTCTGTTTTTTCAAAATATATGGCTTTAGGTATGTCAAAATCGCCGATAAAATTTGTGTATTTATTTAAGGGACACTAGATTTTTTCGAATATAGGTATTTAATTATAAAGTTGAAAAGCCTTACAAGTTCCCTTCAAACTTTGAATTATATCCATATCTTTTTTTTTCTCCGACATAACGAATTTTAATTAACAATATTTCGGAAAAAAAAGTTAAACAAATTATGGAGGCCAGTACTAAAAAGGGGGAAAAAAAACATAAAAATCAGAGATGCCGATAAATAATAATAAAAATGATTTGTTGATATGTACAGATACATATGTATATCCTCTATAATACGCACTCTAAGACGCGATAAAATGATTTAGTACAACATTTTATTTACATATTTGTAATATTGCAATTTTTAAATGCGGCAGAGTTTGTTTCTCTCGTTTCTTATGACATAATCTTTATAATAATCGTAATCTGCCTGACGATAAATTTTGAAAAAAGTTTTATTGCTTTAAAACGCCGCAATATAAACGTCTGCCTCTTGCTTTTATCTATTTTGTAAATAAACATATTTTTAAATATATAAGGCATACGCGATAAAATTGTTTCATTCCTTTTTTTAACAGTGTCAAAGGTCTCTCAATTAATAATGGCAGAGATTGTTCGTACTATTTATATTATATAGAACTTCATGATTTTCAACCACTGCCGCACGATAAAATTATGTAAAAATTTAGGATACCGGCTCCTTAGCTAAATCCTTAAATTTTGAATGGTCGAGTGCAAAGTGAACGACGTACATTAGATTGTTAGCAAGTGAGGTATTCTATATACCATTGGCTAAGTAGTAATTGACTCTGTCGAAAGAGGTTTCTAGCATTACATAGGTTAGGGTGTCACCAAGAGCATTAAGAAAAAACCTCATATAGGCCGTCTTAGATTCACAATTCTACAACATTTGGATAGCATAGCTTTTGTAGAATTTGACTTTACTTGCTTACACTTACGAGACACAACTGGTTCTTAAGTCAAGTTATTGTATTTTAAAAATTACCTGAAAATAAAGAAAACGTTATTGATTAATTTTAAAGTTTAATACACAAAATAGTCAGATATCTTAGGGTAGTAAAAAAATCAAAGAAAAAAACGATTAGTAGATCAATTTTTTATTTGCTGATTCTATCGTTCCGGAAGGTAATGTTTTAAAAGTATAGGTCAAAAAAAAAATAAATATATATATGACTCCCACTTCATATACATATATGTATAATTCAAACTATTCCCATGCTACAGAGTTAAACTGAAGCAAAAAAAAGGACGGTCATATGTCAATTCTATCCAAAACCACCTGCTGAAATATTTCGCTACAGGTCGGGCTTTTTCGACAGTAATTTAAGTCCGGCATTCCAATCGTTGCTAAAACGAATTTATGAAAAATGGGAATACGCGAGGATATTTCGTCTAAGCTGTGAACATATTCTCACCGTAGACTTTTAGATTGCATGCAGATTACAGTACCACTGCTCTACCACCATTCTATTCTCAGTAATAAATATCAGCTTATGGCAACAACAGAAAATTTAACAAACAACATTGAAACTGTGGCATGAACTTGTCTGTATTCAATGAATTTTGTCTGTTGTTTTCAATTTTCCATTAATAAAATATTTATTTACGCTTGCAGTACTTTGCAAATGGTATTACGACATTATTTCCAAAGAATTCAAAAATTAACGAAAACTTCTACAAATAACGCAATTCTAATTAGCCAAATTTTCCTGTTGCAGACTTTTTTCATCAATTGTCACTTAACGCATCTTGTAGACACGAGTATGCGGCGGAACAATAAAATAAACAGCAATGGCAACACCAACAACAATAGCAATTTTCAATTTCAAGCAGCAGCGGCAGCAGCGGCAGCAGCGGCAGCAGCGGCAGCAGCGGCAGCAGCGGCAGCAACGTCACATAAATATGTATCTATGCAAATGTGGCAAAAGTCATTAAACTCTTGTGGTCTTAAAGTTTTTGTAAAGTAGAAAAAAATACAAAATTTGCATAAAACAATAAAGGCCAGATTCATGATGATGCGAGTGTGCGGGCACAAGAACCAAGAGATATGAAAATATTTAAGGAAAAAGCGTATCTAGCGAATACGGCTTTAAAATTTTTAAATTTTCTTATTTTAATAATTTAAAATTTCCAGCTAACAACTTTATTTTAAAGTCATTGGAATTTCAAGGAAAAAAGGATGTATTGTGGTTGCTTTAGCGACAAAAGTAAGGGATGCAAAATGATTTCAGCAAAGAATTAAATTTATTGGCGTTGTGTTAGGGAGCACTTGTTTAATGAGGGCTAATTTTTAGAGGGAACGTTCATTAACTCAAATTCATTCGTAAACAATGCTCACAGAAAAAGTTGGTCTGGGCTATATTTCATTCAGATCTCTAAGTGCTTTCGAATAGAGCCAAACAAGAAAGCGGCAGATTTTTTTGTTCCATTAGGGAGGAAGGGTATGCGTGCAACTATCAGCAGGTTCGCAGTGCGACAAAAAATGAAATTAATTAAATAAAATTGTAAATATTAATTTATCGTGCACGATATTTACATATAAACTCTTTTATTTCGTACCTTGCCAATAAAGTATTTGGACAACATTGCACTGTCAGTCAGTGTAACCACAAGCCACTTGACTAAACTAGCGAGCGAGTCCTATTTCGAGGGGAAGAACGGTGCAGACGGCATTTTCTCGGTTAGGACTCGTCATTTGAAATATTTATTTTTTTTTTCATGTAAGAGACTAGCTGTATCCGCGGCTTGGTCTGTTCACTACTCATTGTACAACATTATCTACATTTTACGCAGTTCTTACTGCAGACAATTGGGTACATGTACCAAAATTCAAAACTAGCTACAAATATGCACCAAAAATGGGATTTTAAGTGCTTTTTGTTATATGGCAGGTGTCACGCCCTATTATCCGATTCCGTTCAAATTTTGCGAGTAGCTTGGCACAAAAAATGTTCATTCACGAATCAAGTTCCACAGCTGTAGCTCTCAAGATATATCATTTAAAGTTGTAGGGAAGATGCCACTTTTCGTTATATAATCCTGAACATATTGACTATGGTGCTCAGCGTAAACAATATACCTTCTAGCACCAAATTTAGAAACTCCTGCTATCATCGGTGGCCATATAAAGTATCTTAAGTGTTTTCTTGTTGTATAGGAGGTGCCCCACCTCTTATTTTAATTAAAATCAAATATAGCCTATGTTACTAAGGGATAATCTAGCTGTCTATAAGTAAAATAGTTTTAAGAATCGGTTCAGTTTTTCCTGAGATTACCCCCAGATACAATCAAACAAAGTTTAACTTTTTATGTAATAAATAGATAAGGAATATCGATGGGTAGTAACTTCTCCTCTTGATTTTTCAAAATTTTTTTTTATAGCAATCAGTGCAGGACTCATTAGATGTAGAGTTTAAGTGTTAACGTTTTTATTCGCTCTGTCTGTTGAAAGACTTTCTACAAAAGTAACGAATATTATCAACAAAAAAAAGGTTCAAATCTGAAAGTTTCGATAAATCGAAGTAAGTTGAAGAGAATCGAATTGTATTGAAAAGTTGATAGAAGTTGAAAATAATCGAATAGTGGCAAAAATAAATAAAAGTTTTCCTATATTAACGATAGTAGCTGAATACAAGAAAATGTATATACGATTGAAAACTCAATCGAAGTCGACAAATAGTGCATAACAAATTGAAAAATTGAAAATATAGATAATATTCAATAGGTGTAACAATAGGTAGAACTCGATTAAAATAATTGAAGAAAAAATAAAACGGCTTTCTGAATGATTCCGAAACAACTTACTGTTAAAATAACTGATACAGTGGATGTATAAAAAGCATTCGCCTAGTAGAAATTGAGAATCTTTCGAGAGGAATAAGGATCGAAGGCTTTATGAAGGAAAAGTATAGTTTACGGAATGAGTTAGTAGGCATGACATGAGCATATAAAGAAACACTGAATTACACAAAATTTTAGCTGCCGGGTTTACAAAAGAGAGCACTTGCAAAGTACTAGAAACTATTTATATAAAATTGATTATATGGAAATGGTTTGTAACGCTTTGGTGCAAAATATACTGAACAGATTTTAATAATTTTCTTTTCAAAACAACATATTTGTAGTGTAGAAGGTTATTGAATACTTATTTACTTTTATTTTTAAAGTTAAATATCCTCTTTTTGAGAATTAAGTTTTTGCAAAAACTAACACAAAAAGTTGTCGCGTAAGTTTTGGTTCCTTATGTTACTTCTTTGATTCTGTATTGTTATTGCTGTTTTTTTTTGACATTTATACCGTTAGTATTGGATTTCCAAGTTCAAAGATTGCTTCAATCGTTTTTTTTTTGTTTTTACTTTTGAAGAGAGAAGATAGAATGAGATATCACTGGTCTAATGATAAAATAATGTTTAACTAGATAATAAAATAAGCGCGCACTACTCACTCAATAGGTAAATAAATTTAAATGAAATACACAAGAAAGCCCACGGTTAGTGAAATAGAAAAAGTTTTCTGGGTGAATAAGTGGGTGTTTGCAGGTGGTTGTTAAACAAAATAATCAAAATTTGTAATCCCATGACTGATGATGACGACTGACTTGTACTTGGCCTCATGCCACAAATGAGGTATTAAATCCAATTTAAATTTAATCTGAGTACTCAAACCGAAGTTCAAATTGGTCAACATGCAATTGGCGGTACGAGGTTGAAATTCGCAAAAAAAATTACGTCATTTCAAATGTTGCAACACAAAAATATTATTTACAAATAATAAATATTACAAGAAAAAAAAAAACAAAAGAAACAGCAAAACTTTTACAACAACAACAACTAAAATTCGTGAGCATTTTGTTACATTTTCCCAAAGTCTTTTATCGTAATCAGCTTGAGCTATGAGCATTTCTGTTGTACGGTCACAGAAAAAAATCGTGTGCCATTCATTTGTGGCACCCTCAATGTTTGTTTGTTTTGTTTTGTTGTTACGATTATTGTTGTTCTTGTTGTTTACCATTGCAATGAGTGCAGTTATTGCTTTACTTTTATGGGTTGAGTTTTTAATGGACAGGCAAACATTTTGTCGTTTTTTTCTTTGTAATTCGCAAAAAATCGCTTTTTTATATTTGTACGTTTGTTGCAAGTTTGTGAGTATGTATGCATATAAGCTGTTGCATGTTGCATATACATATCAAGATGTGAGCATGCGAATCTGTCTGACTTATTGACAGATTTCGGTGCTAAAGTTAGTTGTTTACTAAATTTGGCTATAGAGATCTTTATAGTTTTATTTTCAAATTAAGTTGCCATATAGAGATGCGGTATGTGGATATGTCTGTTTGATATATTCAAAAATGTTTTATTTCAGAGTAATGTGACTAAATAAATCTTAAAGTTTTGTGTTACTCATTTTGAATTCATTCAAAAATTTTAGCAATGTAGGAGTTTTTAATTTATGAGGTATATAATAAACTTTCTTTTAGCATGTGGTGTCGATTCGACTGCTGCGGTTAAATCTCTTTGTTTATTTTAATAATTTTCGCTGAAATTTTGACTTACATAAATGAAGAAATTTTTTAACTGATTCACAAAAATGTTTATGTTTCATTAGAAAATTAATTTTATTATTAACATAAGAGTTTGGTGCGCTGAAGTTTGCAGAGTTTCCAACTCGTAGAGCTCATAGTCTATGTTGTTTCAATAATCTTAAAACGTAACATTTTTTTACATTTTATTCAGATTTTGAAAGGATCTTAAGGAAATCTAACTGTTTCCACCTCATTCGCCCATTTCAAAATATGCAAATGGCTTTCAGTGAAATCACCAAATGTTACTTATGTTAATTATTATGAGATAATCTTTGCTTATAAGTACCACTCTAAAGAAACTCTGTTCAACATCCTGTAAGTCATAAAGTGTTCAAGATAGATCCCCCCTCTCCAGTACAATCTGTATACACAATGAAATATGGCATCAAATTTTTCCATATAGCTGTTCGAATTCGAAACACCCTGTATATAAAAATCACACTTAAGACAAAAACAAAAAAAAATTCAGAAGAAAGTAAATGTTGTACTCGCACCTCATTTAAGCAAAACATAATCTCTTAAATCGCACTTTGATCTAAAATGTTTGTAAAATCATTATCTGGCGCTAATACGTTACAAAAACATATTGTCAAACTGACCAAATTGTTATTGTAAGTACGCGTTTACACACCAATGTACAGTTAAATCTCTTTGCTGCTTGTTGGTACACATTCGCACTCATATCAGGTTCTTGCCATAAACATCTGAAAGCACGTAACATAAAACGAGAGACGCACTAAGGAAACATACAAAGTTCGACCGAAAAACAAAAAAAAAAAATAAAAATCTACATACAGATATATGTACGTAGAAGATTAACTTTCGCCAGATAACTTGGTGCGCCCAACTTGCTATCACTTTCGACGACTTGTAGTGGCGTCACCAAATTTAATTCACTGGTGAGAGAACAAACCCACAGCGAACTTACGAAGTTGACTCCAATCTGGAATGGAAATCGAAAACAAACTCGTTTTCATTTTGGATAAAATTGAAAACATGCGTGCAAGTAACAAGCTTGCAGCAGCAGAAGAATCTCATTATTAAGAAGACGGTAACCTAACTGATCAAAATGATTGTAAGAGGTTGAGACTGTAACTGGAACTAGTCAGAAGCTATAGACTCTGTGTGTTTACGATCGGAATTTAAATAGATTGAGAGATGAAAATATTTAGGTAAACAGCTGCTTAGTATCTATGTTTGAAATAAAGCCCACGCTTAGCTGAACTGTGTGCAGCCATAGATTACAATTATTACATTTCCATTCAATTATCTCTCGAAACAGCGTAGTTAATATTTGCGTCAAAAGATCTAGCGCTCTTAAAAACTACTTAGCACACACCCAAAAATTATATCACGTGATCTAAAAACCATGTGGGCCGAATTGAACATTGCGACACTTGACACTTTTTGATATTATTCGATACAAATCGATATTTTCAGTTATCTATATAAATAAATCTATACCTTTCGAAGTTTTTCGATATATTTCAACACTATTGATAGTTATCGACAAATTGCCGATTTTTTTCGATGTTTTTACTAAGAGATGAAAAGATGAATCGATTTTTTCGATAATTTTTGCTTACGTACATTTGTACATTAACTTTTTTGAAAAATTTCGGATTGTATTGACTATTTCCATAGGTTTTGACTGGTGTCGTTATAGGCTGCCACCGAGAATACAATGATGTTTTTGTATTATTTTAACTCAAAAACTAGTGCATTTATAGAAAAATTATAAGAGACCAAAAATACTGAAAAAGAAAGTCGCAAAATTTGTCAAAGAGCTCGAGAATCGTTAAGAAGAATCGGTTAAAACAATAGAAACTTTTTGAAAAACATCAAAAAAAAAATCTTGAAGTTGAAACTATCGAAAAACATTATAAAAATATTAAACTTAACTAAAATTTAATACATAAATGTTGGAAACCATCAAAAAAACTCGAAAGCTATCGAATATAGTCGTAAACTATTATCGAAGCTTTATCATTGACACAATTGAAACTTATCGAAAACGTCGATATTTGTCGAAAATTATCGATAACTATCGCAAAACATTGAAACTTATCGAAAATTTTAATAATTATCGAAAACTATTGAAACTTACTAAATAAATCGAGCCTTGTCGAATAACATTGGAAAAATCGAAAAACGTCAAACACTATCGGAAGTCACAAGAAAAGTCGAAACTTATGGAAAATATATTAAAATCGTTTGAAAATTATCGAAAAAGATCGAAAGTCTAATGGTTGCAAACTATCAAAAAAATTAAAGAAATTCAAACGCTTTCGAAACACAAAAAATAGATCAAGAGTTATCAAAAAACCATAGAAAAAATTTGACCTGTGATAGAAAAATCATAATTCAAAATTTCGATGACTTTGGATCTAAAAGGATAGAAGTCCTAATTTTTGACTAATTTTGATCAAAAATAATAATAATCAAAAATAGCAATTTTTTTGGATCAAAATAAATACATAAATCCAAAATAACAATTATTATATTATATAAATAATAAAATAATATAAAATTATTATATTACATAAAAAATAATTATTTATATAATATAAATATATTATATAAATAATTGTTATTTTGGATCAAAATAAGTCTACGTATTTTCGACCTTTCCGTACGAATGACTAAAGTCAATGTCAATGAATGTCAATTCTAATCATTTCGATTTAAGACAGTGTGAAGAATTTCTGAACAAAAATAAAATCAGATTTTATGAAAAATTTTAAATTTATCTCAGTAACAAATGCTATGCTATCCAGTGTCATAGGTAAATTTGCATTTCAAACAACTAACACCATTTAATAAAGTTCTTCTCTAAAACAGACGCAATTACTAAACAATTTAGCAAAATGGTTCGCCTGTTGCCCAAAACGGTCACTTTCACGTCGTCGAAGACGTGCTAATTGACTTTTAGCCCCAAATAACGCATGAACTACCGCACTGGTCTGAATAGAGAGCAGTTTTCTAAACGATCATCCATTAAACAGCGTTTATTGTTAACTAACAATGATGATCAATTGATCTCAACCTATTTTTCTGGTGAACATTTGATGCTAAAACCGGCAACGGGCGTTGCTGCTGACCGTAAACGGGTAAAAGAGTGAAAGCGCGCTTGTAAGTTTTCTGCTGCTGCTACTACTGCTAAATTTGTCCGTTGATTACAAAATAAAATGCCCTCTTTTTCGCAGCAGCAGCATCAGTATCGGTGACAGCAACAGCTATGGTACAAGCAATAATGATAGTTAGTAACAACAGAAGACACCATTATTACATGTTTTAGTTAATCATTAAAGCAACAAAGCAAACGCGTTGGTGTTATGGCCAAAAACCAAAACAAACAAGCCGCTAACATCAGCAACCAAAAAAAAAAAAAAAAACAAACAAAAACTGAAAGGTAGCCGTCAAAACACAAAAAAATTGCACCTTTTTTTTTGTGTGTGTGTGAAACTCACATAATTATTTCTATTTCGAATAAAAAAAAATTAAAAATTTGTTATTTTTTATGAGTCGTTGGCGCGCATTTGGCGGTCTCAGCCGCCACTGCTGCTGCTGGAAGACACGCTCAGTCCAGCGTAACTCTTTTACTATTCGCAGCAGAGTGCTAACTGCTTGCAAATTAAAATTGTTGCTTTCACTTACAAAAAAATCTTGGGAGTTGGAGAAAAAAACCGTAGCAACTACAGCAACAAAAAGAAGTAAAAGTGTTGTTATCATCGGCCTTGTCATCGAATACAGACACCTTCCGTACAATTTGTGATTATAAAAAGATTTACTGCAAACACTCATAGAACGCCGAGTGCCAGTTGGATATGCAAAATGTGTGTAGTGTTTTATGGGTCTTGGCCTTGAAAATTATTTAAGTGCTCTTTGTTTGAAAAATATATTAAAAAAATAAGCACTTTACTGCTCGGTTCGAAAATGGTATATGAGCATCTTTCAAAGCTTAAAGAATGTGTCTCCGTATATGCAAACTATGAGCAAATGCGTGACAAACTTTTTTTTCGTTGCCAATAAGTGGAATACCAAATCAGATGTCTTTATTAGCAATATAACTTTTGGGCATTGATTGATGTCGAATATAATAAATGAAAGCCCCATTACTTTTGATGTATTGTGTCCAATATTAACTAAGATCTCTAGTTGTGGACTAGCTAACAAAATTTGTAGCTGTCAATGTGCTTCATATGGTCTGAAAGCCTTTTTTTGCTCTATAATTTTTACTAAGAAATTGATTTTATAAGTACAGATCAAAATAGGTCTCTTTATTACCATAAGCCCAAAATATTGTCAACAATGCGTTAACAGGATGCGGTATATTGTGTGAATCCTGCTAAGACTATATTTTGCACGATAAGTTCAATTTCGAATGTATTGTGTGAAAAGTAGCACAGTTCAAAATATAATGCAACGATGGGCAATATGAAAAAAACAAACTAATTTTAGCTCTTTATGGTGCACATGCACTCACCACTGCTATTCACATTTTTATCTTTGAGTTTTTTTATACGCGATAAGCACGAGATCTTTGTTGTTGTTGCATCATTCAGAAAAAAAAAACGAAAAACCAAAGCAAAACTCATTTTGTTCTTGTTTTATTCTTGGAATTGGCTTTTGATTTATTGCAGCATTTTTTGTTGTCATCGAGGTGGTGTTTAAAGGGTTTTTGTTGTTGTTGTTGTAGTTATTGTTTTTGTTGCTTTTGTTTTAAGTAGCTCCTGCTTTCAAAATTTTGCCCATCTATGTTATAAATCACTAGCTGTTTCCCCGCGACCGCCGCTCACGACATGATATTAAGGATTGAGCATTAATTGGAAATAAGGTAACGAAACCGCAATAAAGAATGTATCCAAAAGTTTGAATAAGTGTCTTTGTTCTGTGGGAGTTGTCACGCCCCATTATGCAATCTTGTACATATTTTGCAAGATTCATGGTAGTCACAATATAAACCCATTATTTAAATTAAATAACAATAGCTGCAATAGGTGATTAGTTGTAGCGTTTCAGATGTTGTTTAGTTGTATGGGAGCTACCACACCCTGTTTTCAAACTACGCCCACACATATCGAGTGCGTGTATGAAAACAAGTAAGCGCCAAGATACAGCGTTTTAAGTGATTTTGTTGTAGCATGGGTGCCATCCCTGTTTTTCAATCCCTTTCACATTGCCAAGGTGAAACAATTCAATGCACAGGGCACAAAAAAAATAAGAGGAAATTTCTTGAAGTAGCTGGGGTTGTCATAGATCACGAACTCTTAATTATTTGATTCTGTCTATTGCTGTAAGAGCTTTTAATATATGACAGCGGCTTTCGGAAAATTTTAATTTTGCTAACGATATTTTAGAGATTTTGTTAAAATTGAATTTTTAATAAGAAATACTGCGACTGTACTTATCTCTCTCTCTCTTTCTGTTTCCTTAAGAGGAATTCCCTACTGCTGCAATGATTACGGACAGAAATCATGCTCCAATTGTTTTAAGCGTAATGAATTCTAAAAATGTGGTCAATTATTAAAACTGGGCCATCTCGAAAATCGGTCAATTCAACAAATAAGCGCAAAATGCATGCAACATTGTCAGACCAGAGTGTTAAATGCGTCGAAATGTATAAAATATCTAGCTTATACACACAAGTAAAATGATACTACATCATCATCATCATCATCGTCATCATTGGAACCTTGGCAACGTACAAGTACAAGTACGAGTTAATAAAATGAAATATGATCGTAAAGAATCATTTAACAAAAGTATGCTGCTGCAGTGAGAACAAGAAAAATTAAAACAAAAACACTAACAACAACATAATAAACGAAAAAAAATTTCAATCAGAATCTAGAGCACACAGATACTCTGATTTTGCTGTGCAGCAACACTCATGTGTGTACGTAGCTGAAGTCCAATGTGACTAACTTACGTTTACTTAAGGAATACATTTTAGATAATGAGCTATCGAAAATACGTTTTGGAGCTTGTTTTTATAATTGACTTATGACGAAATGACAGCATGCTTTTTGTCTAGGAATAGTTTCGCATATTAGTGGTTACATCTCATTAATCAAGAAAGGAAGATATATTTTACATGAAGAGTATTGCAAAATTCACACAAGATTTAAATTTCGCGTCATTTATGCGCTGTAACGAACAGCGTGACAGCTGGCTGTTCAGGGTTAAATATTTCAAAAATATTGAATGCTTGGCAGTTACAGTTCACAATTTTCGTACAAAATATGGTCGGAATAGTGATTGAGCTTCATCAACTGTGAAGAGATTAATTACAAAATTCAAGAAGACGTTTCGAGAAGCGCTCTATAGCACTTTCTGATGAAAGATTTGCATTTTCATGCTAACAAAGTTCAAGTGACTCAAGAACTGAAGCCTTCTGAACACAGACAGTGAATAGAGTTCGTTGAATGGATTATGGAACAACAACTGGATGCTGATTTTTCGATCAAAAATCATCTCCAGCGATGAGGTTCATTTTTATGTTGATGGCTTCATGAATTATCAAAATTGTCGTAGTTGGCGTTCAGAACAATCACGAGTGACTGTTGCGAGACAAATTCATCCATAAAGTTTCATTGTTTGGTGCGGATTGTGGGCTAGATCCAACATCAGATCATTTCTCTTTGAGAATGCGGCTGGTCAGGCAATAAGAGTCAATGTTGCTTGCTATCACGACATGCTAGTTCAGTTTTCAAAGTGCAAGATATGGATGTGCACGACATGTGGTTTCAACAAGACGTCCCACATGTCATACAGCACGAGAAACAATTCAATTACTGCATGAGCCATTTCCTGGTCGTTTAATTTTCAGTTTCTGTGATTTGATTGACAGCCCAGATCATACGATTAAACGTCGTTGTATTTTTTTCTTTATGATTTTTTGAAGTTCAATGTTTCGTCTTCAAGGATTTTTTTTTAAAGGATTAAATCGACTTAAAGCGTTTTCATCGAATAGATATACCAGAAGCTTTTTATCTGCTAAAATCTGACGCCGTTATACGATGGTGAATCGCCGTGATGCAAAATCCATGAATTGTCTTTCCACAAATCTGACCGTTTTTGGCAGACATTCTAACGAAAATGCTTCAGATGGCCTAAATAATATTTCTTATATACCGTTTGTCCTTTTGGAAAGAGTTCAGAGTGCACAACACCGCGGTACTCGAACAAAACTCAATTCTGTATACTTTTTACATAATATATATATATATAGTTTATTGTTTTTCTTACTGTTCTGATGTTCTGTTTCAGCACAGTGCCTGAATGATTATTGGTATATATTAGAGTGTACGTTATGCTACAAGTTTTTTTTTTTTTCAAAGATGAGCTTGAAACATTAATGTTTTTGTTTAAGAAAAATTAAATTTTCGTTTCAAAAAAATTTTATTTTAGTCCAGTATAACATGTCACCGCGCACTTTAGAATTTATAAAATAGTTTTCACTTGAAAACTAGTAAATAAATTACACTGAAACAAAAATTCCTTTCACGATGTTTTCACTTTGAATTTTTTTTCAGTGTATTGTAATTTTTTTTTAATAGCTCAAAATAGCTTTGAGGCAACTAGTTTTGAGAATAAATATATTTGGTACAAACTCGTATTACAAACGTTTAATGCTAGGTTACATGTGATACTGGGCTAAAATTCATTTTTTTAAGTCAGATAATGTACTGTCTATTATTTCTCAAGCTTCTTTTTTCGAGGAGGTCGGCACATTAAAAGTTTTGTTGAAAATAATTAAATTTATAACCTAAAAAGAGTTTTAATTTTATCCCATTTTACTGTATTCGTATCACCGAGCATTTAACGCTCGTTTTGTATTTATTATTATTCACTTGAAACACCGAAGAAAAGTACAAAAAAAAATTTGTTCAGTGCATTTTTTTAATTTTGAGTCCCACTAAACAAAGAACATAGCTCAAAAAATTAATAATAAAAAAGAGTTTTAAACGTTGCGTGAGAAGTTACACTAGGCTTATGTAAAAACTTTAGTACATCAATATTTTTCTTTTCTCTTAACAGAAACTTGTAATACCGCGAGAATCTGGATTAGAATTTTGAGAAACAACTTATAGTCTGGTAAGCTCGTATATGGTGTATCTGAACTCGGCCGACATTGATTGAGTTAATTGACTTTATGCGAGTACCTGACCGCTTGCGCAACACTGGAATCATTAGGGGAATACACAATATAAAATCGTTTTTCCACATAACAGTTACTGATACAACTACACCATCTAACCAAAGTGAATAGTGCGTGTGTGTAAAAGTGTTTTTCTTGATTTCCCTTTTCAATTTACTGTTCAAGAAACGGAAGCACAAAAGATTCATCTTTTTTAACGGATTTTATTTATATGCAGCTAGGTATTTGATTGATTACAGTTTGAACAGTGGATTTCAGAATATTGAATCAATGAACAATAAACAGAACAACAGGAATTCAATTGCAGATGGAACCAACGGCTTCAAAATGTTTTCCATTCTTAATTAATCTTCATCGTTATGTTTTCATAGGTGGGAAAAAAAAATTCTTCTTTTCCTTGCAATTGAGAACAAAACATTGTTTGACCGTGAGCAGTAGAAAGGCTCTATATAAAGCGGTCATAAGAAATAAGTTAGGATGGCAAAATATATTGATCTGTAAAGTTTACCACACGTTGTATGATGATTATTATGGTTCTAACAAATATATTTTAAGCAAGATACTGTTCGTTAACATATTTTGTAAGAAACAGAGCTGAGGGCACTGATGGCGGCCTGAATGTCTGTGGAAATACAAGAATTTTTCGAAGAAATCTCATTACACTTAAGCCATTTCGAAGCTTTAGGAATTACAACGACCTCCACTTGAAAGATACAGCAGTTGGTAGCCCAAAACAAATCTCATAAGAGAAAATACCTTTAATTCAAATGATTGTTTAGGGTATCACCAAGGAAAAACTCTAACCTAACCTAACCTAAACTTTTTTGAAACTCCTTAATAGAACTCTTATGAGTTATAACTAGAAAATGATATAAATGGAACTTGCTTCTAAGCAGCTGGGATGTTTTAAATGTTTATAAGGATACCTATAGTTTTATCCTGTATAAACTTTACCACTTTGAAGCAGTTAAAAGAAAAGCGAAATCGATTCGAGAAAACAAACAGCAAAACAACTGCAGATTTCTCTGAAAACTAATTTTTAAAATGCACCTCTATTATTTAATGCATTCAGCTCTTGGACAAATTAAAATTAAATGCTAAGCACTAGCAGTCAACAACAAAAGTTGTAGCATTTAACGACTTGTGAGATACATTCAGCGCTACGAAATAAAAAAAAAAAACGCAAAATAATAACAAGTGTTGGTGTATGAAAAGCGAGCGGAAAATGAGTATCTGCACCTTTACCATCATCACTGCAAACACTGCTGCGAAAGACGTAGTGCACAGTGGAAATTCATACTTTGGTAAGAATACCATATTTGAGATTATTCTGCAAATGAATATCAAAATGTATGATATAAAAATTTAGAAAGGATTCATAAGAATTTCAGTTTAGGAAAATAAGTTTAAAAAAAAATTTAGTCTACTAAAAGTGGAAATAATTGCAGTTGCAAGATGGCTTACAGAAATTATTACCAGCGATAACTACAATTTAAATTGCTATCATTTTGGTTTTTGCCTCGAAAAATAATTTTCTATGACAATAATCAATTGTTGAAAATTTTGAAGAATAAAATGTTGTCAAAATTTATTATTGTTCTTATTTTTATTGTCAGCGTTAAGAAAAAAATTTTCTCACATGAGTTCGTTTTATTTCTGCTTCCCAAGAAAAAGAATTGCTAAGCAACTGTTCAAAACATCTTGGGTATCCAAGCATATATTATTGTCTAAAAAATCATCATATTAAATTACAAAATCCTTTTTCGGATTTTATTTACTTCAAATAAATAATAAATATATGAAAATATTTGAAGACATGAGTGTTGGAAGGCGGAATAATTCAATATAAAAATATTTCAGTTATATGAACTTAAAAGTTTTTATTTTTGACATTTAAGTACTATGGAGCATAACATTTTTGTGCGATAATTTCTTCAAATTTCAATATGTTGTGACATTTTTTTTCTGCAGACATTTTGTTATTTTTATTGGTAATGCTGATCTACATTAAAAATTTTAGTAGGGGAGTTCAAAGTTCACTTGCTAGGGTGAAATTGTTCCACTGATGAGGATACTGAATAAATATGGTTTGTGTGAGCACACAAGGAATGTTGAAAAACTTAAGATTTGAATAAAATTCTGTTTCTTGAGTTTTTTGTATATTTTCGAAAAGCGGTTATTTTAAAATATCTCAAAAACGGTATCTGGTTCAAATATAAAGACTTTTGTCAACAAGTGACCCGAAATCAAACAAGAAAGTGAAATTAGAACTTTTTTATTGTATTAGCATACAGGATGTTCGCGATACCCAGTAAGCACTGTACGAAATATAAAAAAATGTTGAAAGGAATTTTGCGATTGCAAATGTGCGAGCTTACTCTCTGATTTATTTTTCTATTCATGGTTTTTATCTAAATATATATATATATCACCTCTGGGCATCAATACATACAGTACTAGCATTGCCGAATGAAACGAAATTTACATTTGCGCAAATATGACACTTTAAAGTGTCACTGGCTTCCTCCCAGACAATATGATTATGAGAAGAATAATTAAAAAAAAGTACTTATATTCGTATTTCGAATTAAATAGTCAAATATAATGTTTAGCAAATTGAGTATTTTGTCATTTTTCAAATATAATGTAAAAATATAGGAAATGGTTTTTAGACATTATCAAACCCAAGCAGCACAGTCCGACTCAAAGTGTATTTTGTCGGTCGGATTTAAGTAATAAGAACTTGTTACAATTTTATTCGGAGCAGTCGGATTTGTTTCATTTTTATTACATTTCTGGTCTTTGAAGTATGATTACATATTCCGACTTCTTTAAGACCACGCAAAGACGTCGGTGTACGACTAGTTGATTTTAGTCATGCACGGACGTCGTATCTGGTCATCGATTGACCGTTTAAAATTGGTCATTTGGCGACGTCATAATGATGTCTTATCTGGTCGTTGAATGACTTTACAAAAGAAATCGGAGAGCGACTATTCATTTTATCGTGCACGACCAAAAGTGAACTTGAAACGACTTTAGTGACTATTATTCGTTTTTGGTTCAAAATAATCATGAAATTTTTAGAAAACCATTTTTGTTTTTGTAATTTTAAAAGAAGGGCATTGCAATTTTTCGAGGTAGCGCATATAAATTTATCAACATAGATTTCAGCGTTTCCATTTATTGTTTGAACTTTCCCATACTCTGTAAATAATTTTCATAAAATATAGTAAGTTTAGCAAATATATTTATAAAAATGTCTACAGACTAATTTTAGAATCAAATAAGTTTTGAAAATGCAAAAAAATTGTAATAATTAAATGAATCCGATTGGTTATAGAAAAAAATGTGTCGCGAAGTTTGCTACATTTTTTGACGAAATTTAGAAAGTTTACGACTATCGTCTTATATAGTAGCAATGAGCCGGGTCGTAGGTACTCCATTTTGGGTCAGAAAAGTGGAAGTTGGTAAAGTACACTCTTGAAATTAAACGTTTATTTCCAACATCGATATACCGTGGTCGTGTTGTCGTCGGAAGTTTCGGATATTGGCAGCTTCCGACGTTGTAACAACGTTTGCACGACCTTGTTGTGCTGCTTGGTGAATGAGTGTTTCGTATCTACTTATTGAAAACAATTTTTTCACCGATCTATTGTAGTGACTCGAAAATAAATTTTCAGCTTCAGCCGACTCCGCTGAGGCTTTTTTTTTATAAAAAAAATTTTCTTCTTGAGCTTCTGAGGGAAGTTGAATTTTCGGAATGATTGGTGCAATAAAACTGTTTTAAGAGATTGATAAGCCAGAGAGTGCTTGCAAATTGCACTTTAGAAGATTTACATTGCCTAGCGTGGAAAAAGATGCTAGAAGATCTAATAGACCAATATTCAAGAAGCACTGAACGCATTGAGGCTCTAAGAATGAGTGGGGCGGAAGATACGACAAAGTCAACACGAACCATTTTTTTTTTTTCAATTAAATAAGTTATGCTGTTTTTATTCCAACACAGCATCTCGTGTTATCTCAGGCTTAAAAATCCAGAATATTTAATTTATACTTAAGTAATTTAATATAATAATAAAAGAATATTTTTTTTTTACTTATCGATATTTTGATAAAGAAACGGCGAAAGTGACTTCTGTCCCATCCTGTACTTTTCATTGAAACTCAAACAATTATCATTGAGTTTTCTTCACTTTGTTTCCAAAATTTCAAAAATATTTTATAATCAACAAAAAGTCTACCTTTTTTTTCAACTCGGCAAATTGCTAATTCTTAACTATCGAAATCAAGAAAAATTTTATAGATTTTTCGTTAATTGGAGTCAAAAATCTTTTCGAAAGTTTTAGCAAATATAAAAAAAAATATTTTACTGATCTCTAATTAAAAAATTAAATTATTTTTCAACTATGTGAAATTAATTTAACTCCCACTGTTCAGCTAACGATACGGGTAGGAAAACAAATTTGGTGCAGCAAATTTGGGTCCAATGTACAAACGGGTAAGTGGCTCAAACAAGACACCAAATAAATACGACAAAAGCGATTGTTGTATGCGCGCGTCAATTGATACCGGTTTTCAATTAAATCAAAACTGGGTGGTTTTCAATTCAGATTTTTCTCCATAAAAAGCGCCAGCTGCTTTAAGACGCATACTGGCTGGCTTCTTTTGCTTTTGCAGCTGAAAACAAATGCAGCGACAAAATTACGATAAATATTCCCATGCGTCTGTAGCGCACATTTTTCCAAATAATTGAAGTGCTAATTCCATCTAGTGGGACAAGCACCATGGACAAGAGAAACAAAAAAAAAAATCAACTAAAGTGCGTGGTGTAAACCAATTGCACCATAGTCATCTTAAGATACAAATGCTACGCCACAGCATCTGCATCATATTCGACTTAACTTCTCTATCACTTACCGTTTTGGATATGGTATCCGTCTGTACTTGAAGGCATTTTCAACATCGCGCATTTTCATTCTGAATGCTGGCTTGTCGGTCGTTAGACTCATTTACAAGCAAATAAATTTATTTAAGTACCACAAGTACTCGTTACGAATATCTCACGTAACGTAAGGTAACTCACAATCAGAGTATCTGTTTTAATCTAACGCGACAATTGGTCAGTTTGGATGTTTGTTAACAATCTGTTCTATTTTTAACTGTTCTACTTAAAATTTTTCTTTTTTTTAACGATTCACTGACTGACTGTCTAACTCACTGAGCTGTATGGTCAGATGACTGGTTGGTTAGTTAGGAGTTTTATTGTGTAGATTGGAAATTTCTTATGAACAGAAATTCGTTGGTTCGGTTCACTTGAAATTTAGAACTTTTTTTTATTTTTTAAAAATTTTATAACTTTGCACCAGTTTGGAAAACCGAAAAAGATGAAGAGTTAAAGACCGTCTTCGGCTACTGTAGCAGAAGAAGCCAATGAAAGTTGGAGAACAACACGTCTTCAGCGCTTGATGAACGCGTCTTAACTGAATGTTCCTGTAAGTCTTTGACCGCCTTTTTGGCCAACTACTCTACTCTATACACGACTTGTTGTCGTCAAATATAGTCTGTTGTCTTTATGTCTATCGGTTAGAGCTGAAATTTAACTTTAAACCAACACAGCTGTGCACATGTTGCAGTTGTACTATGGGACGAAATGTGGTTAAAATTAAAATAAAAAAACTATAATGGGAATAGAACAATAAATCGAGGTTTTTTCATTGAAATTTTTGTCATTAATAAGCGAATTCTATTATTATAAATTTGATTTTAATATAAATGAAAAATTTTGTGCGTTTAAGGAAAAATACCTATATTCTAAAAATCCACAAATCTAAATTCAAAAATTTGAATATAATTTTTTTTTTTTTTTTTGTTATATCATCTATTATACACAAGACCTAGTCGTAAAACTTTAGAGATTAAGACCTTTTTTGCGACCGGATTAAGTGGAAGAGGTCTTAGTAAAATATGACATGCTGAAAATGGTGTCTTAAATCGAGGTTTTATTCACAATATATCGATTATGCTTTACATTGTTGAGATTAGTAAGCCTTTAAAATGAGATATCACACATTAAAGTTTGTTTACCAAGTTCAGAGATATTAGCACCGAATTCAGCTGTTTTCGCAAAAAAATTTTTTCCACACTTTGACCTAACAGCCCTGAAGACTTCGATTATTTAGAGAGTTGAAATTTGTGCTGTGGGGATATCTATCATGGTTAGGGTAGTTTGGGCAAAATCGGATGAAAATCGGAATCTTTTTCATACGTAATATTATTAAGAAATAGGAAATATGGATCTAAGAAAAAAAATACCTAGGTATATCGACTATAAGTAATTCCCCATTCAAGTTTAAACTTGGTTAAATTTCACTATGATAGACGTGGTCAACTTAAATCGATATTTTTTAAGAGTTTTGATAAAAAAAAAACTGATTACTTGCTGGCTTTAAGTAAACAATTACTTTAGAAATAAGGAAACTTATTCAGCAGAGTCTTCTGTAAAAGGCATTATCCTCCACTGAAAATTCGTCAAATTTAATATCTTTTTGAAATAAGATGCTGTAGGTGATTTTTCCTTGAAAATTGTAGTCATTTCCCCTTAAAAAAAAACACCCAATAATCAAAATAAAATATAAAAAAAAACGAAAAAAAGCTTTATAGTCAATAAAGCCGCCTTAATGCTTCTACGTATTTTTTTTTCTAAAAACAATTTATTGTAATTTTAGTGAAGTTTATTGAGCATTTGCCCCACTGCAATAGTTGACTTTCTTTCGTACGTTCGATGTTCGAACATTTTACCGCGCTCTTTTAAGCCGTTAGTTGTTGTGGTTGTTTTCATTTTTACTGACGTACTTTTTCTTTGATTTACCTCTTTCGTTTACTCAGCTGTTGCTAACCTACCATCAACATCGTTTGAGCCAACTGACGTGTCTTGTTGGCTTAAAGAACTTGCTAAGCAAAGAAATCAGCTTCACGCAGACAAAGTCAAACTCGTGTTGGATCTCTAACTGTGCAAAGTTGGTTCGTTACTCTCTTTTCATGGTTTTCTTCTGAGAGTAAGTACTCACAAAAGATCAGATACCGCTCGACGGCGAAAGGAGTTCGCCGTTTTTATTATAGTCACAGTAACTAAAGATATGAAGAAGTGCTTTGCCGTTAAAGTGAGAGGCATCTGAATTAATCTTCCAATTTTATTATGTTTGTGTATCTTCGTTTTCATTTTGCCTCTCTAATTTTTATTTTATAACACCGTTAAATGGAGTTTCATTTTCGATCAGTTGCACAGTCACTTATTCAACCAAAGCACTTCCTGATTTTCTCACCAGTCCGAATTTATTAGCTGAGTTTGTGATTTCGTAAATGCTTGTGGCCTACTCTGGTGTAACCCAATAAACTTGTTTTATGCTATGGATAATCTTAATTTGGTAAGGAGTTGATGCACAAAAATATGTTTGAAGATCCAACTTGTGCGGAATGACCAAAAAGCAGGTTGAAGATAACATATCTCGGCGAAGGCGTTTAAAGATAAAACGCTCATTGGAATAGATTGGATTTTTTACGTAAATGTAAAAGGTTTTTATTTGTTAACATCGGTACAATGTTGCAAAATGCCGGTTATTGACCATTCCAGCTTATGTTAATTTACTTTTGCCAACCATTGAAGCATCAGGTAGGCATTGCAAAATATAAGTACATGAGGACTGGTTAGTGCGTTTGTGTATTTTCGATTTTTCACTCACCCATCGTCAAATACTTTGGTATAATCATAGAGACTAAGTAAAGATCGCGATTCACATGTTAAAACAGACTCCCGTCTGACAAGGCGCGTTTGTATTGAGTTGAATTCTTTAGCAATGATTACAGTTTGAACATTTGACATTTTCTTCATAAGGACTGTCCCAGAAAAAAACTTACGTTTTGCTTTTCAGCCATAAAAAAATATCCAATAAATTTTTTGGTCTCTTTTCTTTTTTATTAATAATTGCAAGTGTTCATAATATAGATAACTAAAAACTAATTAACAATTTGTTTTCTATAAAAATTTCTTACTTTTTTCTTAAGGCCTCTCATTAAATTTTGCACAATTGTTTCATCGACACTTACGTCAGAAGTCTTGTAAATTTTGTGCACTTTTAACACTCCTTCGAAGAATTCTTTTCATTTAAGCGCAATATCACTCACTTGGGCGAAGTTCTGGGCAGTTGGGCGAATTTGCTATGTTTGGTACGAAATTGATATTTTTACATTGATACCGTGCCATCGTAGCTTTAGTGTAATGAGAGGTTGCATAATTAGGTCAGAGCATCATAGTACCCTCGTATGCACGAATAAATGGTAGAAGACGTTTTCGAGGCACTCGTTTATAAAGGATGTTTTTTTTAGAGGTTTGTTTTTCGAATAGAGATAAAACTGGCATTGTATGGTCAAATCTGGCAACTCTAATGTCATTTATGTTCAGTTTGGTTTGCCATTTCATTATGAACAGGTTGATAAAAGAACAACGCTTGCAAATCGTGCAAATTTATTTCGAAAATAATGGTTCAGTTCGCGAAGTTTACCGCAAGCTCCGTCCATTTTATGGTCGACATAATCGTCCATTAGAGCAATTAATTCGGTTAACCATGGATCGTTTTCGCACTACGTTTACTCTATGTGATAATACGCATCCGCAGAGACGTCGAACAGTGCGCACCGAACAAACAATTGCCGCTGTAGAGCAAAATGTTGAAGAGGACCCGAATGAATCGATTCGCCACCGTGCACAGCAATTGGAGCTTTGTCCATCAACTTTATGGAAGATTTTGCGCAAAGATCTTGGCTTGCGACCTTACAAGATCCAGCTTGTGCAAGAATTAAAGCCGCGAGACCATGCAATGCGTCGTGATTTTGGTGTATGGGCCGAAAATGAGATTGATCTCGATGCTGATTTTCATCGCAAAATTTTGTTCAGTGATGAGGCTCATTTTTGGTTGAATGGCTACGTCAACAAGCAAAATTGCCGCATTTGGAGTGAAGAGAATCCACATGAGACCCTTGAGACGCCATTACATCCACAAAAACTGACTGTTTGGTGTGCTCTATGGGCTGGTGGAGTCATTGGGCCATACTTCTTCCGAAATAATGCTGGAGAGTCAGTTACCGTTAATGGAGACCGGTATAGAGCCATGATAACCGACTATTTTGTTCCCGAATTGGATGGCATGAATGTGGATGAGTTGTGGTTCCAACAAGACGGCGCTACATGCCACACAGCGCACGTCACAATCGATTTATTGAAGGAAACATTCGATGAGCGCATAATTTCGCGGAATGGACCTGTCAATTGGCCACCAAGATCGTGTGATTTGACACCATTGGATTATTTTCTTTGGGGATATGTGAAGTCGCTCGTCTACGCCAACAAACCAGAAACGTTAGGGGACTTGGAAGCCAACATTCGTGGCGTTATTGCCGACATACGGCCCCAAATGCTCGAAAAAGTGGTTCAAAATTTGACCTGTAGAATTGGCTTTATTCGAGCCAGCCGCGGCGGCCACATGCCCGAAATCATATTTAAACATTAATGGCATAAAATTATCCTTCCAATAAAGCCAAATTGATGGACATTAAAACGATTTTCTTGTGTTTTATTTCAATTCGAAGCTCTATACCTCTAAAAAAAACATCCTTTATAACCTTTGGAATTGATTGTGCCTTGCGTTACAAAGAAGCTGCTTCTGAAACCACAGGTGCATATGGCCTGCCAAACCATAAAGTGCTTCGGAAATTTCGAAATATTCTCTTTAAATTTACGAGACACATGCCCCTCTTCAGTGACATATAATATTCGTGCCCAGGTAGCTGCTTAAAAACTACTTTAACATAACTTTTGTCGTCCATAACGCCAAAAATTTTGTCGGGTATCTTTTATACAATATTCGGGCTCGCATCTGAGCCATCAACTGCTTTACATCAGAACGGCCTGGTACTTTTAGAACTCTATATTTCTTCAGCTTACTTTTCTCCATTCTCTTTTGTACAGTAACTTTTGATGTACCTGCACTATCCGCTATATCTCGCAGTGAGGTGTTGGGATTTTGCCTGAAAAGACGCTTCACCTTCGCCGCTACCTATGGGTAAGAAAGTTCTGTTTTTTTTATAAATATCAGTAAAGACAGTTTTATCTGATGCACCAATTATTTTTGCTATAGCTAAATAATTTAATTCTGGATTTTGCAGGTACGAGTACATACATATGTGAACATAATCAGTTCGTGGAATTTTTCTTGATTGCTAGACATCTTAGTCGTTAGAAGTGCTATCTTTAAGTGCTATACATCATATCAAACGTCACTTTATATAGAACAAATACTCTGTCTTTTTAGAACTATAAGATTATCAGGTAGTGATAATCTTAAAAAATGAAAACGTAAGTTTTTTCTGGGACAGTCCTTACATTGGCGCGTGTGACTGTTCTGATTTGTCTGCATAAAAAACATTCAAGTTTCCCAAAAATTTGAGAGAAATCGAAAAACGCCACATTTAAATCAGGATCCAAAATGTTAGAGGAGACCATAGAAATTGAAATTTTGACCAATCGTTTAAAGATGACTTCCACAGCAGAGAGAGTATTGTGTTTATCAGTGATGCGGTTAAGTTCATTAGTCAAAAGTTGTTCAATTTCAAAACATCACTCTTCAGCGAACTTTCAACATACTTTCGTTCAGTTCAGTTTAATATTGATAACCTTTTATTAGGACCATTCCTGGACTAGTCAGAATTACTTAACCATACAAGACTTCCAGTCTATTTCTATAGTAAGTATAATACAGAGTAAAGCAATATAATTTCATTGCAGTTTAGCTCTTGATATTGCCAAAAAATTAGCACTCGTCGAATATTATCATAGATCATTGAAAAAGTTGAGTTGTTTTGAAAAGTACCGAATTTAATCAAGAAGGAGATGACAAAATTCGGTAAGTATCGCATAAGTCAATAAGCAATAAATCGAGTTGTATCGAAAAAAGTCGAAAGAAATCGAACAGTAACGAATAGTATTGAAAAACCAGGTAAACAATTAAAAGCACAGACTTGGTACTAAATTTCGTTTCTTGATTAAACATTGATAAAGTCAAATGTATTGAAAAAAGTTATAAAATTACATGAGTATCGAATAGAATTAATTAACTCGATATAATTCAAAATCCAATGCAAAAGTCGAAATTAATCAGAAAAGTGGATCAAAACAATAATACCGAATAACATCGAAAACCATCGAAGAAGTCGAAAATTATAGAATTGTATCGAAAAGGTTGATATAAGTCAAACTGTATGAAATAGTAGGGAAAAGCCCATAAAGGACTATCCTCGAACTAGATATTGGTAACAGATAAATTCTTTTCTACAGAGCCACGAATGACAAAAGACTTTGAATGATTTAATATATGCCCATCAATGTTCTTAGTAATGCCACTTCGTTTGTCAAAATCAGCTTAGTAGTTCAGGACCTAAGAGGAATAAAATTTTTAGAGATTTAGAGCTGCTTAGAAAAGAGTTTATAAAGTGTGTCTCGCGAGGCCACATGGGTAAAATAAAATTCAGTTAATTGCAGTACATAATAAGTTTTTTACTCGTTTTGATTTTTGAACAAAAGTTGGTACAATTATCATAGCAGATTTTAACTAAGTCACCTTTTTAGTAAACAAATATCGTGGATACGTTTGTTTCGTTTTAAAATGCCTACCCAATGCCTTATGCTAAATATAAGGCAGGTGGATATTTTTTGCTATTTTTAAAAATGAAAAATTGTGTATCCAAGCTTAAATTCATTTAAAGTATCATATGTCCTATGACACATGCAGGCACTGAAAAAACTCTATCTTCTCCCATTACCACGTAAGGCAGAAAAGAAGACGTTGGTTTGGCCTGTGTTTGCTAATATCAACAAACGTTTAATTGAATGTTTAAAATTTTTTGTTTATAGGAGAGGCGCCAAACCATTTTACTATATCGAAATAGAATATAGCCTATCCCACTTGATGCTTTATAGGCATTGTTTTGGTGGGAATATTTCTGAAATCGATTCAGAAAATCTAGAGCAACTTCTTACATATAAACAAACAAACTCACTATTTCTTTCGATATAGTAAGAGTAGATGTAGGTTTTATACATATATTTATAGCAGTTTAATATATTTATGTACTTTTAAAACAAAGAATGTTGATCTTTTTAAATGTTAAGACATCAAATTTTTCAAATACTTAAGTATTAGAGAGTCGTTTCTTAAGAAAAAGTAAAATTATAATTTTGGGGTTAAGAAAATAACTTTTTTTCCTGTTCGCTGTTCAGATAATTGCGCGTGTGCTAAATTTCAGTTGGTTGTTTTGAAACCTAAATATATGGAAGCTCGTTTTTTAGTATATAAAAATATATATTTTATAATGCATAATAAAAGAATTAGTTCACAATTCAGTTATTTAAATAAGACTTACTAAAAAAAATTGTTGGGGCGTATAAATAAGTTTCATAAAATGTAAAAAAAAAATTAAATTAAACAAATATGTTCCGAATTAACAGAAAACTTTTAATTAGGTGCGAGGGAAAACATACTACGTAGATAATTTTTCAAATGAACTTCTTCGCATAAGACTGTGAACACAGTTGTTCCACATCAAAAAGCAATTGCTCAAATAAACGACAAAATGGTTCTACAAAGTTCTGAACACAATAAACTCATGAAATATTTATTAATGATAAAATGATAAATAGCTGTAATTTTAAATATCTATCAATGTTAGATGAAACGTCGTATACAATGTATATAGTAAATATTTATTTGCACCAAATACTTTTTTTTTTATTATTTGGACAAATGTTACCAAAAGCGAAATGAAAAATAAAAAAAAATATTTTCTATTTATACATGTGCACGAAATTAAGAAAACGGAAAATATCTAGAACGTGCGTTAGTTCAAAATAATTAATGCTGTGGAATTTTTTCAGCATCAAAAAGACGCTCTCAATATCTTGTGACAGCAAATTGTCCATAGAATGTTCAAACGAAATTACATAATCATTATATACGATAGCAAAAAAAACTTAAAAGATCGAATTTTTAATTAGGAACTCATGCAGATATGTACAAAAATATTGTGACCCTTAGGGCAACACTTCTTTCAAGCTTAAAAAAAACACCGAAAAAAAAGAAGTAAATGACCGCGGGCTAATTTATCTTTCTGAATTCTTCTATTTCTCGCTAACATTTCTTTAATTTTTCTACTTGAGAGCCGGTTATAAATTTTTATGTATTCATTGACTTTTGCTTATAACCATTTTACCATAATTTTTCTGCCACAAACTGTTGACTTTTAAGCTTTGATCTTTTACTCGTTTGGTTGTTTAAATATCTACAATATGAATTTATAAATTAATCAGCTATGCGATCCGGCGTCGCTGATAACGAGATTTTCAAGACGTAGATTCTGTCTCTTGAAATGGATGGCTATGAGCTTAAGATCCTTTTAGTAGTTGGCTATGGCTATGAATTTGTAGTAGATGCATTGTAACCCATTTAGTTAATGTAACTGAAGCTACACAGTTGAAGACTCTGCATATTTCAAACTTCATTCGGCTGGCGAAATTATAAAAATATAAATTTAGGAATTTCGAAAATTCGTTTTTACTCAATATATTGAAGAATTTAAATGAAGAAAACAAAATTCAAATAGAATTAGAATAGAAAATTGTATATATTAGAATAGAAAAATATATATACTTATTCTTGATCAGCATCACCACCTGAGTCGATATAGACAAGACCGTATCCCTGTATGTCTGTTTGTGGAAATCACGATTACTAGGATACCAAACAAGCTAATTGAATGAGATTTGGTACACAATTCAGACCTTGAAACAAGCTTCTTGGGATTGGAAATTGACGAAAATGGTTCCGGAAACGCCTACCGCCCATACAAGTAAAATATTTAAAACGCCATGTTGAGAGTTATTTGATAAAGTGTAAAATTCTCAAAAATACTAGAAAACTTACGTAAGCTCTAAAAAAAAAGTTGGTGAATTTCAACGAGAGGGCGTGACACTTAACATGCAATCGAACTATTCAAAATGCGAACTATACAAATGCCACAGAATTATACATATAAGTTATTGGAACGAAATTTCACACAAATGAGATAAACAGTTTGGTCTGTTATCAAACAAAAATAAAGCAAATTTTGAGAAGGGGGCGTGGCACCTGCCACGCAAAACAAATGATACCAAAACGCTATACAGAGAGCATTATTGAAGGTTATGGCGCCATATCTCATACAAACAGTAGGAATGAAGTGGAAAAGTTCTGGACAAGAACAAGGCAAATTTTAACAAAATATCGCTGCACTTCCCATGCAAGCGAAATCTACAAAACGCTATAGGTACTGAGAGAATTATTTAAAGTAATGAAACTAAATTTCACAAAAATTGGAAAAAAAAATGCTTCGACATAGCATCAAAGGAAAAGTTGATGAATTTCAAATAGAGGGCATGGCAGCTTCCATGCAAAAAAAATTGAAAACGTTAAATAGAGAACTATTTGATAATATTGATAAATTCTACATAGGTATGTTTAGTCATACCAGCCATAAAAACTTAGGACTTAGGGGTACTTTTGCTGTAACCGCGGTGTAGGGTGTTTAATATTTTTTTTGCGAGGCCAAAGACCCTTACTTGCTCTATTTATAACGCAACTTTCGAATGAACTAACAAAATTTGAAAAATATTGTTTGTATCCGGACATGTAGCGGATTCGTAATAAGAAATAAAGGTCCTTGGCCCGTCAAGTTTCAGTTAGATATATTCCATTTTGAGTAGGACAATAAATCTTGTTCAAGGATACTCACTATTAACTTAAATAAGCTAAATACTTTTCAAACCTTTCAAATTGTCAGTGGCCGGTGACCTTGCATTTAATTTTTGCTTTAATTAATAATAAATCAAAAGTTTATTTACTTCTTTTATTATGAAAATAACTGTGTTAACTATGAGTAAAAGTTGTAATGTGTGGCATTATTTGCCTGAAAATCGCAATACAATATATGTGAATGACCGCTTTGTACTTTATTTTCGTTGCACCAGCTATCACATTGTAATTAATAATATCAAAAGCGTCATTATCCGTAAGGTATTACATTTTTACTTAGGCTAAAAATAAGTACAATGGTCCACCTTTTTTTAATTGTTTTCATTTGGATTAAAATTTTAAGCTTGAACTTAAAAATTTATTTCGAATATAAACTTGCAGCAGCAATTTATTGGATTTGCTGTGACAGCACTTCAGAGTGCAATAACAACAGCAACAACAATAAATGCAACAATAACAATTATGTCAAAGTGCTTGAATCAACAAATATGAAACACATTTTTACGTATGTAAACCGCATGTAAATACAATTAAAATACTACGAAATGTACGAAATAAAACAGAATAAAAAAAAAACAGACAAAAGCTTAAACAAAAGGCGACGAGGCAGCGAAATAAAAATGCAGCAAAAATTTGCAACACTATTGGTGCAGTGGCTCCCAAATATTAATTAAATTCACGGCCAATGAGACAAGCCAAACTCGTCGGAATTCAAATCGGATTAATAGAGCACAAAATAAGTGTAAGTGTTTAGTGCAATTAATGTATTAGACTCAAACCAATAATGTTATTAAAAATTGTGGATTGCATTAATTTTTTCCAAGGCTCTTCAAAGCAGAAAACTGTGTTTCTGAATTAGAACGTTTTAGTATGCAATAACATTTACATCGACTAGTCGTAAGAAAGATGAATTTTTTTGTAAATGGTTTCTTTGTAAATCAATGGATATGCCGATTTGTTATACAGTGGACGCCGCTTAGTAGATCCCCGGATAACAGGTCTCAAAAAACCCAATGAGGAAACTCATTAGAATATGCATCAAAATTTCCTGTTAAATGATTCTCGCTTATTTGATTTCCCAGCTCAATTAATCAGAAAAAATATTTCCCAAGTGGAAAATACATGTAAAGCTCCCATTTCAAGAGATCAGATGATGAAGAGGAAGAAACGACTGATAGGCTTCAAACCGTTAGCGAGCTACTTCGAAATATTCAAACCTTTCGCACATACTATCTTCCTCACAAGAAATATTTCAATGAATTACAAAATATGAATAGAGAAATCCTTACCAATAGACTGCAAATTGAAATGCAATCGTTCATAACTGATTTTTTTAAGCAGATTTAAGGAATACATAACGTCACTTAACATCCAAAAAGCCGTATCCACACTTTTTAGTTTTATACTGGAGAAGCAAAAACATATGCTTGAAAAATAGATTGTTATGTATTTCTCATGTAAAAGATTGCAAAATTTACTTTTTAAAAACGACTTTTTTACAAAAACTTACTGCATTTTCTGCTTTTTTGTTTTTTCATATGAATGGTTGTAGGAAACAAAAGGAAGATTTTTTCCACAATTTAGGAAGTCCACTTTTTCGTAGTTTCTACGAAATCACACAGAAACTCATATTTTGCGAAAAAAAAAAATCCATCTAACTAAAAGACTTTGAATAAAAACACTATAATGCACAAACATACTTTTTTTTGTGAAATGCTGACATACCTGAATTTATTGTTAATTTTATTTATTTCATCTTTAGTTCAATTTAAGTTCCTTTACTTAAAAAGTAAAAAAAAATAAAACCTTTTAATCAAATCTGAAAGATATTAATTAAGTTTTTTCTGGTTGTAATTTCGGGCTCTTAGCAAAATACACATCTACTTTTTTTCTATGCTTCATTGACTTATTCGATAAATTATCCGGGATTCTTTTAATTGATCCTTTGTATCGATAAAAGTTGACTAAGTTATATTGTTTTCATAAACAACTTATCGCCCCAATTGACACCAAATAGATGGTGACACATGTTGGCTATCGAAATAAAGAGCCTTTCCATAATATATAATAGCATTTTCATTTGCTCTTTGTAAATCAAAGGTGCATCGTGTTAAATTAAGAAAATTTTGCATTGCTAACATGGAAAAAGGTACGTTTTTCTTCCCGCAAAACTCCAAAACTAGAATAGATAGTACCAAATGCAAACCGAATTTGAAAAAAACAATAAATTCCCATTTGAAATACAAGCACAAAATTAAAACTTCAATCTCAAATTTCCATGTTTTTCACATATTTTTAAGCAGAGCGCAACTTAAGAAAATGCGCTGTGCGTCATCAAATTGTAATATCATACTAAATTCTTAACTGTTCTTTTAATTTTTATGGAATGTTGTTCAAATTTCGAATAAATCTTTTTTGTATGAAAACTCAGCAAATAAATCGACAACAACAAAACCAAAAGCATGTCCATCTACTCAAATAAGGTCAGCAATAGTTTCATAATAGGCGGTTTCAGCAATCTAAGATCACTTGTTTAGGCACCTTATGGGGGTATATATATGACATGTTCGTTGATAGTACGTACACGCTAGAATCAACAAAATGAAAAGCAATTGTGAAGCAAAATATTTTTACAATGAAAGATTAGTGGCTCATGACCATCTTCAATTAAGGCCAACAAAGTTCGATTTCTATTAATACTAAAATTTAAAGAAAATCTGAGAGGTATCCCTTGAATTAACTATTACCTTACTTTCCTTAAAAACTGCGATGTATGTATGTACATACGTCACAATTTTTCTATTATTTCCATTCAAGTTTGAACAAAAAGTTCAATATAAGTAGGTCCCATAATAGCATGGCGGAATGTTTTAATTTCCTGGAGAAGCATTTTAGTTGATTCTAGTCGCAAATAGCATTTTTGCTAGTTGTTGGTAAAAACTTATTGTCACGTCATAAAACAATAACGTTACTATTTTAAGCCCAAATAAATTTATTTTAACCAGCACCGTGAAAAAAGAATAAAGAAACAATTAAAATTTGACTAACTACCGTTGAAACTGTTTATTATTCTGAAAGGAAAAAGATTTTTGCATCTAATAATACACAAAACATATTGGTGAACATTCATAGACGTTTGATAAATTGCATCTAAAGATAGCAGCAGCTTTTGGCTGTACTTCGCATATTTTCAATTCCTTTTTTTTTTTCATTCAATTCAATTCTTTATTTAATAATCAACATATGTATAATAAAACAACAACTTTTACTTAATATATAAAAAAAAATACAATTTGATTAATAAAACTGCAATCTGTTGTTCAAAGTGAACAAGTGACGAAAGCAGCAATCCTAAGAAATAATCCAATATGTAATAAATTTCATGTAACAGTGGGGTCTTGTTGTAATTATCAAATTTGTTGCAGATGAAACAAAAGTTAATGTCAGAAAACAGTTTATAAAATACTACAGAGATATAATGTTATATATATATATATTAACATATTCATACAAAGCAGATAATAAATGAACAGATATGAATGAATTTTTTAAAGGGAGGTCAGGTGCCATAGGGTACTAGTTACATTTTTATATTTTTGAGAAAAACAAGTTATTAGTAAAAGTTCTTGAATTTCCAGTATATTGACATTTATATACAACGGTCATTCCTTAAATGAGAAGAAAATATAAAAAAAAGTTTCACAGTTAGTTTCAAATTACTTGATTTTTCGGCTCAATGAAGTTTATTTATTTAAATGCTCTTAACTGCACGAGTAACTCCATTGATTTTTTTTTTCAAATTTTTCGATTTTAAATGTCTTTTACCATTTTTTTAAGCAATGTTCTTATTAGATTTCTAGTTTCAAAAATTATTCGGGAATGTTGGAATAAAGAAATGTTCATGTTTTCAGTTATTTGTGCAGAAAAATATCTGAAAATGTTATTTTTACTTCTTTTCACACGGATAGCTAAAAACATGAATCGCAGTATCAGATTTAACCTAAAATAAGAGCCGTTTAATTTGCGAGTGGTGCAAGTCTCTCTCCTCTGAGAAGAAATAATTAAGTATTTATTTACCGTAACTTTTATGTAGAATAGCAAACTGAATCTAGCATAGCCGGTGTTGGATATATGTATGAGCTGCAGGATGCAAGCGATCCTCAAGCTAAACAAAATTATGAAAAAGGCGTCTCCGCGCCTATCTCCCTTTTCGTTGAGAAGAAATATTAAACAATAATTATAAAGTTCATTTCAAATTAATTAAGTAGGCGGCATACGGCCGCAGCTCAGGTGTTGCACCCACCAATATGTCCAACACCGGCTTTAGGGCAGCCTTCGGCCACGGTTTACTATGCTATATCCAACACCAGCTTTGCTAACACACTGACATTGGACAAGTTTTACATGAATGTTTTAATTGTAAGAAGAAACAAACGCCTCAGGCAAAAAAGTTTTCAACTTTATAATGATTATGTTAGTTATATGTAGTCTAACTAAGTCTAGCTTTTTTTTATGAAAAATAGCATTGCATGTTTTGTTGCTGTCTATAAATACATAGTTTTATACAAAATTTTTTTTTTGTTTTCCGAACAAAGGACTAATATGCAAAAATTTTAAGCGAATAAAGCATAATTTTAAAGCAAAAATATTCGGCTTTCTTAACATTTAAAAAAAGCTATAGGTTATTTTTGGAAAAAACGGGTTTTTAAAAAACTCGAAATTTCAGAAAAATCGAAAGGTTAAATTTGAAAGATTTATCTTACATTATAGTAGGTCATTAAATTATCTTTCTTATGACACCCACATTTGTTCCCAATCAGAGGTTTCCAACTTATATATTAGCAATTAAGTTTTTGAACTTATCTTGGTTTGACCCAAAGTATCATTACACACCTTGGCACTGAAATCCATGAACACGGTCAAAAGCTGTTTGAACACATCAAAAGAAAGGGATTTTTCTTCTTTACCAACAAGCTTAAATGTTTGGTATAGGACCAATGGAAAGAATTTAAAAGATTTTGTACCTTTATTTGAAATGAAAAGTTTTTCATTTTCTGCTGACTTTGATGGTGGGGCTCCGCTGTCGGCGCAGCGTTTGGTGAACGCTGCTGCTGTGGTGGCGATGGCTTGTTACCTGCTATTGGTATGGTGATGCTACTGATTAATGTTCTGAATTACTATAAGTAATCATTTAGTTTTTTTTTAAGTTAATTTACATAAGGAATGTATTTAAAAAAAAAAACACTTTACTTTCACAAGATTCGATTTTCATATTTTCCACTTTTATCCGAAGTCTAAGTTTAATTCAAAATAGTTTGAGATTGTTTTACACTAGATTTCATTTTAAAGTTAGTTTTTAGTTAATTTTACACTTTGTTTTAATCAAAATTAAATAAAAGAATTAAATTCCCGCTAAAAAACATAGAATAGTTTACTTGATGGTTCTTTAACGAGTGAACAAATGTCATTGAGCTGTCATCCATCTTTTCTCCTTGGAGTAAGGGAGAAAGTCATAGTCTCGTGAGGTGTTTGCATTAAGTATACACAAACATGCACAGACACATTGTAGAAATTTGTGCAAGCCAGATGTTGTGCAGTGCTTGCATCGTTTTGACCAATGTTGTACAACCGAATTCGGTGTTGGTTCTAGGATTCGATGAAAATAAACAAAAAAATTAATTTATAAAACAAGCCAATGAAATCGTTCATTAGCCAGTCTTGTAATACTTATTTTCTTATATGCGACTTACCGCAAATACTCTTATGCATAGTGGGGTGGCTAAGTAGTCGGGATTGACCCGACCCGAAATATTTCTGTATGACAAGATTTTGACCCACCTTTCAGAGTTTTCAAATTACTACTGACCACCTCGAGAAAATACTGCTTTTATTGAAAGTTTTAAATTAATAATACAGTATTTATAAGAAACTTTAAAACGGTAGAACGTGGGTCATATTTTGTCATACAGAAATTTTTGAGGCATGAAATCGATGTTTTCATCTCCTCTACAACATTGATCTCAACATATTTTTCTACTTGTGGCTTACTTTCCGAGTTATTGAGCGTTACTTTCTTCGTGGGTCTTTCACAACCAGGCCTACCAGGATTTTTGGCTGGAACTCTTATTTCGATTATCAGTTATACCATCAATTACAAAAATATCTAAGCGGGAGGAAATGACTATAAAAAATACAACGCTACCTCCCGGACTATAAGCTTCACGAATATTCCTACAATAGCGAATGTCTTAGATCACTTGCTTTTGAATTTTCGATTTGTTGCTGCTTTTAGTTAGCTCGCTTTAGTATCCTTTGTTCGATCTTCCATTCTGTCCTTCCAAGTCACTTTCAAAGGTATCACGAGTAAACTCTAGCAAAAGCCAAGCGAACAAAATCACAAAATTTATGTTCCGCGATTAAAAATGCTACCTTAGTTGTTTCGAAACTTTTTAAGTTTCTTTAGCTTTGAAATTTTTGTTAAATAATTTTAGGAATGTTAGAGCCCTTTGCCTGGATTAAGTCGAAAACTTTATCATTATTATATTAATATCTACGTTATTAATTTTTTAGTCTGATATTTCCTATGAAAACCCTTAATATGTTTACTAACTAACTCTTGGATAAGATCGTGATCAATCGGAATGATCTCAAATATATACAAAGTTTGCTATGCTTTTTCGCAAAAATTACATTTCATATACGTTGAAACTTTGACAATTTTGTTTGGAGATAAAATCTTTTCAAAAAAATATTCAGGTAGTTTCACCACTTTCGTTCAAAGTTGGCATTAAATTTTTTTATATTGAAATATGGTTTGGTATCTTCTTGATGGTCATCAGTTGCAATCTGTGAAATTATAGACAAAAACTGTCGAATCATTTTTATTTAATAGTTTTTGGTGTGGACTTACCAAGAGAATGGAGTTTTACTGATGTAAAAGTTATACACAACATATTCTTAATATAAGAACGACTGTAATAAGAGTTATAAGCGTTGAGATGACAATAGCGCGAAAAACATATAAAAAGTCCATTACGATAAAAGTCTAATCGAAATTTTATATTTTGTTTATTTTTTGATAAAAAAAACTTTACTTATTTTTTTATGTCAAATTAAAGTAAATTTTTCAGATGGAGTTATTTTAACAAGTTGAAAATTTCCATATCTACACCCGAAAAAAATGCATGGAAAATTTGTATGTGAAAAGATTTTCATAATTTATTTATGGTTTTTTGGGCAGTTTCAGTCTTTTTAAACCAGGCGTGTTCCTTTTAACTAATGAGTGTGCAATCTCCCCATACAATTGCTTTTCGATACCGATTTTTTTATCGTTTTATCTAGGCTCTATGCTGACCAAGAGGCAATATTAATATTTTATGTAGCAATATCCTGATCATTCGATGAGAGAATTCCAAGTCCAGCTAGCTATTGCAATAATCTGTAATTATACCGGTTATAGTCCATAAAAGGATAATTACAAACACTTTAGAGTGTACACATCACAAGCGTGCATAATGGGTCTAACCAAACCCATTGTATATTATATGAAAAATGGTGCGATTTGAACATTTTGGTTTGCATCTTTTATTTTCTTTGTAATTCAAATAGAATTTGAGCAATCCCGATTAATATCCAAAAATTTGGAAGGATGTAGCTGAAAAAGAATTAGATACTTTTGGCAACTAATGTTTCATACAATAAAATGAATATTCAGAAGTTATGTGGCCTTCAGATGGCTTGTCTATGTTCCAAAAAAAATGTTGAAGAGGTTGAATAAGTCGAAAATAATGTGAACAGGTTAAAAAATGTTGAAAAGTGTTGGAAAAAACTGAAAATGTCAAAAGAGTATGGGAAATGTTGAAAAAAATAGAATAGACATGAAAAACACGAAATATGTCACGCCCACTTTTCCAATTCCGCCCACTTTTCCAATTCCGCCCACTTTTGTTTCAATAAATGACATTCGTGATTGACATGCACAAACCAAATTTTAGCACAATAGCTTGTATAGTTTGCGATATGCGCAGTAATTATTCTTAAAATATAGGGCGGTGACACACCCACTGGTACAATCCAGTCAGATTTTGGTCCACAAATAGCCTTCCAAAAACAAACCTCTTACACCAAATTTCAGAATGATTGCTCATTTATTTCGATAGTTATGCCACTTAAGGTATTTTAATTGTATGGGAGGTGCCACGCCCACTGTTGCTATTTCAAACGCTTTTGATTCATATGTACCTAATACCCAGTAAGCCACTTACATCAAATTTCAGATCAATTGCACCAATAGTTCACTTAAAATAGCACTTACAACTTTATGCTAATGAGGGAGGTGACACGCCCACTGATGCAATCTTGTCAAGATTCATTGAATTTAAAAGCGTATAGTAACCGGCACCTCTACACAAAATTTTATGAAGATTACTCTCATAGCACACTATCTATAGCATTAAACGTATTTTGCTTATATGCGAGGTGCCACACCCACCGGCACCATAGTACCAAAATTTTGCAAGAAGAAACCTTTTAGCGAGTATATCTGCCATTTTAAATTTCATAGCGATTGCTTTGTTAGTTCTCTTTTTATAACGTTTATAAATATTGCAGGCTGTGCCACGCCCTTCAACAAAATTTTCCAGAATATTGAATAAACTTGTATGGATGACTACTTTCAGTGCCAATTTGGAGTTATACGAAATCCAAATTTTCAATTGCTAAAAAGTGCCACGCCCACTTTTACAATTACGTCCACTTTATGCGCAATTCAAGATTTATAAGATCTGTATTCGTGTACCAAATTTCATCACAATATCTTGCACGGTTTACGAGCTATGGCGTTATAAAAGTTAAAATTAAGGGCTGTGCCACGCCCCTTTAAGAGTCTTTGCAAACTTCAAACCTAGCCTAATCTTAATTTTGTTCTCATCTTCACCAAATCACCAAGTTTCATCAAAATTGCAGCAACTTTTTTCAAAATGTACTTGAGTATATTTACATAGAGTATGGGCGGAAGGCGTGGCCGTGAACCGATTTCGCCAATTTTTATATGCTAGCAGCTTGCAAGCAGGTTTGAACTGTGTGCCAAATTTCATTAAGTTAGCTTGCTTAGTTTTCTCGTAAACCTGATTTCAACAGAGAGACAGACAGACAGACAGACAGACAGACAGACAGACAGACAGACAGACAGACAGACAGACAGACAGACAGACAGACAGACAGACAGACAGACAGACAGACAGACAGACAGACAGACAGACAGACAGACAGACAGACAGACAGACAGACAGACAGACAGACAGACAGACAGACAGACAGACAGACAGACAGACAGACAGACAGACAGACAGACAGACAGACAGACAGACAGACAGACAGACAGACAGACAGACAGACAGACAGACAGACAGACAGACAGACAGACAGACAGACAGACAGACAGACAGACAGACAGACAGACAGACAGACAGACAGACAGACAGACAGACAGACAGACAGACAGACAGACAGACAGACAGACAGACAGACAGACAGACAGACAGACAGACAGACAGACAGACAGACAGACAGACAGACAGACAGACAGACAGACAGACAGACAGACAGACAGACAGACAGACAGACAGACAGACAGACAGACAGACAGACAGACAGACAGACAGACAGACAGACAGACAGACAGACAGACACAGCTATATCGACTCAGGTGGTGACGCTGATCAAGAATATATATACTTTTCCATACCTGCCACGCCCCCTTCTATGCGTTACAAACGGAATGACAAAGTGAATATACCCTCTGTGTAGGGTATAAAAATGCGGAATGAAAATTTCGCGGGCATGAGTTTCCGAATTTAAAACTTTTAGTGATATTTCGATTTTACACAACTAATGAAAACTTATTTGTCTCTCAACTTTTCTCATTTCACAACATATAATCAGAGGCGATAAGCTTTCGAAACTTTTTAAGCCCAAAAAATCATTGCCGGAGAGATTAGACCCCGTTCCGGCCGAACAAATCAATTACATTTTTTAAGTGCAATTTTGAGTTGATAGCTCTAAGTTAGCACAGTTTGCTAAAAGTATCATCGAATAAAAATTATAAAATTGATTTTATACTAAAACACAAATTCCCATTCTTTCGAAGTGCATTTAATGTCAGTTATCGTATATTTTCATACATTTTCCAGCTATTGCAGTATGTTGGATTTGAAATTAGAAACTTAGTGAAATTCATGTTTATTCAAGTGTAGAACTATGCTTGGTTATATAATTGAGCCTTCCGACGAAATCTCTAAATTAAAAAAAAATGTTTCATTTGGTTACATGGAATATCTTGTAGTTTAACTTACCAGCCAGCGGTTTGAGATTATAAAAGAGCAGTTCTCGCTATGAGGACTACAACTATTAGCGTTATAATTGTTGACATAACAATGGCACGAAAAATATACAAGAAATCCATTATGATAATATGCAAGAAATCTTTTTAGAAATTCTCGTTTTGTTCATTAGAAACTTCAACTTTTTATGAAAGGAATTATTTCAAATTTATTTGTTGTCAAAGAAATCTTTGCTCGAGCTCTAATGTTCAGTACTTTTTGATATATGCCGATAGCAAGTACAGTAAGAAAGGCAATGAGCGCCAGAGCTATAGTATCGTAGCTAAATTTTTTTTCTGAGTAGTCATGTCCTAGTGTGAAAGGATTGCCTGTGCAATCGAGTGCAAGTAAGAGATTGAGTTTACCATAAGTCTTTTATGATATGTCTTTTGTACTGAAAGACAGATGTTCTCTCAGCTTATGTTCAGCGTCTGGTGGAACGCTATAAAGATCATAGCATCTGAAAATTATTAATATGATTATAATAATGTCCCGTTGGTAATATTAAAAAATCAGATTTGATATGGCGGTCATAAGCTCATAGTCCACAAAAGAATTAAACGATCATAACTATGCTAAGAGTTAACTTTAAAATTTGAGAAATTTAGAATTATGTAGAGTTAAATGAAGATCCTTCATAAAAGTTATCTTAGCTACAGGGCTTTTAAGCTTGAGTTTGGACATTAGTTTAGTAGTTAACTGTAAGTACTGTTTCGCCCATTTTTGTACCGGGGATATGTATCATGTAGTACGTACAAAGAGCTATCATACTAAATTTCAAAACGAATCACTTTTGATTCAGTAATTGATTATTGTAGTCGGCACTCGCCTACCAAATTTCATTTGAACATCTAGCGTATTCGGCGTGATATGATGCAATATAGTTTTTGAATTCAGGACAGTTCCAAATTCAGCTAATGGTCTTAAGAAAACCTAGTCCGTTCTAAATTTCATTATAATATGAGCCAATTTCCAAGCATTTATACACAACTTTAGCTCATTTAACCCTTCTACAGTGTTTGGGTCAAAATGACTCAATTCTTGTTTTCCATTGTCCAATTTATTTGACCAATTTTAAGAATTTTCACTCAGTAAGAGTTTTACTCAAAATTGAAGGTTTAAAAGAATAAATGTGATAAAACGTGAAATTTGAACCAAATCTGTTTTTATCACTGACGCAAAAACTAAGGAAATTTCTTTAGAAATAATTTCCTTTGGCTTTGATGGGTAAAATCACTAAAGTGGAACCTCTTTAAGTTGAACCTCGATAAGTCGAAAACGTCCCAAGCTCGAAAAAATTATATGTTCTTTTCCCTTCAAGCCCCAAAACCTCCATTGCTCAAAATCTGTTCGCTCTATAAGTCGAAATATTTAGTAAGTTCAGTACATTTTTTCCCTCTTTAACTCGAAAAAATAAATTTGACCTCTGCATCTCGAACAAAGCCATGTTTGATTTTACAACCCTTACAAATCGTTGAAATGAATTACCTCTATAGCTCCAAGGAAAATAAGATTCCGACTTTAAGAGTATGCCGACAATTTACATAATTATTTCTTAGAAATCAATGTAAAAGGCTACTTATATGTACAATAAAGCAATTCTATGAAATGATAGAGGAATTAATGAACATGTAATTTCATTCGCACTTTAAACGAAGTTACTTTATTGTTGTCGATTGAAAAATTATCAGAAGTAGTTTGGTCCTACTGCAATTAACACCAATTAACAGCAAAAAATGATTGCTGTGAATCGTAAATTAAAAGCTTTGAGTTTCGCTGAAAAGTTAGAAATGCTCGAAGCTGTAAAGAGCTGTCAAAAGAAGAAAGATGTTGCGGAAAAATTTGGTCTACCAATGACTACTCTGTCAACAATAATAAAAAACGAAGCAGACATCATAAAAAAATTTAAAATGGTCACAATTTGTTCTGCAAAATTTTACGTATCATTTAACTTGCAAATAAAAATGTTTTATGCCTCTATAGCTACGATATTTATTTATTTCATAGCTCTAACTCAAAATTAGTTGGAGTTAATCTTAGCCTCTACAAGTCGAACATTTCCTGACGAAATGCGGTCCATAAATCGAAAACTCTATATTTCGAAATTTTTGGCATCTCCTTTCAAGTTCGACTTACAGTGGTTCTACTGTATAACCAAATTACAGTTTAACTACGCACGATAATTCTAGGAAAACCATAAAATTTATAAATATCTGCTATTGAATCATAAGCTAATATGCGATATATCAATGATTGATATCTTTTGCAAAATTGTGAATTTGCTTTCTTTGAAAGATCCATAATTAATGTGCATTTTTCTTAAGTGTTTTTTCTAAATATTTTATATTTCGGACGAAAACATCTAAGCGATTCCTATAAGAGGCATAATACAACTGAAGTTACTTATAATTTTTATAATAATTCTTTTAAGTGATATAACTGAAATCTGCTTTGTTGTGATTTTTTTTGATCTGACTTTGAAACTGCGACTTAAAAATCGATTCTCGTAAGCAGTTACCTGAAACTGAGAGATAACTGGTTGGATCAAAGTTCGCTAACCTTTGCTTAATATGCATACAATAGAGAAGACCTAAGTAAATAATTGATTTTTTTTTTTGTTAAGTTTTTGTGTTATGTTAATTTCGCAAAAGAATTTCAAGTTGAAGTTCAGACAAACCAATAAAAGAGTGGTCAATAGCAAAGTTAGCAGTAGTCAACAAATTTTGGAGAAAAAAAATTAAAACGTAAAAACTCACAACCCATATGTTGTCATTTTTCACTTTTCAAATTGTTACGTATTGCTGAGTTGGAACAAATCTTATGCATAGGTAATTGCTACTTAAATTAATGATTTGTTAGTCAGTCACAGTTATATGTACGAGATTTTATCAATAAAAAATGGGTGTGGCAATAAGAGCGCTGTATTTACATTGTTTTTGTGATTAACACATTGTCTATTCGAAAAGTTGCAACTTCATTTTATAACATTGTAAAGAACAAATGTTTCAATTAATTATTGAATAAAAGGTCATACGAACACGCCCCACAGCTTTGCCGTAAGACTCTTGTTCTTTTGATATTGTTGCATAATTGTGGCGCGATCGTAACATAAATATGTAAAAGCTTCTCTTTAGATTCAGAAAATGTTTGAGGCTTTAAAAGACAAGAAAGAAAAAATTCGCATGCCATGGAATGACTCGATCTTGGTGACCAAAATCGAACTGAATTTTTAGAATTTACACGACCTCGACAATATTAATGAACACTTAATGGCAGATTTTCAAAGCGTTTTCATTCAAACTTAGTACGCTCTAATCTAGTAAAATTTGAGCAAGCAAATTTCGCTTGAACTCTTAATGAAAGCTAACCCCTAATATTGAGTAATTTTGCTATAAGTTTATATCTTAAAGATAATTTTTTAAAAGTTATTTATTTATTCTCACCTAAGCTTGTTGTATTTGTTTTAATTTGTTATAAGTACTGGGTGTTCAATAAAATAAAATACTCCGAAATATTATGTCTAAAGGTATGTTTTGATTTTATGTTTAACTTTAAAGCCCTCCGCTGGAAATGAGAAAAGTAACAGTACCCAACACTGGTTCCCATTACTGGTGTATGCAAGCCTAAGCCTAAAAGCTTCCCACAAATATCGTCGCGCTCATTAATTTGCAGAACATCTCCTTTTATCCGGTGTTTGCGCCGAAAATGATATACGTGAACTTGCATTTTTACTGAGCTATTTCTCTTCGTGTTGTCATCTAGATTCATAATATTAAGAGATGCAAAAATTTATTCGTATAGGGCTTTGTAAAGCAATATCAATGTTCAGATTTCATACTGCAAACAAACGAGTTGAAGTTGTGTATGATGTTTTTGAAAAATGTTTTTTAATTGGGCATGTTGCATAAATTCACTTAGTCTCACGATCTCGTTTACCTTCTCCTGATCGTGAACGTCTCCAAATATGTCACATGACTTTCGTATTTATCTATGTACGCAATAGTTCTTTATATTGATACACAACAACACACAGGTGTTGCCAACTACTCTGGCTGCGAAAATAAATAACATATTTTTTAACATTTTTTTCTGCATTTATATTTTTTTCAATATTTCAGTTACTATTTGATTCAGTGCATCATTCAATAAATACAAATCAAAATACAATACATAGAAAATCAACAGAAAAATATTTTTGTTACATTTTTTGAATAACAAATTCATGAAACAGAAAAATGTCCAATAACAACATATTGACTGATTTTAAAAATTGTGTTTTCTCATATTTTATTTACAAAGTACAAACTTGTAGATAAAAAAAAAGTTTATGGCAAAATATGACAGATTTATTTTTTGTATTTTTTGTATAACTTGAAATTTTGAGATGTTTATAATGTCCAAATGCGTATGCATATGCACAATACGTTCGACAAGTTGGCACAGTTTTGATGATAAATCGTTTCACATTTTTTCATAATTTTTGGTGAAAACTTAGAGAAGGAAACTAAAATGAGTTTATGTACCTATTAGTTTGGCTTGACATACATAAAAAAATATAAGGCAAATGAAAGAATTACTCATTTTTTGACTTAAATACTATTTTTGTGGGAATCAAGTGTAATTAATGAACAACGATTTTATATGGAAAAGTCGATATTGCGAAAGAAAGAAAGAGAAGTGAAGAAAGTCTCATTTAATTTTTATTCTACAGGATATTTCAATGATACAAAATTTGTTCAGAAGCTCAAAAAAATTATGGTAAAGCGCTTGATTTGGCTTAAAATCAAACAAAAAAACATTTTTGGACTATCCTGAAGGAGTTGTATGTTCTCAAAGAGGTTACTAATAGCAACAAATGTTTCTGATATCATTGATAGAGCAGTACTATTTCTTGGAGTCGATTCTGGTGCTAAGGATATATCGCAACTAAGGAAGAAATCAGCCCTCTCTCTTTTTAAATATCACTTTAGATACAGATTGCATTCTTACCAATTGGGGAAACAAGCGAGGGTAATTGCGATCTTTTGGTTGAGCGAAATAAACATCTTTTTGCATCTTCAACTAAATAAGTTGATACGATGTTCCATATTAGGGCCTATGTGGGTATCTTACATGCCTCGTGAATTACCAGAAGCTTTGCCTAAAAGATGCTGTTGTCGTCAGGCAGACAAAACTATGATATTAAGGTTTGTCCAGAACACTCTCCCTCTAACTCAATTGTTTAACTTTAAGCTGCAAGTGAAGACTGTCATGCTGAGTTTTTTTACTACTCCATACAGTTCTTCCTAAAACCAGCCTATTGCGGTTCTCTCTGGAACTTTGTCACCAACGTTATTTTCAATGAGTAGCTGATGGAAAAATAACAAACTATTAACGGGCAAATATTAATTAGAAGACACCTGGGAAGTTGCTACCAGTAAAATGGCTACAGAACTCTCCATGCAGCTGCTACTGCACTTAAGAAAGCACGGGTAAAGGTACAATAAGAAATCTGGCGAAAAACTATAGGAAAATACTCAATGTTCTCCTAGAGTTCAAAACATCAAAAAAAAAAAAAAAACTTTAAGCCACCTTCATTCAAAAAGAACACTTGGTTCCTCAAACTTTATAAGAATATTTCCAAAAAATTTAAATAAAATTTTCTTTTTGCATTAATTTGAATAATTTGTATAAAGTGCGCGTTTCTATAACGAATTAATTTACAATCTTATAATTTTATATTTATCTTTCCAATTTGATGATCTAATTCAAATATATTCATGCATAAGCGTTAAAATGCATCCAACCAGCACAGCGGTCTGTATTTTATAACTTACTCGTATTTATCTATGTACGCAGTTACAACTTGAAATTACATCATCTGACTCGTATATGCGGTAAAGTTTGTATAGCGTTCCTAAAAAAAAAATGTTTTTCTTCGAAAGTGTAGTACAATTTGGTATCAATTAATAGCTCAAAGGTATTCTGTCAATTCTGTGAAATTTTTAAAATAGCCCCAGCTTGAAATATTGATGTGTTATCAAGGTCATATAAGAAAGAAAAGAGTTCCTTAAATCACGCGTTTGATTTCTACACTGAAGGAAACGAAACATGATTTTTTCAAACAGACGGGCGGGTTAGTATATTTGTAGCGGATTTTTTTGTGTTTCAATATTTTTAACAATGGAATTTATAAATTTAACAGGAAATTACTAACTACAATCTGAAATGTATCTAAATTTGAAAGCAAATAAGTAATAACGAATCATAAGACATTTTTAGATTTAATTGTAATGAAAGTGTTGCATACTTTTCGGCTTAGTTATAAATTATTGCTTTCAGTCGAATTTAATTTGCGTTTGTATGTAATGAAATCTGAATAATGTTTTATGATTCGATGTTACTTTTGTGCTTTAAGAATCGTATATAAACGACATCATACATGAATATATAGTAAAGAACTGGGAATACTCTAGACTGACTCTCTGGCGCCCGTGTATGGCGCACTAGAATAGAAATTAAGGTTATTAGTCCAACAAAGTAAATCCACCCCCGATGATGGGTGGGTTAGTTACTACTGGGGGGAGAACTAGTAAATGAACATGAAAAGTTCAGAATATTCCATATTGAAAAATCGCTTTTAAAAAGATTGGAAACTGAAGTTGGTAAGAGGGAGGAAGAAGAAGAAGGGTGGTAATCGGTAGATGGAATAATAATAAGTATTTGGGGTCTTAGAGGTTCATAAAAAAACGGAAAAAAAGGCAATTTTTTTTGTTTACTTTAGTTTTTGAAATTCCTTGCAATATCCTAGTCAATTTAAATAGATTCCTGGTTAATATTATTACAAGCCTCAATTGAGTTTAACCATAAATAGCTTTGAATTAAATAGATGCATTTTTGTTATTTTCCGTCAAATTTCTAGATTTTATCTTGGCACTAAAATATTACGTCTCCTAGTTGAATTAACCAGCTATTAGTTGCTTTTTTTTCTCAGTGTAGTAGTTTCCAAATGATTTGAAGGGAAAGAGGGTTATAAGAATACTATTTTGCGTAGATAACGAATGCAGTTAAAGTCAAACTTGACAATTCCAAAATCACGATTTCGAGGAATGAAGTTGAAGCTGCCAACATAATAAATGTATTGAAATTATAGATATTACGCTAAAAAATACAAATAGATATCAGAGGCGTCAATTCAGCAGGGCTGGGGAGGGCATTGGCCCCCCAAGGATCTGATACTAAATATATTTCATTACATTAATTCAATAAACCCATCTTATAGTGGTGGAATTATAATTCTCGGCCCCCCCCCCCCCTAAGGTTTGGTGAAGTAACGCTACTGATAGATATAAAACATAAATCAATTTATCATTTGCATGTTTTTCTTAAACCAACCGTCAAACTTTCGTTAGGAACAATTCGATAGAACGTTTCTCCGAAATTGATCATGTTAGAGGTCTTATCATTAAGGTACTAATTCAAACCAAATAATACTACAAATCTGACGAATTCAGTTAAGAAAAAACTTTTTTAGAGGTAACGCTATGTAAAAATCACCACATATGGAAAGTCAATTCGTACGCTAGTTGGATCTCATGAGTTAAGTTTCTTGATTTTTTGGGATTTCATTTCTAACATGAATTTTTATTATTAAACTTTTATTCTTAATTATACATAATCTAGGCGTAGTTAATTTTATTTTTCTCTATATTATGTTTTATTCGGCATATTCTTTTTGTTTTTTTTAAACTTTTTTGTATTTTTTGTTATTTCTTATCAATTTCCGCTAGAGTTAAAATTTTGTTTACTATTTGTCATTATATTTCCGTTTTTTTTGTATAATTCGCCGTTGCTTTTGACAAATGCAATCGTTCCATAAAAAAGGATACATCTCGCACACAATTCAGAGTCTCCCGTAACTTAATTTAATGTCTGCTACCCTAATTACATAGGAATGAATTGTATGTTTTTTTTTTCTTCACTTTTTCTAATTATTCATCGATATTCTATGCACTTTTTATTATTTAATTTAAATATATCTATATTGGTTTGAATAATTTTGTTGTTGTTTTTGTTTGCTTGCAATTTGCAATAATTGATTAGATTTTCCTTAAAGTTCCATCAACCGTCTGGAATGTCTCTGCCTGTGTCTGTGTCTGTGTCTGTGTCGTCGTCGTTGTCATCGTATGTACTCTAATAAACTTTCTTATAATTTGTCTAAATTATATTTAATTGCATTCTTAAGTTGTTCGTTTTTTGCTCTTTGTAGTCGAGTCATTTTCACATTTTATTGGGTTGACGGCAGACGCACACAGTTGTAGCTGGAAACTTTAGGCGCCGCTACTCAAAGACGCCATTATCTGCGTATTTTTCGCTGCAATGGATGAGCGTACATTGGGTAACTGTACGGAGAGCATACTCGCCATGCAAAGTGTCTTAAAAAATAGCAGTAGGTATGCAGTAAATTGTAGGAGGGGTGATTGCGTAAATTAATTAACAAACGAGTCTTTAATGGGTCTTAAATGCTGCCGCACACACACTTTCGGAATTCAAAGGCAGTATGGCGGTGTTGAAATAGAATCACTTAATTTTGCACTTTGTGAGGTTTTTAAGCGTATCAAGCGCAAAAAAAAATATAAAACGGATATTCCTGCCGGAATTAGGCATGTTTTAAGGTGGCTATAGAAAATTGAACTTTATAAGATTAAAAGGATACATTTTCAGAAATGAAAGTAACTTGAAAGTTTTTTTAAAACAGACGTATACCTATGCAAGAGCTATTCAAGTTCAAAAGTAACAAATTTCGTTTTCATTTCGCTTTTTTTTAACTAGAATGAACTGAACCTGAGCAAGTTATTTTCAATACGAAATGGTATATTCGCAAAAAAACCATTTAAAAGCTCTGACCTCAAAGTCAAATGGAATTTACTTAATAAACTGTATTATTACCACAGGTTCCTGATATCAATCCAATAGAACATCTGTGGTCTTATCTGGCAAATAGTGTCAGGAAGCAACACATTTCATCCAAACCTAAACCCAAGATAGTGCTTCAAAAGAAATGGGACAAAATAAGCACTGATTATTGCCAAAAATGATTGAGTTAAGGCTTAATATCTTGATTTTGAGAGTATGTACATAAGTAAAACCAGTACGATACTAATACTTTTGTGAGTAAGTGTATATCAAAATTATACGCATCGGTTCACATTTATTGGAGATATGGAAAACCATATGATAATGAGATCCATCCATATATCTGACTCTCCATTTAGTGCAAAATAATCTGAATTGAATCACCCTGTATATACATAAGTCTGTGTCTAGTTCCGAATCTAAAATCTTCTGTTCTCTGCATTTTGCATTTGTAATTTGATTAAGCTATGTATAAAAACGAATAAATTTTATTCAGTGAGCTTTTTTTTATTGGAAAGTACAATTCTTCCGTTTAGAGGTGGAGCACTATTTCATTCAAATGACTTCTTCAGCTGACCTTACAGCATCCCATATGATAAGCCCAATTTTTCATTACATTTTCGAATGTATGGAGCTCTATTGCAACGATGACTGCAACTATTTCATCCATAAGAGCCTTAATCGATGCTGAATGGTTAGCGCAACACGGCTCCCTACGAATGATAGTCCGACGGAGTTACCTTGTAGCTTCGCGGTGGTCAATGCATATCACCAAAGCGGCTAACAACGCGACTTTCAAGCTTCCCAAGCAAATGGTCGGTTGTTGCATGGCTTGTATGACACAGCAAAACATATTGTTGAAACCAAATGTTGTCCAAGTCTTTATCTTCACAAATAGATCACATATAATCAGTTATTACGGTAGCACTCACAATTCACTCTATCGCAACTTCAAAGAAAAATGGCCCAATAATACCGCAAATCCAGAAACCACACCAAACAATTACTCCTTGAGGGAGCATTGGCTTCTCAACAATTACGTGTGAATTTTCTGCCACAGAGGCAACAATTTTGCTTATTTACATAACCAACAGGGTGGAAATGAGCTGCCAAACGCTAGATGCACAACCCTGTATATTTTAAGCAATCTTGGGATATGCGATCTTGCTGTTTTTACTCTTAAAAATATTAAATTTCGAGTTAATGATTTTAAGTTTTCATGACTTTTACTTATCGTAAGTTTTTAAGGGAGTAATTTCACCTCAATCAACTTGGAGTAAAGCTACTGCTGTTATTTGGTCATTGTTTGTTTTTCTAAGAGTTTTGAATAGTCAAAAAATAATAGTGCTCTTTGAAAACTATACCACCAAAAAATGTCAATGAGAAATAAGTGCTCGAAGCCGATTTAGCAGTTTATGGGGGCTTGGTTATGAGGGTGATCATTTTGTACTTAAAGGAAATACAAGTAAGCACATCAGAGTATTAAAAAAGTGAGCTTAGCGATATTTAATGATTTCAATGATAATGTTGAGAATGCTGCTTGAGTTCCATGCATGGATATGAGCAATGTGCGGCTTTAGTCCCTTAAAAACTTAAGCGATTGCGGCGCTATAAATGGGATACAGCAAGTATGGTGTGTATACGGAAACTTCAGCAAATGCTTCATTGTACCTCCGTCTTTCCTGATTATCCTTTAAAATTTATGGACCTATTTTATCATGTGAAGTTAAATATTGTAAGAAAAAATTTGTCAACGATTTCGTCTGTCCTAAAGTTTTGTTTGGTAGCTTTAAGTCTTCATAAAGTACAAGTACTAGGCAGCATTCTTCTCGTGCGGTCAGTGTTAGTATGTCGTTCAAGACTTGATGATTTTAAGATTTATGATGAATTTTTTTTTCTTTTTTTGAAACTTTATATCTTCAATGTGAATCAACATCACAACACTTTCGAGATTTCTTTGAATTCCTCTAATTTAAAGTAAGTAGTACCTACTAAATACGAGTTTTACCTAAACATAGTTGTTGTTATTTGTTCTATTTGATTTTTTTCTTCTGTTTTTTTAAGAATAATTAAATTTAATATTTTATATATATTAATAGTCTTATACTAATTTTACATTTATACAATTTAATTGTAAATTTTAATTCAATTTTATCTCATTACTTACTTTCTATCAATTGTTGTTTTTCTTGCATTTCTCTCATACGAAGGTACCTAATTTACAATAGTTTTTTGTTTTCTTAATTCATTTTTCTGTTTTTAGTTTAACTCTCTATTATGGTTTAAAATACCTAAAAAAATGTTTTGTGTATAAAAAACTAAGGTGGTTTAAAGATTTTCGAATGTGCGATTACAATTTAAGAAAAAATGGTAGTACATATGTAGTAAGTAGTAATCAATTAAGGCAGTGATTGTATTGATTTATTCGTGTATTATTTTTTTCTATCCAATTTTATAGAACAAAATGCTTGTTTTGTGGGTGAACATTTAACGACTTTCATTCATAGTATTTGAAATGAAAATGAAAATAAAAATAAAAGAAAAAATACATACCAAAAATGAAGAAGCAGTTAGAAAACGTCTTTTAATTGATTTTAGTTTAGTATAAATGTTTTAGAAAAACAAAACGAAACAAAAAATAGTTGAAATCAGACAACATATCACACAGTAGTCTCCCGATCGACATGTATATATTCGACCGGCTGTAGCCCGTGTCAGGAGGCTGGATCGATAAACAGTGATTCCTTTTTGATGTCCTTTTTCAGTGTGCCGTTTAGTATGGTTTTTTGTACAACCGATTTCTTACGTTTTCTCATTAGACCGAATATACAGAATATTAGGCAGGCTGTTATGGCGGCTGCTATACAACCCAGCGCTGCAAATACGCCACCTGGTAGCTCCAGTAGCTTACGCGCTGTGCCACATTCTTCTTCGGATTCATCAAATCCGGAGGGACAATTGTGATGACCTAAAAGTAGAAGAAAAAAAAAGCTTAATTATAACTGCTGCATTTGAAGTTATTAGAAAAGTTGTAGAGCATAAAACTCTCTATAAATTAGGGTTGGGCAATCTATATATATATAAATCTCGTGTCACGGTGTTTGTTCTGGATAAACTCTGGAACTGTTCATCTAACTTTTATGCAATTTGGCTTGCTGTCTGTAATTTGGTCTAAGCTTAAAGGTATGATAGTTTTTATTTTGTTTGAGCGCATATTAAGGGTGACCCTCAAACAAAACTATTTTTAAAATAGTTTTATCACAAAAATCACTTAATCGATTCATTTGGAATTTACACGGCGTGCCTTTTTTATTAAGAGGCAAATTCCTTTTAAGAAATAATGATATACCTTTTAACTTTCTCTACAGTTTTAATATCACAATTTTCTAAACTATAAGCTATAAACAAATTTTATAGCTTCTTTTCTGTTTTATGTGACCATTTTTATTCTATATACATTATATCAATAGGTTGATGCCTGATGCTGTTACTTGGCTTAATACATACAATATAAAAGATATAGATATAATTTATACTCAGAAGTTTTTTCAAATTAATATTTCAAAAAAATTCTGTACGAATTAATCATACAAATGTGTTTCAAATATGTATCGAATATAACGTTGCATTTTTAATTTATGTAAAATTAAATCAAGCCAATAAATTGTGGTTACTTAAAACTTGAAACGTGTAGAAACTTGAAAGAAAACAAAATTCTAGTAGAAATCATTTTTGCTTTGACAAAAATTCCTATGGTAATATATCTTTGGGTAACTCAATATGAAAAGAAAAATGAAAAAATTCCCTAGTAAAGTGTCCTTTGTTCTTAACAATTGTAAATGATGTTACAAAGATATCTGCTACACTTAGCCATTATTAAAAGCAAGAAAAGTGAATACTTTATTGTGGAATGCATAAAATTGCTTAGTTTCCATTTATACAGCAATAACTGCTTCCTAGCAACATCAACTGGCAATGATTCTAAGTACACTTTCTAATGGAGGATTTTATCAGAGGAACATTTGAATTCTAATACACACGTATTATGGTGGTAAGATATAGAATCTGTGCAATCGCTCAAAACAGTCTTCATATCTAGTAACCTTAAATGACGACATAGTCTTCTCAATAAAAAAAAATATTTTTTTAAAATTATCATTAGTTTAAAAAGAAGTAGTCAATATGATGAACACACACCAGTAATGAAATTTCATCCTGAGATATTATTAAAATCATATATGAAACATAGCCCATTAAATTCAAAAATTACCGAGTAGCATCGAAGGTCATTAAAACAGTCAAAAGAAGCCAAATAGCTTTGAATACATTGAAAAAGTCGTAATATATCGAAATACATTAAAAGAGTTGGTAAATATTGCTGAATATGAAAACAGTCGTTATAATTAGGCAAATATCGAAAAAGCCGAGGGGTATCGAACAACATATCAATAAACGATATAAGTTGGTAGGTATCGAAAAACTTCAAAAGTTCGGAAAACATCGAAAAAGTAGATAAAAATTGGTTAGTATCGATAAATTTAAAAAAAAAATCTAACGAGGTCAGTAGGAAATATCGTAGAGTATTGAGCAGTGCCAACAAAATCAACTTGAAAGGTATAAAAAATTTTGTATGTTGTCAGCAGAGTGGCCAAGTGGCTGGGTTTGATCCAGAATTTCATGTTCAAGCTGGGGGCTCGCAAGGAAATGAAAAAGTACTGAACAAGCCGAGAATTGCTTTTTGACAGTTATATTATATTTTTTTTAATGTTGCTGACCGAAAATCAGCTCATCAAACAAAATTTTACTTTTTCTCACAAAAAATTGTACTTTTTAGCATTTTAAGGAATAATTATTTGATTTTGGAAAGCCTCGGAATTCATTCTTTTCAACTTGGCAACCCTGTGTGTTGGCAAATATTGAAAATGTCGATGTAATTTGGTCGGTTATTATAGAAAAATATTAAGAAAGTCGGATAAAAGATGCTCAGTATTGAAAAGTCTCAAAAAAAAAAAACGATCAAGGTAGAAAAGTTTGGGAAAAAATTGATATAAGCTGGTAAGAAGGTTGAAAATTATTAAAAAACATCGATGAATTCAATTAGTCGATTAACTCGGTTAAAATTGGATAAATAACTCAGCTAAAATGACGGTAAGTATCGTAAAACCATTGAAAAAAACGGTAAATACTGGAAAACATCAAAAAGGTCGATATACTCGTGTGTTGGTAACTATCAAACAGTCGATAAAAGTTATTAAAATCGAACAAACATCAAGTGAGTCTTTGGACAAGTATTGCAAAATTCGGTAGGTATCGAATAGGAGGGTGGTTCTCGAAAACATCAAATAAGGTCAGTAAATATCGCAACACATCGAAAAAGTCAATAGACCAGTATGTATTGAAGAACAGAAAAAGTTAATTTAAGTCAAAAAGTATGGAACACTAAGGAGAAACTTCCAAAGGACCAATCCAGTTCCAATTTCGAATCTGCTTTGTGATCTAGTAAGAACGATATTTTATTTGTAAAAACTGGTACCATAACTTAGGAGCTGTAAACCTTTGCTGATGCACTTCGGTTTTAATATTTCCAGTTACAAATATGACCGAAAAATCACCAAACGCGCATATAAAAATTACACTTCCAAACAAAAAAAAAATAGTAAAATGAATAAAGCTCATGCCCAATTTAAAAATGTAATTACCATTAATAATTATTTCAAGGAACCACTTAAAGTCTACGAATTTTTTTATCTGAATGCATTAATAATACGAGTACTTGTAATCGCACAAAGCGGAGAGCAGGCACTTCATAAATGAACATTCGATAAATTTTAAAAGCAAAGACAAACCAAACCAGACCAACAATATTTGTACCGGACAATCAAAAGAAACTGGAAGCTGAAGGTTCTTCGGGTGCTACTGTTGTAAAGAAACAAGCAAAGTAGTCAAGGATATTGCAGCTGGTGAATGTTCTGCAAAGTGTCGAAAAAAATTTTTGCTTGCGGTTGGAACGCAAATATGGCAGTTAGCGTCATAATTCGTAAGTGTTGTGTAGAGACTTAGATTTTTCAATTAATGTGTTCAGGGTCCAATTTCTAATTGGTTAATATTCATCATGCGGCATTTTTACTAGAGATGATCACAAAAATTCTGCTTCTGCATAGAATAATCTGTGGTCCATATGAGATCTATTATTATTACCATTATGCTTTTTGAGCAGCATAAGGTTGCTCTTACTTATTAAGAAAAAGGGGGATTTAGCATAATTGAAGAGGTAACATGTCAATTTTCTTAGGAACATGGGTTCGCTGTAGCGACACCGATTGCTAAAAAGCAGAAAGTAAATACTTCTAGAAATTCCAGTTAAAAGAGATCAAGATTAGTTTCTATTGTTCTTTAAAGACCTAAGCAGGATTTTGGTAGCTTTGGGAATGGTGAAAGTGGGTAAGACTTTTTTTAGCCTATATCTTGCTTTAAAAAAGTCATCTTGTGAGCAAATAGTTAGGTTTTTCGACAGGCGAGCTAACGATAATTACCGCGTTAAATGGAAAAGCCGCATCTCTTTTTTAAAGCTAACATGGTGGAATCATTAACGCTTAACTACAATAGAAAATTTCATATCAACATCGTTAGCAATGTTGTAATATTTGTACAAATGTATTGACACAACACTGTCAGTTACTTTGTCAAGCTCAGCTGAAATTGTCGCTTTATTCCTTTTGCTTTCACGTCATTTTCTTAATTTTATGAGGTTCAATTATTTATGTGCAACCAAGCAAAAGCAGCGCAAAGGAGAGAAACCAATTTGGAAACAATTTTTTAACAAAGCGGCTTCCCACAATCGGTAACCAAATTAAAAGCTGCTTGTAAAATTTACACCTAGTGGAGCAACAATGGCAGTGCAAACACCAATTTAATAGATACCAATTTAAAGGAGCCAAGCACTCAGAGATGTAAGTTACAAGAATTTAAAAATACAGCAATGTCTTAGAATTTATAATACTTCACATTGTCTTTATATCATTTAAAAGTTTTGTTAAAATCATAATAAAAATATATGTTGTTTTAGATGAAGCAGAGTAGATTTGCACCTAAGACATTGAGGTTTTATTTTAATCCCATAAAGTCGGGTAATTCATCCCAATCTCCTTAGTTTTAGACTTTTTTATATTTAAACTGACTTAAAAAAAATCCTGTCGTGACAGTTGAAATCTGATTCAGTATCAGCGACCCAGAATATTTTAGTCACAGCTGGACTTAGCCTATTTTTATTACAATTCCATAAGAGCTGATAAAAATCCTTTTAAACATTTAGTTTATAGGTCAGGTCAGTAAGATGCTTTTAAAGAATTACAAATTCAAGTTTTCTAAATAATTCAGTTGTACAACAAAACGGCATGAAATTATTCAAATACTCTGCACACATAGATGAATAAAAAATGCGAAAAATACATTCATACAAAATATTTCCAAACAACGTTGCACTTTCAGGAAGTCAAACATCGTGCATTTACCTCCTTAAAAACTTTACTTTTATTTCTCTAAAAAATAAGTAGAACGGAAACAAATGCCGCGAAGTCATTTGTATTCGACCACATCCATTGCTATGCATCCACGTTCATCTGCAACTTCAATTCAATTGCAATTTAAGTTGTCTTAATTTAAATACAAAGAACACGAAGAAGAAGAAGAACACGAAAGTTCTTAGTAAATTCGAACTGAGAAAAACAAGGATGCATAAACAAAACCACTGGTTACCGCATTAAGCCAACTATACAATGAGCATGCAGTGCATACCTACAGCTATAGTGATGTTGAAAAATATTTCAGATATTCAAGAGTGTGTGTTCTCGACGGGCATGCGAAATTTTTCAACGCTTTTTATATAAAATATTATTTTTAAGTGGTTTGTGGGTGTATATCGACCCTCTTAAAATCAACATATTTGATTTTGATTTGAAACTGACCAGACCGTACCTGAAAAAAGTGAGCAGTAAGCCATCGAACCTGAAGCAGTTTTACAAGAAAATTACAAAAAAATTTAAAAAAATTTGTGACCGAACATAAGGGTCGCGCATTTAAATTGTTCGTCATATCTTAACAGTCCGAACTCCAAAGATGATTGACATCAGGTACCCCGTTCTAGTACCTACCCATCAGATCTCAGTCCTTACCATCTTAATGTACTACCTTAATGTCAGAAAAGCAGAGCTTGCAAAAAGCCATTTAACTTTTCCTAAGACATTGTTTTGATTATTCCATTGGAATTATTTTAAGAAATATTTTTAATTTTTTTGCCGAACGTAGGGGTCCACTTACTGAACTTTGCGAAAACTTTTATTTTTGATTTTCAAAACCGGTGTGGATTTTTTAAAATACGAAACTCTCATTATCTTATATGAACTTATGTTAAATCTGCAGCAAGAACAGCAACAACAAAAATATATATTAACAATAAAAGCAACAGCAAAAAATGTACTCACCATCACACCACAAGTTGCCAGCAATGCATGCATCAATTTCAGGACATTTGTATTCACAGTCAGACTCTCTTGGATAGAATCCAAATTCAGCGACCGTTTCATTTCCACCGGACACGCTAGAGTTACTTTGCAGGTCCAATTGTTGCAGTAGCGAGGATTTAGTGCGATGTATTTCAAGCCACGTAAAAGCAATATCACCAGGCTCCTTTAAAATTGGTTCCAGTACTAAGCTGACGGGTCTAAAAAAGAAAACGAATAAAAATAAGAGATGTTTTAATATGATGAATATTCACTTTGATTTAAGTACGCACCGAGTGCAACAACATTTGTCTTAATTAGGTTTTCGAATGCACTTCTGGCCTCAATTGAAATAAGTTTTGCAACTGTTACATACAATTCGACCAATAAGCCACGATAAAGTGCTTAAGATTTTAAAAATTCACTTCACACAAAACCCATTAACAACTTAGTCCTGAAGCACTAACTTTAAGCTTAAGTAAAATGACTTTTGTTAGTTGTCTTAATTAGTGTGTTGTCATTATAAGCGTAATGTAGGTTAAGACGATAGATAGCATTGGAAAGTTTAAAATTTGATTTTGACTTCAATACGTGAAATAGATATTTTATTCCAGGTATAACAATAAAGTTAAGGAAAAGTTATAAGAGACATAATTTAGGAGCAACAAGTTTTTTGTTTGTCTTCCCTTTGTCATTTGATTTTTTGTCAGTTGGCATCTTAGGTTAGGTTAGGTAGGAGTGGCAATCTGTCACAAATAACCGACTCACTTTGACCAAATGAAATCCATTGTGATACCACAGGGTATCTGACTATACCCTCTCGTTGAAAGACCCAGATTTCGTAATGAAACTAAAAAGCTGACCTAAACTAACATGTTTAAGGTCATCCAGATCATCAAATTAAAACGAACCAAGTGTCTTGTGGTGTTTTCTAGCAAGTGCGCGGCAGGAGCAGAGAAGATGTTTAGTATTTACCTCTTCTTCCACACCTCCACAACTTCTACAGAAGGCAAAGTACCTAACACTTAATCTCTCCGCATGTCTATCGATGAGGCAGCGACCGCAACAACTCTAGTGCGAGAAATTAGTTCTGTCTAACGCTTAGCATCCCATTTCGGCCAGATTTGCTTAGCTATGTTGCAAGTTGACCCTTGAGTCCATCTTATATTAGCATTTTTTACTATTTCTTCTTTAAGCAGTAACTTGCAGATAGGAAGTCAATGTTCCTATGCCCAGCACTCAAGTGATGTGAATTTAATTAAAATGAATGAATGAAATGTTAAAATGTTGAGCCATCTCGATTAGAGACGAGCGACATTGTTGGGCCACTAGTGAGTTTAGGAAGACTGCTTCTAGAAATTTGATAGCAGCCTGACAATCTAAATAAATGTTTATATCCTTTTTGGATACAACATTCATCTTCAGCCAGGATGCTACCCCCTCTATCGCAATGACCTCCGCCTAAAAAACGCTACAATGATCTCGCAATCTCGCAGCAATTCTTATCTTCAGTTCAGTTGGCATCTTACTTCAATGCAGCTATGCAGATATTAAACTTTGTTTCAACATTGCAATAGGTTGCAGAAGTTTTATACTGGACCCAGTTTGTACGCCCTGCGATTCAAGTATTATGGACAAACAATAATCGCTTAGCATTCTTTCCTCCTAAAACCCTTACGTAGTTTCTCTGACTTCTCTACTAATGTACCTCTGCTTACATGTCATTTGTAACTCTAAAGTTTTCAGGCAATAAGTTCATTTAGGGATGATTAAATGGAATAAAATTTGAATGCATATTTTACGGCAGTTTTTCAAAGAACCCGCGACGCCTGCAGTCGTAATTTTTCCTTTTACGGAGAAAGAACCAAGGTGTATTAAAAATGTCATTTACCATTAACTTTCTATTATCTTATTCGACGTAACTTCCTTCTTTGCTTTAAGCGTAAGAAATTTTGAGAAATTTGTCCGTAGAGGACTTTTACGATAGACAGAGCTTGATCGTGTAAAACATTTCATATTGGCAGAGAAGTTTTGTGGGCGTGGTGCATATTGTTTATGAATTGACTAAGCTTCTGATATTAATGCTCAGTAGCGCAACTGTCCCATGTACAAAGATGTCTCACAACTACATTATTAACTTTCAAAAGGCATATTTTTTGCAATTAATTTCTTCTCTTGTATCATCTACTCGTATCTCCTCACAGAGCATTGGGCTTTCACAAAACTCTTCTAGCATGCACGATCTGTAGCGAGTGCCATCAATTCTCTTCAACATTTCCCTGAGCGAAGATTTAGAACTGCCGTCTGTTCTGTTACCCTGAGGGTTCCACCACAATGCTTGCCAGCAGACTTCAGTTGTGTTCGTAGTATATGAAATTTGTAAAAATTTCCATTGCCATTTAGTTTTTCTTGCTTCTGACCGCATTACGAAGTGGTTGCACTTGACTTAATGTTGAGTTATCAATTTAGATGTGTCGCTTTTATCTGTGCAGTGTAACTTTCATGCCGCAGGCGATAAATATTCATTGCTGCAAGTGCGCCTAGAGCAATTTTGACTTTTTGTTTGAATAAATGGAAGTCTCGGAACAAATCACTCAGTCAGAACTGTCATCAAAAAAAATGGGTAATCGATCTTATATCCGACATAGCCCTGGCTTTAAAACCAAAGGAATTTCCATCTTTTATAATTTTAAGAGGATATGCCGGTCGATAGATGATATGTAAACATAATTGAAGTTGATTTGCTTTGCCATACTGCTGGAAACAATGAAGTCTTATAAGAATTTTAAGGCCGTCATGAAGAACTGGCTTACGCCAACGATGGTGTTTTATAAATTTTATACAACTAATTAACCCGGCACACGCAGTTGGCTTTATATTGTCAATGCATAGGCATTGCTAATGCTATGATCCTATCCATATAAAGATCTAACATGAGAGCAGCAATACCAAGCAACAAAAGTTGTACGTTATTGTCAAAAAAGGCTATGTACTGCTATGAATTAAAGTTTTCCCCCTTCAATTTACTTTTAGTATGAGGGGAAAATAACATTTTCCATATTATTGGCAACTTGTCATTGCTGTGTGTTAAATATTTCCAAATGAAATTATTACATTGTAATTGTTATTCTCTTACTAAAACAATTTTAGCACAGTCAAAGTTTACGTTTACGTTTCTTCTGCGAAATAATTTGTAAAATTAAGTTTTATTCATTCCACCCAAAAAATCCAATTATGTACTAATTTGGCTTTTTACTGCTTTTTCTAAGTTGCCACCTGGGGCGATTGCTCCATCACCTTCTCACACTTCGGTTATGGATTTCTATGTAAACTTTTTCTTGACTTTCGCTTTAGTCAATTAAGTAGATGAGTGCACCAAAAGCCAAAAATAATATTCAAAATTAGAAAACTCGTAATGTTCATATGAAACAACTTGGACATTCTGTGTGAAAATGCACACAAGCGATTGGGGAAAACGATATGTTACAAGTAAACTTTGTTAGCCATTATAACCTTTGACCATGTCAACAAATATGTGGACCAAATATGTTGGTACTCATATTTGGGTCAATTATGCGTATTGCGTTATTTCCGTTTTGGAAATAACTTTTTCGAAGCAAATGCTTTTGCTTCTCATTCATAATGCGGCAAATTTCATTATGTTTCTATTGGTTAGACATTTTTGCTTTCAACTTGTTATGTTCATTTATTGATTTATTATTCTCTTATGATAAAAATATATAAAACTTAAATTTCTTACTTTAGGTTAGGTTAGGTTAGAGTGATGGCTTAGCAAACAAGCTTGTAGCCTTAAGTAGCACTGATTGTGCCGTTTTAATACCACAATACGTGATCTGGCGAATTGTTGGATATTAATATAGTTAAATCCAATGAGCTTTATTAAGGTAGTAGAGCAGAGATCCGATTTCAACTTCAGCAAATTCGCTGAGGTCATTGAAGAAAGGTTTGCCAAGATATCTGAGTCTGATTCTTGCTAAAGCTGGACAACTGCAAAGAAAGTGCTCGAGTGATTCAATCTCGCTTTCGTTGAAGCAACTGCGGCAGGAAGAATTGAATGGAATACCTAATCTTTCAGCGTGCTTACCAACTGCCCAGTGTCCGTTGCAGGTCGCTGTGATTCTTGCGATGTCAGACCGGCTTCTAGACAGTAAGTAGTATTCTCAATTTATTGTAAGAGTGCCAGATTGATCTGGCTGTTTTACAGGTATGTAAGGACTTGCAGTGGTTTTTGGCTACAGGTAGAAATTACGAGATAATCATTTTCTAAACTAAACCGAGAGGAGTGAAAACACGTTCCAGTGCGGTTTTATTAAGAGAGGAACCACGCCTTGCCAGTTTCTTACTTACTTTGAAAATGAGCTTAACGAGTTAGAGACATTTCATTTGATATAGCGAAATAGTGCTAAGTTAATTTTATAAATTCATTAGCTATAGGGTGTAATCGGATAAAATAAACTGACATAATATAAATAACTTAAGAAAATTAGATCATCATTTTTTAAAAATTTAAAATGAGCAGATCTTTGCTGTTTCTGCTTTATTTTGCTGTCTAGAATAATGCTACGAAAGTTCTCGCTGTAGCGTGAAATAACACCACAAACCGGACTAAAAAGGACATAAAAATAAGTCTCTTGCATATCTCTAGCAAATTAACATTCTTCCGTTTAGATCATATCCACTAAAATTCATTGAGAGATAGCTAATGTTAGGTGAACCTGGAAATTAAGTTTTGAAGTTTCCTTGAGAGATGAGATAAGTCAGTTTGCTGTGACTCAAATATATAAACCTCATTTAATTCAAATGCCAATTTTTTCAAATTTTTTTTTTGTAATCACCAAGTGGAATGTAATGCGTAATGCTTTTCATTGCAAACAAAGTACATCAGTTGAGGAAAACATTTAATATTCGTAATGAAAGGTCATTTGAGAATGGATCAACTGAATGCATCAGCTTAGTCCACGCTTGAACGACTTTATTACATACAACAAGAGTGAAAGCCGGCTTCAAATTTCCCACAATCCATTCAGCCCAGTAAATTGAGAATTCGAAGGTTATAATCGCAATGTGAGAGTTTATATGTTTTGTTGCTTCTGTAGAAATGTTGACCAGGCAGTTCACCGAACATCGAATGTTGATATCAAAATGTACGCTTGTGAGTTATACGTTGTGTAAATTATCGACTTTACATTCTTATCCAACATTAATAAACACTTCGTTGCCTGTACTTGAAATTGCAGCAAGAAATTGAAATTCACGCACAGTGGGAAAATTCAATGCAAAAGACATTGAGATTATAGATTGCTTTCTTAAAAAATATGGAGATATGCAAATTATTTGCTCATTTAAATTTTGCTCAAAAAAACTAAATGAATGAGTGGTGCGAATAACGAAATAGACGAATCATAGTCCTCTCGGATACTAAACCTACTTTAAGTAATTGAACTCTTCTTAACTCTGCATATCTGATGAATATATCTACACTCAGGGAAAAATTAATGATTTGATGTTCGATTAGCTGTTCCCGCAACTTTTTACGCATAGCCTGTTTTCTTCTGCTTTCTCCTCGGCAATTTTATTTATTTTATTGAGTTGCGTTTTGAAAATCAATTTGCTCTCACGCTCTCAAAATACCTTCAATTTCAGTATGCAAGGCTCTCTTTAATAAATTAACCTTCTATAATTACATCATGGAGAAAACAAAAACAAAATGCACACACACAAACATATTATCTTGCCATTCAACGGTTTGCTATGTTTGAATGCTTGTTGCTATTTGCATGTTTGTTTCTATTTGCGCAAATAATTTTTTGATACAATTTTAAATTTTTTTATAGCTTGACATTAAAAAAGTAGTATTGTGATAATTTTACTTGGAGATTGAATTTAAGCGTCTAAGGAAAAAAACCGATTCAAAATCGATTCTGTAGCTTTTGCGTGATGCGCGGACATTGATGGAAATTATAAGTTACCATTTAATGCCAAAGCCGAAAATGTTTTAATTAAAGAGAAATATTTTTGAATTGAATTCAAAATTGAAATACATTGATTTAAAGTGGATACATATTTGATTCAAAGTGACAAAATGTTAAGCGTATAATAAAGAAGAGTAAGAAACTAAAAATTATTTTAAAAATTTTAAGTTTTTTTCGATTGAAATAAAGCTAAAAAATGATATATCCAATACTTTTTAAATTCAAAATGATTTTAAAATTAATTGTGTTTAAAAAAAAGGAAAAAATGTTATTTTTATTATTTCCCACTTTAAATTAAAAAAAATTGCTTACTTTATTTCTTATGTTATTTCAATACTTTTCAAATTCAAAATTAATTAAAATAAAGGGGGAAAATGTAATTTTTATTATTTCCCACTTTAAATTAAAAATTTTTTTAGTTTCTAATGCCATTTTTCTGATACATCAAACATTTCTAGTAATTTGAGTGTTCTTACAACTACAAAGTCAAGTTTTTTGCTTCGAGTAGGGTTATTTAGTTGATTGTTCTTTTTCGTCAAATAAATCTTTTAGATTTTATTTCACTGAGTGTCTTCCATTACTGATAGCAGTTAAATTACTCTCATTACTTTGCGTGTACTTATGCTACTTCGACTAATGCTACTATATACTTCATATATCTCTTTTACTTCACATGAGCCTCCAAAATTTTTTGAAGTTGAAGTTACTCCTTTTCTTTGCTTCTCGAAGTAATCAATCCGTTAGTTTGTAATTACCTACACTGCTTTGCGTACTTCGACAATAAGCATTTCGGTAACTTGAAGACAAAGTTTATTCACAACATAAGCGTTTGCTACACCGTACGGCGTCGACCAAAATTCAGAAATACATTCATTCATTTGTGTTGTAACGTACGCAGCAGTACCTGAAGGATGCAAACAATCTATTTTAATGACCAGAGTCCTTCTCATACACCAACACATACACGCACACAAATATTCGTATAGTACACTTTCACATACAAATAGTAAGAGTTTGACTTTAATTTACCAGGAAGTCGAATATCTGCAGATTATAGCTACAGTGCCACCAGACAGGTGAAAGGATACCCGAAAACAATGTTGTGTTACTCCCATATACATATACTATGTGCCTACTCACACACACACACACACACATTGTTGATATACGAAAAATTTTCGATTTTTCTTCAGCAACTTCAGTTCAGTGCCACGTAACTAACGAATTTTACTTGTTACATTCGCACACTGGCGGCAAATGTGTTGCCATTAAATTTTATTGCTGTTTTCTACAAATTTTGCTGTTTGCTACTATCGTTGTGGCTGCTTCTACTGTTTTTGCTCCCTATTGTCCAGTTGACTTGTTGGGCATAAATTTACCAAAAGCAAACACACACACACACACGCTAGGATGCTACCAAGTTGGTAAAGTTTTACACTTATGTCCGTTCAGTGGAGCAGGAAAAGTAGTTGTATTGAAATTGGTTTGTTTGTGCAATTGTATAGAACATTTCAAGGATACTGCTTAGTTTTCACTTTATTTTGAAAAATATTACGATTCGGTGCTTTTAAAATTATTGGAAAACGAAAAAATCGATTTGCCTTAAAGCATACTTACTTATTTGTAAAAATTGGCTGTCCATTTGTCCAATCCTCTGAGAATATATGCAACGATGTTGGGCGTGGACCACTTTGTGCCGGACACACCACACGCATTACTTTCAACGGACGTCCGGAATAAATCATTAAACGATTTTTGGTATGACAACGCATAGCATCTTCTGATGTTGGATCCACCGGCAGATATGAACCCCATGTCTGCACGAATAGCGAACGTTCCAGCATTTGTGCCTCTATATACCAAGATAGTCCCTCACAACTGGAGTCCTGTGATTTCATTGGATATTTTATTTCATCTTCACCGCCAGAACCTTTCAGCTTAAGTCGCTTACGACATTCACTGACACGCTTAAATTCATACGATGCGAAAAAATTAACATCCGCAAAATCCTCCGATATATTTAGGCGACTAACAACGAATGTCAATTCCATAACTCTCGAATTCGAAATGAAAGTAAGCGGCGCATTATTGTACAGCACACTGGTATTGTCGCAGAAACAGCCCAATGGAATTTTTACATCACGAAATGGTACATCGTAAAATTTCAGCTCAGTAATGCGTCCATCGGGGTCAAGTTGATTGCATCTTGGGCGTCCTGTATGCAAATCAGAGTCAGTGGTGCAAGCTGTACCATCACCGAAGGATACATTGTGCAGCACAAGTTTCACACGCTCCGAGGGACCAGCCTCGAAGCGATAAAGACATGTTAGATTTTTAGCACCACCACGGCCGTAAAGGAACACATTGCGTGGCACTTGTATGTTGCCTTTGCGTTTGCGAAAGACACGCGAGCATAGCGGTGGCACTGATTCCTCGCCACGTCGTCCCGGCCACTGTTCGCCACCCTGTTCGGTATCCACGAATTCATAATTGAGTGCAAATTGTGCTGGAAAGAGTGCAGTGCCGGTGTGAGTGTGAAATTCAAGTTTCTGAAAGAGATTATAAAAGGTTTGGTTTATTAAACGTTGAAATAAGGAGGCAGGATTAAAAATATGCAACATAATTTTATTATGTCGTTAGCTTTAATAAGTGCCTAGTAGAAGAGGTATTTCGTATAATAAAGTTCGAACACAAAAAAAGACCCATAGCACTTTAGTTAACTTTGCCATTAACACCTTGAGCAAATGTTGGTTAGCAAATGAAATCAGCATAGCAACTAAATTGCATCATTATTTTACATGCGTGAATTTCACATAAATTGCAGTTTCCTTAGGGCAACTGACTTGCAATGTGTTTAGAAAAAAGTAAATCTACAAATCTGGAATCCATCAGAGAGTGTTTGTATTGATTTTTCAAACGCTGAGGTAAATACGAGCAAAAATTGTCAATAAACCGTTGACAAATCGAAGCCTTCAGCAAATCCATCTTAAGTTGCCATAGTTCAACGAGTTGTCGATAGCGTTGTTTAGTAAGTGCTCTTTAACCGAGTTTTTAGCTGAAATCGATTACTTTTGGAGGTCATATTTCTAACAATATAAAAATATTTTGGAAATATTCATATGAAAGCGAAAGTAATCTCTGTTCGTTTCCTATATCCCCTGCTTACTTGTACTTCATTTAGTTGATACTAAATATTGACAGGGAATGGAAAGTTTTATACGAGAATTGTTCAGCAATTTTTTCGCTATAGCACAGATGGGCAGCAAAAGACCATAGCCATAAGAAGTAATACTACTACTTTCAATGAGCGAGGTTCAATAGGCAGTAGCCAGTGTAGCCATCACCTTAATACAATTACTGAGATTCATAGATCTAAAAATTCCCTTAAAGTCTCTAAAATGGAAGCTTATGTTCTGAAGTAGATCGGTCTAACCATTGGCGAAACAGTTGAGAGTCTATAATTTGTCGAAGTCTCCTTCTCACCACACTTCGCCACAGTTGTATTCAATCTTCTTCAGGTGGTAGTTTAACGCTACTTGCTCTATGTCACTGCTCGATCTATGAGGAATCGACAATTTTTGTCTGTAGCTAGTGGGGGTTCCCATGATAATCTTTTGGCATCTTTCATAGTAGCGTGAATCACAGTGTTCGATAGAGTTAAGGTAGGTGCTGGTCTAATGCAAGAAACTTACTGGACTGACCCTGCCTTAGCTAAGTTTGTCAGATATTTTGTTCACAATTAGTGCCGAACTAAGAGCTTTCGTATATATTTGTCTTCCATGCTAATAAAAGTCCTTACGTAACCCTGTTGTTTGAACAGCTTTTATATATCAGCTTAGAAATGATTGACTCAAATATGACAGAAAGTTTTTCTGTCAGAAATGCAGCTGTACAACTCCTCTTCTCAAAATGAATCCATTGATATCGGTCTATTTTGAGTAAATACCAGCGACAAAATCATTTTCTATGACATATCAATACGGTTCGAAGATGTTGTCTGAGTTAAAGCTGGTAGATTTGATATCATTTCAGTATCCTCTCCATCCTTCTTTGATTTAACCACTGCACGCAGTTTCTTAAGTTCAAATTTATTTTACTATTAAGCTACGCTGAATTCAAATCCCGTGACCATTTTAATATTTCGCTAAGATTTTTTGTAAGTTTTGATAGAAAAAAGTTGCTGTTTTTAAATAGTTAATGACTGTTGTTGTCATCCACTTAACGACCGCAAAAACCGATGCACCAATAACCACGCTGTTTTTTAATATCTCTAATGAAACTCAATTAGATTTCCACAATTCTGATGATATTTGGCGTGTGACAACAGTGCAATTTCATACTATACGCCCAGTTCAAGAAGCCGCCATTATTGTTGTTGTGGTCCTAATTAAATCATACAGAGTTGAGTTTATACCTACGATTTTTATTTTTCATTTTGGTTCATCTCAGTTTCGTTTGCATTGCAAAGGCGTTCGTTCATTCCTCATTTTGACTATGCAAACATTTGTAGTATTTGCAGTGTTGTGACTCCTTTGACTGCTTTGCAATGTACATAGGTACCAATGTGTTTCCCAAATGTCTGCCAGTCTAACTGGCAGTCAGTACGTCTGTCTGTCTGTCTGTCTGTCTGTTAGTTTCTTGGCTACATTTTGCACACAAACGGCCAAACGATCTACTTGTCTACATTGCAAGGAGCGCAGTTTTTTCATTTCTCGTTAAAATTGCATAAGTCGGATGGAATAGGGGAATTCTACCATGCAAAGCGTACAATTTTGGCAAATGTTGTATGTTGCATTGCATTGCAGCATTCTACGCTTCGTTAGTTTGCAACAGGGCCACCACCACACTTAGTGAAGTCAAGTGTTTAAATTTGATTAATGCCGGCGCGCGGAAACTCAAGTTGAATGCAAATAAAAATTTACACGTTAAATATTTTGTTGGTACACAAAGTTGCATTTACAGTTTTTTTTTTTTTGTAGATTTGAAACAAAAATCAAAGAAAAAGAAGAAGAAACTACAAAAAGTTAAATTGCGAATTTAGTTAAAAGGAGGACAGCATGTCGTTTTACGATTGCGATAGTCGTTGGGAGTATTTTTGCAGTTGCTTATAAAAAAGATAGCATTTCAACGTATTTACTAGGCAGTCGGACTATAGAACTTGAAAACGCAGATATATTTAAAAGCCAGTAATGGACCATTAACTGGGTGCGAACATTTTGGTGACATTGATTAGTTATTATTTTTAAGCGTAATATGAAATTTCTGATTCTGAAGCCTGACAAGCTGAACAAAATTGAATCCAGAAAAGGTTCAATGCTCAAAAATAGCTCATATCTTTCTTAATTATATAATGCACAGTCTGCTAAGGACATCAATGGCAACCAGAATATGTGATAAGAAACTAAAAAAAGGTGTTGGCAAGTTGGTACCGCATAATTTTATTTTGCGTTTTTTTTTAGTTTTTATAGTCCAACTTTTTTTGTCGCTTGGGTTTTTTCCTCCAACTTATTGACGTCATTATTTTTTGCCGTCCAACTTTTTTGTAGCCCAATTTCTTTTTCGTCTATACCATTTTTCGCCAAATTTTTTTGCTGTCCAACTTATTTGTCGTCCAACTTTTTGTTCCAACTTATTGTCGTTCAACTTTTTTACTGTTCAAATTTTTTATTGTTCAACTTATTTGCTGTCCAACTTTTTTGATGACGGATGATACCATCCATTTTTTTGTCGTCTTAAGTTTTTTCTCCAACTTATTGTCGCCCAACTTTATTGCCGCCCAAAGTTTTTGTTGTCCAAGTTTCTTGCCGTTCAAATTTTTTGTTGTAAAAGTTTTTTTCCATCTAACTTTTTTCCCGTGCAACTTTTTGCCCGAGCAACTTTTTTCTGCCCATTTTTTTCGTTGTTCAACATTTTTCTATCCAGTTTTTTGATCGCCTAAGGATTTTCTTCCAGTTTATTGTCACCAACTTTTTGCTGTCCAAATAATTTGCGTCCAACTTTTTTGCCATCCAAATTTTTTGTCGTTCAACTTTTTTGCCATCCTACTTTTGTGTTGTCCAACTTTTACATCCAGCTTATTGTCACCCAATTTTTTTGTCGTTTAACTAATGACTGCACAATTTTTTATTGCTCAAATTGTTTGATGTCTGAATTTTTGTCGTCCAAATTTTGAAACGCTTAGGAATATATCGGAAGGTTATGTTTAGTATCACATGGCATTATAAGTTATATAAGCGATTTCGGAAGAAATCATATGAAATAAATAGCTTCCTCAAAAGTCCGACATTTAGCTATAAAAATCAAACAATCCCAACAAAATGGCGGCGAAAAATGCAAGGACATAGTCCTACATGTGCCTTGATATCATTATTAGTGTTGATAAAAAATTTCAAATTGCAATACAAAGTTAAATCACTTCACACTTATCAAAGTTTCCAACAAATGATGCAACCACAAGCTGTACGCGCAAGTGTGCATACATTAATGTTTCATTAGAAAATTTAAAAGTTTGATTGAGGTTTTGTTTTTTTATTTGGAAAAAACTGTTTGTGTGCTGATGAAAACTTCAACAAAAACATTTTGCAATTGCTGCACAGATAAATAAATTTTTGGAAAATTGCAAATTTACTGACCGCATGTGCATTGTACTTAATTGAGAAACCACGCAGTGACCTACCACATAGATGCCCTCTACACTTTTTCTGGTAATTCTCTGCTGAAATTACAATATCATGCTGTCGAAAAACTTTTGGAAAAACAAACAAACCTTTTGAAATGTTTTGGTTAAAAGTTAAGAGTTCGCTGAGCAAAATTTAACGATATTGAAAATAATGCAATATGTTCAATGTTTATGTTTGCAAGCAACTAAAAAAATAAACAAATTTTGGAAAGAATGTCTATTTTAGTTGCATAAAGTTTTATTGTTTCTTTTTAATGGAAATAGATAGATAAATTCAAAATTAATAAAGAAATCAATACAAAAAAATTTCTTCTGCATCTTTTCGAAAAACTTTCAAACAAGCATTATAATCTGTAAGAATTTCAAAATTTTTTTTCAGAAAAATAAAATTTGTATTCACTAAAAATAAAAAAGTTATGCAAAAAAAAATATTTTTTGTGTCTTTTTGAAAATTTTCGAACAGGTAACGTAACCTATAAATAATTTAGAGTGTATCTTAGAGAAATAAATTTTGTATTCGCTAAAAACAAAAATGTTATATCCAGCATCTTATCTCAAAGCAAATGTTTTCAAAAAATTTACGAGGCATACAATGTTAAAAAGAACCAAAAACACTTTTTGTATATCAAAATATAAAATACTCACCAAATCTCTTGCCGAACTGACATAACTTTCCAAAGGACTGCATGGACGTAACTTCGAACCGCCAGCATTGGTAATGGCAGTATGGTCACATAACTTTGGAGTTTCATAGTCATAAATTTCTAACATCAGGCGACGTTTATTTTTTCCGGCAGCACCTGATAGTGCAATAGCACCAGCATTTTTATCTGTACTAGCAGATAATGTAATGGATTCCTTAGAAGTTTTATCCGATATCTTATTGGCAATATAGTTGAGACTCTCTTTAACGCTGGTTAAACCATTTGGACCGATACCAGCACCACCAGCAGCAGTTGATTTCTGCTGTGGCTGTTGATAACCGCTATATTTATTTTCTTGATTGAAAATGCTAGACTGAGTCGGTCCATAAATGTAAGTGTCGACTGGATTCCAGGCATTATCAATATTCACACGTATATTTTTGCCAAATTTCGGATTTTGTGGACTGTAGTAGTAGTTACCATAGCTGCTTTGATTTAGCGGTGAAAGTTTACCAGCACCCGCGCTAGATATTGATGTTACTGGTGGTGGCTGCGGTGGTTGACCTGTTGTAGCGCTTGTCGTTTTCAATGGAATATACGATCCATAGCTGTCCCACATACGCAGTCGTGTTATCCATGGTGGCAAATCGGCCTAGTTTCGCGAACACATTTGCAACAGTGATGATTGTTATTGTTGTTGTTGTTGTTGTAGAATATGAAAAGAGAAAATAAAAGCAAAAGAAATAATTAAAGTTACTTTTGGTTACAATTACACTGAGAAAAATTACTGGAAAGTTAGATTAAAAAAATAAGAATATTTTCAAAATCAAACAAATCGATTGAGAGGCATATAATGTCCTTGATATGTGTCTCTTAAGAGGCGTAAATTGCAGCTTATACAACTACTTGCTTGGCGTTAGTTTCAAACCACGCCTCGTAAGCCCACAACACTACTATGCCGCAACAATGAGTCTGTAAAGTCTTAAAAGCTCTGGAAAATCAATTGAATTTTTTAAAGTGTATTCGTTAACTTTAAAGTGTTAGTGCATAATGTATTGGTATTGTTTGGCTTTATGCGCATTGTTATTGTTATTGTTGTGTTGTTGTTTTCGCTTCATCGTTTGAGAATTTCGCACTGAATTATTCGCGTTTTGTTTTCTCACTGCAAGAAAATCTCAACAAAATTGCAAGCGCCTGCAAGCCATTGTTATTGCTTTTGTTGCATCCTACATATATATGCATACATAGATATGTAGTTGTTGCACATGGCGTGATATACGCCAGCAACAACAACAACAAATAACAACTAAAACTTGTACGCATTCAGAGTGTCATGCAAATCCGTTTGTAGCACAATGATGCCCCGCAGCAACAAGAATTCAACGCGTACGCTGTTGCTTTCGTCTTTTTTGTTGTTGTTGGTGTAATGGGCGTATGAAACAATAACAACAACACCAACATACAATAGAAGCTGGAGGTTACCATTGCGCGGAAAAAAAGGATCACTTTCAGTGAGAACAAATGATATCTAAGCTGACAACTTTTTGATTTGTTTTATTTTTGTTTTGGTACATTAAATGTCTTCAATATCCAATTAAATTCCAGGAAAAATAAAATTATTATTATTTTACTTTCTTAAGTCTCCATAATATTGGCTTTAAGTATCAGCAATGAAAAGTTGAAATGAGATCTTTGTGCTCTGAAAACTTTAAAGGGTGGCAATTTTAGAAAACACAACAAAATTTCTTAGTAAATTTTGAAACTTATTTTGGCTTTCTTTCGAAAACCATCTTCATTAATGTTTTGCAAAATTCAATTGATGTAGGATAATAATTTATTTTTTATGGAAAATAATAATTACTTTATGTCTACAATATATGCGGTTACAGTTGAACAACAGGGATCGTACATACGCATAGCTCATTATTAACTTATTTTTTCCATCATCTTTTCAAAGTATAGTCGATGAAATTATGTTGAAATATTATTAAAATAACCACCTCTGCTCTTCTTACATATCCTCTCTCTTACATATCCCTTGTACGACGAGTGAAATTTTTGACTGCTTTGTACAATAAATCAGGCCTTATTTCATGAGTTTGAGGTTCAGTATTCAATTCTAATGCATTTAACTGCCGCCTAGATTTCAGGAAACATATTAGGCTTAGAAACTCTCAGTCATCCTCTCAAAGGTCACTGATGATTCCATTTAGCAATGAATGAAACTAGCACGATTAGCTTAAGTAATTTTTTGCTATTGGTTTTTGGTGATATCACACACTGTACTGAACAGTGATCCCAGTACAATAATTTAAACTATTTTCTGTTCCTGTACACCGAAAAAAACAACAAATTTTATAAGTTGATCTTAAAATGTTTTAAAGCTTTCAGACTGCGGTATGTGTGAAAAATTTTCTTTTGAGTTCGTTTCAGTATACCAAAGCCGTGTCTTGGCATGGGCTGCAGCCTGGGGGCCCGCACCATAAAATTGATTACTTTTTTTTGTCATTTCATGTGTTGCAAAAAAAAAATTTCATTGCATCTTTTACGCAAGAACCTCTTCCGTAGAGCCCGCACAAAACATTCTGCCTGGGGGCCCGCTTACACCTATGTAGATACGGCCCTGCCAAAAAGAAAAGTGGTGTGTGGTTAACAACACATAATAATTAAGGATCAGTAATTTCTGCAATTTTAAGAGAAACTGCATTTTTCAGCTGTAAATTTGGCCGAAACAATTCTTCACATTATGATATCAAAGCAAAGTTTTTCAAGAAGCCCTATTACTTAATTTGTATTGCAATATTTTTAGGGGCTATTGACTTAAAATTAAAAATCTGTACTTGTGTGATTAAGCATATTCTGAATACTTGAATAGTTGAGCTCAAACACGATTTTAAGTGAGTTCGGAGAACTAAATGCTTTTTATGTTTAATTGTATAAAAGCTTTTGAAAATTTCGCAAGAATTCAACCAAGTGTAGCTATGTACTAACATTTATAGAATGATCTTATGCGGCAGTTTAGAAATAGCAACAGTGCCACTTGTTACATTTAAAACTTCCAAGAGAAATGTCAAAACGAGCAAATGAAACATAGGAAGATGCATTGCAAAATATAAATTTCATGTGTTAAAATAGTGGCAAATGCTTGGTGATACATGAACAAAATAACAGAAGTTATAAAAAAACTTTTCATATTAAGGACGAAACAAGTGGGAGGTATAATTTTAAAGAAACTGAAAGTTGCTAAATGCCCATAAAACTCCCATTAGTGCAGCTGCTTTCCACTGAAAAGTAAAACAAATGGAGCTTCACATAAGTAGTTTGGCAGTCTAAGGTCCAAAGAAATTTATTTTTGTTTTGTCGACTTTGCTTCTATTTTCCGAAAAGTCAGTAGAAATGCAAAATGACCACAAATTTTGATATTTTTTTCCGTATTTCGTCGATTATTTTTGTGAAATATTAAGTTTTGAAAGATTTTCATTATCTTTCGTACAAGCAAAACAAATTTTCATGTTAAATTTGGGAGAAATTGCTCTTGGGGTTTATTAAATCTTGCTTAAAAAAATATCCTTAAAAATCAAATGGAAAACTATCAAAAAAAAAAATTATTTTCATAACCTTCGTCATTTTTATTATCTGACGTTATTGATGGATCTATTTTCGCCACATAAAATACTCAACAAAAAATGATTGAAATGACAAGAATTTTAATCAAAATTGGTAACATTGCATTCCTTTTTTTTCCGTGTATTTTTATTTAGCGCCTTGACATATTTCACTGCTACAAAGATAACAGAAACTTGACGTCTTAATTTTGTTTGACAATCATTTTGTTTTGCACACTTGTTACATAGATACACACATTCGTAGCGCTTTTTAAGCGTTGTTTGATGTTCTTATTTCGTAAAGAGAGTGTGGGTGTACTGAAACCCTTCATGAGCTCCTTATCACGAAAAATTTTTTAATTGGACATAAACAATGCGATGAGGAATTAGTAATGTGCACATATTTTTAGTACTCCGAAGGAAGTGCAGTCATTTTAACTATTTTTTCACTGTACACATTTTATTCTCATAGAAACACATTTCATTTTGTCTATAATTTTTCCCTTTTTTGCAAATAATTTTTACTTAAAAGAATAAAATTTAGACGAAAAACTTACCCGTCCCAGCGTATTGTTCTCATGTATGGCCTGTTGTAGTATTTGCAGATTGTAACTTGTAAACGATAACCAAATCAGATCACCCGGATATCCATGAAAGTAATATGTGCAAGTTGTGTTTGGAGGCAACGTATGCCGTGGACTTACAATACGTCCCATGCGTCCACGTCGAGAAAAAAGTACATCGTCTGGAAAGAGAAAAAATTATATTTTAGAAATAATCATCTTCATTTTCTAATAGGGCGTGAAAGGTAGTCCTAAATAGCATTGTTCGTATTCATGATATTCACACATTTCATTATTCAGAAAAATGATTTTGAAGAGCTTTGTCTGGTCTCCGAAGTTTAATTGAATCCATATGACATCACTTTTGAAAATTAAATAATTACCCTAAGTCGAAACAATTGCACTTTCGATTTAAAGTTTCATTAATCTGTAGCAAACAATTTTCTGTGTGTAAAAAAAGGTCTTCGCTTTAAAGCAAAAATGTTTGAATATAAATTCTCATATTGCTTCTTCTTTCATCTGAGATTTCTAATGCTTTCCTTTAATTGGCAATTATATATTTCATGCTTTGCTAATAAATATTGCGTTATTTTGATTTCCATTTCATTTTTATTGATTGATTTGTTACGCTTAAGAAGCATCCAACAGAGCAAAATTCCATCAATCCCAAATGCTTTCGCACAAATAGCGAAATTTAGATACAACAATCCAACAAACAGCAACCACAACAAGGACTGCAACGATTGCCACAACAACGGCAGCAGTAGCAACAGCAGCAGCGGTGGCAACAATAAAAACTGAACTGATTTTGTATTGAAATCTTATCTTGATTAGATTGAATGCGAGCACTGAACACAACAATTGATGAGTGGCAACTCTAGCGGTTATTGCAGTAATTGCTGTTGCCATTGCTGTATTGCTGTTGCTGCCGGTAGCTCCCCATTAGGCAATTGAGCAAGACCACTCTCGGGAAAAGTCTGCTAGCAGCTGCAGCGTCAATACACATGCAAACAAGGCGCCACGCTTTTTACACTCAAAATCAGCTTTTCATTGGAATATCACTACCAAAAACTTTCATTGGTTGGGATATTTTCTATTTGCTATTTACCTTCCAATAGCAGGTCTGCTAGCAGGGTCCCAAAGAAGACATAAAATTGAAAATTTTATTATCATGATTCATTTTTTTCTAAAGTTCTTAATAAATGAATGTAAACTTAGTGACAAATTAAGCTCGCTCGCCACTCCAAAAGTAATGGATACTTAAAATATCCTTCAATACGTCTATTTTTCTGAAAAGGTTAAGGAAACAACATTTTTTTTTGTTTTCATTTGATAAAATCCTCATCATAAGAGGCCCTTTTTCATGCCTTCTACGGAAGACTTACATTTTTCTTTCATTTTGTATGAAAACAATGTTGGCTTGAAAGGAGTCGTAAAAGCCTGTTGTTTTATAAAGAAGACCTTCCAAAAGCGCTTCATATTTCTGCTTTTGTCTGCTGGGTTTTCGCGGTTATATCATAGTCTATTATGTGTGCGTACGCCAGTGTGTTTGTGTTTTTTAACTGTGTTGTGCCAGTGTTGCTTGGATGCCACACGGTAGTAAATTTATTTCATCAGTTTGACAGTAATGGTGACCGCAATCGACCGATTGCGCCAACCGGAAATGATTCATATGATGTTGCTTTAATGCTCTTATCAACGAGTTGCCAATGAGTTTTGTGGTGGCGTATTGTTGCCAACACAAATGCAGTCAGCTTTGAACTGTCACAAACTTAATAATAAATTATAGATATTGACAGAAGAGGTAAATATCACGATGATTATAATGTGTACTTCTGAAATCATCTGATAATCATTAAAAAAAAACTAATTAGCTGTACCAATGGAAGGTACGACAGTTCGCTTTTTGAATTCAAATTTGATGATTTTGTTAAACGAGCTGTGATGCTTCTTAGAAATACTGTAAGAAACGGTTTTTCAAAAAAAAATTAAAAAAAATTTAAGTACAGTGGAGTCCCGATAAATCGTAATCGCAATGGACCAGCAATTTTTCGTTTCGATTTAACGAGGTTAAAATAAGGACAGTACGAATTAACGAGATTTCGATTTAATGAGGTTAAATTAAGAGAAATACGAATTAACAGGTTATTTTTTTTATTTATTCACTCTTCTTTACTGTGCTGTCTACCATGGCACCTTTCATTTTCGAAGCAAAATGTGCGATCTGGCAGGCATTTATAAAATAAGCCAGTCTCGTCTGCGTTGAAAATATCCTTGGCATATAAATCCTTTATAAGATGATTTAATTTGTCTTTCCATTCTAAACAAACACCTTCATTAACGGCAGAACTTTTACCGCAAATTTTTTTAAATTTTACATTGTTCCGTTTTTTAAAACGATCGAGCCAACCGCTGCTTGCTTTGAAATTATTCACGTTCAATTTTATAGCAAAAAACAGGGCTTTTTCTATTAATAATGGGCCTCAAACAGGAATATTAGACTGTTGGCACTGAGTAAACCATATAAGTAGAGACTTTTCTATTTCCAGAAAGCGTTATAAAAATTATTTCTGTAGGATTGAAGTAATCGTTGATGGAGCGATTTCAAATTGTTTAGCCACTTAAATTTTTTTTGCTCCATTATCAATGGCTGAAATTATGTTTTGCTTTTGCAACACTAATAAAGTCTTATGTGTACGTTTGTTTGCCATTTTCACGCCACACTTTGTTTTTCACGCACCACTGAAAAAGCAACAAACAAACTGACCACGAAAATCACAAAAAATTCCATCAAAAAAAGTGCTTACTATGAATGATTTTCTTTTTCAAAGCATAGTTCCATAGAATTTCGCTTTGCATTACGAAATATAAGAGCTTGTCAGATCCAATTGCGATTCATAAGAGGTTAAACAGACTTTATTGAAAAAAAAAAAAAATACGAATTATCGAGGGGACCAAAATGTATGCAATTTTTACGAATTATAGCAATTTTTTCAAGGGACCAAAAGTTTGTTACGAATTATTGAGATTTTCGAATTAACGGGGTACGAATTATCGGGATTCCACTGTACTACGCGCTTAGAAATCTGGCAGTCTCAAGAAATTCACAGTGCGATCCAATCAGCAATGTAACTGATGTTAAAGTGAAAGATGAAGCATTTTTTATGAATTAGCCAACAGACTTGCATGAGAATGTCAGAAAGAGTTTTGAAGATTTCAGGATTGTGCGAGAATGTTTGTGGTTTTTGTATAAGCCAGTATTGGCTAATGTAAAAGGAGATGTGTTTGATGTGCGCAACCCTTCACGTGGTTGGCCTAGGTTTTTCTTTGTGCTGCTTCATGTCATGTCTTAATTACAATCTAGGCATCGAGCTTATTAGATTAAGAATTAAACTTAAGATTATTCATTTACTAACTAAGAGTAGTAGTTAACGATAATGGCCTGTGAAAGATTACAAAACTAAGGATTAATTTAGCTATAAACGAGTGATAGCGACTTGCATACTCACAAGACTTTTTTTGTATTTGTCGCAAACAAATCCCAATGTAACTTACAATACCATTCTGCATCATTTTTCATTCAAATGCGAATCGATATGAAAAACTTCAGCTTTTAGTGCCACTGCAACTATGATGCACTAACTTTGCTTAAATTGACAAATTAAAATCTAAATTTTACTTGATTTTTTTTGACAAAAACAAAAAACCTTTCTCTTGCACATGTCAATGGAATTTGTTTGACTGAACGATTCCTTGGTACTTGACAAATCGCGAAGTTGAAATTGAAAAAGTTAACGCAATGAAAGTCTTTCGACGCCAACAACTTGAAGTCGTTAATAAAAAAAAAGTTCAACAGAAAAACATTAACGTCGCTTGGTTTCGCATACAAAAAAATGCTGACGATGTTGTATTTGATGAAATTGATTGGTTATGTGACTTTTTTTATAGTGAGCTGATATTATGCAAATGCACATAATCTATTTTTTTTTTATAAAAATGAGCGTCATTTTATTTGAAATATTATTAGCAACATACTTAAGTTTTTTAAAATAACATTATATGATATCTGCTATTTGCAAGGTACTATCAATAAGGCGTACTGAACTTATCTTTTTAAAGTTTGAATATAGGAGACTTAAGGTCATTAAATCTTATTTCAACCAACGTCATATATTACATCATGAGTTTTGACAACATATGTCGAAAGAAATTTATTACAAAGGAGGATGACGAACGACAGTAGAGTGTATTGTTGCGAAGTCAGTGATAGTGCCAAAGTTTCAACAAATATCATCAACCATGCATCCGATATGATTTTTTTTTGTTTCCGAAGCTAAAATTACCAGTTCGAAGGAAGCGACTTGAGTGGGATGTGACCATAAAAGCACATTATCTGTTGAAGCTAAAGGTGCTTTCTCAATCGGTGTGCGAAATAAAGTATGTAGAACTGGATCAAATCCTAAAGGCGACAAAATAAATTCTGACGAATACAAAACTTTGGTTCGTTTGATGTAAGAATTTTGAATAATTTTCATAGAGAAATAAGTCATTATCAACCTTGAAAGACCTCGAAATGCTTTAAATTAAGAGTTTTTTTTGGGTGCTGCTTCCAACACGTTCAATAAGTTATTAAATGAATATAAAAAATAAAAAAAAAATGTTTTAAAAAAACCCTCTATATGTACACACAAATTATTTATGTGTCAAAAGCCAACGTTAATGAAGTAGCAAATAAGCGTTCAAAAGGTGATTAAAATGCAATTTTTATGAAACAGATAATTTTTTTTTTTTTAATTTAATCACTTTGCTTATCAGATTTAATATTTAAGCCAATATTTTTGATTAATTTTATTTTCATACGTAAGCATAATTCATATTTTTGTTTTTAATGTTTTTGTTTTGAATAAATTTTTAGTGACATTTAATATTTCATAAAACTCTAAAGAGAAATTAAATACAAAATCATATACAAGTTATAGATAATTGAGTACATTTCAATTATGTTTTCATTAGTGTGTGTAAGTATACGCACACACATAAATTGCATATGCACGTTTACATTTTTTAATTATTCCAATACTAAAATGTTCGTATGAGCAACTTTTTATTTCAAATTAAAAAAATCGCTTAAAATAGCATAAAATTTGCAATTAGATTGAAAGTGGTACGTTGATGTTTCATAAATTTATGCACACAAATAAATGCAATTGAAATAAACCCAACATTTTCATATTGTGAATAAATTGATTGAATCTGCCGCAACCCATGTTGGGGCCGCCAATAGTTAACAATGGAAATTTTAATTAATTGCGCTTTGCAAATAAATTAATCAATTCAAATTTCATTTAATTGGTATTTAGTTTTTAAGTGTTTAATTATACAGAAAAATTAAAAAATCTCTCCATTTGTTTACCGCAAAAACTTGTCAAAATTCATTTTTGCAATAGAAAGAAAATATATATCGAAATTGGAATGGCAATGTAATGGACATTCTATAGGGTATTGAAAGAAGAAATTAAATACATTTATTGTATTCAAATTTCTTGTCGTTTAGAATAACTTTGCCCACAATTGAGCAATATAATGGTTCTTAATATTACAATGATATTAGTCCTTCTAAATCGAAGTATATCAAGTTATGTCCTATTTAGGTTCATATTTGATATTTTCGGTAAGTTTCGACAATTGCTAACAAATATTGACTGGTTGCTTGTGATGTTTCCAGACAGTTTAGACATATATCGACTGTTCAGATAAGTTTCGATAATTCGATGTTTTACGATTACTATTGAAACTTATCAAAAATCATTGGAAAAAAATCGAACAAACAGCTTTGCAAAAATCGATAATAGCCGAAAACTATAAAGAAAGTTGATATATAACGAATAGTTTTGCCAAGTCGAAGAGCATCGAACCAATTCAAATATATCGAATTTTATTGAAGAATATCAAAAGTATGAAAAACAATGATTAAGTCGAAGAGTATCTTAAGACCTGAAGACTGCCATTCCATTTACGAGCTTCATAGATTGGCGCAAAGAAAAATTTTAATAGTTCCAAAAACTCCTACCACTGGTAGAAATAGAATATGGCGGACATATTGGATCAAAAAATATAAAAGTTCATAGGTACGATTACTTTTGGTAGAAAAAAGTAAAGATCCTAAATAAAGTTTTTTTATCGAAAAATATGGAAATAACGATCGAGAAAAATAAAATTGAAAATTTCGATTATTTTTGATCGCAAAAATAAAAATCCATTAATAATATCGATTATTTTTAGTCGAAAATAAGTCCATAATATCGATTTTTTTCCAAAATATCGATTTTTTTTGTCCAAAATATCGATTATTTTTGATGGAAAAAAGCTGAAATCCCAAATAACTTTTAGTTTTGATCAAACAAAATAAAAATCCAAAATAACCATTATAATTGATTTTTAAAATAAAAATCATAAGTTAAACTTTATGTCGTACAGCTAGGTTTCTCGTCAAAAGAGACTCAGCTGTATACTTCAACTCACACTGCGTATTTTCTTTGATTGTGATTTTTTTAACTCAATTATTGAAAATAACGATTATTTACGATCCCGGTATGATACCAAATTAACTTGACAATCGGTTCTATTCTAGCTGGAAAATCCAAGCAAATTTCATGTAAGTTGAAACTTAAACTGCTTGAATGCCTAAGGACTATCACTTTAAAAAAAATTTCTTATCATAATTATTTTATTTTTAAGTTCCTATTTTTATTTCAAAAAGTATGAAAAGATAAGAAAGGTCTTAAACATACATAGTTCTCCCAGTTTTCCATAGTAATGCCATTAAAATGTATTTAATTCCCGCTGTTAATAATTATGATACGTCATAGCACCTTTCAGCAAACGCTGCAACTGACGGCAAAGAAGAAAGTCAAAGAACAACTTTTAAGTTACATTGTAACGCCTCTGTTAGTGATTTCTCTTCTGTTATTTGTAAGTTTCCGAAAACACGTCAAAGTGTCACAAACAATTTTCTTCCAAAACTAACACGACAAAAATTTCATGAGCAGAGCCATAACAATTTCCACCATCGCCTCGCTCACCATCATTCACACCCAACGTCGTGTCGTTCAGAACGTTAAAAGTTAATAAAAAATTAGTGTGATGGCTGCCAGTGATTGCGCAAAAATGCATTGACCCATTTTGTTTGCCATCCATCCTACCATCCCCTATATTTCGATCCATTTGAACCCCTATGTATTTATATGCTTTGCTTTCAACAGCATCCAGTCGAGTTAAAGTTTTGCAAACAACAATTTATTGGATTTTTATGGATTTTATTGATTTTTTCTCGAGTATTCAATAAATTTATGTTAGAAATGTGAACCAATGTTTTGTTATTTCTTTTGTTTCGTTTTTTAATTTATTTATTTTTTTTTGTTTGCTATTTTTGTTTTGGCCATTCAGTCGTTAGTGAGTATTGCGCTTTTGGTTTTCTCTGATTAGTGGACGTTGGATACAGTGGTGCCGGATCTTTTTGTTGATTTATGAGATTTTTGATTAGGAGCGTATTTTATTATTAGTAGAAATGTTGACATTTTAAAATTTATCAGTAATTTTAAAAGAGCATTAAAAAATATTAATGAAAAATGTAATTTAAAGCAACGGTAAAAGTATTTTATAGTAAAGGGTGTTTTTTTTAGAGGTATAGAGCTTTGAATTGAAATAAAACACAAGAAAATCGTTTTAATGTCCATCAATTTGGCTTTATTGGAAGGATAATTTTATGCCATTAATGTTTAAATATGATTTCGGGCATGTGGCTGCCGCGGCTGGCTCGAATAAAGCCAATTCTACAGGTCCAATTTTGAACCACTTTTTCGAGCATATAGGGCCGTATGTCGGCAATAACGCCACGAATGTTGGCTTCCAAGTCCCCTAACGTTTCTGGTTTGTTGGCGTAGACGAGCGACTTCACATATCCCCAAAGAAAATAATCCAATGGTGTCAAATCACACGATCTTGGTGGCCAATTGACAGGTCCATTCCGCGAAATTATGCGCTCATCGAATGTTTCCTTCAATAAATCGATTGTGACGTGCGCTGTGTGGCATGTAGCGCCGTCTTGTTGGAACCACAACACATCCACATTCATGCCATCCAATTCGGGAACAAAATAGTCGGTTATCATGGCTCTATACCGGTCTCCATTAACGGTAACTGACTCTCCAGCATTATTTCGGAAGAAGTATGGCCCAATGACTCCACCAGCCCATAGAGCACACCAAACAGTCAGTTTTTGTGGATTTAATGGCGTCTCAAGGGTCTCATGTGGTTTCTCTTCACTCCAAATGCGGCAATTTTGCTTATTGACGTAGCCATTCAACCAAAAATGAGCCTCATCACTGAACAAAATTTTGCTATGAAAATCAGCATCGAGATCAATCTCATTTTCGGCCCATACAGCAAAATCACGACGCATTGCATGGTCTCGCGGCTTTAATTCTTGCACAAGCTGGATCTTGTAAGGTCGCAAGCCAAGATCTTTGCGCAAAATCTTCCATAAAGTTGATGGACAAAGCTCCAATTGCTGTGCACGGTGGCGAATCGATTCATTCGGGTCCTCTTCAACATTTTGCTCTACAGCGGCAATTGTTTCTTCGGTGCGCACTGTTCGACGTCTCTGCGGATGCGTATTATCACATAGAGTAAACGTAGTGCGAAAACGATCCATGGTTAACCGAATTAATTGCTCTGATGGACGATTATGTCGACCATAAAATGGACGGAGCTTGCGGTAACTTCGCGAACTGAACCATTATTTTCGAAATAAATTTGCACGATTTGCAAGAGTTGTTCTTTTGTCAACCTGTTCATGATGAAATGGCAAACTAAACTGAACATAAATGACATTAGAGTTGCCAGATTTGACCATAAAATGCCAGTTTTATCTCTATTCGAAAAACAAACCTCTAAAAAAAACACCCTTTAGTAACTAGCTGTTGCTACGCTACTCAGTCCGTGCTTGAAAGTAAGCTGTTGGTATGTAGATGATTTTTTTTAAGTCAACGTATCTACTTTCGCAATTACAGCTACGAGTACTTTAAGTAGCAAGGCATAGCATTTTATCTGATTTTGTGAAGTGGAGCGATCCGCGCCCCATAACCCACTTACAATTGTGAAGCGCTTGATAATAATTTGAGAGATGGTGGCTGAAATTTTAATTTAGTTTAATCGAGGTTGAAAATTAAGTTCTTAGCAATTTAAATAATACTAACAATCTCTGCCAAAACGTTGTGTCTGTGTTATTAATTCAGATGCCTTTAAAAATGTGCATAAAGGCACCAAAAAACAATTTTATCATGTCTGCCTTTTATTTTTTAAGATTTGTTTTTACTCAAAAACAGAAAAATTGTGCGCATATGAGTAATTCAATTTTGTTTATAAATTTTTGACATAGCTTACAAGCTTAATTGATTTTATTGTTGGGCAGATTGCAAAAACTATAAAGATTAGGTCAGTTGAAATAAGATTAACAACATCTGCCACTTAGTTAATGCTACTTTTTAAAATTACAATACTAAAAACATGTCAAGATTATTTAGTAATAAATCGTTTCCTGCGTATGCCCCTTGGCTGACTAGTTCCTTTACTTATTTAAAACATATATTTAGAGAAAACAGACGATTCCAGCACTGCTTTTTCGCTGGCAGACGCTTTCGCGCACATACGGCGCATATTATTAAGGATATAAAACTAATACCGTGCACATTTTTGCATGTAAAATTTACTATTCCATGTATTTGGTCATTGATATTATTCATCTTTATTTTTCTGGCTATGTACATACACATGTATATGGAAAACTCCACGTTAAATCGGATTTGCATCTCTTATTTTAGTGAACATTTTTTTCTCAGAGTATTTTTTAAGAAATATTTTTAATTGAAACTTAGAACACAGGTCTACATACAAGTTTACCTAAGTTCCAGTACGGCAGTACATTCGGAAAAATTTTGGACTCTTTAAAATCAATATATGAAATTGACCAAAATCGACGATTTTGATACATAAAACAACCCCATATATTTTGAAAAATCAGAAAGCTCTTGTATTTTTAACATCTAGGGATCAATAATGAAGACAACGAAGTCTGAAATAAAACGATAAAATTTAATAAATAAATTTAAAGGGGACATTTATGTTTTTGTAGCCTATACTATGCCTTTGACATAAAGTGACATATATCGATAAAATCATATTCCTAAAACCTTCCCGCTAACTATAAAGTTAATGTGGTTTTTTCAAATGGGAGCTGCTTCATCTAAATAACGAAAGTGCCGAACAGAAGCTTCATGTTTTCACTCCTTGTCGGAGGTCACGCTTATATTTGGAATGATCTTCTTCACAGGGCATTTAGGTTGTTTTGCACGTAGTGAGATTTAAACTCGGGTCGTCGTTTCATGTATTTGAAGAAGCTTACTTTTTTTTCAGCTTATTTATTTATTTTTTCTTAAAAGCTGATACTTAACAAAAAAGTTAACATACATATTAGGTGCGCAACTAAGTTCTCGCTGTTTTTTGTTAGAAAATGCAGCTTTATTGTCAAAAAAAAGTTACAGATGAATCAATCAAAGTATTGCCCATTGCTAGATACCACTTTTAACCATCTTTCGGTAGAAGTGTTCGTCTCTTGAGGCTATCCACGAATCAAGCCATTTTTGGAGGTCTTCATAGGAGTTGAACTGCTGATCAGCCAGACCAGGTTTAACTGAACGGAACAATTAGTAGTCTGTTCCAACGTAGCAACGTGAGGCGTTGTCATGCAACAGGATTACTTTATCGTGCCTCTGTTCGTATTGGGGCCGTTTTTCACGCATGCAAATGCTTGGAAATGACTTGTCGGGTTACTCGCAATACTGAAGCAAGCTTTTCTTGCATTTGGGCCAAATCCTCATCAAACAATGTCTCCAATTCCGTATCATTGAAGGTTTTTGGCCTTCTTTCACGTGGTCAATCGTCGATGTCGATATCATGGTCTTTAAAGCGACGAAACCAATTTCGGCACGTTGTTTCGGTCAGAACACCATCTCCGTAAACTTTTTGGAGCTCTCGATGCGCGTCAGCCACCGTTTTCTTCGATTGAAAGAAGAAGATCAACACCTCCCGGTTATTTGGCACAAAATCAGTCATTTTCGAGCAACCACAAACAGACTATGAAAGCACAAAATCTTAAAAGTGTCAAATCGGTTTGTTTACCATATGCTTAGGCTAGATTCTTAACGTTTTGATGTGAACCAAATCGACCAGCTCTTACCGCTAGCACCATCTATTGACAAACAGTGAGAACTTAGTTTTGCACCTAATATTATATCAAATATATAAACAACACTCTGTGATTACGGGACTAATGTACACAGGGTCTAAATGGCCTCTGTAGTTGTGTTAATTGTGCTTAAGTTTACTTATAAATCGCAAATCCCGAATTTTTAAGAAAAATTTAATTTCACTGTATAAAGAAACAAATACTTATTAATCTTAGAAATGTTATTCCCAGTTTATGGGAAAAATTCTTACGTTGTTTTGCGTTCATAGCCAGCGTCCTTTCGATTTATATTTTTGTCTGTTTGCAAGTAAGCAGCTGTTTAACGAAAGTTTTCTCATTTCCAATCGAAGAAAAACTTTTATGATTCTATGAATTAAACAATAAAAATAACAGGATGAACATATACACATAAATGTATACGGATACAGAGACGTATGATTGTGTCAGTGCAGTTGTAGTAAACAACTTTGAGTATCCAAATTCTTATTTTATATAAAAAGAAAAATAATTTTGTTTCTGTATTTATGATATGCGTAGAATATTAGTATATGATAAAATTAGGTTGAATTTAATAATTTATATATAGCTTAATTCAAAGGTGTTATGATAATTAAGCAATAAATTTACTTTTTCAGCACAGTAGGCGTATGAGTAACATTTAATTAAGATTTCTTATTTGATTTTTTAATTAAAGTTGTGCGTTGCTGCTAAGTAGCCATTTCTTACTATTAAGTGCGATATAGCAACATGAAAGTTTAGTGAATGGCTGCTAAAGACATTGCGCCATTAATTTGTGTTTTAATTTAAAACTTCTGGAAGAACTTTTTCAAAACACCTTGTAATGTTGTCTGTTTATTGTAATCACAATTTACATTCTGGTCTTTAACAATTTTTCGCATATTATATATATATCGTCTGATAGCATACTCATATATTAATTTGCATATTGAATTATAATTTGATTTAAATTCTGTTTTGTAGCAATGGTTTTGACTTTTGATTTGGTAATCAACCTTTCATATGTTGGTTTGTTCGTTTGTTTGTTAGCTTGTTTATATAACGATTTTCACATTCAACATTAACTTAACATTATTACGATTATTGCTGTTGCTCCTGCTGATGATGATGTTGTCGATGCTGCACATTTTGTTGTCGTTTGCATTGTGAATTGTTGAGTTGTTGTATTTTGCTTGAGAGTCGTTTGTTTGTTCGTTTGTTTGCTTGCTTGTGCTAGCACATTCGTTTATAAATGAAATTGTTTGTTTTTGTTTGTGGATAAAATTTATACATTCATTCAATCATGAATTCATTAAGTGAAGCACCAAAATTTATAAGCTATAAATTTGTGCAATCGATTGTACGCTCAAACTTACAACATAATGCACTGTAGGTGATAGTCTGGAAGCCATTATTAATAAACCTAATCTGGTCGAGCTTGCACATTCCGACCATCATGAAATTAAAATCTATTGGTAAATTAAGTTTTGTAGTAATGAGCTTGATATTATTCTAAAAAATCTATGACAAAGTGTGGTGTTAGAAGGCTTTAAAATGTCATTATGGACTGATGTGATAAAATTGTGCTAATGATATTTTAGATTTAAATGTTGATGAATTTAGTTTAATAATTCGAAGTATTTTTAACAGATGGGGAGGTATTGATTTTTTTCGGGGTAATCTAATGCTTTTCGTGACGTATGAGTAACATTTAATTATTTATCATGCAGCGTATGCAAAATTTTTAACTTTGTAGGCTGATGTTCGATGCAATTTTGTATTGATATAGCAATAAAATTTCTTTCTTGTCCTAATGCTTCAACATAATATCAATGGTTACTAATTCTATAGAAGTAAAGATATTTTTGCTGCGCTTATTCAAGTAATACTAAGAAATAACTCATAAATAAACTCAAAAATCGAAAATTTCTCAACATCTTAAGTTTTTTTTTGAAAATCTGAATACAAATTTAGATTTATCAATCAATTAAAAGTAATAATTAGCTGAAACCACATTTTTGCGACTGAAATTAACAAGAAAATTGAGACAACATATCTCGCCTGTGTCAATGCAATTTCTGCATAAATTATTAAATAGTATTTTAGACCTTATACTAAAGTAGGGGTATATTCACTTTAACATTCCTTTGTAATGTTTTTAAGGGAGCGTTGCTAGTATAGAAAAGTATATCTATAGCCGTGGACAACCAATTAGAAACAGTTTGTCCTCTTAGCTTCTGCTACATTTAAAAAACGTTTTTTTCATGCAACGTTTGTTTTTGTTGTTGTTGTTATTATTTTACAAGAGCCATTTTGCTGTTTATGTGTTTGTTGTTGGTTTTATAGAGGTAGTGAATTTTGGCTGATGTGAAAATCAAGATGAGTGCATAATTTAGCTGGCTATCTAATTAGAAACGTTAAGTTGTGTTCAAGTCAATAGCAAATTTTTGCTCTATTATTGATAAGTTATTATTCAGACAAAGACCTCAGTTGTGGTAAACCACAAAGTTGTGACCCAGCAACCCGATTGTCGCAATTTTTAACCTCAAAATGTTACACCAAGCAATTGCCACCCATTTTGGTTGCTCAATTAAGAAAGTTTATGGTGCCCTTAACAGAAAAGGTCCCAAGATATAAAACGACCTTCTAAAGCCACGGAAAGAATGGATGCAAAAAATTCTCGATTGGCTAAATTAGACCATAAAATATCCCCTAGGGAAATTCAATGCCAAATTTTGGATGAAACTGGTACTATGATATCCAGTCGTACTGCATGGTGACGTTTGGTGGAATCTGGGCTTCACGGAAAAGTTACACGCAAAAAGCCTCTAGTGACGAAAAAGCAGAGTAAAAGAAGCATTGATTTTGCAAAGTAAACCATTAAGCTAACAAGGTATTAATAACACACTGCTGAAAGGTTTGAGTGTTCATTACATTTTAAAGATTTTATCTTATTGAGCCCACCAAACCTTCAGCTAAAACTTCTTATGCCAGTAAATTTTCAGTTCAGTTGCTTAGCTCTGGGTCTGTTAATATGATAAGCTAGGGAAAAATGGTTGCTTGAAACAGGTCACTTAGTACGATGTTAAAGATGCTGCCATTTTAATAGAAAATCTTTAATTTCAGCAGCTACATATTGTGAGTCAAACTCTGAAACCCTGAGTTCGTTTTTGTGCGCATGTGCAAACTTTTTTTTAATTTAGGCACAAGTTGCCTAAAGTGAAAGGTCTTGTCTGGGTGTTTCCACATCCTCCGAAAATTGCCAGCTTTTTGCCCTAATGCTTGTCTAAACCAAATTCATTTTATTCGTATGAAATCCGGTCAAGTTAGTGCCTTGACTTTCTGCCATGATTTTGCACTTTACAATGTCTCATTTATTAGTTGTACCCTTAACTGTTGGTAGTGATTTCGAAACTAAAAAATGACTGCTTATAGGGATAAAGAAAGAGAATTTCAGTAACTTACACTTTTATGGTTTACATGACGTATGATTAACCTCTAATTCATGTGCGTGCAATGAATATTCTTTGATTCAGAGCCTCATTAAATCTTAAGTTCGATAAAACTTAGATGTTGCAAATTATAGCGTAAGTTTAATTACGAACACAAGGCATAATGAGACAAAATTTTTCAAATTCAATAACATAACAAAATTTTAATTTCTTCCAGCTTATTGCTATTAAAATTGATTTTTATTAAAAAATTTCAAACATGCGCTTCAACTGCTGCAAACCCAACAAGCATTTTAAGCGAAATACCCCAATTAAGACAAGACAAATTTAATATGATGATTAAAATTCTGTTCGTGATTGTCCAGAATTTTTAACTCGTTTATATAATGAAGTAGTGCAAAATAAGAAGAAGAAGAAGACGAAGATAGAACGCTCAGCGAGGCTTACGGCAAATTAGATTTTAATTAAATCTCACAAGGATAAGAATTTCTTGGAGTCAGTCGGTAACAGCAGCAGCAGCTCCAACAGCGCCATTAGCATGCTAACTAAGAAAATTAAGGGCGACTGAAATATTGCAAAAAAAAAAACTGCGGCAAAAAATTAATATAATTGTGGTAAATTATTGGGAGTTCAACGGCACACGGCTGCATTTAATTGAAAATTCGTTGTAAAGTCGGAGATTTAAGCAAAACGAAACAGCGTTGATGGGAGAGAATATTCAGGCTTTGTTTATTATTGTGCTATCGCACAACATACTCCAATGATGCTCTTAATGGTAACACAACATAATGACAATGGTATTTGTGTTTTTTGGCCATGTTGCTGTTGTTACTACAGTTGTAATTCGATATTAAGAAATTAATTGCTTAGGCTTTCATTTACTATATAATATATTTGAGAATTGAAAATTGTGGAGTCAAATAACTCCCGCGGGAATAATGCCCGCGCATTGAAGCAATTGTTCGTATTTGATAAATCAGTATGCTAATATTGACTCAGTTTTATACTTTAGTAAAGTTGTATGAATAAATCAGCTTGAAAAATTAATTTTAAAGCTTGAAGCAAAATAAAAACTAAATAAAAGTCCACATTTCTTCCAATAGCTAAATACTTAGACATTAAATATTGTGTTATCGAGAGAAAACTGTGCTAAATGTCAATTATGAAAAATTGTTGCTTTGAGAAGTAACACATCTGCTGAACTTTCGACGTTCATTAATTTGTTTTTAATCCCTGCCAAAGTAACAACGAGAATTCAACTCTTTCGTACAAATTTCGCAGATTTGCCTTACGTGTTGAATTTGGATGATTTTAGTCAAAAATTTTGATGACGACGAAACGCCAAACGCGTTAAATGTAGCAATTTGCCCCAGCAACATTCAATACTGGGAAAATATCCAACTGTGATATCAAATCAGAGGCACAGTGGATAAAAACTGCTAAATAACTGCAGTTACTTAAAAGAAACCTGCAATCAATTCTTAATTCATTTTGCTTATTAATCACCCTCTTGTAATATTCCTATTAGATGATGAAAGATTTTCAAACTGACCTACAACTAATGCGTCTAAGTTTTCGCCATGAAAATGCAATTGAGCCCTAATTGAGTAATAAGTAAATCCGCTAATGGCTGACAAGGATGCTAAGCTAAAAATTTTAAAAGCTTAAAGCAAATTGAAACTTTAGATCTCTCTTTTGAATTATGACACATTTAATCGCTCTGGCTCGCTAGCGACCCTTAAGAAAAAGTTTTATAATTTTTTTTTTCTCTCATAAATTTTTCTCACTCGTCCCACTGTCCAACAAAAGGACACAAAAGTAGCAAAATATTTCAATATTTTGCTTTGGTATTTTGCATATCATTAAAAGTTTTATTCGCTTTCCTTTAACAAATTGGCAAGGATTACGATGGACTTTGCTCTTAATTTCTTGTCCGGGAAATTGAAATTCAAAAAAAAAAAAAATATACTGAAAATTATGAAAATATTATTTTGCAAAACAAAATTCGATTAAAATTATAAAAATTTGTAAAAAGAAAAAAAATTTGTACAAAATCGAAAATTCATTAAAATACCAAAACGCGCACACTAAATATAACAACAACAAAAATAACCACCAACAGAAACAATAAACAAACAGCGGGCAACGTGAACCACGACAACAGGGTCGTAATTATTATTGTGGTCTAAATTCATTTCAATGGCATGACCAGCGTGAGCAGAGCGCAGTTGGTAGTTTGCAAAATAGCAATTGGTAACAAGGAATGACGTGGCGCATGTCAGATGTGTAAAATAATAGCGCAGTTTGTGAATAGATCTAGTTAGTTAAATAAATAAATGAACTCTAATTTCAGACAAAGTGTGATACAAGAAAGCTCTGAGTAAAAAAATAGATCTATGAAAATTTACTTTTAAAAACAACTGCGAATAAATTTTTGTATTATTTGAGCTTGACGGCCATTCTTTCAAGCACGCCTAGATTTTTTTCACTGACATTGTTGTAGTTAAGTTTTCCGAATCCTAATCCAAAAACACACTCATGCCCCAAACTGCCCATTTGCCTGAGCCTTAGCTATGTGAAATTGCCTTTTTGTCTGAAACCTGCCACTAATGTTTTATTACTAAGTTATTTCACCTTACGTCTCATTTTTGGTAACATTTACTCAAACAACTTTTCAACGCTGGAACGTGAATGAATGCACTAGCAGCTCCGCCAAATATATATACTCATACAATAGCACGTACACACACATGTTTATGTATTCATTGCATGCGCATTTTATCAAAGTTTTAATTAAAATTTTACCCTATACAATTTAATAATTAATATTCGATTTGATGTGAAATCTTTTTGTGTTCCATTTATTTTGTGGGATTTATTTTTGAGATATGCATCCAAATAATTTTTATGTTATCACGAGGACACAAAAACTATGGTTTTAAGCTTAGTTAAGTTGAATTTAAAATAGCTGCTGAATAATGCAGTTGGGGGCCGCTAATGATGTTTATAAATATGATATTTCAATAGTTAACTACTAATACGAAGTATCTGAAAAAATGGTGAAATACCAAAATTTTTGCAGACCAGAATATTCAAGTTTCTGACAAGTAATTAGATTGGACACGATTAACTTAACTCTAGAATTAAGAGCTAAGCATCACATTATTATCAGAAGTTCATTTGTTGCATTGCCTTTATATATGCAGTGAGCTATCGCTGAGGTGATGCTATCAGATAGAACTGAGGTGCTACTTGAAGAGGCCTCATTAAATTTGTGCACAAAATAAAGGCAGTGAAAAGCATAACGATGCCTTCATTGTGATGCCTTCATCCTGGTGGTGCTGCAAAGTTGGTTCACTAAATAAGGAATCCATAAGACTCTTCAATAAAGCGATGAATGCTTAATAAACTAACAGCCCAAGAGCCCGCTGTAGAAAACTCGAGTGTATAAGATTATAGAATCGGATGTTTGGGCAAGATAGTCTGGTGAAACTAACCAACCAGGTTTTCCTTGCCAAAGCCCGTTCCGATGCCGAATTTTGGTCAATATTGTTATATTAATCAAAAATGTATCAGATTACAGTTTTAAATGTATGCCACACTATAGAACTTGAAGAGCCTAAACAGAATATATAAGGTTGCACTGTTGATTTCTGTCCCAAAAATGGGTTTCACCGGTCTTTTGCGTCAATCTTTGTTAGTAAAAATTACCGTTTGAAATGTTTGCCAAATAATAAATCGCGAATAGCCTAAAAAGAAGATATAGTATAGAGTTGTCTTGTCAAATCTTGTCCCAAACATGGGTTTTCACCCGTTTTTTGGGCAAGTTTTCTTAAATAGATGGCAACCTAAACATGGAAACAGGATACAGCAATGCAACCCTACATATTTTATTTAGACTCTGCAAGTGCTTTCATTTGGCATACCTTTGAAGCTATAATCTTTTAACTATTAAAACAAAACTAACTAAATATCGGGCATCGAGATGAGCTTTAGCAAAGGAATTCTGGTTGGTTAGTTTCAACAAAATGCATCACTATCTTTCGTGTACTTCGCATTCTGTCATCTTGAGCAGCCGACTTTTTTACAGCAGGCTATCCGCTTATAATACATAGGATAGTTATAAAACCCTCATGGGAGTCTTTCCAACGGTGCTGAGTAAGATAAAAAGAGATGTATGCAGATCTGCTCGTAAGAAGTTATAATCAGCGATCGTGAGACTGAAGAACATATTAATGGAGGCATAAATACCAAATTAATGCTCGCTTAAAACAGCAGCTCCAGCAGAAAAACTCTTGAAGTTTTACTTGCTGTACTATTCCCTAAATGCAACATGAGTTAATCTTTGAAGCATAAAAGCACAGTTCAGCATCGTCACGTATGGTCTGGATAGTGACATATTAGGTCACTAAATAAATTTCATTCTCAAGGTACAAACTACATGGAATATATCTTACAAAAAATATGTCCCATTGAAATTTAACTTAAAGAGTAAAACGCTTCGAGCTAATACAGTCAGCAAGTATATTTTGAAGCATACATACTCAAACCAAAGAAATCTGGAATGTAGAAAGATGTTGGTGAAGACGCTTAAAAAACATTGTAACGAAATTTTTTGTTTATGGATTTTAAATAAAAGTTTAGCTACTTCAGTTTTATTTACTCAGAAATGCTCCAAAGAAATTTTTTTATATAGTGTCTTGATCACAAGTGCTCAAATAATGCATGTACGGCTATGAAAATATATTTTATAAATTGATGTCTTAAGCAAACTCTTATTCTTAAAAGTAAATGATTTCCTTAATAGTGTCCATGACTGGATTCTCAGTTCTACTGATTCTCTGTTAAGATTTAATGCTCAAAAATTTTGCAAAAAAAGTGTTTCTATTCCTCAATTTGAACACCCTGCTCGCAGTGCTGCTTCCTTAGCTATAAAACCAATCACACTGGTAACAAGATTCCATAATCCATTTGACCAATATTGTAGGTTTCAACATTGATATCGGTCAAATTGACATAGTGTTTATTTCCCTATATAACTTAATAGTTCTAAAATTTCTTAAATTATAATTTACTTTTTTCTATTACAATAAAAGTGTTTACTAAACACTGGCGTCACTCACCTGGATTAGAGGCATTGATGTGAAACTCGCAAATATTCTTTGTTCCCTGTGCAAAGTCGTGCGAATCTGAATCCGTGAATAGAATATCGACATCCAATTCGAAGCCACGATTTGGAATTCCTTGTTGTAACGGTGCAGAGAACGGACTTGAATGAAAGGCAACCAGCATTTCCGGTCCACTGTAAGGAAAAAATAATAGAAAGCGTAAACGTAAAATAAAAATGCATTCCTTTATTGTTGTTGTATTGCACATAGTATATGGTATATAGAGCATAGAACGTTCTATGAGCATTGTTAGGAATTTTTTGGATATTCACGTGTTACAAAAAAATGTGCAAAATAATAGCGGAAAAATATTACACGTTTTACGGGATTGATCCTTTTAATCAAAGATTGTCAGTGAGGGAATTTAAAAACAACTTCATGGAAGGTACAATTTATATGCTTTAAGATTGCAACATATTTAAGAGTACGCTACAGCTTTATAAAAAAGTTTTGTAAATACGAATCATCATAATAAAGAAAACTTGTGGTATCAACTAAATGAAATATTTTCAACTTCAATGAATGTCTCAATTTGTACAAAATTATTAAATTTTTGACTTCAAAAAAAAAAAAAACATCATTGCCATTATTGTAGAGAAAACTCATTTAAAGGATTCCTGAATTGGATGCGTTTTGTTCTTTTGTTCCGGTCGTGCCAAACAAATACGAAAGAAAAACAAAAATTCTCCAACACAGCACACATACTCACACGAAAAGGACAAGCAAAAAAGTCAAGGGAAAAACTATAGCACAGTAACGCCTGAAGTTGAACAAACCCAGCACCAAGGAAAAAAAAGTGAAGCGCTGCGCTGCGTTGAGTTACATTGTCGGCCGAATAAAGTTATGAAGTAAACAATGTGTTAGTGTGCCAGTGTTTGTGTGAATCTTGTGCAGGACCCGCAGGACTCCCCGAAGTAATTGTTGCCTCGCATTTTGTTGTTTGCATTTCGTTGCCAATTTCACTTTTTTTGATGTTTTTCTGTTTGTGTTTGCGAAGGATGGTAGAACAATGGGTAGTATGTACAGTGGCGCAAGTTTGAAAAAATTTATGCTTAAAATTTGCAATTTGTAATTATGCAAAAAGTTTTAAGAATTTGTGTTGTTTCAAGCGAAATAACTTAAAAAAGTTTCATAGTCGCCATCGTATTAAAATACTTTTATTGTCATTATTTTTACTGTCTTCATTGTCTTCACTGCCTTCACTGGTGTCATTAGTCTCTCCTTGTTGCCCTAATAATCCCTTCCTTCGTTTGTCTTTGGATATATTTGTCAAATATCCCTTCTACGGCAATGCGAAGTAAATATTTTTTGTTGAATATTGTCTTAAGTAGCAAAAGAAATGTCCGTCCACGACGATAATTTTCTATCCCCTACTCATTTTAATAGGCATTTCTCAAGTATATGCTGTGAAAAAATATCAGCACCGATTTGCATTAAATGCGAATTATCAACATTTTCCCACTGTACCTACAGGGAGTAACAAAATTAAAACAACAAAAATACAACAGTGTTGAACGAATCTTTTTTTTCGTTATCTTTATCGTCCTTTCTTTGCCACTTGTATTTACACTTACAGCAATTGTCGGCTTCGTTTTTTATTTGAATGTGCGTGTGAGCCTGTGTGGGTGTGTGTTTGTGACTTGCTTTAAGGACCTCAAGACAAATACAACAACAGCAAGAACACGCAGGCAATAAAAAGAACAAAACAACAATTACAAAGAAGCAACATCGGTAAAGACAAATAAATAAGCGCGAATATTTGTCGACAACAGCACAAAAATAGGCGAACGGTATGAACGACGTAAATACGACCGACCAAAAGTAAAGGCGATTTACGCCGCTGGCTATGACACCCTGTCGTATGAGTAGCTAAATATTTGATATTTGCGCTGTTTCCTTCGCTATTTACTCAGTTAAGCTGCAAATTGTGGCCTGCGAGAGAAATTTCGTCGTTCATTTGTTTGTCGCCTTATGGTTATGATTTTTATATTGAATCCTTTGTGAATTCTTTTGGGGAAGAAGCACAAATATATATTCAAGAAGGAAAGTTAAAAATATACGGAACGGAATATCAGTTAAAAATAAAATGCACACAACTGTTTGATAACTGGAAAAGCTAAGCTGATATGAGCTGTTTGCCATTTGCAAAGAATATCTTTATACACGCAACGCCTTAGCTGTTTTAACTTTCCAAGAGCTCGTGAAGCAAAATATTAAACAAATGGCACTGAATTTATTTTGATTGTGGCGCATTAGCTGAATAAACAAGAAAAATGACAAAATAATTTTGGAACATTTTCGCTAGTTTGTTTTTATTAAGTTCAGTACTACGCGCCAACTGAGTCATATTGCTTAGTGTAAGAATATCAATTTTTAGTGATCAATTATCTATGCAATTTCGATAGAGAAATTCATGTTACATACAATTATCTTTTGAGTACGCTGAAAAATAATATGGGAAAAAAACCCTCTAAAGATTACTACAAAATATTATAGAAACAAAACGATTCAGTTTCAAGCCTTGAGGCCAGTAACAAGCTCAAATTATTTTACCAAAAATTGTTCTTATTGTAGGACATCATACCTACATAATAAAATAGCTGCAAGTTACAAGCAGATTGTATAAAATCTTTCATCTTTGGTTGTAAATTAATTGACTTCGTTTTCGTAGAATTACTTGACGTTAAATTAGAGTTCTTACGAAAGTAAAGTCAGCACTCTGCACATGACTCTTACATTTATTTGCAAAAATACTTGCAGGAAAAATTTTTATAAAATAATTTTGTAATGGCTGTTTGTTGCAAACAAATTTTTTTATTATACTATGCTGCACAAAACAGAAAAGGAAACGTTCTAGAGTAGTGCCGCAAATGGAAAGTTATTTCTACCTAACACCAGAAAAAGTGTACACACTTTGATTTGAGGGCGTGACATCAACCATGTGACTAAAAATTTTAAAATATTATGCTAACAAAATCAGTCATCAGTTAAAGAATGCTATAGAGTTCTTCAACATCATTTTGGTCGTTATGAGCGTCACCAAATTTCAAACCAATTTTACACTATTGGACATTCATCATTCAACCAGAATGCATATAGCCCGTAATTTTGAGAACATTTTTGCAGTAGAAGAGAGTGTTCGTGAAAACCGTGAATAATCGATTCGTCGCCGATCTCAGGCCTTGGGCATCTCTTATGGATCATTGTGGCGTATCTTGAGGCGCACTCTTGGTCTGGAGGCCTAATAAATACAGTTCGTACAAGAATTAAAGCCGGTTGATATCGGTTGACGTTTTAATTTTGGTTTATGGGCCATACAGCAACTTCAAATTGATCCATTATGTTATCGAAAAATTGTGTTTAACAACGAAGCTCATTTCTGGTTGAACGGCTACATTAAGAAGCAAAATTGCCGTATTTGAGCCAATGAACAACCAGAAGCAATCCATGAGCTTCCAATCTATCCCGATAAATGTACTGTTTGGTGTGGTTTATGGGCAGTAGGCATCATCGGACCGTATTTCTTCAAAAATGCGGATGGAGCCCGTATTACGGTCAATGGTGCTCGCTACAGAGCAATAATCAATGAGATTCTGTTGACAAAAATTCAGGATATTGGTGTAGCCGACCTCTAGTTTCAATAGGATGGCGCTACATGCCATGCAGCTGGAGAAACAATCGCTTTACTGAAGAAAACGTTCGAAGAAAACATCAACTCAAGAAATGGTCCTGTTAATTGGCCACTAACATCATGTGATTTGACACCATTGGATTACTTTCTTTGCGGATATGTTAAAACACTTGTTTATGTCGACAAACCCAAAACTATTGACGCTTTTTAAACCAACGTAACTCGTGTTATTCAAGGAATACCCTTCGATGTGCTTGAAAGAGTTGTCGAATATGGGAGCCACAGAATGCACCATTTAAGAACTAGTCTTGGGCAACATTTGATCCAAATAATTTTTAAACATTGAGTTGTGGGAACCGAACTATCATTCCAAATAAAGATCTGCATCAATACATTGATTTTTGTGTATTTTATTTAGAAAACAAAGTAGGAAGCTCTTATCTATATGCATCACAAAAGCATCATCAAACCTAGTTATGCACAATTTCCTTTTATCTGCGCATCATAAACAATCGATTGACGTTTAGGGGCACTTGACTTGTAATATTATGAAGGGTTGCGTTTAAGAACGCATGATTTCCTATGACTATTTAGATACTCAACCAAACTTATTAATACTAAGTGAACATTTTTATTTGCTTTTTTCAAAATCAGTGAGTAGTTTTGAATATGATGCAGTGAACATTTGGCCTGCAATATTTTGTCTGTTGACTACTGTAATCAGTCGATAAAAACAAATCAAACTTTATATTTAAAATATTGAAATTACTCAGCATACATATTTGTATAATACATTCACTAAGGATCTAAACAATATAAATTGATTTGGTAAAGTTGTTTAATAGGTAAAATGTCTTTAAAGTGCCATGAACAAGCATTTGATGGAAGAGATTTTTCGCCGTACTAAAAACTTTGCCCTGGCAAGATAAGATTCCTTTTCTCAGACTGCTTCACAAATGAGAACTCGTAAGCAATCCACTAGCTAATCTCAAACTTTGCATAGTAATAACATTTTATTAAAACATTTTTTTTTGCTCAATACCTTTCAACTGCTAGTACTTATTATGAATGTTGAACTTCCACTTAACAAATGCCACTTTAAATTCATAAAGAAATGCAATGAATTTGGTGACCTGCAAGTGCATGAATGCGAAATTCTTGAAAATAATTTACGATAAAACGAAGCATAGCAGAAATTAAGTATCTCCTTAATGTGAATATAATTCCGTCTCATGCCAGTGCACCGTCTTTGTGTCGGTTGTTCACAAAAATGAACATTTTTATATATTAAGATACATTTTTTATAATGCGCCAGTATTGCCAGATGAATAGAATAAATCAAGTTGTTATAGTAAGGCTGGAGTTACGATTCATCAAACTGTCCCAGCATTGTTCCAATAGTACAAATTCTACTGACCCCATAGGGAGTGTCTTATAGCGCTGTAGTTGGCAACTCGAGTCTCTTCAAAAGATTCAAACCAGGATCTGCCTCGTAAGCATAAATGATGCTGGTGTATTAATAATACCAAATTGGCATCTTAAAATTGGAAACTGACTACTTTCGAAAATCGGTAATTTTTCTGACTATAAGTTTTATTTAGTAAATAAAACCAAAGCAAACACTTAAATAAGTAATGCGAAATTCTCCGAAAACAACAGCCAACATACAACAAACTGGCAACACTGTTCAATATTTTTCCCTTTTATAACACAGGTGCTGAATGCATTTTTCTATTTTACAGCGTTGCGATGTTGCTAAAAATTCGAGCACTCTTTTGGAAAATATTAAATAAAATGAAATTCTATAAAGATGCAAAATAAAAATTCGTTAAAAAAGCGTAAATTTAAAGCTGTGTGTTGTCATCATTAACGTGTTCCTTTTTCAACGCTTAAAAGACATAAAGAAAGTGAATAACAGCATTTACAAATGGAAAAGCTTATTGGTAGGTAGGAGAGCATGAAATAAAAAAAGAAGATTTTACGACAAAAAAGTGACCGAATTCCCCAAGCGCACGCAGTGACAGCAGTTTTAAGCACTTAAAGCCAGCTGTCGTGAACGAAAACGTAATTACAAGCTGGTCCACACGACAGGAGGGAGACTTATGCAAATCAGCAGCAGTGCACTGTTGTCGTACCTTTATAGTTCAGGGGTTTTTTGTTAAGGACATAATGCTTTATAACTTTCAATTTCTTTTTAATAAATTATGTTGTAATCTTAATACTCAAGACATTGAGTTCAGAAGGCAAAATCAGTTATTGCATTAGTGGTTATTATTACCAAAAAGGAACTGCAAGCCAATTGACGTATCTGTAATCACGAATTTGGGTGAGTGTCATTCCCTTTAGAATCGATTTTTTCATTTCCATGACAATAGAAATTAAACCTCTTGACATTTCTGTTTCTGGAATGAAAATTTGAAATTGAATAATTTTAATTTCATTCCTATGCATTTGGAATCCACACTTTGAATTTCATTGAAAAACATATTGTTTCCTATAAAGAATTTTAATTCCATTTCCAAGAAACTGATTTTTCGAATCATCACTTTCAACTCCGTAGCTAAAAGAATAGATTTAGAAGCCAGCAAGGACGCTACCAGCGAACTGATTGGCTCAAATGTTAAAAGATATTAAAAACTGAAACTTTTTATTAATAAATAATTCTAGTTTGTAATTAGCTTCTAAATTTTTAGATATTTCTAATAGCTTCTGAAGTATAGGGCTTCAAAAAATGTGCCGACGCTACCATGGTCTGCGCTTCTTTTCGAGTACATGAACGAACACCATTTTTCAAATAATTTGTATGGTCATCAATGCAAGCTGAACAACATGAATCATCGGCAATGAGAGTACTTTATGGTTTCAGATATGCGAATCCTACACTAAGTCTCGATCTTTAAATTTTACGTACTAAGTGCATCAAGCGCTAGCATTAGTTCACGTATCCAAGCAGTTACTTTCCATCGCTTTCCGAGCAAAAAGCATAGTTCTGTTTTCTAGCTCATATCAGATCTTTCGCATGCTTTGATTTATTGTCAATAAGCTCCATAAAGAAATTTAGCGAAGAAAATTGGAGAGTTCATCTAAAGTTTTGCCAACACTAAAATTTATTGCACTCCAACTGAAATGCGTCATGCTACGAAGTGGACAACATTGTGGTGTTGAATTTGCTAAGGAGATGGTTTCTAAGGATGATGATAACGACCTGCAATGCATACATATTGGTGATGAAACATTGATTCGGAAACAACTCAACAGCAAGTGAATTTCCAAAAAGAGCACATCAAAGTCGATCAAAAATCATTGTCATCTAAACAGCCAATAAAGGATATTATTTAAATGTAATGCATCCATCATTAACGCATATAAGTTCATAAAATTCGATCAGAGTTGGGACAAAACAAATCATGGTTTTTTGCGTCACGAGAAAGCACCATTGCATCCATACTGCGTGCAAAAATGAGACTTAAATGCTGGAAGAACATCGACTGATAAGAAGAATAATTTGCAGTCGCTGAGTTCGATTCTGCTATAAGGACTTTAAATGAACTTCATTTTGACACGATTGCGAAAGCTATTTGACGTTTTTCTTTATTTCCAGTCTAAAACCTTTAGTACCAGAGGCAAAGTTGTGCCTTATAAAAATACAAAAATATTTTTTTGTGTACTTTACCCGAAGCACCACTTTTTAACCTCCCTATAGAGCATTTTCAATAAATTTTTGACAAATGCCGTATTAAGAACTTCTCAGTCGTTTGTCCCATGAGTAAAATTTGACTTAAATACTCCATTGAAGAGTTAAATGGTGGTGCTCCCAAATAGCCATCAGCATCGTGTAATTTTCTGTCAATTTTTTGCATCTGCGACTTATTATTTTATTCTTTCGGCATAGGTTATCACTTCGTTAGCATCGTTTTAAGTCGATTGAGGACATAAAAGATGATTTGCTGACCGTTTTGAAGGTAATACCAGAAAATGAGTATCAGAAATGTTTCGAGGAATAACCATTTGCATAAGTGTATAACATCGGAAGGGGATTACTTTGAAAGGGAGTCAATAAATTTTGATGATGAAATTTAAATTTTGTCTTTTTTTTTTAAATTCACCTTACTTTTGTTAGTATATCAGTAGTAATATTTTCATTTAACATCAGAAAGTGCATAAAATTGCACAACTAAGGGAACAGATCTTACTACTCCTATAGTAGTTTTAAAAAAAAATTATATATTTTCTGTGCTTTTGATAGTTTTCTAATGTAAAACAATATATATTTGTCACACAGTAAGGTTTTCATTCGTATTTTTTATAAGCTCAGAAGACTTTTTTGCTCTATGCAGTAATTGATTTTTTCGCTAATTTTTATAATTACTTATCTATTTCTCTCATATAATTTCAATATTTATTTTGTCTATGCATTTCTAATATTCATCGAATGAAAGTTCATTTAATTAAATTTCTATTTCAAAAAAGCTTTTGTTTTTTTAAATCCCATAAGCGAGTTGGAATATACAAATTGTTGATGCATTTTATCATCAATGTTGTTAGTTATTGCTCTGCTACTGTTGTCATCAGTGCAATATATCATCAGTACATTCTCAATGCAAGGTTGTTGCGTTTGCCAACAAACCGCGCAGCAACTATGCCAACTGTCAAGCAGGAAAAACTTTTTTTTAGTAGGATACAACAGCAACAATATCGTTAAAAATTGGTCGCAGCGGACAGTCACACGCTAGCACAGCACATATTATGGGTACACAAAGATGAAAGGATATAGTTGGAGGCGGTAGGAAAGGGGGGGCGACTGTACATAGTTGCAAATAGGAAACGGATATTTTTACCATAGCTGAATTCATACATCAGCAGAGGAAATGTTGGGTAAAAACAGCAGAAACTTTGTTTTATTCAAAATAAATCAATTTGCATGAAAAAGGAGCAATTGAAACAACAACAACTGAAGTAGCAACAAAAAACAACAACAACCACACAAAAATGCAAATACAACAACAGCAAAAAGCTCTCAAAAACTCTCTGAAAGCGATTAAATTCAAACCAAGCGCATGAAATTAACTTTGGCAACAGCAGCAGCAGCAAAAACAACAACGATTTCCTAGTATATAATGTTGTTGCTATATTTGATGTTCTTTTTGTTGCTGTTGTTGTTGTTGTTGCTGTCAGTTTATTGCTGAAAAGCAAAATAAAGTGTTTTATTAACCGCCATTTGAAAGTTTTTATATCTCAATTAATGACTCGAAAAATTTGACATCAATTAATTACACTGTCCAACAACGTTGCTCAGATTCTAAAAATGTTATCAAAAATATGAAAAAGAAACCATCAGCGGAAGCTATGACTGCGTTGAGGACAGTGAAAGACTACATATTTGTGAAGAACAGAAAATTTAAGGAAGTAGAACGAACGCCAAGCAATAATTCATTGTGGTGTATCGGAACAGAAAATTATTTATCAGTACAGTGTGTTACAACACTAAAAAATAACAGAAAAACAAAAAAAAAACAACAAACTACGTCTAAGTCTATACAATTTTCAACCAGTGCTAAGTGGAATCATCAGTGGCTTTTGATCGGCTCAAAGGTCGCTGATGATTTCATTTAGCAACGAATTCTTATTTTCCAGCCAGAATATTGAATTGTGAAAACCATACTTGTCTCCGCCTTAGCTTAGGAATTCTTCATCCTTTGAATCAGCTCAAAGGTCAGTGATGATTCCGTTCAGCAATGAATTCTTTTTTTTCTGTTAGAATATTGTATTCTGAAAGCCATACCAGTTTCAAACATTGCTAAGTGGTATTATCAGCGGTCTGTAAGAGAAAAGCTTAGAAATGCCTCATTTTTTGAATCAGCTCAAAGCTCCTGATGATTTCATTAAGCAATGAATTCTAGTATTTCTGTCCCAATCTGGTATTCTGAAATCCGTGCTCACTTCATCAATTTTCAATTTGAATCATCAGCGACCTTTGAGCAATACAATCGGGCATAGAAATTCTTCAAATTTTTAAATTGGCTCAACTGTCACTGATGATTCAATTTAGCAATAAAATGTTAATTTCCTGCAGAATATTGAATGAAAATGGCTTGAAAGTGCAACAAAAAAGTGTTGTTTTTTAATGCAAAATTTACTGCACAGTGTCATGCGTAATTAAATTTTTCACCACAGGGCGTATGCGCAACATTTAACACTGTAGCCGGAAGGAAGTGCTCAGCAATTACTGACCAAGCTTCAAGCAAGAAGTCAATCTGTGCAGTAGCTGCAGCAGCAGCACAACGCCTCAAACTGCGTGTTGCCACTACAGACTGATGTTGCTATTGCTGCTGCATTGCAACTGCAAATAAATAGAAAATTAATTTTTAATGAAGCACCAAGCGAATGGAGATAAACGAGCAGAGCTCAATTTGAAATGGACGTTTTATCGTTAAAGGAGCATTTTTGGAAGTGTTAAGGGAAGAGTAGAGTTTCAACTTTATTTTGCTAACCAAAATTAAGTACGAGACCAACAAACAACAGCAGCAACAAAAGCCACATCAAAGTGCTGTATTTTTTTCCTTAAAGATAATTTCCGTTTAAGTGCTTTGATACTTCCATTCATTGAACCCAACACCTCTCTATGCCCAAACGAATGGATTTCCTTTGCATCCTTTTGTCCTCTTACGGGTAATAACAACATCATCATCATCATTTTATTGAAATTATTTTGGTTTTTCAATTTTCTCGGTTGATTTTCTTTTCCTTTTTTCATCGCCGCCTTGTTATACTGGAGTTTTCGGCTCATTTTATGCGCGTTGAATTCTAAATGCTCTCGTAAAAATAACAAAAGTCCTTAAAATGTTGTTACTTCAGTCAAACGCTGTGGGTAAAAATTCTTTGTTATTTTGTTGGCTTTGCATACGAAAGTGACAGATGTTTCGACAATTAAGCGCTGCTCACTTTTTATGTTCGCCAGCGTGTGCAATTTTGCTCCTCTGCTTTTCTTAATTTTCGTCTGGTCTATTGGCTGAGAAAGAGGAGGCCTTTTTTTATCTAATATGGTGAGTATTTTATTTTAACGATGATTTAACGATTTTCTTTTAATGTGCCAACATTTTAAATAATTTGTTTTTGTTAGCAATTTTATGAACTTTTACGTTTTTATATCTTCAGTGCTTGTTTTTAATTTTCTTCATTTTAACACATCGCTACCAATGTTAGTCATAAAGTTTTAGCTCGCAGATAAGATAATTGATTTCTAAAATAAATTGGTGGGTAGTAAAATGTTGACATCTAGAGGAGAATGCTGTAAATGTTATAAAGTACAATCAAATTTTTCAGTATATTTTGCATTCACAGAATTAATTTGAGTTTTGTACCTGAAATTTAAGCGTCATAAGGTTCAATGCAGTAATTAATTGGAGAGATCGCTTGAACCAAAACGAATTCTCAAAAAACCTAAGACATAAAATGAGACAACCAAAGCGCCATCTCAATTTGGTTGATAGGACTATTGAGTGGCTTTGATATTTTTAAGCAAAATCTTAAAATCTTTCCATACAAAGCGCAGTTGATTATTTGACATTATTGGAAACAGACATTATTGGCTTACGCGAATGTCATCATTCGAATGGTCCAGCTGAGCTGGATTTTCGGGAGTAAGTTCTAATGACCGATATGCTTTTTTCCCAATCTATGGCGCCATTAACAAACAAATAATCCTCACATAATTCGCGAAGCATCATTGGTTGATGAGAAAGTGGCTGTTTAGTTCGGTGTTTGGTCCAAAATAATCGCTGGGCCATTCTACTTCAGAGCTGATGAGACAAACGCTGGCAATCGATGTTGGCACAATTTGTGTTAACGCAAATGCTTGAAAGAGGTCAGGAAGACGTCTGGTTTCAATAAGACAATTTATTTTTTGTGTCGAAAGTTTCCATTAACCAAATTGAAGTTGTGCAATCGTAATTATGGGACAGAACTAATGAAATCTTACTTGAGGTAAGAGTTGTCACGTTATGGTTGGTTCATATGTTTTGAATACATCATTTAATTTATTCTATCACCTCTGTCTTCAAATCAAATCAAACCACTGTTACGTGTCTATATTTAAATATTCGGTGGCACAACACAAAAGGGGTAATTAAGAGTATATTTTTTTCTAAAAGGAGGTGTTCCCACGTCTCTAACAGGAAAATACGATTCTATTGCTAAACGAATTGATCGAGTTTGATGCAATTTGATTAGGAGATATATTAATTCCTACGAGAAGACATTTTTTTATAGAGGTGGTGCCATGCCCTAACCAGGAAAATAATTTTTAGCTGCTAAATTAAAAGATCAATTTTGATGAAATTTCACACTGAGATAGATTGAACCTTATGGAAAAATATGTGTTTTTGATGGGCGGTACCACGCCCTAACCAGAAAATATGTTTACAAAGCTTTATAAATGGACCGATATTGATGAAATTTGGCATGGAGATGGGCTGAATCCTAAAGACGCGATGCCACGCCCTTATGTGTAATGCATATTTTACAGCAAAATTATTGGACCGATTTTGAAGAAATTATGTTTGTAGATAGATTGTAAGAAAAAGACAAGAATTGAGCAACATGAGCCCATGATACTTAGTTTTAGGAGCGATGATATTTAACCAGCTAAAATGTTACTTAACTATTTTGTTCTGTCACTATAATGGTTGAATTTCAACGAGTGGACGAGCTCTAGTTTAGCAAAGTTTGCACATAAGAATGTGTTTAGGGGGATAAAAACTTTTGGAATCACTATATTCATTAAGCAGAGCAAAAATTAAAATTTGCAGGGCTGAGTTATAATTTATAACACAAAATAATTACTAATTGAACTTACAGTCGTTAATATACATAAACCGGTATAAAAAAACACCCCCATCGAACATATTTTGTTCACTTTTCCACCACACGAAAAATTTGGGCGTGTGTCCTGTATCTCTGATACAGCTAATGTACCAAAGCAACTAAGTCATATTTTTCTACGTTTTTAGCGTATAAAAGAACTTGTAACACTAAAGCTTACCATTCGTCAAAATGTCGAAAAGAGTCATTGGAGTATTAAAATACCGACTGCGAAAGCACCACAAACAATGTCTCGGCGACAACTCAGTGGGTGTGAGATTGCATGTGGCTAAGCGCAATAGTTATAGCCAGAGAGTTGAATATAGACTAATGTTCATCAAAATGACGAAGGTTAGATATCTAGTACTAAGTTAACAATTTCACTGTTTAGAAAAATAGTAAAAACTGAAAAAAGTATCTGCATAAAAGTTAGTTAATAAGATGTAATATTGGTGTAATGATACTAACTCATGGATAAATGATGTTTACATCATAAAAGGAGCATACATATCAAATTAAATGTTTCCACACAGCATTAAGCGATGTATGAATGGAGTTGTGTGTGAAAGAAACAGAAGTAAAAAGGAAAGAAAAGTTATTCAAAAAAAGCTCGCCACAAATAATAAAGTCGAAATGTAGCGAACGGTGTCGAAAAAATCGAATGCATCGACTCGAATGTTCGTAACAATTTGAAGATAATCAAAGGTCGATGAAAATTTAAGCGGCTTTAGGTATTCACTTAGAAAAATATATGAGCTTGAAATTCGGATTTTAGTACAGCGCCCTATTTAAGTGAAATTTTGAACCTTTTAAGCATGATGCATGTGAATTAAAAAGATGTTATTCGACGAACTCGGCTACGCTTGGTCATTTGACTAAATAACTGAATACTCTTTTCATTTGTGTCGGCGTTAGTCAATTACTTTTCAGCTGCTAGACACTTATGAATACCCATGTCCTGGAAGTATATTTGCTTAAGGATTACCGCTGCCACTGCATACCGAATTACTGATTAGCAAACATTTAAGTTGCTTTTGAGTTTGACGTAATACAACCAACTATTCAAAGTTGCTGTTTCTTTACAATAAATCACTAGTGCTGCATAAATTTTGGTCAAGCAATCGACTTAAAGTGCAAATATAACACAAATCTACACCGAACACAACTTGTCTTCCGAGAAAATTAAAAATGCTACCCATCAACTGCTGCAAAAGTTTTCTTGGCACCCGTCGTTTAAAGTTCCGTTTCGAATGAAAATGAAAAAGTCGCTTTCAATTTAAATTGCAAATTCATTAAATAAGGATTTCAGAATTTTATAATTATTTCAACAAAGTTTATTTATGACGCAAGCAAAAAAGCAAACAGCAGGAGCCAAAATCCTGGACGGGGAGCACTGGTGCTTGTAAATTCATCCGCACTCAAGATGATAAAGATGTTGATGTTGGTCATGATGCTGATAGTGGTGGCACTGAAAAAGTCAATGCGTCTGGTAGACGCAGAGCTGAAGCCACCATCATCACGGTGTCGCATAGTGGCAGTGTTGTTGTTCATGTTAGCGCGCGCTGCGTACAAAACTGCAGATGTTTTACCAATGACGGCGCGAAGTTCATTTGGATTAATTTCGAGTTTTTCATTTTCATTTGTAGTTCGTACGAAAAGAAAATTAAAGAAATAATTTTGTTAAATGTTCCCTATTCTCTTTGTGCCTTCTTTTTTTTTAGTCGGCACTTACAATTTGAAATATGGTTGTGCAGTAAGAAAAATGGAAAAAAAATCGCATCTAACTTCGTAGTGGACTTCAAGCAGACGAAACAGCAATGTGAATATTAATTTTTTTCAAGAAGTCTAGATTAATACTTTATGTAATTAAAACTTAAAATGCGTTTTAATTATAAGTTTTATGCAAATTGAAGAGCTTTTTAGCTGCTTGGATAATCAGCCGCACGGTTGGTCGGTTGATTGCATAATCCATAATTTAGCTAAAATGAAAGCAAGCATTTGATTTTTACGCTTACTCTTTTAACTTTTCATATTTCCAAGCACTAATTACATAAAAAATTTCATCAAAACTGAGTTAAAACGCAGTGCTTGACTTTGGCTTTTTTATTTAAACTAGCGCCTGAAACTATGCAATTGAAATATAAAAAAATCATTGTGAACTTGTGTTAAAAACTACACTTTTTTGTATTGCATAGTTTTTGGCGCTTCTTTTTTTCGCTGGCAGGAAAAGTTATAGTACCAAAAAATATTTTTAATTAAATATGACAAAATTTTGAAGCGTATTATTCGCTTGTTGCCTTAACAACCAAAAGTGTTTAATTTAAAAAAATGTATACTTTTGAGCAACACTTCCCCAAAAACATGAATCAAAATTTAAATGACTTACCGTGACACAACTTTTGGCAACCAATCGCCACCGCAGTATTTTGCCAAAACTGGATCGTTTGTAGAACTGCCATCGTAGAATATCAAATGGTCTCTTTCACCCGTACAATCTGACCAGGCACGTATTGAACGTGAAGTTTTGTTGAAACTCGCAATGGATCTGCACAGAAAAAATAGAAAACATGCAGCATAAATTACAACAATCAAGGGTTTCAAATTACAATACAACAACAACAAATTTAATAGCGTTGGTACATTACATTACCGCGTAATGTTGTAGCAAAATTATTGCCAACACAAAACAACAACTACGACAGCAACAGCATTTTAGAAAATTAAATTAGAGGGATTAGTTAATCAGTTGGAGCGCTTCAAACTGAGTTTGTGCAACGCATTTATAGAATTGATTTAGAAGTATATGGTATGATGTGACGACTATGGTCATGTTGTTTGTGAACGATGTCAAATGTACTGCTGCAAATGAAAAAGATTTTAGCATCACGTGACAACTCTCACAAATGTGATGCATTTTATGGTTTCCATCGCATAGCGCTGTGCGACATAATACGACGGGATGATATGTGATAAAAGTGGTAGTGAAAATTCATCAAGTTTTAACTTGACACGATTTTCTCATAATCCGGATTGAGTAATTGTTAGGGTTGCCAAGCGATTTTTTTAAAATTGGATTTTAGGAAAATTCGAGCTTGTATTCGTGTGAAATATTAAACTGAAATTTCTTGATCAATTTCTAGCATGTGCGTGGCAATAGCAGATAAAATTTCTAATATTTTCTTCCTCCTCCACATCTCCACAGCTTCAACAGAAGTCAAAAGACCAAAGACATAGTCCTTCGTTTGTATGCCGATGAGGCAGTGGACAGTTATGTCTGAAACAACTGACGAGACACTGTGCCTAATACGGGAAATCAGTTCTGATGAATGCTTAGCATCCTATTTCGGCCAAATTTCCATTTCTTTTGGTGACATTTTTTACCATTTCTTCTTTAAGCACCAACTTGTAGGTTGCCAACACCTTCCATATCCTGAGAAATTTGTGCAAGTTCATCACCATTGCAATTGCCGTCAATGTTTCTATGGCCAGGCACACAGATGAGGTGGATGTTAAACTGCTGACCCATGTCATTTAAAGACGAGCGGCATTGATAGGACACTAGTGAGTTTAGATTCTAGAGATTTGATAGCAGCCTTACTTTCTGAATAAATGTTTATAACCTTTCTGGATACAACATTCAGGATACATCCTCAGCCAGGATGCTACCTCGTCTATTGCTATAATCTCTGCTTGAAAAACGCTACAATGGTCTGGTAACGTCGCAGCAATTCTTATCTTCAGTTCCTTAGAGTAAATACCATAACCCACTTGGTTATTTAGGTTGGAGTCATACGTGCAGAAATTAATATAGCCCCTTCCATTAATATAGGAACTTCCAGTCATCCTAAGATGGAATGTGAGTTACGTAATCCCTCTTGAATTACTGATTACAATATATATATATGTATTACTGGAACAATATAGTCCAATTTGGAGGGTACAGAACCCAAGCTATGAAGGATAGTTGAGTGCCCTGTCTACCCTCGGAGCAGCAAATAGTTTCCCTGAGTCTAATGGCGGCACAAGCTGCCAACATAGAAGATCAAGAGGAACGAGATGAAAGAGGATCTTAAGGTACCAGTTGGTGGGGTCCTCAGAGCAACACTGATACACTTGGAAGCAGTCCTTTGAACCCTCTGCAATTGTTTGAAATAGGTGACCTCGTCTAAGATAGTCCACCACAACACAATGCCACTTAAGAGAATTGATCGAATGACCGCTGTGTACAACCAGTGAATAATACGAGGCGATACCTCCCATCTTCCACCTACCAGTTTTGGACAAGAGTACAGTAGCTTTTTTACCTCTTTCTTCAATATTAATCTTCCAACTTAATTTCCTATCCAATACTAGATATCACGAAACCTTGATATCTCTAACCTCTAACTTTAAAGCCAAGTCTGGTGCCCTATAGCGAAGGTGGTTCTATGATTGGAAGTTTGTGATTCCTAGTAAAGAGTACTAGTTTAGTTTTGTTCGGACTTGCACCTAACCCAGCCTTACCTGCCAATGATTTAAGTTTTAAATAAATAATTTTATTGCTATTTTTTAAAAAAAGGATTTTTATCAAATAAAAATTTAAATTCTATGCAAATGCAGTTGTTTTTGCTGTTACGACTTTGCTCAACATTTTTATACTATTTTTGTTTTGCAGTTTAGGAATTCACACTAATTCCATGAAATTTATTCAAACACAGAAGTAAAAAAAAAAAGCAAAATGCAACTTTTTTTTAATCTACCAAATGCGCTTGTTTCTCTGGCTGAAGCAAATTTTACAAAAACTGCAGTTGAAATTTTAGGAGAGAAATAAAATAAAAGGCTTATGAATAAAGTAGGAAACAATGTGCATACAAAATGGAAAGAAATAAATTGGGCTTTTTTAATATGACAGTCAGATCACAAGCTAGTGATACATTTTAATCTCAATTTGACCGATTTGTAAAAAGAAAATTCTTCATCTTCCACAAATGCTCTAAGGGTCTTCTGTAATCAATTCACCAAGTTTCGTGCGAATCCACTGTTATACAAAAAGTATTGCCTAAGGGGTATATTAGGCCTTTTTACCCATAACATTTTGAAAACTTACCTCTTCACTAATGCCTTGTGCTGATTCTCTTGGCTGACCGATATCATGGCATGTTTGCACGTAGGAACTTCTTTTTGACGTATTGTCCAATAGCAGGTGACATTTCTGGGATACATGCCCGGATAGTTGGGGCTCTGCAGGCGGCATTTGCTTCTATAGCATTCATCAAACTGACGGGTACAATAAGTGCCCGGCGTTACACGTCCCAGTTCGAGTGGTTTATCAGGTAGTCCATACCTAGATAGAAATAAACAATGTTGTTAAATAGAGCTTTTATGAATTTTTGCAATTTCTTAAAACAGTAGAGTCTCATTTATCTGGCCTTCGATCAATCGAGGATATAATTTTTCCGAGGCAACCAAGCACTCCACATTAATCGAGCTATACTCGGATAATACGAAAAAATTCGGATAAAAGAGATGAAGCCGGCTACAGGCGGAGTATTTTGCGATTTCTTGCGGCCGTATCCAAGTTTTGACTTGCCCAAGTTATATACTTCCCCCTTCATTACTTCAGATAAACGATATTCTACTGTATATTCACACAACATAAAGTTACTGCTTGTTTTGCATGTGTCAGCATAATTTATATTATTTTAACTACCGATTAGTCATAAAACTTCTATGCAATACATAATTCAACTCTAAAGGTTGTAGTTATAAATTCAATGGAAAATTGAATAAACTTTCATTTAAATATGCAAACACATAAATTTTAGTTGTACCAAGACTTTGTCATGTTAGTTACAAAACAAAATTTCTAAAATTTCAAAAAGAAACCAAAACAAAGCGAAGCGATGAAGATGAAACACCTAGAAATCGTCCAATTTAAAACATGTAATTCAAGTCCATAATTTAGTTCAATTTATGCTATGAAACTTTATACCCGGATCTGTCAATCCCTCAGGGCTATGCAAACATTGGGGCTCTTTATGACCAAACGTCCTGTGGGTGATATTTACACATTTCGTTGGCATACTAATGAGGTCCACACTCTGTATGTACGGCAGAGTACGAAAAAAGAAAGCAACGTAAAGTAGAAGAAAATGACACAACTCATGCCAATTGCACGAAGTGCTTTGTTGGCTATGTATGTAAATGTACCAACAGTAAAGAACTTGCAAGGATATGACACATTCGTCCATTTTGAAACATTTGAAATGCCGGTACACGCTCCGGTTATGCCTTATAATATACGAGTAGACAACCAAATGAGTAGTGCGCTACATAGGGATGTCATGCATACCAACGATATTGATATGTAATTGGTGTTGATAGACAAATGAAATGAAGTAATCGAGAAAGCACTCAAGGTTGGCGCCTGAATAGTAATGGAACTCTCTATCATCTAATTCTGAATTTCGCATTTCACTCAAATCAGTTACGTTCCACATTTTTTTGGTTTGTATAAAAACAATATTTATTTTGATAGTTTCTGGTGTTTTTTTTTAAATTTTTAACAGATCAGTTGGTATATATCTCTAAGATTTTGAGGCTTTTTACTGTCTATATCTATATATGATGTGCAACATCTCTACTCATTCAGCATAGTCAAAAAAGGTTTAACCAAAATAACTTGAAGTTCAGCAAGTTCCTGCGTTCCGCGTGTGAAGCTAAGAGCGTTTTGGCTTAACAGGATCGATATTCACTATTTATCCTTTTAATAAGGTTTTTCACTAACTTAAAGAACAAAGAAAATAATTGTTTATCTTGTTTTTTGTATCACGTTTTTAGAAATAAGCTTTCACATAGGCATTAACGCGTTTTTGCCAACATAAGATTTTTGTTTGTTTTTATCTAAAGAATTACATATCCAGGAACGATACCAGATTTGGCAATATGATTTAGACTGACTTGAAGGAAATTAGACGGGAAACGTATTCCCTGGATTTGAATGAAAACCATTTTTTATGCGCATTTGAATTTTAGATGTCAAAAACCCAAAAACCGCGGCGAATTTTTTCAAAAGTAGCAGCATTTGCATCCAAATCAAAATAATTTATTTTGCTCTTATGGGTTAAAAATATATTTTATCCCCTCTCAAACACTTCAAAAAACTTTGAAAATAGTTCAGGCGTTTTTTATGCAAATAAATTTAAAAAGTAAACGTAATCTCAAAACGCTGCGTGTTGTCCGGTAAATTATAAAAACAAACATAAGTTCCGTCTTGTTCTAAGTCTCAGCTGTCTTGTGCAAGATATTTTGCTATTCCAATATGACATCCATCTCTAATGCTACCTGCATTACATTTCGCCTTTATGTGTTCCACTTACCTGACAACGGCGTCGGACTGACTTATAAATTTGTATCTTATGCTAAATTCAAAAGGCTTCTCGTCCTGTATATTTCTTGGCGCATGGAATACCTGTTTAGAGCAAATGAAAGGAAGAAAGAGAGAAGGAAAAAAATTACATGATTTGATGATGAAGAAGAAGAGCAAAGGGAAATTTCAAAAAAACTTTAGCAAAAGCGTCGCAAATGAACTAAAGTATTTCATGCTATTTTATTATTTATGTGTGTCACAGGCTGTCAAATGCATTCCGATTCAACTCCTTTCTAAGGACACAAGTGTAACCAGTACCACACCATCAAAGACTACATGTTCAAATACAACACTATTTTACATACACACACACACACACACACACACATGTATGCATTTATTATTTCATTCATTTGATACTCCATACTTTATTCCCTTTTTTTTAACTTAACTTCAGTATTGCTATCCGTAGCATATTACGCTCAAAAGCTTTACATGCGAGTAGTCTATTCTCCATTGAATTGAAATTTAAATGTTTTGTTCGAACTTTTCCATACCCTACCCTATGCATTATGGCATGAGATAAACGTGAGCCTCCTGTTGTTGTTGTTGTTGTCATTGCTGTTGTTAAGGATCTAAGTTCGATTATGTATTGTCCACAAAATGTATATATTTGTTATTTTACGAGTATATTGAATATGTAGGTAAGTAAGTACTTAGATGGAGAGCCTAAATGCATTTAAAGAATTGTTCAATTGAATGCTGCAAAAGCTCTTATGACTTCAATTTTTGAAGTTCAATGAACTGTCTTAGTTTAAAAAAATGTACATTGTAAGGTATGCGTATAAATAAGGCCAGTAATGGACAAAGCATATAAAAAACAAGAGCTACATGTGAAAATTACAAGGGTGAAACAAGTTCCAACTTGAAAAAAGGCACATATCAGTTGAGCAATAATATTGAAAATCTTTTCACAAAAGCAACAGAATAACGTCCATATGGAGTATCAGTAAAATTGGTAATTTTTAAAAGTGTCACTTAAAAAAAATATAGCTAGGGGCTTCACACATTTCGCTTCGTTCCTGGGTTCTGGCACGTGGTTCTCAGAATTCTTGTTGCCTTTTTTATTAAGATTTTGCAACGACTGCTCGAACATGTTCGAACCTCTGCCATACGCATCGAGTTACACTCGAACAGCTCAATTCGTTCAACTTAACTCATGTCCAATTGGTTCGTTGTAGGTGTCATACGCTTGCAACTTATTAGTTTCGAGCTACTCATTAAATTGCACTATGCTTTCCAAAAAATCGTCATACTTGTATGAACAAGATTCGTTTTTATCGATATTTATGCCGTTTGTGTGTGTGAATTTACTTTCATAAACAAATCACAATTTTTATATATAGTATGATATATAATCGTTGATGCGTCTGTGATCACGTAACTTCTGAACGACTTGACCGATTGAATTGATATTGATGTTTCTTATGTATCGTATGGTCTAAGAACGGTTTTTGGTATATAGTCTGTTTTGGAAAAAAGTCCCTGTATAAGAGAAAAATCAAATTCTTTAACTATATGACGCCGAAGAATGAGACTTAGCACATACATATATAAAAGATATGAGCAAAAGAAAGTTTAATTGAAAAAATAGGTTGTGCCACGCCTACCATATAAGAAAAAATTCAAATCTGTTACATGTATGAATTTTTTGATGCAGTTGAATGAGGCTTGATAGATAGCGACCCTGCGCGAAATTATCCTAAGTGCCATTTTTTCCCATTTGATTTTTTAATACAAATTTCTTCTACACCACACAACGCATCACCTGGTAAAACATTGTAGCTGAAATCGCTTTGCAAGCTAAGGCACAGAAAAGTAAAAAAAAAACGAACTCCTGTAATATTTGGTTTTTGCCACATACGATAATTTCGCGAAAAGTTGTTTATTAAAATCAACAACTAAAACGAAATTAAACTTATCGCCTCACCTATCGGTAGAGGCAGAATAGCGTCTGGCTAGCTGGAATACATATGAAATTCAAGTCCTCAATTTTAATATTACGCGTAGGGTATCACAACATTCACACTATGACTTGCTTTATTTTTTTTTGCACTTTTTAAATAAAAATAAAAAAAATATTTTGCTGCATAATGAGTTGAAAAAGAAAACTTCCAACTTTCATGAAGTTGTGCTGTCAAATGATGTCTTCAGTTTTGTTTTTCGAAAGATATTTGCCTTTTTTTTTACAGCGAGATATATAAGTTGTTTTTTATAGCTTGAACAACAAAGTTTAATATTCACAAAACAACTGTTTTTACGAGAGATTTTTCATGGCAGTCTGTATGAAAGTTAAATAAAAGTTCGATAACCATAATTTGTTGTCCTTTTTTTAAATCCCAAATGCAGACCAATAATTTTTTAAATCTGTGATAGTATACTTTTTGAAATTAAAGCCCAATAGTTGCAAATATAGTTAGACCATGGTTGTGTTTCTTGCCATAAAATCATCCTCAGTGACCTCAAGCTGATGGAGTGAACACTTACAAAGCTGGCTTTATATGCCTTATTGGATTGACATTTGCTAACTATTACTAAGAATTTGAAACGAAGTGTCTCCAACAAAAAAAGTGCGATATCAACGAGTTATAAAAACAATGATTTTGGCACTTTGTTATGTTTTGAGCTTTGTTATGCTTCTTTTTATGGTTCTAAACATGTTCATCCAAATGAAATACAAAATAAGAAATGAATATCATGAAAATGGCTTCATGGTAGGGGTCAAAGTTGTGGCCTGATTTGCTTAAAATAAACCACATACGTAATTAAACATTTTCGAATCAATTGACTTTACTTCATAGTTAAAGCAAAATTAACTAAAATATTTTGTAGATTCAGCAAATATATTTCTGAAATTGAAGTGATACGAAATTCACAATTCGCGTAATTTAAGATACATGGTTCTTGAAGTATTTTTGTGCTCCTCTTAGCAGATATTTTATATTGCATATATATTAATGAGTCAAATTAGCAAATGCTTACGCTAAGCTTAAGAAATATAAACATGTATTACAAAGTTCCAATGTTTCACACAAATGTCAATTTGAATAATTGACATCATTTAAAAATCATCTACATCATTACTATCTAAAGAAATTTTCCAATTGCATCAGAATCAAACAATAAAACTCCATAGCATTAATGGATGACGAATTGCAACACAAAATACACAAGCACTTTAATGCAGGCAAAATCGTAAATCAACATCTCCGCCATTGTGTTTGGCAACGACTGATAACAATGTATCCCGCTGATCCTCAAACTTCAGTAACAAAAAATGCAGCTACCAGCAAAACAGCAGAAAAATCTCGTGTGAAGACAACTGAATGAATGCACACATGCGTTCGCATTTTCTAGTGGTGGAAACAAATGTTAACAGGACTGAAGATGGGACGGGAGGGGGTTATCTATATAACTTCACATCAAAAACAGTGATACAAAAACAAAAAAGGAATGCACAATTTTTTAAAATACAGGTAGTCCCCGACTTACGACCGTTCGACTTACGACTATTTGCACTTACGACCAATTTTTTTTTTAATTTTTTTCATAGAAAATGCTTAAAATAGTTTCGGGGAGTCCCTAAAATATGTATATGAGAAAAAATTTAAAAAAAAACAGTAGTATGTACAAGGATTCGATTTATTTCAGTACAAATAATACGTTTGTTTAAGTGAATAATTTTATATCATCCCAAAAATGGCTGGAACTAGTAGTACAGTATGTATGTAATATTTTTCTTTAGTTATTTTTTATGAAACTCGACTTACGACTTAATCGACTTACGACCGATGACTAGGAACCTATCTCGGTCGTAAGTCGGGGACTACCTGTAAAACCAAATACAATGCGGATCCTTGAATGTGGTTGCGCTGGTCGAACATTGGATTTTAGACATTTCATTTTTTTTTATGTTTCCCTTGCAAACGATGCTGCAACTGGAAAAGCTGGTGAAAAAAAAGTTTATTGCGTTATGCTTTTTGTATCTTGTGAAGTTGATAGTAAAATCATAGTGGAGTTTTTGGCTTTGTTCAATTTGACTCAAATGTTACATTGGTTATATCTGATATGAACGGAAGAAACACAACGTCAACAGTAACATTATGTTGTGTCAGTAATAAAATTGAGTTTTTTTCCAGAAAGCTGTTCTTTTGTTATTCAATTGTCAAAGAGATATTTTGATTGTCGTATGTTGCAAAAAATGACAAAGGTTGAGACCATTGGCACTATATTTTGTGAAGTTATAATAAATACGGTGGTCTTCAACGTCGCGTGTTTGCTATGGTAAGTCCAAGCAATGCTGCTTTATAGGTAGCAAGGTGATGCAAAGTCTAAGGATAAGATCCTGATTTTGGTCCGTTCGAAAACTTATATTGCTGTGTCTTGTTAGCTCACTGCTTCCGATTCATCAAATGCTTCCCTGATAATTTTTTTGGTAAGCAAGAACTTTAAGCCAGGGAAATCATAATGTAAGAATATAAGTAATGTGAGTTTAGGTATACAAATGAATTTCTTTTGACGAGAACTCTAGTTATATGACATGGTAATAATGTTATGATTTTTATTTTAAAAATCAAAAATAATGGTAAATTTTTCTTCTTTCGATCAAAAGTAATCGTTATTTTGGATTTTACATTTTCATATTTATACGAAGTATGTATACAAAATTGCTTATATGCAATTGGTTTGTAACGCTTTGGCGTAAAATATACTGATCCGATTTTAGCAATTTCTTTTTTAAATCAACATTTTTGTGCTAGAAAAGTTTATTGCATACTTATTTTATTTTTTTTTAATGCAAAACCTCACTCAAATAGTTTGGTTTTTCGCTGCTAATGCTTGTGCTACTTCTTGAAATCTGTGTTGTTATGCTGTTTTTACTTTTCATTTGTACCGTTTGCATATGGCTTCGAAGTTCAACTCTCTTTCAATTGTTTTTTTTTTTGTGTAACTTTTGAAAAGAGCATATTGAGAGAGACGTTAAGAGAGATATTTCATTAAGAAAAAAAAAGCAACGGGATATTCCCGCCTAAAACCGCGGGTACCACTTGTTTGTCATAAAATCCATAGTATCCACGGTCCTGCCTTAACTCCCTTTCCATGATCTTCGGTTGGTATAATGGAATCAGTGCGGTCATATACTATCCACTAATGGGCGTATTGTCTTATGCTTGGGAGTGTCAATTACATTCAGAAAGGCAGGTTTTCTTTATTTTTTTTTTATTTCGTTATATTGAATTTTAAAAATGTGTTCAACAGGACTAGGAAAATGAAAATCAACAGCTTCTATTTAATGTGACATCACTTTTATGAAAACAGCATTTCAAAATATTATCCAAAAAATCGGTTATGTGCTTTCTGCATGAAAAGATCGTGAGAAATGATTTGTCATCAGTTGTGTAAATTAAAATCAACAATCGTGGATTTTGAATCTGAAGGAGTAAAGCGCTAAATTGTACTAAATATTAAAAACAAAAGAAAAGGAAACTGGAGCCGGTGTCAAATAGGACATTTTCGAAAGATTTCCCCACTGTCTTAATATAAAAAAATAATTACTTCCACCAAAAATTACATTACAAAAACTCTACCACAATTAAATAATTCTCAATTGAAAAGCAAATTCGATCCACTTTTTTCAAAAAAATAATTTAAAATTTCTAGGAAAAAAAATTTTCCTAAAATTTTTTTAATTCAATACAGTAGATAAACAGCCAATTTTTATTTAATAGTACGAGCATCATTTAGTAGTACACCAAGTCTTTGCGCTTGGGGCGTCCACCTCCCCTAGCTACGCTACTGGGCTTATGACTGTGTCTGTTCACACGATACGCGGTATGCGCACGGTACACTGTATAAATTGCAAGGCATACAATGCAATGACCGGTATACAATACAATGACAATGTTGAACATACTATGGGATATAAACCGGGATAGCAATTGAAGTTTTTTGAAAAATTGAACTTACTAAAATATTTGCTGCAAGACTTCAAGGACCAAACATTTGATTTAAAAAGAAATATTCATGAAAAATTAACTATATCCGCAAGTTGGTCAATCACTTTCAAATATCGTCGTTATGGTTGTTCACTGTAAGCGAGAATTAAAAAACAACGCAACCTTCAATAAAATATTTAAAAGTGGCGAATTTTAACACTTCAATAGCGTAAAATGCAAATAATGAAAACATTAACATTGCAATATTTTTGCATTATCCGCTTTGTTTGTTGGATAAAGTGAAGGCGTTGGCTGCTGACTGCATTTCTCACATATTTTTTTTATCCATAGTCAATTACGGAACAATGGAATTAACACACTTAAGGATTGACAACTGCAAGAACAACCAACTCTACAACTACAAGTGCAATTTAAATGTCCATGAGCATTGGTGTGGAAATATCCGTAGATTGCCATTAAAATGGTTTGGAACGGGAAGCGGAAATATTTTATTGTATTAATGCTTTTGTGTTGTTGTAGTTATTACATGTATTTCTCTTATTATTACTTTTATATTTCATAAATTTCAACACTTTATGATTGTTGTGCTGCGAATCGGTACACACATACAAATTTCTCTTGTAACTGTAATGGCATCAGCATACGGTAGCGGATTTAAGTCATGCTGTTGCCACGTATTGTTATTATATTGCAGGAATGTCCGCTGCTGCTGCTGACGATGACGACGACATATGTCAACATGATGCAGGATAACATTTGGTCAGCTTCCGAATTGCTGGCAGATATTTAGAGGCGTTAACATTTCCACAAACAATTTAAAAAACCACATATGACGAACTGTTGGATACACGGATGGATTGTTGAAAGGAAGTGAAAATCAAGCGCAAGTGAAATATTTAGATAGACCAGAGTTGCCAGCGGACTCTGCATTTGCTTCAGAGCCGTTTACAACTCTTAAAGTTTGGTTGAGTTGAGAACTATATGTAGATACTAGAGGTCTGCATAAGTGCACTTGAAACTATCATCAAGCCACTCATCAGTAGAGAATAAGATTTTCCAAAAGCGACTACATCTTTGAGACTTAATTTTTTTATATCTCCGGCAACTCTGAGCTCGCGAGTCTGGCTTGGCACTTTGTGGGTGGTTTTATGAACGCATTGCTTTAATTTCAAATGTTTTATTAACGTGTGTTTACTATTTTGTTGTTGTTATATTTTTTTTTTATTCTGTTTCACTTCGAAATTTTATGCCCTTGTAATTAATGAAAATATCCTTTAATAATAAATTTTTCATTTAATATTAAAAATGTGCACAGTGCAAGGACCGCTGCACAAAACTGAATTAACACCACAAGTGCAACAACATACAACATAACGAAAACAACAACGTACAACAGCAATCCGTTGTAAATTACAATGCGGTGACGGCTTATGCCTGGTACAACTCGCTCCCCTCACCACAATCTTTGAAATTGATGCTCACACACCTATCTACTGACTACATTTTAAATAATTAATCAAGTACATCAGCATCCTGCAGAATGCAACCGATATACGATACGCACAATTCCATTTACTGATTACGTAAGCGGCTGAGATGTTGTTGTAATTTTTCATGTGTCAATGCTTAATGACAAGTGGCTGAGAAGAAGCGCGTGGTAGATATCAGTTGAATTATATTTTTTTTTTAATTTCCACTAAATCCCCACAAGCACACATGCAGAGAAGATGCATACCAATAAAAATATTTAATACGTTTTCCGCATACTCACACATTTACATTAACACACGCTCATACACACATACACACTTACCTTCACCGAAGCTGTAACCGTCGATGTTTCACTAAAGTACAATTGAGGTCCTGTGGCCTTGCCACACCAGGATCCACCTGTAAATGGCCGGCCCAATTCACTGAGCTAAAATAAAAGGAAAAATATATATTGATTACTGTAAAATTCTATAAAGAATTAACTTGTCCGTATATGAGTGTTACCCACTTATAGCTATATGTATGCAGGTATATTATATATATGTACATATTAAAGTCATAGAGAATAGTGTAATTGAATTTAAGAGAGAAATCTCATTTTAAGCGTTGTACTTATCAAAATCAAAACATAAGAGAAAGTAGTTATCGAAAACAGTTGAAAATTGTAATGGAATGTCAAAAAGTATCGGGAAGACGAAAGTTATCGGAAAATAAAAAAAATCAAAAAATTCGAAACTCATGGTAATGTGGTAAAGTGAAGAGCAGACGGAATCAAGTCATATAATGCCGAAATGTATCGATTAGTATATTAAATATTAATGGATCAATTAAAGTCGGAAAGTATCAAATAGTCTTAAATAATATCCTAGAAGTTGATAAAAGTTGGAAATAATGAACAAGTATGGACAAAACTCGGCAAAATTCGAAATGAGGCATATACGAGTAGTAACGACAAGCATTGAAAGTCAATTTGTTGAAAAACTAGAGTAGTACGAATATCAACTATTAACCACAAAAAAATAAATTGGAAAATAGTTGAAAAGTTTTGTATACCACCGAAAAGTTCGACATTAGACAAAAAGTGTTGAATAATATCGAAAACGTTATATTGAATATTGAATAACGAGACATTCCAGAATTCTTTGAACAACAACCGGGACATGGCCATCTCCGATTTGGTTCAAATTGCGTATTCCTGTTTATAGCTGAGGATATGACAGTGAAAACGATATTTCAGTTTTGTCTAATGAGCCTTAGTTAACAAGATATCGAGTTAATTATCATTTATATCTTTGATTTCCTGAATTTTTTTGATTTGTGTTGAAATTTCAGTTCTGGACTATAACGTCTTCTATTTTTAAATAATTATTGGAAGCAAACATAGCAGTTTTTTTCATTTAAAGCTTTATACCTTTTCATTGACATTTCTCCACCATATAATCGCTTCAATATATGGTTCAAAATTATATAGATTTGAAGATTTTTGTCTCTAATTGAACTTATATAATGGACCTGTGATATCTGTGTGAAATTAAATGAATTTTCAAAAAATAGTCCATCTGACAAAATTTCAGCTGTTGAGCTTCGATATCTAACCAAACTCAGGGTTATTATACAAAACTATAATCCTGTTTCTAAGTCTTCTTCTAGGATATACTAATTCACGCTATAGCAAAATATAAATCCATAATAAGAGAGATGTAAAAATGTCTTTAATATGCATTTTTAAAGTTCAGAATAGGCTGATTATAAAGAAATTGGGTGGCATTACTTGTATGTACCTCTATACTGTACATAATAAAATGCTTATAAAGACGGCGGCATGTCTTGGGTGTGATTTTATACCGTTGACATTAAAGTAAATATAGACTGTTCTACTTGATCAACCTAAAGCTATAGCTTTCATTAGTACCATTCCATTTATGAGTTTCAAGTTATCTCTTGACATTATTGGATATTGAATTGCCATTTTCACGGATTATATAATCAAGGCAAAAGACAGTTGCCATTGAGGAAGTCATGTGACATTGCTGTCTTGTATTTCCATCTTTCAGACACTGGAGTGCATAATTTCAAATTGATTCATACGTAGGTACGTTTTGATTTGACAGACAGAGGTCAAGCAACAATTAAAACAATGATATTTTCCATGCCAATCTGCATCAAAGTAGGCAAAGTTGGTCCCATCGGCTGGAAAGTTCATGACAATTATTTTTGGGATTCAATTGGAATAATTCTCATACATTCTCTTTAAGCACGATCATGAGACTGTAACTCAATGAATTTTTAAACCGATTTGATGATAAATCGAAAGAGGCACAGATCTATTTGGCAAAGCAAAAATGGTGCTCTACCACGACAACCCACCAACTCACTAATCCAGAATCGATGCGGTAAAATTGTCGGATATGGCTATTATAGTATCGTATTTTTGAAAAAATATAAAGAAAATGGCAAAGACTAGCCTATGCATGCCCTTGAGAATATCTGATAAGAAGAATATATTAATTTAATAGAAATGGATTTAGATCAAATGGGATAAGCAACAAATTTCCATAATTTTTGACTAAAAACATCAAAAGAGTATATTTGAAAATATGGAATGGTATTACTAACTAATTTTTTTACCAAAGTGGTCGGTTGAATACTTAAGAGTCCACGTGATGAGAACATTTTAGAAAACTTTTGGCAAGAAATTCGAATTTACCATTTACATCGTTTAGACACAATGTTAAGGAAAAAATTCAATAAATCTACAAGTCACGTGTACTCAAAGGTCCTTTGAACTCAATTTGTTGAAAGTTGGAAAAATTGAATATAAACAAAAATTTGAATAAAAAAAAATGTCATACCTTCTAATTGTCTAACACATTGGTTGATAAAGCCAAGCGACGAGTAGAAACTGCAACACTCGGCACACACACACACTCACATGCACTTAATGGACACACTCATATGAATGCAATTTTTAAAAGTGGGTTAAATCGATGCAATTGAATTATTGATTGCGTCAACGTTGGAATGCATTGCAGCACGAAAAGAGAGCAAATAAAATGCAAAATTGATAACGGAAGCGAGTGCAACAATAAAATAAAATATAAAAAAAGTAAAATATGGGCGAATTGCATCTGTATTTTCGGTAACAAATTGCAATTGTTTCGTTACAAAATATGTTGAAGTAAATTTTACTTTTTTATTTTAATAAAAAAATCAAGTTGATCAATGCAAAGCTGTAATACAGTCATTTATTTCTTTCGATGTTATTTCACACAAGCAAACAAATCAATAAAAAGGATTACAGTGAAAGATTTTCATAAACTGCCTAGGCAATAATTTATTAAAAAAAAAGGAATAAGTACAATATTTTCATATACAATATTTTCCAGTATATATACAATTTAAGAGAAAATATACCAAGCTAACTCAATAGAGATTAATTCAGCTTTCAGATTTTAGTTCAATTAAAAATGGTTTGGAAGTTCAATGATTCAACCAAAAGCCACTACCATTAGTTGCCATTAAAAACTTTGAAATCAAGAAAATCAAACTATACTACAACATAACACTTAATGGCAGTAAGAATTGAAGCTCACTAGCACTAAGCGTTTGGTTTAACTCAAACTCTTTTATCACTAAACCCTAAGTTTTTTGACAAAAATACAGTCTTATTATAATTATTTTACTGAGCTTATTGTTCAGAACAGGTGTGATAACATAAAAAAAAAAATTTTTAAAAAAAATACAAAACAACAAAAACGGCAAAGGCTAGTCATACTAAATTCATTAATTGCTATATGAAATCATCAGTGACCTTTGAGGCGATGAGTGAGAATTTCTTCCTTTTGTGCATATATTTGTTGAGAACCCAAGAAAAAAGTGAAACAAATCAAAGCCATAAGTAATTTTTCCGTTGCGTCTTTCTTTTTGTAACTCATTTTCATGTATGTAACATTCGGCTCAAAGGTCACTGATCATTCCATTTAGCAACAAATGAAATAAAGTATGAGGTTAAACATTTTTTGTTTGGTTTTTTGTTCTTGTAAGCTTGTCGTTTAGTTTGCCAGAATAAATGTTTGGCTTTAATATAATCTATTTTCAAAAACATAAAGATTGAAGCAGTCCTCCCTAAAGTCTTTTGCTGCTTCACTATACTTTGAAAGAATCACTAAGAAGCCGGTAACAGAAACAGAAATGCCTCATATTGTAACTCCTAAGAAAGAGGAGAGTTTTGAAGAGTTATCGGAATCCATTTCAGTACTTTACTCTATCATTGTATCAATAATGCCTTTGAAAATTTTATCAATTCACCATAATTTTCAACCCGAAGCGTTTCAATAAGAGTTTCCCAAATTTGTTTCATTTAGTCTATGAGAAATTCTCTTTTTATTCTCTATCAAGCACTTTGAATGTTGAATCAAAAATTTTCAAAAATTCACAATAGAATTTATATTATTGTTAGTAATATTTCGCATGAGTTGGATTTGACAAGATTGACCAATAGTTCATTGAATGTGTGCTACAATGAATATAAAAGACTGATGCTGAGAAAAACGAATTACTGCTTACTAGTCAGCAAAATTGCTTTTTATTGAAAAAAATCTTTGTCATATTCTTGTCCAATCAAATATTTGCCAAAATTATTCAAATATTTTAATACCGAAAGAATTGTGTAAGTCAAGTACTTCAAGTCAACGCATTCAACAGCAATGAATGTCATAAAGTTTCACGCAAAATGAAAATGCTGTTTCTGGTCTTGACGGATTGCAAACAAATTGACAACATCTGTTCTTGGCGTAAAATGTCAGTCGCTTGATGAGCCAGTGTTGCAAAATGCTCTGCAAAACTCATAACCAATTCGTTTTGAATATTTCCACAACCACATATAGCAATCAATTCATTTTGCATGGCTGGGCTTGTAGCATTTAGCATTATACTTTCAGAGTACTTTATTGTATTAATTATTATAATGAAGCTCAAGTGTTGCCACTCGTTTCTTTCAGACTATAACAATTGCTGTTGAATGTGATGAAACTCTTAAGGCCAATGTTTGCCAACCGCACAATTTAATGGTTTCAATATCACGAGCCAATATTTTTTCAACTTTTTGTGCTGATTTGGGCAAATTTGTTTATTTTGGTAAAAAATTCTCTGGAATTCTAAAAATATCTCTGGCGTTGCTTTATTGTAATAGTGGTAGATTTAAGAATAAATGCGAGATTTAAAGACTACGGTAGCGTTTTTCAAGCTGAGGATATGGCTGTAGGAAATGGCTAAAGAGAAATGTCGTATTCGGAAAGGACAGAAACATTTCTCCAGGTTGCTATTAAATCTCTAGAATCAGTCTCTCTAAGCTCATTTGTGATCCAGAAATGCCGCTTGCTAAGATGGCTCAGCAATTTAAGAATCATCTCATCTGACTGCCTGGGCATATGGCAATGAATTGCTAGGCAGGGTCCCGATCAAACTCATTATTTCAAAAAAAAACATTTATGCGTTGATAAGGTTATATCCCACGAATAAGATTTCTTTTAGACACGGTTTTTTTTTATTAAAACACCCTGTCTTAAGTCATAACTACAGAAACATGAATGCGCGCTGTTTATTTGGAATGAGTGATGTGTGTCACCAAACATAATGTTCTTGACATAATGTGGAAAGATTGACTGAAATAAACCACATTATTTGTGTGCGAGCAACATGTGCATATGTGTGTGTGTATAAGTGTTTATTTACTTTGCGTTGTTGTTGTGCGCGTCTTCATATGTTTGTGTTTGCACATTTTTTGTTAAAATTTACACAGCGATTGCAATTATTTTGCGCTTAATATTAAAAACGTTAAGTCACAAAAAGTAAATATTTGCAAATTGAGCGAAAAAACATTAAAAAATTGTTATTGTTTATGCAGAGGAGCGCAAACATACAACAACATATTTGAATACTACCCAACAGGAAAAAGCTGAAATAAGAAGCATTGTTAGAGGAACGTTGTACTTTTGAGTTTTGCTGCCTAGGCAATTTGGCTTTGAGTGACATCGTAGTGATTTTTCCTACTGACTTTAGACTCATATTTTGCTGTCAATATCGTGACGTTGCAATGGTTGAAGGATTTAATTTATAATGAATTGTTATTGTTGTCATGTGCTCTTTGTTGTTGTTGTTGTTTGCATTTAACTTGGTTTCGTCAATAAACTGAATTTAATTGAATTTAATTCCTTTCCAACGACACAACAACAATAACTCTGCAATTGCAATAATAAAACGGCTACAGCTGACTCAAGTTCAGATTTATTCAATTAATTTTTAATCAATTGAAAAAAGAAACATACGATACAGCATTCTCCATATGTTGATAAAATATAATTATACAGGGTGACATAACTTCAGCTTTCGAAATTTAAAAGCAACACTTAGAGATTTAAGAAAAATTTCAAAATATCTTATTTATAAATCAATCAATGTATTCCAATCAAATAGCCGCCTCTGGATCCTTTGCAGCAGTCGATCATTTCGACGTATTATTTTGGCTTATCACACATTTCGCTTGGTAACTCGGTCATATTTTTACGGGTGTTAGCTTTAAGGTGTTCCAACGTTTCTAGATTGTGGGCACGACTTTTGTCATAACATCGCAAAAAAGTTGAAGGGCGTTATATTGCATAATATTATCGACTAAATAAAAAAAAAAACTACGACCTGGGAACTTTTCATAATTCATTTGAATAAGGGACAATTTTTTTACGATTTTCATGTAACTTTTCCATTTAGTTAAAGTAAATTATTTCTTCGACGCTCACAAATAAAAACTTAAGTGAAAATTATTTTGCGCACCGCAACATTGCTGGAGTGTAACTTTCAATTCTATTTACTTTGATTTATTATGTTCCCGCTCATTCAAAAATTTTAATCTCTAATTATGACATTCATTACTATCCACACTTTTTGTATGTTCAAAAAGCCCAATCAACAAATTGAGAAACTTTTGAAATCCAAATTTTCACAACAGTTCCAACTCAATTGAATCAATGAAGAGCCAACTCAGCACAAAGCATAAACTCTGTCATCAGACGAAGTCGACGAGGCTTGTCATCATTATCAGTTCAATATCGTTGTTCATAAATGCCGGAATTATGCACTTGAACTAATGATGACGTTCTTCTATTTCCGGTTCCTTTAGCATCCCAATTGCAATCCATCTCTTTTTCTCTTTGTAGTCAAACGAATTCATCGAAGTGAACATCGTACTTTTTGGCTCCCCGCAGCTTTTGCTACTGGCGGACTGTTGCACTTGTGGATTTGTGGTCATTTGCCGTTTCTTACTTAAGTTATTACCTGCAATTTAATTGCAAAGTTTTGCTTCTTCTTCGCTTGTCGTTTTGTTATTGGACTTTTCTTCTGCGTTGCATTGGCATAGAAACACACAGAGACAGTTAGTTGTTACACAGGTCGCACAGTGGAACTGGTTTTATTTGGAAATAAAAATGTTGCAAGTGAATTTGGTGTTCTTATGGTGTAAGCTGCACAGGAAATGTAGTCAAAAGAGTCTGAGGAAATTTAGAAAAATTTATCCGAACAGAGTAATGTGCATTTTCTTGGAATATCTATGAATATCTTAAGTTTCCCCCTTTCCGGTTTATTAAGAACTACGCAATCTTAGTTAGATATTTGGAAATAGTATGTTAAGTGCTTCCTTGTCCGTCTACAAGTACTAACGCGGAATGAAGTTGAATCAGCCAAGATTTTTGTTTGGAACTACTTTTCAAAACTGATATGCTACATCCACCGACAAACTCGGGGCCAATAAATGCTTCGGAAGTAAATGCATTGCCATCTTATATGAGAAAAATTATCAAATTGTTATTGGCTTGTTTTGTTAATGTCTGATTTGTCTCAAAAATATGTTAGTTTTGATCTCTAATATGTCCAGAGGCTTTTGGGACACTTTGTTGTCAGGGTATTTAATGAAGTATTCACACGATACAAGCTTAGGAGTTGAAATTGTCATTCATTTTCAATACCATTCAATTCATTTGGGTTCTCTTCTGACAACTTGACCACTAGTTGAGCCCTAAGAAGCCTCAAAGCTATAGCTTTGAATTACATTGGCCTGCAAAAGACAGTTTTCGGTCATTCCAGAGATCAGAATGATATTACTAAAATATCATATTACTCTATTGGAAACGTAGAGACTGAACAATAATTTTATAACTCGATTTGTTTTGCTTTTTGTCATATCGCATTTCGAATAATTCATTGACAAAATTTTGTGAGTATTTCTGAGAACTTCGATCAAAGCGCTTAGCTGAAACATTCTCTAAAAGTTTTCTGATAGTTCAGTTTACTGATTACTAACATCTTTTTATTAACTTATATCATGTAGTCTTCATCAGTTACACTGTGCTTTTTCGTAAAAGTTTACTTGCAATGCTGTGCAATTTTATGTAGGTTCCAGTTCCAATTGATTAAGGTTTTGGTAAATGGATTGTTTGCATTTCCTTGGCTTTTGCTTAGATTTCTCCCTAACCCCATATCACTTGCTGTTAATAGGTAGATGTGGCAATGTTGCATCAGTGCGATTGAAACACATCACAACCGTAGTTACGTGTTGCTCCCGCTGCTAATTTCAACTCCCCATCACCACCCATCATCACGCATATGATTCTTTAGGAGTATTAGTTAATGTTGGTTCATTGCAGCTACCGTTTTTCCGTTGTAGCTATGGACAATTGGAGTATAAGTTTTACCGGAATTTTGTATTCATCAAAGAGTTGTGCCAAAAAATGTTGTTCATTAACGATAAGCAGCTTTACGAACATTCAAATCAGCATTATATTCCCTTTTTTTTACTCCATCTATCTATCTGTTTGTCTGCATTTAGGGTAACCCCTTAACTGTATCCATATCAACTATTCGAATGAAGTGCACTCTGGGTTTGTTAGTAGTTATTGAATTATTTCCTTTGATAGCCTCATATGTGAATTCAACAAAACTCTGTTAAAACTGCCGAGGTTACATTTTCTATGCTATAAATAAATAGCAACTTGGCAGAGGTTTAGAGAGAGGATAAGCACTTTAATATCGAGTTCTTGCTGGTCATGGTCTGTGAAGTTTTTAGTCGAGAAGAGATTGTAACTTTTTCTTTGGCTTTTGCCAATACCTACTACAAATACAAATGATTTTCCATGGGTTCATTTCAATGGAATTAACTTTTTAATGGTAATGTACATAAGTAAGACATTCATTTTGCTTACATTTGACTTTTTCCTGTATTATTGTTTTAAGTTTTTGACTTGAGTCTAAGTTCTGATAGAGAATTTGAATTTCATAATTATTCGATAATAATATATTAATGTCAAAAAAGCATGAAGCATTGTCGGATTTGAGAAGATATTTAATTTCAGAGACCAGGCTGACACCCTAGTGCGAATCCCTATCAGACAATACCCATCATAATTAGCTTCATATCTAGCTAGGGATGGCGGAATCTATTAGGGGCCGCCATATTTGAATCAAGATCTAAAAGTTGAAAACGCATTTCAGAATTCCGGTTCAGGCATGGGAAAGACAAGCTTTAGCTATACCAGGTAAAGCCCCACGAAATTTCGACAAGTTCTGATCAGTTTTACCAAATTATGGGCGAACTTTGATGGTTATGATATGGATTGTACCTTTCAAGCCACATTAATCTTTTTTATGGAAAGCGCTATAAAAACTTATGCAACCCTGATCAGCTTAGCTAATTCAAGAACAATGTGGGCTAGTCAGATGAGGTGAAGATGTGGTTGAGCTTATTTTCGTAGATATATACTGTTAATATATGTAAGGCTGGAACTGATTCGATTTCCCAAGTCTAGACCAGCACTCTTATAGAGCCAGCCGTATGCGATCAGCACGAACATTTTTACACGGGCTGATCAGTGCCACATCAGGCACACTGATCAGTATCATATCAGATTTATGTGTTGCCAAATCTATCGGGGCGTGATCCGACTACCCAAATCCAGACTGGATCTCTTATAAAGCCAACTGTATGCAATACGGATGAACATTTTTACTCGCGCTGATCAGTGCCGCATTAGGCATACTGATCAGGTTTGCCTGGTCTGATTATCCCGGTATGATTGGCTTCGTCTCATTAGTCTGGGTCAATGCGTAACCAAACCTATTCGGGTCTGATCCGACTACCAAAGTCCTAACCGGATCTTTAGTAGGGCCAATCGTGTGCAATTCGGAACAAAGTTTCTACTCAAGAAGTGATTCAAAACTAATAAAGGTAGCATAATATACTGCAAAATTATGCAGGAGAGATTGCTTTTCACAGACCTGTCCTGTATGTACATTGTACATGTCTTCTTATATTTTGCGAATTCTGTTCTGTTGAAGACACGCTTGAACAATGATTCCCTAAAAACTAGTTGGAGCAAAACCAAGCAATTTGACTTTGTATCAAAAAGCTTATGATCGAAGCACTCGACACAGTAGCGAGTAGTTTGACCGAACCGCATTTGTTTGGCTGCACAAAAAACAGCAGAGTTCACAACGAATGAGAAGTTTATGATTTTTCAAATTCATTGATTTGAAATGCAACCATAAACCGTGTTAAAGCGGATGAGTATTTTTTTGTGCGCTTTTTTTTGTACGCTAAATCATGTTATATTGTTCGCTTGTACACATGGACCAAATGAATTCAGTTTTTGCGATGCAGCGCAACGTATTTGCGTGGTCAACATATGCGACTGAATGCTTTTTTTTGTGCGCCGAGTCGTTGGAACTCGCAAATTTTTGGTCGTAAGTTAAAAATTCTATGCACAGCACCTACGTAGGTAACCGCAGAGCAGCGCATGTTTGGATGCACAGGAGCATAACTTTTTTTCGTTTTTTTGTTCTGCTTGTTAGCTAAACTGGACTGGACCAGTTTACATACAATGGACACGCGAACCAATGTCATCAGAAATTTGTAGCGAAAGGATTTGGTTGTTTTGTTTTGTTTTTAATTTTTGCTTGTTTGTTTGTTGCTAGTTGCATACACACATTGTTGCTATTCATGAATTTCATTTATTTTGTTGTCAGATTTTGTGTTGTTGTTGCGTTTTTTTCAGAAGTTAGTTTTTATTTTGGCCTTTAGCTTGTTTTTGTTTAAAAGGTAAATTTAAATTTCACAAAAACCATGCGTCGCGACACAAAACCCATAAATATTAAAAGTTAATGCGGGACACCATTTGGTCGGTGTCCTGCCGATATCCTGACGTGTTTTACATAACCATAAATAATAATGAAATTTTTTGGTTATTGTTACAAAATCATTTACGTACACAAAACAGGCATGCTGGTTTCGGACTAAAATAACTGTATTTTTTTTATTCAAACTGTTTTTATAACATTTTAATTTGAGAGTTTATTTTTCAATCAATATATTGCTTTAGAATTTGAAACGTGAAAGCTTTTTTATACGAAAACTTTGAATTGCGTTTGCAATAAACTCAGTAGATTGATTAAATTTAAAAAAAAAATTTAAAATCGCATGAACATGAAAATGAACACACAATCAGCATTGGTCGCATTGAGACGTGATGAGTGTTTTATAGCAGTTTCATAACAGTTTCATGCGATCAATGTTTTTTATGTGAAATCTATTAATTACAAACAAAAGAAAGGTACAGTAAGTATAGTAAGGTAGTACAAACTATGGTAAGGTATGTTTGGCTGTAGGTTTTAGTGTATTTCAAAAATACAAACGACAACACTGGTAGGATCTCATACTAAACGAACACACTCGACTTAAAATTTCAATTGATTAATTAGATCAAATAAAACAATTTTGTATATAATATGTCTGAAAGAAAACCAAAATTTGCTATTTCTCCGTTTGTGCCATTTTTACTCCCCTCCCAATATAACATAATACATCACATAAAAACATTAACTCAGTATATATCGAGCACAAAATGTACAAATCTCATAAAATTCATATTGTCATACAAAATTTTTTGGGAGTGTTCCACAAATTCATTTAACATGCAACACGCACGTACATATGTTGCATCCATTGCCCTCATCCATTGTGAGTGCTCCGCATCTCTTAAGATTCGCATTACCGTAGTAGTCCATTGAAGTCATCTTTACTATTCCTAAAGGATTACAACAGCAACTATGGTACTGGTCCCTGGGTTATTTTACTCATTTATTTCTTTTGTGTGTCGAACACACTCACATGTATGTATGTGTATATGTAGCTACACTCACACATAGTTGTGGACAATTGGCAGCTATGGAGCTCTTTGGGATGAATTCCCATTCAATGGCAGACAAATAAGTGAATTTTATCGATTTGATGCTTTTTAAGTGCTTTTTTTCTTCTTCTGCTGCTTCTTTTGCATCATCATTTTTTACCGGCACGCACACGTTCCCAACATATATATATACGTGCGTGTTTCATTGCATTCTTTTCACTCCGTAGTTCCGCATGGGTCAGTCAGTGAGTGTATAGCTTTGGAGAAAACGACGAATTGAATTTATATTTTACTTTGAAAATTGTTTTCATATCTTTGGAGATGTGTGTCCACTAAACTCATTCACCCACACTGACACACACACAAGCATATGTGTTAGTAGAATACATACATATGTTAGTGTAGTGTGTAGTGTATAGCTGTTTGCCTGTAGCTGTAGAATTTTGGGCGGCGGGTGTTCGGGTGCTATCCGAATGCAATTCAATTTTACGGGGCTAATGGAATTTCTTTTTGTGTGTTAGTTGAATACACTAAATTATAAAAATATTTGTACATTGATCGAGTTGCCCATTGTTGCCTCTTGTGGTCTACGCTCCGGTTTGTTAAAATTAATAAGAATTATTTGACTGGTGAATGCGCTTTGGCGATTTAGTTGGAGTACACGTAAGCGCAGGGATTTGATAATAAATGTTTTTTTCATGCTATTGGTGTATAAAATGTGTAAAGTATTCATTGGTAGGTGTTGAACAATAGAACGATTTGTAGTTTATTTGAAAACATACCTGCATAAATCCTTCTGGACAGCCAGGCAGCTCGCCTGTTGGACTTAAATTGGTCTCATAACCATCAATGTCTGAGTCAACCATACCTTCATCGAAGCGACCTACGGTGAAGCCATCGAAGATAATCTGAAAATAAAATAGCCATTTGTAAATAAGAGCTCAAGTTGTTTTAAATAAAAACTGCTTAGATACATGGATACCAGAGCTATAAAATATCAATGCAAATGTAATGTGTGATAATCCAAAAAAAAAATATTAAAAATAAAAAATCATTGCGAAAACAATGTACATATATTGTCATTGCATTATTTATTACAGAACTCGGAGAGCCGTTTGCTCCGAGATCTTTAGGTCCTGATTCAAGGCAGTGCTCAGGAAAAGCTTTTACTTTGCCAATAAACTTTGGGTTCAGGCATTGTCTTAAAACACTATTAGCCTCTTACACAATTTCGAGTCTTTAATATTTTTCGACTATTTCAACACTTTTGAAAAGTCAAAAAATTGTGATATTTATAATTGAATTTTAGTCCCTCCCCACTTAAGTTCATTTCACTCCTTCGTTCATTAGCAAAGAGCGTTTAAAAGAGCTATCCTTCATTATTTTTGAAATTATTAAAGAATTTTTTTTTGCATTATCCATTATTTTGGCAATGATCAATGCATTGGTCGCATAGAAAAATTTAGTGTTAATAGTTCGACCGATAAAGCATCGAGCTATGCTGTAGGAACTGACATACCATGACGTACCAGAAGACCAACCATTCGGTTTATCGTTTTGAAGTTGAAAAATTAAAAAAAATATGGAAACTATTTAAAATAGAAAGTAAAAAACTTACAAAAAAAGTTGAAAACCGTTAAAACAGAGAGAAAAAATCGATAAAAGTCTAATAATTCCACGTTCACTTTCCCAATTCCGCCTTCTTTTGGTACAAGAAATTATATTCGTGATCGGCATTTGAGTACCAAATTTTATCACAGTAGCGTGAATTATTTGCTACAAATGCCGTAATTAGTCTCAAAATTTAGGTCTTTGAGACACCCACCTGATGAAATACAACCCGAGAACTAGCTTTGATAAACAACATAGTTACACCAAATTTTAGTATGTCCTATAACGTAATTCGCTAGACATGACACTTAAGGTATTTTACTTGTGTAGCAGGTGACACGCCCACTGGTGATATCTCAGCCACTTTTGATGCAGCTTTACCTTATAGCAAATAAATCATCTACGTTACATTTCATACCAACTACTGCAATAGTTCACTTAAAATAACGTCACGCCCTATGACGTTCTGGCGTCGTAATTTCAAAGTTTACAGCAAACGACACCTCCACAACAAATTTTATGAAGATAACTCTCACATTATAACATTTAGGGTTTTTTTCATGTATGGAAGGTGCCACACCCACAGGTACTATTGTGCCTACTTTTGGTTGTGAAATTCCTTAGAGCAAGCTTATCTGCCATTCTAAATTTCAAAATTATTTCGTTATAAATTCTCTTATTGTAACCTTTTTTAAATATTATGGGCATTGCCACGTGCTTCAGCGAGGTTTGCCAGTGTAGTGACTTAGATGACTGCTATTAGTTCATCTTAAACATTTTTATGAAAATCGTTGGTGCCTTTTTCGAGTAATATGAAATCAAAATTTTTAATTGTTGAAAAGTGCCACGCACACTTTTCCAATTTTACCATTTTATGGTACACTTTAAGACGTCTATGATCTGCAACCTTTTGCAAAATTTCATCACAATATCTTACATGGTCTGTGAGACAGGACGTTATAAAAATTAAGGTTAAAGGCAGTGCCACACCCTGTCTTTCAAAGCTTTGAACATAACCCAATATTAATTTTTTCACCAAGTCTCGTTATGATGGCAGTAGCCGTTTTCGAAACAAAGTTTTGTCAGCCAGGGATTACATAGAATTTTAGCTCGTTTAATTATAGTATTTAGATATAAAGAGTTTGGAAAAACTTTTAAAATTTTCTATTTCGAGATCACCCTGTGTATATATTGTGAAATGATTTTTTGATTTTTTTCATGATACTTCCATGAATTTGATGCTTTGGAAGGCCCATAAGTAATTGAAGTAAAAGAAAAACTCTAAAGCATTTTGTCTCCATGTGACTTAAGCCAAAAAAAAACTAAGTGTCAATGATGGACTTCTAAGAAGAAAAGCTTAAGGCTGTGATTTTCTCTATGTTTAAACCACCGCCCCAATATATATGTATGCTTCCCAACTATTTGACACACAAGCAAATTTAAGAAATATTTCACTACAACTATTTATACCCATCACATGTATTACAAGCAATTTACTTTTGCTGCTTGGAACACATCAATAAAAAAACTAAACTTAAATAACTAAATTTAATTGTCAATATTAAATGTTTTGGCAATGAATATTTGATTCAATATTTCCTACAAATTCTGATTTTATATAGCAGCAAGTGAGCCACGCAGACATAATTTATGTGCAGCAGTTTAAGCGGAAAAATCGTTTATGCATTCAGTCAGTCGGCAACAGAAACTAATGCCTTAACAGGAGGAGCTTAACGAGAACTCAAAAAGTTCAAAGTCTTTGCAATTGAGCAGCTACGAAATTCGCAGAAGAGGCCTTAAACTCACAACTTAAATTTTGCATTAGAGACATTCGATTGTAGACAAGTGAATGCTGAGGTAGGGCAGATTGCTGAAAAAAAACGAAACGTGTAAACATCATCAAAAGTGTAAACACCTGGATACGCGCGTAGCAATTCACAATCACCCCATGGTTTAGAAGTGGCGGTAAATAAAACAAAAAAAAAATAGGAAAAAAAGCAACAAAAAAATTTCTGCTGCTGCTGATGAAACATTTGATGCTGACGATCCCTGAAGCGATGTCACTTTGATGTCTAACAAAATGAACAGTTGGAAAAAAAAATATTGTTACAGGTTTAAGTCGTGCCATGAGCTATGAGCGAACGCTCTAACGAAATTGTCAATTTAAATGATGGAGACATAAGGGTGTGATAACGTCATGACAAACGCTCATACCTGACACATGTTTTCTTTTTTGCTACAATCAAAAATACTTAAACACTGCTAAAAATGAAAAAAAACGTCCACCATTGTATAGTGGAATTTTTCAATAAAGTTGTCGGGATCTATTGTTTTGCTGAAGTACATTCTTTCTTTCAATAAAAGATTTAAAATATCTTTTCTGTCGTTATTAATGTTACAAGACAAAGCTTCAGTAAATTTGTTGCAAGTAAATTTGAATAAAACCAGCAAAGCGATGTGTTCTTTATCGAAAGCAATTTTTGATTCAAAAATTTCTTTTGCACTAGGTCTTCATATACTACAGGCAATATGGGCTAAAGTCAGAAATGTTGGCATTTAGAGTGGTATTCGTTGTGTGTGTTACTGGATATTTGGTAGTGCCTCTGAGGGGCAGAAAAACTCAATTAAAAAATATCTAATTTTATTCATTTTACCCAAAAATAAAAATCATGGCATAATTATGCCCCATTCCTACCCCTACTTTAGGATTCAATATATCTCCATACTGAATTTCATGAAACCCACCAATGAATTTAGCTGTGGAAACAAATTTACTGGTTAGGGGTGTGGCACCACCCATCCAAAACAAATAAATTTTTTCAGTGATCAATCTATCTATATGTATTAAATTTTATCAAAGTCAGTGACTATGATTTTTCCTGTCAGGGGCGTTGCACCGCCCACTAAAATGTAAACACTTTTACTAAGGAATCAATCTATCTTCATATCAAATTTCATCAAACTCGATGTAGCAGCTCAGCCGTGGCAGCGTTTTTTTTTTCAGTAGGCGCAGTTTTGCGTACACTGGCAGATAAAGATTTTTAATACCCTTTCGTAGAGCTAAATCTCTCTGATTATGAGATTTCATCAACATCGGTTAATTAGTTTAGTTGCGGAAAAGTATTTTCTTTTAAGAGGCTGTTCCTACAAAAACCACATTCAAACTCTTATTTGAGTACTTACATTCACGTATGTTACTTTTTAAGCTTTCGATCCCATTTTTTCTCATTTAAGGTAGGTTAGGTACGAGTGGCAGTCAGTTACGAAAATCTCACTTGGACCAAATGTGTTCTATTGTTATACCACAGGGTGTCTGACTATACCCTCTCGTTGAACCAACCAGATTTCGCAATGAAACTAAATAGCTGAGCCATACTAACATGTCTAAGGTCATCCAGATCATCAAATAAAGACGACCCAAGTGCTTTATGGCGTTTGCTTTCTTCTCATTAAACGTTTGTTTCAAAAATATTGTTTTTTTTTCTGTATGGAGATTAAAATTATATGTAAAGAAGACTTCGCTTGACAACTTTTATGCTTGACTTAATCGCCTTGATTTTTACTTTACTATGGTTGCCCAGTTGATAAAAAAGCTCTCGACTCCTGCGAAAGTTTCTCTGTAATGAATTATTTTAAACTTATTTGAAACCTCCCACCAGTGCCGGATTTACATAAGGGCACTACGGGCACGTGCCCCTGGGTCCCCACCAATAAGGGCCCCCACCAATATAAAAATAACGAGCGAGCGAGGTACGACGCTAGTAAAAATAATTTATTGAAAGAATTACTCAGGCTGCTAATGAAAGAAAAATCCCAGGGTATGAAGTAACCGAATCAATTATAAGTAACCGCATCGACCCAGCAGGTACAATTTTTTAAATAATTAAATTTGCAAACACAATTAATCGAATCGACCGATGTTTTGAAAGGGTCGATTTGGTTACTTCGGTTTCGTTTTTTCAGTCCGGATAGGCCCCCACCACTCTTGTGCCCATGGGCCCCTTGATTTGCACATCCGGCAGTGCCTCCCACTATATCTTACAACGCGGCCACCATGTATCGCCTATACAAATATGAAGTGTAATCATTCTGCAATATCTCCCATTATTTTTTGTAGAGTATTTACTTTAAATACTCTACAAAAAATACAAAAAATAATCGGAGAGATTATTATGGTACAACACTCTTGTTGCTCAAGTAGTGGTTCAATAGTCTCTTATGGCCGAATAAAGATTAGTTGATTGGTCTAAATCGTTCCGCCCATCTACAGTAAGAAGTCCGTTCATCAACCCTTCCGAATAAAGTTGAGTACTAGGATAAAATGGTGATAGTTTGACTGTAAATTCCTTGTAACACAGTCCGGCTGATTCATAAATGGAAGAACTTTAAAGCACACACTCAAGTTGCTTCAGCGAATTCTAAGTGTTATAAACATACTATCATAGCTAAGCTTTATGGGTTTGGTCGCCGACTTAGGCTATAACATATTCGACGGGATTGTTTCTATCCAACTTAAATATAACTTCTTCCTGATGGCATTTTGCGTGAAGACGCAATATCTATTTTACCATTTAACCGTTATTTTGTTTTGATATGTTAACGAATTTTTCAAAAAAAAATGTCTAAAATTTAAAAGTTATAAAATAAAAAAAATCGTTAATTTTTGTGCCATATTTTCATTAATTGCAGCTTACTTCCGTTTCATTCCGAAACAAGTTTTCATTTTTGTTTACATAAATGTTTTATATATTATATCCTATGTACATTATTTCAGCCCATTTTGTTTGCACTCATCAATAATTTTTATTTAAATTTCAGTACAAAGTTATGCGCTGTTGTACCTAAATCTTTTCGATGAATAATCTAACGCATAACACATAAAAATATTTTTCAATAAAAAATGCCAAAACTAATTCCAAAAATCGACAAGTTAAATCTCATAAGCCAATTCAAGAGCTTTCACTTAGCTCATTTTCAATAACATGATAAGGACAGACAGACAGACAGCTTAACTGCAAATAAATAAAAACGTCTATCGCAAGCAAACAGTCTGCTCAGCTGTTGTTGTTTTTGTTGTTGTTTTACTATTATTGCGAATAAATATATTGATGCTGGATCAAAAAGTAAAAAACAAAAATACACACACACATACTCACATAGAGCTCATATATCATACAACATGGATTTTATGGCGATGTGACCTTGACTTTATTGCCATGTTATGAAGGCAAGGCGCACATTCGAAAACAATCTGAATCTTTTGTTTTATCATAACAAAGATTTGCTTTCCTTTTTTTTTTGAGAAAGCATGAAATTCCTGCTAAGAAATTAAAAAAAATATATAAAATATGAACTGTAAAATTATGCGGGTAAACAATAAATTTCGTTTTATGTTCATAAAATATAATTTGCATATTTGAGATTTTGTAATGGTGTTACATATGTATGTGTTTATGTATGTGTACATGTTTTCTGACTAAGCCAAAAAAAAAACAAAAAAAATAAAATAGCGCTCCTTTTCTGACTTGTTTGCTTAGAAATACATGGAAATACTCGCGAAATGTTTTATTTGAACTATTAAATGTTAAAATTAAATTGAAATATTTTGAAAGAATAAGCATTTATTCGTTGCTTTTGATGTGAAGTTTTTGAAGTGACAAATAAAAAAGTGAATATTCCACAAGAAACTTTCTTAGAGATTGCTTAGTTTTGGGCCAAAGCTGTCTGCAAAACATACCCATTCTAAGATTATGTTATCTTTGTGATATACTCAAAAATGAAAAAAAATGGAAAGCATGAAATCATTGCCCTTGTCAAAAATTCAATGCCCTACACCATGTAAACAGCAAAGGTTCGCGTAAGTCTTAAATTTTTATTATAAGGGAAGCATCATCGTAATGAAGACAAAAATCCAGCTTACAAAACAGTGATGTTTATAAAATAGCTTTGTTTCAAAATTAATATGATACTTAGCATTTGTAGCGAAATTTGCTTTTATAATATCTTGCAAGAACAAGTTATAAGATCATGATAAAGAGACCGCATGTCTCTAGTGTCTTAATACTGTCATACTGTTTTCAAAGACACATGAGATAGAGCACATTGTTGTCCATTTTTTGTCGCTTTACCTAAACAAATATGAGAAAGATATGATCCTCCTTTGACACATAGTAAAATATGTGGCAGGTAGCCTAGTAGGTAGCGCGCAGGAGCATGAATCGCTGGGACAAGGGTTTCGAGACTGACTTTGTAAATTTGTTATTGTAAGCAAAAATTAAATTTGATAATATTATAAAATTGATTGTAATAAAGTCTTACAATTTGTATAATAAGTATATAAAATAAGTCAACAAAATATCTAAGGCCGGAGATCCGGACATCTTTTTTTTGATGTTTTCAAGTTGCCTTTTAAACAGCTCAGAGATAACTTTACCGCGTCTCTTGAAAGATAACAAACTGGGCAAAATGTCTTTATACTTCATGGCTCTTATAAGCGCTTATAAAGAATTTGTAAATATAACATGTTGTCTTAATAATTGTCTTTAAAAGGCCTGTAAAAGAAGCTATAAAACCTTTTTCTGCTACTAGGACATCCACCATACTACGCACTAGGCTGCTTTGACTAAACTTGCTCATATTGAATTTGCCAACATTTAGTTAAATAGATCTTTTATAGTATTTTGCGCAAATGTTTGTATGGGAGTTGCCACGCCCTCTTTTTGAAACTCGCCAAATTTTTGTCTGATGATAAACCGAATCATTTCACGTAGATATGTGAAATTTAGTTCCATTACCTCAAAAAATTCTCTCAGTTAAGCATTTTGATGTGTTCGTTTCTATGAAGAGTGCCACGCCCGCTTTTAGAGATCCGCATAGGTTTTGCCTAGAGGTTTTCCAAATCATTGCTGCTATCTGTGTGATATTTGGTGCCACTGCCTTAAAAAACTCTCTCAGTATGGCGTTTTGAAGTTTTTTCTTTTATTGAAGGTGCAACGCTTTTTTCTTGAAACTCATTAACTTTTTTCAAGAGCGTGTGGAAACTATTTTTAGTATCTGTGAGAAATTTGGTTAGAATATCTCTGAAAAATCTCTCTATATAGCGTTAAAAATGTCTTAGTTGTGAAAGCGACAGGCGTGTCCGCAATCTGATTTCGTCTTTTTGCAATCCCATAAAGCTTATTTCAAGGTAAAGGCTGTGTTCCAAGTTTCATTCATTTATATATCTGAGATTTCCTGTTATCGTGATTTCCATAAAAATACAGACAGACAGACGCACAAGGAAGACAGACGGCCAGACAATGGGACCGGCAAAGGGACAAGCAGACGGACATGGCTAAACCGACTTAGGTGGTGACGCTGATGAAGAATATATACACATGCACTCCTACGTGCCTTACAAACGAAATGAAAAAATAAATGTACCCTGAGTGCAGGGTGTATAAATAGTTCTAGGTGTCGGCCATAAAGAAACCCTTAAACATTTTACTTATAGCTCTCACACTATTTTTACATAAAAAAAACTTCATTGACATTGAGCGATCTTTCACTATTATGAAACTTCATTGTCCTTTTATATAGATGTGATACCAGATGGTCGGTCCATAGTTCGGCTTTTGATTTGAGTTTGAAAAGGTCCAAGAAACACGAAAAATGTTTAATAAGGTTGAATGCTCGAAAAATGTTGTAACAATTGAATATCGTTGCAAAACCAGAAAGTACATGGAAAGTGTTAAAAAAAAAGTTCAAAGAGATTGAATAAGTCGAAAAAATATGGAATATATTGACCGAGTTGCAAAATGATGAAATAGCCGCAAAGTTTTTTAAAAAAAAAAAACATAGAAAAAGTGAAAAAAAATGGTATATGTTGAAGAAAGTTGAAAGTGGTTGAAAAATGTTGAAGCAGTTGGAACAGGCTGAAAAGGCTGGAAAAGGCCGAAAATCTCACAAAAATACGGAAACTAGTAAAAAAAGTTGACGGAGATTAAGCAGTCGAAACAAATTGAAAGCGGTCGAAAAAGTTTAAAGAAAATGTAGAGAATGTTAAAACAAGTTGAAAAAAATTGAAGCAATTGAAAAAGACGGAAGAAGCCGATGAAATATAAATATGTTAAAAAAACTTAAAACACTTGAAAAACATGAAAAAAGTCGTGTTGTTTTTCAGAATTTTTAATTGTTGAAAAGTGGCATGCCCCCTTTTTCAACTACGTCTACTTTTAGTACAATATAAGATACATAGAATGTGCTTCCGTTTACCGCATTTCATCAAAAGAATGACTTCCAAGAGCGTTACTAAACCAAAGTTTGATGTGGTGCCACACCTCTGCAAGAGTATTAAAAGACTTGAAACAGTTAGTCAAACCCAAACATTAACTGATAGTAAACTGAATTATACTCGTATATAAGATGTTTTTAAATATATTTGGCGAGCATTGCCAAAAATTACTTCTTCAAAAAATTGTATTAAATTTTAGAAAAAATCTAATAAGACTGAAACGCATTATATTTAACTTAAGCTCAACAAGATCACAATTTCGCTTCATAGCTTAAAAACAAAAAAAATAAGAAAATTCGAATAAAACACATGCAGAGCTTCCCAGCTAAAATTCTCACTCACTTACCACTCACCCAGTCGCTGGCATAGGAGACCACCACTCCTAAGCGAGCGCGCACCCAGCTTTCATTAATCATTTCCTAAAACAAAATCATTTGCTGCTTCCTTTGACTTTTCACGCGTTGCTCTTCCACTCAAACCAAAAAGCATTGACAGCCACTATGCAGAATGACCCAGCCTCATAGTCAAATAACAGAGTCAATATAGCGGGGGGGAGGTGTCGCAAGGGATAAGCTTATGCTGTCGCTGCTGTTGCTATTGCTGGTGCCGACTAACAATGCTATTAGCCAAAGTCAAGGAAGCAGAAACTCATTTTCAGCTTTCGTAAGCATTTTTGAATGCGCTTTCATTCGATTCGTTAAGTTCGTTTGCCATAATATTTTCCTCATTTCTTTGCGCCGCTTTTTTTTTTCTTCTTGCTGCCATTACGCTCATTTTAGTCATCCATACAGTCGACGTAGCGACCGTCGGACGGACAATTAATATTCAGCGCCCAAACAACGAAACATCCAACTTCATTGGCACTTCCTGTTCAGTTTCATATATAATTTGGAACTTTCTCTTCCATAAACAACATCGTGGGTAGTAAAGTGTTTTGGTGCGCGTTAATGAGCAAATGGTATCGCTATTCGATATTTGATGCATCGCTGATAGTTTTTGTTGCGAAACTTTTCTACCCAGGTTGAATTTTAATAAAATCGGAAGAGTTGGTAACTTCATAAATCAAATGGTTTGAGAAGCTGAAGAAAATTAAAAATTATACAAGATTGATAGTATGTAAAATATGCTGCGTCTGAGCGTACATCATATTCGTTAAATGGGGCAGAGTGTGCTTGAATGGTCAATCCAGTTGAATAGCTATCAGTAATTGTCGATAAATGGCATTCGGAACTCGATCAATAAGTCATAAAGCGCTAACTGGGGAAACATTTTGTGTGACAATGCTAAGACGTAGCATGGAAATTGGAGTGCCGATGGAAGCGCATCAGAGTAAGCGATGTTGAGGCAAAACAAATAGTGACTACGACGATAAAGAAGTAACATGCTTTATGTGATTGTGCGCAATAACAGCCATCTGTAATCCATTCGTTAAGTTTAATTTCAAGCGGTCATTTAAATCTTTTGCATTTTCATGCTGACACTGCGTTTCAACTCTAGCTAGCTAACCGTTTTTAATATTGCGTAAACGCTAATCATTCGTCATTTCGACGAACACATAAATTTTTGATGTTTTAAATGTGGAGCTAAATTATTATATTTAATAAATAATGACAACATTTATTCAAAATTTTAGAAAACAAATGGAACTTTTTATTAGTCATCTTACATATATGCAATAAAATAAAAATATTTTTTTTTGGGCCCAAAACAACTATTTTTATGCCAATTTATGACTTTTTTATGTTTAACTTAGACCAAATGTGATCCATTCTGATACCACAGGGTGTCTGACAATATCCTCCCGTTGAACAAACCAGATTTCGTAATAAAACTAAATAGCTGACCTATACTAATATCCAGGTAATCAAATAGATACGAATCAAGTGTTTTGTAGCGTTTTCTAGCAAGTGCAAGCTAACCATTCATAAAAATGACGACTAAGTAGCCCAAATGTCAAGATTCAAAATAATCACTGGCTACGCACTGCCATCACTAGCAGGCTTTCGGTGACGACTGATGTGAGAGTACATGCAGCTAGACGCGATAGTTAGACTGAAAGTGTTGATGTTCGTCAAAATTACGAAGGTCACCCATTAAGAGTAAAATCAAATCCATAGAAATAAAAATTTTTTTTTTCAAAAATATTTTTCATGTTGGAAATGCTTAGGAATCATTGTAATTTGAGACATAGTCTACGTCTTTAATTCGATAGTTGTATGTCGGTCCGGCAATACCAAAGTTGAGAGCAGCATATTTTCCAGATATATCGATACCTGCAACTCTCTTTCGATGATTCCAAAGTGTTAATATTAAATATCCTACACCATAATTTTTTTTTACATACAACTAAAGTGTAATTACCAAGTTTGGCTTAAGCTTAAGACTACGCTCGGGATATTTTTTTGCACCACTTGCAGTGGCTGCGGCAGCAACAAAGTGCGATACGACTAACCAAGTTAATTGAATTTACAAAGTTAACGCATTCACTCATTTTTGCCTTGAACTGTTTTTACAAATTTTGTATTTGTATTTTTAAGCCAAAAATAATTATTTGCATGGGCAATTTTGGGAAAACCTTTTTTTTGTCATAATTTTTTTTTTCTCTCTCAAAGCCTGAATGTCCTTGTAGTTAGCATTTGTGTGTAGAGTTTTGGTTTGCATTTAAATCATTTGCAATTTAAAGACGATCTCAATGAGCTGGGTCAAACCAACCATCCTTGTAACCGCCTACATATAACAGTGCCAATGTGTTGGTACTGGTCGCCAGTCTCTGTGCCTGATTCTAATAAACTGTGCGCTTCATAATTGATTTATACCAGCATTTTTTATGTGCTTGCAAAGCGCACGCATACACACACACACACACACATAAACAAGATAGGCAAATACGAATTCAAACACGAGCACATGCAAAACATCTATTGGTGTCTTGTGGTGGTAGTAGGGACATAAAACTGAACCAATTTTAATGCAAATTTTGTACAAAAAGACAAGGACAACGATGGCTCCATCTGGCAACTGAAAGCAAGTTTTGTCGGTTTTGACTGAGTGGTTTTACATACAGCGAATATTTACTGTCAAGCAAATTCGTTTGTATGTTTTTGTGTTAGCATCCCAGTAGGAATGCAAAAATCGATAATTATTAAAACATCAATTGAGCTTAGGGGATATGTTAAGCTGGCAGTTATATTTGTTTAATAAGAGGCTTTTGAAATTATTTGCTATTCAAACTAAGTAATTCAAAAGAAGTTATTTTGAAAATGCGCTGAGTGTAGGGAAAACGTTTGCTAATGTTATTTGAAAATGCATGTGTATTGATAGAAGTGCATTTGTATCGAATATGCTGTCATTAACTTCAGACAATGTTTCAGATGGAAACATAGTATTTATTAATTATCTGATTTGGCCATTTCTAAACAAAGTCAATAAGTTGATGATAGATTGAATGAAAATTATGTTATTTACATAACTTTGTCAACATAAAACTAATTAGCTTTTGACTACCTTTCTACTCAATACAGAGCTTTGTTTGTAAGCCATTGGTATGCCCATATTTCACCCTTGTTACTTTGTAAACGGCAAATTTCTTCTTGCCTACTGGGTAGATTCCATAGGAAAACAAATCAGAACCGATATTATGTTCGGTTCTCATGTTCTACAATACATGCGTGATGCAGGAAATGAATACTGTAGCGGTCAGTGGTGTCGTAACTCTTTTGCTTGAGCCATTCACTGGTGCAGCATCTGTGGGTTACGACTTTTGCCATTATGTGTTTTTTATGCTTGCAGCTGCTTTAACAACTTCTTCGACCTGCTTTCGATTTATTTTCAATCAATAAACGATATTAAATAGAACATTTGAAAAATTTCTAGTTGATATCCAAAGTCTCTTTCCGTCGCTTCTGGTTTACTGGTACCTTGTGGTTGACATAAAATAAATGTTATGATTTGTGTAACATATGCACGTTCTTAAGAATAGAACTTTATATGTTAACATAACACAGTGCTTTTTAGAATTTCTAATACATTTACGATATACCACTGGCACTAACCTAAAATCTCACTTAAGACGTTTTTAAAGTCTTTTATATGGATATATCAGCGCAATGTCACCTTTAATTTCAGGTAAATGTCTACTGCTGCTAAACTAAGCTATAGCACTACAATACATAGGTAAACCGCTTTGTCATATGACGCCCAACACAATAAAAATGTTGCTTTAATGTATGTGTGTGTATGTACAAATACAAATACGCGCAACTTTTCTACTTGAAATTGGTATTGCTGCTGACTTTGGTAGTTCTTATTGTTGCTGTTCCTTGCTCGTACCACCACTTGCTCCTTTTTTATTTTTTGTTTTTTTGCTGGAATAATGCGAAATGCTTGAAATCGCTTCAAATCTGCTGAGCATGTTGTCATGTCACGTACAAACACTCAACCCAAACGCAGCAGTGGCAGTAGCAACAGTGGCACTCAAGAAACAACGACAAACGACATCACCAAAAGGTGCGACATTTGAGGGTTGGCTGGCTGGCTGGCAGTTTCGTTATTTGGTGTATCGGCACGAAACAACATCAGATGTCAGACGCATTTACGAGTCTCAGCCGTTGTGTATTTGCTGTTCGCGTTAAAAGCAGCACGCAAAACAACAACGACTAAAAAAATAAAGATTTTGTGAAAAAATTTATAAAAGTAAATAAAAAATACGAAGAAAAAAATTAATATGTACTTGAGTCATTTTGAGACTGTCGGCACAAGAAGAAAGCAACATTTACTTCGATTGCATAGGAGTTGAGTTGCACAATGGAGCAACTGGAGAAAATAGAAAATAAAGTTGGCTTAACTTTGTTTTTCTCGTAAGAATTAACTTAATGCTTTAAAGGACCTATAATTTAACAATGAATGCATTGGCTTAGTGGCAATTATATGGAAAGTAGCGTTGCACTACGGCTGATACTAGGAAAACTCGAAAGCTCTTTAAAAACACCTAAAATTTCCCTCAACTTAACAGAGATATTGGCAAAAGGATTGAGTACGTCTGAACAACTTAGTAGATAAAGTAGAGCCGACAGAGCCTTTACAAAATTTCACAGTGCATAAAGAGCTAGAATATGCTGAGAAAACTAGACCTCCCAGTGCATACACAAAGAACTATCAAATTGCGAATAGGCCAATGCTGACGTTTTAAAATCAGCTACAAAAAATTATATTCTTAATTTATGCATAAAATATTGATCATCGTTTGAGACAAATAAATTATCATATTTAGCTAAAATTCTTTGTTGGTTTTGTAAAGCCCAGTTGACAGCTTTTCAGCCTTATTAAAATTAAATATGCGGAAAAGAAAAGTATTCACTCTACCTTAAAATATATGTACATAACGATCATCATTGGTAATGTTCAAGTTAAAAACTCGAAAGTGATCAGGAACAACAACCGAAACAAAATTGTAAGCTCTTGAAACAGTAAATATGCAAAGAAAAGAGGTCAATAAACCACTTTCCAGACGATGTGTTCTAAAGACTTTCAACCTTATAACTCTTGGAAAAATGTATGCCACTGTGCAATACTGATTAAAATTTAAACTTAATAATAAAGGACTAATTGCTAAAGAAGGCAGCATTTTATCCCTGCTCAATATGCGATATCAAGGGTTTTTGACAGCAGACTCTGCCACTTCGCACTTTCTATCACTGTTTATCACAACAGGCGACTTAGCATTACGCTATGTTGCTTACCTTTACCAGTAAGTCTTGAGGGTAACGAAACAAATTGCCACACCAGCAATAACAACGACAACAACTTAACACATCCTTTCGAAAATGTTTTGCTTCCTGTCAAAAAGCCGTCAATTTAAATTTGCAAATAATTGATTTGATCTAATTTGAAGCACTAGACGAATGAGCAATGACAGCAGGAGCAGCAGCAGCAGCGCCCGTTTATTGTCAAGCAGTTACTGCATTAGCTTCTTCCGCAAGTTTCTTTTTTTTCGCTCTCGCTCTCTCTCTCTCTCCCTCTCTTATTGTGGCTCTTAACATTGACTTATACGGCCCGTTGCGTGTCAACGCAGACAACGCTTGCGGCTCAATGCTTTCCGCTGCTGATAATGTTGCTCAGCACGGCGATGATGATGAAGTGATGCTTTTCTTATGCTGATGCTCTGCACGATGATAATGTAAAATTGCTTTCATAATTTTAAAAATATAAAAAGAAAAACAATCCAGATTTGTTTTTTCTCCTTCATAATTTTTTGGCTTTCTTACGCTTTTTTTTTTATTTAGTGCTTTTGTATTGAGGCGCTGCTACTGCTGCAAATACGTCATGCATAAGTTATGAGTTATTTTTGCTTGTGTTTCCGCCTTCACTACCGATAACAATGGCGGATTTAACTTACCCGTCGCGGCTAAAAGATTTTATGCCAACAGCTAGGGATGAGCAGTTAAGGTCGTCGAGGTTAGATTTATTTAGTTCACCCTTCCTTGTTTTGTTAGAATCTACAGTTTCAACCAAGGTAGTACTGAATCTGGCCTGGATGCTCAACGCCACAGAATTGTTTTCTACCAATACACATTTCCGCTTTTAATTTTCGATCATCTGTTATGTATAGTCTTCTTTTGTTTGAAAAAACTCCAGACACTAATTTGAGACTTACATAACAGCCACTTATTAATAGTCTTTCTAATATCGGAAAAGTTAATAGAGTATCACTATTATTTTATGGAAAAACATCGATAATTTAATCCTTTATGGCCATCTCTAGTTTTCGGTTTTCTTTTTTATTTGTTTTGACACTCTCCCCTGTGATTCGCTTTCCTTTTAAATTTCCCGCACCTTTTTTTGTAGTTACTCATTCATCTTTTCATTAATTTTAATATGGAAAACGCTTTTTAAATTGCGCTTTGATGCATTAAACATTTTGTGTGGAAAAGCTGTTGAAAATTTATTCATTCTTTTGAGAACAATACATGAAAGAAAATAAATAACAACCTCATACCCGATATTTCGATAATCGCAAATGTGTTTCACAAAACGTAAGATACATATTTTCTTCATATACATAATTCCGTCATAATTAACCAGCTATGAAGAATTCTAGATTTTAAATGAGTAGATTAATCGTATGATCGTTCTGTTTTGTGCGAGGCTATTGATGACTCGCAGAATGTCAATAGAAGCATTGTACTCGACAGCAAGTACAAAAATCTGTTGAGTCAAAAAGCGCACTTGTGCAGACCTCTGATATGGGACGCTTGTATAGTAGTACTTTTTTGAATCTTGTGGCATCATTAAAAATAGTAAGAGATGCAGTCATAAGCCATGGATACCATTCATGAATTAAATTTTATTGAGACAGATTTAGTATGTATCCTATTCTTATGCTCATCACTAAATTGAGAGTTGTTGCGATTTTTTGAGACAGTCTGTGCAGCAACACAACTTAAAGTCAGTAGTTTCGGTAGAAGGAAGGAATTGACCTTCATGGCATGAAAGCCTTATTTTTGTCCATTTCTTGAGGTAAAACCGATGATTCCTCTATATTGATTTCAACGTCCATTCTGATAACAATATCTTAAAGTATGTGGCTTTAAAAGTACACATGAGTGACGTTGATACATTCAATGTCAACGGCAAGAAAATAATCTTGGAATTCATCTATGATATCATAAAATCGCAGTAACTTCTGGAAGTTTGAAGTATTGTTGTTCCATCCAAAATTTGCTTAATAATTGCTATAAGCCTTATTAGTTCTTTAAACAGAACAATCCATTTGCTTTCTAAGTGCTAAGGGACTACAGCAAGTAACGATGCGGAGATTATGTTGTGAGGCAAAACAATTGGGTTGACAAAGCTTTGTCTCAGCATTTCAAGTTTCGCTTGACAGATTCTATTCCAAACACAAAAGCTTGCACGAAAATGATTTATTTTGCTGTAATTTTAAGTACTTCTAAGTATCTCAACAGTAATGTGACATTAAATACTGTTCACATTTCCCAAAAAAAAAAAATAAAGTTAATAAGAAGGAGTAGCGCTGTAAGCCAAATTTTGTTTTGTCTTTAGAGAAATGAATAATTTCCTACTTTTAGGGGGCAAAAGTCAAAGTACACATTTCTCTATCATCTTGGATTTGTTCAATACAAATGAAGAAATATAATTCAAATCCTAATCAACTGTCAGGATTTAAAATTCACTTGTATTTGCCGCAGACGCCGCAATATTTGTTAACGAAGGAAGAGGAAGAGTTGCCTTTTGAGTTTCCCATAGATTCTGTTGTCCTCACCAACTGCCACGCTCCTCTGTCCTAAGTTAAGTTTTCTCGCATAATGATGGTGCATCCCAAATGACGTGACGCTCTTCTATATATCTTTTGTTACTCACTTATTTCTCTTTCCTATTTTCTTCTACCTACTTTGTTGCTTTCATTTTGGACTGTCAAGAATGTTGCGATGTTACTGCATACCTTTTGGAAAATTTTGTAGCTGCCAAGTGTTAGGTTTGAGTTCCTGCTTTTATTTTCTTGGGTGCGGGGAGTTGGCTTATTGGAAACTTCAAATATGTACTTGAGTTTACATCGATGTGTATTCAACTGACTCTTTCTTGCTTGCTGCTTGCTGCTTGACTCGTCATCGTTAGCGTAACATTACTCTTTATGTATCTCTTTTTGTGTTCCTTTGGGAAATTTTATTCGATTCAAGTTTTGCTCCAATGATGCCCAGCACGAGGAAAGAGGTAAAAATAAAAAACAAACAAAAATTTATTTCGAAGAGATACTTTCTGATGCAATTCGTTTTTTTTTACATGAGCGGGAATTAGTTACTTTCTTGTGCAGTAGGAAACCGAATTGAAGTGTTTCCGTTTTCAGAAATTGCTACTTTAAAGTTTAGAAAGAAGATACTTAATAACGATTTATGGTAGTACCGGGCAGAACCGGGCCCCACGCTTTCCCTAATATATTCAGCTTGTATAATGACCCATGGGAAAAACAAAAACAAAAGGCACGCACGAAAATACATTAACTTGGCATTAAACGGTTCGTTGTGCTTGCATGCTTGTCTCAATTTGCGTATTTAATTTTTTTTTTATTTAATTTTTTATCATTAGAAATATGGCTAAAAAGCTTTGTGAATGTTTTTATTAAAAGTCTAATAAATAATTTGCTTACTACAAAAACAAATTAATTAAACATATATTCAACTCCTAAGCTCAGAAAGAAAAAATCAATACTCCATTTCCCTAAATTCAATTCCACTGATGACAGCTTCTTAATTTATAGTAAGCAAACAACTACCCAGCTACTTATTTTACCCGCCTCAAGTTAAAAACTTACGCAATTCATCATATTTAATGGTGCGTTAAACAGGTGAATTCTCGACGGAATTCCAATAATTTCCGGTATTGTTATTGCACAACAACACTTAAACCGGAAGAAGTTCCTTAGCGTGCATTACAACTGCAACAAACTCCATAAAGGGTTGAGAGAACGATGATGTTTTAAATGTTACACTTGTGCTTAAAGTGCTCAAAGTGATGCTGCTGCTGCTGCAGCTGATGCTGATAACTGACAGCGTAATGTCGCCGCAAGTGAAAACGTTAAAATTCTGTTCGTGACACACAAAAATGAAACCAAAAACGAAACAGAAAGCAAAAAAAAGAAACTTCAACGCTTAATTCTTAAAGCCAGCAGCAGTCATGATCCGACCATAGCAGCCACAAACTTCATCGCCTATGCGTTAGAAATATTTTCCACCTTATTACACACACTCACACAACCTAAGCACTTGTGTATACATGTGTGTCACGCACACGCTTACACTCGCATATATGATGCATCAAAAATATTGCGGTTCGATGACGTTACTCACCTGAACAATGTCTCCTTGATCATGTCCGGATGCTGTGAATGTCAAGTGGCATAGAAACGGCAGTTTGTTCCACTGTGGTGTTGGCACTTTTATGGAGTAGGTTCTGCCGATGTCACCGTAATACGTGCGGTTGCAAACTTAAAAAAAAACCAAAGAAATAAAAAGGTGAAAATTTTTCATTTTTATTATCTGGAATAACTTTGAATTTATGCAGTAAAATGCAGCAAATTTTTCGGGTTAAAAATACTTGAGAAAATTTATCACATTTTATTCGCAGAATGAGAGTTAACCGTGTAAAACGTTAAAAGAATGCGGAGTATTCAGGTAGTTTGGTAATTTGGTATCGAAATAAAGGGTAATTTTAATAAAAATTTTGGTTCCAATCTTTGATTTTGTCAAAAATTGAATGACCTACGCTTCAGTAGCGGTAAAAGTGCTATTTGAAAGTCGAATGATAATTTGTTGGAATTGAATTGCTTACCAGATGCCATCAGGATCCGCTTTTTATTCAAAGTAATTAGCGAAATTGGAAATGGTTTGGGCACTCGTTCTGGAAATCAACAAATGCCGACAAATATTGGAGTGGAACACGTCGTCATCCTATATTTTCGTGTAAGCGTTTGCTTAAACTAGAACTATGTGAATCAAGGAAACGTCTCAGAAAATTAAAGGAGTCTTGTGGAGATCCCAAGCTCCATGAGAAACCAAAGGACGGAAGTTACAATCGAAGGGAGCTAATGCTAAATTATTCACAGACAAAATCAGTCTTAGCACAGTCAATCCTTGTCAATAAGAGTAAGACCCAAATCAATTATACTTAGTTACAGTTGAAATCAGCTACAATTAAAGTCAGTCTCAGTCAAAATCGGACACATTCAAAGTCAGCCAACGGTTAAGAGCTGTTGCAGTCAAATTCATTCACAGTCAAAGTCATTCACAGTCAAAGTCAGTCATAATCTAAGTTATTCATAGTCTATATCGATCACAATCAAAGTCAGACACAATTGATGTTGTACGCAGTCAATGTTAGTTAAAGAAGGAAATAGTACAATCGATCGAAGGCTTGAAATTATTCACAAAATCTCTTACAGTCAAAGTAATTCAGAGTTGAAGACAAATGCAGCCAAACGCATTCGAGGTTGAAATTTGTCACGGACAAAGTCAATTACAGTCTTATGAGTCAGTCAATGTTAGTCGTATTAAATCTGTTATAGTCAAAGTTAGTCATACTGCGTGTCAGTTCCAATCGAAGTCAAATGCAGCCAAAGTCAATGAAAGTCGAAATCAGTAACAGTTGAAGTCAATCACGGTTTAATCTGTTAGAAACAATCAGTCAGAGTCGAATTCAGTTACAGACGAAATCATTCACAACCGAAATAAGACTGATTTAAAAAAAAGTTTAAAAACGCTGCCAAAGTCATTCATAGTCAAAGTCAGTCATAGTCTAAGTCAGTCATAGTCTAAGTCAGCTATAGTCTAAGTCAGTCATAGTCGAAGTCAGCCATAGGCAATGCTTGACATAGTTAGACTTATGGAATAACTCTGAACTGAACTAGGCTCAACATAATAGAGGTTGACTGTGAACTGAACTCGTTCTGCAGCCATAACGATTCTTAAAGCATCAAGCTGAATAGCTAAGAAGGATAAGAGCTGTAGTAGATAAACTCTATTAATATTATAACTTTAACTTGTTTCAGCAACAAGTAATACCCACTTGGTTTTTCGATTCCAGCTATAGATCAGTTGTTCAAACTGAGAGAAATCTGAGCGATCGAGCGTGTGCTAGCAATTTCATGACTCGATACCTAAATGTCCAATATAGAAGAAGTTGAATACTCGCCATATTATCAATTACAAAACAGAACTTTTTAGTGTTGTGTCGTGGCTCGGAATATTTTTCTTTGAAAACGAGAGCTCTCTATAGGACAATACTCGAAAAATGTTCACACGTAAGATTCGAAAATAATCAGGTGGTATGGTTCAATACGATGTTCGTAGCTATTGGACACACTTGTATGTTGAATATGCCTCCACTTTTTATATCATTCAGCCTTCAGTGCTCACCGTGTGAAACACGCTATATTTGAACGGCGATACTTATCCTTTGAGTGCCTCAAACTAATGTAAATCATAACACAGTTTTCTTCTGAATGATTGAATAATTCTATGAAGCTCAATTACTATTGACACCTCCTTATTACACCTTTTAAGCAAACCCCTTGAGGTGAAGGAAAACGTACAATAATTTGACATTTTGCTTTGCATGTTTGGGTAACGTAAAAAAGAATATTCAAATCAAATCAAATGAATATGCTGACAAAGTTATTATTCACTCTACCCCGCCTCCGACGAAATACAACGAAATCGTCACTGAAAAATTCAAACTTAGACAGACATGAGCGGCGCCGCTTGAGTGCTGCTCACTTTGCATTACACCATAAATTTCGTTAAACATCACTTTAACTGTAATTAAAACAAAATTACACGCCAGTCGAATACTACCTACTAACACTTAAATGCGCTTTATTGCTACACTTTATCCCCGCACCACCCGAGCAAGCACATTTACATAAATCGAATCCCTTTTCTACGTAAAGCGCTTAGTTTCATGCAATAAATTCGCGACGGAATTCGTTCGCATTAGAAGAGTTTGGAAATAAAAGGCCAAAATTCATTCAATGAAATTTTTTTCACACAGGCGCACTAAATCAAGTGGGTAACTAAGGCGCAAAGTGAAAATGAAGAGGGCTTTCGAATATTCAAAGGCAACTCATTACATGGCTTGCTCTCTATATATAGATTTCGTGTGTACTACCGTAGTTTTTAGGCACAAACGACCGACCGTATTATGTCTAGAACACTTTGTTGTTTTGCTTCGATTTTAGCCTTCGATTTAAATTGGAGCAAACACGAAATATCGACAGCTTAATCAAGAGCAGCATGGATACCGAATGTTGGATGCACGTCAGGCCATATTTTTAGCACTCAACTAATGCAGAGCGAATGCATACGAATTTGTGTTCGTGTTCTGTTTAAGGGGCTTATTTTCGATTTGCATTACTTTTGGATTGTGCACCAAAAGAATGTTTTGTTACACTTGTTTTTGGACATTTAATGCAGAGTTGTGTAGAATTTTCTACGCGAGTAGATTACTTGATGGCTGAAACATGAATTGGATCTTGGTAACTAGGAAAGGATGCGGTTTAAACAATGCTATTTTAAGTTTTTAGTGCAAAAACGATATAAACAGATGAGCAAACAATTGAAAGGAAGACAGGACGCTCTCAGTACTGAAGATTAACGTACTTTTATAAATGGGGGATGCCATGCCCTCTTCCTAGAAGCTCAAGTCACATTTGATAGGTTTCAAGGAGAAGGAGAGTCATAAGATCATTTGCGGGAGCAAAATATTGAAAGGAAAACAGAACGCTCTCAGTACTGATTTTTAAGGTACTTTTATGAATGGGCGATGCCAAGCCCTCTTCCTTGAAGTTCAAGCCACATTAGAAAGGTTTCAATCATATCAATTTTTGGTAAGTTTAAGCTCAACACTTTACTCTGAATCATTTGCTACCTTAAAATATTTTACATTTTATGTTGTGTACTGCAACTATAGAGCACGAGTACATCAGAATATTTCAACAAAGGCATTACCATAACGCTGCATTGCCTTTAACTTACCGGTGCAATGTTTTGGCTCATCGCTGCCATCCTCACAGTCATTTCGTCCATCGCAATATTTATCCAGCGGCACACAGGCGCTGTTGCCTTTGCATGGATATTCTGAGACCCGACAGGCATTTCCGATGCCCAAAGCCAGCTGTAAGACCAGCAATGCATAGCAAAACGTTTGCGTTCGAGAAGAAGTCATCTGCAAAAAAAAAAATGGAAAGAAGATATTTATCAATTGAAATCAATGTTAAATTTTTAGGAAGAGCTTATTGAACCAAAAAAACGCTAAGCAAATAAAACACTCAAGTCAAGAATAAGCTCTCGCATAATATGAAATTAAGTGCCATTTTCAGCGACAAGTTAACTTTTTTAATTAAAAATCGAATAAAATCATTTTAGATTTCACAGCGAGAAGTTATATCTTAGATTGACAACTGAATTCGGAATTATGACTAACAAAATTGTGTAGTGTGTTGACAGCACATAATCTATATATAATACATAAGAATCGAGTGTTCGTTGGTGCGTTTGTTGGTGGGTATATTATTTGACTTGTTGTATGGTTTGTTGGTTGATATGTTGTTTGGTCTATTGGCTGGTTTGTTGGTTGGCTTGTAGGATGGTTTGTTAGTTGGTTGGCTTGTTGGTTTGTTGAATGATTGGTTTGTTGGATGGTAGGTTTTTGGATAATGGTTGGTTAGTTGGATAATTTGTTGGTTGAACCGTTGGATGGTTCGTTATTTGGTTAGTTTCTGGTTGGTTTCTTGATTGGTTTTTTAGTTGGTTTGTAAGATGTTTTTTTGTTTGTTTATTGATTTTTTGACTGGCTTAATGGTGTTGGTTGGTTGATTGATCTGTTGGTTGGTCTGTTGGTTGGTCTGTTTGATGTTTTGTTGGATGATTTGTTGGTTAGTTTGTTGGTTGCTCTGTTGGTTGAGTTATCTGTTGGTTGGTTTGTTGGTTAGTTTGGTCAGCTTGTTGCTTAGTTTGTTGGATGGTCTGTTGGTTGAGTTGTCTGTTGGTTGGTTTTTTGATTGGTTTCTTAGATGGCTTGTTAATTGGTCTGCAGGTTGGTCTGTTGGTTTGTCTATTGGTTGGTTTGTTGGTTAAACACTTCGATGCCACGCCCCCATATAAGATAAAAAATAACTTCAAAATATCTCATCTGCATATTTGATATCTCCTGATATTAACATAAGTCCGAGATTTTATTTTCAAAAATCAATGTAAGGACTTTTCAATTTGAAACATTAAGCAGTTTTTCTTAATTTAAATAAACTGCATATTTCCGCGCTAGATCATTAGCGCAGCCCGCATTTGGTCCCCTTGCCTATACTCCGATCGAGGCAATGTTTTTTTCATTCTGTATCTTCGCAAACCTTCACCTGCTCGTAAAGAATTTGCTTTCATATACAGGTAGTCCCCGACTTACGACCGAGATAGGTTCCTAGTCATCGGTCGTAAGTCGATTAAGTCGTAAGTCGAGTTTCATAAAAAATAACTAAAGAAAAATATTACATACATACTGTACTACTAGTTCCAGCCATTTTTGGGATGATATAGAATTATTCACTTAAACAAACGTATTATTTGTACTGAAATAAATCGAATCCTTGTACATACTACTGTTTATTTTTAAATTTTTTCTCATACACATATTTTAGGGACTCCCCGAAACTATTTTAAGCATTTTCTATGAAAAAAATTGAAAAAAAATTTGGTCGTAAGTCGAACGGTCGTAAGTCGGGGACTACCTGTAATATTATTTAAGTCTACGCGGCTCAATCATCTTATACTCTGCTTCATTGGCATATTTAGTTGGAATTTAGTTTTAGTTTTTATTGTTTTGAAAAGAGCTGTTGATGTATTTTATATGAGAAATCGACAATTAACTACTCACTAACACGTAATAACTTGTCGATATCAATTTAAAAATTCCCAGTTAACTGCATCACAAGAACACAACATTGGAATAGTGACCAAACAAATCAAATAAAAACTATAATTATCGTCTGAGTTTTTGATAGAACTTGCAAAGTTCAAAGGTTATTCGATGGCATTACAAATATTTATTAAATTACTTAACAAAAATTGCCAAGTTCGATTGCCAATTTAATTTTAGCCATTAATTTTAAAATGATTTAATGCGACAAATTGTGTATTTTTAATGAATTTCTAATTATCCACCCATGAGATTTCAAATTAATTTTTTGTAATAGCAAGGGGAGCGCATCTCACTAATTTGCTTAAGTAACTACCATTGGGTTGGGGCAATAGTCGCAGCATATCATGACCTCCTTAAGGAGAACAAAACGAACTTAAAAAAAAATTGTGAAATCGAACATAATGAGTCTGTTTTCTTTGGGGACGATTACTGTGCTGAATAACAACCAACCCCAATATTTAACACCCACCACCAGCGCCGTCATTGCCGCTCATTAGTCTGAGTGTGACAAACACCAAAACACGCGCATCAATGCTCGCTGGTGTAGCGACACGCATAATGAGCTGTTGTTGTTTTCCTGAATTCTGATTTCCTCCTGAGATAAATTATCTAAACATTTTCTCGATTTCAGTGCTAAATGTTAGGCTGTGCGCTTACACTTGAGGGGTGCAAACTTGAAAGCGACAACGTACAGGCGTACAGGAGACGACTTAATTGACCAATAAAACAAATCGTTATGACTCTGACTGAAACAAAAAAGTTTGATTAGGGCTAAATTAAAATTTTTAATTTTTATCATAATTAATTAACATACAAACAAAGTTTTCCATATTTTATAGAAACTATTAGAGCTGAGTTAAGATAACTTTTTGATAAATAAAATGTGTTTAAGACAATCGTTTTAAATAGTAACCCAGACAAATGATGTAATAAACTTAACATAATTTACAATTTGGATTTTGCCATCTTCACTAAATTTTCAATAACGAAAATATAGCAAATTGTCCGAAAAAATGGTGTTTCAGTGACGACTCACTTAGACCACTTGTGATCCATTGTGATACCACAGGGACTATACCCTCTCGTTGAACCAACCAGATTTCGTAATAAAACTAAATAACTGACCTATACTAACTCGTCTAGGCCATTCAGGTCATCAAATAAAAACAAACCAAGCGTTTTGTCGCATTTTATAGCAAGTTCGGGGCAAGAGCAGAGAAAATGTTTGATGTTTTTTACCTCTTCCACATCTCCACAGCTTTTACAGAAGTCAAAAGACCAAACTCTTAATCTTTCCGCATGTCTGCATGATTACAACAACTGACGAGACACTATGCCTATTGCGGGAAATCAGTTCTGACGAACGCTTAGGATCCCAGATTTCCCTAGTTATATTGCAAGTACCCATGAATCCATCTTTTGTTTGCATTTTTTAATAATTTCTTCTTTAAGCAGCAACTTGCAGGTCGCAAGTGGCATGCTAACACCTTCCTTGTCCTGAGGAATTTGCTCAGTAGTCCCCTGCCTAGCAAGTTCATCAGCTTCGCAATTGTCGTTAATGTTCCTATGCCAAGGCACTCAGATGAGGTGAATGTTAAAATGCTGACCCACAACATTTAGAGACGAGCGGCATTACTGGGCTACTAGTGAGTTTAGGAACACTAATTCTAGAGATTTGATACCAAACTATCTGAATAAATATTTATATCCTTTTCGGATACTTCTTTTATCGCAGTTACCTCTGCCTGAAAAACGCTACAATAGTCTGGTAATCTCGCAGCAATTCTTATCTTCAGTTCCTTAGAGTAAATACCATAACCCACTCGGTAATTTAGCTTGGAGGTTGGGAGTTCTCCCTTCCAGTCATTCTTAGATGGCATGTGAGTTACGTAATCCCTCTTGAATGAGATTACTGGAACAATATAGCCCAAAGGGGAGGGTACAGAACTCAAGCTATGAAGGATAGTTGAGTGTCCCGTTCTACCCTCGGACCAGCTGACAGTTTTCCTGAGTCTAATGGCAGCCAATTACCTAACAGGTCTAGAGGAACGAAATGAAAGAGGACCTCCAAGGCGTCAGTCGGTGTGGTCCTCAGAGCATCATTGATTCACATGGAAGCATATCTTTAAACTCTCTGCAATTGTTTGTAATAGGTGACCTTATCTAAGACAGGCCACCACACCACAATACGAGAATCGGTCGAATGACCGCTGTGTAGAGCCAGTGAATAATACGAGGTGATAGCCCCCATCTTCCACCTAGCGCTTTAAGTTCGGAATGCCAAAAGCGTTTGTTTTATTATAACTATACGTTACTTTGTCATTCCATTCTTATGCGTCACTGCCTCAAATTGTTCTTAAATTGGTCTTCTTTTGTGTCCTTTACTTCTTACCAGCGCATAGCTCGTTAGACTTTTGTCTATGTTACACTCACTAAATTCTTGTAACTCTACTGTTGTTTCTTTCTAAGTTTCTCACATCTGTTATATCTTTATTGGTATTTGATTTCAGTTTATGAAACCATAAACGACTTAAGCATATTTCTTATATATATTAAATGCAATATTATATTCTAAAGCATTCACTAAAACCCAATGCAAGTTATATTCACTGCGTATGTAGTTATATATTTTCAATTTTTTAATATATTCAGTTTAACGATTTCGTGCACAAAAAAAAAACAAAAAAATAACAACGAAATAAATAACTTTTACTAAGACTTTTCCAATATCTAGTGATGGTTTTATTTTAAATGCAAAATGTAAAAACAAAATTTTATACGAAAATGCTACAGCAGCAAAGAAGCGGTTGCTGCAAGCGAGCGCACCATAGAACGTCGCACAAGATGTGACGCGCGATATGAACATCAAACGTTCCACCTTTTCCTAGGGTTCGCTCAACCATAACGACTGTTCAACTTTTTATGTATTCAAGACGATAAATTGCAATAAAAATAAAAATTTCGTTTCCTTTGCGTTAGTTAAGCGATGCTGTAGGTTGTTGGAGAGGAACTCAAAAATTATACGAAGAATACTTGGAAACTGGGTGCCAGGGTAAGGGAGTGGTTGCAAAAACCAATAAAAACTTAAACAGTAAGAGTGTGTTATCTTTGGTCAGACCAAAAAATAAGTACCCTACACTTAAATTTTGATTTCAGATATATTTTTCCAATTTTTTGGGAGGGACGTTATAGAGTAACTCATTTGTATAGCTGTTTCCATAACTACTTGTCCAACCACGCCCACTCTTTGTGTTATGTGTGCTTTTATTGTCAGACGTTTTCATATCAAGTTCGAAAATATTTGCATGAATAGTTCTTTGCGTACAGCAAAAAGCCACTCCCACTTAATTAAATCGTTTTTATCAGCATTTGCTGCTTCGTGTGATGCCACGCCTGTACGTTAAACGCTGCCAGTACTTGCTTGTCTCAGCAAATATTCTCATACCATCTATGGTAAAATATATGTGGAGAGCTTATGTAAATAGCAATTTAAAGTTTAATATGGAAGGTTTCCCACCCATTCACTTTTTGGCAAACAGTTACTTCACCGGCAGAAATTCACCTACCGAGTTTAATTAAATTTTCTTAGTTATAAAACATTTAAAACTCTTTACTAATGTGGCGGTGCCACACCCACTTATATAAAGCTACTTTCCGAACCATTCCCAGTACTTGTGGGAAGTTTATTTGCTTCGTCATGAATTCATCGCTCAAAAGTCTTTCGACATTGGTATTTGTATGGAAGAAGCTACGCTCTCTTGTCAAAATCCGCTCATTTTTTGTTTTTTCTAGTGCTATTTTAAATTTAAGTTATAGTACATTAAAAAGGTTATATGATAAGCCACATAAAAGTTTTTTCTTCTAGAGGAGCTATCACGCCCATTTCAAGCATGAACGAGCTAAATTTGAAGAAGAAACCTGTTTCCCAAATTTTATTAAATATTCTCGCTTCGGAAAGGCAGAGAATTTTGAAATAATGCCCATTATATGTTTGTGATTGAGATTAAATGTCTATATACTTTCCTAAGCATAGCATTTTCCCATCTATGCGCTACAAACGGAATGACATAGTGCATATACCCTGCGTGTAGGGTATAAAAATGCGAGTTTGATTTTGATTCGCATTTGTGACCGCCACGACTAAATTGAACTGAAACTGAAAACTGAATGGCAAAAGAGACACTCATGCGATATTTGTTTCAATAAACTGTAGACGTGACTCAACAAAAGTTGGAAGAAACCAAAAGCAAATTGCGTACGAAGAAGGTCTAAGGGCAAGATGATGGCAATGTGGCGAGGTGACATCAAACTGCTGATACAAATGTTCTGATAAATTTTGATCGAAAAAAAAATAAGAATTGTTTTGTTTTTCTTCTATTCTACAGCATTGTTTTGGCGTGTGCAGGCTTTTAAAATGATGAAAAATTTGTGCAAAGTATTTCTTTTTTTGCCTCTTACTAAGTATTTGTTGAGCATTTAAAAGACCTTATTTTTTACAAAAACCTTTAAGCGACTCTAACCATTTCAATCTCTTTCAACTGATTCAACTATTTTCAACAACTTAAACCTTTTTAACATTTTCCATACTTTTTCGACTCCTTCAGCCTTATTCACCTTTTTCAATCTCTTTGCAATATTTTTTTTATTTTTCAACCTTATTAACACTTTCCAACAACTTTTTCAATTTTAAAGCAAAAAACCCGAGCTATAGTCCGTCTCCTGGTACTAAAGTTGTTAAGATTCTCTTGGAACGAGAGCATACCAAGGTGCTCACAAAGCAATTCCGGTTAGATGATATTGCGAAAATTGGACAAACAGTTAAATCGATGCATACGAGTAGATTTCCATTCAGACTTCTTACATAGAAATTTCAAAAACTTGAAACTTAAACAAAAGTGCACAGCATATATCTAAAGGTTTATCAAAACACTTTAATGCTATCGTCAAAAGGACACAAACTCAATAGATTCACAAACAGGATCATTTTGTACCAAACGTTGTGCGAAAACAACAAATAATCAATCTAAATGTATAGCTTTGACTTAAGATAAATTCAACATTCAGCAATTTAAAAATGAAACTAGAAATTTGCCAACGCCCGCATATCCTTCAAAAGCAATACAACACATGTACCCTACTTTGTTTGCAGAATACTTGTAATTACTCACAATTTATTTCAATTATTCATGTATCCCCATGCAAAGAATTAAGAGTACAAAATTTTGCTTAGAATTCAGTGATGGCTCACAAGTGAAAATCACAGAGGGGAGCAGGAAGCGCTGCTTTGTGGTTCAAAGATAAAATGAGCATCAGCAGTAGCATACAAAGTTGCATGTCCTTTCAATTCATGCAAGCATATTATACGCTATTTTTTGGTTGTATGAACATAGTACCTACATATATGGTATATGGGAACTTTTTGTGTATTCGTATAGATGTGTGTGTGTAATTATGCCAAACGAACGCATTACAAGCTTATGTAACGCATTTTCAATTATACATATATCGTAGTTTGAAGAAAGCAATAGCAAGGATTCTAAAATGAAACCACACGGTTTCAAATTCTAAAAAGTTTCAACATTTGGCAGACGCCGCTCGCTTTTATTCCTGTTTGTTTTTTATCAGCATATACTAAATTGAGGGTTCAGGAACTGAGTATTCGCTCACAAAGGAGGGAGAGCGAGGGTGAAGCTCAAAACTTTTCATTACAGATGTCGTAACTTTTCAATGGAATTTTTCGATGTGCATCTAGGTGGACCTGATTATGAAATTCTTCGAACGTATAATATTGATATATAACTTCCGCATGAAAAGCAGCTACCTAGCGATCCTGCCTATAGCCTAGAGACAACTTAAATAGTAGAAAGACTTAGCCCAATAAGTGAATTTCCATACTCATGCTCAGATTTTGAGTGCAAGCAAAATGTGGAAGCTTACACTAGCGTTCATATTTCAATCCTCACTCAGAACTTTCAACATATCAAATATGAGCATTTTAGTATTTTTTGTTGGTCAGTCAGCGTAAAATTTCCAAGTAAACTTTGTTATATTATGTGCCAATATAAATAAAATAATATGGTAAGCAAACTTGATCAAAATCGGCTTAATGCTTATACGTGATGCACGAACTTCACGAACACAAAAGCTACTGTACTGATTTATTTAGTTATGTTCCTTAGACATTTTGTCTCAATTTCGAATAAAATATTTGCATTACATTCCAATTTAACATCAATTTATTAAAATTTCAAAATTGCTTGCGCAAATAGAATCAAGCACGCAAGCACAAAAAACTATTTTATGACAGTGTGTTTGATTTCTCTACGGTGTAATTATACGAGTTAGTTGAAGCCATTTTGAGAGCGTGAGAGTAAAGCCGATGAAAGTATAAATTTTCTTATGATTTCACTTTTATGTTTTTTTTTTTGGAAATTCGGGTTTGTTTTCAAAAAATCAGAACAAAGAAATACAGAAGAAAAGCAGTACTGAACAAATATATAAATTTTTTCAGTGTAATGAAATATTTATGAGATAAATATAACAAAATAAAATATATTATTAATATAAGTAGAAAGTCACACGCACGAAGTCGTGGGCATCAGCTAGTAAGAAAACTAAATACCAAAGGGTTTTCTTGAAAAACGTTCTGAAACTCATATTCGAAACCCAACGCACTTAGCATGGTCTAACACAAATTTATTACAATGAGTTCCACCCTACCGTATTTGTATGTGTATTTGTCTTAGTACCCAGCAAACATTTTTAATCGTAACACAGTCTTATTATAATCAACTATGCGATAATTTTAATAGCAAGAGAGCTGATATTCTGAATCCAAGCGAGATTTTGTTAGGGAGAAACTGTCTTCGACTAACGACTCGCCAAAGTGAGACGCATATTAATCATAAAGAAGTGTTTCAAATGATTAGTTTTCAAGATGAAATCATATAATTTATTACGCCATCGAAGGATACAACATTATTGTTTCATTTGATCCACGCAACTTGCTCGGGGTATTTGATATTTTTTAAACATGGAAACAGAAGAACAGCCTGGCATCGACACCTTTCTTTGCTTCTAAACATATATCTACATTTGATTTCGTATAGAAAAGAAATCAAAACTTGAAATTTAACTCTGCAAGCATGACTACATAGAAGAGTCGCAAAGTTGGTTACTTATTATAATTTTTAGTCACTTCTTTATTTGCTGTTATATAGCTTTCTGAAAAGTGTTATAAGGTTCGTAATAATCTTATTTCTTAAGACAATGCAAGAAGAATCTTTGCTGTATACAAACATATACGAAAGATTGAAAAGTCATTCAAATGCTTACTGGGCATATTTGTATTTATGTTCAACTGTGTGCTTGTGCTTGTTTATATTTGTATGTGTGTGTACGTTTTTGCTTTTCCTGTGCTGACGCGGCTGATCTTTCTTCTTTACTCAAATATAATTAATTGAAAATTGCAAATCATGCCAGAATTTTGTACAAAACTCAAGTCATTTTAACACCACCAAAAACCATGCAGACGCACTCTATACAAAGCACATTTCTCTTCCTCATATTCTCACATACACACACATCTACAATAGATAACAACAAATTTCAGTAAACTATAACTCATTACAGAAGCAACATCCCATCCCCGCCTATCTACAAGGGTGAGAAAACGATAAAGGAAATCTGAAAAACCGAAAAGAAAGCATTCAACCTTTTTCCTCGAACTTCACAAATTTCGGCATTAAAACTTTCTAATTACTTAAGCCAACATTACGTAATTAAATATACGATACAGGTGCAGTAAGCAAACTGCGGGTATGGCAAGTGCTACATCTCTTTTTTCTGCCGCTGGCTTCCTCTTTTATATGCACTTCCTCGTATAGTAAATCATTATCCTGCAGATTGCTGGTAGAGACTCTTTTTTTGCACTTTTTTGTAATATTATTCCAATGGCAGAGGTAAAATGTTTGCTATGAATTGTGTGCAGAAAAACACAATTAAGGATATGGTATGGTTATATTGATTAACGAAGATTTTGATACTTTATCATTGATATAATAGTTGGACTATTTTAAGCTTCTTGTGGCAATTCAAGATGTATATTGTTCTTATGCAACAAACAACAAGACTGTGCGGTAGCCAATACTGAGCTTTATAAGCCGACTGGCAAACCTCAAGCTTTAATATCGTTCGTAAAGAATCCACTTAAAGAAGGAGGGTTTTGGTACTTCAATTAACCCAACCCTCCCTCATTGGGGACCTGCGCACCTAGTCTTTATTAAAATCAAGCAGTTTCTTGTCTTTTTTATAAACTTTATAATCTATCATGAAATATACGAGATCAAACCCTCTCCCCCCTTGGATGATGTCTGCGCACGGGCCTGATTTACACTGATGTGTAAAGCTAAATTTGTGTGGGTTGTTTATGGACTCCTAAAACGCCTTCAGCATATCGCCGAAAGACTTTGTATATTTCTATGTTTCTATATGTTTTTTAAAGGTTCTTAGCAAAGTTTAACTTGAAAAAAATGGACAGTGCCACGCCCTTCAATATATAAGAAAAATTTAATTCATCATTTCTCGTAAGCTACATGATGCAAATAAATGGAACTTGGTACGTGCATAAAAGGTTCGGGAAAAGTATATTTCAATTTAGAAATGAGCGATCCCACATCTCCCAAATGAGAAAAACCTACATTCTTAGACCTCCGCAAGTATTTGACGCAAATGGAGTTGATTATGTTTATCATGATATGTGGAAGGTTCTTAGCATAGTTTGTTTGGAAACAATGGATGATGCCACGCCCTCCATTTAATAGAAAATTCAAATTTTCACATTTGATCAACTATTCAACGCAGATGAATGTAACTTGATACATTTAAAAAAAGCTAATGGAAAAGTGAGCAGTGCCACGCACCCATATGCGAAAAAATCTTAACTTTTTTAAATCATCTCATATTTAAATTCAGGATTTTATTTTCAAAATTCAATGTACGGACTTCAAATTTGAATTGGTTTATTTTTCAAGCATCAAGCAGTTAATTTTTCTTCACGATCACGAGCTGGAGTTTTTCAGTTCCCTTGCCTATGCGCCAAACGCGCCAACGACCTCTTCTGCCCAGATTTTCTTATACAACCAAATTAAACTTATCGCGTCACCTACCAGTAAGGGCGAAACAACGTCTGCCAGGCCACCTATTGTAAAATAAAAAAGAAAAAGTACTTCGCAACTTCAAAATATAATTTAAAGTTTTTTACGTTTGCAGTAAAGTTAAAAAAATTTATTTTCAATACTTTTGCAATTCATAATGAATTTAAAGTTTTTTGTGTTTGAAAACTGGTTTCTTGAACTACTTTCAGCCTCAAAATTTTTGGTTCAAATCAAAAATATAACTTTTAAATGTACCATGTCAATGTTCTAACGGCCAGGGGCATTGCAATCTCAATAAAAAAGTTCATTACGCTGAAACATCGCACGCGCACGTAATTGTATTCGAAAAAAGTGTGCATGGTTTCGAAAGAATAACGCGAAATCCTTATGAAATTTCGCTGCTGTCCTCAACTAATAATTTTGAATAGCATTTTATATAGCCTTTTCCCGACAAGTGAATCATAGGAAAAGTTAAGAAAGACGTCAACATAGACGATTTATTGTAAGGCATAGCTGTAACTTTCAAGTTACGGAGCAGATGCTATACTGTGAGGATAATGTAACCGAATTTCACACAATTGCTTATATTGGACCAAAAGACGATGACGATGTTAGGCAAGTTGGTGTGGTCTCGTCCATAAAAATGAACACTAAAAGACATAATTTTATTAATATTAGCTGTTATTTTTTCTTAACGATTATCTAATGAGCCAAGGCGGAACGGGTTGCTTTGTCAGAATAAATTTATTTTGGCCAAGCCAGAGTCAAGAATCTAACTAGTTACTTTTAATATTAATAATATGAAGAAATTCTTTAAGCCATCCCATAATATAGACAAAAACAGAAACTAATAACAACAGTCGTAACAGCAGTAACAGCTCTACAAAAACTTAATAATGCAAAGTTTGACTTTACACGGAAGTATAGAGCAACAACAACAACAATAGCCACCATCAACGAACAAAAGGAAAATAAATTTGCATTCGAAGTCATCTGGCAGATTTTATTTATTAAAATTTTATTTTTGTAACATGCGGCAACAAAAGCGCCCATTTTCTTACTATACAAAACATACAAAGCTAACGACCTTACCCAAATTTTATGCTTCTGGCAAGGTTTATGCTGCGAACAAATTTAAAGTTTATTTATTTGTTCGATGAGGTTAAAGTTTTCGTGAAATAATAAAAAAACATTTCAATGAAAAATTGAAAAATTAAATTGTTTTCGAAATGTAAATAAAAGTTAATGGAAATATTAGGGTTGGAATATGGCGCATAATTCCCAAAACTCATTTCATTATATTGAAATATTTTCGATGTAAGTACTAGGCTATAGCCTCAAAAATTTTTTTTTTTTTTTCAACCCCAGAAAATTACCTCAAATCGGCGATTCTCGCGAAGTTGCTTACAGCGTACTGCAGCGAAATTAAAAGATAATGAAATCCCAATTGCCACAAAGTTTTATTGTTTTTAATGTGGTCAACACAAGATCATAGCTCAGACACTATTTCAATGTCAGAAGATCAAGCATTTATGACTTCACTGGGTTGGAATCATGGTTCTCACCTGATCTTTGAATACGATTCGGAAAACTTAAAGTAATTCAATTAAAATTCGTAAGTAATTCAATTAAAATGAAATATAGCGCACCCTTAACACATAGTATTATCTGTGAATACATTCGCCAGGAGAACGGGCAACTTTATTTGCCACCTTCAACTTAAGCAATCAAAATAAGCAGCAATTTGTCTTGGACTTAAGAGTTTCAATAGAACTCAAAAACGCAAGACAAAACAAAAGAAAACTTTTTAGAATCGGCCCAGATATGGAACATTTGTATATTTTATCATTTTGCCATTTCCATAAAAACAAATGATATCCGAAAATGGTGAAGATGAGAAAAAGCACGAGCAGAGCAAATGTATAAAAAATAAAGCCAAAATGAACCCAGTTGACATGAGGCTGTGAGGATGCTGCTGAATTTTGGTTTTATTTTTTAAGACATACACATACACACACTAATACATACACACGTAAGAAATAAATTAAATTGAAATAAAGAACATTTGTGTGCGACGTCGACACTTGGCACGGTTTCATCTTCTATTTTATATCTGCATTCGCATTTTGAGGAATAGAGGCCTGCGCTCCTTTACTTTTTGTTGTTTGAATTTGACCTGGCACAATATGTTGTTGTAGATATTAAGGAATTGTTGGGAGTAGGTTGTTGTGGGTGTGATAGAAATCAAAGTCACAATATAATATGTGCGAAAAACATGACTTTAATTTAACTTTTTACGCACGTTGAAATCAGCTGAGCATGAGCTCATATAAAGTGGATTTTATTTCAAGATGTTGGATATAGCATGTCTTTTTAGATGGCTTCATAAAAATACTGTTTTGTGTTTTGTTTTATTTCCCCAAATTGTAATTAATTCTGAACTGAATATTAAATTATATGAAAAAAAGATTGCAGTTGGTGCGAAGATCAGCGGTGGGCTTGCCGTAACATCATTGGCTCCACTTGGCTCTGACATAACAAAATAAATATTTTCTGTTTTTGGAAGAATGTGAATAGAGTACATTACCCAGCTAAGAAACAGCACATCTTACTCGAGGAGAATTACTAGATCAGAACCCAGTTCCTTCCGAAAAGCATGCAAGCCCTAGTGTATAAGAACATGTTATGGAACTTTCTCTCATTTTGTTGAACTAAAAATGTCAGACTGCGACCACTTTACTCTTCCTGGCTTATTTTGATATAAGCAAACATGCATACATTCATAATTTATCATTTAAGGTCTTTATTACCACATTCCATACAATTTGCAGGACACGATTTAAAATTTTTCTTCACTTCTATACTCTCCTTTAGCAAATTCTTTTATCGTTTTGTAAAGTCGTGAACCTGTAAACGTAACAATGGCATTGTTTTGTGTGCGTTCAACTGCCTTTTTAAATGTCAATAAATATGCATGACAGTTGACAGCAGCTGCTCATAAATAATGACGCCATGACTACTCTTTGATGACCCAAATAATAGATGGAAATCTGACAGCTTGTCAGAAGGAATTTCTTCTATCCATTGAATTGCATTTGTGACAAAAACAGACACAAACAGAGAAGTAGCAACAACGGCTACACAAACACGTCGCTTCTTCTCGCCATCTTTGCACAAACTATGAATTGTTTTGTATAAGAGTATTATGTGTACGTTTGGTCCTGATTCTGGTGCTGCCGCTGCTACTGGTTACTCTGGTACATGGGACACATGGACAGCGTAACACACAACACATTTTAATGCAGATTGTTCTCGTCGTCGCCGTTGACGTCGTCGTAGGCAGCCAAAAGGAACGGCCATATTTACACAAAGGATTCCATTGTGTACCATACCGCATGCACTAAATAACGTAATGGATCCTATATCCTTTTTCCTTCCCCTTTTAATATCATCACCATACGGGCGAGTGGGTAGTGAGTGGAAAACGTTTTTTCGTATCCCATAATGTTCATGTTGGGCGGGAGATGTCATTTGCCGCTGCTGCTCTTATGTGGCAGACATAAAACCCATTAACGTGCCCACATTGAAGGCGCTAAAGCTGGAGTGCTAAAAAGTGTTCAAACATTCATAAGACTGGAAAATTGTCGATAAAAGAGATCGAATCCATTGTGTTGCAGGTTCTTTGTGATATTTGTGTGACGCACACAAACACACTATGGTTAGAATGTGTACTAGATAAATGTTAAGTGCTTCGATGTCTGACAGTGGTGTTCTATAAATAACCGGTTTTGGTATTTAATCTATTCGTATATTGGAACGGAAAGGAAAGGAAAGGAAAGGAAAGGAAAGGAAAGGAAAGGAAAGGAAAGGAAAGGAAAGGAAAGGAAAGGAAAGGAAAGGAAAGGAAAGGAAAGGAAAGGAAAGGAAAGGAAAGGAAAGGAAAGGAAAGGAAAGGAAAGGAAAGGAAAGGAAAGGAAAGGAAAGGAAAGGAAAGGAAAGGAAAGGAAAGGAAAGGAAAGGAAAGGAAAGGAAAGGAAAGGAAAGGAAAGGAAAGGAAAGGAAAGGAAAGGAAAGGAAAGGAAAGGAAAGGAAAGGAAAGGAAAGGAAAGGAAAGGAAAGGAAAGGAAAGGAAAGGAAAGGAAAGGAAAGGAAAGGAAAGGAAAGGAAAGTTATTTCTTAAATCCTTAGTCGGCACATGATAACTTTCAGATAAAATAGTTATCGGAGTGGTCGGCCCAATCACTAATAAATTTCAAAAATGTTCTAATTGAAGAACGTATCTTAAAGTCAAGTTTCATACACTCCAACTGGGATAGTCGAAATTTCCACCATTAATTACAGTGTTATACCCAATCAATAACAACTCAAAGCTTTTCTTGTCTGATACAAAACTACAATCAACTCCTTTCTCTCTCTGCAATTGTTTTTAGGTAATTTATTCCTGGCGGTTCTTATATCATCTCCTTAGGTCCTTATATGAAGTCCTTGATCAAAATGTAGTGGATAACATTCTACAATGCTGAAGTACATTTTCTTTTGTCGGTGTCGGAATTGTTTTGGATTCCACACACTTTTTTCAATTTGTGCTTTAGAGTTTGACTTGCTTCTAATTTGATGTCCGTATTAATATGTAAAATAACGGTGTTTTTGCCGTTCATCGGCTTTTCTATTGTCATTCTTGGTTTCGGATCTTTTGGCCCTATGACATCTTTGACTTTTGTCTTTATAGCTCAGAGCCATAAGGTATATATATATATACAAATATATACAGCGAACTATCCGAGGGAATATTGAGTCTTTTAGCTTTTTAAAACCCACAACACTATTCGTCCGTGGGTATAATAAAGAAAAGCCTATTTCACAGCCACGCACTCAGCTCGTAAACGTCAATAAAAAAATTTTAAAAAAAATAAGCGAGAAAAGGCAAAAGCAGTTGCAAAATAAGATGGAGCTTTTGTTGCTGTGTGTACGTGTTTACAGGCTTTTTGTGTTACTCTACTTGTTCTGTTGCTGTTGTTGTTTCTTTATACTTCTCCTTTTTATAGTAGAGTTGGCAACATTGTGTTTTTGACGCAAATAGTGGTTTCGTCACACCTCGACTTGTCGTAATGTTCTGCTTGCGTTATGTCACAAAACGTAACTGAAGTGCTTATAGTTTTGTACGAGAGCAACGAACAACAAACGAAAGAAGTCAAAATCTTTTTGCATCCAACTGTGCCACTGCTGTTGGTGGTATTGGATCACCCAGTGAAACACAAATGTCAATAAATGTGTCTTGCCGCATACGGTCACAGTGTAGTTTTCAACGGTGCATTAGATTGATGAACAAAGTGGTAAGGGAAATGTTGAAATAACCATGAGCTGATCGTGATGGCCACCATATTGATGTAGTTGAAGGTGAACTGCCCAGGAAATTCAAAAGTAAAAAGAAGTTATTTGGTTCGTTGGTTGAGTTTTCAAACCATTCACGAAGTGCCTGAGAGCACTTATATGTGAAAAAACAAAATTCCATTACCTTTACCTTTTGAATAAGTGCAATTGAGACAATCTGACGTCGATGATGATGGTTTACAATCGTACTAAGCTTTGTATGAGAGTTACCAACTGAAGGATACATTTTCGATAAATTTTGTTTTGGGAATCTGAAGTGATTTTACATTAAGTACATTTAAATCGGTTGGACCTGCTTCTTCAAGTACTTCAACTATTACGAATAGTACTTTTTCTTTGAAAACTTAAGAATTTTTATGATTAATTCGATTGACGTTATATCCCATAGCACCTTCAAATGCTTCAATTCTACTTTACATGAACTACTTCATTACTTTATCCAAAAATTCTTCAAGTGCTCCCCTTCTACTTTTTGAACTTTTAACATTATTTCATTCCATCAAGTACTTGAATTTCATCTTAAAGAACAGCCTGAACTACTCCTACTTTGCATACTTTCACTATTTTAATTACTTGATACTTCTTTCTGCTTCTCAGCCAGACTATATTTGTCTATAGTATTTACTTCACTTTTATTGTATCAAAAGAATTTACAATTTCAAAGTTCGGTTAATATCAATCCAATTTTACGACATTGGCTATCTTACTGAAGTACTTCTTCTACTTCAAGCTATTTAATTATTCAAAATATTACTCTGTTTCATCTTTGAGTGCTTCAACTACTTACAAGATTGATACTTCTCCAAGTACTTCAATACTTCGCACTACTTCAATGATGAATAGCTGTACACCCACACTACATAAGTACTGGAAGCTCCTGCATTTTATCAAAGGCAAACATATGATATACTTAATCTATTGTTAGTGCTATTGCTTGAAACACTTTCACTAGTTCAAATTCTTCAATTCCATGAAGTGCTACTGATTTTTCTACATATATTGCTTGATTTACTTTGAAAACTTATTGTTCGCACTATTTTAACTACGTAGTTAAAGTTTTTAATATTGAACTTTGAGCTCAAACTTTCCGAAGTACTTTAAGTTATTTTACTTCTTCGATTAATTCTACAACTTTAGCTTATTAATGTTCTAACATTTCCTATGCTTCAATTGCTTGAACTATATTATGGTTATTATGAGCTTAATTTGGAGCTTGCTACCATTTTCTGAAGACTTATACTCCGCTAATTAGTGCCATAACTTCAAGTGCTTAAACTACCACAAAGATTAATACGCGGTTTTTACGAAATTTTCTACTGATTTTGGTTTTGCTCTTTCTTTAAATAATAATTTCAGGGCTTTAATTATTCAAATTACTTTAAGTATCTTCTGCAAACTCGAACAAATACTAAACTAGGTATTTTAAAGACCAATAGTTCTTCGTATGCTACGAGCACTTAAACCGCTTAAGTGCTTCAACTTTTTCAAAGAAAGTACCAGCTTAGAACTTTATAAAAACTCCCAGTACTGCCTGTGCATCAAACAGAACTACTTCATTAATATTAATTGAACTCAAAGTATTTCACAACTCTGGCAACCATACATGTCATATTAATAATAAGCTTAAAGAAGTTGCTCTTAGAGTGCTGCTGTGCAGTGCTACAAAACAACGCTTGCAATCTTCGTGCATCCTTGTGCGACCTATGCCTTTATAGAATGTCAAAATACCCATACACACGTGTCTAATAAGCCACCAAACAAACATTATGTTCAACTTCTTTAGTTTGTCCGCAACCTATACGTTCTTTCTTCAGGTAGGTAGGTCTCTTCAATGTTGCTATATTGAGAGGCTATTAAATGACGACGTTTATTTTTCTTTTTTTTTTGTGTCATCAGCTACCTACTTGGCGCAGTTCGAGTTAAATTCAACTGGGGTATCCAAGTACAGTCTATTGCACAACATCTGCATATGTGTGCAGTGGGGTCAATGTATCCTCTTGAGCGCACTGACGCATCCTTGACTTGTCGTAGTAGCACATAGTCGCTTTGCACGGCCTTCAAAAAAATGGATTGGATGACAAGAGTATACAGATGATATGAGTACGAAAGCTAGCGCAAAAGGTGTACATGGAAAATTGTATAAAAGAATTATGGAAAGTCGTGTTCTCTTTAGATTATTTTCTATATTTTACCTGTTTGCTTTTGCTTCAGTTAAGAAAATTCAATTTTCGTAAAAAATTAATTTTATCTTTAAGAGTGAAATATTATAAGACATTTTGAGGATACATTTTTAAAATCTTTACTTTCGTTTTGCCCGCAACAAAAATTTCCTACGCAAAATCAACATTTCTGAGCTGCATCATGTTTTAAATGAAATTTAAAGAAGAATAAATGTAAAAGATTTAGATTCATTGAGACAAAATTTAAAAAATTGTTAAGTGAGGAAACAAAACCCATACTTTTATGTACCGTTCAAAGAAATTTTTAATCTTTCTAAAAATTTTGGATAAAAATTTAGGAATAATTTTCTTTATTAGGCGCAAAAAATTTAAGCGTTCATTAAGTTATATTTGTTCGGCTTAAGTAGTTACTGATGAAGGAACAGGTGCCGGGTTCTTTGGTCATAGGGCTTAGTACTATGAACTGAATAAACGATACATTGTAATCTTTAATAATCTGGCTTTATTGCCTTCTGAAATATCAAAAATATTTTGTGATGAGTTACAAAAGCGAAGACAAACTACAGAAAAATATTTTAATTTGCTTTGTTTCACTTTTAGCTTGGGTACTTAGCACATCTATGCAAAAAAAAGAAAAAATCAGGCTCAAAGGTCACTGATGACTCTGTTTTGCGATGAATGAAACTACTTAGTATAACTAACTTTAGCCGTTTTTGTTTTGTTTTTTTGCACTTTGGTTTGTGTAATTTTGTTGGTATTGTCACACCGTGTGCTGAAATGTGAGCTCAATAAAATAATTTCAATTCGAAAATAGTTTTCGATTATATATTAAAACAAAAAGGAGCTCGGAATAAATAACGAAGCCTATTCTCTATAGGTTCCGAGACTCATAAGAGTGAAAAATATAGAAGGTCGTGATGATATGGCAAAAACAAAAGTTCTTCACTACCTCTGTTTTGAAACTGAAGGAGACCAGACGACGAATCAATCCTAGAAAAAAAAAAATATAAAAAAAAGAAAGAAGTCTTCAAAGAATAACCAAAAAGCACTGAAACTTTTAGATATGAAACTCAGAAAAAAAGGGATATTTGTAGACATATGAACAGGTCACTGCGAAGTTAACGAGCATCTGCATAAAATAGGTGTAGTTGAAAACAATACCGTTAGGCACTGTCTGGAAGATTAGTATTCGTACGAGCATGTTCCTGCAAACTGCACAGTTGTGCCGCGAATTAGAATAAAGCGGTTCCGAAAACACCTCTTCGAAGCAACAGTGATGCAAAACTTAAATTTTAGGCAAGCTATAAGCTTTGTGGATACTGATGGAGTGCTTAGTGATCTATCACTGAAAATTATGCAATATCTGTTGAGGCACAACAGTAACTCTCGTTTGACTATTTAGTATTAAATTAAATCAGACCGAAACTACACAGAAATCTGTGATTGCGAATGTCTCATTCCTTTTTCAGCTATGAGCAGCAAAGCTGAAATCTTACGTTAGATGAAAATTAAGCATCCAAACGAATGCGCTGAGTTTTAACAGAGTCAGTCATTTTGATTAAAGTGCATATGCCCTCAGGGTTTTAATCAGAACTTAAACTTCCTGATCGCTGCTGGATAATACGGCATTCCATAACTGAGAAACACTTGCAATTGAAGGGACTTTTATAAAGTATCATAAAGTACAAAACTTTATTTTAATTTATCATTGGCTTATATAATACTTTTTAAAAAGATCGCTGTACTCAACAATCGATTAAAAAATTATATATGTGAGCTGTGAACTCTTGAAATTTTACAAACATTTTGAAGAAAACAAAAATAAATGCGTTTCTATGAACAAAATTGAATATGATAAGCTGTGCCGACTTTCCCTTTGAAGTAAAATCGGCGCAATTTTATATCGCGAAACTCCGTTTTAACTATCTATATTAAGGTTTAAGCCTTTTTCTTGTTCGTTTTCTCGAACAATCTAAAATTTATTTCTAAATTTAAAATATAGCAAGTCATTGGCTTACAGTGTAGTTTTTCAAATAAATAAAAACCAAATTCGTCACGTTTGTAAGAGCACAGTACTTACTTAGTTAACCTCGTTCAAACCAATAAAATTCTAACCCTGAATCTAGTGGCACATACCTGTAAGGAAAGGAAAAACTTTCATTTAGTAAAAAGTCTTAAGTTTAAAAAAAAATACTCAAATTATATTATTCATTTCTATCATATTTTTGGTCGAATCATATCAGAGTTATCAATTTTAATAGATTCTCTACTATTTAGTGTGAATCTGGTCGTAAAATTACTGAATAAAGTCAGATTTTGTATCATTCCATCATTTATTTTCCACTGAAATCAAACTAAAATATATTATGTAGCGGTAGGGCAGACTCCTCCGTGATATAAAATACTTAAAATATCAAGAAGTCCAAATATAACCATTTGCTTCTGATTTTTAAACGTTTTTGAAGCGTTTAGTCTATGAACTCAACGATCTGAAAATACTTGACATCAGTCGATATTCCTCTAATATCACTGCACACAATGTAAGCAAACTGTAATGATTTATATATTTCGAAGCCATTTCAAAATACATTCCTCATTTTGTTTTAAAAATTTCCCATTTCGAAAGCAAATATGCACACTTTATGTATTTATAGTGGCAATTAATTTTGCCATATTGATTATAAACATTTGACATAACTTTTAAAATTTGGATCTAATTTAGATTACAGTTGTTTATGATGTTTTACAAAAAAAAAATTAGTATATATTATTTAATCATCAAATCAATGTTGGTCAACATGTCGTATGAGTGACATTTTATACTTCAACTGCCATGAATCTACTGAAACAATTAAAACAAAACTGCGTAATTAAAAAGTAATATCCTCACGTGAAGTGGTTTGATTAAAATGGGTTGCACTGCCACGAGCAAGAATTTTTAAAACAAAAACAATTAAAACTTTTCATAGTTGATAAAGCGGTTATGGTCGCTAATCGTTATGATCTTTCATTAAAAATAAATTACCCACATGCTTAATTTATGTGACCATATTGCGCTATATAAGGTGAATCAAAGTTTTGCTTTGCTATTTTTAAGTGATGCAAAATGCCCGGGAAAATACTTAAAAAAATTTAAGAAAATCGAAATGCGGTAGCAAAGTATTAAGCAAGAAAGTAATTTATATCATTTTGAAGTCTATATATATATATATATTTTAACAAATAAACTCTGCACTAATAAGTATCAGCGTTAACAATTGAAGATTTTACCAAAGTGATAATCATCTCCTTCAGGATTAAAATAGGCGCACAGGATATGTTAAGAAAATTATATAGCCCCCCTACGTTATGCTGAAAATTCACCTAATCGATTGAACTTTTTTGTGGGTATAAACCACCGCTCAAAAAGTTTCCGAATGACAAGACAGGTGCACTCCATCTCTAGGAAACCATGACGTATGTGTAACTTTAAATTCACTTTACATAATATTTATATCATTTTAAGTCAAATACTCTCATTAAAATGCGAATTTAGTTGTACATTTTCTCCACAACAACATTTTGATGACTTGAATTGTCTTGTCAATTTTTTATTTGACTCTTCGAGTTCCCATTTTTTTTATTGCTTTCGAATAGCTTGTGCATTTGTAGTGGTATCTTAACCACCAAGCCTATACTTTCATGTTTGTTGACATTTTTTATCTTTTTTTTTACAATTTCATGTACCCCTTTTTAAAAAAGTCTTACTTTAAGGATCTTTAGGCGGATTAAACGTTAAATAACAAACAAGCAAAGGCGAGTAAAAAAACAATTTTCGAAGCACAAAACCAAGTAATTAGCATGGCAAAAACTTTTGTTATTCTTTTGTTTCCCATTCCTTTGTTTCTCCCTCTCTGTTGCACAAACAACTCATATTTTATGCGAAATTTTCATCTCATTTTCTTTATTTTTGTCATAAAATTAAAAAAGAAGAGAAAAACTTTTTTTTAACTTTAACTTCTAGACTACAAAATGTAATGCTTTAGTGGATGGGGCTAATAAATATACTCAATTATTAGATTCGCAATCAACAGAAGAACAACTTTTCAAATACTGGCCCCTTGGCACAATTCAAACTAATTACACTCAATGCTTCATCAGTACAAAAAAAAAGGAATTTTTGGTGACGCTTTCGGCTTCTTTTTGACTTTCATTCAAATGGCAAAGCCAAGCAAAGAAAAGAAAAGGAAAGAGTAAAATACTGGCCAAGTCAGTCAACCGCTGCCAAATTCCAAACGACATAACTTTCTTGGCTTTCGTTTACTTTCTCATTCAATATATTGTCGAAAGTTTTTCATGCCGTGTTCAATACGATGGAAATACTTATGTATACACAAGGCAACATGTCCTTTTTTTTTTTGTTTATGATTTATGGTAATTTGAATGAAATTTATTGCTTTTGATATACATAAGGGGACATAAATGTTGTGTAGATGTTTTCAAAGAGCAGCATATACTTAAAACACAATAACATAAACACAAAAGTACTATGTTGCATTGGACTTAAATTATTGACATCTCAAGTTTTCAGAGATGAAAGAATTTTTTTATTTTAATACATTTTAACTTTGATAATTTTTTTAGAAAGTTTAATGTCCTTTAAAATGTTTATTGAAATGTGCTCTTTCCATTTAGATCAACCGTACGGACTTATCAATTAATACTAATTTGTGCGCAAGAAATGACATTGAACATAAATTTTCTTACAGACTAGAATAAAATGAAGTTCATTATTTCAAAAAAAAACTTTAAAATATTCTTAACGATGGTTTTGGTAGCCGAGAAATCTATATCATGCGTAGCACTAACTTCAATAAACTTTTTCATTGCTCCAAAGATAGACACATTTTCAGCGTATTGAATGCAAGGAGTTACAATGTTGAAAGGAACTTCAATTCTCTAAGATCTTGTTGGAGCATTAAAATGAAACAACCAAGTAATTCAAAGGAAGTAAATTGTTATTAGATCAAAGATGATGTTTGTTTAAATAGCTCTATAGAAGTGCAGAATCGGTTGCGTTTCTAATTTGTAAGAAAAGCGTTATAAGCAAACAAAAAGCATTCACAATTCACCAGCAGACATGCAATATCTATGCTATTTACATAAAATTTCTTTAATGGAAATTGTTTGTAACGCTTTGGCGCAAAGTATAGTGAGCCGATTTTAATTATTTCTTTTTTAAAGTTACATATTTATGCTGAAAAAGATTGCTGCATACTTATTTCTTTAGTTATTAAAGTTAAATACCTCTTTTTAGAATAAAGTTTTTGCAAAACATCACACAAAAATTGTCGTTTTGATTTTTCGTTGCTTATGCTTATGCTGCTTCTTGAATTTTGTGTTGTTATTGCTACTTTCGAAGTGAAACTTCTTTAGTGAGGGGTCATTTAAAGGATTAAGTGTATAATTAAATGCAAAATATGAAACTCATTTTTAAATTATATCTAGAATACCTACAGCAATAAGTTATATATCAATTAAAAGTACTCATTGCGGAAAACGTGCTTCGAGACCGGTTAACCAAAAGATAGAATTAGATATTTAGAAATTTCCATACATACTATACAATATTACAGCTCGTAATTTTTAAATTTTGGGAAATTCAATATGGAACGTGTAATTGGCCAGTTCAAATGGGAGTTGCAACTCCATACAATCAAATAACTTAAAGCATTAGAGTAAGGTTTAGCAAGAAATGTTACGAAAATTTGTACAAAGACAATTGGTGTTGAAAACTATTGTTAGCTAGCGTTGCAGAGAAAGTGGTAAGTTTGAAATTGTGGGCGTGGCACTTTCTTAACCAAAAAAGTTGGAAGAAGGGCACCATTTATGAAAGATTTAAATTTTAATGCACTACTTTACTATTAAGGTAGTGTAGGATGCTAACGACGAGATCAAAGATGTCACTCTGGCTAGTTTTTACTATAAACTCTGAGTCCCTGATGAATGATTACACAGTAACTTTAAACAGAATAATCTATGTATTCATTGGGAAGTAAATGTTTCAAAATCTAAATCAGTTCCTATACAACATAACATCAGGGACTAAGGAGAGTCTATAAAATGTCCGAGTACTGCTAGGCAACGAGCAATTCAAAGACTTCTACTTTTTTATAGACTTTAATTTTTACTAAAAACTGCAAGTGCTTTTTGAACCATATGACCATTTTACTTTGTTGTGCCATTTACTGATTTGCTCGAAAGAACCAAAATCGGTTGATATGTGTACGACTGGCAAGAAAAACTGTCGTGCAAGTTAATTCCACTTTCCTTCCTATATAAATCCCGAATTGATTGTTCACATTTAAAGACTCAATTTGTTTCCTAGTGAAAGTTTTACACTCTTGAATTGCAATTTGTATTCTTAACGATTTCAATACATTGATTCACACCACAGCTGTTCTACCTTTTGTGGCAAACTCCTAGTCATTCATCCATCCTTCCTACACTTTTAGTTATTGCTATTTGTGGTGGGCGATATTTAAATTTGGCGTGGACGTAGTGAGGCAAGTGGAGCGAATGCCAGCTATTTGTTATTTACTTTATTCGGTTTTTGTAGCCTTTTGTGAAAAACTTTTTCTGATTAATCTCGTGGGCTCTACTTTGTATGCGCCATACTCACACTGTCGAACAAGCGCAAGCAGACGTATGTATGTAGTATGTGTTTGTGTGTGTGTACTTACAGAAGTTGTCCTATTTGTTATTGCAATTGCTCCTTTTCTAAATTCGGTTTTGGTTTCATTTCTCTGGTTTTTCGGTTTAAATCAAAATGTGGGCAACACACAGACATGCAAATGCACACCACCGACGAAGACAGAGTTGTATTTGCATATGAAAATGAAATTGAAAATGAAGAATGGAAATCGAGAGGAGGAAAATAAAGGCAAAATGTTGCATAGCAATCAGACAAATTTTTATTTCCAATTCGTTTTCCAAATCTTTACTTCTTGTGTGGAAAGAAGTGTTCTGAATTTGAATTTGGAACAAACTTTGGTAGAGGATGATCATAGTGAAGTATTCAAATGAGTTGCAAAATTAAAATAAAAACGAAATGAATGAATGAAAGGGAAAATCGAACGAATAAAGTTAGACTTGTGATATTAATAATATGTAGGTAGCTCAGAAAAAAGAGTAAATTTCTAAAGATTGGAAGAAAATCTTGTGGGAAATTTTATATTTACATTCGTTGCAATGAAAAATATCAAAAGAAATTCATAAGAATTTTGGAACAAATGATATGATTTTTTAATTTATTTGCAAATTTTTTATGTAATAATATTGTTATAAGAAGAATTTGTTTCGTTAGATCTGCATAAACATAAGCTCGTGGGCGCTTGACGCTCAAGCCTTGGCGTCTTAGAATTTTGGATTGGTTTCATTCTCTCCGCAGTGTTGTAAGATTTAATAGCGTTCAGGTATTTTTAAAACAAATGGTTGCGAAACTAAGAAAAAGGGATTTTCTGAAACCCTTAGAAGGCGAAAAAGCAAGTTTTGCTTTGATATTACCATAACTTTTACTTGAAAATCATAGTTAGACATTTTTAAACGATATAATCGTGCGGCAGAGGTTGAAAAATCATGAATTCTAAGTAATTAAAATAATAATACGAACCATCGAGTGGACTCTGCGTTATTTAATGAGAGCCTTTTAAAACTGTTAAGAAATTATGTTACCATAAACAACTTCATTGCATCTGCCTTATAATTTCAAAAATGTGTCTAAACACTATAAGAGATAAATGCAAGAGGCAGACGTTTTTGTTGCTGTGTTTGAAAGTAACAACATATTTATAATTAATTTTTTTTATGTAAACAAATTAAAGTGATTTATTCAACAGGCAGATTGCAAAAATAATAAGGATTATATCGTGAAAAACAGGGGAAATAGCATCTGCCATTTAGTTAATGCTGCATTTAAAAATTATAATGCTGGAAACTTGTGAATAAAACATTAAGTAATAAATCATATTGTCGCGTCTGCTTTTTAGCTGACTTACTTATGAAAAAACATAAAAATAGAGCAGGCGCTGATTTTTCGATGGCAGACGTTTTTGAGCACTTAAGGTGCGTACTGTTAAGGATATATGTACTTACATATGTGTCGTGCGAAAATTTTGGAGGAAATTGAAAGTACCTGCTACTAATCGTGTACGTTCGAAAGGTTTGGAGATTAAGGACACAAAAAGAAGAAGAAGAAAGTATTAAAATCCTTTTTCGTTGAGTTTAAATTATTTCAAACTTTCTTCGAGTTTTCCAACATAATTGATTTTTGCATATTTCATTTTGTTTTCAACATTTCAATCTCATTCAACTTTTTTCGTCATTTGCCATATTTTATCGATTTTTTTAGCCCTTTCAAATGCTTCATCATTTTTCGAGATTTTCAATCTTTCAACTTTCAACTTTTTCCTTGTTTTCTCGACTGTCTCAGAGTTCACCTGTTAAAAAAATTCAGCCCTCAACCTCTTTCAACATAATTCAAACTATTCCAATTTTTTTGACTTTTTTAGCCTCTTTCAACTTTTTACAACGTTTTCCAATACATTTTTTATTCTTCAGCCTACCTCACACTTTCTAACAGTTTCCAGTTTTTTTGATTTTTTCAACCTCTATAAATATTTTCATAATTTTGGACAAATTCAACCTTATTAAATTTTTTTCAACCTCAAAAAGAAAAACCTAGTACTATATTTACATAGATGGTTGATCAAGTTCGCGAACACGTATTAAAGCTGCGAGTAATTGCGTTTTTTGTCGGTATTTTCTAAGCCCATTGGCTTAAGTGGCTGTGTGCAGTGGCCGCTCTGTGGTTTACGATTTCGCATTCCAGGAACACTTTATCAATGCTTGTATTCCCCAAGTGCTATCCTTTCTCTGAACGTTTTTGTTTGATTTTATCGATCAACCTCTATCATTGATTACTAGCCATATACATTCCTTTTTCTCTTAACGTTCTAGGCATATCGCTACAATACAACCTTGACAGATCATATCTTCGATGTGTTGATAGAATCAGCAAAGTGTATTGTCTTGAGACTATCTCTTCCATCTATATTAGACCCAAATTAAAGTGCCGAAGGCTCAAAAAAGCATTTTGCACATGTGATGTTTTGCACTTTCTTGTAGATTTTACAACGGGATACAATGGTTTCATCAGTCCGGATTTCCTTTGGCAGCACTCGTGTGCCTAATATGTTCCATTCTTATAACGTCACTCAAATGCTCAATAGAACACGATAGATTCAAGTAAAATATTCACCGTCCCTTTATTTTTCTGTTTTTTATTTCGAAGGAGTAAATAAAAATTTTTATATAGAATTCTTAAAAGGAGTAATAAGATTAAGAACACCAAATAGAGGAACTCCAACTCTAATTCTAATTCATACCATAGTAGCATCCAGCTTACAAAAGAGTGATGCCTTAAAAATAGCTTTGTATCGTTATTAATAAGATAATTCGCCTTTGTAGCGAAATTTTGGTTTTATAATATCTTTCTAGAACAAGATATAAAGAGACCGCATGTCTCGCAAATCTCAGTAATGTAGAAAAACATAAAGTCTCATGTTTTCTGAAATACACGAGATAGGGCACATTGTTGTTCATATTTTGTCGCTTTACCAAATCAAATGTGAGAAAGATATTATTCGCCTTCGACAATTAATATAGTTAAGGACTATGAATCGCTAGGAACATGGGTTTGAGACCCATAAATATCTGCAGAAACTTAAGCCAAGTCCATTACATTTCAAAAATACATAGATTAGATGTTCTACAATTTACACATATTTTTTGGCAGAAGATAAGAAAATTTAATCCTCGTAGATGGATACTTTTGTTCTGGGGTTATTTGAAATTGCCAAAAATAAAAAAATGCTTCACTTTTATATTTTGTAATTTAAAATGTTACTTTATCCCATTCCGTACAAATGCTGCCGCTATTTTCAGCACTTAGCCTTGAATTCTTTTCGCTTTTATGCCGGAAACATTTTGACTCGGGCTGATATTTCCGTTGCGGCCGTCAACTGCCTCACCACTGTTTGCTTTTTTCTCCGGGCTGATTTTAAATACACGCTGCTAATCGACACGAAAAAAGAAGAGAAAAAAACCATAAAAAAAGTAGAATAGACAAACAATGCCAACGCAACTTTTTTTTTGTTTTTTGTCTTTTCGAGCAATGGAAAAACTCACATTTCCTTTTTGATTTTCATTCTTTGATTTTAACTGTTTCTACTCGGCACCACTTCCGGTTGCAGCACCCAGTAGCATCGGTAACAACAACTAGCGGCAAACCTTGGCAGTTGTATGGTTGCAAATCAAATGAAAAGATAGTGCGCAGTGAATCGATACTTGGAAAACGTGATACTTTCTTTCGATATCTATTAATTTTGAAAGAGAACTATGAAACTATATCATCAATGATTTATCAAGAATATACCCACGCAGCAAAATATATTGATCTGCCCATATATCAATGCATCAATGTTACAATATATCAAGCATGTTATTTACCAAAATATTAAATTCTCAAAATGAAACTGTAACGATACTTGCAACACGATGCCATATGCCCAACATCGCGCCATTTTTTTAGATTCGCGTGTGTGTGTACCCGTTTGTTTTTGCTTGTGTACGTGTGTGTGTGTGTGTGTGAATTCGCGCCGTATTTGCAAGTGTATTGAGGTAATCAAAAATGCAAATGGAGGCCATGAATTTCGAATTAGTTTGCATCTCACACTTTTTTCATTTTGTTTCATTTCGTGTGCTCTGTACTCGTCTTCCGACCTTCCGTTGTGCACATGGAAGCTACAACAGCACGAAATTCAGAAACATGACTGAAATCCCAACCAGCCAAAGAACGACGAGCAATCACACATACTGATAAGCTTACACATATACACACACACACACACACACAGCCATATATAGAAGTTGAGCGATTGCTAAATTGTGGGAGTAAAAGAAAAAATATCGAGACCGGATGTTGAAGCAGCTTTCATTTATTCAACTTTGAAGACAGGTCAGATTTCAGTACATACTGAGAATTATTTTTATTAGAAAAGTTGCTTACACATGTGCTTCCCGCGGCATCATTATTGGACAGCAAAGTCATTTGCATATTTATGAGGCGATGCTTGCTTCTAGGAACTGCTTTTATCTTTCAAGTTTTCTGATTTTTGAAAACTAATAACCCATGCCTCCAGATTTGCAATAGTTGCTCGGTCGCTAAAAGAGTCTAAGCAATAATTAGAAGTAACTCTAAGTCCACGGGCAAATTATTTCTTCAATTGAAAATCAAAATGGGTCTCAATCCTCCCTTGAGGTATAGTACAATCAGTACACAAGTCCTGCAAAAATATGCTGCCGGTAAGCAGTCTTCACAAACAATAGCTCCAAAGACTCTCAAGCTCTTGAATAACATATTTCATTTTATTTCAAAGGATCTACGACAATGAATAAGTGGCGTTAGTTCACTCAAATGCAAACGTTGAGCGAAACCTTCAATTTCAGATTTGTTACGCATCAAAGTTTACTTCAACAAAAAAACAGAAAACAGCGCTTTCCCACATTCATTAACTCATCGATGAAGTGTTCAATTAATAAAAAAAAAAAACGAAAAACTCTAAAGTTCCAAAACAAATTTTAAAGTTAAAAGAAAATGCTTTCTAAAGCAAAAATTCCAAACCTCCATCGAGTTGGAGCAAAAAAAGGGATAAGGCAATTTCTATGCTTCATTAACTTAACTTGGCAAAGTCATTTATTTTCCGCTTAAAAATTATGAAAAAACAACAAAAAAACTGACAAATTGGGGTAGCCCGTATCCTTTTCATTGAAAGCCAATTTTTTATTTTTCCAATTTTGCTTTAAAAGCTCTTTCTTTCATGGGATTATTTTTTCTAAATATATTAATATCAGATATTTTTGAATTACAATATGAAACTACATTTCTGTTATGCCCCAAATTGTTCGCGTAATCCTTCAATTTGCGTAAACGTGTCATTTATGTTGAGCGCTCCCATTTTTCTATTTTGTTCTGAAAGGAAGCTTTTTGAATAGTTGAATGCCTTAACTCCTTTGTTTTTTTTTTTTGTGTAGCGATATGAAACAATGTTTCATTTTTTTGGGTAAAAATATTTGTATGCGCGAGTGCGAGTGTGTGTGTGTGTGCGTGTGTGCAAAAGGATTATTGAAATCCCCCAACGAGAAAATCTAATAATTTTCAGATCGATTTTGGGTTCATGGAATTTTTGCATGAAAAGCAACAAATCCAAATTTATAGACATTGAAGCCAAGCGCATAATCAAATGTTGTTGGATAACAAAGAAATTTGAATAAACAAATTGGTTGCGATTGTAGCTGACAGGAATCGCTAACTCCTTTTTTCTACTTCTTTGTTGTATAAAACAAAAGCAATCGATGTCCAGAAATCTTTTTTATTGTGGAAAATCAACTTCTATTGCAGTTGTCATTTGGGAATAAATGCGTGAGATAAATTTAACTTATATGATGATCTGTTTTCTGGACACAGAAAGGGTGTTTTTTGATTCTAGTGCGAACATTGTCGGACTTCAATAGGGATGCAAAAAGTTATACAAATTTAGAATTTAAGAAATCTATAAATTAGAATACAAATCAGGAACACAGAATTGTTTTTTCCATACATAACGATAACGCGGAAAGTTGATATCGGGAACTACTTATTTTCCTTGTCGAAAAGTCTGAGGTTTTCGTTAACATTCACCATAAAATGGCAATTTAAAAATTTTTTTCTCGACATTAATTAAAGAACAGATCTCAACTAACTAATTAATGGGCAACAACTAATTTATTTTTCAATTGCTTTCTTCCTATTCAATTGCTCATGCTATTCAATTTTATAGGCTCATTATTAAATCAGATTTGCTAAAAGTGAAAGAGAAAGTTGTTTTTAGTTTTCATAATTTTTTAATAAATTCTTTATTTTAAACTTTTTAAAACATATGTACTGCATCCATGACATTAATACATAAACTCTTTGAATTTTTGTGTTTTATACTTTGTAAGCGATGCTTGAACTACTTAAGTCAAAGATGAATTGCTGGCGGTTGCTGTTGATGCATCTTCTGTGCGATTTTGACACAGTTACAGAATTTTTTTTTTATTTAATTTTTGCTTTCATTAATGATGATAATCATGAAAAGCTGCACAAATTATGCAAAATTAGAAATTCGTCTTCAGACAATAGAGTGGTCTACGATGCAACATAAGAAAAATTGACTTATTAAAGCCGAAAAATTGAAAACTAATTCATGCTTTGAAAATATATCTGTGTTGGTGAAACTCGTGTTCCATTTTTTGGTAATATCAAGACCTAAACGAATACTAATAACTTGCGTTAAAAACAAAGAGTAATTGTATCCAGAACTAATCCAAAATGGTCCTAACTCCCTTTCTGCTTAAGTCAACTTAAGCAGTTTTTCCTTTTCACCACAGATATTATCTAAGAGAAGATATATTTTTGCATATTGATAGACGCTAGCAAAGCAAACTAGACACTAGGCTAAAAGGGGCACCCTTTAGTCAAGCAGCAGCTAACTCTCAATAGTGTTGAAAAAAGTATACTTGTTGGAGGAGATAAAGCTATCTAGGTTAATGGGGAAGCCTGTGAGATTCTGAAAGAATACAACTGTGCTTTCAATCACGCATGGACATATGGCTGGAAATTCTATAATCTACACAACTCCAGTAGCACAAGTGCTGCTGTTAGAAAAAGTTCTGTAGTATTTTCAGCTTTTTCGAAGGTACCACGTCGTTTTATCCAAATTCACCCACATTTCGTTCAATTTTTGTTTGTTTGACCAAAAATATCAAATATAATAACATGAATTTAAAAAACACCTTCAGTATAGAGTCTTAAATTTTTATTTTTCCAGTGATGTCACTTCCTTTTTCTGATGCTTCAAAGTCCAAATTACAGTCACATATTTGGAATGGTAAAATTAAAAATTAAAATAAGTAAATGATCGCGTTTTCTTTCCTGATTCGATTTTTTTCGAATTTATCGACTTCGCCAATTTTTTTCGATACCATTTAGTATTCCCTATACATAAAATGTTCAATGTATTTCGTTTATTCTACAATTATTTTCGATCTTTATCGAATTTCTGATCTGAATAGATTAATATCGAATCTTTCGATGTTCACTATTGGGTATTTTTCGAAGTATTGCAATATACTTAAGTAGTTGGTATTGTTTATTCGAAACTCTTTGACTTATTACAATAGTCATTAATGTAATGATTTTATTGACATTTTTGATATATTTCGATACATCATGGCTCGTTTTTTTGACTAACATAGAGTTTTTAGTATTTTTCACAACTACCTCTTTCCTCCTTTTTGCAAAAATCCTTATTAAAAATGTTTCTTTACATATAGTATATTATTTAAGCAATCATGGTCGCGAGCGTATCCTGAAAAGTATCAAGAAACATTCTTTTCTATCGCTTTCAAAGCAAACTCGCGAGATCACTGCGTACACAAGAAGCTCTATTCTGAACCGTACTTGCACCGATCAGATAGTCAGTCTACGCAGTTTCCTAGAGCACATATGCGAATGGCAAACAAGCCTTCAAGTATGTTTCATTCCCTTCAACTTCCTTCGATAACATGTGTAGAGAGCCAATAATGCTGGACGATGTGCCAAGTTAGGCTCTTATCATGGAACCCGTAGGGACTTTTTCGATCATCTGACAGAAATCACATTACTCCTTGGCATCGCTTAGCTGCTTTTAACGCTTTTTGTATTAGTTATTATTCGATACTCATGAATTATTCGTTGGCCTACGATACTTTTGGATTTTCATAGATCTTTCCGATACTATTCGATAGAATGACAAGATCAAAGTTGTGAACAATAACTTTTATCTTGTCATTCTAAGACTTCTTTGATATTTTTGTGATAATATATAATTCCTCTGAATAACTCAGCATTTAAGACTATAGTCGCATCTTCATCATACGGGCCTTTGATTGCAACAGTCCACAATTTTTGAAGCCTCACATATGGCCATTTTGCTTATTCACGTACCCCCCGTAGAAGCGAATGCCTGTTGTTTCAGTACTGAATTGGCATGTATTCCAAGCATGGAACCAATAAGTTGGGCAGCACAGCACTGATATTTTCAAAAAGACCATCATGGATCAAGTTTTCCCATATTTTTGATCTTTGTTAAAAATTGTTATCTTACTAAGACTATAAGAATGACTATGACAAAACGTGGCAATGGCAGTTTTTGTTCAAAACTTTAACAAATTTTGAACAATAAATTAAGTTTAACCTTTAGCGAAATGCTACCATGAATGGCATATAGGTTTAACATCTGCCAAGTGACTGGGCTGCACTTTTCGGATTAACAATAGCTCAGAAGTTTAGTGTTGAGATATCCAACAATTTAACAAGTTTTGACTGTTCGGATAATTTACTATAGTCATATACTTTTTTTATTATTTCACTTCTTTTGTGTGAAATGTTTCCGAATAAATATTTGCTGAAAACCATGTAAAGCTACGTTCGGTACTTTTCGAAATTCGCTAGGAATACAAACAGACGCGCATGATGATGTTTTTTTTTCAACTTTCCATATTACTACTTAAATGCAATTTTTTATAATTTTTCTTAAAAATGTGAAACAAAATTATGTTTTTCCCAAATATGCAAATGATGCGTTGTGGCATTTTTTATGACTTACAACTGCGTATTCTATGTACAAACGTCATATGCGGCAACATACCAAGTGTTTCTTTTTTCACGCCACACTGACTCGTATGGAATGCACATTTTTGGCTTAAATTATTTTACATGAGAAAAAAAAAATGTCGGCACACACAAAAAAATGCATCGTCCTGAGATTTATGCGCATTCGGCTGCGGCGCTGTGTGCACGACAACAATGAAAAAATAATAAAAAATGTCACTGTGTCTGTGTGTGTGACCGGAATTGTGGGTTTTGCGGATTGTAATGCGGCATGTTAAACACAAATGCCTAAAAAGGCGTTACCGTCACATTTACTTAAGCGCTTCGGGCAGCTGGCAGTATTGTTCCAACAGCGAAGAAAGCATTTCAATGCAGCCAAATGCAATTTTTTTTTTATTTTCAATTTTGGGTGAATTACTGCAGTTTTATTCTTTTGCATGGCAACCGCATCTGTATCATTAAAAACTTACGCGCGCAACGGATGTTGCACGTCACGAAAGAAGTTGCGTTGCCAGATTGCCATGCAACAACTAATGACTTTACAGAGTTAGAAGCGGCAGACAGACAACGGCGATAACGACAACGCGTGGGTTTTTTTCTTATGCGGCATGCATGTCACAGCTGGCTGGCGCTGACTGTCCAACTTCATGGTGGTGGTTGCAGCTGAAAATATAAAGCCGCCAATAAATAAAGTTGGAGCGCTGCACGCTTAATGATAAGATTTGCGGTACAGGGCTCATAACAGATTTACACTGTAGATTTATTAGTGAGCAGGGCGGACCGTCTTCGTTAGTAAAAGAAATAGACATTTTTAAATCTGCTTCAGTGCGCGTGAATTTAACATAATTTTTTGATATTTTCAACTAAAAAATTTCTTTTGCGACTTTCTGAAAGAGATTTCTGTGCTATGAAAGTTCTAATAGCAAAGATGCCATAGCAGAATGGCATATAAGCCCCATTTGAACAGTCACATCTACTGAGAACAAATACTTTGAGCTATTTCCCTGCTGATCGTATTAAATTGCTAAGGGAAAACTGGAGATTCCAGAAGAAAGCCTAGACTCTCAGTTCACTTTGCTTTTAAATTGGTGCCTTTATTTCATCTAAATCAAAATCAGAGTTGTTAAAGTGATAATATTTTCCGATTCGGCCTCAAACTTCTAGTACAGCTTTCATCAAAAAGTTGAATCCATTGACTGAACTTTCCGATGAGGAACACCATCATATCTGCTGAAGAGTCAAACCATATTGAAGCTCTGAAGTAATATTTTGCGCTCCAGAAATTTACAAGATAAAAGCTTATACCGCTCTTCATAATTTTGGAGAGTGCAAGGCATCACATAATCGGAGAGTAGTTTTGAAGGCTGTCATTTCGTTTTTTAACTTTGGTCTGTCCGGGCTTTTTTTGACGAAAAAATTTCTTAGAAATCCATTTTTTGTTTAAAAATTTAAATTTAAGTTTAAGCTTACGAAGCTAAGCTGAAACTGAAAACAACTTTATATCCTTCAATTTGTAAGTTAAAAAAAAAAGAAAAACATTTCCAACTCCAGGGAAATTCGATTTCATTTCCTTAAGTATGCAAAAGTAGTGCTACAAGCAAACAGGTTGTATGGTTGTTAAGTTGGTCCATTGCGTTAAATAAAACAAAATGAGAAATTGCGTTCACTTCCTGTTCCGGTCAATGCACTTGTGTGTGGTGTTGCTACCGTGTCGGACTACGTTCTTTGGGGGTTGTAATATAATTTTCATAATTTCATCAATTATGTTCAACCTTGCATTTTTTGCATGACGTTATAAAGAGACATTTCCACAGTAGTTCCTGCCTTAATGCAAGTTAACCTAAATATTAATTAAAAGTTAATGAATTTTTAAAAGAAACTCAACGTCAGACACCAATTTTAATATGACACTAAGCTCTTAGCAACGTAAAAATAGTTACATAGAGTGACATTGTTAATCATGAGTGTGGTTTTGAAAAAAAAACCTATTTACCACATGAAATTCTTTAAAAATCAGCTAAATATTCACAAGCCAAAAAAATTCATAAAGAATTTTAATACTTCTTTTAAGCTTCATTCCGACACCAGTGGTAAAATTTACTAGAGTGCACAGTGGCGATTGAATGAAGACCCTTTCTGAATGAAAATAGCCATTTTCTTTTTTTTTTTTCATTGTTGTCTCGCGAAACTTTTTAGTTGTAGTTGTTGTTGTTGTCTTTGTGCGCTCGCTTTAATTAAAAAGGACGTGCTTGTCATACCTGGCCAGAGAGAGCGGGCTTTCAAGCACACGGTTGTAGACAAAAACCGCACACACAATTTACGTGCCCACCAACAGCCAATATGGCCCATAACAAAGGCACCGTCAGGCAGCAAGGCAGACAAACAGAAAGGCTGACAGTCAACCACCCACTTACCCAATGAACTAATTGTCGAACGCAAAGTGCTCGCGAATTTTTCTCTTTTTTGTTTCATTTCCGTTTTGCTTTTTCATTTATGTGGCAGGGTGTTTAGAAAAAAAATATTATTATAAAAGATTTTAGTTTTTTACAGTGCAGTGGTTTCACTATTTTTTAGTATTTGCTATAGGTCTCCGTCTTTTAATTTTAATTAAAGTTCTAACGTCCATTGAAATGTTACATTGACCTTGGATTTTGGGTATGAGTATGAATCTCAATTTTCGCGGTTGAAGCCCCTGATGTTGACGCCATCTTGAAAAATATACTGTAAATAGTTTTTTTTCGCGATATCTTGGGAGCCGTTAGCCTTAGAAAAATTTTTTAAAACTTTTTTTGTAAGAAACTGAATTGAGTTGGAAAATATTTTCAATTGCGCCTATAAATGACATGAGTAATTGAAATCCTCCGATTCGACGCAAAACGTTAGATAGCTTAGAACCAGCATTGGCTATAATGTCTCGAGCATTAAAATATAAAGGCACGTGCTCTGCTCTACATTTTCCTATGGAGTACAGAAATAATGTTAAAAGAGTGTCATATTCTGTTGAAGCAGCGTTAATGAACGTTAAACATTGAATTCTACTCTTCCCAAAAGGATTCTTAGCTGTCGCTTCAGTTAAAAACAGTGGCGTCACTTCACCAAATCTCGGAGGGGCGAGAATTATTAGATGGGTTTATTGAATGAACATATTGAAAAATAACTAGTACCAGATCCTTGGGGAGGGGCAGCTGATGCCGTCCTCAGCACTACTGAATTGATGCCACTGGTTACAAATCCATTTCATCCACTTACGCTCTCAGCATGTGATCATTTTCAGTACATCCACATCAAGTCACAAGACGTTGTGATTTAATAACCCCGATGTCTTAACTTTAGAGTAGGAGACAATAGGTACCAAGTGCACGGTAAATCTTAGAGAAACGGGTATTTTTAAGGGAAAGAGTTGCAAACTACTATCAGTTTTAATAGCATTGTTCGAAGTAATACATTGAATAACGCCGTAGCGAAACGAATCGTATGAAGGCGGGGGTTGGTGAGCGAATTTAGATGAAGCGGAGTTCCTAGTTAATGTAAATATTTGGCTCTGATTCCTCATTTTAAGCAAAAATAATAAAGTTTCAGTTAACTTTTAGATGAAACTAAAGGGTGTGCTCTGACACATTCCTCAAAATTGTTGTGTTCTTCTTACATTTGACAACTTAGTTCCACCTTTCTTTAATAACTAAAAGTATGCAAAGAATTTTTGTTTTCACCGTGTTGTATTGTTCTTTAATTTTTCTTCTTTCATTATACGTACTTCTACCTCGCATCTCCCACAAAATTCGCAGAAAAATTCCATTTTAATAAAGTTTGAAGACTTCCACGCCCACAATGACAATATTAACGAAAGCAGCATAAAAAAACCATGATTTATTTCAAATAGACAGCCATTAAAATATTTAAAATAACTTTAAATTATTAACAATCAATTATTTTTGCAACACCCTAATCCTCACTTACAACAACTAGCGTTTTATTTTGATTGTTGGTGTTAAGTTTGTTGTTGTTCCGTTTATTGCTAAGTCTGTTGTCTGTGTCTACGCCTGCTCGTGGCTTAGCAGCTCTTGTGGGAGGGGATACTATTTACCAACTCCCAAAACAAAATAGAGGTTGGGATGCTAATTGAAAATGGAATTTAATGGCATAATTTGATGTTAACTTGCGGTCGATGAAAGTGAGTCGTTTGGTAAATCGGTTCAACTCAGGGCACTGTCTTGATGCCTGGCTGGTTTGAGTTAGCAAGCGTGTGCTATTTGCTCGAAGCCTTCATTACTTTGTTCTTTGATTTTTCGTATTGATAGAAACTAAATCTCAGCCCAGCCCATCCAACGACTGATTCAAATAGCAATGTAAAATACAAAGTGAACTAAATACTTCGTCGTCACAATCGCCGTCACCATCACCGTCGACATCGTCGTCGTAGCAACGTCGTTTATTAAAGCATCCTGAGTGGGTAAAAATCCACTTTTATTTGTTCTGTTTGCATCCATTAAAAATTTTCAATTTTGTCCTTGTGCCGCTTCTCCAGTTTTGCTCGATCTGAACATTTGTTTGTTTTCCTTCTTCTTCTTTTTTTTTGGCTGGCGGGCAGGCAGCACTTAACATTTAATTCGAAGCATCACCACACTTGTTTGGCTATTGACACGGCAGACGGATTCACTTTGAGTGGACTGGACAGAATTGAATATTTTTTGGCAGTGAGGTTATTTCTGTTTGTTCTCTGTGCGTTTGTTAATACTTGGACATACACCATGAAGCACGACACAATTTGCTTTGCCTTTGATGCTTCCATTAGGCCATGTGTAAATATTTTGCTTTTAAGTGATTTTAATGGAATAATGGAAAAATTATGTGCCGTGATTACTTTTACAATTCGCAAATAATGCTGTGATTGCTCCGATAAAAATAGCATTTAAATACAAGATAAATGACAATATTACACTAAGCAACCAATGTAAGTTGCCGCACTGAAAAATCGGTTTTTTTTTTTCTTTTAATAAATTATTTTAGTACATATTTGAGTTTGGATCCGACATGGCTGAAATTCTAATTTTGATTCAAAAGAAATTGAGGCCATTAAGATTGAAAGTAGGTATGCGTAAGAAGTGGTATGTTTGATCTCCAACAGCAATTACAATCAGAGACCGCATTGATATGCAGAGTATCCAATAAAACCGAAGAATAGTGACCCCAAATTTTTTTATAAATTGATGCGTTCACCCGACCCGACTATTAAAAAACAGTATCCCAGGAATCGGAGACAACATTTACAAAGTTGAAACTTAACAAAAAACATCGAAACAATTCAAATGTCTGCAATATTTCCGAAACACATCGATAAAAGTCAAAAAATATCAAACCAACATCGAAAAGGTGTGGCTTTCGATGGAAAAAATTTAGATCCAAAATGTTGGTTATTTTGGATCTTAATAAATACAAATATTCATACGATTATATTCGATTTTATATATAATTCCAAAATAATGATTTTTTTTTATTAGAAAAAATAAAAATTCCAAATTAAGAATTTGTTGATCAAAAAATACAAATCAAGAATAACGATTCTTTTTGATCGAAAAAAATAAAAATCTTAAATAACGATTATTAATGATTTTTAAAATAAGAATCACAAAACTAAAAATTAAAACCAAAATAAACTCTTCTGTATTGTAAATCGTTAGCAGCTATGATAATTACACCATGCTACAAACGTTCAGCTTTTATCAACAACAAAATAATTGCATTTAGAAAATCACATATCTCATAAACTAACCGCTAATTAGATGACAAACCTCAGCTAGAGTAGCAATATCATATTAAAAATTTTTACTGCTTATAAATAATCTCACTCAAAAAGTAAACCAGCTTCTGTTCTAATATATGGTTCTCATTTTGGCTTTTTCTGCTTTTAGGCTAATTAGTTTAATATTTCCGTAAATATTACTTTAGCCTATATGACTTTAATGATTTACTAGGAATTTTTCACTTCATATTGTTTAGTGTCATGTTAGCAATTTCAACCTTCTAAAACACACCATGAAAAGCAACAGTGTTGCTCGCTTGATGTGTGTCAGTATGAACACTGAATTTAATTTTGAATTGCGTGTTCATGTCATGTTAAATGCATGGGGTTGAACGGTTTTTTTATGTTTTAGTATTGTGCTAAGCCATTTTTTCAATGTTCTGTTTTGTTTTGTTTTTTCAGAGCACCCTTGTAATGTTTGCACTTGTATGTCAATAATAACACATTAACATAGAAACATGCTCACTAAATACTCGTATTCATTCACTAAGCATTTCCATTTTCAAAACATGCAAGGACGCGGCTTATTGCATTTTTAAAGGTCATGCTTGAGAGCCTAGTAAACAGATGCCATACACGCAATCCACACATATTACAATGTGTGTATCGTAGGATTTGGTGGGGGTGGGAGGCGATCCGCTTCTTCACGTTCAAAGTGGATTAAATGTGTAAAACAACATTGTAAGGTCAAGCTGATTGTGCTCCAAGTAAGAACATCGGACACAAAGCATTTAACAAAGTTATTTGTTTTGCAAAAACTAAAGCAGTATATTCATTTCGAAATGATTTAAAAGAGATACCTTTAACTTTTGTATTTTAATTGTAGAGAAAATTTTTTTGTTTACGTGCATATTTCAACAGAATGTCACTGGACTGGAAGAAGCAAATATTCATTGTCAATGCACAACATTAAAAATGAAAAGACACGTGTACAGGTCAAAGGGATTTGCGGAATTAAGCGATGAGGTAAAAACTTTGAAATAAACAAAAGCTTATGTGATATACGATGAAGACCGTTTGAATCGTTCATTCTTTTCTGCAGACCGGGCTATTGAGAACTTTTTGGACTATGAAGTTTTTGTTCTGAGGAACTGTGCATAACAAATTCATCAGCTTTGGAATTGCAATGAATGTGTCTATGCCTAAGCATGGGCCACTAATTCTAGAGACTTAATAACAGCCTGACTATCTCAGTATGCGTTAATGTCACTTTTGAAAATGGCATATAACCTCAGTCAGGATGATCCCTCTTTTTCTGCCTGAAAATCGCTCCAATAGTCTAGTAACCTGGCAGCAATTTTTCATTTTAGTTCCTTACGGCGAGTACCATAACTCACTTGGAGCCATTCGTGTATAAATTAATATGCTTTTAATGTAATGCTTCGTAAATGAGATTACTGAAAAAGTTTATTCCACATTCGAGGATACAGAACGCAAACTATGAAGGATATTTGGTGAGCTGGTGAAAAGTTTTGCTGAGTCTTATGGCGAAGCAAAACCGTTTACCTAATAGGTCAAAGGGAACGAGATGTAAGAGAAGCTCCAAGGCGTCACTCAGTGTTATCCTTTTTTACTAGAGTATAGCACTACAGTGGATTTCAACATTAATTTTCTAACACAGTTTGCTCTCCAATACAGGACCAATATAACTTGCACTCTAGTGCCGTTTAGCGAAAGTAGTTCATCAATTGGTAATTTGTAGCACTTGATAAAATGAGTTAGCACAGTTTTGTTCAAATGTTTACCTAAACCAGCCACTTCTGTTCATCAAACAAAAGTCATCTTGAAGAATTTCAAACAGTGTGTTTGGGAATTTGCATCATCTCAAGTTCAACTATGTGTTTTATTTATGTTACCGGCCAAGCTAGATTTTAGGATAAACGAGTTTTTCCTAGGCCAAACTAGTTAATCCAAAGCGTGTTAGGATGAACCAGTTTAACATAGGAAAAGATTAGTCTGTTTGGATAAGTGGGTGGCCTTTGGCCCCGACTCAAGGTTTGCTTTCTCCAATATGTCCAGCACTGACTACCCGGCGGCCTTCGATCGCTGTTCACTGTAGCTTATCCATCGTTGGTGTGTTGAACATATTATAGTGGATCACCAACATTGAATGTGTTTGAGGATGTAAGCTCTGAGTCACGGCCGAAGGCCTCTCACTTATTTCAATATACCAAAATTTCAAGAAAATCGGGAGTGAGACCGTTAAAGTAAATAATAGCCCTAGTTTATCCTAGGCTAAGCTGAATCATCCTAACACACTCCGAATGAACTGGTTTGGCTTAGGAAAAACTAGTTTGGCCGGTAACATATACACATATTACTCATTTATATTACGTTCAGCACTTCTATAAAAACTTTTCATTACCGAACTCGTGTATCGAAATGCCACATTTCTATTTTCATACTTGGTACATACATATATTATATTATAAAAAGAAATTAAGTTTCATAAGCTTTATTTATTCGCTAAATGAAAAGTAATGAACTAAGCAATAACTTATTTGTAATCTCTAGCTTTTCAAAAAATAATAAATTGAAAAACGTTGTCATCTCTTAGTAATAATCCCAATGAAGTTAAAGATAGCAAACAATTTAAGCTTCGAACTATGCAACAACTTCATTTACCCTTTTTTTCGATTTAAAAACGTCAATATTTACTGTTTGCCTCAACAACATAATCAACATCTATCTACCTACTTTAATCAAAATTGTTTTGTAAAACACAAAAACTGACAGGATATCGAAAAAGTTTGAAATTTCCCAAACGCTTAAAGAACTCTTACACACACCCACATTCTGAGATTTCATGTTGGTGATGTTTCCGCTTTCGTTTTTTTTTTTGTTATAAAAAAGGCGAAGACGCTCAAACTCAAAAATTTGAGACGCGCGTCACAAAATGACAACAACATAATTAGGCCATGTACGGTCCCTCAAAACATTTAACGTCGCTGCCACCGCCACCGCCTACATCATTCTAAATTCTAAATATTATTGACAGTGGGAAATAAAAATATTCGCCATTCTACTCCGAGCCACAAACAATAACATCAAAATTGTGAATTTGCATATTAGGAAAATTGGGTTGCGGCATAAAACGGGCAGGGCGGGCGGACAGACGGACGGACGGACGATATGTCGACACTCGACATGTTCTAGTGTTGCAGTGAGCGCAAGAAGCAACACACACAACTGTATGTATATGTATGTGTAGTTGAAAAAACAAACACAACCAAATGAAGTTGGCGCTGATTCCGTTGGGATTCTCAATTTCTCATGTTTTCCGTTCCTCGCATATATGAAATGACATGGAGCTGTAAAAAGCGACTAAAACAGTATGTTGCAAAATCGCTAGGCAAGCGAACAAAACATGTGAGCGTTGTTTGTTCTACACACACACACACACACACACACACACACTGACACACGAACAAACAATAGACTTTTGTATAGATGTGTGCGTGTGTGCTTTGAACGAGTCCTTTGCGCTGCTACCAGAAATGTGTTCATTGTCGGTCGCCAAAAGCCAATTTGATCTCATTGGCGCCAGTCGTGATGTTTACTTATTTGTCAACTTTTTACAATGTGAATTTTCGGCAATCGGCAGCGTACGTTTGGCGTATGTGTTACATTTAATCTGCTCCGTGTCTTTTGCTTGTGTATGTGTGTGTGTGTGAGATTCTTGTACATTTTCAAAGTAAACAAAAAGACTCTAATTTTTTGTTTAAGTTTTATTTGCGACTTTTTCCTGTTGTACCATTTCACCCACCCAGCGAGAAAATAGATCATTCGTTGATTAATTATAGATTTCTCTTTTCAGTTCAAAAGATTGCTTCATTTGTGCTTCAGTATAATATAAATTTTTATGTTGTTTGTTATCAGAAAGGATCACTGGTTTGTGTCCTTGCTTATACATATTCACATTTGTTCAGCGCAACATACCGAAATTAATAAAGGAGTAATTCAGACTGCCGCTTTCAAGTTGAAAAAGTTTGAAGCCGGCAGGAACTACCGCTCTTACGCTTTTGGTTTTTTCTTATGAAAAAAATAATCTATAAAATCAAAAATCTTAAAAAAATGATGGGATATCCTATTGCCAGACTTAGCGAATTAACGTTTGTACCCACCGAGTAACAAATCAGCGCATGTTAAATAAATAGTCCTAGAAATGGTTGTGGAAAAGTGGTGTGGATGAGATTTCTTTATAAAACTTCCAAGAAAAATGCCTTACGCAAACCTTTTCCAACCTTTTAGGAGTACATCTACAAATACCAGTTTATCTCAATTATCTCGCTTCCCATTGAATTTCAGTCTGAACAAAACTTTTAGACAAGACAATAAGACCAAATAATATCGACAGCTCTTAAATATCTTAGAAAGGAACGATTTTAAGTCCTTGCTAGATAATATCGAATTATATATTACCAAAGTTTACAGCTGTCAGATAGTAAGTTTTCCCATTTTCTAAATTTTTATTAAGTCAAGCGCTTTTTAGTAGCTCCAATTTGAACCGCATCTGAATTTTCCCGTTGGGTAGCTATCTCACTGAAACATTGTCAATGCGAGTTATCGTGATAAACTTTTTAAAGTCTCTGAAAGTTTTGTGTTTGTAATGTTTTAATTGGGCTAAGTGATTATAAAGATTTGTTTTAATATTTTATGGGCATCCATTACCCATGCCACAAATATTTTATAAACTTTTTTATGTGTGACAAACCCCAACTCATCCAGGTAGCACATTTGATAATAAAAGTATTATAACTTCAAAAATATTAATAGGCTTAAGAATTTAAAGTCGGAACATATGTCACATCTATTTTCGGCACCGCCGGCTTCAGACTTTGCCGGACCCTGGGCTACGAACTGGAATAAGGCCCCTTTTAATGGACTACGTGATAGTATAAAAACTGAAGTTTTGTGTGTATATACTCTCATTACATTGTATTTATCTGACGACCATGTTTAGGAAACCAATTCAGGCGTTCCCAACTGACTGCGATTTCGAGAAGCAACATGTTTTCAATTTTGTTTGCTCTAAAGGCACTATTTCTCGGGTATTTAACTTTTTTATTGCACTTAAAGTAACCTGCAGTTACAAAAAGTGGCGGAGCGGAAGATTATTGATGCTTTGGGCTAATTGCAACATTTGTCGCGCCCTTTCGTGAAAAAAAATTGGGAATGTTCCTAAGAAACAAAGGGATGTACTAAAAAAAAACGTCATCGCTTTTTCTTAACTCATATTTTATCAAATGAATACCTAAAATCATTTTGTCGCCCGCGAGACATTGCGCCCTCTTCGCTCTCTCCCTACTTCTAGCTCCGTTACTGGCATGGGAAGGTCATAAATTTTGAACCTGGCTATAAGTACAAGGATTTGTGATGTTATATTTAAAAAATAAATTTATGAAGAAAACTACAGCTGCAGGAATGCAGCATTCTAGAGATTAAATAAACTCCGTTTCTTTTTAAAGAAACAAAAACGCTTTAGCTGCAATTGAAATTATACGAGGAATTTATACAAAAAAAAAAATTTAGCTACGTCTCGTAATATCTGGTATTACCAAATATTTCTATTTTGATTTTGGGAAAAACTCTTACATTGGTCAAATCGTATTTCGACTATTCCTCAATTCGCATTGAAGTTTATTGAAAATTCTACTTTGGCTGTCGAATTTTTTTTGCATTGCTGTATTGATAGACATTTTGTTTGACCTCTTGATTCTGTTTGTGAGTTTTAAGTTTTTGTAGAATATCTACGTGGTTCACAAAGTGTCATAAGTCCTATTTTGAAGAAAATATGACATTTACGATATACTCTATCAGCAAAAATTTGTAGTTTACCCAATTATTTTTTTTTCACGCGGTAAAAACTAAATGGCATAAAAGCGTTTTTTGCTTGACCTAATTGAGCCGTAACTTAACAGTTTCGGTATGAACTTAATATAAAGCTCAATTGAATTTTATGATAAACATTCTGGCATTCTTAGCAGCGACAGGACAGAGGGACATTAAATTTATTACTTACTTATGTTATTTTTACTTATGTTTTATAGTTTTGTTTTCAGTTTGATTTTCTTATTCTTTTTCATAATAATTTACATACATGTGGGGTACCTTAGCAGTCTTTTAAATAACCAATTACGTTTATTGGTAGCATTTTTTTGCTTGGTAACATAATTTTGTTATCTATCTAAAAATCTTTAAGTAATTACTTGCATTATATGTTAAGTACACAAAAATTATTTATGTATTGATTATTTTTATGAGCTTATTTCTCAGTATAAGGTTAAGTTAAGCATGAAAAAAATTAGAAGAAAATGAATTGAATTGAAATGAATGAATTAATGAATTTCCATCTGTAAGTTTCCAAGTCAGACCGGGGTTTCAATTCCCACTACCTATCTCACATAACATGATGAAAATTTTTACATTTCTTTTTCACGCAGTTATAATGAGCGGTAATTCCTTTTTTTGGGAACAACATTTAACGAAAAATGACATAATCTGGGAAAATTTCTAAAAGCTACAACAATATCAACACTGGTAAAGTACTGACTATTAGGAGGCCAGAATAGAACATTGACAGCAGGAAGCGATTTCTTCACGACGTCCTCTACGGACTCTAACAAAGACTCGCCTAAGTCTTACTTGAGCTGATATTAACACGTTCCCTGCCAAGCTGTTTTTCACTAGGTGTCATTTCTACGCCGCGTGTACCGAAAACAGTACACGGTAAGCGCTTAAATAATTTTGTATAAATTCTTATTTTTTCTTGTTTTTGAGAGAATTTATATTATTTTCGAGATTATTAATATTAAAACAATAATGCATACATAGTAACATCAAAAAATAATATTTATTTCAGATTGAATAATTAAATAAAAATGAAGTACAGAAAAGAACATGAAAACACGTTTTACTGTTTTCGGTACACGCGGCAGGGAACGTGTTAACTGAGCATATATAGAGATAGTTATATTATCTTTGGTTGATCAGGGTGGATGCAAACAAGGCAAAGAACATAAGTTCTTTAGTCGAAATGACGACATGTAGAAAAAATGTGCAATGTATTATAAGTTTTTAAATGCGTCGCCTTAAATCTTCGATTTTACATGCGACGCAATTAGTTCTACTGCTGACGCAACCATGCAAACTTCGCTTTTTTTCATGTTAATATCAAGCGGGATTTTGTTTTTAAATTTCCATAACAATGGAAACATCATACCAAAATAACTAGCAGAAAAAAGAAGAGAAAATGTGCATTTATTGATATTTTTTATACTAAGTATATGAGTTGGAAGAACTTTTTTAATTTTATGAAGACCGTTGAAGAGGTTGCTGTAAGTTTGTTGAATTAAATTAATCTTGCTTTGATATAAAATTATATCTGTCACAAAATAAACATATAAAGAAAGAAGATAAAAGAACAAAATAAAACAATATAGGATAAAAAAACTGCATAGCATACTTTTAAGTGTTGTCAAATTAAAAGCATAAAAGAAGAATAAACCAAACAAATAAAGAAGAAAAAAAAATTCAGAAAACTTGGTTTTGTGAAATTGTACTGAATAGAGACTTGAAATGAAATTTTAGAGGCCGAATGTAATTTTTTTTCTTGAGCACCCAATTTCACTAAAATTTAGAACATTTTTCTATAAATAACTTAAAAAAGAAAGTCCTCATTTTTGTCATCTCGATAACCTTTGCAAAATGAGATATATTTCACAGTAAATTACAAAATGTCCACCTACACACTGCGATTTACTACCTCGAATTGTTTTGTTTTCATTTACCAAAAAAAAAGAAAGTAATTACTATAAATTCTCCAAATTTACCGAAAATGCGCTGAAGATGTGTTGAAAATTTAACATACTATATGTTCTGAAAATGCGCAAAATGTACCGAATTTAACGACGATTCTTCAGGATGCAAATGTACCGACAAAAGTACAAATGTACCAAAAATGCCATCACTGCGCTAAACAGAGAGTATATTCACTTTGTCATTCTGCAAAGCATATAAGGGGGCGGGGCATGCACAAAAAAGGGTACACATATAGTAGCAGTAGAGTAGATTTAGCCATTTCCGTCTTTCTGTTTGACGGTATCTTTGTGTGTCTGCGTCTCTGTCGATATCACGATTACGTGGAGACCATGCAAACATAAATAAAATTTGGAACATTTGAGTTTTGGATATGGCTAAAGATAACACTTTAAATTGTATTTTTTTTTTGGTTACCAAGTAAAGGATTTTCTCATTTCGGCTTTCAGCATGTTTCGAAAGCATGCATCATTGCTGGTAAAATGTCCAGCCTTTTTATGTACTGCTTTTCGATTCGATTTGTTTTTGCTTCTAAAGAGTTGGTTTTTTTTAACTATACTAGAGTGGTACATCGCCTAAAATATATTTTTGATTACTATAATATTTGTTAAAAGAGTGCAAGATGTACACGAGAAGCTGCATAGGTTAAAATATGTCGCAATGCTAGCTAATATCTAGTATTAAGTGAAACGGCATAATTAGTACTACTTAGGATTTTTAGCCTGTTTGCTAAGTCACTACTCCAACCTAACCTAACCAAAAGTCCAAAGTTGTACGAAGGAAATTGTCAAAGGTTTCAGGTATACCAACGTTATGGAACATGTTTTCGGAGATCTACATATTAGTAGCGACTTCAGCAAATAATTTGTTTCTCATGAAGCTATTTCAAAACAATGTACTAAGTATGTACCTCGGTCAATGGTTTTATGGCTTAAATTCTGTGTTTGTTTCGCAATAACATTTTATATACTACATATATATATCTTCAGAATATCATTAGATTTTCATGAGGACAACGTCAAACTCATACATTTTCGAAGAGACGTCAAAAATTAAAGGAGAGATTTGGTTCTTACCTAACACCACCAGAATACCATTTGTTTTGATTTCTACAGTGACATTTATATATATATAATATATATGTATGTAGGCAACATATATATATATATATATGTATATAATTATCACAGTATCAACATTAGAAGTTCTGTAGCTCTTCTATTGCAAAGAATATGAAACAAACTTTTTCCAACCTTCTATGGCATATGTTACTAAAAACTAAATATTTTTATTTTTCTGTCTTTAATGGAATATTTTATGGCATTATATTATGAAGCTTTTTTCAAAGGAAAGCCTTTAGTTATTTAAAAATAATGTTTTTCCCAGAAGCGCTTCTAACTTTGCTTGACTTCTAAACTAACAATTGCGATTTCCGCACTCTTCAAAAGAGCAAACAATACAGCTTTGAATTTGTTATAATTTTGAAGAGTGATACCTGTCTAAATCACTTTACTGTTGCCTTAAATAGACTCGCTACAAATGCAAAAAGTTCCGAAAATATAACTACCGCAATGCAAAGGTTAATGTTGCTAAAGCGAAATACATTAAATATTGATGTTCACGAAAATATAAAATTAATTCCAACACGGAAACTGTGCTGATATTTATAAGGCTACACACTACAAATACAATCTGTTTCACTCCACATAAAGAGAAAATTTCTTACAACAAATAAAATAAGGGGGGGAGGGGGCTATTTTCCGCTAGTGTTTTGGCTTGAAACCGAATGAACAAAAGAGGAGAAACTAATTGAAGATAATTTCTCGCATAATCCTTACGTCATACCTTATGTTTTTGATGTTACTGTTGACGGCACAAACACAGACACACACACACACGCACTCGGCAGGATATGAACTTATGTGCGAGTGTATGCTTGGCTGCTGCGAATGTATCCAAAAAGTTCGTTGTCCTTTGAATATGTGTAGGTTGTTTGGTTTTTTGCCTTTTCTGTTGTAATATGAGCCACTCACATATCTTGCAGCAATAAAATTACAGAAAAAAAATTATGAAAACGATGACGAAAACAGCAAAAGAAACGCGCAAAAAAATAAAGAAACAAAAATCGAATTTTCGCACTCACTTTTGTTGTTGTAAGGATTTCTTGCGCTCTCGTCGGAGCTCAAAGTTATTTGCGATTTGGTAAAATTTCTAAATTTGACATTTGACTGTTGCACAAATAGAATTTACGCTGAATAACTCAAATTAAAATTTTCCTAGAATATCTCGACTTTCTATTCACTTTTTGATTTCATTATTCTTCAAAGGAGATAATGCGAATTTGGAATATCTTGAAAGCTTCGCTGTTATTTACAACAAATACGACAATAGCAACGAGAACGACTGTTGGAGCACTCGTTTAGCGCGCGTGTAAATGACCCGCACAACACAAAAAGGGACGAAAAGGACCTTTCTTTAATTTTGTCCGTTCACATTTCCAACACAATTTTCACGACGGCGACGACGACGAAACAAATTTTCCACATGCGAATTCATTAAAATTTTATGTAACAATTTTTATGCTTGTAATTGTAAATGATTTCACACAGCATGAACTCTAAAAATAAACACACACACACACGCACGCACAGCTGAAATTGCCAAGCAATATCCTTTTGGGGCGATTGCAGCGCGTTTCGACCGACCTTTTTCCAACTAACTACAGCACACAACGTCAAACGCCTACACACACGTCGTCACGACGATGTCTAACGTTTCGTTTTTCGCTTTTTCCACGTTAAAACAACACAATTTCAGCTTGTGTCCTTGCAAGGACATTGCAATTTCATTATTTATTCATGCAATCCACTTTGAAAAATTCAATGCAATTTTAATTAATTTTTTACACTTTGTGACTTTTGAGCAAAAACACACACTGATTTCACATCATCAGCCCATTGTCATCATCGCTATAATCCTACGTCTCCCGTTGGCTGATGTACAACACAGTTCGCGTCCTTGTTCCAACTAAAGAGCCATAGTCGCACTTCCAGCATCGAGGTCCTGGGCGAGCGAAATCGTAGCAAAAGCTTACGATAGCACACAGCTGTATAGGCAAAAAAAGCTTTCAGCTGATGGCAAATGTTATCGCAGTTTTTATTCTTCCATTCAGCAACAACACGGGGGGAGGGGATGGAAGAGCGCATGCGTTAAAATGTCATTTTGACATTTCTGTTTGACATTTGTCCCATTGCTTCGGTATGCTGTGTGTGTGTGTGTGTCGCAACGTGAGAGCCAGCTTTCTGCTCTGAGCGACAATGATGCACGTGCGTCGCATTCCTTAAGTGGACAACAATGTTTTGACGACGGTATATCGCGTCACCGTGCTCGGAGTGTGAAGAAACTGAAAAATAATAACAGAAATACGAGTAAAAATGACTTCAAAAGCCAACCTGCAATAAGTTGTACTGACAAAATGACAGCAGCAGCTGTCAGTCAGCCTGTTTTTTTTTTCTATTTCTTCTTTTAGCCGACACATGCGCAATTAAATTCACGTTTTATTTATTTATTGTTATTATTTTAGGTATTTTTTTATTTTTACAGCTCAGCACCGAAAGCATGCGAAGTTGAAATTGTTGGTCGGTCGCTTTAATGCTTGGTATCCTGGATACAAAATTGTAGTGAAATTCTTTTCATTCTTTAATTTTAATGTTTCTTCTTCAATTTCCCATGCTTATTTGTTCTCTTGTTTTATAGATGTATTCCATTTCAAAAGAACTTAATGTTGTGGAATTATGGAAATCCTGGTTTATCATCAACTCTACCTTTGGAAAACTATATTCTTATGAATGGAATTCAATTACTGATTGGGTTGGGTTGAACACATTATGGATTTGTTAATTTTAGCATGCCTACGTTGATATTTAAGACGCCTATAAATAGCTGGTAGCCTTTGTTAAGTTAATTTTGAAATGTTTTGAAATCATTTAGATATGTGTAACAAAGGGTTGAATGAGACTTTCATATTTGCTGCTTTAGCAGTGAAGGAATCCGATTTTATGGTTATTACCACTTACATCATTAACATATCTACATAAGCGAGAGAAACTCTTTTTAATAGGAGCAGCAGTTGCTTAACAATATTTACAAGACTCAATTTATGTCTTTAATTACCGTATACTATCTATAGAATTTGTGTGAAATTTGTTTGCACTACCTTGAATAACTTTCTTAGTATAGGGATTTCGAAATTTTTTTTTTTTTGCCTTTTTGGGATGTAACGTGCCCTCTTGTCAAATTGAGCCCACTTCCTACGATGTAAATCCGAAACATTTTGTGGATTTGTGTGGATTTTGGCTGCATTTTATAATGCGTGCGAGGTGCCACGCTCTCTATTCATAATTTACCCACATTTTTCTTGTGCTTGGCCGAATCATTTCCAGTATTTGTGTGAAATTTGGTTGCGTTACCTTAACTCATTCCCTCAGTACAGCGTTCTCAAATTTTTTCTTCTATACGAGATATCGAAATTCATCAGCTTTTCTTGAAATCTTTTCCAAACTATTTTTATTTGGTTTGACAAATAACAACAAATAACTCATTCAATATAGCGTATAAATGTTTTACATAAAGAGTCTTCAAACATAAGGTATAGTTAAAATGGAACGTTATACGAATTAACATCGTGTTTTCATTATTAAAATATGGGCAATTAGTTAAATGGGGCATAGGAAGAAGAAACTGAGAATTTCTTCAAGGAAATTGATCGAATTGGCCACCAATCATACGACTTAACATCATTAGATTTCTGTTGAAGGAGTTTTTCGAAGAGTAAAGTTTATGCGGATACAGGTAGTCCCCGACTTACGACCGTTCGACTTACGACTATTCGCACTTACGACCAATTTTTTTTTAAATTTTTTTTCATAGAAAATGCTTAAAATAGTTTCGGGGAGTCCCTAAAATATGTATATGAGAAAAAATTTAAAAAAAAAACAGTAGTATGTACAAGGATTCGATTTATTTCAGTACAAATAATACGTTTGTTTAAGTGAATAATTCTATATCATCCCAAAAATGGCTGGAACTAGTAGTACAGTATGTATGTAATATTTTTCTTTAGATATTTTTTATGAAACTCGACTTACGACCGATGACTAGGAAGCTATCTCGGTCGTAAGTCGGGGACTACCTGTAGTTCCTAATCTGTTCAACATCTCAAAACCAACACCATGGAGCAAATATCACTAATTGAAACATCATTTCGCGAAAATGTTATTCAAAATTTTGCTAAATGTTTGACAGTCTGCCGAGCTAGCAGGTGAAGGTTAAATGAATTTCCAATTAAAATAAATAAAGATTGCACACAATTTATATCTTTTGTCTCAAATTTAAAAAGATGCCTCAAATTTCAAGACCTTGTGTGTGAGCGGTAGGCGTGTCCTTCAACTAATTTGCCCATTTATAAGAAAAAATATATGTATATGTCTAAAGTCGGGTTCTTAATTATTGAAATAAAACAATTTTAAAAAACTAAATTATGTTTTCAATGTAAACAAGAAGGTTTTTGAGAAAGAGTTCATAGAGAATATATCAGTTGGTGTTGTGCCTATCTTTTAAACAAAAAATGTAATCGTTGTTTTAGGTGAACCATTGAAGTAATTTTAATTTCTTTTTTTTTTTTTTTGTTTGCGTTTTTAGAGTAGATCATAATTTAATATTATTTTTTACGGAGCGTCTTGTTTAGTTCTGTAATTGCAAAAACACAAAAATATTTTAAGTGCAATATGCATTAATTGTTAGAGAATCACTTCAACATTTGTTAAGGAACAAAAAATGGGCAACTAGCTGCTTATACTAGTTTCAATCACCGCTACGTGATATCTTCAGTAAACCTTGTTAGCCATCGTTTAAGAGTCCGCAAGCATACTTTATTTTATTTATTACATTTACCAATTAAGAATCATAGCCAAAAACATAAGCACAGTGCGCGAAAACTTTATATTCTTTCCCACTTTACATGCAATTGCCTACTGCTCACAAAGCTTAGTGAAGATATTACGTAGCGGTGATTGAAATTAGTGTAAGCGCAAGTTGTCCATTTTTTGTTCCTTTAAAATCATGGATTCTCTAACAATTAATGCATTTAGCGCTATAATTTTTTTGTGATTTTGCACTTAGTAATTGTTATAAAATCTATTAAAAATTGTCTACTTGCTATAAAGAATCACTGAAACTAAAAACTAGGTGAGACAACGCTGCTGGGCGGGGCGCAGCCTATAAAAATTAAGACGTAACATCGAATCGCTCCAATACTGCTTTGAAAACGATCGTCACAAACTTGTTAGTCCCTACCCTTGCTCATGGTCACGTTACGTGATATGTAAAAAACCGCTTACATGTAAGTGATTATTATCCTTTCTTCCTTTGAAAAAATCAAAACTATATTACGCCTTTACTTCCAGCATGAAGTGTGATATTGCACTTGTCTTGCAGTGCTTTGCAACTTAACGAAAACACAGCAGGCAAAAGAGTAAAACAACAAAACAAAATGCCAGTGGAAAACCCCTTATTAATCTGTTCGTCTTGTGTTTTATCCTCTACACAACTAAGCATCTGCAAAACAGCAGTTGCATGCGGCGTTTGACTCCGCCATTCACATGGTATGACTTCATTTTTTCTTCCTTTGCTTGGCGCGTCGAATTGTCACAGTCACAAGTGTGGCTCAGAGCACCGCAGATGGTCAGGATAAAAAAACAAAAGACTTGCCAGTAGTTGATTTTGCGTGGGCGAGCCTTGTTTAGTTTTGTATCCTTTTGCGAACATAATACGGTGGGAAACATTACAGTATCAATCAAAATTTCAAGCTAAATAAGTTTGTCAGCATTTCTGCACAGCTTTATTGTCAGCGTTAGTCTTATCATTAGGATCATTATCAATATCAATATGATATTGAATATGCATAGAATTTAGTTGCAATCTCGTAATGCATATGATAAGTAACTGGATTCGGTAAGGGACTCGGTCACTATTACAAAATCAATGCAAATTTTCGAAGGTTTTTATCCTTCAAAGGAATACTAAGTATACATTTCAATGCTTCCGTTTGTTAATGTGAGATCTACAATTAAAATATTTAACTTTTTTTTCGGGTGACGTCATACCCACTGTTCACAACTTACTTTCATACGCTTATTTCTTGTAGATCGCAGAAGAACCTAGTGAAACTTTGTGTAAAACGCTATCGTAGCATGATGGGTGTATCAGAACAACTGAAAGGCAGTGTACAGAGTGCTGTCAACACTTTCGCGACAAAAATAAATAAATAGTAACAAGAAAAGGAGATTGTTTTTTCCGACTCAGCAAGGGATGAAAGTCCTGCAAAGCTGTATAATATTCATGGTAATACATGGCAAAAAAAAAGGATATGTGTGTACTTATTTGCACATGGTGGTGCGTCCGGCAGAAGTTGTGGATGTTCTCTAGGCCTTGATAATGAATACTTGTAAAAGTACTATGATTCATAATCCTAATTGAAATTTTCTAAGAAGTTCGTAAGAGGTTAAAAAGCTGATGAAAGGCCTTTAATTCGTCATTTTCAACTTGACAACCCTCAAAGTCAAATCGTCTAATGACATCACCAGTTCGAATGCCTTAAAGGTTGTTGCACCTGAAACTTTATATTTTCTTTGGTCTTGTTACACAAAGAAGAATATGACCATTTGTATCGAAGAACAATGGTAATAGAAACAGCTGAATTAAGGCCAAAAAATAACAAAATCGTTGAAAAAAGTTATGGAAAACTACCCTAAATTCTTTTTCTGTCTTTCGGTTTTTTATCATCTACCATTGGTAAATTAAAGGCCTCAATCTCATTTCAGCTCTATCATGGGACATAACATTTAGTATTAATTACTTATTTTCGGTAAATAAATTTTAGACATGACATCGATTGATGCGACTAAAAATTTCTGCCCCAAACTGGTCCCTCTGAGAACCTATGGTCACATTCCAAACTTATTTTCGTCCTTCTTCAACCACAGATTTTCAAGATATGAATCCAAAACGTGCCCATAAAGAGCTCGTTATTATTTTTTAGTGGAAATTTTCTTTCGAACTTTTCCCGTCAATATATGATTTTTTTTTTTTTTTTTTGAAAAAAGAGGCTAAGACAGGCACTTTTGGAGTCAAGGGCGCTCTCGGTCATATGCAAAATTTACATTCCACCTTTTCCTATTGACTTAAAAATTTCTTGCAAAAAATATATCCAAAACGAGCACCATAAGGATCCTCCGGTATGTTCCGAAATTGACTTTCGATGTTTTCCATCGATTGGTTTAAATAAATTTTTTCTTACAAAATTGGTCCTAAAGCCTGTGGTGTTACTGTCTTTGTCCAAAATCTATTTCCAACAACTGGACAATTTTTTCACCGAAAAAAAAAAGTGTTTAACCAATTGTCTATAAAAAATAAATATTTGTTTGTGCTCTGCGCCTTTTAAAGATCTGAAAAAATAAAATGTTATTAGACATCAGAGCCTTAAGGACTACCAATCCGTTGTACAAATTTTTGGGACCTCTATCATTGTAGAAATTTTGATGAAAACAATGTTGCGCGGCGTGAAACAGTTTTTCGAAAAAATTTTTCAAATTAGAATTTCAGTAACTTTATAACAAAAGCTGTTGCCCTTTAATAAATCAACTAATTTGAATGAAACTTTGGCATATCGAAAGGAATTAAATGTACCCTTAGAAAATCGTTTGAAAATTTTAATGTAAATATTTTACTCTTAATAATTTCTGGATCTTCACAGTATATTTCAATTTAAATCGAACAGTTGCATAGAAATTGTCGAAAATGAGAAATTGGACCGGATTTCTGGAGCAAAATAATTGAGAACGGATTTTGCAATTTTCTGTTTTTTTTTTCATGTGTCATACGAAAAGTTGGCCTGTTTAAAGATTCTGCCTCATATATGCCTAAGAATATGCTCCCTTTTTTACAGATTTTACAAAAAAGAAACGAAAATGGCACCACTTAAGATATTTATGTTTTGCAAGAGATGTCGCTTTAAGAAATATGATATTTTAGCTAAGCCATCAACCACATGAACGCTCTCCTTCTATTGTTCATTAAAGCTTTTGTTTATCCTTTGTAAAATGGCGATAGCGAAATAAAAAATAAAAAAAAAGGAATTTGATGTTGGTCAGAGAACAAGTGCATATTAAATAAATATAATTTGTGGTGGACTTTGCACGAATCTTCCTGTATATTGAATATAGCAATGAAGTCAATTGAATGCTGCAATACTCGTAACTCACCAATTGTCAGGAATTCTCGATGTGCGTCCAAATATGGTAATGTGCACAAAAAATACCTTGCTTAATACTTTTTCTAACACTTCACTTTCACTTTTATCACTATTTTCACTATTTTAATTTATTTTATTTATTACATCACATTTTATTTGACTTTTTTAATATTTTGTTATTCAGTAGGTAACCGACAGAAATCCGTGTGCGTCACGGCTGATCCAAATGGCAAACGAATGACTTTTTGTGTGTGAGTTGCCATCGTCTCAAAAAATGTGATTCCTACTATTTTGCATGTACAATTTGCGTTTGACCAAACAAAGTTTTTTAAGAGTATGCTCACAAAATGGGAGTAAATTTTGATACAATTGCATTTCTATATATGAATTTGCATTACTTTTATTTATTCGAATCATAAAAATCAGAAAATGGGAGTGCAAAGATAAATACAAAGATATGTGCAAATATAGGGTGCCAGGCATACTTTTTGAATAAAAATACATTATTCCGTGCTTTTTTGTGCCTAATAGTAACATTTTCAGAAAGGTGAGAATTTTTTCAACTCATCAGTCGACGGTTTTCCAAAATATATAAGCCATAAAACAGTTTCTCTTGTGACTTACGCCACACCCCTAAAAATCGTAAAAAATTTCAAATGAATACTGGTTCGATTTTTCAACTAATTCTTCCCGTAAAAGCATAGATTTTACTTAATCCTCTACAAACATTAAGGATTTTCATCTACCACATGCATTTGTGTGCGTCATTTGGTCACATGGTTAAGTGTATACTCTTTTTATCTCTTTATACGTTACACGAATCCTGATGTTTGTTTAACCAATTTAATCTATGAATCAAAGTTTGTATGGGCATGGAAACGATCTATATAAAATCTGACAGATGATTTGATGAAAAATTTGCGGCACACAGCATGTAATATGCTCATATTTGTTTGCATTTTTAGTCAGTTTAAATGACAGTGTAAAAAAAAGTAAAAAGATCTCGAGGTGAGAGCACGCCAATTGTAATGATAATGTACACTCTACCTACACATGTACATCAGTGATGGCATTTTGGGTACATTTGTACTTTTTTCAGTAAATTTGCGCAACAAAAAATCGTCGTCAGTAGATTCAACAATTTTTTAGTACATTCAGTACGTTTGGTGCATTTCACCATATTTTCGATGCATTTCTCTGTTTTTTGTGTTGTTTAAGTAAATTTTGCTAAATATGCGTAGAAACTTGGAGTAAACTCAACTGACCTAATTTTATTTTTTGTAAAATATTAAAATTTTAATTTTAGTAATTAACGTAATTTTTTGATTTTCATGTTGGAAATGTACATTCGCTATCTAAAAAGTACATTTCACGTCTCGGTACAGTATATATCCACAAAATCCAAATGCCATCACTGACCGACATATGATACGTAAGTGTGAACACAGCCTAAAGCATTTTTATGTCTCTTACTTTTTTTAAGCAATGGCAACCCACTTGCTAAAATTAATTCGCTGCTCGTTAGCATCCGTCGTAATAAATGCTGACTTCCGCCGGCTGCTTTAATAATATAAAATTAAATAAAAAAGTGCAGTAATTAATAATAAATGTGAAAAAATGTGGTCATCAATAACATTAGTGTAAAAAGTGAAAGTGAAGAGTAAGAAAAAGTGTTAAGCAAGGCGTTTATAGTTCACATTAACATTTTCACAGGAGCATCATCAATAACACGATTTCTTGATACTGGGTGAGTTTTCGTAACATTCAATTGTCTGCATTGCTTTATTCATTATGCAGGAAGATTCATGCAATGTTCAGCTGAACTGCATTTATTAAATTATGCATTTATTCCTTGGACACTTCATTTCGCTATCGCCATTTTGCAAGGTATAAAAGCTTTAATGAACAATAGAAGAGAGCGTTTATGTGGTTGATGGCTTGGCTGAAATATCATGTAAATAAAAAAAGAGCATACTTTTAGGCATAACTATAAACTTTAGACTTTAGAATAAACTTTACAGGCTTAGTTCGAACATTTACAAAAGCTTCACCAAAAATTCCAAAATCTATTTTCGAAAATTTTTACAATGAAATAAAACAGTTTTGAAATGACCAAGTTCTTCCAAGTTTGAAACTTGTTCTGAATGTCTCAACGTTGACTCAGTTTTTCTGAGGTAGTTCAAAATGGTTGAAAGAGGTTTTTGCTCATTTACTCATAAAGTTTAGTTCATAGCTAAAAATATGTCGGCACAAATTGTTCAGAAGACAAAGCCATAAAGTCCAATCTGCGACAAGAGTTTTCAGAGTAATGCAGTTTCGAAATTTTACTCAAAAACTTCTGCTCACATATCGATTTTTTCACTTTTTATTGATTTGTTGTTACAATCAAAGTTGAAGAATGATGAGATGTCGGTTACTATAAGCTTTGAAATTAAATTAAATTCATCGGCATTCACTGGTGGACGTGGAATCTTCTATAAATGCATTATATAATTATTTTTGTATTTATATATAGTGAAATTCGACGTCATCAGCCTTTTTCAATCTCTTTCAATTTTTTTCAACCTCTCAATTTTTTTTTTAATTTTCAACCTTATTCATCTTTTTATGTCATTTTTCATATTTCATCGAATTTTTAGCCTTTGTAATATTAAATTAATAATAATAATAATTTTTAGCGGTTTCAACATTTTTCAACTTTTTAATATTTTTCAAATATATCCGACTCTCTCAACATTTCTCAACTTCTTCAATATTTTCCATATTTTTTCGACTGATTCAAACTAATTCAACTTCAAGTTTCAACATTTTCAATATGTTATGAATTTATCAGCCTTTTTCAGCTGTTTCAATCTGTTTCAATTTGTTTCAACATTTCCATATTCTTTAAATTTATTCCGAACTTTTCAACCTCATTCAACATTTTTCAATTTTTTCAACCTCTTTCAATATATTCCATGTTTTTTTTCGACTCTTTCAGCTCTTTTCACCCGTTTCAAAATTTGTTCAACCATCCATTTTTATTCGACTTTTCCAAAATTTTTCAGCTTTTTCAACCCTATTCAACATCCTTTATCCTTTGACTTTTTTAATCTCTTTTGACGTTATTCAACATTTTCCAAATTTTATTTTTCGGCTTTTCTCTCATTTTTCAAAGGCTTTTAGTTTTAGGAATTTTTCAACCTGTTTCAAATTTTTAAATTTTTTCAATTTTTTTCAACCTCAAAATGAAAAACTGAACTCTGGTCGCTCTCCCGGTTCCCAGTAGCGTACCTAGGGGGGGAGGATCCGAGGGTGCGGCTACCTCAGGCGCCAGGCTTGGGGGCGTCAAAATGATCGTGAAATAGATCTCACTTTGCTAGGGTTTTTTGAAAGTCAAAAAATATGACCTTTTTTGTGTATGAAACTAAATCGATATAGGAAATTTGAACGCGTGGGCAGAAATTTTCGAAGCTCAAGTGAAATATATCTCATTCTGCTAGAGCTTTTGAATGTGAAAAGTGAGAAACTTTTTTTTTGATGCGGTAAATGAACTTTTTGTTTCCGGGCGCACGATATGCGCATTACGCCTCTGCTGATACCAGTAGCGTAGGCGGGAGGCCGAGGGGGTGGCAAATTGGTCGTTAAAAACATTTGAAAGTGAAAAGTTGGTCCTTTTTTTTGAGTAAATGGCAAAACTTCCATGTAGTAAATTTTAATGTGTAGGTGGAGATTCTCGCGAATGTAAAATGAAAGATATCTCATTTTGCTAGAGTTTTTCAGCGCCAAAAGTGAAGACTTTTTTTTCTACAAAATTTTTCCTTTTTTGGTAAATAGAGGACTGCATTGCAACTATTCGCCCCGAGTGCCAAATATGCACGGTACGCCTCCGCCTGGTACTTTATCCTAATGTCAAATACGATTAGATCAGCGCTTGATCTTGTGCCAGTTAACGAATTCGTTTTAATTTCAGTTTTTAGCCATCTACTCAGGAAGTATGTCTTAAATGCATACAAAAATATTGCTAGAACAAAGATGTAGAGGAAAACTTAAGACTTCACTTTCGTACTGAAATATTTTGTCAATTTTTGTCTTTTCACCATTAATTGACCACAAATTTTCGATGTTTTTTTCTAGTCATTTACTATCTATGTAGGTATTTTCAACTCATTATTAGTTTTCAAATTCTGCAGATTTTTGAAAATGGCCCCCTTCAGCAAAACACATCAGACAACAAAAATCAGTCACAATTTCCGTGCAACTTTCAGTACAATCGAGAGACTTTTCCATTGTTTTTACTCTTTCAAGCTGCACTACTTACGTCCTTTATGCTTTTTTCTTGATTTGTTCTGTTTTTTTTCCTACCCAAATGCTGTTTTTTTTTTGTAATTTCTTGCTAGATTTTCCATCTCGTTAGCCGTGGGAAACGACAAAAATTACACGGCGTATATCCTTGTAGTCCTGTGAGTGTTGCTTTAGCTATGTTTTCATTTTTCAGCCACTGCTGCTACCACTGACGCTCTTCGTTTGGTTCTTAAACTTTGCCATAATTTTTCCGCAGTTATTTTGTGGACACGTTGTACGAGATGCAGCGCGGTGAGACGCGTTGCGTTAGAAAGCGATGTGATGCGATGCGGTCATGGTGCCACAGATAACTTCTTCTGGTGTTAAACATTTTAAACTTCAGTTGCAGCCTTCTGCAGCAGATACTACTGGATGGCGGTTGTGTAACATGCGATTACATATTGTGTTTGAGTCAACTGTAGTCATTTGGATGCTGCAGCTGCTATTGCTGTTGCTGGAGTTCTTTATATTCTTTTGAAGTTGATTTTATGTTTTTTTTTTTGTTGTTGCTGCTGCTGTATTCGGTGAAATTGTAAAAAATGCGAACATCACAGTTAATGTTTGCAGGTTGACATCAGTGATGATATTGGGACTTTTCGAAATTGTACTTTATTGAAGCAAAATTTCAGTTATATTTACTAAACGCTTGTCACCTTTATAAAACTTTTGTTTATAAACCAAAACTTCACCAAACTTTCGGCAATAATGATGAGCAGTCCTTAGAACAAGCAGATTATATACGAATGTAGACCAAGCTCTAAGCGCAAAATAATTAATATAAAATTTATTTGTATACTTCTTTGGCTGGATAATACCTTAGGTCTTCTTTTTATGTCTTTAGTAACAAGTGCAACCATTTATGAGAAGCGTGCAAGAGTATTTTTGTTTTCCAGACAATAGCGAATGTTGTTAATAAATTGCGCGTTAAAATCAAGATGTTTTGAATGTTTTGGAGATATATCAACCGTGTATTCTAAAACGAAAGTTAGCCCATTACTGCCTGCTCATAAATCCCGTCGTATGAGATCATGATATGGGCATTTAAATAACCAACAGGCTTAATTGAATTCATAGTGCAAATAAAATTTCACCTGTATGGCAGCTGACTTAACTTCTTTTTGACTTCTGCAGAGCTTCTGGCAGAAGTGGAAGGTTGGCTCGATGAGGAAGATTATCTTGCACAATACTAACGATATAAATGTAATAATTATGCCTCTAAATGTGGTTGATAACATAAGCGATGCTGAAGACTTGGATCAAAATGTCCTAAGCCTTATGATAGATTGACAAGTACTTTACGTTATTGTGTACAGGGTTACCAAGTTGAAAAAAAAATAATTCCCTGCCTTTTCAAAATATAATAATGTTTCCGTAAAATAGTTAAGACTAAATTTTTTTTTTGTGGGAAAAAGTAAAATTTTTTGGAAAAAGTGGAAAATCTTTCGTTTTTTTTGGTCAGCGGAATAAAAAAAAAATCTTTAATCAAAAAAATTTGTTAAGCTCATTTCCATTTTCATCCACTTCCCGACTTTTTCGGAAATTTTCAATTCCTACCAGTACCGGGTAAAACACTGCTCCTCGGCAACCCTGAGTGTGTTGAGTTAATCCCTCTACCCTCAAGAATCATAAAAGACACAAATGAGTACGCTGGACAGAACAATATCCCAGGGATATTTATAGCATTAGAGGAGATAAGAACTCTCCTTGAAATATAGAATTCGCCACGAAGAACATTCAATTTTACATTTAACAGCAATTCTGTTAATAATCGAGAATCATTTTCTTCTGATTTCTTCATTCGAAGGCTGTGACTATGATGTCCAACTCTTTGGCACATAGACAGTGGCTTTTGTTTGAAATAAGCTGAACAACTTTTTTTGAAACCTATACATGGCCTTAATAGTAGACAAAAAACAACGTATTTTTGGTACAAAGCCTCAAATATTGCAGAATTCTGACATGATGGGTCAATTCTGAGGCCAGATTCGGATTCAGCCCAACAATTATATTTTTCCCATACAACTTACATGAAAAACTATCAGGCTTCGGTGCCGCCCTATAAAATTGAAGTAAAGAGCTGAATTTTCGCGAAATTTTTCTTCATGTCATGAACTTACTTTTTTGAGCAGCACCTTAAAAAAATCAAAAAAAAATTTTGAATCACCCTAGTCTACATATGTACCCAAGTCAGTAGATTGGCTCCAGACCACAATTGAATTGGAATATCGCAAATTTTATTAACATTTTGAATATAGGACACCACAGATATATCGTGAAAAAATTTTTTCTCTCATTTTCAAATTTTTCGTACCAAATTTTCGTTATTTTTGAAAATTTCGAAAAGTTTCAATATAAGTATAAGAATTTCGCTTCACCTTGTGAAGACGGTAAAGAGTCTCATACTTTTCTAGCGTTTTGTAATAATCATCTAAATCGGTATCTCTTATCATTTCCGAGACATGGTCATTTGCGCAATTTCTCTTTTATGGGTATTTAAATACCCATGGGTTATGGGTATTTAAATACCCATAACGGATTAATCACATATGAGCTGAAGCAACAACCAAGGCTAAAACAACACTCACTCACTTACAAATTAATAGAAGTACGAAAAAGAAGTATTTTTGTTATTAAAACGAAAATGTTCACATTTCTACACCAGTCTTCCCGGGATTTTCGCAAAACGGTGTCCTCAACAATAAATATTTAGAAGAGAGCTCAATAATCACAAAATTTGTATTACACCACTTCATTGTGGGGAATATTTAAGGATTGAATCACTATCCAGATCTTCATTTAGTAGTTGAACAGCTAAAAGAGGAAAAACTTTAAAATTGTAACACAGCACTTAGCAATTCACGAAAATTTTGAGCACTTACAACATTTTTTTATGTATTGAGCTTAGTTTGAAACTTTTGCAAAAATTCCTCAAAGGTAAGCAAAAAATTCAACTGTACCCACTTTATCATCACAAGTTCCTGGCCATATGAGCATCAATTTTTGTTGTATGCTGTAGCGATAATTCACGGTTTTGCGTTGTCGCATCACTTGTCTTTATTTGGCGCTGTTTTTATCGTACATATAATTTGGACAAGTGTCAATATGTCAAATGATTTGGTAGATTTTTTTTCTTTAACGAAGGAGTTGTAAAGCGGTTTAATTGTAAGCTACGTTTGTGGTCACGCTTCGCTCTTTAATTTGTAGTTGAACTGTCCTTGCACACTAGTAAACCACATCGAGCGACACGATTTATCTTTGAATGCATTTATTTATACTATGAGATTCAACAGAAGTGGAATGAAAAAAGTCTTCAATTTCGAGAATCCCACTAAGTATATACCCATTGCAACAACTCTTCAACGAAAATCTATCATCAGTTAATACGCTAATTTGTCCCAAACTTCCTCTGCTCCATTTGTTGCTGCAACGACTGCAAATTTTTAATTGATGGCCTCCTTAGCTTTACACCGAAAGTACCAACGAAAACTTAGCTCACAACTCATTTACATGCGATTTAGTGAAAAATCAACACTTTAGCAAAGAGCCCAACTTTTCAACTTCATAAAGTCGTGATAAAGGACTCATTCGTTCGTTTGTTTCCCTTTATCATCAACCTACAGCGAAAGGGAATATCGGCCCAATGTGCGTTTGACACATGCCAGCAGCGGTATTAAGCATGTGAGCGCGTGTGTATGAGAACTTACCGTTAACTTTGCAAAGACGTGTCAAATTTTTGCCTTTAACACTCGCAGCGTTCGACTTTAAACAATGTGGCTTGGTTTGGCCCGTTGGCAGTGTAGAGCAAAATTTATGTGGCAGCGTTTACTATGCGGCAAAGGGTGGTGTCATAATTTGTACTTCAGGTTAACAAATTGCCACACGTTGGCGACAATCCGCAAAGATGCCTCTTTGTGTTTGTTGTGGGGTGTTGAAAGTAGGTTTATAAAAACATTTAATCCAGTCTACATATTGACTTGCTAAACACTCTCTTTTCCTCATCCTTTTATTGGTGGTTGTGTTGGTTGTTGGCTTTGGAAATTATGCTATTTATTTTCTAACGATGGGTTCATCACAGTTAATTAAGGGTAATAGCTATTGAATAAAGAAAGTTGAAGAGTGAAAAGGAAAAAATATTGCTCGGAACATCGCAATATGGTTGAAAATTAAGTCGTTACAGAATAACTTGTACTATGCAACCATATTTGAGACCACAAATATCAGAGATTATCATCCTTACGAAGAGATAAGAGAGAGTTATCGATAAACTACCGAAACTGGACGTCATCCTTCATAGTGCGACCACTGAGGTCAAGTTTATGGGCGTGACTAGTATCTTCATACTGAATGACATTCTGATCTGCCATGCAAAAAATGGTTCAGATGCCGATTAGGACGGTAAGGGGGAGTTCAAGTTCCCCAAGGACAATACGCAGCGCTATGCCTTACAAAAACATTTATAATTCTGAAATCTTTAACAAGATTTCTGGGAAACTTTATTCTACTTACTTACTAATTATAATTCTGAAATTTGAATGGCATCAGGTTCGTGGTAATAAAGAAAATCATAGGTAACTTGTTAGCAACAGCTGCGAGCTCAATGGTATTTTACGCTGCAACGATTTCAGCTGAGACAACACTCGCTATACGCGAGACAGCGCAGCTTCAGGGAATTAAAGCGTAAATGGAAGATATCGAAAAAAAGTACATGGAATTTTATATTTATGTTCCCGGATATCAGCAACTGGATGGAGATGGAATTTTTGGTGGAGAGCCTCGTACCAAATAATAGGAAATTACCAACCCATTACCAACTAGAAAATGTCGTTAGCTGTAAAATCGCATTACTCGTAGAAAGGCCTAATCAGTAAGGCTCTGCAACGAGCTGTTCGAACATGTTCGAACTTTTGCCATACGCAATGAGTTAAACTCGAACAATTCGATTCGTTCAACTCAATTCATGTTCAGTTCGTTGGTTGTCCGTATCATACGATTGCAAGTCATGAGTTTCGAGCTAATGAGCTCCAAGTACATGCTTTTCATATGCATACCCAACTTACCCGTTCTTTAGAATGTAGATTCCACATTATGGCTAACTTCATTGTTTCCCAGTTAATGCCGCTCGTTTTTTCAGGGTATACTTAGAAAAAATATAATCGGGTTGGCGAGCGGCACAATCGATTTTAGCAAAGGTGATGATTGAACTTCGCCTTATTGGGCGTCGCAAAGCAATAAAACGCTTATATCTGGATAGTAAATGTGCAAGTACTAGCATCCTAGTCCCATCGTGAAATGGTAAAGGTTAGACCGAGCAACTTATATATTTGTACAAAAATCTTTTAAGTGGTCTCTTGTTGAACTACTTAAAGGAAATCCCAAGAAGAGCAATCCGTCGAGATGTGAAAAGTTATATGTCTGGTTAAAGTTCTTGTATTTGATATTTTTATTCCTTGTCAAAAAAAAACACAAAATCTCATACCCGGTATAAGATGAAAACTTTATTTATTTGCTTCCTATATGACCTACGCCATTCCTCTCTAAACTTTGCACATTTCACCACGTTACTTGCTTTAAGGATACGTTCTAATAGAGTTATTAAGGATTATAATCACCACTTACTTTGAAGAGCTGTGGCTATGCCACATATTCTACCCATTTCCCATTATCTTCCTAAGCGTAACACGACCGCGAGTTGAACGCATTCGCTTTTTTCTTTCTTTTAAATAAGTTTAAATTTCCATTAAAGTCATTCAAGCAAAATAAAAGACTTTTTTTTATTTTGCCATTCGCCTTAGGATATAAATTTCAATCATGTTGCGAATTCGGCTTCTATGGCAATAACATATTTCATATATTGGAAGTTTCCTTGCACAGTGGTTTGTTGGAGAATTTTGTGGAGCACATCGGTTTTTTTACTTTGATATTGGAATAAAATCCAACTACAAAAAATATCATAAAATTTCTCAACTTCATCTCCATTCTTGTGCCACAATACATCAATAATACAAGCGAATGAATTGAAAACGATGAACGAACGCCGTTGCTCTCCAATGGCAACGTAATGATTTTCAGCACTTAAGAATATTGCAACCACATTTTGCGCACCCTTTGAGCGCTTTTTGCAAAACCCAACCTGTTGGTATTGGTTGGACGGACGGACATAAACCATCATAAATATACAAACTCAGCATAAGAACACTAATTGGCGGTGATGATTTGAGGTTAAAAGTTTGAATGGCACAAACGTTGCCCTTTAAAAGTCGAAGGCCATCGCCACCGCCACGAACTACTTGCAGAACCTGCACCAAAGCACCAAAGAAAACAAAATAAAATGTGGCAACGTAGGTGTGAAATGGCAGGACGAAAAATAAATTAAATGTTTGCCGCACCATTTGCCACAACAAAATGGGGAGATAAAAATTAATTGACGTCTGGAAAATTATACTGACTCACACCAGCAACCACCAACTATAGACCGCACTCAGTTGTTGTCGCTCACTAGAAGGACGAACTACAGAATTTAAAAATCTTAACTTTAAGTGCGTGAAGAAAAAATCCATTAATTTGAAGTAAAAATTGTAATTATAAATTAAAAGACAGCAAACAGATGAAATCATTGTGTTGGAAAATTTATCCTAACGAAGCTAATTTGCAACGAAAAGCGCACCACAAATGCACTGACAATGAGAAGAAAAAGCAAATTGAAGCTGCGGAACACGCATGCATGTGAAACCCCATTTGGGAAAATTTCATAGTAATTGAAAAGTTTCGATGAAAAAAAAATGCAAATTGTAGACGGAAATGGAAAAAATTTCGTTGTCGAAAAACCCAAAGAATTTTTGCGCTATGAAAATTTTTTTCATCTGAAGCCGCTCAATACCTCCCACAGCACACGATTTGGCAACTGACAATGAATTGGTCTTACGATATACCTAGTCCAGCAAGAAAACGGAGCACATTCAATAAGCCTTGTAATTTTCAATAAATGATAACGATAATCTCTAATAATGATAGCATTCCTGTTTTCGCTAACGGGCCGTAACACAAAATGCACCGCCAAGATATACCTACTGCATTTAAAAATTGCCACCAATGCCGGCATCGCTAAAGTTTGTCATCAGAATTATGAGATAAGATGACAGTCTTGACGATGATGAATTGCCGCGTGTGTGCGCGCCTCCTACTGCGGCGTCAAAATGAAACGAAGACGCAATGATGTGACGCTCGACGCATCCGACTAAGGCAGGCGAAACATAGGCGACAAAACACAAGGAAATGCTAAAGTTAGTGGTTGTGGCTGTTGCTCATGATGTGTTTCCGCCGGAAACTTTTGCTATGCAGCCTCCACAATCATCGTGTTGTGCTGTATAGCATTGCGTGTCGCTGAACACAAAAAAAAAACAACAAAAAAAACTACAATAATTCGCATTTAAGCTGACAAAATTACGCGCGCATTAGTTGCGATATTTTCGCCATTTTCGCTTTTTATAGTAGCGTTTTTTTTTCTTTTGCCGCATTTGTTTTTGTGCCGCATCAAAGGAGAGGCGCAAACAAATGACAGCATGAGTAACAACAACAACAACAACAACAACAGTGGCGAACATGTCGGGCGTCTTTGACAGTAGCTTCTAATTCATCGTTATGCAAGCGAAGTGCCGCCGCACTTGGTGCTGGCGAACGAGTTGGTGTTTGGTGTTGTGTTGCGTGGCACTAATTAACTCGGATTACGTGCAACATAGACGCAACAGAGATATAATGACGATACGTTGTAAACAACAAAAGTCATTTTGTTGTTGTTGTGTATCTGAGTTTTTAAGGGAAAATGTAACTCATTAGTATTTGAGACTCTGCCTGTCTGTTCGCCAGAAAAAATGTAATCTCACAATTAATAGCAATTTAACTTTGTAATTTCTTTACCTGAAAATGCACTAATGCTGACATGTGAATGTGTATATGTACCGTTAATGTGGCAATAAAGCATCCTTTGGTGGTTAAGCAAAAGTCTTCATGGAGAGAAATTTCATGTATCTCTCTCTATGTATCCATCCATCTCTATTTTTTAAGCACTTGTGATAAGAGAAAAGGAGATTTCTCAAGCTCATGATCAAAATTAAAATCTTAAGCATAAATAGGATCAAATAGCCGATTCTGGGAAAGCTTTTCTAAAACTTTACTTCACATTATATATCCGGCTACCAACTCAATGCGGGATATATCCTGAAACTGGAGATTTATACTAGTGAAGAGCTTAAGCTCGGTAGCCTACCCGCAATACCCCGGTTATGCACAATATATTGCTGACTAATTTCTATAAGAAGGGTCACAGCCTGTCCTGCGCGACTGAGACTTAGTACTTAGTAATGTCAATGCCTATCATCTTCCTCAATACGTTAGAGTTTTTCTATCAGCTCTTATTTTCGCCATTTGACAAAACGTTAGTTTTCTATGAGATCTTGTAATAATAAAAACCCATTTCAATCTTCTTGTCGTATCTCACGGAATTTTTTACAAATTATGTTTTCAAAGTTTTGAAGTCGTTTCCGAGATCAAACTGAGCATTTTTTTTTTTCGTTGTACATAAGTGCCATATAAAGTGCTTTTGTAACATCCAATAAAATCATTTCGAAAATACACCTTTCAACAAGAGGGTATATGTGCAGTTATATTAGCCTGCGCAATGATCCGAACTCGTTCGAACAAACTCAAAACTCACGAGCTTTCCACAAAACTTGAGCACCAAAACAGGTTCGTTTAACTTGAATCAAGTCAGCTAGTTTAGTTTCTCGTTATTTTGCTTCATAGTCTGCGTACAAGTCGTTCGAAGCGATCAAATGAAAATTGTGGTAAGCCGTGCAGTTGGAAAATATTCAAAACTCGAAGAAACGAGCAGCTCGAAACTCATGAGTTGTAATTGTTTGTTACGGACAGCGAAAGAACTGAACAAGAATTGAGTCTAACTAATCGAGTTGTTCGAGTTTGACTCGACTGTACAACCTTAGTTGACCTTTTTTTATCAAAAAATCCATTTTATTTTTGAAGAATTTCTCAGTTCTCAATTTGACTTATTGTAATGAAAGAAAATAATGTTTCGATTAGACCGTCAAACACAAAGACAAAAATATTCATGAATAAGTTACTTCTTATAATCAAATCAAGTTCAGAGGAACCTAATACAAAAGAACCATTACCAACTTATTGATTACAATTTAAAGCTAAGTTCCTTGCCTTACAATTCCTTACTACTTATTCCCCTTACTTACCCTCATTAGGGTGCAACCGCATTATTTAAATATCACATACACGACGATCCAAAATGACCAACGCGTTAACGTTTAGCATTTAATCAACAGCAGCCAACCAACTGAATGATTTTATGTAATCAAATAAAATCTTTCTTCTTTTTTTCTGTTTAAATTAATCAATTTAGAATCGTAACACTGCAGATTTACGTAGATTAATTTACTGCAGTTTCCGAGTAATTTTTTTGTTCCTTCCGTCACTTGACTTAATTTGCGCCACACAGCCATACAGCACCAAAGGCAAGCGTAAGCCATGCTATCGGGGAAATCGGTCGAATATCCACAACACTTCAGGTGGAGAAATACGTAAAATGCACTGAGCTCTAGTGTTGGTGGCGATGGTGGTGATTGCGTTCATCAGGTGTGGTGTGCAACGTGAGTTGAGTTAAAGCTCAGTCAGCCAGTCAGTGTGGCATGGAATGGAGCTCATCCTCAACGCAATGGGAATCATCAATCAAAGTGATTTGTTTTATCTTCACCTGTCACCGTCAGCGAGCGGTGCTCTGGCGGAACCGCTTGAGAGCCATCAGCCATCACCATCAGCAGCACCACCACCACCACCACAATCCACAGTTGGTGTAAAGTTAGTGAGCTGTGTGGTGGTGTTGAATGGAGCGTAGTGCGTAGTGCGAGACACAATCAATCACACGCCCTTTCGATTTTGTCGTATGTATGTGCATATGTATGAGTTGTTGAGTGTATGAATTAGTCGTGTAGGTGCACTGAAAGAAAATTACAAATCTATTAAATGCTAAATATCGTTCGGCGAAATGTTTGATGTCTGATTTATAGGATTCGGTGTAACTGAGCTGTTAATAGATCTTAAGATATAATACAAATTTGTGGCATTAAATTAAACCATTAATTTTCCATTGATTTTACAGCACTCTTTTTCGCACGTGTAATTACGTAAGGACGTTTGAATTCCATAATAACATTACCGACATCAGACAGGGTGCGGCGGCAAGTGGGTGGCATTTGAACCGGTTACATATTGGACATTGCCATAGTAGACATGGACATGTGTACATTGAAAACAAGTCATGGATTTTGTGGTTGAATTCAGAATTAATTTACTGCTGTCGAGTCCTGTTGCGTTTCTGCTTTTGTTGCCTGCCCATGGACATGAATGGCGAAATGTAATTTTACTTTAAAAATTCAGTAACAGCAATGAATTGGTAGAGAACAACAAAAAAGCAGTTGTTATTTCCGACCCTTATTTTGGCAGTTGTTTAAAAATGCTGTTTAATAAAACAAAACAACTGCATAATATTAAAAAAAAATTCCCTTTTTGCTATTAATTTAAAGTTTCATGGAATTTTTCAAGGCTACACAAATTACAAAATCAAACTTTTGCTACTTTTGTTTTTGACACCTGCATCCGACAATTGAAACTTTTTCCAACATTACGGAATTAAGTTGTCAGTCAGGAGACGCGCGGCTTATGCAGTAGAAATTTTTTTTCTATGGCATTTTAGAAATGCATTTTCTGCTGGGATTTTACTTTAGATTAACTTGATATAAATGCTTCACGTAAAAATTTGTAGTTGAAGTTTTGAGTTTTTGTTACTATTGGAAATTAAAGTTTTATATACGTTTCGTACGTATCATGGCTCAGTGCGAGGCCTTGGGTACATCTAAAGAGGCTGGCGACTACTGTAGTAGACATTAGCACAAGTATAATTTTAAAGAGGTTGCTTATATAGAATTGACTTCGTTTTGTTTTACAAATGTACAAATTTTCTTTGCTCTTATTTTTGTCTGAATATTATATTGCATATTATATTTCACACAGAAAATTTCTGCATATATTTTGCTCTTGAGGTATATCACAAGCATGCAAAATCTCTTCCCGAGTAGACAGTGAATATTTAGCATAGAACGAATTAATTAGAAAACATTTTAAAAAACTATAAAAGCGGGTACGAAATTGTTTGACGGGATTCTTGTTACAAGGGTATTACTTACTTAAAATAAACATACTACTTCCTAGGGTAGTATCTATGGTTTTGCCAAGATTTACTACCCAACACTATCTTGACAATAAAAGCATAAAATTCGTTAGTATTGCCATTAATAACGCTGTCAACACCGGAGTTTTAAAGTTTTCTATAGTTGAAATTTGTCTAGATTTTTGTAAATGGCTTGTCCAAGCTATTCTTCCTACTTGTGTAAAATTTGGTTGCATTACCTTATATAACCCTCTCAAAAATAGCGTTTTGAAATTATTGCTTATATGCGCAAAACAATTAGTAGTAAAATTAGCTGGAAAAATGTTCTTGGAAAATATTTTAACGGACGTAGCACCGCCCATAAATTCAAATTTGAATGTTTGACACATATTTTAAAAACTATTATAGATGTTACAAAATTCGGTGGATAAGTAGAAATCACTTCTGGCTAAATGACACGCCTCATTTTTTAAAGAAAACTAAATTTACCTTGTTGTCCCTTATAATAGTTTGCCTCATAAACTATATTAAATTAAAGTAGGTGATGAATTTTGTTTAATTTGCTTGAGTACCACACCTACTTATGCGCACCTGCTCTATTTTTTTTCGCCAGCAGTGTTTGGATTCCAAATATTGAATTTTATTCGAATTTGTTTAGTAGTTTACTTCGTACATGGATTGACAGTATGTTGTTTAAATGGGTAGTACCACGCCCATTATTGCGTTATCATCAATTAAATCTTGGGCACAGCAAAAGACATAGCGACAAGAATTATTTAGTATTTTTAAAATTACAGCATTTATTGTTTTCTTTTTACTAGAGTTCGTCCAGTAATTGAAACTTAACCATAATAGTGGCAAAGTCAAAAAATAATTTTTGAAAATAAAAATATGCTATAAAAAAAGACCTATTTCTTGTCATCGTTTCCAAAAATAAAAATCATGGTCTCATGTTGTCCTATCGCTATCTCCATCCCTTCCTTAGAGTTCATTATATATGTCTCCATACCAAATTTCGTCCAAGTCAGTCGAGGAGTTTAGCTAAGAAAACATATTTTTCTCTAAAGAACGTAGTGCCAACCACTTAAAAACAAATACTTTTTTCCCAATCTATCTCCATACTAAATTCTACCAAATCAGTCCAGCTAGCAAAACATATTTTCCAATTGCAGGCGTGGCAACGTCTGCTTTAAGAAAAACCTTTCCTCTATGTTCAATCTATTTATGTACGAAATTTAATCAAAATCCTTACATTAGCTTTGCAATGTAAACGTTTTTTCTTGTTAGAGGCGTGGCACCGTATACTATTAAAAACCATATATTCTGTATTGCTCCTCTTCACAACCTTTCCAACATAAAGAAAACTATACGATTATGTTATGTTATAGCAGTTAGAAAGAGATCAAACATTTTCGCAACCGCCTATTTATATACGTATAGACTCAGGTGTATTTTTAAGCCATCACTAACTTGAAACAATTATAACTGTCAAACTAACTGTCGGATTGTTAATTGCCATCGTAATTTTTATTCAGTAGACTTTACGATTTTGTTGTGGTGACATATACACTTCAACAACATTAGCAAAACTTAGAAGTTTGGTTCCAAAATTATGGCTCTATGCGCTAAACTTATAGAGCAGTTGGTCGACATTACACCAGACATAATCGACCCACTGCAACCACTATTCCGACCATTTTCGCTCAATATTTCCTTCGCAAGATGCAGTGGCACCCAGAAGCATAAGAAGAATGCGTACTGAAGAAAATATTGCCTCCGTTAAGGAGAGTGTTGAAAAATATCGATTTGACGTAGCTCACAGCAGCTTGTTCTTTGTCCGTCCACTTTGATGCAAAGACGTTGGTATGAAGGCGTACAAAATCCAGCTCGTGCAAGAATTGATGCCGAATGAGCATCGTTTGCTTCGAAATTTCAAACAATGGGCCCAAAATCAGCTGGCATTGGACCCGCTGAACAAAATTGCCGCATTTTCGAATTAACGTTACATCACAAAACATCTACAGTTTGGTGCGGTCTGTGGGCTGATGGAGTCATCGCATCATATATTTTTTTTAAATGAGGCTAAGTAATCAGCGTGTTACAGTCATTGGTATTCGCTATAGAGGGATGATTAATGCCTTTTTCGTTTTCCAAGTTCATAAATAAGCAGTTCAAATATACATTACATACTATTAATTTCGGGCAAACTTTCACATAAGCACATATTCCTATCCAGTCCTGAAATCAACTTAAAATGTAAAAGAGTATCTTCAGTTTTGCTCCGCTACATTTTCTGCTCAAAAGTTTTCACACTTAAACTAAATCGTTCGTATTGTTTAAACAGCCTTAAATTCCAAAGTTTTTATCTATCAAATAACTTCAGTTAGTCAAAACAATCAACTAAATATCAAAGATGTCGACATCAAAAGTGAACACCCATACTCATAATGGATAAACATTTCCTTAAGTCATAACTACAAAAGTTTCCAAGCATAATCGGAACTCTCTTTTCCAACTGCAATGTCCACATTCAAATGCTTCATTATAACTTTACTTCCGAATTGAATTGCAAATACAAAGAGGGAAATGATAACTTAAAAGGTGTTTCAACCTCATTGCTCACGAAAATCATTAGCTGTATTTTCACAGCATTGTTCAAGTTTGAAACTGAACTATCCAATGGCGATGCCGATGGACTGACTATGAAAGTCAGTTGACTTGTGTCGTCAGCAGAAATTTCAGATCGAACAAATCCAATTGCAATTGTATGCGAACACACATACATATGTACGTAGAAAGAACTTTTTCGATACCTATAGATAAGTATGAGTAAAATGTATTTGAGCTGCTTAGTGCGGCATTCTTCAGTTCAGCTCAATTCAAAATGGTTGTTACAGACGAACTTCCGGCGACGTGTCTAACTACATACCGCTGTTATAACAATACTAAAAATATCTATACTCTTTAAGTGCCTGTATATAACTGATTGTGTCTGTATGAGTGTGTGTGTGTGTGTGTGTGTGTGATAAATGGGCAGTCAGCATTACTGCACAGCTTCAAAATTGTTAACTTTTTCTAGGAAAAAGAGTACGCTTGGGAGTTACTACACCAAAGTTTTATAATTATTAGCAGCAAACGAGAAATGACGACGATAACTACAGTGCGAAAACTCCTGTCTGGATGATTTGGAGTTAAGGTGCAGAAAAACTTTCAAGACAAAAAATAAAAATAAAAACATTGTAGTAAAATTTACTAGAAAGTTGAGATTTTTACTGTTTCACTCACATGGAAGTTTCTAAAAACTAAAAGAGACCAACATGTGTAAACAAGCTGCTTAAAATTCATAAGCTTAAGATGCAAGCGATAGAATAACCATAAATAATAAGTGAAAAAAGTGATGGAATTATTTTTTATTTCTTGTGTCTGAAAATACTAAAATATCTATTTTTTATGTTGTTTTTATGGTGTCTGGTTTTATTGAAAGATTTCCTTTGCTGAGTGCGATTAAGAGTTAGCAATTTGTTGATTGGATCCACGATTTCAATTCGAGCTATACATTTGAGCAATCTCAAACCGATTTGACAATCATTATGCTGGAAAATTTGGTTCCATTACCTTAATCAACTCTCTCAGTATAGCATCTTGAAGTTTTCACTTGCATGGGGACCTCTCATCAAAATAAGCCAACCTTTTCGAGAGCTTTAGTTTGCCTTGGTATTTACTTACTATCTCAATATAGCGCTTTCACTTTATTACTTGTGTGTGTGGTAGGCGTGTCCATGAACCGAATTCTTTAATTTTTAATCCCCAGAAGCTTGTTTAAAGGTGCAGTCTGTTTGCCAAATTTCACTGAAGTAGACTGCTTTGTTTTCCCGTTATCGTAATCGTGATTTCCACAGACAGACAAATACACAGACGGACATGTCTAAGTCGATTCAGGTGGTGACGCTGACCAATAATGTATGTGCCTTTCTATACCAGGCAATCCTCCTTCGATGCGATACAAATAGAATGGCAAAATGGATATAGCTATGTAGGACATAAAAAAACCGCCGATGCACAATGGAGCGCTATATTCCTAAAGGACGTGGACTAAGTGTATTAATTCTTTGTGTACATTAGATGTATACTTCATAAGTAATACGAATGGAACATGAAGTTCATAGATTTCATCTCCGTTAAGCAATGACTGGTCACACAAATCGACATCTGGCATTGAAGAGACTGCACAACACGGGCTAAAGCAAGTGTCAGCTGGCCTAAGACTGGTTGTTCGGCTGAGAAAATTGATAGTTATATAAGAGACATTATGAAACCAGAAAAATGAATTGGCTGCTGTTGACATTTTCAATACTATTAAATGCAGCCAGTACATCAACAAGCTAAGCCATAACGTGGACAATTTTCCTAAAAATTTCATCGTGAAATATGAGCACCTTCATACTTAACGGCCATGTCCTGAGATTTGGATCATCTGAATATCAGTAACAAGTCGTCTGTATGTCCACCAATAGTTGTTGTAAGGCGTGACGTCCCTGCCGAAAGCAATATTGTATTCTACACTTCCGAAGAAGCTAATTCGAATACAATCACTGCTTAGGAGAGCTTGATACCTAGATAAGATGAGCTTTAAATGGAACACATATGGTTCCTACAATATACTGCTACTGGTGATTTGTATTAGCCACAATATAAGGCAATCTAATATTTTAGACCTTTTTCCATGAGAATACATTTTTGAAATGATTGGACTTTGTGAATAAGCCACGTACTATCACAATCCTGAAAGACAACATTTGAAAAAGAAAATATTGTACTGGAAGTATTTAGAAAATTTGGGTATAATACTATGAAAATGGTCAGAGTTTGCATCAACGCTGAAGATTTGAGCAATGTCGTTGTCAATTCTTCGTGAAATGAAACAAAATTTCTTTTCGTGATAAGACCTTTTGTATGTATTGGTTCAACGTCACCACTTTGCTACTCGTATAATGCTTCAGCAAATCAGCAGTGACATCGATGCTTCAATTTTATGCAGAGCATTCGCAAGCCACTTCTGTATCTGCTTTAATCTTTAAATAATATTTAAGCTGGAAGATTCTCTTTTTTTTTATATGTGTTCCTAATCGGCACAAGGTTATTCTTCCACCTGTGACCAAATTTGTGTTGCTAAAATGTGACTACGTCGTCTTTATGCACACGTAATGCAACTAACAAACGACGCTTTTACTACAGGCAAATCGTTCTTATGCACCAAAAAGCGCCAGTAGATATGCATTTTACTTATTAATGCGACTTACTTACATATCTAAATAGTAGTTGTAAGGGAAGTGCCAGAGATGCCAACTTTATGTTTGCTGAGTTAAATATGTTTCAAACCCTAGAACGAAACTGTGATGCATTAGAGAAGTTGAAACACAATCTACGCTGAAAAGAATGATATATAATGATAATGCCAGCTCTCAATAAATTAAATGAGATGAAAGTAGCACTTAACGCAAATAAAAGGAAGACTAGCCACTTAACCCCAAGGAAAAACAGGATGATTTGAGCTTTTGACTAAGAGATTTAGGAAGCTTGTTGATCTGCATGTAATGAGCACACTTAATAAAGAAAAATTTTAACAATTAAGAAAATAACTACCGTAGAGATAGACCTACTATAACTGCGTTGCATGAGGTGAACGGCACAGCAGAAAAATTGCTTTGATGGAAGGATTCTGCCCTAGCCGACTTCCTAGTTATAGAAGAGGCGCTTAATAATAAGAAGAGTGAGACAAAGAAAGAAAATAAAAGAATCTTGCAACGATACTTCATCAACCATCATTGGACATTTTCATATCGAACACACAGCCTAAGGGCTTCAGGCTGATACTACTTTTATTCTACATGGAGTAGGTATTGCCTTGGTACTACATTTAGTAGACCTAAAGCATTCAAATTTTACGACTATATAGTAACAGTTTCAGTATTTGCTCTGTCTTATAAAATGCATATTCCCACCAAGAAGCAATGGAGCAGCAAGGTTGAAAACGATATTCTTGTATTAACTGATTGCTCAAAAATGCATTACTAGACTCGATGATACTTGCAATATTATATTGTTACGAAATTTCCTGTCTGTTTTTAGGATAATTTCGATCTCTTACACTTTTCTGAGTTCGATCACTGGATTGTGTAGCAATTAAAAACACATACTTTATTTAATTATAAAATGGTTTATTTAAATCAAAAGCGTTAGTTTTTAAAGGGTACAATTGTTTATTTCCTTTAATTATCGATATTCAAACTCTAATATTGAACTGGCACTGTATAGACAATTATTTCACTTTAGCGCTTTGAAATCCACTGTATTACTCTATTGCTTACGAACAACTTTGTCTCGACTGCTCAAATGACAACCTTTTATAGCAAATTCACTTCCTTCTTGAAAGTTCCACCACTATCCAGAATGTCATTTCCGGTACCTTCTAGATGGCGCTTATCGAGTTCAAGAATCATCTAGCATACCGCAGCGACATTCAGTTTATTCGTTACTTTCTAGATGGCGCTTATCGAGTTCAAGAATCATCTAGCATACCGCAGCGACATTCAGTTTATTTGCTACCTTCTAGATGGCGCTTATCGAGTTCAAGAATTGTCTGACATATTGCAGCGACATTCAGTTCATTATTTCTAGTACAGAAACCACATATGACTGCCAGAGGGTGTTCGAGAACTGGCATACTGCAAATTTCGCTACAATATTCATCTGACCTACCTAGCCAATGTGGCGTATTACATACGGCAATTTATGCTATTGAAAGGGCTGAAACAAATTTATCCATAAACTTTAGTGCTCTCTGAGGAATACAATATTCATGTTATTTCTGACTCGTAGGATCAGATTTGTATATGCGTCCCTGACTTCTTATTCAGTTGCTTAAGTAAACATCTGATGTAGATATGCAAATTCTTTCTAAAGGTTGGCATCTCTGCCATAAATAAAAGTATGGGAATGGTATACGTATGCAGCTGGCATCTTACATTTATGAGTGAATCGTTTATTAGTTACAAAAATGAGTGCGAGTTGCTCCCCAATGGCACACATTTGGAGCCCGCAGGGTCTGATCGGTTTAAAATGAGTTTGTGTTATTACCCCATAACACTACTACATATGAACGAACGAACGAGTGAACGAAGGAACAAATGAGTGCATTCGTCGTTTTATGCAGATTTGTGAGCTCAACGTGAAGTTACTGTGCCCGCTGGTAGCAACAGCTTGTAGCTGGTAGCTCATAGCTGCTAGCTAAAGCAAAGCTACATTAATTAATGGAACTTTTAGTTTATGGAAGCTGTGAATACATATGTGTGTGTGTGTGTACGTGAATGTGCTTGGGTGTTTATGTACATATTACCTATATGAATTTGTGTGCCTTTGTGTTTTCGTATGCTTAGCTGTACAAATACAACACTTAGAGTTATTTGTGTCTCGTGCTGTCGCTATGTTCAGGGTGTCATCATTTAACATAAAGACTTTAGACGAAACGCATACATATGTACATAGATATATGAATACCCTTATGTTGAAGCATTTCATTTGGATTTACGCGCATATTTTATTTATACTACAAAACACTGATGATCTTCACTCATTTTTTTGATATAGGTATAAATGATGGCTCTTCCAAACTGTTGTCATACATTAGCGAATTTTGAATATTTAATCGGACAAAGTGCAGATGTGTTGTGTGAATGCAATAGTGTTTCGGTGCGTAAGTAACAAGATTTAAAATTAATAAGTATCAACGAATTTTCGAAATACTCAGCGAGTATCGAAAAAAGAAGATAATTATCGAGAAGAAATGCTTCAAAAATTGAAAATTATCGAAGACTGTCCTACAGTTCCGGAAAGTATTGTTGAAATGTCAAAAGGAATCGAGTGGTCGATGAAAGCTCAAAAGTATCGAATTATCAATACTACCTAGCTAATGTATTCTGAATAGCATGTTTCGATTCTTGGTGACTCTTATCGACTTTCCGATAGTTTTTATCTCAAAAAATTCGAAAAGTTTCTATGAAATATCGAAATAATATATAATATACATATCTTGGAATATTTCGATAAGTTGATTGGGATCAAAAAAATGTAAGGAAATAATCACAAAGCTCAAGATGTATTTAATAGAAAAAATCGTCAACAAATTTCAAATCAATAAAAATATGTAGCAAAAAGCCAAAGTTTGGAAAACTCAAAAATTCGATAAGAGTAGCGTTGAATATTATAAATATTTGAAAACGCAGTATCGTCCAGAAGACGACACCATCAACTCTCATCGGAAGAAGTCTTGATGAAGATTCAAGGTTTTGCACACGGACTTTCCATAATTCTAAGCAACACGATATTGCTATTCCCAAGGATACTTAAGCGGGGAAGTTAAAAACAAGCAATTAAAGGCCTCTTAAAAAAAATTTTTTTTTCGCTCAGACGGTAAGAAGTGAATTATTTTTTTGGGAAAAACGTTGATGAACTTAAATTTTTTTTTTATAAAAAAAATCAAATTTCGTGTCAATCCCGGATAATCCTTCGCAACCCCGCCTTGCAAGCTATCCACATTCATTTGGAATGATCGATCTGATTGAGAAATATGAAGGAAGTAGTGTTGAGTTTGGCTGGTGTCTGGGCGACCAAAATATTTATGCCATTCAAGTGAAAAGTATGACATTAAACTTTCAAACAAAGATTTGTCTCATCCTTAACGTGATATGCTTGATTTCTGAGAAGAAATAGCATGGAAAATCCGTAGGCATCCATAATTATAGTCAGACTTTACTTAAAACCCATGAAAACACGTCAAGCAAAACTAAGCTGTATAGCAAAATACAATAATTTTTACTTTATTTGGGTGCCGACGCACTGTGTTGTCTATAGTAATGTATACGGAAATAATTTGACTTGCAACGGATCCGAAAGAATACCAATGAAACCAGATCCAACCTGCTTTCATGAATAATCTCTTCGAAGAAAAGAATATCTAGGCTGCATACAAGCTGGATTACAAAGTTCTTTGTGAAGCAAATTATAAAAAACACAATAAACTTTCTTCTTAGTTTACAGAGAAGAAAAATCCGCAGGATGGTCATTGTAATTATAATGTACTTAACATGTGGTCTATGTTTGGCTTTTACATAAGCAAAAAGTCATAATGGAAACATAACTAGTAAAGGTGTTATCTTCGGCCAGGCCGAAACTCACATACCCTACACTGCATTGAAAGTATTTTTTAAATAAATGTTAAAAAAATGTTGAAGAGGTTGAATAAGTGAAAATAATGTAAAAAGGTTCAAAAATGTTGAAAAGTGTTGGAAAAAACTGAAAATGTCAAAAGATTATGGGAATTGTTGAAAAAAATAGAATAGAAATGAAAAACACGAAATATGTCACGCCCACTCTCCAATTCCGCCCACTTTTGTTTCAATAAATGACATTCGTGATTGACATGCACAAACCAAATTTTAGCACAATAGCTTGTATAGTTTTCGATATGTGCCGTAATTATTCTTAAAACTTAGGGCGGTAACACACCCACTGGTACAATCCAGTCTGATTTTGATCCAAAAATAGCCTTCCCTAAAACAAACCTCTACACCAAATTTCAGTACGATTACTCATTTACTTCGATAGTTATGCCACTTAAGGTATTTTAATTGTATGGGAGGTGCCACGCCCACTGTTGCTATTTCAAAAGCTTTTGATTTATATACGCCTAATACCATGTAAACCACTTATATCAAATTTCAGATCAATTGCACCAATAGTTCACTTAAAATAGCACTTACAACTTTATGTTAATGAGGGAGGTGCCACGCCCACTGATGAAATCTTGTCGAGTTTCTTTGAATTTCAAAGCTTATAGTAACCGGCACCTCTAAACAAAATTTTATGAAGATTACTCTCATAGCACACTATCTATAGAATTAAACGTATTTTGCATATATGGGAGGTGCCACACCCACCAGCACCATTGCAAGAGACACCTTTTAGCGAGTATATCTGCCATTTTAAATTTCATAGCGATTGCTTTGTTAGTTCTCTTTTTATAACGTTTATAAATATTGCAGGCTGTGCCACGCCCTTCAACAAGAATATTGAAGAAACATGTATTGATGACTACTTTCAGTGGTATCATCCCTAAAATTTTAATGAAGATCGTATGTGACAATTTGGAGATATACGAAATCCAAATTTTCAATTGCTAAAAAGTGACACGCCCACTTTTACAATTCCGCCAACTTTATGCGCAATTCAAGATTTATAAAATCATATCTTGCACGGTTTACGAGCTATGGCGTTATAAAAGGGAAATTTAGGGCTGTGCCACGCCCCTTTAAGAGTATTTGCAAACTTAAAACCTAGCCTTATCTTAATTTTGATATCATATTCAACAAATCACCAAATTTCATCAAAATCGCAGCATCTTTTTTTCAAAATGGACTTGGGTATATTTACGTAGAGTATGGGCGGAAGGTATGAGCGTGAACCGATTTCGCCAATTTTTATATGCTAGCAGCTTGCAAGAAGGTTTGACCTGTGTGTCAAATATCATTCAAATAACTTGCTTAGTTTTCTCGTAAACCTGATTTCAACAGACAGACACACAGACAGACAGACAGACAGACGGACATAGCTATATCGACTTAGGTGGTGACGCTGATCAAGATTATATATACTTTTCCATACCTGCCACGCCCCCTTCTATGCGTTACAAACGGAATGACAAAGTGAATATACCCTCTGTGTAGGGTATAAAAATCGAAAGAATGTGCTTCCCTTCTTTCCTCTTCTCCACTGGCAGAAGGTACAATAGACAAATAATCTTAATGATGGGCTGGGTTTTCTTCTTCGCTAAGCCACGCCTACTTTCACAACTAAACCATTTCGATCAAAAATATATAACTAGTTAAAAGCCCTTTATCTACTGTATAAAAGTATTTGAATTTCGATAAACTTCTTAAAATATCGATCAATATGGACAAGTCATTAAATGTTGGAATGTGTCAAAAAATCTATGAATATAAATAGTAAAGTCTCCAAAAAAATCCAAAAGCTCGGCGATCGGCGTAGCTTCCAAATATTGATTTGAATAGAAATTTCGTTGGAAACTGAAATGTACCGAGTGGTTTTTTAAACATGCAAAAAAAAAACGAAAACCATCGAATAGTATCGATACATATCGAAAAAATGATGGGAGAGGATCAGCGTTGAAAAGTCAATACAAATAAAGAATTAACGAAAAATAAGCTATCGTTGCTGTTTTTAATTATCTGGAGTATTTTCTATTCAGCAAAAAAAGGAACATTTGAAATTGGCCATGCTTATATTTTTTTGTACTGAAATATTCGTTTCTCAAATGCTAAAATTCGAAAGTAACGTTATAAAATAAACACATAAACTTCAGTAATAACAACAAAAGCTCAGCTGATTCACTAAAAAAACACGTGTTTCTAAGAAACAACAATTTACCACAACTACGTAACCAACACAACAACAAATAGCCGCAAATTGAATTAAAGTAAATGCGCGCGACTATAAAGGCAGGGGAGTATAAGACAGCAAGGAGTCAGTCGCAACCTAGCCCACGAGGTGAACACATCAACTATTATGCTGTTGAAATTGATAATAGTAATCTCGAAAAGCTCAAGATTTGTGAATGTCATTTTCAAAGAATTTAGCTAGGGAACAATGATATTCAAAGTACGTAGGTATTTTGATGATTAGATTTTTAAGGACTGTTCTTTGTACATGAATCAATTTAACTAAGATAACTTTAAAGTTTTAATTAAAAAAAGTATTATTTTTTATAAACTTTTAGTCGGATCATGAACATTACCGTGCATATCTCTTTAGCCTCATAGCACATAAATCGTTAAGAGAGTTATCTCGGTCCTTACAATTAATAGAAGCCAACACTGTGCCTCTTGGGTGTAAGTTATTTAGTACGTTCATTATGATGTAACTGCATCTACACCCATTGAGGTGAACAGTAAAAATCTAGATGATAAATATGTAAGGTCATACTCGTCGTGCCATTTTTCTGAACACAATGTTTTCTCATGCATCCATTCTATTTATTCTTGGATATTTCTCCTCAGAAATCTCTGGCTTTGGTTTTGCGTATACCAACGATAAAGTTTTCAATTTATATTATGAATATTAAATGGTGTGGGAAATGTGCATGCAGCATTTAACGGAAAGAAACCACAAAATAATAATTAATTATTCACACTTCCATTACCGAATAGTTGAATGGTTGAACGGAGGTCAGCCGAAGAATTGTGCATTTAAAATGCACTACCATGATTCTGTAAGGTTATGCAAGAAAAGAAAAAAAAGGCGCAAAGAGTGGAAGGTCGAAAAGCAAATCACTTTGAAAAATTTGTATGTGGGTGGTGGCCAATATCCTTTTCGGTTGCTTTTGATATTTGTTAGTTATTTGTATTGAAGAACGAGCAGCAGCAGCAAGATGAAATCCTTCTTTAAATCGATTTGATTGCAAAAGAATTGTAAGCAATTGCTTACAATTCTTTTGGCATGCAAATTCACTCAATCAACTGGGCTGCATATTCGATAAATATTTTGATTTCGAATGCAATAAAATGCAAATTTTTCTCTCTTCTTTTCTTTGATTCTTCGAATCTGCTTCACTTTCTTTGCAGGCATTTTTAAACTTTTGCATGTTGGTTGGACGAGGTTGAAAGTAATGTAGCCACAGGGAAATTTGTAAAGGTAATGTAGAAATATTGATTTGTGTACGGTCTAACACTTTGAGTTATGCCATTGTTTGGGAATTTGAAATTCCAATAATGAAATAAGTAAGTTTTACAGAAATTCAAATAATAATCAAAAGATTTGGGTTGGGCAAAAGTTTCGATACATTCTAAATATCTTTTCAAACGAGTTATATGTATGTAAGGTTTTACCAAAAAACCTTAGCATTGTTCTAGCTATGTTGAGATATGTAATTGCTAAAGAAATGTTCAAAAGATTCTTACAACTGTGACAGAAGGAATGAAATATCCCACAGGCAGGTATGCACCTGCCGATGACCCGTACAATTTGCGGTGATATTTGCGATATTATTACGTCTTTTGGCTAGCAAATTGATGATTATGGAACTGTTATATTGGGCTTAGATTGCCTTAGATAACTTAAAACCTCTTCAAACACATCAACAATAGTTCGCCTTGGTTAAGAAATTCAAGAAAAGCCTTCTCTTAACTAGAGTTTCCTCAGTATGTACTCGCTTCAAATTGGTTTTATCAAAAGTGGAACTACGTCTTATTTTCATATAGAGTTGGAGGTTTTTTTTTGTTTGCTTTTTTTGACAGATCACGCGTGACTGGTGTCATGCCGTCATATAATTTCTATTCAGTATTGTTTGACATTTTATTATGGAAAGAGTGGCGCCAGAACAACGCTTGTAAATTTATTAAAGTCGCTAAAGTGTCAACTTTATATATACCAAATATTCATATGATTTCATGAAGTCAAGAAGGCCGCCTAGATCGTGGACTGGACTTTTTGCTTTGCTGTTATATGAAGTCAAAAGTTATCGTCGATAAGCCAGCTACAATTAACATTTAATTAAATTATCTCTAAAAATTAAATCTCAGAGATTATTCATTGGGATCTTAATAAAAATTCCGATTTTAATTCTATTTTTAGTGTTTTATTTGAAATTAAAATAATATTCTAATATATATGAAAAACTTCATTCCAATTATATAGAAGGTAGCAACCATTAAATTGAAAACATCAAAGTTTAAATCCTTGTGAGAATTTCCCATTCATTTCTTTCAATTACAATTAAGAATTTGTGAAAATATAATTCCCAAAATTCCAGCAAATTTAATTTTTATAAAATAAAAACAAACTTCTAGGTACTGTTCATTCCTCTATTTGATTTTTGGATAAAATCCAAATTGCTGCTGGACTCATTTAAATTTTAGGTGAATTATCTCTTACTCACAGCGTACATGTTAAAAATCAAGCAAGTAGCCGTATCTTAGCAATCTTTGCCAATTCCAACTAAAAGCTTTTCGCAGTTGTTCCCGAAAAAAAAAAAAAAAAAGTTTCTTGAGCGAATAATTATTTAGTGTATCTGCAAAGTTTGTTCAGTCTAATGAAAGTGCAAAAATTAATAAATAAAACTTTACGACGAAATTTTTGGGAGCACCAACAACACTAAGTGCAAGTATGTAGTTAGTTGTTCAATTTTAACTCTTGTAGTTAAGGAAATGTGGCAGTGTATTGCAAAACTCGTACATATGTAAGTTAAAATTGAGTGTGTGCTTCAAACTTTTTCTTTTATTTAATACTATTTTGGTTCTGGAATTCTAAATTAAATCAAATGATAAAAGTTTAGTTTCCTATTAGAAAACAATTTTGATTTGAATTTTAATCGCAATGGAATTTTAGATTATGTAGGTAAACAAGGAATAACAGCTGAAATAGCTTGACAATTTTCGCTCGAACACTTGATTGATTTGAGTAAACAAACAATGATTCCTTTGCCGATTCCATTACAGGAATCAAAATTTTGAATTGAAGAATTTTAACAAACATGTGGCTTAGAAAAATGTTTACATTTTTGCAATGAAACTAAATTTTTTCAATCCCAAACTTTGATTCCTGCAATGAAACCGAAGTGAAAAACTCATCCTTTTTTCCGTCAAATTGAAAAAGTCGTTTCAAAATATCAATTTTCTTGTGCTCATTACTATTCAGCTCTATTTCTCATAATCTATGTCTAACTTTAAAACTCAATAATAAATAAATTTTTTAATTGCATAAACTCCATTTTCATTATTATGGACTTTTCATATTTTTTTAATGCAATAAAATTTCCCCTGCTTATGTGAATGATACCAACAAATATACGTACATATGTCTACTAAGTATATACAATGTATTAAGCTGTACAATGTCCTGAAGGACAAAGTTTCACTCTACAAAATATACCAAAAAAGTTTCAACAAGCGGATTATCCTAATTCTTTTAAATACTCACACGGAAGCACACATACATCTAATCACACACATGCTGGTGTATGTGTATAATCAGCCAAATCCTGGCTTCAAAGCCACTTGATAAAAGTATACGCCGTATGGATACGTATGCGAGCTCAAGTAGATGACACTCCAGCACACATAAAACAGGACTACAACAATTCGAAGCCAATGCCATGATTGGCAGGAGTTGTATTTGGTGTATACATCATGTGTGTGTGTGTGTGTGTGTGGAAAAACTTTTTCAACAGAAATAAAAGAAATTAAAGCAGCAGCAAAAGTAGAAACCAAAGAAAGTAGAAAATTTCAAAGTAACGTCAAAAACCATAATATGAAGAAAGTTCTTTCGAAATCAACCAGGTTTAATTTTTAAGAAAAAAAAATTACAAAAAAGAAACGTTCAATTGCGAAAAACTTTGGCTTTTGCACTCAAAGGATTCTTGACAGCTGTCGTTTGTTTTTTTTTTTTTGTCTTTTTTTCAGACTATAGAGAGTGGAGTAAAAGAGAGAGATTTACTGCAATTAATTTTTAATTGCATTAATTTGTAGGCTTAAGTTTTCAATTAACACTTAATATGTTATTAGTTGAATTTTAGCTAGATCGGGTCCGGCTTTGCTTTATACTTCATACTGGCAATCAGTATGAAAGTAATAACTTCTGAGGCTAGTTGAGAAGTTCGAATAGGCTTATACCTCCCAGGTTAAAGAAGAGCGATGTCCGCGTGTGACATTTTCCGTAATGTTCAAATAAATGACTGAAATATCTTTTCATGGAAGTATTATTTATTATTAAAATCTTTTTAGTGGCTCCTTTTTTCTCAAAAATTTGTTTGAAACCTAAATTTTTATTACATGTTTATATATATTTTTTTAATCATTTCCAAATCTATTGGAAAACTAGCAAGGGATAAAATCGAAATGTAATTTTAAAGAAAAAAAATCATATTATAGCAAAGTTTTTTTCTTTAAAAGGTGACAGTGATAGGATTTTAAATTTTAGCAACGTTTAATCTGGAAGTTGTATCAGAAATTTTTAATAAAACAGCTTTGGTGTCTTCCATTTGAATACCGTGCTGCTTTTGCTTTGTTACCATTTATGTCGACCATTTTTTCTGATCAAAGAAAATACGAAAGGAACGATAATCAGTTTTCATAAGTTGAAAGTATATACAGTAGAAATCTCGCTTATCCGGATATGGCCTTATCCAGATCCTACTGTAATCCGGACCGGGAGAATAAAGTAAAAAATTTCCATTAAGTTCCTTGTAGTTCGGACTGATCTTAGTTTTGCTAATCCGGATCGTATGTTATATCGGGCAATAATCAACAATACAGTGAAATGAAACACGTATAGTTATGCTAATTCACACGCTTTATTTTATATTTGTTTTTACACTGTATTCCGCCTAGTTCTATGTACGCTTTGTTTGATATTTCCCACAATATTACACTTTTTTGACTTGCATGAGTACGTAGCGTGGAGAATTCCCGAATTTGTATAATTCGCTCGTACACCGTATTTCACCTGTTTCTGCGTGCGCTTTATTTCATTCTTGTAAAACGGGGAATCACAAAATATGCACGAAATGCAACAAAAGGAAGGTTTTTAGTCAGTTATTCAACAAAATGACATCAAAAAAGGTCACATAAGAAGTTAACACTCTTGGAAAAAGAAAATATTTTAGCTAAACCAAATAATGGTATTAGTGGAACAGTGCTTGCATAAATTTTAATAAGCCTTTGGTAATCCGGTCTCCGCATATTCCGGATTGGGCCCGGTTTTAAGTGATCCGGATTAGCGAGACTCTACTGTATTTACATTCTGTCTAAAAAGTATCGAGAAGTAGTCAAAGAAATACAAAATATTTATTATACATACAAATTTATTGTATCGCTTTTAAAGTAGGCCCCTTTCGAAATAATACCTTCGTTTCAACGAACACAATCATCATTATTTTTTAAACTGATTTTCGGAAATCGACTGCAGCTCTCGCCGTGAATTCTGGATTTCTTCGGCTTAGCATCAGTTGGAAGGCGCCATTACGAAGATTGTTGACTGGTTTACATGTCAAACTCGAAAGCCCATCTCTCATCTTCAGTTACAATGCGTTTTATGAATATGGGGTCGGAATTACTTCGTTCCAGCATGTCTTCAGCAACCTTTACGTGATAGAGTTTTTAAACAAAATTCAGGTCTAATAGTGCGCCAACGCATTTCATGCTCAAACAATCGCTTCAAATGATATGAATTGATTCGTGAGACACAGAAAGCACAGCGGTTATCTCTTTCAAACTTAAATGACGATTTTCAGTCATCATTTCCTTCAGCTTAGCGATGTTAACTTCAGTAGAAGACGTCGATTACCGGCCAGAGCGTGGCAAGTCTCATATGCACGTGTTTTTGATAAAGTCAATTCACCGTAAGTCTTTTGTCACATTTTCAGCGGTTCGGCACACGAAATTCCATTTGCAATGCAAAATTTGAGGCAAATTCTGTGCTCGATATATTTAGCCATTGTAAAGAAAATCCAAATGACTTTTTTCATTTTCATTTTTATGAAAATTTAGAGTACACAAAAGCAACACGAAATATTGTAGTAGACCCCATATTAAATCAAAAAACTTCGTGCCTTAAACTCATGTTCATGTGCTCAAAACACAACGCACAGCAGTTGCAGCATTGTCCATGCAAAAGTAGCTAAAACTTAATTAAAAGCTCTAATGAGCATGGGAACCGTCATAACAATAAGACGCCTTCTTCCTGCCGGTTTTGCTAACGAGGAGCAAAACTAAAAACAAAAAGAAACACAAACAACAAATCCAAGCAAAACAAGGAGTGCAGACAAAAACTCCTTACGTGCGCTTTTGTGCACAAAATTCATTGATAGAAAAGTTACGATTAAATATTTAAACTGAGTTTGTTGTTTGCGAATTAATTAAAGAAAATAAAATAAAAATTAAAATACAAGTGGAAAATATTGTAGTGAAAAAGTGCTAGGTGCACTTGTATACCAAATAAACAAAAATCAGTTGCAACATCAACAATAGTTGCATTGTTGCTGTGCGGAAATTCATCTAAGAATCCCTTTGAGTTTCGCTGGTGCAATGCAACATTTGCCGCTAGCGATGCAGTATCGATCGTGAGAAATTTTGATGATATTAAGAGTATCGGCATATAGTACCTACATTTGTTAAAAATTATGTTTTAACATAGGTTATATGGCCTTTTTCTGGTTCAAGATCATTTTCCAATATAAGTGACCAGTGTGTGCATTGTCCCACAGTCCTTAATGAATAGAAAAGCCAATTGACGAAGAATATGGTCAACTCAACATACTAGAAGAAGAGATAAAAAACAATCCACCGCAGAAAATGAAGAGTACCTTCAAAAAATTGGATAATGAAAGCACTTGCATTCGAAAACTGGGAGCTTTCATAACAAATGCAAGTAAATTAACAACTGGCAGTATGCTTGACTTGTAAATTCTTCAAGATGCAGGTGCAACATATGATGCAACTGTTTAGCTGTCAAGAACCAGCAACGACGCATGCAGCCAACGATAAGGTTACTTGATTTGGTTTAGAAAGAGAACAGGGCCATGGAATATCATCGCATTTTTCCAAAGTACAGGGTAATGTTTTGTATGATGCTTGTGCCAAATCATCATCATCACGAAGGAAGAACAAAACCAAGATTCCTTGCAGCATCAGTTCTATTTTTTTCATTTCCCTTATTTGTGTTGCTAGAATTATCGGAGCATATCCATGTCAAATGAAATATTCAGATATGTCGCTTCTATCACCTCAGATGGATTAGTAACCAAATGCTTTCTTTAAGACAAATCCTATGCCTATTTAGCCCTATGGCTAAACAGGCGAAAATTGATAAAAACGATGTCAAGGCCAAGAACATGCTTGCAAGCAACAGAACAGCAAATTTTCAATATCTGAGACAAAATATACCAATCCATAAGCAGCTTAGGTCATTACCTGAATAATAAATTGACAGTATGTAACTGGCTTTGTGCTCATTAACGTTAGATAAGCACTTACGATGGAGTAGTCGACAATTGCAGAGATATCATCTTGCTGAAGATGCAAAGGTTAGTAAACTTAGACAGCCATTGAAATTTCGGTTCTGTGCTCGAAGCTACTTTCCCGAAGAACCAAAATGATAATATTAATCTCTCTACGACATAAATTTTATCAGATTGTCCGTAAAACAGAGTTGTAAAAAAAAAAACTTTTTGATAGGAAAATTTTGAGATTTAAGATTTTAAATTTGATCTATTTGAAAAGAAAAGGCTTAGGGAGAAGGATATTCAACCAAAAAATTTATGACCCATATGATGATTTGGATATAAATAGATCATTCGAAAGATATAAGTCCGTAGATTGCATTGGGTCAGATACATCAACCGATTGATAGATAGCACTCCAGTTAAAAGAATCTGCTTTTGTTTCAGGGAAATTACGCGAGCAACAAAATCGACACGAACTGGGCCGTGATCGAAGTTAATATAAGGTTTTTTTCTTCAGAAATTAGTTAGGACGCACCCGCCACTTCTGTCGGTGTAGATAACAACACAGAATTTCGTTGATATTTCGACCTCCTCTATTAATTTAGGTTAAGCAGTCAGCTTGCCGATCAAACAGCAAGATAGCTAGGAAGCCTTAGAAGCTCATTTTGATACCCAAATATGTGTTGAGTCATCGAATTCCACTAAAGGTGGATTTTCTACTTTGCCTCAATATTTAATTGTTGCCTCGCCCAGGAAGCGATGCTGTTTTCGGAGTAATGAAGCTAATGATACATATAGTTCATACTCTCCAACAATTTGTCACGACATCTTTCTTCTTAAATTCCCTTATGTGTAACATCACGTGACAGTCACTTTCGTTGCCAATTTTTCAGGAATAAAATTTCCTCGCAAACACAGTATCGATTATCACACGCTGTATTATATAATAACGATTCCACAACACTCCTACCGACCATTGCCAATGAGTGCCAAATAATCCACTTTCAACAGTTTTGTGAGTCCTATAAACAGGATTCCGTCCGATGCGAACTTACGTAAAATTGCAATTAAGCTTTGGCTGATGTCAATGAAAGCTCATCGCTCGTTCGTTCGTTCGCATGGTGGGTGCGTTGTGTCGGTGTCATATGCAGTAACTGCAAGGACGAAGTGCTTCATGGCTACCGCAACGTGGCCTCATCCATTTCGGCGCGATATTTTATGTTCGTTGGTCGGTTGGTTTGACGGTCTTTTGGTCTTTGCGTTCGTTAGTTAGCAAAGGCGAAAAGTGTTTTTCTCAGTCAAGTCCATTAAAAATTTTTCCCAACGAGTGAACCGTGCAGTGCACAACAAACAGCCGCGATCTGTTAATTCGTTGGCAGCGGTTGTTATCGTTTCTGTTGTTGCTGTTGATGTTGCTGTTGTTGTTGTTATATCAGGTCCTGATACTGCAGCTGTTATTCTTGATTCCTTGTCGGTATTGCTGTAGTCGTTGTTGTTGTAGTTGTTGTTGTTGTTATATCGTTTGTATATAAATCGCATGAATTTAATGGAAGCAAACACGACATATTTTTCATTTAATCGGTAATCCTGGCTGATGTTTCACTCCATGTTGGCGGAGGCGGTTTGCATTTGCGATGAGATGCAACGCAACTTGAAGCAACTCTGATACCTTCTCCCCCTACTTCTGTTTATCTATGTGGAGTAGGGATTCGTTCGTTGAATTGGCTGCATTTATGCGTTGCAATAGCATAATATCAGGATATCTTTTTCCTTTTACCAGAATTGGTATTGTTCGCTGATTGCCAACGTGCGCAGAGATTGATTAACTTAATTATTCTGTAAACAATGTAAATGATGAAATAAATTAACTTACGCACGGTGAAGAAACTTAATTAAAACTTTTGTTTTTAATTGATTAACCTTTTGATATATGTTTAAGAAATTCTTGCTTTAATTAATGCCTATACTTTTTAATAGCATTCTAAAGTGAGGGTTGAATCTAACTCTTTAAGAGTCCACGACATAAAGAGACTTCATTTTGGAACAAATAAGTTCACACTTATCCTTTATTTATTCGCTAAAAGCTCTGTACAAAAATCTAAGTTTGATTACAGTGTTGCAATCAAAAACGTACTTTTTAGTGCTTCCAAAACAACTGCTTTATGTATTGTTCACAATAATTCGCAAGTCTTAAGGAAATTGTTCACATTAATGCTTACTTCAGACGTATGAGCCGGCATTTTGTACCTGATTGAAGTCTTCTAGAAACATATGAAGGGATTTGAAGATCCCAATCTTATCAAAAAATTGCATTATCTATATATTGAACATCGAAACTTATGGTACACTTTCTTAGTATCTACTATATAAAATTCAGTGTGTGTCTGTCTGTCTGTCTGTTTCCTATGAACGCGAAAACTATCGGGCCGATTTTGATGTTAATATCGATCAGGAGGGTGTCATAGGCTAAAAAACTTTTATTTAGGGTGGCCCTCATACAAAAATATTTTTAAAATATCATTTTCACGAAGACCGGTTAATCGATTCACACCGAATTTACACCACTTAGCTTTTATATATTAAAGGGAATAGTTTTATTTAGGGTGGCCTTCATACAAGAAATGTTTACAATAGCATTTTCACAAAAACCACACAATCGATTCTCTTGGAACTTACACCATTGTCTTTTATGTTCAGTGGCATAGTTTAGGCTATAAAAGGGTAAATATTTAGGGTGGCCCTCACACAAAAATATTTTTAAAGTATCATTTTCACAAAGACCGGTTAATCGATTCACACTGAATTTACACCACGTAGCCTTTCTATTAAAGGGCATAGCTAAAGCAAAAGTTTTGTTTTGGGGTGGCCTTCATACAAAAAGTTTTTAAAATAGAATTTTCACAAAAACCACATAATCGATTCTCTTGGAATTTACACCAATGTATTTTATGTTCAGTGGCATAGCTTGGGCTATAAAAGGGTAAATTTTTAGGGTGGCCCTCATACAAAAATATTTTTAAAGTATCATTTTCACGAAGACCGGTTATTCGATTCGCACCAAATCTTCACCACGTAGCTTTTATGTTATGAGGCATAGCTAAACACAACAATCGCTTGATTTTTTTTTTTTTTGGAAAAGCTGTAAAGTGAGGTAGTGTAGAATGTTATTTGTTTTCTAGTGGTAGGTAGTGCCACGCCTCTGCCAGGAAATTATGCTTCCACGGCTAAACTAATGCAAGGATTTTGATTAAATTTGGTACGAAGTTAGATTGAGCTCTAAGGAAACGCACTGAAGTATATGTAATCTTTAAGCGGGCGTGACACTGCCCCTAATGAGAAAAACGCTAAAAACACTGAGCTGCTACATCGATTTTGATGAAGTTTGGTACAGAGATGTATTGAACACTGAGGAAAGGTATTTGTTTTGAAGTAGACGGTGGCTCTAAAATGTTTGCACAGCTAAACTGATGGACCAATTTTGATGAAATTTGATATGAAGATAGATTGAACCCTTAGGAAAGGATAGTATTAAGAGTTGGGATAGGGCGACATGAAAGGTACTATAATTTTATATTTTGGAAACAATGCTATTTAATCATGTAAGATAAGCAACAGTCATAGCTCAATTTTCATCATAAGCTTTCACTTTAGAAGGCCGATTTCAACAGTATGTATCCGAAAATTATATTTCGAAAGACCAAAGTAGATTTGACTGGTACAGGCTCTAGACTTTTTGGAGAGTAAAGTTTCGTATCGTTTATTTGGTTCTATATTCGACGATGGAGGATGGTTCTACGAATTGCATTTCATTTGAATTGAAATACTTTTTCTGTGCTCGTTTTAATATGACTGTTTGACTAATAAATTTCATAGAGTCACAGCACAAAGCCGATTACTTTGATGATAGCAGAGTGTTAACATTGAAAGTTGGTTCATATTTCGAATTCTAAAAAATACAATAAAAGGAAAAAACATAAAAAAAAATCCAAGAACTCATATAAATCGCGCCAACACCAAAAATAGTGCAAACGAATTAATCCAAAAATATTTTAGTTCACAGCCATCACACTACACTGCAAAATTTGTTTGAAAAATATCGAAATCATTGATAGAGGTAATATTTTAGTTATTTGAACCGTTTCCAAATATCTGTCAGATCATCTATAAAAGACAAATAAACTCTGCTGCAAAAGAGTTCATCTATTAAAGGCACTCAATGAATGCGCTGTTGATTGCCAAAGCAATTGTCTATACGAATTACTTCATCTCTAATCGTTGTTGACTTTTATCTACTCTATGATGGCAGCAAATATTCCATGTTTTCCGGTTTGCTCGATGAATCGGTGTCTTCCTAATAGCCACAATCGTCTATCCCTCGCAGACGACAGGGAGACTGTTACTGGGAATAGAGGCACAACGATTCGATTTCTGCCATGAGGAGACATTTTTCGCAATGCGGTTTACCATAAACTATACAAAATGGTACGTCCCATTTATGTACGATTGCATTTTGTGTTCAAATGTTCCGGCGTAGTTTTATCTATTTTTTTATAACGTTTGCACTAGTTTTGATATTTTTCTTTTATCATTTTTGTTGTTAGTTTTTTTTTTTCAAATACTTGAGTTGTCATCACATATTTGCTGTGTCGCCAAAAACATAAATGAAAAGAAGTATTGCTACATACATCTAAAGTAATTCAGGAAGCTATGACTCTTGGGAAAAATTCGTCCTATTAAAGTTATTTGAAATTTATATTTTTCAGCTGAGTTTTTATTTGAGTTTTGATTTTTTATGAAATAAGTCGGATTGATTTGGGTGGGAAATTTTGATTTGGCTGACTAAAATTATTTTGTTAAAACATTAATTCATATTGATATTGACTCCAAACATTTAGATAACTTTCGCGCAACCAGGACTTTTAAATGCGCCTCTAAATGAACTGTTGTTGCTAAGCGATTGCTGTTGTACAAAATATTAAACACAGCCTTTCAGTCAATAATATTGGAAATGAAGCTATTTGGAAGGTATGAGCCAAAAAAAGAATTTCAGGCTTAGGTTATTCAAAAGGAACAATTAGATTTATTTTTTTAGTTAGAAGGAATCTTTGCTCACTTCAGGCTCTTTACTATTTCTAATATCTAATCTAAGACAAAAGTTTAGCAAGGTCAAGTGAAAAACTAGCGTACATCGTACTTGACATTCTTGCATCACTTTTTTTCAGTTAGATCTTATACCAACTATCGTTTTAATAACGATTTAAGGATAGCAATTTGTGTCCAATTCATTCCGATTCTCACCGTATTTTTGAAACCGAAATCGGATCTTGTTGGTATCTAATGATCAATGTGGCTTGGACTACCAAATGACTATTACTGGGTAACACTTGTAATTTGTGTAAAAAAGTACTGAACAAAAGAACTGGTTACACATTTAACTCAAAACTGATATGCTTTGACAGGTACTAAAAGTGCTAGACATTTCAAAGATGAGCAAAAGTGCTTTCTGTTTTGTAAATTCTAGCATATATGTCTTTATTGATCGCGCTATTGTGTGCTGGAATAGCCAAATAAGTGAAGTTATCCACTTCCTTAATGTCGTACTCACTTATCATGAAACTACTGCTTCAACTGGTTAAATGAATGGAGATGATTTTTACTTCATCAATGCTGATTTTGAGAATTAAAAAGATCAAAAAGCCTTATCTGCATGACCAAGATCTTCCAAATTTTTTCTATAGGTCTAATGATTGCCACGTTTGTTATGGTCTGGAACTCTGCTAAGGATATCTTATAGTACTATCAAATTAATTATATCACACCTACGCTAAATGCTAAGTGGAGCAGAAATGCTACTGCCACTAAGAAGTTAGTGTTAATGGAATTCAAACTCAACATACGTTTATTTAGTTGTGCAAATTTCGACTCTTACCAAAATCTGGTTAGAACTCATTTTTGAGCTTTCCAGTGTATTGAAATAAGCTGCGTCGCACGCAGAAAAAGAATTTCAACTTTAGAAAATCAAGTGCTCCGGAGTTAACTGTAGACTACCAAGGTAGCTTGGCTCAATGAGTTGCGTGCATGCCTGTGGTTTCCCGTTAATTTCTTATGAGAGCAATGCTATACCGTCGATATAGCTACTGCTGCAGTAGAGTAATAACCACCAAATAAAATCAATTGTATGACAAAGGCACCCTAGGCACGAATCAACAAAAATTGCAACGAAAAACAAGATCCATTTGTGAAGAGTACATAACCAGGAAAACGGATTAAAAGAAAATCATACGCATGAAAACAAAAATACTGCGAGGTTAGTCCGAGATCGAGGCTACTGAAAAGATTCTCGAATGTAAAAATTACCGAATTTTTCTGCACGAAAGCTAAAGAAAGTAATTGCAAGCTCATAATGAAAGCACATAAAATTTGATCGGGCACCTACAGAAAAAGGCTTGCTACATTTAACACTAGGAGGTTCAACCAGGTCCATGTAGACGTTTTGCATATAAATAAATGTGTGTATAACTTTCTTATTTGGTGTGTTAGAGACGAATCTGTTCATGACTTCCTGAGAACCTAATTTTCCTAGCATTTAACACATTTACACGCACTTTTAGGACACCTGCCTATACAAATCCCATATAGGTCTGCAAAGACCTAGTTGTACCAGTTTAAGTGCCAAAAAATCCCTGAACCTGCTAGGGTTAAACAAGATTTTCAACAGATACGTAGCAAGCACCACGAACTGCAGTCAAAAGTACATAAATTGTACTCCCTCCACCTCAGTCCATATTTTTCCAAACTAATAAATCTTTCGACAACTGTCATGTGTCATAAGTAATCTGAAATTTAATTTTCACAGTCCTTCATTAAAGTGCTTTGTACTACGAAAACTTTTAGTCCAAATTGATTAGTTTTGGTTGGATTACAGGGAGGAATCGAACTTTGAACTAAAAAAAAACTCCTAAACGGCAAACTATGTGGCGTTGCTCAACGGCCATGCAGCTGATTTCAACAAGTACTTACCCAAGCTCTTACCAGAAGCTAGTTGCTTCTTTTGATGCTTCTCGAAATCATTTTCATTCCCGGCGTCATTTTTGTTTAAAAATCGAATGAAAAATAATTTTGTTTTGATTTTTTTTTTTAAATAATCATTAAAATTTACTGTTTATAAAAAAAAAAAGTTTGGAACTTTATACATGAGATTGAACTATGCTCTAGATAAATACAAAAAATGTATAATTGCTTAATATTGAACTATCTAACTACTTTAATTATGCTATTTAAGAATAGCAATAAAAAAATTAATTATTTGTAAACCAAAGAGTTTGAACAAAGTTTACGGTCCTTTAGGTGGTGGCTCTGTAAATTCCGGATTTTGTGAATCACATCTGTTATCATCTGCGGCACTTGGTACAACATTTTTACTTAGCTCGATAAGTTTGTCCAAAGGACATTGGAATTCGCAACCAGGAATTGTGAGTTTTTGTGCAGGAGCCTTGGGATTATTACGGAAATATATCTAAAATAACGACAAAATATACAATAATGCGTGATTTTGGATTGTCGTAAGCAAATCGCTTACCTCAACATAATATTCTCCAGTTTCCTTATTCTTATGCAACTCAAAAATGGCCATTACCGAATAGCGTGGTAATTGACGTTCCCAAATTTTCAAAGCCGATAAGATATTAACCACAGTTGTATCGTGTCCTGTGTAAATAAATAATTTTTTATCTTTTGATTTATCATCTCGTTTCTCCTGCATTTCGGTTAACATCTTGGCCAAAAATGGCCCAGCTTTGATCTTCTGCATTTCTGGTGTATAGATATTGTAAATATAGCTTTGTTCGGTCAAAAATTGCAATTTATCGGGGAAATATGCCTTAGTCCAGTCTGGTAGTTTCAAGCCAAAGTCTTGCTAAAATGAGAATTTAGTGTAGAAAATTAGCAAAATTTTGATGGAAATCAAAGTGAAACATTAATTTAATAAATTTAACTGATAAAAATTTCGTTTCTCACCTCGGCCAATAGTGTCAAATACAGTGACTGCACATCTTCTGGTTCTGTAAATTTCATTCCTGTTAACTTGGCTAATTCTTTAAACATTTCCAAATATGGCTCAATTTCAGCCTTTACCTCTGGCAGCTCCATAACCTCCTGCAACGCTTCGAAATAACGTGGACATGCTGTACGCACTAACAGCAACTGTTGATTGAAATAAAATTCAATAAATTAATTTTGAGTCGCGTACATTTTTGGTGCTGTATTCAGCACCATTAAGCAAAGAAAAAAAATGAGACTCACCGTGTCCTCATTTAGCGCTTGTGAGAAAATTGGTATTGGTTGCCAATTGTACTTTGGATTCCATTCCATTGGTGTATTTTTAGGTGGGAAGAAACTTGCCAGCACTGTTGCTAATGTCATATGGGTACGTGCAACACCGGTAGCTTGTGCATGAATACTCTGTGTGAAATAAATCAAAAAAAAAAAAAAAATTTAAAATATTTGTTGGCATTTAAAGCTGGAATGTGGAACTTCATCAAGTTGGCAACACTGTTACTCCCATAAGGACAGTATCCAATGAATTACTCATATATTTTGACTGTTTTTAGTGTACTTTTATACACTTCTTCATTCCTTTTGTAACGCATAGAAGGGGGCGTGGTAGGTATATTAAATGTATATATTCTTAATCAGCGTCACGACCTGTTGTCTATCTGTCTGTCTGTCAATATTAGTGAATGCAACTCGATGCACTGAGTGCAACTTTAAACAAGGTTCTCGGTGTTATGGGCGAAATTGATACACAGACACGCCTCCCATATATATGAATAAATCATTTAATGTGTGAATTGCTTTCAGAAGCACTTAACATGGCATTTCCGCCGAGTATATTTTTTGGATAATTTTTCCTAATTATATTTTTGGCCAATATGCAATTTATACCAACAGATGTATTCGTTTCTGAATCAACTTAAATTTATTCTTCGGAATAATATCTTTGTTTACGCCAACGAATTGAAAAATTCCAACTTTACCATTTAATTTTATTCCAAGAGGTCTTTTCTTGATCTGGGATTATTCTAAGGTGAGATATTTTTCATAGCGTTTAAAAAAAGGTTAAGAAACGCCAACAAATCCATAGTTACTCAGAATCAATTTCTATAGACTTAAGGACCTTAAAAATTGATTTCAAGATCAAAACCAAGGTCACTTTTATTTAATCAATTACAGAGCTTATGACTTTTGTCTAAATAATTTATCGCTATTTTATTTTGTTCTCGAGATATTGGCCTGGGCAAATTAAAATTGGGCAAACATGCGTTCAATGAATGACCTCTAAAAAAAAACGAATTAGTCGATGCTATAAATTTGTATTTACATATCGTGATAAATCCTTTTTATTTTTATGATATTCTAATAGAAATCCAAAATATGAGTTAAAGTTCTGCTAAAACTCAGGTATGATATCTTTTATATTACTACTAGATATCTTTCTATATCTATCAAATTCATTAAAAAACACCACGGATTCTTCCCTAATTGCAAGTGAGCACATTGTTACCGACGTTGCAAATGGGTGTGTGATTGATAAACGCAGTGCAATTATCATTTATCATTACATATGGCAACTCTATAAATATATAGTATGTTTTATGTACGTACCTCTGGTCGGTAGTAGGGACCAACGAAATTTCCGTAACGCTTCCGCAGCCATGTACCAATATTGAACAATTCACGCTTGCCATTCTAGACGCGCAGAGCATCAGTGTTTTTGTGATTTACGACGTCAAGTGTGACAGCAAGTGCAGTAAATAATGAAATTAATTTATTTTATTTTAATTTTATTTAATATTAATAATATTTCAGATATTTTTACAAGCTTCAAAATCTGTTGAAGTTTTATTTTAATTTTAAAACTTACATTTGTAACATGTCCCCAACCAAAGGGATAAAATGTTTGATTTACATGTGGATCCGTGGGATAAGTGTCTGCTGGCGTTCGTGGTCCATGTCGGAATACCTGTAAAGAAATTAAAAAGATATCAGCATTTGATGATTTGGAAAATTGTTCGAGAAAATACAAGATAAAAAGTTATTATTTTCACGTATGATAAAAGGAGAAAACAGTATATTACGCTCAAATAAATATATATTTGGTTAACAGTTGCTAAAAATATTTATTCAAAGTAAAAAGTAATATAACGCTTTTATGAATTCAAAGAAACGCTCCTCTATATAACATCAAACATTATATATATTTGAGTGTATTGAAAGGATTTAGTTGAAACAAATAAATATTTGATAAGCTTTGACTTGATAACATTAACTTTATATTTGAACAGTTTCTTTTTTAATCGCATCTCTCAACCCAAAGTTTTATCAATTTTTTGTTGATATATTTAAGGCGTCTCTTCCTATCTAACTAAGCTACTAATTGAATACTTAGACTGTCCTGAATTCAGCGTATTCTCCCAATTACAAAGCAATGTTTTCTTTAAAATTGTTATGCCATTAATGAAACATATTTATCATATAGAGCTAAATAATGCAATTTGGATTTTTCTCTTTACTACGAATACATGTTTCAATCCTCATGTTTAATCAGCTTGTTTTTGTATACGGACACATATGCTATTTGTTTCACGTGTTTGTATTTTTTTCAAACTTTAAATATTATTAGTAATGTCAATAGAGAAATAAAAGCTACCGACAAAGTTAAATAACTTAGCATGGCATATAATTACGGTGATCATATTTTAGAAAGCAAAATATTGGTATAAAATTGTTTTTTTTTTATTAACTTTTTAAATTGAACAAAGACCAATTTAAAAAATATACTCAGTAGTAGAATAGACCAAACAAATGGATTGCTTTTTTGGTAGCTATGCTCCTTGGTCTACAGGAAGAGGATGTTATATGCGAAACTCTGTTGCCACGTGAGAGTATGCTGCTACCCCAAACTCATGTTTAGCTTGAAATGAAGTGAAGAACTTAATAACGACTATCGCTGGCAATGACGAAGACCTGTAGTACTATAATGCTTAACAGACATTTTTAATCATAAGATCACCGTTAACGAATCAAAGCAGCGATGGGCAAATAACGAAAAACGAGCCAATTGTGGCTCTATACAACAAACAAGTCGTTTTTCTAAAGAAACGTAACCAAAACAACAAACTCATTCACACATCACAGCTACGCACATTTTTATTAGTGTTCTTGCTTGATTCTTGAAAATGACTTTTGGTTTAATGTAGAATTTTTTTTTTTTTTTCCAATGAAGATCGAATTTACGATGGGGTTTTTATATTTTGTTGTAACTATTGTTTTTGTTGAAGGTGGCTCTTGTTTCAAAAATGTTGCCCATCTATGAATTAAAGTTTCTCATGTATTTTTTATTATTTCGTATTTACCAATTGATCGATGATCATAATGTACTCGTATATTCGTTAACTAATGAAGGACAAGAGATTTGATGGAATTTTAGGGAGAGATTATCGAATGCTTCTTAGAAAAGAGTTGTATAGAAAATTGCAAAAATATCAAAAGATGAATCGATAGAGCAAACAGTTTTCAAAAAGCGTTGCTGCTTCAAATCAAGTATCAAATATGTTCGTGTATGTAATAACTGTCGAATAAAATACATGTTTATCATCAGATATATGTATAAAGGAAAAATCTATCACCAAATTCTGTACTGTCCAAAATTCGCTGGTTGTCACAAAATCTACCCGAAGATGTTGAGAACGGTGAACAAAATGAAGAGCAGCACAGAAAATGCTTAGTGGGGTTAGTTGCAAAATTATGATGATTCAGATGATTTAATGAATGCCGGTGATTTTTTGACAAAAAGACATAAATCATTAAATGTTTTTTTTTTATTTAAATAGCTATATATATCTGAACTTGAAAATCATTCTGATGTCGTTATAAAAATGTTGGATATTTTTTATGCAAAAAAAAAAACGTTTAAAAACGAAAATTTTGAAACAAAAATGAGCAGATTTCTTAAGAGCATAGGTTCATGAAGGACAATGATTTCACATCTAAATTAAATTCTTTAAAAAGGAGAGCCTGACAAAGCTCTATTTTTCAGGAATTGTTTTTTTTTCAGTTATAAAAGCGAGTACTACAGGAGCATCCATATCGATCTTAAGAATGCAATATGTCCATAAAAATGAGTTTTTTATATTAACGCTTAAATTTGTTTCCTGAAAATCTTAGGCTACCTCAAACTGAACTCTTTCAGCAAGTATATAAAGAACAGTTGGAGTGGCCTTGGAATAAGAACTGGAAACGATCTAAGACTACTGAAGTTGTACGAAATGTTTAAATTATTTAATTGAAAGCTAATCAGTACTAAATTCTGCCTTACACAATATATTCACGGCAAAGCAATTCATATACATAGGTCATAAGGAACACATTACAATGATATACCCCAATTAATATTATCTGTATCACGTTTACTTTAACTGTACAATAAACTCAAAACTAAAAGTCAAATCATCAAGTTTTCTATAAATAATACATTGATTTGACAACCGATTAAAATGAATATTATATAGATTTATAATATGCAATATAATCAGCTCAAAAACCTTTCCACAACTAAAAATAGCAAAAACCGATTTGTTGCAACGTTGCCGTTATTCAATTTTATCAGCATTGTAAAAACATCCACATCATTATTTATAAATTCTAAAACTAAAGAACTATCCAAATGTCAAACTGATCAGTGCCGAGAGACTGTCATGCTCTAAGAAATATATCCATTTTTAGTTTTTAACACATGAAGTCGGGATCAATTATTTCATAGGTGGAAGCTAAAATTTGTTCCATAGCTCAGTTTAAAAATTCAACATTATTTTGAGAATCGTATCGCAGAATCATATCCACAATATTTCAAAGTTTTTTTGTGGAAATGTTAAAAATGTGTTTGTTTTTCAAGTTTTCTTATTTAGGTGCTTTATTAAAAATCAAACAATGAAAAATTAAAATGATTATGTCATAACTCGCTTATGATATTAAAATATAAAAACTTCAGTAACAACGCCGCCTCTTATTATATCACTCACAACTCTGATTATTTCAATAAAAGATTTAGTTTTTATGACAATAATACATTCTTTTACAGCCCAGCACACTAATTTACTGTCGGAATATCACTAGAATGCTAGCAAATGAGAGAGTCAGCCGTCTTAGTTGACCAGAGTTGCCATTTTTTATAAATGTATCCAAATTTGATATTTTTTGTTTAATAGCTTTGATAAAAACTGCATATCACAAGTTTTAATGGGGGGCTAACTCTCTGATTGATAAAATAATATTTTATAAAAAAAAATTTAATAGAGCGGCGAACATTTTTTTTTTACTTTTGATGGTCGAAATTTATTTTTGAATAAATTTTCATGATTTTCTTCGTGAGTAATTTTTTACCCCAGCAGCAAACGGAGATGTTATCAAGATAAAAATCTAACTTACAAAGCAGGGATGTCTTTTAAGTAGCTTGGTATCGTAATAAAAAAAAATTCCTTGTCTTGTTAACGAAATTTTGTCTCACAATATCTAGCTAGGGAACATATAAAACCACAAGAAAGTGAGTCGTAAAATTGTCTCTAATAAGCATTTTTAAAAAGACACACAAGATATGCCACCTCATGTCTCGAATGTGTCTTTATAACATAAAACAAAGTGCTTACAAGTAAATAAGGCGGCATGTCTCTTATGTGTCTTTATACTGTAGACATAAAAATCACTGGAAAGAACATCCGCCATTTTTGTTAATTTTTTGACTTTCTAAGGCGCTTTACCAAGACAAATGTGTGAAAAATATAGCTTCACGTATCGCATAATATATCACAGATATCCAAGTGGGTAGCGAGCAGAACTCGGGATTGTCGGGACGTGGGCTTGAGACCGGCGTACAACACGTAATAAGAATAATATTAAGGTCTACAATTTACATATTAAAATTATAATACATCTATGAAGTCTCTGTTTGAGCAAGACTCTTTTTACAAGCTTTTAAAAGTTTTCTTTTAAAGACCTAAAAACGAAACTTTACCGAGTCTCTTCAGAGATAACACTGAGAGGAACATGCCTCTATACTTCATATGCCCAATAGTTCATTTAAGTCTCTATGTATAATTTATTAATATAATATATTCTCTTGCTACTTCTCTTAAAAAAGTCTCTAAAAGACGCTTTTAAACCTCTGTTTTTGCTTTCAAAAAAAAATTAAATAAGTGGAATATTACAATTTACAAAAAAAAAAACTTTAAAAATAACTTTTCTTAAGTCTTCAATGAAAATTTTCTTTCCTTTTCGACCGCCTTTTTAATTATCGAAGTGACATTATTCAGCCTACATTTATTAAAAATACAAAATTATAAAAACACTTGCAGCACTGTGGCAACTCTTACGATGACATTTCGTTGTAATTGTTTGTTAATTCCGCTCAATTAAATGAGTCGAGTGCTTTTTTTTACGTCTGCTTAGCTGCGGATTTTTTTTCTTTTTTTTGCAATTGCTAAAGTCTAACGAGCAAACAAATGAAACGAATTTAAAAAAAAGTGAGAGAAGTTATCGCTGCAGTCCACTTTCAATGTCGAGTGTCAACATGACCGCAACAACAACATTAACAATAGCAACAGACGCTACGCACGCGACTAAATGAAAAACTCTGATAAGAAATCAAATCAGTGAATTAGAAAATCCGGTTACTCGATTATTATATTGTAACATTGGCGCCATTTATGTTAAGTTATAGAAAGACGCCATTTAAATTAAGTTATGGTAACAGTGTCCAAATTGAAAAAAAAATAATGGGACATTAATGGTCTGGTTTTTGTTTATGATTGCGTATCTCTTTCAAACCAACGCTTTGTTTTAAAGTTTAACTCTCAAGATATAAAATAGCGTAGTTAAACATAAAAGATTCCATTTAGGATTCGCTCGATTTGCATATTGTTGTCTTGGATAAATTAATTTTTTTTTTTTTGGATTAACACAAATGTATGCCCTTGAGATAAAGATAAAATTTGTTATTATTTATCTGTTCAGACTTAAACGTGAATAATAAAAAAAAAACATATCTTGTTTCAAAGAACTTATAGCGTTTTAGTTAAAAAACCGGCCATGCAAATATTGTTACGCAATTTAGGAATATCAATTTAAAATTATGTTTTTATAAAGAGTTATTGCAAAGGAAGAAGGTATTTTTTATTAAAATAAAATTGACGTCATCCAATGTTTTTTTTTTCGTTATATAGGTAACACCCAATAAATAAAAGACTAATTCATTGAATCACAAAATTAATTTCATCCTAACGAAGTGTATTGACCCTGCCTCTTAACAAAATATAATATTTTAATTTAACTCTGTTTCTTGGTTCTATAAAAAAAAAAAAAAATCTGTTTGTGACATATTTTGCCACAATATTCTAACACACTAACGTTAATGGCTATTTGGATAACTTTAAGATTTTTTTATGCCATCCATACTGAAGTGAATTGGCTGAAAAGTCATGCCGATAACTTTAGTGCTACGTCTTTTTTACCATACATTTCCACATGTTTTTTTCAACATTTTTAAATATATTTCAATACAAAGTTTTCAACATTTTTTTCGACCTTTTCATCACTTCAATATGAAGGCGCCCATTCAATATGTAAGTCGAAATAGGGGGAAGAGGTCCAGCGAAATTTCACTAAATCTCACAAAGGGGAGGTTGGGTCAGTGAAAATCGTACATGATATTTTTAACATTTTGTGTTACAAAATCAATTCTTGCTGACTGTCTTCCTATACTACCAAAAAGCATAGTCCAATTATTACAATAGAGGAAACACATCAACGTCCATGAATTGGGTGAAGTATTTAGGAAGGTGGTGTCGGAGTATATTTTTTTTCTTATAAATTTGATTAAATTCATTACCATAAACGTAGTATCATTCTCCTCCTCTTATTTCAAATGAATGTATTATGTACCCACTCAGCATGTAACGTTTCGTAAGCCTTTCAGAAATCATTCACATTAAATCTCACAATGTTTCAGCTACGTTTCAGAAATCATTTCATTTCAGAAATCTTTCGACAATGTGTCGATGTCCGCCATTTGATTTGAGTTGAAACGTTTCTAAAATGTTACAAAAATCTTGTAAGATTAAAAAGAAAAGAAAGAAATTTTTTGAATTACTGTTTCATTTTGCACGCGTCATCACTTGTCTTGATAGCTAATAAGCAGTTATTTTTTGAGATGTTTCTTAATTTTTAATTGACACTAACCTGTACTTAAAATAGCATCGAACAAAGAATTTTACTTAGATTTTATTAGAAAAATTTAATAAACACTGAATTTGAAACCTTTCAGAAACACTTCAGAAATATTGCAAATTAAAAATTTTGAATATAGCGTGTAAGAAAGGTTTAATTTAAAAGGTTTACCACACTTTGAATCTGTTACCTTACAGAACACTTCAGAATGGTTACATGTAAAGCGGGTAGGGGTCTCATCAAATCGCACCAATTTGGCGAGTGTCCTAGTTTTCAAAGAAACACCTCACGTAACTAATGGATGTCCCCTTTTATTTATACTAACATTTTTCCACTTTTAGACATTTTTAAGTTTTTCAACTTTCAAAATATAAATTACACTTTTTTTACTTACAAAACAGTAACAAAATTACAAATATCGCACTCTGGAGCCATTTGGTTAGTGTTTTTGGTAAAAATAAATATCAAAAATGGATTTCTCATATCAAAACCCACTAGATTATACTTTTTGTGAGAAATATGTACTTGGCATTTGCCCATCGTGAACCGCGTTGTGCGTCGGACGTCTTACAATCTTAAATCAAAAATGGGGCACCTCGAAATTTATCGTACACCTATAGACTTTTTTGCTTAAAATTGAACCTAGAATCAGAAAAAAAAAAAGTCTTTAGGTCACTAAAAAATACTGCTCCGCTCTAATGTTTGTACATACAAACCAACTATATTCATTATAAGGATTTATGTATCAAATTTTGGCCTATCGATTTGATCGTATTCTTAATATTAATCAATTCTGTAGAAAATGTGACATGTTAACTAATACCAACGATTTTTTCAGCCTGCATCAATTACATTATTTGCTTATTATTACCAAATCTCGACAGATACAAATAAAGTCGATTCATCTGTTTGCCTTGCACCACACAACTGAATCGTTACTTAACTTCTAAATAACTAACACAAAAGATCGCAAAACAAAGTTTGATATTTAAAATCATAAAACTGAAATGCCGCTTAATAATATTTCCCACTTTCTATTCATATTCACATTTTCCACAATTTCAATTCGTTTCACATAAAAATGTCGCTTGCTTCTCTCAAACAAAAAAATAATTCAAATTTTGCAATACAAATTTTACGGTATTTTAATCTGCATAATATCCATGAAATAGCAGGAGATATTGTTAAATTTATTCCGAATTTCACCGACAAAAACAAAACGAACTCTATCGGTACTTACCACATGCAACAGCTCTAATGTTGACTGATCCGTACCAGGATCATTTGTGGGACCCGAATATACTGACGCACCGTAAAGACACAGGATGAGAAACGTTATCACCACAGCGCCCATCATCGCGAAACACTGAGTTCTTGAAAAATGCGATCGCGGCATCTCGAATTTCTAGTTTTATACGATCTTTAATTTATAAATTTTATTGTTTATTAATTTAGTTGTTTTAGAGATTTAGCTGATTATTAATTTTTGTTGTTTTATGTTGATGTCTCTTTGTTGTTGTTGTTGTTGTTGTTTCTGTTGCTTTTTCAATTCTTTCGTTTTGCAGAATCGTTGTTCTAACTGCTACGACGTGATGTGTGATATATGGTACAACAACAACAACGATGTTAGTGACTAATTAGAGTTGTCAATGGGTACCTGTTTTTTTTTTTTCGACTTTTTTTTTTTTTTTTTTTTTAGTAAATACCAGTCGCTTTCATTTCAGGGGCAGATAAAAAACTAAACGCGCGTATAATGAATTTTTTCTATTTTATTTTAAGTTTCAGTTTTAGTTTTAGTTTTTTGTTTTATTGTTTTCCTTTTCGTTTATACTTTTTCTAATTAAAACACGTCTTAGGCTTTAACACGCTGTTTATTTTAATATTTATCGATACATGTGTATTGTTATGTATACAACAATAGGTTTTTTACTTGAGCCGTTTTGAGTTAAATTTCGTGTATTATCTTATATTCTGCTGGTTCTCGTTGTTTTTATCAGCTATTTCTCCGAAAAATCGTAGACAACACAAAATGAAATGAAAATGGCAAAAAAAAATACCACCAAGCGTCAAATGTTTCAACTCGATATTTGCTTAGATAAGCTATATATATGATATTTACACTTTTCGTTACGTACGTACATGTGGTGTAAATTTGTAGATATTTCTTTCTTTTTTATCAATCCCAGTTATCGCAGCCGATGATTCGCGCCCTCGCGCCAATATCACTTCTTTGAAGCTCTCGAGTCTTTGGCGCTAACTTTGCTAATGCTCTGTTTTTTTATTGCTGTCATCATCACATCACCTCCTACCCATTCTGAACTTTACGCTTTATGTAGTCTGAACCAAAATCAAGTCATAAAAGTTTTAATATCATCGCCGCTAACAATAAAAAGCGACTTGGCGTTTTTGCTCAATAAAATCTCATACAACAATAAATTAATAAAAAAAATAAAAATAAGAATGGAATTTATTTAAAGAAATCTCATATGGGCACTCAAAAAAAAAAAGAAAACATAAATCACTTCAGTAATAAATCTGTTGAATTGCCCTTTAAATGTATCAGATGTTACGTTAAATCGGTACTTGTGTAATTAATTGAATTAAGAACCTGTAATTCGAAAATAATTGCTAACGCACTTCCGACATCAAAACGTGTAAAGGTGTAGAAAAGCTTCGTTGTCAAAGCACTTCCTCTGTTATATGTAGATATACAAAATTATTAACATGTGTCGAGAAATGGATATTCCTCTCATACCAGAACCGATAAAACTCAATCTTTGGCATTTTAATAACAAATATATCAATACATCTTTCCATCTCTTCAGTTCTTCCACTACTTTCCGTAAACTTTTTGAAGAACTAGCAAACAACTAAATCGTGTTTTCACTTGAATAATAAAATAATTCAAGGATCAAATATTTTAATGAACGTTTTTGTTAAGTACAGTAGTAGTGAAATACCAAGAAAAAATTATTGCAACAAAAATATACATACATATGTACTTATGCATCATTTATGTATATAAAAATAAACATACACATGTTCACTGAATTTTGATCAATAAAACTAGCAAGTCAGACCATTGGTTTCAGCTCCCACTACAGAACATCATCAGTGACAAACCCAATGAAAAGTATCTGACAAGCTTGCATTATCTTGCCTTTTGCATTAACTTATAGAGAACTATAGCGTTGAACACAATTGGACAAAAAAAGTAGAATTAAATCTTAATAGGCGGGTACCCGTTAGCAGGTCAATTTCATACGATCAAGTGAGCTATAATTTTTGACAGCGAGTAATCGTTGCCGCTTTCCCGACTCCGTCCCAATTCTGTTCAACACATCACACTTTTCTTGCAAGCGCCTCGTTTACAAGCTTTTCTGGCAAGTCGAAATAAAGTAGCTACCGCATTAATGTTCCAAATGAAATAAATAACTTTGCAATTGCTTTCTGATTTTTGTTATAGTTCTCTACTGGTTCATGCAAAGGGCAAAATATTTCAAGCTTGGGAAAAATGTTTCTTTTGATATTAGACTTCTACTTTGTGGTAATAACCGAAATACATGGCACCAATTACCATTTTAAATTGTTACATCTGATGTCTTTGTCACGTTTGCTTAAAATGACTGATTTGGGTAGGTTCACGTGAATATCTAATGATTATAATTAATAATAATTAAAAATAGTGTTTTGGGCAAAAGTAAAAAGCTTTCAAGGAAGTCGAATATCAGTTACTTTGCCTTTGACTTCCAAAGCAATTTTCAATGTCAATTCGAGCTCAATTGTGACTTTTCTAATGGAAGCCTATATTTTTTATTGCAGATATGTATTCTAAGCGAAAAAAAAATATGTTTTGGATGAAGAATTTTTCTCTAAGACTTCAACTTATTAATGGTAATGTCTATGTAAAAAACTACAATTAATTTCAAATTGACCTTTAATATTGGTTTCAAAGTCCCTGTTATTTGACATCCAGCAAACCTTATACTGCCTCACTTACTTGTACTTCTCGAGATATTGGCTTGGGTAAATTAAAACAGATCGCGTTAGGTACAGATTAATTGCATGTTATGTTAGCATGAATAGCCGTAGGTCCCGCTGTTACCGCTGTAAGCTATAAATATTTTAACAATTTCTATTGTGAGCTGTGTGGCATATAACATTTTTCTTTTTGACAGAGTAAAAACGGTATAATCTTGAGAGATAGCGTTATACTGATCAATTTTGCCTAACCTTAAAAAGTAAAAAGCACGATTTTTTTTGTTATATTCGGGACTATATAACACCACGAATTATTTTGCTCATCAAAACTTGTTACAACGTGTGAAAGTACTACTGTTGCCCTTCCACACCCACTTTGAATTACATGTGTCGATATCTTTTTTATTTTCTCTGAAACATCGAAGATTTCGATTTGTTTATTCCAGCATGTGTATCCTTATTGGAACCACCAACAGGTGTTGTTACACTGCCTAGGTAGGTAAAGTGATTCACTTCTCCATTGCTAGATTCGCCTGCAGGTATTCGATCTTCTTCACAAATTTAAATCAGATCTCTTGAGCAAATGAAGCAATCTGCATAAAAACTGGACATATTCAAGGGGATGCAACTCGTTCTGCACGGAGTGTAAGTTAGTCTTGCACCAGCTCTGATTAGACGCACCACAGATCAGAACGTAAGTTAAGTCACAATTGCTAAAACTAAATTGGCAACATTAATAAATAGACGTTTAAAAAAAACTCCCTAAAAGTGGAAGTAAATTTTTACTCAGAATCAAAGATAAATGGTTCTTAAATTAGAGCTGAAAATATAATCTTTAATATATATCATATTATGGCCGTTTATTCCTTTTTAAAACGGCCCATGTTTCATACTCTTTCACAAAAATTTTTCCGACAACATTTCTTTCGAATTTTGCTAACATTTTTCAACAAAAACGAATTTTCAAAGAAAACGATTGTTCAGAATTTTTTTTTTTTAAATCGGTCCCAAATTTGTAAATAAATTTGTTCAGTTTAATTTTTTTTTTTTTTGGCATTCGTTCCTTAGGTGATTTTTATCACATCAAATCATGAGTTAGTTAAATACCTCCGTAGAACCACAGTTTCGAGATATTCTATTTCGATAATGGTATTTTTTAGCAGTTAGGGGTGGAGTATTTCAAAGACCTCAAGTGACGCAGTCATTCTGTGACCAGACCTAGAAGTACCATTTGTTTTTAAGAAAACTATCTAAATTTCTTGCGTAAAAGGATCCATATTTGGGATATTTTTTGTTTATTTAGTGGTTTGGCAAGTATGAAAACATGTCCTCTCGAACAAGTGATCTCTCGCAAAAATCAGTTTACAAATCTATGAGTAGAATTGTATTTTGCTAACCAATTGTTTTGGTATTAATCAACTGGAGAAGTATGCAAACCAGGTCAAAGCATTGTGAAGTGAACTTTGAAGTGGTATTATGGTGCACTAAAATGTTGGTAAGGAAACTGAATTTTACTGCGGTCTTTTGGAAAAAGCTGCAACTTAAAAAAAATTTTAAAAGTTTTTTTTTGCCGATAATTCCTAACTGAAATCTGGGCTTACAATAATTTCATTTATAGCTTCCTAAGGAAACTCCTTCACTTACTGCTCTTGTTTTATTAATTCGAAAGTTATGGGGTAATCTTTGCTTGCAAATGGCACTCTAAAAGAACTTTGTTAAACATCCAGTACTTAGAGAATGTTCAAGATAGACAATCTTCCCATTTAAAGTTTTACGCATAATGTACCGCGAAATCGAATCCCATACATAGTATGGCTATTCAGTACCGTACCTCCTAGTATAACTTCAAGCCATAATCTAAGAGCCAACAATCATTGCGTCCACTCCGTGGAATTTTATTTTTTTTTTCTGAGAAAAACTTCGATGAGTTGTGACTACAACATGGCACCGCATAGCCAAATATTAGGATTTTAATGAAACACTTACTTGGCATAAAACTGTTTTAAATAAATAGAGTTTACATGTTATTGTTTTTGAAAAGGTTTGATGTTAAAGATATTCAGTAGACAAAAACCTTCAGGAGTGCATATTTGATAGACATCCGACCTCAAAATACAAACGGTATACAGAACTATGAAAATCGATAGGATCGGATAAATTAATGTCATAAAGATTTGTTGCTTCTTTTGTCTTTTGTCTTCTTTTCGAAAAGATATTTAAAATGCGCTTGCAATCAGCCGTTTCCTTTCAACTTAATTATGTCAGACCCTACACAATCACCCTGTAGTTTTGAAATTTCACTATAGGACTTCAATTTTTTAAAGTTTCAACAGAAAAATGTATTTCCATAGAGAAGTGAGAAATTTTGTATTTTATTTTTCTCACAAAATCTCAAAGAAAATTTTTCCTCATTTAACACCCTAACTATGCAAAGACTTCGCCCTACCCAATTTTTGACTTAACCCACTTATAACTCATATGGGAGCCTTAAAATAAAAACCACATTTCAGGTGTTAGCTGACGTAGGTATAATTTTAACAGCTAAAAAAGGTTTTATTGACTTAACATGTTTTATTTTTTGGAAATTTTTTTCACTAATTTGACTAATTAAATTATTTATTTACGTTGCTAAAAATGAACTTAATTTTAATAAAAAATTGAAAATTAAGTTTGCTCTATGCGGCACATCTCTTCATATGAAGCATTTGGTAATACATCGCTGGCGATTCGCATAAGTTTTTCGAGTGGGCATTGAAATCCACAGCCCGGTACTGTAAGCTTTTCTGCTTTACCAGTTGGATTGTTTTTTAAATAAATCTAAGATAAAAAAATATTTTTGTATTATTTAAATAGCAGAAATATGTAACAACAAAAGCAAACCCACCTCAACATAATATTCGCCACTTTCCAAATTTTTATGCAGCTCAAAAAGCGCCATAGCTGAAAAGCTGGGCATTTGCCGTTGCCAAACATTTAATGCCGCCAATATATTCGTAATTGACCAATCATGAGCACAATACATAAAAACTTTACGTCCTTCGGGCTTCAGTGTTTCAGCTGTTTTCTTTTGCATTTCATCGAACATTTTTTGTAAAAATGGTCCACCTTTGATGCGCTTCATTTCAGTAGTATAGACATTATAGAGATAATTTTGAGCAGCCATAAATTCCATTTTATCAGGGTAATAATTCTTCGACCATTCCGGTAATTCTACGCCATAGCCGAGCTGTAATTTTTTTTTTTTTTATATATATATTATAAATCATAAGTTGTTCGACCATTTAGTCGAAATGTCACTTACCTCTGCTAATAGCGTGATATAAATTGAATTGACATCATTTGCTGTGGTCACATTCATGCCGGTTAGTTCACTCAATTCTTCAAATAAATTTGCTTGTTTATTATATTCATCTTGCACCTCGGGTAGTTGCCGCACTTCTGCAAAGGCTTCATCGTATCTGGGACAGGTAGCGGTCATACGCAGTAACTAAGAGTACGAAATAAAATAATTAAATGGCATACGAATTGTAAGTGAAATAAGACTACAAAGCGCCTAATGTAATTTGTCCTATCTTCAAGTGACCTCATATACTTATTTTCCTTAATGTAGCCAACTACAGGATAAAGAATGTCCGTTGGTACACACATACTCGTACGTTAACTGGGTCATTCCATCTATAATGGGCCTATCATTACCCCCATGTTTTTTAAATAGGCTGAAACTTTTTTCAGTGATTGGTCTGTCCGGTAAAAGATATAAAAAATTTCGATAAAATTTTTTTGACCAATATTATTGCTTAAAAAAAAGTTTTAAATTGTGTTCAAAGAAGCTCGTAAGTAAAACGAAAAATTCATTGAAGAATATAAACAAACCAACACAATTCATATTAGCTTTTATATTAATTTTAGGTAGTTGTGTACTTGTAGAGGACAAAAAAAATTGCAAATCTAAATAAACGTCTGAACGTTTCCTATGTGCTAAAGATAAAAAAATTTACTTTTTCAAAAAACATCAATTTCCCAAATACTCCATCACCGATTTCAGCCTTTATAGACTCAAAATTTTTAGAACATAGAGGAGTACCATCCCTGAAAATTTTATTTATGTTTTTGACCCTATTTGATTTTACAAGCATTTAAAGCTAAGATTTAGGATTTGCAATGTAAATTGAAACATTGAGAATGAGAGCGAGAGAATAAAATTTGAACTGATTTCAACCTTTTTAGGCTCAAAATTTGCAAAACATTCAGGAGTACCATCTCTGAGAATTTCATTTATTTTTGTTCACCTTATTTCATTTAAATAAATAATAGAAAAGCTAATTTGGATTGTGCTGGTTTGTTTATATTCATCAATGAATTTTTTCGTTTTACTTACGAGCTTTTTTGAACACATTTTAAAACTTTTTTTTTTAAGCAATAATATTGGTCAAAAAAATGTTATCGAATTTTTTTATATCTTCTACATGACAGACCAATCACTGAATAAAGTTTCAGCCTATTTGAAAAACAAGAGGGTAATGATAGGCCCATTATAGATGGAATGACCCAACTACAAAAAATACTTCACTTGATGCGGTAACTGCTATTGAAAAAATTATTTTTATAAAGATGTCATTATTTCTACATTTACTCCCGGACAGAATAATTTCGTTGGAATAAAGAGAATGTGCCCTTATTAAATCAATGTCATTGGAAATACTACAGGATGGTATTATATCCCCATTACCTTGGTTTCTCGTTGCAAAGATATCCTTATCGTTATCCATATAAAATGCGGATAGGAATAGAGATAGTGATGGGCATGATGCTAATTATCTTTAATTTTAATTACGCTAATTATTTTACTGAGCTTATTGTTTAGTGCGAGTACAGTAAGTTTTCTGTTAATTTATCTTTGTGTAGTGTAATTTGTTTTGTGTTGACACACTATACTGATGGGTAGGCTTAATAAAATAATTTATAATTTATTTTCTGGAAAATTAATTACGCTAACTTTGTAATCATTTTTTAAAAATATATCTGTTATTTTCAAATAAACCACTTTTTACCCAAAAATGGAATATTTTGCAGATTTGCTCTTTCGTAACACCGCTGTTGTTGGTAACAGAGCATAGCACTATGAGTGCAGAGCCCTTAGAGCCCTTAATCCCGAAAAAAAAAATTTTATACAAAATATCTATCTTTTTCCCATAAAATACAAGTCTTCAATAAAACCCATAGGTTAGGATTTAAAAAATCACAATTGATCTCGAATTGACTATGAGAATTGGTTTCAAGATCATTTTACCCCATAGAAATCTTATAACTTTTACATAAATCATTTGCCAATATCTTACTTAAGTAGTTATCAAGATATTGACCTGGAAACATAATTAAAATGAACCGTCCTATGCAAAAAATCTTTCTATATTTCCTAATTTTCCTTTCTTTCCTACTATTTCTTATTCCTCTCGTTAATTTTCTGGAGGTTTTTTCGAGCTAGTACCAAATTAGCATTACATTTAGCTATTCAGCTGTGGTAAAAACTAGTAGACTTTATCGGCAAAGTATCAGTAACTGAAGTGCAATGAAGTTCAAAGGCTCAAAGATCACTTTTATTCTTATCGTTGCGTCAGAATTACTAAATGACTTTCATAAAAAATATAAAAAAGCGTTAATCTATAGGTTAATCCCTTTTCGAAACTAACACACGTGTCAAAGCGTTATCCCCGTTAGCTTTAAAAAAAAAATTAAATATTAAAATTAACAAGCCAAAATTCTAAACTAAGAGACTGATGAAAATTATAAAATATCACTTACAATATCCTTGTCAATGGGATCCGAAAAAATTGGTATTGGCTGCCAATTGTACTTTTCATTCCATTCCATGGCGGTTTTTCGCGGTGGAAACATGCTGGCCAGCACTGTTGCCAATGACATTAGCGTGCGTGGTGATGCAGTTGATTGCGCGTGTAAGAGCTTAAAGGTTTTTTTTTATTAAAATTTTCTGAACTGATAATGGAAATCAATACTTACATCATTATGATAGTAAGGACCTAGAAGATCCTTATAACGTTTACGTAACCATACTCCTATCTGAAAGAGTTCTCGCTTGGCTGCCTAATGACGATTTTTTATGTAAAGTAGGGTCCAAATAATTCAGTATTATACTTACGTTCGTTAAATGCCCCCAACCGTACGGACTAAAGGTGCCATTAACATATGGATCATTTGGATATGTATTAACAGGAGTACGCGGGCCATGACGAATGAGCTGCACACAATTAAACCAAAGCAATTTTTTTAATTAAAATAATTTTTAACAAATTTGAATAGTAATTTTCATATTACTGTCACAGTTGTGTCCCAAACAGAAACAGTATGGTTTTCACTACATAAGTTTTCATAAAATAGAAAATATTTCTAATGCTGATTGGCTCTTTTCTGTAAGACAACGATTTTTTTGCGCAATTATAGGAAAGTTCCCACTGTGTGTTGAAATTTTTTTCAGATATTTTGTTTAATTTTTATTGAAATTATAAAATTTAACTTTTCAATTCAACAATTAAATAAAATTCACATACATTTTCATTGAATTTCATTCCACTTTTTTTTTTTAATTGACTAATAAATAATTTATAGATTTTAAAAATGTAAACAGGTTATTCCCATACCAGATGCAATAACTGCAAAGTTGATTCTTTAGCCTTAGGATCACTTTGATTTATTGGTAAAATGCTGCAATTAACGATTCCAACGTAACAGCACCAGATCACAAGCAAACGCAAAACTATCAACGGCAGCGGTGTCTGTGCACCCATGTTCACTGGTGCAAGTTATCACTTTAAATGAATGCAAGTTCGGATAGAAAATGTTTTTATGCTTTCAATAGCAAAACTAACTTAATCTCGTTGAGAAATTTAATAAAACAACAAAAAAAAAACGCATTTAAAAAATAAAAACATAAACAGCTGAGAGCTTAAAACGAGCAAATTTTTGGTAAATAACAAAAAAAAAACTTCATTTGTTTACTTAAATGACACAAAACTAAACCCAGGTTAGGAACAAAAAAAGGTGTCGAATACACAACGTTATGATGATATTTATTTAGTTTACTCACAGACGGACGTCACAATTGTTTATAACATAGAATTTTTGTGTCTCTTCGCTTGAGTGAGTTTAGTTCGTTGGATGAGTAATTTTGAATGAAATTTGATGAATTATTTGCAGCGATAAATTACACCGGAATGCTCTTTAGAGATTTTTGAGTAATGAAAGTGTGAGCATTCCAGAGTCTCTGTTCAGATCTGATGGAAAACTTTCGCACGAAACTGTTAAGTGCTGTTATAAGTAAATGATTTCACAATTAAGCTTCAGAAGTAAATCATACTTGTACATATCATTTTTTGAAGAAACATTTTTTTTTTCCAATGGCACTTTCCATTACTTACACTCACAAAAAATAACCAATCCAATATCTTTCATGATAAATGTGATATTTTCTATATAAAACTAGCAGTCCTGGCTGACGTTGTTCTGATCTTACCGGTAGATAGGCCTATCAAGCACCCAACCAACATATAGTGCGATTGTGACTGCGATACTTTTTACTCAAATCTCCTAAGATATCTCAACATTAAGGCCACCAACTTATGGTGTGCATCCAACCAACTTACGATGTGAATATTTCGTCCTCTTGTGGTTACGGATTTATATATAAATTATCTTAATTACCTCAACATGGGAGGAGGTGCCACGCCCACTTTTGTCAGAAACCTTCTTAGGCGCACGCGCAACAACTCACCGAAGTTTAATTGTAATCAGATGAATAGCTGTCCAAAATATACATTAATCAAACCTTCATTATTCCTGATTAGATTAACCAGGAATGCCAATTATCCGGGATCAGTAAGAAAAAGAAAACTTTTTCTATCGATTGATTAACCATAATAACCTCAATTATCCAGGAAAGAATTTGAATATGTTTGAAATTTGAGTAGTGTAGATTATAGGAGTTTGATTTTACAATGGGCCATGAAATTTATACGTTTGTCGTATACTGAGACTGAAATGAGCTCTCAGAAACCCGATGAAGATGACTTAATTGTTTCAAAAACATCATTGCAAGAGGTTTTAAGCGCATAAAATATCAAGGTTAAAAGGAAGCAACAGTTTAATTTACAGAATTTACATGAGAAACTCTGACCTCAGATTCAAAGCTGCGCGAAAAAAACTTTCAAAAAAGTTTGTTCGGGTTTCAGAAGTAGAGGTTTGACCAAATTTTGTCCCACAGTACTTTACATATATACTCAATTTTGATCCACAAATTTTTGCCATCTTTATGGCAGTAGCATGATTCTACGCTTAGAGAAATTCAGTCATTCAATTTATCCAGTTGATCACAGTACACTTCAGAATTGATCCTGGTGTTGTCAGTTAGAAGCTGAAAAAAAAAAGGATTCCCTTGAAACCCCACCAAACAGATAGCATCATCTTTTTTTATGAATACTGGCTCAAGAAGTGTTTCGAACCTATTAATCGGATTCATCTTTTTTACCATATGATCTTGTGTTTAAAGTTGTTCTTGTTGTTGTCGCTGTTGTTGTTGTTGTTGTTGTTGTTGTTGTTGTTGTTGTTGTTGTTGCTGTTGCTGTCGCTGTTGTTGTTGTTGCTGTTGTTGTTGTCGAAGAAAACACCTTTCTCATCCTCAGTGATAATTTTCTTCAGAAATTGATAATTTTTTCACGTTTGAGAGGAAAATCACACATTTCTTGGGTGCAACCCTGTCGAGTTTCGAAATCAAACCAAGCCGCTTCACGTGATCATGAACAGTCATATTTCAGCATTCTCATGAGCTGTTATTCGGCAGTTTGCAACAGTCAATGCCCTTATTTTGCCTTCATCAGCTAAATGAGCTTTTCAGAACATCAAAATTGCCGGAACGAATTTTCGAAAAACAGTTTCAACACTGGCGTTCTGTCATTACATCTTTTGCATAAGCTTCGATTAATTTTTTTCTTACTTGAGCAGCATTTAACAAGTACAAACTTAACCAAAACTGGTCTGATGAGGCCAGTATATGTATATTCATATATATATTTGTGGTAACAGCCGAAAAATTTGTGATGGAACCTACTCTGTTTCCAAAGGCATATTGTTCAATGCGACTTCATTCAATACATCGATGGTTCTATTTATGAAGATTTTGCAATTCATTAACCTCCACCCATAAAGGACAGAGAGCAAAGGTTACTTTCAATAATTGCCTAAGCAATTTCAAAGGATCCAATAGTTGACAACGATTCGTTCAAAAAACTTTTTTTATTTAAAATTATAAAATAAAAAATTTAAATTAATTCACTTACAATTAATAATACCAGAAACTTTAAGTTAAACATAAATAATACATGCAATACATAGCTAACATTTGCTAGAGCTTTAGCTAACTCAATAATCTGCAATCAGGTTTTTTTATTGAGCTTCACTTTGATCGACAGGTCTTGGTGGTGGTTCAACATAGTTGCTATTTTTAGCGCTGCATCTCTCTTGATATGGTTCATTTGGCAGTACATTGACGCTTAACTCGATCAGCTGATCCAGCGAGCATTTAAGACCACAAACGGGAATTTTCAATTGTGTTAAGCAGCCTTTTTCGTCATTACGCAAAAATACCTGGAAGGAAATATTTCAATACACATGTATTTTTATAAATAAATTCGTTCTTTTTTTTATTTAATTAGCAAAGAAATTACCTCAACATAATATTCCCCAGTATGACGATGTTTGTGCAATTCAAAAATTGCCATTACTGAAAAACGTGGCATTTGTCGTTTCCAGACATTGAGCGCAGACAAAATATTGCCTACAGTCCAGTCATGTCCGGTGTATATAAATAGCTTACGACCTTTGGGACTCAATTTATTGGAACGTTTCTGTAGCATCTCTTCAAACATTTTCTTGAGAAATGGACCACCTTTAATTTTTTGCATTTCAGGTGTGTAGGCATTGTAAATGTAGCTTTGTTCAGCCATGAATTGCATCTTCTCTGGGTAGTAATGTTTCGTCCATGCTGGTAGCTTTAAGCCAAAATCACGCTAAAACGATAGATATTTTTAAGTGTTTAGTATCAATTGCATTTAGATCAGCGATGGGCAAAATAGGAAAAATGAGCCTATTTTAGCTCTAGTATGTAAGAAAAACTACGTGTTTATTGTAAAGAGCTAAAATTGGCACATTTTTCCTATTTTGCTCATCGCTGGTGCAGATGATGACCAACCTCCGCTTGTAATGTTATATAGAGCGAATTCACATCATCCGCGCTTGCCACTGGCATTCCTGTCAGTTCTGTTAGGTTTTCAAAAAGTGATTTATATTGCGCTAACTCAGCTATGACTTCTGGACGATGCATCACCTCATCACGTGCTTCAAAATAGCGTGGGCATGGTGTACGCACCAAAAGTAACTATAGAGCAAATTGAAATGAGTTATATATTGTGCACAGTTTTATATAAAGACCCTTATTTACAGTATCTTGCTCAAGTGGTTCAGATAAAATTGGTATAGGCTGCCAATTGAATTCCGGATTCCAATCCATTGCGGTATCTTTTGGTGGGAACATGCTTGCTAATACCGTAGATAGTGACATGAGGGCACGTGGCGATGCAGTGGCTTGTGCGTGTACACTCTTTTGTTGAATAAATAGTTACAAATTAATATGGTTTTCATCATATAGAATAATACTTACATCTGGCGAGTAAAAAGGTTCCATGAAATTACCATAACGTCTATTTAGCCATTCACCTAATTCGAAAAGTTCTTGTTTTCCTTTCTGCGCAAGAATTTTAAATTTAGAATAAAATCATAGAATAACTTGGTGTCACTTACATTTGTAACATGTCCCCAACCTGTTGGATGGAATTTATCCTTAATATAAGGATCTTTGGGGTATGTATCAACTGGTGTACGTGGTCCATGTCTGAAAACCTTTAAATAAAATTAAAATTGTTGCATATTTATTGAAGATAAATAAACAAAAAAATAATAAATTTATGAATTAAATCGATGTAGAAAGATTGAAAATGGACAAAATCAAAGTTACCCCGACTGTATAGACATGTGAACTTTGGCTTAAGATTAGAAACTTTCACGCATCAGCTTAAAGGTCACTGACGATTTCATTTAGCAATTGATGAAACCAGTATGACTAGGCTTAACCTGTCTTGTTTTTGTATTTGTAATTTTTTTTGTGCTACCATACACTGTACTGAACAGTAAGCTTAGTAAAATAATTATGATTTTGCATTTTGTTTAGTATGGAAACGCCATAGTTTTAAGTGATAGCAGTTGGACAGCCTTATTCAATCGCTAAACTCGGAATACAATACAAATTTTAAAGATTTTTCCTATTGCTCCTTCGTCTTAAAGACATTTATGTTCATATAAGAGCCTTTCCAATCTAAATTTCAAAAATTATTTTTGTGGAGTAATTAGCCTTACATGAATGAAATTCTAAAAGGAAATTGGGAATTCCATAGTAATTCAATGTCACTGACTGCAGTTTTGTTAGAAAAAATATCCGTCTTTAGTATATTATATATATTTATAAGAATTCAAAGTCAATTATGAAAACCTCGCTATATTGAACTGAAACTTCTTAAGGCATTCTTAGTTGTTCTCAAGACTATTTGAGGCGAAAATAGTGAAAGGTACCTGCCAAACTAGTTCTAGGATAACTAGGATAAACTAGTTTTTCCTAGGCCAAACTAGTTCATTCGAAGCGTGTAGAGATGAACCAATTTATCCTAGGAAAATTTTAGTATTTTATGGTAAGTGGGCGGCTAGCGACCACAGCTCAGGGCTTACATACTACAATATGTACATAATAGGCTTCGCGGGGGCCTACGGCTGCGGTTCACCGTAGCATGTCCAACGGCGCGCCGGTGTGTTAGCGAAGCCCTTGTTGGATATAATATAGTGAAGCGCGTCCAAATGTCACCACGAAGCCAGCATTGGATACATTGAAGGATGTATTCTCTAAACCGCGGCCGAAAACTTCAAGAAAATTGGCAAAGAGGCCGTTAAAGTATATTATAACCCTAGCTCATCTGAACTGGTTCATCCTCGCATGAACTAGTTTGGCCTTGGAAAAACTAGTTCATCCCAAAAACTAGTTTGCCCGATAACATATAGTATATACAAATACAGACTCACAGTTCTTAAGCCACTGGATCTTAAGGCAAAGAGATATTTTTAATCCACAAAAAAAAAACTTCCAACCCTTCACAACTTTCATGTTGACTTTCTAATGTGCTTACTTTATCTGCCACGCCCCTTTGCATACATTTCAAATGAAACCACGAAATGAATAATAAGTAAACTTTTCTTTTGTTATAATCTGAATATTTTTTCACGTCCACAGTTTTTTTAAACGTTTTTCAATCCACTCTTATCTTCATACTATCTAATTTAGCTCTGATAAACAGTTTGTCATAATAATGATTATCTCTTATCACACTTTATACCTTTGTAAACCAAAACTACACCCAGCAAATATAATTGATAAACGATTGCATCTATTCATTCATAGATTTTTGCCAAAATAAATTTTGTATAGCTTATCACTAACATCGACCTTCAGTTATTATCTTACAATGTGCACCAATTCCAATGTTGAATTTGTGGTATCAACTTCTGATTTCCAGCAGCGATGATAACGCGACGACAATTGTGACGAATCCACACCGGAGGTGGCAACGTAACAAATGACGAACAAAGTTGCCACCAATATACCAAGCACTGACATGATCACAATATGTTTACGAGAAAATTGATTAAAGATCATTTTGATATCAATGTATTTATACAACTTAAAACATCCAAAAAAGTACACACGAAAGTGAAACCACCAGAGTGACACAGGCAGACAGATCTGCTCAAACCGGAAGAAGGATGATTAACGCAAAGAATTAAATTTAGCGCGCGATCGACGCGATCCAAAATAAAAACTGAACTTTACTGCTTTACAAAGAATTTGTTGACCCGCAAAATTTAATTTATGACTAAAATACTCATACGAATTTTTCGCACAGCGCAACACTTTCACTGCATCTGATCTGTGAATTTAGTAGATACTAAGTGATCTTGATAAAACTTCTATGCGATCAACCGTACGTCAAAAAATAACGCTATCATCGGAACAGCGGTAGCGTGCGAAAAAATGCTGTCAACGAAAAATAAATTAACTCAAATTCCAGCAAATTGTGAATTGCGTCCACTATGGGAAAATCTCCGATGCAAACGGTAGGACAGATCAGTAAAGACTGCGAATACTTAGATTAATGCAGCAAACTTTGTTCAAATCAAAACTACTGCGAAAGCATTAATTTTGATTAGGTGTAGTAACTAATGCTGCACTAAATTTATAATTAGTTGCTAATTAAAATGGTTCCGGAATGCGCATAAATATGCGTTAAGCATTTTGTTTTTAAATGTTTTTACTGAAACTATTAGGAGTTATAGCAGTAACAGTGACCTACATGCATGTCATTCTTGGAGGTAAACTACTTTTCTTACTTGTTGCATGTGGAACTACATTTTTACAATGAAAATTAACGATATCTCAGAGGAAGGGTGCAAACAGTGAGACAACTTTTTTTTACAGTTTGCTTTGAGCTCGTCTAACTATTTTAATGAAATTGTAACAATTATTTTACGAGATATTATGTATTTTTAAATATTTAATTTCATGAAATTTTATTTATTTTTTTTTTTTTAATTTATAATTTTGAGCATAGCACAGTAATTGAACAATACCAAGGTATTTCTTAATTTATGTTTGCATAGTCGCAAACGGCCACATTTTAAATATTTTTTGTATTGTTTCACTTAAGTATTTACTAAATATAGCCTAAAGCTAAAGAGTCATTACTTAATTAACAAAATGTTATCACATAATTGTAAGCATTGTGATACATACCTTTTTATTCATATTCGCTTGATCCAAATATTTTAATCTTGCTAATTACTCATTTCCAAGAAAGTTTTTTGAGGTTCATTGCTATAAATAAAAATTGGTTTCCAAGGTAAGGCATTAACCCTTTTTGTCTTATCTTCTAAATATATTTATACACTGCTTACAAGGTGCATTCTCTTTGTTATTCCGTTTGCGACACGTGCGTAGTAGGTTTAGAAAAGTTTACCTATTTTTGATTAGCCTTGATATGTAAATATTCGTCTATCAGTCATTCTGCCTGTCTGATAATTGAACGAAATTTGCTACACAGCCTACATATTCAAACAAACCACTTGGAATGAAAAAGGCAAAAATCAATACACAAACACGCCCACCGCCCATACAAATAAAACACTTAAAGAATTATATTAAGAGAGTTAATTAATGTAGCATCACAAAAGTTCTCAAAAAATCTAAGAATAACTTGGCAAGCTCTGGTCAAAAAGTTGGCAAATTTCTACAAGAGAGTGTGGCACCCTCTATATAAGCAAAAACTTAAAACGATATACTGAGAGAATTACTTAATGAAACCAAACAAACTTTAGGAATTATACAGATAGATGGGCGTGGCACCCGGCATGAACGTAGAAATTTAAAAATACTATTCTGAGAAATTTTTAAAAGTAAAGAAATCAAATTTCACACAAATTTAAGAAATACTTTGGCCTAGCATCAGCTAAAAAGTACAAATATTTTAAGCTATTTAAGGCATTACAACCAAGCTCTGCACTTCTGTTAGGAATAGTTCGAGCAAGCTCTGCACAAGAATTAAATGAATTTCAAATACAAGCAAATAATTCAAAACCTTGTACAAAGACCACAATTATATGAAATGATTCGATCTACCAACTGACAAAAAGTAAGCTCATTTCAACAACAGGGCGTGGCACCTCAAAGCACTACCCTGAGAATATTCATGTTCACATTGCCAAATTCAACGTGGTGTCAGAAATACCCTTTTAATACAAATTTGAGACTCACACGCACTTTTACGGTTAATGCGTTGTAGGGTAGTTAAATTTTGGCGAGGCCAAAGATAACAGCCTTGCTAGTTTTACTATAAACTGTAATTTTTGACAATGACGTCAATTTAAAATACAGTTAATGTGCTTTAAAAACATCAAACATATGTGCTCGTATCAAAAATGTTCATACGCCAGAGCTGTAAAAAGTGTTAATAGTCCAAAAAAAAAAAAAGGCCATATTATTGAAATATATGTCACTCTATTGTTATTAATAAATTTAGAGATGTATTCGTTAGAAATTGGGGAAAGTTTTATTAATTTTGAATTTAACACGGTCCATTAACCAATTATTCTTACCAACCTACATTTGCATTTAAGATCTAAATATCCCCATAAGTTTCTTATACGCATTGTCAATTTCTTACAAAGTTCATTGAGCTTATGACATTCATGCAAAAAAAAACTTAACAGTGTCGAATTTTGAGCTTGTGACGTTCAAACATAACTATCATTTTGGATTTCATTTTTTTTTTGACAGTTTATTTTCGATCAAAAATGTTATTTTGATATCGAATAGAACTATAAGTCTTATGAATATTTTTCAAAATTATTTACATTGATCGATTTTTAAAAAAAAAATGTCAACTTTCAATTGAACACCAAGTATGTCCACAAAATGATGGAGAAGAATCAGATAATAGTTTTTTGGCAACATCACTTAAGGGCCCCCCTTAGGTCTATTTCTTTTTGAAATAAAACTTTTGAAGTAGAACTCTTTACGGAGGGTAAGCTGAAAAATGTGTTGCGAAAATTGAGACAGAAATCAAATGATACCTCGAATACAGAAACTTCAAACATGGACATTTATTACGACATAATCGTGAAATTGATATTGGTCAGTCATTAGTTGGTGATATATGTGCTGCTTACTGTGTTTTCGACGATGGAATAAACATCATAATGGTAATGGTTTACATTTCACCCAATCACACAGTTAACAATATTATAAAGTTTGTACACATAAGACTTATGATTTACGGTCGAGTAGGCTCTGAAGAGTTTGGAAAAAACCATCACATGTTGCCACTAATTTTAGCAGGAGATTTCAATGTTAATTTCGCGTCAGAAGATGGACAACTCCTGGTAAACTTTCTACAAGATAAATTACTTAGAACACAAGACATGGGACAACAATCGATGCAGTTTTCTCTAGATGTCTTTCTAATTATCATTCAAAAACATATGTATCTTATATCTCACACCATTAGCCTATTGTCACGGTAATTACTGATGTATCCGATAATGAAAATAATAAAAATAAAAAAACTATTCAAAAATATTAATTTATGAGTGAAAGCCGATAATAGTTTTAAATGTTTGTAGCAAATGAATATATGTACGTGTATATACAAGTATATATTATACATATATACATGTGCAAGCATATATACATAAATACATATAGATGGAGCTAAATAAGATTTACTTCAGTCGTGTGGTCTAGAGCACACTCGTTTTTTTTGTAAGGCTGATAACTAAAACTACTTTTCGACCAATCAAAAAATGTCCTCTTCACAATTTTGGAAATCTATTTGAAAGCTTTTTATGGAACGCTATAAGCAACAAATTTTTGAAAAACGGCCCTTGCCGAACGAATTGCTCTCAACTATATTATATAACTATAAGAACACATAATGCGATATCAACTTCACATTCATTAAATGCATTACAACGTCATATGAATATGATCGTTTATAGCTCTGTTAAGCCTATAACTTTGAATTAGGTATCTCAGTAGTATTCGACATAACATTTATTACACTTAAAAAGAGTTTGCTATGTCGTATGTATATTGAAAAAAAGTTCAATGGCATGACTTTGTTTTAAAAGAGAAATACCGCACAACTGCGACGGCTAACAAAATTAGCAATTACCTGCAAAAAAACCTCACTTAATTAAACTCTAAAAATTTAATATTGTTATATTAAGTGCAATTTAAGTTTTGTTTTTTCGAGTTGTTTTATTGCCCGTCAACAAAAAGCAACAAAAACTCTCAAAATACTAAAAATAATAGCTACAAGTGTACACCAGTCTACGTACTTTACAAATAAACAATTCAACTCATTTTAGTTGAACAGAACAACAGAGCAGCTTATCACGTCAAATATTGGAGCTCTGTTATTTCAATATTTGTGAGCAAACAAACTTTACAGGGTAATCTAGTTAAATTATACAGTTATTCTGGTGTCTTATTAAAAACAAAAATTGTTTAGTTAGATACCTAGAAAACAGAAAGGTGCCAATTTAAATGTTGTACGACAAGATTTTATTGCGGCGGTCAAGAAGGTCACCAAAATTGTAATATTACTGCTACTGCTGGTAAAACATTATTTGTTTATATTGAATTTAAGGTCATAGGGAAGTTAATTATTGAGAAGTTTTCTTTAAAAAATAAATAAAAATAAATTAAGCGATGATTACATTTTTCAAAACTTTTTAGATTTTCTCATAAATGTGAGTCATTAACTAAGAGATAACGCCTTAAAAAACTCAATATATTAACTGATAGCATAAGATTTTACTCTGATGATTAAATTTTTCCATAATTTATTTCTATTCGAAGTGTGCACTCATATAGAGTTAGTTTACATCTATTTTTTATAACATAAAAGTACAATATTATGAGTGATAATAATTTTACAGTAACAAATCAGCCATTTCAGGTCAAAGATAAGATCGGTCCTGCACGATGTATTTGATTTGTGTGATAAGTTGTATAAATTATAGTTGTTGGGAGATCCTCTTATTATCCTTGAGTTATCAGCGTCAAGTTAATTGGGAGATCCTCTTATTATCCTCGAGTTATCAGCGTCAAGTTAAATAAAAAATCAAATTAATTTATTTTTATCAACTGGGAACAGTGTGTTCTTATTTTTATTGAGTCAAAATCAGGAATGATTCCAAAGTGAACATTAAGAAGTTTAGCAACCAAAAAGATACCTAGTCCCTCACACCTGGCAGACCCTTGCAGTCCATCTACAGCCTATTCCACGATAACATAACTGCAAGTGCATTGTCAGCACATCCCACGGTAGCATAACTACAAATTGTCACGTAGAGGTTCCGACTTCACTTTGAGCACGTACGTTCGATCCAGCTAGTATTTATATTAAAGACTTTATAAGATCAAGTTCCAGCGTAGGTAAGTATGGGGCAAATGTGATTGAGTTATAAGTAAGTATGGGGTAAGTATTTATAATGTTAACTATGTGGCGTTAACTTATATGAATCATCACGTCGGGAAAATTGTTTTTTTAGACAGAAAGTGGGGTTCCACAATGTTATCGGCCTTAGCGAGATCTATGGTCGGTTCATTAAAGTCAAAAGCCATCGAAATGAACTTTAAAAGATTTCTGAGTTCAAATCCAAAACGTTTGGAAATAATCGCTTATAGCCTCAGAAAGTGACATTTGATCACTTAAAGTTTTCTTCAAATTTTTTTTTTTTTTTTTTTTTTTCACCAGCATCAACAATATTTTGAAAGACGATTAGCGATTATTTCCAAACGTTTTGTAGTTTTTAACAGCTTTCGTTAAATTGGACGAAATCAAGCCCAATTGCGTACTAAAAATCAAAAAGTATATTTACATTAGTCGTTATAGCTCAGTTATAACTTACGTTTGCAAATAGTGTTATACATCGTTGAAAAGATATTAATATATCTAAAACAAGTCACTACACTTTGCAATCGGATTGACGAAGCTATGAATTTTGTAGAAAATGTTTGAAGAAAATATATATAAATCTTTCTATATTTTCCCAAGACAAGTCTACATAGAAAACTTTACGAAAATCGCACATGATGAGCCGACTATTTACTTTCCCTTTGACGTGAAGTAGGTAATATTTTTAAGTGAATTTTATTAATAAAATTGGTATGTGATAATTATATATAATTTTGAATGACATTAAATACTTCGTATTTATTTTTGTATTATGAAATTTAAGTGTTTATTACATCATCTCATTAGAAGTCAATAACTTACGTAGGAAAATTCGTTTAATTAATGTATGCAGCTAATCAAATGTTTTGTTGTCTGTAGTGTTAGAACCGAAAAGGTCACCAGTATTTACTTACCCTATGTGGGGTGAGATTATTTAATATTACGTTCATGTGAAATGAAAATTTATATTTACATTAGACGCCTAGTGCATTTGTGCGTGAAAAAAATAGGAACTATCATTTACAATTATACACAAGATTTTAACGCAAGCTTTTTCCTAATGTTGCAACAAGAAAAGCAAATAGAATAGAAGCAGACTTTCAAATAGTGGCAATATCTTAAAGAATCAAGGCCAGCAAAACGAATCAAACTCTGGGGCTCACTTCTTTTGAAAAATGTATATTCCGGAAATACATTGAACAATATCAATATCAATGAGAAAGATATAGAAATTTTGTATTACAGATATGCACAAGTTCACTTTGAATTTCTCGAAATAAATTCGTCCATCAGTAATTCTATAACTAGAGTTGTAATTATATCCGAAATAAATAAATTAAATTGCACCATTACTTAAATCGTTTTGTAGAATTGTAGAAAACGATCCCGCTATTTTCATTAAAAGTCTAACAAATTTTACGTATTTCGAAACGATCCCCTTACATCAATGATTTTCCTATAGAAAATTTATCACTTCTTCCAAAATTCCAAATTTTGGCTTTTCGTCTTATAAATTGTCATGGTAGAAATTTACTATACTTTTTACATCAGTAATTGATCAATTCCAAGATTTCCAAGAATTTGAAAAAATCGCATCGAATCAGTTTCGAAACATTAACGAAAACCCCAGCATTTCAATCTAAGAAATATGATTGCAATTTTATTTTGAGAACAAATTCAATAGTTTGTTAGTCTTTTGTCGTACAGCCCATAAAAGGTGTTGGGCCAATAAGCTGGTGCTTATTTGGCCTATTGCATAATAAAATCAATTAAGTAACTGATGCGCCTCCTGTAATATGCGAATCTTTTGTTATATAATATTTCAGCTGAAACAAAATTATCGAACGCGGAGTAATATTTCAATACGAATTATAATTAAAAAGATTCGACCGGATTAACCCTTGAATTTGCTTAGAGCCGGACGGAAAGCTACCTTCTACCATCAATAATTAATTAAAGAAAATACTACTTTGGGTCACACATTCCATGTTGAAATTACGCTGCTTTCTGTCGTTTTATTTTTACTTGAAATTGCCCAGCGGTTGAAATACAACCAACTTGTTAGCATTCAATCTGAAAAAACTGAGTCATCGCTCCAAAAATTCAAATCATGTTATCATGTTGCTATATCACTACCACTACCTCTTTCTCTTCCTGAGGTTGCAATCTATTCCATACCAAATTACATCAAAATCCATTAGTCCATTAGTTTAGCTCTGAAAACATATTTTCCTACTGGAGGCGTGTCACCTTTTAGTCTTAATTGTTTGTTCTAGCTGTTTCAATTCAGTATCTGATTTCTGGATCCGAATTTCAGTCATCATATAAACATGATCTAACATAAGATATGTATTTGATTCTGGAGACTCTTTGGATTAAGCCACTTTTAATCACAATTGTGGCGCTATTATAATTTACCCATTCCTACTCACTATCATAAATATGGTTTTCGAACTGTTAAACTTGAGATTGTAGCTTTTAATAGCTTCAACTACTTTATTCACCTGATACTGGAGGTCTTCGAGCTTATCTGTCATCAAATTTTAAAACTTTAATTACTTGATGTTTAATAGAAATATCCTGACAGTTTTTTTTTGGGATCAAGACCAAGCGTCTAAGAAATAAAACATAACAAATTTGATCAAAATCGATTCATGATGCATGATGCAAGGGCATTGATGGAGATAGCTGCATATATACTTCCGATGTACACACAAAGTGTCTGATATTTGGGAAAAAAGTTGGAAGTTATTGTCAATGTTTTTGGAGATTTTAAAAGTGGATCTCATATATAGAGTTAAAAATAATTTAAAATAAAATACACATCGCAAGTTTTAAAAAAAATTCTGTTGATTTTCTTATCATAGTCTTAAATCTTTATAGCCTTACGATATTGTGCTTTTTATGGCCATCGTTAGCCAATGTTTATTTGCAGCAAATTGTCAAAAGCTGATTAAACAAAGTAAAAGAATACCAAACTCTTCAGTTCTTTGAATACAAGCAAAACTAATCAATTTCTTTTTTTCGCTGCGAATATTTGGAAAAAATATCAAATTTCTATTAAATGCCCACCGTTTTCAATGCAGCTATTAAAAAACTAACATTGAAGCCTTTAGCAGCCTCAGACTATGAGTCGGCACCATTTCTAACCATACAACACATACAACTCAAACTGAATTGATGTTGAAAATAGAAAAAGAAGGAAACATAAAGAGAGAGAGAGAAAGAAAAATAAACAGTCACAAATACTCAGAAATCATCGAATTTAATGTGAACGAAGTATTACAAACGTTGTTTGTCTGCATTCGCAAAAATTGCAAAAGTAACCAAAAATACGAAATGGTGAAAAAAGAATAAAACAACAACAACAAAAACAAAAAGAAGACTTACACAAAAACAGCAACAAAGGACCAAAGTCCTAAAAGCAAAATTTATTGATTCGCTGCATTGAAATGGTCCTCAGCGGAGCAGTTTCAAAGATTTGTTAGCATTACGATAGCGATTGGTCTTCTTTTTCTTCTTTATTTTTGTGCTGCTTTTCTTTTTTTCGCTTTTGTTCCTAAATGACCAAATTCAATGTGACGCATGCTCTAGGGTTAAAATTACACATATTGAAGTACCAAACAGACGCACATACCCCCCCCCCCCCCCCCTCCCTCCAATCGTCTGTCACTGCTGTCGCATTCAGTCTGTTTAGAAGAGCGAAAAGTGCTTATTTGTCGAACTTTGACTTCCGTTTTGTTTTGAAAAACCTCCAGGCATGATGTACTGGACTCAGTAGTAACATTTGTACCAACATTCACAGTGTTATTTCTACAAAAGATAACAAAAACAAAATTATTTATTTAAAAAGAAAATTTCTAATTTGATAGAATTTTTTAAAAGAAAAACTATAAATGTTAAAAGTCAAATAGATAAACGATAACAATAGCGGAAGAAAAGTTTTTATGAGTGCAACTTTTTTGACTTTTGCAAAAATTTGTTAAATTCTAAGAAAATTTTAGAGAGATTTCAGACGGCTTTTCAGTGTCTTTCAGATATTTTTTTTTTTTTAATGTTTTGATGACGAGTAATGTGGTGCGAAATCTTTTAAGTCGGCATTCATTGAATCCAATTATCATATTCGGTTGCTACTACCACATTTCTTTCAAAATATCCCTTCCTCTAGAATCGACTCGCAGCTCTTATCTGATTCAATTCCAAAAAGGGTTCTGGATCTAAGATAATCGGAAAGAAATCAAGAAGGTTATGTGGTAATGCAATTTGAGCTAGAATTGAAGGAATAATGCCAGTATCATTAAGAAAACTTTTCTTCAACAGCTACAGGGCTCTTTCAATCATTCCGTTCTTCTTAAAAGGTTTGTGTTAAGCAATGACGTCAATTAGGTAGAGCTGGGAAGGTCCTTGTCTCCCTCCCCCCCCCCAAGAATCTGATACTAGTGATTATTCAATACGTCATTTCAATAAAATTATCTAATAATGGTGTAATTATAATTCTCCCCTGCTCCCCCAAGATTTTGGTGAAATGACGCCACTGGTGCTAAATATGGATTTTTTATTTACATTTAAATAGAGCTCATGCACAAACTTCATTATCAGCTCTTGAGAGGGTTAGTAGTCATCTTTGTACGTAAATCGCATAGAAGCTTAAGTCTATTGGGTACTTAAGTTTTATTGTTCAGTCGCAAATCTTGACTTACGCATTAATCAGTGCCTAACGTAATGGTTACATTAATGTTCACACAATTAGCCAGACTTACAAATTATTCATAAAAGGATTAACTTCATTTTACATCCACAATACAACGTGTTGGTTACGGCATGCGTTACGCTGACTCCTGCTAAGTGGAGTACACACAACAAGCGCAGCCTGGTTTTCCAGCATAACTTTATGCATTTTGTGAGCTCGTTATATAATCCATTATGTTACAAAGGAGTTGAGTTAACATCATCACTTGAACTTCTAGAATGCTTGTATGCTGCAACAAAAACAACAACATTAAAAACACATCAACATTGGAAACAACAACGGCATAAAACAACTCAATAGCCCAGTGAACTCTTTTCAGTTTGTCTGTTTTTTGCTTTTATTTATTTGCATATGGTGTGACATCATACTGGCAACACTTGCATACGTGTGCGGGAATATTTAGGGTGAACCTCAAAGTTTGAAATTATTGTTGAGCTATAGCATAATACATTGAAGTCAAACTGAAACTAAGCATATTTTGATATGGACATTAGAACTTTCCATAGCAGCGATGCTTGCCAAACTATTTTAGCTTCTATATCAACAGTATAGGTCAACAAATGACTCATATTGTATATGCTTCCAGTCGTGGCGCAAAAGGTACTTTTTTATTTTTTGTCACATGATAGTAGGTAGGCATTTAGAAGAATGATTGCGAATTGAAATGTTACTCAATGTAATTATGTTTTAATGTTACTACACTACAAAGGATAAAGTCAAAATTAAGTTCAGTTACATTTTTTGCGATTGGCATCCCTACATACGTGACAGGTACATAAATAAATTATAGTTGTTTAATACAAATTGCATGTTTTTTTTTTCGCATTTGAGTTGGCAAATCCACGAACATCTTGAAAAAAAATTTAGTCGGAAGGGAAGACTCACTGCAATATATTTTTCAAACTTAGTTTAATCGACTGTATTTATTGGAAGCCTTGAAACGGTGAAAGGTGGATCAAATCATATCGTATAGAGATTTTTCGGACATGATTTCGATGTGTTTTCTTCTGCTCAACAACACTGGTCTTAACATATTTTTCTACATGTGGCTTACTCTCCAAGTTATTGAGTGAAACTTTTTTCGTGGGCCTCTCAAAACCAGACCCACCACGATTCTGTCTGATGCTTATTTCCATTATTAGGCTTACTTACACTATCAATTGCAGAAAAAAATTATGTGTGAGGAAATGACCTTGAAGAATGTAACGCTGCCTCCCAGAATATTACACATCAATTCCTGTATACGTTCACGTTTTTTTACGCTCTTCAGACTCATTTTTACGCTCTGCTCGTACTCTGAGCAATACCGATTATAAACGACGAACCACTGATGCTTCAAAAAGCATTATGTGTACAAAGATTACGAAAATAAAAAAGTAAAGGGATCAGTAAAGCAGTGGCGTCAATTCAGTAGGGCTTGGGAGGGCATTGGCTCCGCCCAAGCATCTGAAACTAGTTATTTTTCCATACATTAATTCAATAAATCCATCTAGTAGTGGTGGAATTATAATTCTCGCCCCTGCCGCCAAGAATTGGTGAAGTGACGCCACTGCAGTAAAGCCCCATTTTTATAAATGACATGTACTGCATTTAAAGTAACAAACTATCAAATGATATAGAATTTTCACTGTCTGAAAGCAGCAATATGCTTATAGCAAAGAAACAGACTAAATAAGGTAAATAAATACTCGTAGTATCGTTTAGACTTCAGCAGATATTATTGCTTATAATGCAAAATAAAAAAAATATGTTACACCCTAAAAATGCGGCTACATACGTTAATACGTATGGCGTAGGTGATGTACAAAATTATTATACGATATATGTAAGTCCCGCAGGAATTGTCTTAATTTACCTTTTTACATGAAATGTCACTTTTAGCTGTACTGTTGCTGAGCTTTGCATGTAACAACAACAACAACAAAACAACAACATGTTACGGCCGCCTTTTCAGTTATAGACCTTTGCCATGTATTTTAACTTAATTATAAAATTGTAGAAGATTTTTTGTAATTATTCACAATGTGCTCGTAGTTTTAAGAAATTAATGAACCCTTTAAATTCAAAGGATGTGAGGACATTTTGTGTAAGTTCTGCGACAACTCTTTACAACAGACACCTGTGATTCTTGAATAAACCTGGAATGCTTTAAATATTTTGTGTCTTAAATTAGTTTGCAGTTAGATGGCTATAAGTCTCTTGCAAATTAGTGCTAATAATGTTTCTATTCAGAAGAATAAAATATGCCAAAAATCCTTACTTATTTATACGCATTTTTACACAAATATTGCCAGATAAGAACATAAAACGGACTGTATTTATAATCAGCCGTAAATCATAAAGTTTAGATCCGATCAACATTTTTATGTGAACGAGTAGTTACGTACCTTTTTCTCCATAAATCCAATTGGACTAAAATTTTATACCGAAAATTATTTATTGACTATGAAATAAAAGAAAAATTCGAAGATACCCAAATCTTGCATTCGTAATTATGTAAAAAAAAAATTTATTTCCTCTGTCATAAAAGAATGTCTAAGGGCTGCCCACGGTCATGGTGCGCTGTTAGATGGTTGAAAGACTTAACCTTTGTTTTTTCTTTTATCATCGGAAAAATTCTCTTTTTTTTATTGTGTTGGACGGTTTTGCATGATAAATGATTTTCCGCATCAGTTATTACAAGTAAATCAAATTTATTGGATGGTTTTTAAATGCTGACTTTTTTCGTATTTTAACCGTAGGTTTGTGGTTTTAAATGTGTCCCCGAAAATATCTTCGTAAGCATATTGTTAAGAGAACTTGACTTTTAGTGCAAGGCTTACTCATTTTTTTAACGATATTTGATTTATTTAAAAGACGTCAATTTAAGAATTTTTCTTCTAAGAGAAATTCAAATAGATTTATTAAATTGGAGCACTAGCTTAGTGGAAGTAGATATGAGGGATATATATACAGCGACGACGTTTCAGAAGAAAAATCGAAATTATTCCAAAAAAAATATCAAAACTAAAATTAAGTTTTGAAGCAACACCACCCCGAATTTTTGTTTGATGCTAGACCAATTCATTTCTTATATTTGTGTACAATTTGATATTATAACAACTTCTTAGTATAACGTTTAATATTGTTTTCCTGTATAGGAGGCGCCACGCCCTCTTTTCAAATTTTATCTAATTTTTGTTCATAGCTTCTTCTGACTATTCTTATAATTAGTGTAGAATTCAATTTCACTGTATTAAATAACTTCTTCAGCATAAATTTCTAAAGCTTTTACTCATATGGTAGGTGACACGCCTTCTTTTCAATATGAGTCCACTAGTTTCTGTTGCTAGGTCGAAGCATTTTTAATATTTGCATCAAATGTGATTATATTGCCTTGAATAGTTCTTTCAGTATAGCGTTTTTATGTTTTTGTTCCGTTTCGGAGTGCCACGCCCTCTTGTCAAAATTCATATAATTCTTGTTCACAGCTTTTTCGAGTCATTTCAACTGATTGTGTGAAATTTGTTTTTATTACCTTAAATAAATTTCTCAGTGTATCGTTCAGAAAATATATGGGAACTGCCACGCCCTCTGCCGATATTCTGCAACTTTTCGTGTAGAGCTTCTTCAAGTTATGCGTATTATTTGTGAAAAATTTAGTCTCAATTAGTCTTAACGAAGCGATTTTTCTTTTTGTATAGACAGCGGGTGTGTCCTTTAACCGATGTCTTCCATTCTCAATCCCAAGAAGCTTATTTCAAGTATAAATTGTGTACCAAATTTCATTCAAAAATCTTTATTTGCTTACTCGTACTCGTGATTACGACAAACAGACAGACATGGCTAAATCAACACAGATGGTGACGCTGATTAAGAATGTATATACTTTTCTATACCTGACACGCCTCTTTCTATGCGTTACAAACGGAAGCTATATTCATTTTGATATTCTCTGTTGGTAAAGCAAATCTTTTGGCCAGCATTTTTGCTAAAATACGATACTCCCACATTGCAACTACCCACTGCCGCACATCGGTAGTAAATGTTGGACAAAGCCTTAACTTACAAACAAGGGCAGTGAAATGAATTTTTGCTCAGGGACTAATGGCATGTAAGCCCAACTTTTGGGAAAGTGCACCTCAATACCAGTGCAGCCAATTATGCAATTTGTTGATTCCCAAAAAAAAATCATTTCACGCTCCTATAAAAGTTAGCTAGGATTGAATAATTCGCACTTTTATCATCAGAACTATTATGATTCCACATATGCAGTATATTATCTAATTGTAAATAAAATGTGGTCGAATAAAATGCACATTCATTATGGTGAACATTGCGTAAAAAACAGACAAACATTTTATCAAATTCATAATTTGGAATAAAAGTTTCTTTCTACATATTAAACAGTTCGAATATAACACGGGGCCATCTTTACTTGAAGGTGCTGCTCATCAAGTAAATAATTCATTTTCTTACTTTATTCGTACATGCAACATGGAACTTTTCCATCAGCACCACCACGATACACGTTGTAATGAAATACCACAAAATGATGTTTGATATGATGGGAAAATATGGGAACTCATAAATTACCTACAAGTACACCAACTAGACAGTGAACAAGCCTGCTCTCGTCCTTGCATATTTCGTCGACATATAGTACGAGTCGTAATGTTTATTTTTGAAATTCAAATTAATGTTTGAGAAATTTTTGAATTCTCAGAAGAGTTCTCATAAATCAACCAATTAAAAATGAAATTTTTGCATTCAGCCTTGTGTGGCACAGCGACCTGACTGTACAAACCAAATGACAGCAAAAATAAAGAAATTCTGGTGTTTGTGTCAAAATGTTAAAAAATTTTTTGAAATATTGAACAGCTCATAAAATTAACTGATGTATTAATTTGTTTCACAAAAATTCTATTTTAAATTTCAATATCAATTTCAATATTAAAAAGTTAAGCCTCAGTGAGTAGTCAGCAAAATCTCACTACTGGAAATAAAAAAGTACAAACTTCACTTAAATTTCAGTCACCTTCACTAGCTAAGGGTACACTTAATCATAACTAATTCATAACATTAATAAAACTTCCATAAGACTTTTGCGGCTTTTGGCATTTTTCTCAAGTTGATTTGTACCACTCGCTCCTTAATTTTCTTTTGCTTTGCAAACACTTGACACTTTATGATTTTTTCACAGCTTTTTATTTTACAAGAGAAATTAAAAACTTCTTTCTAGTGGTGGCTGCTGAAAATCTCCACAAAATTTCAAAGTTACCTCATGGCATTGTTTGGACACTTGAGAAACTTTCTGTACGGCTTAAGGTTTCTGTTCAGTTTCAGTGCTGAGCTTTGACATTGGCGGCGTAAAATATGCGCTTAAGCACCGTAGACTCGTCTCTTTTACTACAACTTCAATTGAAGTTTTAATATCCTTTGATTTTATATTTTGCCTGCTGTGAGAATTATTTAAGCCTACTGTTTAGTTAGAGATATAATATCGAGTATAATATCGGTGTATAGACTCCATTTCGTAAAAAGGGAAGTCAATAAATTTTGTTAAGAATTTGATGAAAATGTTTGCGGAAAAAGGTTGACGTAAGAAATTATCTAATCTTTCTTTTGAGGACATTGACCTTGTTCCTGCGTGAAAGACCTCAAGCCAAAATATGTGTCCAAGCTCTATTACAAGCTGTTTATCTGTGACTTTCACAAGTGTCTTAGGCTAGATATAAATGCTTAAGTACTATAAGGACCTTTCGAGCGGTATATTCATATATCGTAAATTGTGTTTGAGAATCGAACCGGGCTTAGACACGTTCCCTTACTACATACTACAAGTGGAACATATTTTGATCCTCAGCGCATCTCACACTCAATTTACTGTATTTACCTTAAAACAGTGCCGGATTTACGTATAGGCTGAGTAGGCTGCAATCTAGGGCACCGACTAATAAGGGTGGCAAAACTTTTTATTTGATGGCTCTCTTTTTGGCGATGACTTATAAGGGGGCGCAAAATTTTGAAGTTAATGGCCCTTTTTTTATTATTTTGTTCAGCAATATTAAAAACTTTCTGAATGAAAAAGCTAATGTCCTTCTTTCTGTTTTTTATTTGTCAAGCTTTTTTGAGACATTTTATTTGAAGCCTTATAAAAAAGACGACATGGGCTACGAAGCCATGGGTGCCAAAATCGTAAGTTCGCCCCTGTCGTCAGCCTAAAATTTGAGTACCAACAAAAAGATATGCAAAGATTTCTATATTTGACCCCATCAAAATTATTATTGGATATCAGTTATAACAACACGAATTTATATTTAAATTGTGGCTTAAAAGTGGCCCAATAAGGTTATTACTCTTTGTAAATTCGTTCTTTCAAGAAATGGGGCCAGAGTTTTTAGACTCCGAAGCCTTTCCAAATGATATTCAAAATCTATTGACAAACTTTTCCCGTCAATATATGCGAGTTTTTAAAAACTCGTTTCCAATACCTAATTTTGAATTCCCCAAGCGATTGGTTCAAGATATCAACGTCACTTAAATGAGCCCAAAATGAGCCGTTGCGGAGTCCAAAACTGTGTTTAAGCCCATTTTTGAATTCTGTAAGTCATTGATGAAAAAGTTTGCACCAAAAGTATCCGAAAGGGGTTTATTCGGAATCAGGATCCGCCCTCGACGATATCCATAATACATTTTGAACTTACCTTATTGATTTGTGCAAAATACTACTCTAAGCTTCAACTTTCCGCTTCTGCACACTTCGCTATGCTCATGGGCTCCTGCAACGACCAATCATTTTTCCCTTAACGCACTTCTCAGAACTTTTCTTGATTTTTTTTGTTTATTCATGACTTGAATTAGTTTTTACTAAAATTATGCAATGAAATATTTGTTTTTTTTTGCTTTGTTATATCCTTATATCTCTCTTCTATCATCTGACCTGGTCTATGAAAAGGAACGTTAGATGTCAAAAAATTCGGAAAGACGAAACGAGTTGTTTACCTTTAACAGCTGTTTTCCCGAAAACTTGTTTTCCGAAAACTTGTTTTCCGAAAACTTGTTTTCCGAAAACTTGTTTTCCGAAAACTTGTTTTCCGAAAACTTGTTTTCCGAAAACTTGTTTTCCGAAAACTTGTTATCCGAAAACTTGTTTTCCGAAAACTTTTTTTTCCGAAAACTTGTTTTCCCGAAAACTCGTTTTCCCGAAAACTCGTTTTTCCGAAAACTTGTTTTCGCAAGTAAGCCCTCTTTTCATAGACCAGGTTACATATGCAGAATTCCGACACCGAATAAAATTGAATCACCATAATGAAACAAAATTTGAAATTACAAATGAAGTGAAATGCAATTGTAGTTGATTGAAATGCATTAAATTAAACATATATTCCATAACGTATTTGTTAAATACTTGTCTCATTATATACCATTTCTAACGCATTACGATACCATGACCCAACGCCAAGTCCACTTTAAATGCAACGCACCATACGTCCATATGTATTTATAGGAATACCATTCGCGAGTTCCATAACAGCACTACAGCTACACATAGCGTGATACGAGCGATGGATGATGGAAAGAAAGCACTGTAATGGAAAATTGTTCTTAAAAGTTATGCTGCTGTCAACCAAGAAGGGTGAAATTGAATTATCTTGGGGACGTTTAAAACACAAAAACGCAAATCACAAGCACACTCAGAACGTCAACTAACCGAAGGACCAAGCCATGCAAAACACCTCTGAGGACGCTGTTATCCTTTTGAGTAATATAGAAATAAATAAAAACCACCACCAGCAGCAGCCAGCTAAAGTAATGGGTGTTTTAGGCAGCTTAACAGTGGTGGTAGCAACGAGTCCAAACTAAAAGTTACGCTCAAAAGTATTCAGGCAAAACTTTATGCCATACCACACCGTTCGCTCGCTTTTCTTTTGCTATAGCAACCGGAAAAACTTTTTCAGCTTTTTTGCATTCACTTCACTTCATGAGTTGTTTAACCCTTGGCCCACATTCCGACCATCGCCAACGACATCTGTATTATAGTGCGTGCCAGAGTCCAAGCAGTTGACAAAGACAAAATATGAGAAATATGCATTTAATTCACATAAATTACACCAACAAGGATGTATATTTTTAAAATATTTATGAACTAAAGTTGACCCCTACTTTTGAATAAATTCAGTGTTGAAAAACTGTGGTCTGTCGGCGGATGGCAACACAAACAGCAGTTGAGTTGGCAATTAAAGTATATCGAAGAAAAGAAGAACATTTTATTATTTTATTTATGATGTACCCACTTTTAGAACTTTCAATACGTTTGCTCTTACAAAGAAGGTGGAGATAGAGAAAAGTAAGTAGTAATTACCGTTTAGGTCAAATAATTCATTATGTAACTGAGCGTTTTACTATAATGTAATGAATACATTATTGCTCGTTTTAGTTGTAGAATACTGCCAAGAGTAGTAATGTATTCCTTACGTAATTTTTCTTCAAAAACCACATGTGTAAAGCATTTCTATTTTGAGTTGTGAGGAATAACTTATCAATTGACCATTCGTGAGGATAATCAATAGTTTTATCACATAAAGCTTAAGAAAGGAATATAAATAGATAGACATAGAGTTACTCATTCAAAACTGAAATCGACACCACATGAAGACTTGGATTTGGAAAAAATATTGTATTGCTACACCCGGGAACGTAGAATCGATTAAGGGCGCTTCTAAAAATTTGGACAGAACCTTAGTAGAATTTATATAACATTAAACTAAGGCTTTGTATATTTGTTTAGAGCGAAGAAGTCATAAGAGTAATGTGTACTGCTGAAATGGAGTAAGTGATTCAGGAGACTTTTGACATAGACACTTCAAAACTCGTTTAGAGTAGGAGTGTAAGAAAAAGTTAGGCATTTGAAACGCGTCTGATAGAAACTATTGAAACGAAATAAGTACACTATGTAAAGTAATGATGAAGGATCATGATACATTTACTAATGGGCTGAAGCCACTGATTTTCTTCGTTGCGGGACAATAGTTTGCATCAGAACAGTAATTATTGTGATCTTCTGTCTAACATGTGACTTAGCTACAGACTTGGGAGAACCCCTCCCCCCTCCCCCTCCCTGGAAACGAGAGACTTCACATAGTCTAGTGCGATCAAATCGCATGATCTTGGCGGCCAATGGACTGCTTCAAAACGTGAGATTAATTGCTCACCGAACTCGCCTCTCAATATGTCCATGGTATCGCGAACCGTGTGGCATGTGGCACCATCTTGTTGAAACCACATATCAACCAAACCCAATTCCTTCGTTTCGAGCAAAAAAAAGTCGATAATCATTGCATCGTACCTTGCTCCATTGACTATAACGGTGCGATTTTCAAATAAAAGTGAAATGGTCAAATGATGCCGCCGGCGCACAAACCGCACCAAATAGTGCATTTTTCAGATTGCATTTTCAGCTCTTAAGCTGCCTCTGGCTGCTCCTTAGACAAAATTTGGCAATTATGTTTGTTGACGTACCCATTGAGCCAAAAATGAGCTACGTCGCTGAAGAAACTTATTAATTTTTTAATATGCGAAACACATTTTTCACAGAGCACGAATTTTGATATGAAAATTCAATGATTTCCAAGTGCTGTTCGTATTTAAGTTTATTTATGGTAGAATGGCAAATCTTAGTGAGCATTTTTGGTATTAACATATATTACAAATCACGCGTGGGCTGCCAAAAAATTTACACTGAAAAAACCAAATAGCAAAAAAATCACCCATTATATCTGCCCGTGATAATTGGTATATTGGAATCATCGACTCTTAATTCTACAAACAAGATGGATGATAAAACTCTTGTTTAGATCTCTAGAGCACAAGATGTAGAATGGATGTCATTCACAAGCTTCTGCTATCAATTCTACTCATTCGTTTTGAAAGGAGACACAGAAATCAGTTATTCTTTTCTATGGATGCAAGACACAATGAGCGCAGGCTCCGAATGCCACGGTTAACTTCCTTCTCTAATTGCTTACCACACCTCACAATCTATGCATCTCCACTTTTTAAAAAGATAATAACATTAATCTATATTTTTTCATATTACATTAATACCCTTTCACTACAATAAATTTTAACCGCACTCCAATTGAATCAAAAATTTCAATCTTATTTTTTTTATAAATGTCCTGCGTTGATTTTTAAGTCAGGCAGTCAAAAAAATATTTTTTCTTTTTTCTGACAAAGCATAGGTTTCCATTTGTCACTTCTTATCACAGAAATTGAACTGATAGGTCCTCAGAGAGACAGCGACAGGCTGCCAACAATCTTGCCCGTGTTGCCAGCATTTTTAACGCTGAAAAACTTGCTTAATTTATTTTAATTTAAAATTTTTTTTTTTTGTCTCAGTTTTTTTATGGACTTAAGGGAATTATTGCTTACAACTAAGGGGTGTTCCCTTTCCAGACTATTGCTTTGAGCTATAGCAAAGGAACTCCATTAGTTTACAAAATTTTTATTAAAAAAAATATTGTGACAGATAGGATGTTTGACAAAATATTCAAAAAACAAAAAAGTAGCTAGAGTGGCAACACTGTAAAAATGCCAGTAGCATTTGGTGGAAGCTTTGCATTTAACCGCGACAATGCCATAATTCACGCAACCCTTTATCTTGCTGCTTTCGGAAATTACCATGAATCCCTTAAGTGCGGTCTCAAAATCGAACATTAATTTTCATGGCTTAACACAATCAATTCGTATGTTTACGCGGTTGTTTAAGCATTTACGGCGCGGCGTTTAAAGAAAAAGGTTGATGTTTTGTTTTTTGCCTCTTTTTTTCGTTTTACGTTCTGCGAATGGTGAAATTGATTTGGTTTATTCTGTTTTTTGCAGCTTAAGAAAACCTCAAGAGAAAAAATCTTTATCAACTGTTTGGCTTCAGTTAATCGCTTCTGTTTTTTTGAACATGGGAAAAGCTTCCAGAGAGTTGCTTTTAACATCTGTAGACATATTATTTTTATGATTTAAAATTTTAACAGCCTTTTTAGCTGTTAGCAAAACATTTTGTTTAATATGCCTAGAAGTAGGCTACAAATTTTAATATCTTTTGTATGGATTATTGTGCTTTTGTGAAGAATTAAGCATTTTTTATTAGAAATACAGGTGGAAACAGAGATAACGCTTGTTGCTTTCCAACTCGAAAGTGCTCTTTATTGAAATAAAATGTACACAGAGAAAACGATTAACATTTCTGTTCATAGTCAATTCCATAATATTTGAACTTTTTTGAAATTTTGCTGAGTTATTTGGGTATATGGAGCACAGCGTAAACGTTGACTCAAGATGTTTTCATTTTTGATTTGTTATATTAAGGTCTATTTATTACATACAAATTAAATTATGATATTTTGTAAATAGTTAATGATGTTAATAAAGTTATTACTGGCTTTCTCAAAATCGCCTCTCATAACAATTTTTTTATGGTAACGCGGTTCGAGCTCTATTGAAAAAAAAATCCAAGTATCATATCTTATTTTGAAAACGAACCTCGTGAATATTTTCATCATGATCGGTGCTGCCCAGAGAGCAGCCTCAAGAACGTAAAAAGCGTGCACGTTTACAGAATTGATAAAAAAATCATCAACACATGTTTATCGTAAGAGCGTTTGCTTGGGTTAGTGCGCACCACTGATCTTGATCAATGATAGAATGAAATATCACTGGCTCCCGTGCTACATAGCGTGATCACCTTAGCTAAATTTTGGTTTACTATTTCATACCAATTTAGCCATGATATTAATAATATAAGCAGGGTGGTTCGGGTCCGGACAGCCATACGAAAAAGTGAGATTTCTTGGTTCATTGTAAGCAACAAATTGTATTAGTGGGGGTAGGGGGGGGCTTGGTCTATCTTGAACACCCCAAAGCATAATACTAAAAAATATGTGCGTTGATTACTTAATGAACCTGACTCAGTTATGTTAAACTTTGAGATAGTATGTGTTTTTGAAGCAACTTTGTTAAACACCCTATAATTCACAGGGTGTACATGATAGACTCCTTTCCATTCAATTTCTACTCACAATGAACCAGGAAATCGAATTTTTTCATATTGCTGTCTATATATAAAGTATGTAAGATATTGAATGTTTATAACAATAATAGAGTTTTTGTATTGTTTTATATATATAATGTACAGAAAGTACATGGAAAACTCTAATTAACAACATTTGAAACCTAAAGTTGTAGTTAACAATGCTGACTACTTATCAGCATAATTAATTAATAGTTTCGTAATAGAGAATTAAGATGAAATGTCATCTAAACTTTTAGGGATTTACCCACTGAACTGTGATGCTATCAAAAAATCAAATAATATTTACTCATAAAAATATTTGTACGGTTGCATTTTCCGAAATAATTTACAATCTGTACAAAATTAAATAGTATTTAGCGTTTATTGTTGACTTATTCTTCGCAGAACTTATCTCTAAAGCCGTGTTAAGTATTTTGTTCTGCTTGACTTGACGCTTTTATTAAATTTGCTTTCTTAAAGTTGCAAGAATTTACCAACTCATTGACTAATTAACACCAAAGTAAATTTTACCATTAATAAAAATTCCATTTAATTCCAAGAGGGAGGGGGGTCAACTCGAAATGTGAATGGTGTTTTAACGCTGTAATGCCTGCGTTCAGCTAAAATAAATAAACAATGAATTTAAAGCAGACTAAATGAGCACAAGCTAATGAGAAGGCTTAAATGTCGATTTCATGGTGTTTAGATGAGGTTGTTGCCACTATTCTTTCATGCTGAAGACGTTATTAGCCAAAGTGTTACCATTTGAAAACCGCAAAGAGTAAAAACTTTAGCGCACAAAATGAACTGAAGCTGAACGGCAATTTATTCCGACACAACGACGAGCATTGGCAAAGAAGGTGCTTGTCTTGCTGCCCAAATTATTTCGAATCAATCAACGAAAACGTTGCACAGTGGTCTTGATTTTCTTAATTCTATGAATTTTGAAGGTCTCTTACATCTAAAAACCACAAAGTATTTTAATGGAATATAACGCGAAACTCTACTTCAATTATTGAATTTTTTAGATTTTTGGCATGCGTAATAGGAGGGAACATAACGCATTTTCTCGGGGGACGGACAGCATCTAAGCCGAAAATCGATTTTTACCACAATTTTCCAATTTTTCTCAGAGACCAAAGCGATAATGATGTTATTTCTTTTTTTTAAATAGAAACAGTTTTTCTCACAATATCTACTGGTAATAGTAAGAAATAGTGCGCTGCACGGTTAATCACATAAGACTTTTCGCAATTTGGCAGTATAGTTACCTTATAACATCAGTAATTTGAGATATTTAACCCTTAAGTGATAAAAACATTTGGATTGTAAGTCTCAAAACATTTCATCAACTAAATAAAGTCATTATTTTATAATTTTGAACCTAAAACCGAATGTAGAATCTCTCCAGCAAGTACAAAATATTTTTCTATTGGTAATCTTAGCATGGAATATCTCGAATACTAAAGCGCTGGCGAGATACTACTGCCGCTTTCAAATAGCATACCCAAAACCACAAGAATAGGGCTGTCTGATCTAAAGTGAAATTTTTATCGGAGAACTTTGAAACTTTTTGAAAATATTTCAAAACAGAAATAATACAAAAGGAAGTCCTAAGTCATAGCTCCTAAATCATGGAGCCGATTTTGACTCATAAGATAGTAATCGCTTTGTGTTGCTGGAAAGATAATATAACTGCAATAATTTGTTCATAGGTTTTATTGTACGAGTATTTTAATGAAATTTTGTACGAATGCAACCCTTTGTAGTCGTTTCGATAATATAAAACTTCAACCGAATTTTTCGAAACTGTTCGTATCTCTTCGATTTATATTGACTTGTGGATAGTCTACGACTTTTTCTATACTAATCGACTTTTTCTATATATTCTTCGATACTTTTCAATCTTTCTATGTTTTTCGAAAATGTTCAAGTATGTAGTATTAAATTCTTTGATTTGTGCTGATTTTATCGATGTATTGCTATAATTTTTGACTTTGCTCGGCTCTTTCGTTATTTTTGACTTCTTCGATGCTATTCAACTTATCGAAATCGGTTGCTTTATGAAATGTCAGGGCTGTTCAATATTCAATAGATCATCATCAGAGAGCTGTTAAGCTCTCTAAGGAATTAGCGAAAACCAAACAGAAAGCTTATGTCATCAAAATCAGATGATGCCAAATGAAAAGAGCTTTTAACAGAAAGTTAATTTCAGCGAAATCGCGATATTGCCAGTATGAAAGCAGTTTTCAAAATCGCTATACAAATTCGAGATAAAAAAAATTATGCTGATTGATTGCCAGTGTAAATCGCTTATAATAATGAGTTTCACTTCTGGTAACGCACATTATTTTCATTGGAATAGACTTACCGTTAAAAAATCCATATAATTTTTGGCGAGAATGTTTTATGTTTCATATATGAAGAATAATTTCCTTGTTTTCCAGATCTCATAAATGATGACCTTTTTTATCTTTTTTTAGTATATAAAATTTTCGCATATTGCAAAAAAACAAAGTTTTCTGTCGGTAACCTATTTGCGCCGGGCAGTCAATGCGCACGGGGTTGACTAAATAGTATTTTTTTACACTAAAAAGCTTACATAAAATCATAGATATTAATATTCTGATTGGTAATAGCAGAATTGAAAAAATACAGGGGTACCTACTACATTTGACCATGATTGTGAGTGTGAAGTCATCATTCGAAGACATAAAACCATCAATAAAAATTTTTGCCCTTTATCTGTTAATCCAATATTTTTAAATATTATTTAAGACTTGTAAAGTAAGATAAATCTGATGCCATCAATCGAGGACGTAAAAGCTTTTGAGCATTTGTTTATAATGTTGATTATTACCAGATGTTAACTATTGAAACGTTATGGCTGTGTAGTAAAAATCGCGCTCTAATTACACAGAAGCTAAACAACGTTGCTAAATTAATGGCTATTTAACATTGATCACATGCTATGAAAAATTTTAACTCGATAGGAAAAATATATCATGGTACGTACCACTGTGCAGAACACTTAGCAAGTGTTTTTAGCGCCTTTTTAATGGCTGACAGAGTTCTTGGTACGCCACCTCAAGTAATGCGTTATGTTCGTTTGTTGGTCAAATTTTTCAGGGCGAGTTGCAAACACATCAACGACCTTGAGACCGGGACGACGGTGTATTGGAAAGGGCGGAATTTACACGTACTAATGCGATTTTGATTAGCAGCGCATATACAGATGGTGTTTCTTATTGTTTCCGAGCAAAAACAAAAACTCTAAATTTATTACTTTTATTTGATGTATTGCAATATTGCAAGAATTCATTAATTTCCACACAATTGTTAACAAAAAGGAAATAAATAAACTTAGTTAAAACAAAAACAATAAACTACTGAAATTGGCTTAAAGAACTTTGGGTTTTACGCTTAAGTGATCTTTTTTGAAGGGGCCACACAGCGGGCGGGCAGCGAACTTAACTTTATTCATTTCAACCATAACGTGTAGCCTTAAGAAATCGCAAATCAATTGAAATTAAATAAAAATCGCGTTTAATTAACTTCTTGGTATAAATACGGATTTAATATCGCTAATCAATATCAGTTGAGCAGTGCCGTTCTTTCAGTTTAAATTATTCGATTATCTAGTTAGATCACAAAAAATTAACTCACATAAAATGCAACTACTAAGCAGGACCGCGATTTTTGTTCTATTGGTTGGTTTGGTTTCCGCTGGTTACCATCATGGTGGCGGCAGCAGCTATAGTGTCGTTACAAAACATGATGCACCACATCATTATGGTGGCAACTACTTGAGTGGACATGGCGATGGATATGGTTATGCAAGCGGTCACAGCCATGGTGGTCATAATGATTATCACAAGCAAGAACCTTATCATTATCCTAACTATAGCTTTAAATATGGCGTTAAGGACTCACATACAGGTGATAACAAGGATCAATGGGAAAATCGTCATGGTGATCAAGTTAAAGGTAAAATATCGGTAGCTGAAGCATTGTATTCCTATTAGAGTATAGATATTCTACTATGATTCCTAAAACTATGCTCTTTTCTTTTACTTAGGTGGCTATTCACTCAAAGAATCTGATGGTACCACTCGTGTAGTTGAATATACTGCTGATGATCACAATGGTTTCAATGCTGTAGTAAAGAAGATTGGTCATGCTCATCATCCACAGTCATATAATAAGGGTTACTATGGTGGCGACTATGGCAGTGATCATGGACATTACTCACATGGACATGCTAGCAGCTATGCACAAGTGGACCGACATCATTAATCGTGCTTGCAGTCTTTATAAATGTATATAGTATGGTTCCTGCAGCGTTAAATACCACCAAACCACAATAGACTTCCCCGTACTGCCAGTTCGTATGATCAATGCTAAAACCCAAATACTGAACCGATCTTTGTGCGCGCTTATATGCATGGTCTTGTCATATAAGCGTATTTTATGATAAGAAATCCATTTTAGTTTAATAAATGCAAATTAAAAATATATATCTTCGTTGTTTCATTGAAGAAAAACTATACTGATAGAATCCAAGACAGGCAGATTGGCTCGTCCTTGTTCAGCTTAATTGAAGACCGTAGATTTTAAATGTAATTTCTGAAAGAATGCTTTTAAACCTTTTACAGATCATATTCATTTTGAAGCTTCTCCTTAATGTTGCCAAAAATTTTAGAAAAAATTGCTGGCAAAATTAGGTCTAAATTGAAAACGATAAAGAATACAACGCAAAACAAATGCGAACATGGCTCAGAAGGAAAACTTGTAAAAAGTATTTTCTTAAATGAAAATATCAGGTTGTTGGTATTATTTTCCTAAGGATTGAAAGTATGCAAGGAATTAAAAAGTTAATGTCTTCGTATATAATATTTTGGAAGGTTCTACTTGATTGAAATGGAATAAGAATTGAAATTGGAACATTTACGTAGGCGCACAGTAGAGATCATTTCCCAGAGAGGGCGGCAAAAAGGTCAGCACCGGCCCTGACAGCATCAGCTTTTCGAGTACTCTACATTCCAAAGCAAACCTCTACATCACTTCGATAACAAAACATTCGACGATCTAAGCATTTTGGCAAATGCACAATTTGAGCAGCTTACCATATTCATTCTTTGATTTAATTAACAGAGAAGGCAATTTGTGCACACGACTCTATTCGAAAAAATCTTGATTTATTTTATTTTAATTATTTTGATCAAAGCTTTCATTAGGCTATGTATTAAATTGAACACCCGCTTCTTGTTAACGCGATATAGCGAACTTTTACCCATCATTCCGCTACATCACCAAAAAATGCCACTTCGTTTTCCAACAACAAAATCACGCATCAAATGTTTGCTAACGATGATGATCTTACATCAACAAAGACGGCATGCGCGTGCGCATCGGTTTTGCTAACACTCGCAACACGAGTTGCTTAAAACGAGATGTTGCAGCAACGTTACCTCCTTCATAAAAAAAATAAATGATAGCATTTTTGTTGTTGCTGCTTTTTTTACAACGTGAGTGCAAAACACTGTAATCGGCGCATTGTCAATGTTAATAAAACTGAAAGTAATTTGCAAAACAGGAAAATCAAACTGGTATTGCCAAGGAGAGAGGATTTTCCCCATGTTGTAATCTGTTTTTGTGTCATTGCATTCCAATCAGTATTCTATTATTTAAGTTTTTTAAGAAAAAGTGACAAAAAAAAATAGTTTTTAGCTATTACACATTTTCAATCTGATTTCCATTTACATAATAACATGGCATTCATTAGAAAATATATATTTTTTATGTGGTTCACGTGCCATGGCTGCAATCAAAGAAGATACCCAAAATTCATAAAAACTAAATATTACAAAATTTCTTGAAACTATTTGGAATCGGTAGCAAAAATCCTATCATTTGACTAAAATGCTTTCTAACGATATGTGAAAATTTCTTTTGTAATCAAGAAATTTTCTAATTCGTATTACTATTAAAGCAGCCTTGCTACATGACTTAAAGCACCTTGCATTATCTTAGGTGAAAGAAAATGGGAAGAATCCAGATTCAAATTCTATACTTGTTGAAGATTTTCGATATATTTCGAATTTCCTGATAGTAGTCGTACTACTATCGAATGTTTAGATGCTTTCTGATAAGCTCTGACATAAATCGATTTTTTTTTGATAAGTTTCGACTTAGCTTGATTTTCTCGAAGATTTTCTGACTTTATCGACATTCTTAAAAGGTTTGGACTTTTGCCGTTTTTTTCGATAGTTTTCGACTTAACATTTTTTTAAATTGTTCTCAATAGTTTTCGACCATTTCGATGTCTTTCGATACGTTTCAATTTTTTCAATGTTATTCAGGATTTTTCGACAATTTCCAAATTTTATCGCGTTTTTCGGCATTTCTTGAATACTATCGGAAAAATATTTCAAAATCAATGGAAGAATGTTAAAAGTTATCAAAAAAACATCGAAAAAATTAAATTTTCGATTGTTACTAAATTCCATAATTACAATTATTTTTGATCTAAAATAAAAATTTCCGTAACTTTACAATTATTTTTGATCTAAAATAAAAATTTCCATAACTGCTTATAGCTTTTCATCGAAAAAATAGAAATCCGAAATAACAATTATATTAATAAATAAAAATCGAATAAAAACCAAAAACTCATTCACAACGATTAAATGATTTCTATAATAATTCATGAACGTTACGATCCCTGGATAGCAAGAGCTTTTTCGTATGGTACGTTTAAATTAGTATATTATTTACAAATATTCAGCTTTTTCTATATCTAGTGACTTACCCATCCGTTGCGTTATCATCCCACAACCAGTGACGATGACAGCGTGATTTGTGAATTTTTTTTTTTTTTATAGCAACAAGATCACGACGACTTCTTCATTGCACGTTGTGAAAACAGGAATTTCGTTGCTTTTTGCTCATTAAATCCACCATTTGAGCATCACACCGGAATAGCTGGAAAATCCAGTGAAAAACTGTAGCAATATGGTAACAAAACAGCAATAGCAAAATGATAAAATTTATAGCCCACTGAGCCGGTGCCATTGGATCTTGTTGGTTGGCAGCCTATAAATATGGTTGCTTCGTTTGGATGCAACTTTAATTGCGAATTTGTCCTTGAACTTGACGCATCGTGGTCGTTTTGGATATCACGTAAACTGGATAATATCATCAAACACAATGAGTTTTCTTTGGCAGTGAATTTGGATATTTTATAATAATTTAAAAAAATAAACCGAAAGCATACGTATTATTGGAAATTATAATATTGAATTCGAATTTAAACATCAACAAAATGCGATTAATTGTAAGTGAAGTGATAGATCTATCGAAATACTAAATTTCAACAACAATAAAAACAATATGGCGTGTGTGAAAGCGAAAGCGTTTTGCATCATTGCAACTTTCACTTAAGTGAAAGTTAAAACATGTGAATCAAAAATAAATAATTTGTAATTTATATGGTTTTTCATCAAATATTGCACCACAATACGTGAAGCACTTGATTTTTCATTAATTACTTGAATGAAATTGTGGTGCTAATTGTTTTTTCTACAGACAGGGTTCATATACAATTTCACATCTTAAACAACAACAGCTCAAAAGTTTAATGACTCCATTTAAAATTAACTATTTAAACTATAAAATATCTAATCGAAAAAGTTATCGTGATATAATTATGTTTCGAAGAAATATTCTGAATACGAAAGTTGACATTTTAAATACTCAAAAACTTTTTCCAGCTCTGGATTATGTGCATAAATACAAAGCAAAACAAAGATGGCCTTAAATGGAGAATGGCATAATAATTCTGATGAATACTCAATTGGATATATTTACAAATTTCTAGTAAAAAACATTATAAAAGTAAAATGTTGCTGGCTACGCAAATGAAACGTCATATGTTCATATATAAATAGTCTTTAATAAAAATGTAGCAATTTTACTATAAAATTTAATATCTTATGGTATTATTTACTAAATGATTTAATCAATATTCTATACTGGGGATTCATCAAACTTGTAGACAGTTTTTGAAATCCTTGTGGCATTAAATCCGAGGTAAGCAACAAAAAAGAATATTAAATGCAGATATCTTAGAGCTACAGCCGCCTACTCACTACTTAAAACTCATTCGAAATATCAGACTATACAATGTAACATAATTTAAAATCAAACCAACCACCTGTTCTTTTGTATCGCTGCGTGACCTGGCTTGCCACCGAACATCTAGAACAACGGCAAATTTTATGAAACTGCGAAAATGGAAGAGGATATGCTTTAGAATATGTCAAATCCCGGTCGAGTTATGTACTATACTTCAAAGAGAAGTTATAAATTTTCGCATTCCGAAAATACTACCATAATGATATATTTATTACAACGAAACCTTATGAGGCCCCGTAAACTGTGCAATTAACAGATTTCATTACTTAAAAACAAAAAGTGCCACAAAGTTATGTAATTAAATATGCTCCAAGTCAAGCACCATTTTCTGACTCCAAACCGTTGTGCTTGGGGCGCTTTTGCAAACTTAGAGCACTCATGTGCCGTACATAGCTCCAGACAATGAAGTCCACCGATACATCGTTAACATGAAATAAACGAAATAATGCACATCATTTTTATATACAAATCATCGATTACTCATGCGAAACAGTAGTTATCGTATCAAAAAAATATTTTACACGATATTTCTGGCCACCATTGCCTTCTCCTTATGGAACTTTCTCCCATAAAGAAGTTTAAATTAGGGATTAATAATATTTTCGCAAACACTCCATACCCCCTGTCTTGTAATTGGCTCAGAACTCGTACTAGGTGGGAGCGTAGCTAGTTCTGAAAAAGTTTCGCAATATACTCGTTGTGATAAATTAATTAAATTTGCAAGGCGCTTTTATGCCGTAGAAATAGTAGACCGTAATTGGAGTGTTCGTAGTTTATGTCGAAGTTCAAGCGCCGTTGCTAAATAATAAGATTCTTCACTTTCAAAATGAAATCTTTTTTCAAGAGCCAATAACAGATCGGCGGCTACTTGCTGGAGTACCGGATGGGTTTCTTTGTCTTTGATGTCCTCAAGTACTTTTCCAAGACTGTTAACCAACGGAATAGCGTCGGATAATACAGCGGTGGCTTTGCTTAATGGTTTTGTAACCTCTCCAAAATATTTCTTTCAAAATCTTACTGCTACTAGTGGAATGACTAAAGATTCCAATAATAGACCTTGCTTTGGTGATCATGTCATTCCCCTTTTCCTGGTAAAAAGGCTCTTTGGGGCACAAGAACATTTTTTTTTGTATATCGGTGTATCGGCAAACAAAAATCACCGATATCGATGTATCGGAATATACCGATATATCAGTAATAGTATCGATATCGGTTGCATCCCTAGTTTAAATGTATTTTAGGCGCTATTTCGTCTTTTGAATTGCAGAGAAATTTTCTTTTAAGAAATATCGTTCCAAAAAAATTATATATCACACGAAAATACATTCAACATCGCCCAAAAAATTGTTAATGCTTCTTCTTCTTCTTATGGACTTGATCTAAGCTGTCAATTGTATGTATACTTTGACGCAACGGACTTTTTGGGTGTAGGCTTTAAGAAATACTAACGCAAATGCTCATCACATTCAACAACATATCGAAACCAAAAGAAGCTGCTAAGAAGAAATCTTCAATGGAATGCAAAAAAAAAATTTGAAAGTGATGTGACTAAAAAGGTTTGGCCCCTTAAAACGTTTACTGTCTGAATCCACCACAGCATGGTACTAAAAAAGAAAACCTCTACAGGTTTTAATGCTAAATAATTCAGAATTAAAAGCAATAGTTCAAGAATATGGCTATCTATTTTTGAAAACAAATTTGATGTGTGGAATCCATGATATAATGCAAAAAATTATCACTCATAATTCCGGTCTCAATACAGCTATCGGATAGTATGTAATGTGTGATTTTTTTGCTATATGTTCTTTCAGTGAAAATTTTTTGAAACCTCACGCGTAATTCGTAACATATGTCAACGCCAGAAATGCTCAATAAGATTTGCCATTTTACCACAAATAGACTAACAAACGAACAGCGCTTTCAAATCCTTGAATTGTATTATTAAGATTCGTGCTCTGTGAGGAATGCTTTCGCAAATTAAAAAATTAAAAATTTTCTTCAGCGACGAAGCTTATTTTTGGCTAAATAGGTACGTCAACAAACAGAATTGCCGAATTTTGTGTGAAGAGCAGCCAGATGCAGTTCAATAGCTCCCAATGCACTCTGAAAAACACACTGTTTGGTGCGGTTTGTAGGCCGGCGGCATCATTGGACCGTACTTTTTTTAAAATAATGAAAATCGCAACGTTACAATCAAAAGACCAAGGTACCGTGCGATGATTACCGACTTTTTTTTTGCCCAAAATGGAAGAATTGGACCAAGGTTGACATGTAGTTTCAACAAGACGGTGCTACATGCCACATGGCACGCAATACCATGGACCTATTGAGAGACGAGTTCGATGAGTGATTAATCTCACGTTTTGTAGTAGTCCTTTGGCCGCCAATATCACGCGATTTGACCCACACTAGATTATTTTTTGTGGGGTTTCTCGTAAAGTTTATCGTGTACAGGGACATGCCAGCCACAATTGCAGCCTTGGAAGACAACATTACAGCTTCCATTGGTGAGATGCCGGCCGAAATGCTGGAAAAAGTAAGGCAAATTTGGAGCTTACGGATGATTCATCTCAGTCGTAGCCGCGGGCAGTATTAACAAGAAATAATCTTTAATAAGTAAAGGAAACGAATTGATGAATTAATCGCTTTAAATAAATATTTCATTTACTATTGAAAACTTTCTTTTCTATTTTCAAGTTTCAAAAACCAAACGCTCAAAAAATGCTAATGCTAATCCTTCAAAAAAGGTGCGAAAACCGAGAGCTGAAGCAATAAGCGAAAGGCTTCAGCAGAGTACTTGAATAAGAATTCGCACCGACCCTACTGAACAATCGTTGTACTATATAAGGCGAACTTAATATTAAATTTGAGAGTGGCCTCATGCTACCGAGCTCTCTTTGAAAGCCTTGCATCACTGAGTTCATCATATGGGGAAAAAAATCCTCTATAAGTTTGACCTTATCATTTCTGAAAATTATTATTTTTTTGAATATTTTTTTTCTAATTGTGTTTTGAAGACCAGTGTAAGCTCTAGATATTTAGCATCTTTAGAAAGAGAAAGATTCTGGCCGAAAAGTTATATTGCGGTGAGGTAATGAATACGAGTATCATATGCATTTTTACTGCCCTTGTTGTCTGACTATGCCTGACCAACATAACAAACACGAGAGCAAAGTTACAAAAATTTGACTGAAATTTATCAAACAAACCAAAAAAAAAAAAGTTAAAGGAAATTTGATCTAAATTTTGTTCTAATCCCTAGTTTATAACCAAATGGTTCTTACAAATTTATTGCTCTTCCCACAAACTTCCGTTCGGCTTATTGCAATATTGCGGTAGCAACAGTTATTAATTTTTAATTAAGTACAGCCGGTACTAAGTATTTAAGTTTTTGAACTACTTTTAAGCCCAAATGTTTTATGTTCAATGCATTTCATCTACTTTCAATTGATATTGCATGGGCACGTCTGATAGTGCAACATACAGCGTACCTACGATTAGGTTGGTATGTTGTAAATATTTCTCAATCCGCAGTAGTCCGTGGACTGCACTTTAGCGAACAAACATTAAAAGTTATAGAAATTATAAAAATGCCAGTCAATCAAATTGCAATCTGTAAAATTCCAAACATTGCATCAATCGCTCGAATTTTACAAATTTAGAATTGATTGCAGCGAACAAATTAATCGCATTACACATTTAGTCATTAACCATTTGCGAATGTTTGCATGTCTGTCTGTCTCTCTGTGTGTAAAACAGGCTGCTTATCTGTTAATTAATTTTTTTTTTGTTTTTTACATTAAACTTTATGCGAGTGAACCAGATATTTCCTAACTAACAATTTTTCATTCATCTTTATAGTCACTTCAAACGGCACTGATCAGCGCGATTTACTTCATCTCAACGCTGGAAGTAAATGCAACTGCCAGCACAGATGATGAACACGAGCCAATGGAACAGTATGCACCACAATATGTAAGTCGTAGAAAGAATTTAGACAGAAAATTTTGTCAATGGTGTCAGTAATTTAACTGTTAGGGACGCACCTTCAAGCAAAAACAAATTTTCAAATGAATATTTAAATGCCTTTGAATATTTCAAAAAAAAATTAAAAAATTACATTACCAATACGCAAGGCCAGAGTCAGAATGTAGACATGCAAGATTATATGAAGTTTTGACAATTTCCTAATAAGAAAATCGAAATCAACTTTGAATGTTGACATTTAAAATGCCGTATCGCTGTCAGCTTTAGGGTATCGGAATCTAGGCAACTTCGCCTTAAACCAACTGGACTAAGTTGTCGCTGTTTCATAATAGCAGGGTATTAGGTCGTGAAAAACGCACATGACAGCGCGGCAACACCGCTATGTCATTTTCAACAATTACTTCTCTTATTTGCATACCTGCAGTCGTTAATAAATATCATCAACTTGATGAAAACACCTCCTAAACACCATTCAGACTTCAGTTGATGAAATTTATCCCACGATATGTCATATTTTAGTCCTAAGTTATTACCATTACCATATGAATCAATCTCGGCCCACATTTCATGTTAAGCCAAGAATGATAAATGGCAAAAGAGTTGAGTCAAGGCAAGTTGTCAAGTTGCTAACGTGACAAAATGTCAGTCGTTCATTGTATCACAGCTGTTAATTCCGTTGATGCAAAATATATTCTGTTGGAAAATAGATTCAGGATATTCATATATGAAATCAAATTAATTTAGTTTCTTGAATATTTTTTAGTGGAAAAAGTTGAGTGTTTCTTTGTCGTCAATGATCGAAATCGCTTCCACCAACATGTTTGAAGTAAATTTGTTCAAACTTTTAGCTGCAAGGGGCAGTGAAAGAAGCCAGCGGGGGTCGGAGACTTCTAGTAACATACAAAAAAAAATGTTTAAATCTTACTGGCTACAATAAATTTAAAAATCGCTGGCTTGTCGCTAAAGAAATTTCTAAAGAAAAGCAACATAAGCGACCCGTAAATGTCCATCATTTGACTCAAAATCTTACAGCTTGATTCTAATATATTAATAAGGTTTCCTAGGCTTTGGGCGAAATAATCGGAGGAAGATCAGTGCGACAAATTAATCATGAATTGTGTGTAAGTGAGTATAAAATTTCGTCACTCTTTTCAACTAAAAGAAAGCTTAAAACTTAGTGCCAGTTAAAATATTATTAATGAACTAGCTGTGTCCGTGGCTTTGCTCGCTCCCTCCGTGTTTTATAACCTTGCTTACATTTTACGTAGTCCATACTGCACAAAGTATTGGTTCCACACACCCAATTTTAATAATTTAAGTGCTTTAGTTGTACACGAGATGTCACGCCCCAATTTTAAAACCTGCTCACATTTTGCAAGTTGCTTGGCACAAAAAATGTCTCAAGTTTCACAACTGCAACTGCTGGGTGATTTTTTTGCTATTTGTTTTTTTAAGTGTAAGTTTTTTGACACTTCACGCGTGATTCGTAAAATAATTTAATATCAAAAATGCTCAATAAAGTTTGCCAATTTACCACAAATAAATTTACAAGCAAACAGCGCTTGCAAATTGTTGAATTTTGAAAGTTGGATGAAGATCCAATTTTTTGTCTAAAAATTTTCTTCAGTTACGAAGCTCATTTTTGGCTCAATTGGTACGTCAACAAACAGAATTGCCGAATTTACTCTGTTACAGTCAATGGAACAAGGTACCGTGCGATGATTACTGACTTTTTTTGCCCAAAATGGAAAAATTGGACTTGGTTGACATGTGGTTTTAACAACACAGTGCCCCATGCCACACGGCATGCGATACCGTTGACCTATTGAGAGGCGACTTTGGTGAGCAATTAATCTCAAATTTTGGAGCAGTCCATTGGCCGCCAAGATCATATAATTTGACCCTTGACTTGACTATTTTTTGTGGGCTACGTGAAATCTTTCGTGTACAGGGACAAACCATCGACAATTGCAGCCCTGGAAGACAACATTACAGCTGCCATTGGTGAGATATCGGCCGAAACGCTGGAAAAAGTATGCCGAAATTGGAACTTACGATTGAACAAACTCAGGCGTAGCCACAGGCAACATTTACATAAAGTAATCTTAAAAAAATAAATGAAAGGAATTGATGTAGCCCTCCAAATAAATATTTGATTCACTTTGCAATTTTTCGGTTCTATTTTGAATTTTCAAAAACCAAACGCTTAAAATATCACCCAAGATGCCAAGATATTGCATCTAAAGTGTTTTTGTTGCTTGGAAGGTTCCACGCCCAGTTGATTAATCACGTCCACATTTAATAAGGTTTTTAGAATAGGCAATATACAACCTGTTAGCAAATTTTACGACTCTGGCTGTCATAAGTTACCAGACATAGCGTTTTAAATGTTTTTGTTTTGAGACACCAAATAAAATTCAATTACTCACTTAGAGATAAAGTCTTATATGACTCAGCGTACACCATTCCCTTTGGAAAGTTTGGCTCAGGTGGTGGCCGCATAGCCTCACATAGACCGCAGGGGGCCATAGTGTTACCACAAATTATAAACTTCAATTCTATAAGTTAATTTTTATCCTTTCATTGTGGTATTCGTCAAACGTAAAGCTGCCTGTTGTTACAGCAAACCTTTTAGTTTTGCTTAGGTGGACTTTTGTTGCTTCCATCAATGATAAAAAAATTTGTTTCCCGAAGTATATCGAAGTATTTCTTCCAAAAGCGGAGTAAGACCAAAGAAAGAAATCCATGGTTTTTTTTCTTCGGGTTGATGCCAGTTTCTACAATAGTCGTTGGATACTATACCCAATCTAAATGCTTAATGCCCATTAAGGCAGTTACAATAAGCTGCATTCACTCCGAGTTAAGGATAAAAAATGTTTTGTATCCATTTTTTGAAAAGGGGGCTGAAAATGCTTTGTAATAAGAGGAGGAGTACTGTGTCCTCCTCACTTAGTATACAAACGGAATTGAAGCATCCTAAGAGTCAGTTCTCTTCAGAAGCCAAAAGGTATTTTTTTTTTCAAATATCCAAAGATTTACATATATAACTTAGTCATTTTAAACAGGGCCCTAAACACTGCTCCATTGATTGTACTAATTTTTAATACTGAACAACATTTGTAGGCAAATAAAAATTGTAACCCAATTTTGGCGATATCATAAATGAAACCAAAACGATTAACGACTATCTGAACTTAAAGTTCAGTGCACGCATTTTTTGGCCATGATTCGTACGCAACGATTAGCGACGCTGAGGCGACAACGAAGCACTTTGAGCACTCCCACCATGGATTCTGTAGCTGAAGTTATGGCTAAATCGTGTTGAACTCATATCTACTCTATGTGCATTACTTATGCAGTTGAGAATAATTCCTTAAGTCTACAAGCTACGAACAAGCGTTGTTCGTCAAGATTTTTATTTATCATTGCGTATGCGCATGCGCACAACCCGCCTGTAAATTGTAAATTACTCATTGTCGTTGCAATCATTTCAATTGCCAAGGAACTTTGCACCGGTTGCAGTTAATTCATGGAAAAAACTGGGTCAAATCTGGCACTGTGCTGTCAAGAATTCGAAAGAGTGCGGGAGGGAGGGGGGATTTGTTAAAAGATTTCTGTCAAAATTGAATGTTTGACACAAGTTGCTGTCGACGGGATTGACTAACGGCAGGCAGTTCGTTATCATGGCAACAAGTGAAGAATTGTTTTCATATTCAAGATGTTGAGCAAACAGAGTGGAATAATGCTCGCAGCATTGTAATTAATTGATTTGGCATCTGAGTATTACGCAGTAACTGAAGACATCGCACTACAATTTGCTACCAATTAGCAAATAGATTGAATTACGAGGTGTCCAAGAGAATAAATGCGATACAAATTATAAAATTCTATAGCAAGATCTACTCCGATCTGAAGAAATATTCTGGTAAGACACTCGTACGTACGTACTCCAGTGTACGTGTACTTCATTTAAAAGTGTCAAATTTTATTTTTTTTTATATTTTAATGCAATTTTCAAGTTATTACTGATCGCAAAATTATTATAAGCAACGCACTTGCGACATATCTGACAGCAACCTGTTTGCCATCTAAGGAAAACGAATGATTTTTCGCCGTGTACGCACACTAGTACGAGTACATGTAGGTACTAATATCTAGATACAGCATCAACCGTGGGTTGACAGATTTTACTAAGTTTCGATCGCGATCGCATAATGAAGCCAGCGCAGCACCAAACGCAGCGGATCCCAGATTGCAAAGTTCCCCGCAAGCAGCGCTATATTACGCTGATGATGGAGTGTGAACGCATAACTTAATTGAACAATCTTGTGAATATTTGACTTATGTATGTTGTACGTTTTCAATTAATCTCAAATAGTTAATTGCTATTTAAAGCGTAACAAGCGCGGCAGTTGTGCTCCAAAGCAAATTATTTGAACACTTTTTGTGCTGGCATAGCGTCACGGCTTGCATTACTTCTATCAGGTTCAATTGTTTTTATTTCTGCACAAGCATTTCTGGCACAATCTACAATCAATTTTGAAGTAAACTTTTAAAACTAAATTTCGCAATCTGGTCAAAAATTATTTGTACTCCTTTAACAAAACGATTCGAAGGTCAACAAAATGCAATGAGGCGTATCGGGTAGCAACGGAGCTTATCAAAGTGTCAATAAATTACAAAAGTATCGACATATCGTATAAAATATATTTCGAAAGCTTACTAAGTATTATATTTATTTTTGAAGCAGCTATTTTAGTATTTACGTATTAGAGGAATTTATTCAAATCTCCCATGCATTTTCCAATTCAGCACTGCTCGTAGACACATACAAGGTAGATAGCACGGAATGATTTACATAGCTTACTAGTGGAATCAATAAGATTCTATAGTGAAAATAATAACCTGTCATATGTTAATGGTAAATTAGTGTTAGTTGTAGTGCAAGATGCAGTAGTTCCGCCAAGTCCATCCCTGTGGTAAGCATTGCCTTGTTATAGCCATACGACATCTTATGTTGCTACAAGTAATTCCATGTAATCTTCACTTAGCAGAGCTGAGAGATAGGTATTTTCAACATCCCATCAACTTTTAAATTTAGAGTTGAAAGATTGAAGGAACATACGCAGTACAGCTCTCTCTCTTCCAACTGATCGATTTGTAACCAGACACGGGAACGTGACTTAAAGGTGTTTTCAGCTTTTCGTAGAGCTTCAAGTTGCGCCACCTCTCTGAACCTACCTTCAGTTGCAATATAGAAGGTTCGTTCAACCTAATTGACCTTGGTGCTAACCTACCTCTTTATATGATAATACAGGACCGGTAACTTCTCAACGTTCGAAAATAGGGTATTTGTCACTAGAGCGTCTAACTGCATCTATTGATCTTAAGAAATCAGCCCGTACTCCAATGCCATTGCAAGGAATTTCAGAATCTCACTTTTACAACCTTACTAAAAGACTCAAAAGATGTCCGCTTATAACGTTTTGCGATCTGGCATCAGCGATTTTATTTTGAGACCACTATTCTTAAAGTGTTTTTTATCAGCAATGATTTAAGGGAGGTCTTTTACCTTTTAAGTTAACCTTTTCCGCTCAAAAAGAGCAATGAAGCTAGCTGAGTCAAAACATTTCAGAATCGTGATCGCTCTAAGTCGTCTAGAAATTTGTTTTTTGGGAATGAATTTATGTAGGATTCTCCTTGGGAGCTCTGCACAGCTGTGGACCATATGTGACTGTCCTTCGAAGCATTAATCTGTGTCTAGCTGATTGGCGCTTAACTGGGCAATGAAGTTCTTTCAGAGGAAATGTTAGTCCATGCCTACCATTTCACCATTGGGACACCCAAATAATGTGGATTGTATTGCTTCCTTTACTGTGATTTCTAGAATTAACTTTGATTGCGGTAGATGAAGGCTTAGGTAAGTGCTTCAGTGCACGAGCTAAGAGTTGTTATTGCTTTATAGTTTTGAGAAAGGCTGAGATTAACAAAGGATTGAGATTCCAATCAGATGGGAATGGGTGAAGAATGAATTTTGGCTATCACCAGGGGTAGTTCCAGGTCCTGAAAGTGTCCGATTTTGTTCTATTTTCGAAAGATGTTGTTTCCCACCAATCGATAGAAAGAGTTCGAATATAAACTTTGGCCATCACCAGGAGTGGTTCCGCGTACCAAAAATTCTCGATTTCGGTACGTTTCAGAAAAAGGCAGAATTAAGAAAAAATTAAGAGTTTTTAATACCATTTCTTAGGGTTCGATCTCAAATTTCATTAAAATTGGTCGAATAATGTAGCTGTTGACACGTATTTTCTTGTTAGAGGCGTGACACCGCCAACTTTTTAAAAAAAGAATTACATTCTGCACTGCCCCGCTATGGTTACTTTCGAGAAATATTTCAAAATGGATGGCATTGCGGGTGAAATTCTTATAGAAGTTAGGTGATTTATCAATAATTAACATATCAGAAAATATAAAGGGACACGCAAAATGACACCAAAAAAGGGAAAGGGTTAATTGGCTTTCTTTTCTTTATAAAATCCTGCTATGTTTCGATTACAAGACTCTAAAACTTTGGGTATTTGTGTGGATTGTGGAATGTTAGCTAATTTCTAGAAATATCAGTTTTTGGGCCTTAATATCTCTGAGACCAGGGCTTCAAGGCATACGGCTGTACAAGACTGTAATAAAAAAAAGTCTCGTCCAAGAGCATGTTCAGGCTAAATTAGTGCTAAGCCCAATAAATTTCCATATTTTTCTCTTATTGGTCACACGAGAAGGTGCTTCTTCCACTATAATCGATTCACTGACTGGTGATTTAACTGGTGAATGGTCCAGAATCACAAGAAGTCACACAACGCACCTTTTGTAGAGAGCGAACTTTTGTCTACTGGTATGCACCTGTTAGGCGTTCGAAACAATTATAATCTTGGTTACGATTGTAACCACGTCAAATCTTTATGATATCAATATCTGAGCATGTCTTAAGCCGCAGCATTTATAAACACACCTTAAAATGTGTTGTTAATTTTTGGGCTAATTCATAAATGTTTTCAAATCAAGTCATGACACGTGAGTTTTACTTTGTTCGTTCGACATTGTGGCGTTGAACAACCGCCTACCTACATTAGATACTTGTACATATGTATGTATGTATGTATTTCGAAGTTCAATAGCCAATTTGTTAGATACACTCGTGAGAACGTTATCCCAATTCACGTTAGCTCTGTGCTTTTAAGGAAACTTGTACGCATGGCGCTCCTACCGATCAATGCATTTTTAGACTCAATACCATAAATGAAAGTACAGTCCAATGCTTAGCTTATGTCGATGTGCCACCAACGGTCAAGGCGGAGCAACTTGATAATCGGTGGATGTCAAATAAAAATTAATAATGGAAAATTTATTAAATTGCATTTAATGCGTGATGTTTAATTAAAGTGATTTATATGATATATCTTTCTTCCAGGACCATCCTGAATATGCTTTTAGCTATGGTGTAAAAGATCTTCACACAGGCGATGTTAAGTCACAATGGGAATCACGTGATGGCGATACAATCAGAGGTCACTACAGCGTACTTGAACCCGACGGCTCTATACGTACAGTTCATTATACGGCCGATGCCAAGAATGGATTTAATGCTGTGGTTAAAACAATTGGTGCAAATTCACATCCCATCACTGATTCACCACATAGTGAAAATGGTGCCAATGACGATACGTCGCAATCAAAAATTAATCATTATAGCAAGGATCAAGAGCATATAGTACTCAGCTCTGATATTAAGCCGATTAAACAGCCAATTGAAGACCTAACCCATTCACATCCAAAAATTCCCAGCCTCATTGAGTTTCGTCCACATGCACGTATAAAGCAGGTGCCAATGGAATTGGAGCCTGGTATGCGAGATCGTCTGAAGTCTGCACGAGATGAATACTATAAGAAAGTGGCACAAAAAACTGATGATGTCACAAAAAAGGCACAACCCATAGCAGTGCCATATGACGATCAACAAAATGATTGGAAAGCATTATTGGTGGAAAATACTCCGGAATATAGACCCAATTACAATCATGGTTATCATAATGTCGACGACTACTTTGCACCTATTAAGCCCACCGAGAAATATCCACGCAATCCACAAAATAATGGTCTACGTACCAACTTTATAGCATCAAAACCACTGCCATCCCGCAATTCATATCCCGATCCTAGCATTAACACAGTTTTTAATAGCAAAAAAATATTACAGCACACTCCTGGACTTAAGCACTACGCCACTTATCCGCTAAAGCAACAGCAACCATTTATTGGCTCAAACAAAGTATACTCATCACCGTCAAGACCAGATTATACGAGTTATTTTCAACGAAAAGGAAAAAACTTACGAAATCCCGATTCCAAAGGACCGGTGCTCTTTCCGAACCATCAAGGTAATGAAACCGAACAGAGTGTTGCATCGGCGCAGCTAGTCCAATCAATGGTACGCGGTGACAGGAAACATATGATGCCCATGTATGCCAATCATTATAGCATCGGTTCATATCGACGCCTTCAAGCGCATTGAGGTGGACACATCTACATCTCTACTGTTTGTTCTCTTCCGAATGTGTGATTAGTCTGTAAGTCTTGTGTGTGGCATATTATTTAAATGTTTATAGCATAAGGTTTTTTAATGATACGCTCGCTACTAAAGTTTGTTTATTTATTAAATATTTATTTAATTACATACATACATTCTTTGTATGAATAAAGAGATGCTCCTAAGCTTATTTATATAAATATATATATATGTACATGTGTCTAATCAACTGGCTACCCGCTCCAGATTCGCTCGGTGGTAAAAGTAATTTGGGAAGTAAGCTAACTTTTCTTAATGGTCTTTTTTTTCTGTAAGTCCCCCGATGAGCCTGTATTTTTGCTCAAATTATTTGCAAGGGAAAACAGTGAGTAGCTTAGTGCTAGTGCTGACTGATAAGCTTTCACTTAGGTTGGTTTCCCAATTGATTACAATGGATTGAAATCGGAACAGACTTAGCCCAGATGATATCAAGGTACACTCGGATGGATCTATTTTGAATAATGGTTTGTTGCTGGTACTTACACGATACATGTCAATATCAGAGAATCTATCATCCAATATATTTTAACAGAAGTATTTATAATTTTACTAGGTATATAAAAATCAGTTGATACAGCAAAACAGCCCGATGGTTCGCTATTAGCATAGACTTATATTAACTGGGATAATTCTTTGAAATTGAAAAAGTGAAACCAGTTTTTATTCCAGAGCATGCAAATAAGGATAAGCTAGCTATGTACAACAGAGTCAGCTAGTCCCTTTATTGGACACGCTACTTTAGATTTTTTAGAACATATTTATGAACTTATATTGGAAATGCTACTCTAGCTACAAGCAAACAAGGTTGTTTTTACCAGTGATCAACTGTCAGATTGGAAGATAATGTGCAACGCTTTAGAAACAAGATCTCTTCAGATTCACATTTATAGTGAATTGGTCTGAAGACCTACGATCTAAGTGAATGTGGAGAAGGAAGGATACTGCGACAGTTGATATTGCGAGATGGCTCATGCTCTCCCAATTCGGTCTTCGCAATTTAAGCAGGTTTAACTTTGAAGGCTCAAGTCTGTGTTATAAGGTTCTCACGGAACTTAGGTTCACAGATATTGTCAAGTGACTAGAGGTACCAAATGCAGCAGAGTTAAACCTATGCTAGAATTATCATCTGGGCAAGCAGAAAGCAACAGCAGTAACGAACTTTTTTCAATAGCTATATGACAAAACTACAAGTAAAATAACAAGTACGCTAAGCAAAGAATATCTTTCCTTGAATTATTAAATATTTATTAACTAAAGTATTTCAAATCTACACTATGTACGTCATTTATGATTTATTATCTTTCCTTGAAATATTTTAATTCCATTTAAAAATGAAGCCTTCAAACAAAATGAATCCGTAGGTAGGTAGGTCGTTAGAATTTGATCACTTTAAGGTTCTTTTTTGTAAGCAGTGCAAGGTCAGATTCACCAAACATTAAAAAATTAAAAAACTTCACATGTTCAAGGCTTTTTCAGCTCTTTCTTGTTTTTCTTCTCATTCATTGGTAACTTGAAAACTGTAGGAATTATGGGTAATAATTATGGGTAGTAAATTTAAAAAAAAAGTGCGCAAATGTTAGCACTTTATTTAATGAAAAAAGTTATGACTACCATAAATCTTAAGACGAATAAAAAATAAAAAAAAAACTTATAGCACACAGTTTTAATCTAATTAATGTATCTTATCTATTGGATGCGTATTTTAAAACACAAAAGTGATATTTTTTGAAATTTATTATTATTCTTTTTTTAATTTTTTTGCATAGTTGCATCTAATTAAAGCAAATTTCAATTATCATAGCTATGACGGCGACATTGACTCTGTTCTTTAGTCAACAAGCCAATCAATATGAAATGCATGCAAAATATTTTATATAAAAATAAAAAATATACTCGCAATTTGCAATCAGAACTGTAGCATTTCGCAAACGCATGGAATATGCTTTGACAGTAGTGGTCAAAAAAATATTATATTATTCAGCTGCTAAAAAAGGCTGATTTCCTAACCGTCAGTTGTATTGCAGTCACACAAAGTAACGCGCTTCTAAACGAAACTCTTTAAATTATTAAAATGTCATGTGACGCTAAACCTAAATCGATTGTTTATGATGAGCATCACTAATTTTGTTGATACTTTTGTGACGCACAGCTAATTCACTAATTTCACAATGTCGGAAGCAGACAAGCAAATTGTTTTCTCTTTGTTTGAACAATGCAACTTTATTGCAGTGTTGCTTTGTATCAGTATGCTAACTGTAAGACAGCTTCTTTTGTTGACTTTTAGGAACTCAGCCAAACTTTCAGTTGGTAAAAGCTCACAAAAGTTATGAGAGCTATTTTTAAAAGCTCCTAAGGTTATATCATTTCTACCAAATGAATAGATAACATAAAAATATATTTCAAATTTTTAGATCGTAGTGACCAACTGGAAGGTCGTACTAAGGTCACAGTAGCAGAATGGTAACATTCTTTAAGCGCAATGTAAAGAATGAAAAACTTGAGATCTTTCTGTAAGAATTTTTTTAGCTTATACTTCTTTAAATCACCTCAACGCGACGCAGCACCTCTTCTTACTCTGCAACACAGAGTGCAAGCCGCACTCTAGCGATATCACTCTGAATTGTAGTGGATTATCCTGAATTATACGAGAATTTTATTTATTGAAAAAGTCATTGAAGTGGAAACGTGCTTCGTCTAACATTATATATTTCTCCAAAATGATATGCGTCATATGTTGCGTCCTTACAGTTGAGTAGTGGTGCCGAATGTAATATTTGACATTGAAAGTCAGTTTTGGGGTTGTCCAGTGCACTGTTATCGGAACATTCAATCGAAGTTGATGAAAAATAATAAACACAACACTATGAGTTCATTCATATGTACCATCTCAAATATCACATACACTTCTTGATATTGGTACTGCGTGTCCCAAGTACTTTGATACAGGTTCGAATTTAATTGAATTAAGTTCCTTTTTTAACGTTTCGTCAATAAACTGTTGCCCCTTTTTTGCCTGAGATAGTGTTTTGTCTCTACAGCCAACAAGGTACAGTTATTTCTCTCTTCCCTTATTTTACTTCAGTTCGTAATAAGTTGGGAAGCATTTCAAGACAAAAAACCAATTAAGCATGGAAATGACAATCAACGCCATGGCTCCATCGATGTTATCATATCTGTGGCTTGGGCATGATAATGTTCTCTCATATGGGAAAGTTTATCTGGTGCTGCGTAAAGGTCATCATAATCGCTCGACTTATTTTCCGGAAATTTTCAATTTAGATGGTGGGTGCAAGTTCATGATTAATACAGCTGAATGAATGACTACCCCATTGAATAGCCATATCTATAAATTTTGTCATATCAGATATCTTTTTGATCAAGAAGAAAAGTGCGTTCTTCTGAGGAACTTTTCAACCTCTCGAACAAGAATAGATGTCATCAATACTTTTTTGTATGGGTATTTACCTATGGTATTCTGTGATTGATTATATGACGGCCGTATGCAAAACCAAAAAAACTAACATGCAATGCTCTTTCAGCAATAATTGATAAAAGTGCTTCCTTATTGCCACCCAAATTAATACTGAATAAACATGGAAGAAGCTACTTAGTACGTCTTTATGGGTTGGAGGAGTTAAGTCTGACCAGACTATTGGAATTAAACCATACTTAAGTGCTTCGCATACCATACCACAACCTGTGAGAATCTTGGCAGTGCCATGCCGTGCACATTGGGCGTTCGGAGCGAAGATGTAACTTAGCGCCCCCTACCTACAAGTTTATTTACTAAAAAAAAGGTCATCAGCTTTCGCATTCCAAAAATCGTAGCAAAATTATGAGACGTTTTTTAATTAAATCTGCTAAAATCCAAGGACCATTTTACTGTCCCACAAGCCGAAACTGGGACAAAATCCGAGTCAATAGAGCCAAACATAAGCAGATGTGACATGGCCCGACGTATGAATGGCCTTTCTGTTGAAATCAAGGAGTCGAGGGCGTTGAAACGAAGTAAATAAAAAGATGCCGACAGTAGATTGCCTAAATTTTCACTGCACTACACAAAACACAATGGAATAGAATCTGCAGAGCTGCCGTACATTCAATAAAATGGTAAATCCGGTCCATTGTTGTACACAGAAAAATTATCAAAACAAAGCTTTCCATTCCGACGTTACGAAATCAGCTTCGGATGTTAATTTTCTTACTTCATGCCTAACGAAAGTTCTGGCTGTTGGTTCACATAGGAGAAATAATTCAAACGTTAACTTGGTGCTTGACATTTACTGAAGTAACGAAAATGAATTCACACCAACGCGCAGACCATGACTCTCAAGTGCCATACAGAAAAGTTTGCCTTTTTTATTTAGCCACCACTGTGATTCAAATGTTGAAAGCATAATAAATTTAGCTTTATTTTCTTGTTAATGTGAGCCACTTTTTATGATTTCAATTGAATTACTTTTTTCTCTAATTTTTTTCATTTTATTCACACATTAAAAAAAAATTGCGATAATATTTTTCAATTTGCACCCCACACACAAATCAAAAGCACCAGAATAGAAGAAACAACACCGCCGCCAGCCTTTGTGCAGTCATAAAATTGTTGCTGATTTGAGCGCACAAGTTCTTGAACCGATTTTCCCAGAGTTTGTCAAATCAGAGCTAAATACTGCCCGTCGAGCGGCACACACATTGGCATGGTCGTTTATGTCCAATTGTCATTCACGCATGCGCACCCTGTTTATGCGTTTTAAACTGTTGGCGACTTTTTTTCAATTGTATGTTTGTATTTATTTTATTATTAATCCGATCTCGTTTTACTTTGTATGTACGTACGTATGTACATACATATATTTTGAGCACGATGACTAAACGCGCTAATGCTTTAATGAGATCCGGCCAGCATGTTCGATGTTATCTTGGCCAATTAGCTTTTATTTACAGATTACCAAACTTGACGCGATTAATTAAGACGGCGTTAAGTCAGATCTGTAAAAATAGATTTGGAAATCAGATATCACACACTCTAGCTGACCTATTTATGCAACTCAAGAATGCTAATATGACTTAAACTTTGATATTCTAAAAGAAAAGTTTATATATTGCGCGGAATCTTATAGCATAAGATCAGCAAGCACCAATTAGGAAAAGAAACTGCAGCCTACTGGTGTCAGAAATCTCTAATGCTCTGTGATAAGGCACAATTGCAATTCAATACAAGTGTTCTTTACTTTGTTGTAAATAGTATTTGTAATGCTTCACCAATACGAGAACAATACGATAATTCGAAATTTATCGAATCGTGCTCGTAGTAGTAACGCCAAGCTAATCCTCCTAATTTCTCGTACTCGTTCTCGTACGAGAAATTTTTGGCCAGTATCGTTCTCGTCTCATTCTCGTCTCGTTATCGCCGATATTTCTCGGTTATTCTCGTTAATATTTTTATATATATAATACTAGCTGGATCAGCGGCTTTCCCGCGCACTGTCCATTGTACAACCCCATCTACGTTTTTCGCAGTCCTTACTGCAGACAATTGGGTCCATGTTCGAAATTTCACAACTTGGTATAAGTTCCAAGAATAGCAATGCAAGAGTTTTTGTTGAGTGGGCGGAGTTATTACCCCAACCCTGTTCACATTTAACATATTGCTCAAGGCAAACAATTACATTTATGTAACAGGTTTCACAACTGTAGCTGCGATAGATGCCAAGATATGACGTTTTAAGTGTTTTCGTACTATAAAGGTACCACGCCTATTTGTTTAATCTCATCCAGATTTCGTGAGGTACTAAACATAGACAATATACAATCTAGCACCGAATTTTAATACGCCTGCTGCGATAGGTGCCAAGATATTACGTTTTAATTGTTTTTGTACGATGGAAGTTTTGACTGAATCTCGTTCTCGACGATAACATAGTGCCTATCGTACTTTACATCATCGCCGAGGACGAGGTATCGGCCAGGCCCTTCTCGTTCTCGTCCTCGGTCATAGGAGAAATAATTTTTGTGATATCGTCTCGTTATCGTTCTCGGTTCCGTTATCGTTCTTGGTTCCGATAACGAGAACGATAACGATATATATTGGATCGATACGAGAACGATAACAATATATATCGGATCGAACTTATCGGAACCGAGAACAATAACGATATTTATTGGTTCTCGGTGAAGCACTAAATATTTGGCCTGGCAGAAAAATATCTCCGGTCTAGTTACACCGAATATTTGAGTAACGACTCATGTTAAAAACGTAAAGATCTTACGTGTAACTCTTCAAAAAAACATATGAAACTTAATGACAAATCTTGTTCATGTAATGGTCCCATAAGTTGTATAGAGAAACCATTGAACCAAAATGCAAGGAAAATATTTGTTCCGATATGATCCTTACAATAGTATCTTGGTGGAACTCTAATTTCTTGAGATGTTGCGCTATCCTTGTGCTGTCTGTTAACAATTGCTTATATGTTAAGCTACTTACACCTTCAGAATCATATTGCTAAAAAATTTAATAAAATTCAATAAAAGAAAATATCCTTACCATATCAACAGTAGGACATTGGCAACTCTTATCTGCTCTGAGCAAAATTTACAGTAAATACAAATAGTATGCACTACATATTTTATAATCCTCGGAAGATCCTTTTTTACCTTGTAAATTTGTGAAAGATTAATTTCGCTTCAAGAAACGCAAACAGTGCATTCATTGAAGCTCTTCTTCTCTGCCAAAAATTTCATTTATTCCATTTCTCAGCTTGAAATCACCATGAGCAAAAGGAGTTTGATTTGGGCTTAAAGAGCAAACTAAGCGATTAATTTTGAAAGTATATCACTAGCAGCAGTAATAACATATAACTTAACAGTAATACAATTTCATTTTTATTAAATGCAAAATTACATTTGTTGCATTGTACATATTCGCCTATAAATCTTTCTTTTGTTAAAACATAGAGCTCAAAATTGATTGTCAACATACATATGTATCTATCTGGAAAGCTTCATATTATTATTTATAGGTTTGCATTCGAATAAACAAACGATAAAAATTACTAAAACCGCATATTAGATATCTAAAGTTTTAAGTATTTTTTGCGCGATCATGGTATGTAGCGCGTTGTGCTGTGCGGCGTTGCACCAGATTCACAAATATTACAATCAAATCAATGTTGAAATAAAACCAATGCGATTGCTGCTTATGGGAATGTAAATGAGATTGTACACTCTAGGCAGGCCCAAGGTGGTGCCTCTAACTGCTCTGAATCAGCAAAGAAAAAAGTGGAAAGTGAATAAGCGCGCAGCGGTGCGTTCGAAGGAGAACCGCGTGCCACACTCATGCGTATGCGACGTGTGTCGCGCACTCTGCAGATGGCAGTTAATGCAGTGCGTTCGTTGTGACCAACCAACCAACCAGCTTAAGGCCCGTTCACGTTCTACCTCATTTGCCTATTGGTAATGTGTTAAATGTGTTATGCAATTTCATTGGTGACCAGTAAATATCAGCGATACATTAAATGTTGATCAATAATATTGTAAAAACAAAAATAAAAAATTTCGAACTAAAATCCAAAAAAAAACAACTTTTAGTTGTCTTAAATCATTTTAGATAATTGCTAATTTAGAGCACCTTGACTTCAGTTGGTTTAACTTTTTAAATACACGTACTTATGGTATATACATACATACACATAACTTTTATTAAAAAAAAAATTCTTTCAGCAAAGCAGCTCTGTAAAAACGAAGTTAATAGTTGATGAATGTGACTTGTAAATATTAATTATCCATCATAATTAGTACACGACCTACAAGGCTCTGATGAGCACTCTACACTTTACCTTCTACGTAACTCGAGGGTTGCCAACTTTTCCAGTTTCTGCTTTGCTTCCATGTTGTTCGTGCTTTCTTTAAAACTAATTTCAGGAGTTTTTTTTTACAAATTAAAGGAACTACCACTAAAACACTACTTCCACGTTCATCTTGTTCCCATCGCCACTCCAAAAGTGAGTTTTGTAATATATTCGGAAATTTCAAGGACTTCCAAACATTTTAGATATTTCAGGAATCCAATCAGATTTCATAATAAAACTAAACTAAAAGATATTTAACGCATAAAAACAAACAAGCCGTCCCTTTTCTAAGCATCCCCAAAACATCTTAAGAAATATTCAATTCTCAACCTTACTGCATAACTACCGATTAAATAGTGGCTTGTTAATATAGCAACAACCAAGGAAACTCCAGGTCCAATATAGAAAATATATCTGACCGTGAGTAGTCAGCTTTCAAAAGCATCTTGTACATTGGAAATTGCATGTCTATTCTGAGTTAGTTTTTGAAGTATTCTCTTGCCAAGTGCTTTATTTTATGTCAGAGCAGCCATATAGTATACATAGAAGTGCTGGACCATCTTGTTAAAAGTTGCATTTGAGAATCAAGGAAAAGATTCATTTCAGTAATTTTTTAGCAACTTGCAACTATTTGAATACAACTTTTCTGCTCATACAAGTCTAAGCTTGGAGTCCCCCCTCTGATATTCGTTTCGTTCAGAGTTGCCAAGTTAAAAAACAGCAATTCCCAAGCTTCTCAAAAAAAAAATATTTCCCTTAATTGGTTGAAAGTGGTGCACGAAAAACTTGTTGACATTTTCTTTTGTTTTTACTCATTATAAAAACATTTTAAGTACATGTCACATAAGCTGTTGAATTCCCGGCTATTTCAAAGAGTTTTGAATTCCCACCAAGTCCACGGTCGTAACACGAAATTCCGGCCACTTAATAACTCTGCCTCTATTTAAGTCATTTCATCATTGGGATGCAATCTAGTCATTCCCTGTCAATGAGGTTAGTTAAAGGGAACATGAGTTAGATAGCTTAAGTTAGCAAAATATTCTGCTTCTCCAGCACCCTAAGGAATGGTTTTTTAAGTCATACCAGCACATACACGAAAAAAGACCGGCAGTCGCTGCCCTAGCTATTGCTATAAAGCTTGGTTTTTAACTTATATTCCCATATGACATGAGACCAAAATACGAATGTGGTTAAAGATTTGGCATCAGTCAGTTTAACTCAGAAAGAAATTTATCACAGGCTATGAACACCACCTCACCCGCATGACCTTCTACCGAGCGCGTTTAATGACTTTAGCAATGTATTTTTGATCACATTCCATCCGAACGAAGTATCCCCAAAAACATAACAATTTGCCTTGAAAACGTCTACTTCAGACTTTTGTTTTTTAATATCTTTTCGATCAGTCCTTTATTAGATCTTTCTACGTCGAAACACATCAGTGCAATAATTATTGATCTTGCGTTTAAATTGTTAAAAGCTTCTTTAATACCTAAGAAGGCAGCTAAAGTAAGTTCTTTAATTAAAAGGGTTTGTCTGTCCTGCATAGCTTAAATGAATCAGCACTTTGTGTAAGCTTTCTGCGAATCTTGAATATCTTTAGAAGGCAAGAGTATGAAGTAATTGACCTTAAATCTTTAAGATTGAATGTGTGAGCTCTTCCCAGTCACTTAAATGAAAGTTACATTAATCATTCTCCAAATTCGAGGCATATTAGAAAGCTAAAACAATCCCTGGTTACAGCTGTTAACCAGACAATAGTTAAATATGTAGAGTATTGAAATTGAAAAGGTATTACACTGTCTGGACCAGGTCATTGGTAGGTTGTAAAGCCAGTAATCGTCCAACAAATTTTGGTTTCTGAAGCATTTCAGTATTGGTCTCTTCCTTACACAATTTATTTGTTTATATTGAAATTTGATAAAAGATATATTCCAGCAGCAACCAGAATTTTTGATAGCTACTCTAGAAAATCTTCTTCACTCAACAGGTTCTTGTTTCTTTTAAGAGAATAAACTTATGTTGATTATTTTGTTATAGGTGCAAGGACAGTGTATGCGGAAGCAGATTCACTTGACCTCCATAGTGATATTGATATATGTAGTTCAAAAGGTAAAATTCCTGCAACTATATTCACTCGGATGCATCAATAAAAGGGCAGGGGACGCTTCACCCAAAAAAAAATTTCAATTAGCAACAGCAACGTTAGTGGAAAAAGAACCAGTCCAAATTATCAAAGACACGAAGTTACTTGGGCTGCAAAATTGGAAAGAACTATTTCGGAATAGAAGCAGATCGATTGCTTGCTTAGTTCAAACTATGACCCACGAAGGATTGATAGCCATACAAAATAAAGTAAGTTCAGTCACTAATATGTGCACTTTAACAAATTTAATTCAAAACCAACCATAAATTATAAAGTTCCATAAAAGTGATAATATTAAAAATCTGTCCAAGTATCAGCTCACTCGTCATTAATTGCTATCACAAAGAAAACTTCAGCCTATATGCGACGAAAACAAATGTAATAAAAAGGTGATTCCAATGAAAACTTGCGTAACTTCTAAAATATGGAGCATAGCAATACAGCAGTCAATACTTAAAACTGGACAAGTTAATAATTTTGATTTTAACTACCGCTTATGACTTAGTAACGAAACTAAAGTAACACAATGTGCAATCAAGCTCTAAAACACTGTCAATTCATAGTAGCCCCAACTCCCCCCCCCCCAAAATTGGCACGTTATAGCGCACAATTTTGGTTGTCATTTGGCAAAATTCTGCGTAACCAAATGCAAGTGAAAGGCCAGAGAGATGTTGCGAATGGTACAACAGCAGCAGCAGAAAAGGCAGTTTTAGTTTGTGTCTTAAGCTGTGTTCAGAGTAAAAGCAACAGCAGATTGGAAGCATGTTTTAAAGACAGATTGACGAACAGTCGCCAACAGGAACCGGCTTGATCTTAAACGGTTGGCGCTTTCATGGATATCATCTCTCGTTCGATTAGAAGAACGTTTTCATTTGCAATATCTGATGACTATTGTGTGTGTTTTGTAAGCATTACTCTGGTCACAACCTGAAACTCATGCTAAAACATAAGCGCAAACCTAACTTGACTCAACTCCCGCTGCTCTGGCAGAGCACGCACAACAAATTAAATTTCGTTCAACCAATAGTGTAGAATTTATTGTTAAGTCACAAGGACTGCAAGACAAATAGACAGTTGAACAGACCAAAATACATACGTACATACATTTAAGCAGCAATTTAGCTACACAGCTACGCATGCGCACCGCTGCACACACATTAGATTTCTAATGAAAAATTGAAAATTCAATTTTGTACTTTTTATTTGGAATTTTTGTCGTTTTTTTTTCTTTCGATTTGGTCACTTTGCATCGCTTGAATGCTGAGCTTAAAATTGTTGCAAGCGTTAATTAAACAAGTTACATGTCTCTAAGAATCCGCCCCATGCCGCTCCGTACCGCTTTACGCCCTAGCATGGTGCATTGCAATGCTTTTGGGTCTTAGTGCAGATCAGTGTCCTGTGCCATGTTGTTTTGCAATATGATTGAATTTTTATTTTAACTCAAATAAAATCAACCTACTTCTGGACAAGTTTCAGTTCAGTTATCACACGCATGCGTGCGACTGCAATAAAAGCAAAACTTCGTCTTTAATTACGTAAAGCGGCAGTACCAGGCGGCGGCGCGCAACATAGTGAAATATTGAACCGATCTTGAGACTAATGAACGTTTTTATTTCATTTTAGACGAGTACTCGCGTATGCAACTTTTTCAATTTATGCTACCCATATGCATACTGCGTAGGTACCCGTAGAATCACCCGCATTTGGACAAATTAACGAGTATGTAAATCATTCGATTATTTTTATTACCATAAAAAAAAAACAAGGTGATACTAAGAGTGTTGCAAGTCTTAAGAGATATAAGTTTTTCTTCAACAAATAAAACATTAGCTCAAGAAACCCATGGTGTCATTGCAGAATATCTTACAGAAGCTATGAAGACTGGCGTATTTCTTTGATTACTTCATGCGAAAACGTATGGTCTAGTGAATAGAACTGAAGCCTATTGCCGATAGGGTACAAAAAATTTATATATAGTTTTAGTTATAAAAAGACTAAATTGCCAATAAGTTTAATCAGCCTATATAAGAGTCCAGCTGCTGACGAGGTTTTTCCAGCGCTCTACTAAAGGGTTCATGATATTGTTCCTTATCAAAGTCCTTTGAAAAAGTTTTGCATTAGAAAATTTACTCAATATTTATCTAGTCGTCATCGTTATATATATTTCAATTACTTGGGAAGACCTGCTAGTCTTGCAAAATGTTACAGACCTAGTCTTCTTTCTTCCATCAGAGTATGAGCTTTTGGTGTGGAAAATCAGCAATGCACCACTTTCTTCTAAGTTCTCACATGCCAAATTGTCTAATCCTTATATCAAAGAGGCTGCAATTGATTGAAGGCTCTTCCAAAAATACTGAATGTGCTCAAATAAGCAGTGTATTCAAATGTATTGACAAAACAACAAACGGTCAGATCTACAATGTGCTCGAAGTCAAAACTATAGCCGTAACTTTAGATAGTGAAAAGGTAAGAGTAGTAGCTTCAAATGGATACCCACATGCTTCTGCAGGGCCTCATTTACACTTTTTTTTTCAGGAACAAAACCGCCCAAAAGGGAAACTTGAAAACATTAACCTTCTTAAAAGAGTAGACTTAGTGAACTTAGCTCAGATGTCAACGATTTGGTGTTGTTCAGCATTCAGTTTTGATTCAAAATGCTTTTGTGAAGTACATTTAAAAAAAGTCCTGCAATTTCCAGCATTTTAAATAATCTCAATTCCTAACGGACCCTTGGCTTGGTGTGATGTTTCGGGCTTGGACGGGTAAAGTCCGGCCACTTGACAACCCTGTGAAAAATTAATATGAATAATTAAGTCCTGAGGGTCTATTCTAGTTCGATGTAAAACGATAATGAGGACATTTTTCTCACTCTGAACCCCAAAGAAAGCAATATATAAATTTATCATATTACTATAGCATGCTCGATAATTGATCAGATCAATATAGGACTTTTGGTTCGCATGTACTTTACTCAGAACACAGTGGGCTTTGAGTGGGAATGCATCTGAGCAAATTAATTTAAAAAAATGAGTGTACAGAATTGTTAACGAGCCATCATAGGATAAGAGTCAAGTGATAACAAACTTAGACCTGGTCAATTTATTCAATATAAAAAAGATCATACGAACCTTCATATGAAGGTTTAAACTATTTCCTTAACCAATTAATGATTTTACAATGTGAATCTCATTTGAAAGTTAGTTTCTGGTATTGAAACTTCTTAGAAATTATCAACTTTCAGTAAAAAAAAAGGTCGCTGAAATTTCATTGTGCTTAACAAAAAAAGATTTTGCAAAATTCTTCCATATCTACCTTTTTTTTATTTCTTGACGTGATATTAATAATATAAACTATAGTCGCTTCTTATCGGATCATAGGGCACACTCCGTGTGGAGTTGCATGTCTCCCATCGGGCGCGTCCCCAGGTGGCGGATAGGGGAAAGCTCCGCTGATATGCAGGGTGGGTGGGAAATAAAATACCACCCGTGGACCAAAACATGCAAACCCAATCTAAGCGTCTGTCACAAATTGTGCGGCTTACTTTGTAAAGCAGCGTCTGTTCACCATGTAAGGCATGGCTGGAGCGGGAGTCTGAACTTGTAGCAAGCGGCTCAAAGGATAGAACTGGATGCCCAAAGATGACAGATCATCACCTGTGCGTGTCCCACTGACGCACACGGGGATGCGCTGGGTTGGTAGCCCTGCTGTAAAATTTACACTACCCAGGAAAAATATCTTCCTTAGCTTATGAAATATTTTTATAAAAGCTTCATGATCAAACAAAAAAAAACTATTCTTATGTATGATACGCAATCAATCCATTTCTCGTGGTTACGCAGATGACATCGCAATCCTAGTTAGATTAAAATTTTAGGGCACGTTTTGAAATCACTTTCAGATTGTACTGAATATCTTAGCTAAATGACCACTGCAAAGCACTGCAAGCAAATTCATTTATATTTTCCCTTACAACTGGATGTCAGTAGCGTACCTTTGATATTGTGCACAGGACATAGAGGTAATTTGACGCCCCCCTATCTATCAAAATTATAAATTGTGTTTATTATACAAAACAAAGCATTTAAACAAATTTAAAATTTCATACTACGGAGACTATTTTGCCCCCACAGGTACGCTAATGCTGGACAATGTTTAATTTTTCTATAAAATTTGTACAGTTTTTTATAACCGAGTAACAATATAAGAAATAATATAATGCTGGTTATAATATCGTTTTAGTCACACTAATTATCGCGACCACACGACATCTGCCTATGGTATAGAAAGTCGGGGACATTCCTTGGCTCGAGGACTGCTACTGTTTATTTATCATTGTGAGTAAATCACTACTGCTGAAATATCAACCCAACTTTGACTAAAATGAATCATTCAACTAGTACTTCACCGAGGCTGCGAGGCAACCTCGTTCAACGAGGCGAGAACGAGGCGAGACCCAGGCGAGAACGAGGCGAGACCGAGGCGAGAACGGGGCGAGAACGAGGCGAGACCGAGGCGAGAACTAGGCGAGGTGGAAAAATAAATTTGCCTCGCTCGAAAAACTTTGTTGTTAATGTCCAAAACCGTTCAACCGATCGCCTGAAGATTTGGCATGTGTTTATGTTTCTTATGATTTGTGGAAGGTTCGTAGCATACTTTGGTATTATCAACTAAGTACTTGACGCAGATGAATAAACCTTTTTTTTATACCTCAGAACCTATATGACGTAAATGGATAAGATTTGGTACATATAATTCTTATAGTTTGTAAAAGGTTCGTATCTTAGCATGATTTGAATAAAAATGGACAATGTCACGCCGTCCCATATAAGAAAAGAATTAAATTCATCATAGCTCATCATTCATCATATATGATTCAATCCACCAAAAATAAAAACATATATTTTATTTTACTTCTTGAGGCGTAGCAACGCGTGCCAGCTTTGCTAGTTGGCATATAAGCAAAATTGACCATTTTTTTTAACAACCGAAAATATCATATCACAAATTTAAGAGGATGTAAACATAATTAAACGATTAATTAGCGCCACCCACTTATTATTTGTTTGCAGATAGTCAATTTTGCTTGAATGCCAACAATATACAGGCCTGATAATTTTTTTTCAGTTTTATAAAATAATCGATTCTTACCGAGGCGAGGCGAGGCGAGGTATGTAATTGCAAGACCTCGTCCGAGAACGAGGCGAGGCGAGACTCAAATTTATAAAACGAGGCAAAGCCGAGAACAACTAGAACCTCGCCTCGCCTCGGGTGAAGCACTACGTTCAACTGATATCTCTTAGAGTTTTGATCGTACTATTTGTTCTTAGTTATTTTATTGAATTTAAATCTATTTATTACCTTCTCTTTAAATATCAAGTGTTTTAGTTTTTATAAGAAGAACCATTATGTACCACTTAAATGACACCCAGTTGCTCAAAAACAAAACCTTGCAGACATGAGTCATTATCTAAATTAGAACTTATCCACAAAAATCTAACGAAGTAGCCTAGTTTACTATTTGGGTCAAAAAAAAAAGTATCATATTGGCGGCAAATGTTATTAACAATTTATCAAAATGATCTTATGGAATGTTCGCCAACATTTAATCTTAAGAAAATACTTACTAACTGTATACTATTTAAGCTGATCTGATATTTTAAGACATATATGATACGCTTTAATGCGATTACGAATAACAAGCCATATTATACCTCAGCATAAGACAATCTACGCATACATACGAGTATTCACATTATGCATTGAGACATTAAAACACAATCCTTGAGGCACGCACGTAATCAATAGATATGCAGTGATATCTACGAAATATAAAATCTTGGATTTTTTTCCAAATCAAACAAAATATACACGAAAAAATGTCGCGTTGCTCGATATGTCGTTACGGTTTTAATTTTTTCCCAAATAAAAAAATCATTTGACACAGTATACCAACGACAAAAAGTAAATCGAAGTGCCACAATATATATTTGCAACAATCACAGCAACAAAAAAACTCCGTATCCATACTACACAACTTTAGTGGAGAACTCAATAATAAAACGTTTGCCTAAAAATACACCTTTACGCACTGTTCGATTGTGTGAGCGCGCACACATACATACAACTGTTTTGGTTCCAAATTCACTTTAGGCTGTGAGATTTTCGCTTATTTAATGTATCAACCCACACGTAACTTACGCCTGAGTACACTGAAGTCACAACTTATTGGAACAATATCCATGTAGGTAATGCCCTAAGCCAACCAAATAAATGCAGCTGTAATTTTGTGTGTAAAATTATCATATTATGGTATACGTTCGAAACATTGGATATAAGGACTCCCCTGCCACACAAGAATCGAAGGATTTAACTATAGGTACAACATTTTATATATAAATCACTAGCAAAACCCGGCGCGCGTTGCTACGCCTCAACAAATAAAATATTATGTTTTTTAAGTTGGATTTAAAAAGCAAAAATTATCTTAATGCGAATGGATATGAAATATTTTTGGTTTTTCTATTTGATATATAAATGAAGAATTGATTTGGTGGCAATAATTGGAATGCGCGGAATAAATATCATTGAATGAGTTTAATTTGATTATAGTCCTTGTATTCTATATATGTACCGAGTCTCATTCATCTGCGTTAAATAGTTGCAGAGATATAAATAATGTTAGTCTTTTCTCATTTTGTGGGCGTGGCACTACCCACCCATTTTTTCATTGAATCTTACTTTTACTTCTCTTTTATATGTACACACCAAGTTTCATTTATCTACGTCACATAGCTTATGAGATATGATGAATTTAACTCTTCTCTTATATGGGAGGGCGTGGCATTAGCCACTTTTTTCAAACCATTTATAATAAACATAAGTACCGAATCTTATTCATCTGCGTCAAATAGTTACTGAGATGTAAAAAAATTGATTTTTTATCATATGCAGGCGTGGCACCAACCATTATTTCATTAAATCTTATTACTATCTACTTTTTATATACGTACCAAGCTTCATTTATCTGCATCAAAAAGTTGATAAGATATGATGAATTTTGTTTTTCTTTTATATGGGGGCGTGGCAACGCCCATTGTATCAAAACCAAACTATGCTACGAACCTTTCCCAGACCAAAAAAAAACATTTGTGATATTTCCGCGATCGGTTGAATGGTTTAGGAGTCCATAAGCAACAAACATACATACATACATGCATGCATGCCACATTGAGCTTTATATATACATATAGATTTTCAACGCTTCTTATGTATATTTTAGTTCAATCTCCAATTTTATAGGCTTATCGCTTCTCTTGCGAATCACTAATTTGGAAATGTTGGACGGAAAAATAAAGTTAAATTTATAATAAAAATTTAGTTCTTTCTTTAGTAATCTCATTCATTTCCATAAAAATATTTAAAAAATTTTATCAGCTTCATGCCGTGCTAAGTATACCATTTGGATAAAATCTGCCTCATGAAAATTAAACTGATGCACAATCTACTTTTTGTATTACCAAGATAAATAGCAAAAGGATATTAAACTTTAACTTTTGCGGTGCGCTTCGTAGCACAGTGGCTAGAGTGTCCTTCAATTGAGTAGGTGGTCGCGGTTCGAATCTGACGGCTGTCAAATGAAAAATGTTTAAATTTATGATTTTCCTCTTGCAAGTCACTGGCAATGCTTCGAGAGAAAAAATTTCCTTGAATAGCTTTTCTTAATTATCGTCGCTCGGCATTAAACTTCAGATCCCCACCTGAAGGTGAGGAAAATTAGCTAGACTAAATATTATGTTATTGGTAATACGGGACGCTGTGGGTAAAATATCAATTCTTTTGGCAATATCAAGATTCGACTTTTTCAATATTCTTGCAAAACAAATTCTTTTTGAAAACTTAAGAAGTTTCTTGACTTTTACAACACTTTCCAACTTTTGTCGACTTTTCAATGGCACTTGTACCCTATGGCACCTAATACCAACAATTAATATCGCTCATACGTCGCGTTGTACATAAATACGAGTACATTAATAAGATGAGAGAAGTTTTAAATGGCTTTACATTTTCTAAAAACTAGAGCAAGTTCATATTTTATGCTCCATTTTATAGATAAGAATTCAAGATTTTAAGAAACCAAATTAAACTAGTAAAGTGGTTCTCTTCGGCCAGGCCGAAACTCACATATCCTACACTGCATTGAAAGTACTTTTTAAATAAGAAGTCGAAATAATGTAAAAAGGTTCAAACACTTGAAAAAAACTGAAAAAGTCTAAAAAATATGGAACCATTGAAGAAAGTTGGAAGAAATTGAAAAGTCGAAGGAATATGGGAAATGCTGATGAAAAAGTCGAAAAAATAAAGAAAATATCGAATAAAGTTGAATGAGTTTTTCAAAAACAAAATACGTATGGGATACATTGCGAAAAGTTAAACGGTTGCAAAAGTTAAAAGGTTGAAAAAGTTAAAAGAATATAGAAAATGTTGAAAAAAATAGGATAGAAATGAAAAATATAAAATATGCCAAGCCCACTTCTCCAATTCCACCTACTTTGAGATCAAAAAATTATATTCTTAATTGACATACGTTTACACAATTTTACCACAATATCTTGTATAGTTTGCGATACATGATGTAACTAGTTTTAAAATTTAGAGCAATGACACACCCACTGGTACAATCCGGTCCAATTTTTATCCAGTAATAGTTTTCCATAAGCAAACCAAATTTCAGTATGATTGCTCACATATCTCGATAGATCTGACACTTAGCGAATTTCACATGTATGGGAGGTTCCACGCTCACTGATGCTATTTCGTACGCTTTTGACTCAGACATACTTTATAGCAAGTAAACCACTTACATGAAACTTCATACCAATTACTGCAATAGTTCACTGAAAATAGCGTTTACAATTTAATGTTAATATCGGAAGTGCCACGCTCATTGATGCAATCTCGTTAAAATCCATTTAATTTTAAAGCTAATGGTATCTGACATCTGTACACCAAATTTTATGAAGATTATTGCCATAGCACCATTTGCCAAAATTTTGCAAGAATACACTTTTTAGCAAGTATGTCTACCATACTTAATTTTATAACGATTACTTTGTTGGATTTCTTATTATAACGTATATAAATATTGTCGGCTGTGCCACGCCCTTCAAGAAGTTTTTCCAGTATACTGACGTAGCTTGTGTTGGTGACTGCTTTCAGTGGTATCACCCCTAAAATTCTTATGAAAATCCTATGTTCGAATTGTGAGTTAGACGAAATCAAAATTTTGAATTGTTCAAAAGTGACACGCCCACTTTTCCAATTCCGACCCGCTCTTTAAGCATAATTCAAGATATACATGATTTCTATCGGTGTACACAATTTCATCACAATATCTTGCTCGGTTTACGAGTTATGGCGATATGTTAGGTAAAATTTTGGGCTGTGCCACGCCACTTTAAGAGTTTTTACAAATTTAAAGCCTAGTCCAAACATAACATTTTGACCAAATCATCAAGTTTCATCAAAACCGCTGCAATTTTTCTCAAAATGGGCTAGGGCATAATTAAATGGAGTATGGACGCTAGTCGTGTCCGTGAACCCATTTTTATATGCTAGCAGCTTGTAAAAATCATTATAATTAAATATTTAAAGCGTAGTCCTTATATGCTCCTTTTTTCAGTAATGGAACAGTTTGAACCATCACTTACATGGTTTTGAATTATTTGCGGACTCTTACATCTTCTTTGAAGCGTATAAAGATTTACTCGAGGATCTTGACTTCATTCAACGGACTTGGCAATGTTAACGTTTTGTCTACGAGTAACTCTACAAAAAACTGTTTTAAGAGAAAAGACGACAAATTCTGATTTATTGCTATTTTCCATCGTCGAGCAACAGCAGCATCGATAGCATCATTTAAAAAAATATTTTGAAACCTGGTCGCTTTAATAGAATTTTTAATATTTTTGCTGTGTACCTGCAGAATCAGCTACAAATTTACATATGATTAGGCGAAATTCAATCAAAACTGAGTTAGTTCACTACATTTAGACAGACTCTAACACGAAGTCTATTTTAGTCTGGACGCATTTGATGCCAGTGGTAGTGATGATGGTGGTGTTGCTAACGTCATTTCACAGTCAACGACGTTGCCTTACAGTGGACTAAATTTACCAAATAACAAAAGTTTAATGCATAATACCTTTTGATCCGATTTCTCAAAATACAGTTAAACTCAGAGGCTTTAAAACGGTGTATTCCGGAATGTTTATTCGGGTTTCTTTATTTATTCCAAAGGTACTGGATAAATTAGTTTTTTATTTGCATTATTCATCTCGCACGAATTCATTTCATTCTCAGTGCAGAAGTAGTTCCAAAATATATTACTTGAAATGCATCTTTGAAACTCTGCATTTGACAATGAGTTTGAAGTGTAAGGAAATAAGAAAAAATAAAATAATAATGGAATGTTCTTACCATGTTTTGGAATTGCTATGTTCTGTCCTCAAAAACAGAGGCAATCGCTTACAGTCCTCAGTAGCAGCACCTGCGTTTTAATCACCATCCGCTGCTATTAAGTTAACTTTGGTTAGCAACGATAATTTTAGAAGAAAGCAAAAACAAAATTTCAAGCTTGGCGAGTAAAATTATAGTTGCTATGTATACATAGCAAGTTGCATAAATGCCAGGGCTATGCAGCAGATCTGTATTTTTTCTATTGCGCATTTTGAAATGAAAAGAAGAAGAGCCATTTCGCGGAAAAACAATTCCTTAAAACAAAAAGCACCGATTTAATAAGAAAAAAGGCAGAAACAACAACAAACGAGTGTTCGTAGAAACAGCGGGTAGGAAACTTAGTGTCTTGGTCACATTTTTTGGCGAATAAAACACACTATAATTGATCATCATGCGAAGAAGAAGTCTCATAGGGGTGTGCTCTCCAAAAATATTTTAATTTTATTTTTCATCAAAAGCCCACCACTGCATGATACAACAGCAACCAAAACTACTGCCGATTATGAAGGTGGGGCTCACTCATGCGACAACGCAGCAGACGCACGTCGAACGCAGGTACGCATGCGCAGCTTTCGATCTCATGAATCTTGTAACTGGCTCAAAGCACATGCAACAACAACAGTGAGCGCCTAAAACTAAAAAACAAAACAAAACTAATTCGCAAATCGTGCTGCAAATTTGCAATTCTCATACAGAGATACACAGCAGCTGTTCTCGCTGACTGCAAATCGAATTGTCATCGAATTTTGTCGTTTTGCACACTTTTCGATGTTGGTAGTATTTTAGCATTTTAGTGTTTTAGTGCAGCCACACACAGACACATAGAAATCTTGCGTGATAGCTGCATATGATTCGCACCGATTTGGAATGACCGTATATAAACGTCTATAGGGCCAGGCCGGCAAGCAGTTCCACTTAGTGCTCTACTTTTGTTGGAGCTACTTCTATATATCGCGCTTGAAAAGCCTCTTGGCTTGGTTATGTAACACAAATCGTTTTGTGATCGGTCATAATTCAAAAATCTGAAACGCGGTATATATTCAAAGGATATACATAATAGCGTAGTGTTCGGATATTGAGTGCGCAGCAACACACACCAAATTATAAAAGCGCAAATTTAAGGATAATCGAACATTCCAACTGAGATCGAAGGATATAAATATTTACATAATTAACATTTGAATGCAGTAAAAGAAAAGTGCAGTGATTCTGAATTCTATTTTAAAATACAAAAAATCGAAAGTCATTTTCCAGAAACGTAATATTAAAAAAGACAAATGTTAAAATGAAGGTGAGCAGCTGCCCTAAGGACTAAGGACTTTAAGTGTTTAATGATGTTCTGTTAAATTATAAATATGAAAATTCAATATAAGCAGCAGCAAAAAATTGTGTCTATATTTTTAAGCATGAAATATAGAAATTTAATATTAAAAATAATGATTTGTGCGAAAGATGCAAGGACTTTACAAGTCCATTTAATAATGAAAAAATATTTATAAGGAAAAACTTTAATTAAAAAAAAACTTTGTGAGCTAAAAAGACTTCCCTGGATAAACATAAACTAAATTAAAAAATTAAGCAAAGATTCTTCCTAAAGAATCAATAAAAATTATAAACAGAAAGTTTGTAATATTTTACACAAAAAAAATGTTCAACATCGTAATGAAACATTGCTTGCAAGCAAATATGAAATTTTGCTTCAAAATGTATCGAAAACGGTTCCAGGATATATTAACATTTGTCATGAATGTTCTTTCCTTATGAAAAATAACACATGAGCTCGTTTTACAAAAGTTTTTTTAAATTGAAACAGAGACTTAACATCTCATAGAAAATGTGCATTTAATTCAAAAGTCAGCTCAATAACACTAGTTTACAGCTAATGTGTTCCAGTCCAGGCGATGGATTGAAATTGTCAAGAGTGAATGTCACGTTTCTCCGTTTCTAACAAAGTTTTTGTGCCAACCATTGCCAAGGAAAGATCCCTAACTTATATCTTGAAACTCTTATACTTTTCTTCAAAAAATCATGAAAACAAAAGTTTCTAAATACTTTTATATGTATATAAGTTTTAAATGACTTTTACCACGAAAAAGTTTTTAAAAGAAAGTTTTTTTTTTCCTTACAATATTTACTAATGGAAAAATCTTGTAGTAAAAAATTTTTTAAAAAACTTTTATAAAACTGCAAAACTCATTATCAGCCTTTTCCCAGCGATTAGTGCAGTAAGTTTTTGTAAAAATGAGTGCGCATAATTTTCTTGAGCTTTTTCTTTTGAGAAAATTATCAAAGGTTTTTTTTAAAGTTGACTGGTATTTTCCTTAGAATTTTACTAATTAAAGTTTTCTTAAAAGTGTCTTTTGCGTTTTATTTTTAAAAGTCGGAAATAAAATTTTTTTATAAAAGTCTTATGTAAAAAATTTCCAATCGTTGGGAAAGGGCAGAAAACGAATATTGAAAGTCACTTGTGGGTACTCGAGCCCCCTAAGAGTTGTTTTGCACTAATTTTAGAAAAATTTTACTAAGTCAATCGATGGGAAAATTTCGAAATTGACTTTGGTTGTAAGCTATGTAATGGAGAGGGCAGCAATCAAAAGAAACTTAACTTAATTTAACGAATATTTTTCAAAATATCTGATTTATTGCCACTTTTGAGCTCCACTTGGTCTACACTTGTTCAATTTTTCTAAATTGATTTCACCCTTTGGACTAGTCATGTTTGCCCGGAAACTAAGAACTTAATGAGTCCCGCTTACAAAACAATGTATGACTTCCTCCATAGATAGGTGGAAAAAATTTTTTCTAAAAATGCGTGAGCATAATTTTCTCGAATTTTTTCATTTGAGAAAATTGTCAACCATTTTTCTTTGAATTTTATTATGAACTAGCATTTCCCTGTGCACTCCGCTTCACCTTAAATAGAAAATTTCGTCCTAATTTTTTAAGTGGTTTTTGTGAAAATGCTATTTTAAAAATATTTTTGTGTGAGGCCACCCTAAATAAAAGTTTTGTCCTAAGATGTGCCTCAGAATATAACAGCTACGTGGTGTAGATTCGTTGTGAATCAATTAGCTGTCGAAATGATTCTTTAAAATTATTTTTGAATGAGGGTCACCCTAAATATGTACCTTAAATAAAAGTTTCATATCCTTAATGTAAAAGATACGTGGTGTAAATTCCATGTGAATCAATTAAGTGGTTTTTGTTAAAATTAAATGTTGAGAATATTTTGTATGAGGGCCACCCTAAACATATATTTAGCCTAAGCAATGCCTTTTAATAGAAAAGCTACGTGGTGTAGATTCGGTGTGAATCGATTAACCGGTGTTCGTGAACATTATATTTTAAAAATATTTTTGTATGAGGACCATCCTAAATAACAATTTTATAGCCTATGGAACGTGCCTGATTGATACTAACATACTGTAAAAATTTCATCAAAATCGGCCCGATAGGTTTCGCGTCCATAAGAAACAGACAGACAGACAAAAACTGAATTTTATATATAGTAGTAGATAATTTAAATATTTTCCTTTGAATTTCTTTGTTAATATCTTCGCCTGAGCCATTCAGACGATTCGAAGTGTTGTATATATTAACGACAGAAATTTATAAGAAAAATATAAAAGTATTCGCAATTTGTTAACATCTGTCAGGATTTTTTTTTGCAGTACTCGGGCGTCTTATCAGGCCCATCCCATTTGCGTCATGCCGGTGCTTAAAAGAACATCCCACCTTCGTGATGTTGCACGATAAAGTTGTAAAACTGTCTGCCTGCGAATGTCTTCCCCGTAAGCTGTGACATCGGTAAATTGAAGATGACTGTTCACCGACACTACTTCATCTATTCACCCTCTAACTTTACTCCGACTCTTAAAACTACATTGCATTTATAGGGGGCATCCCCTGAGCGTTGTCTTATGCTTTAAATACAAAAGAAAAAAACTCTTAAAAGTAAATGTAAGAAAGTGTTATTTACGTTTTTCGGAATCAGCACTATTCGGAAAAATATTATTTTTGAAGTCTCCATAACAATGGGGAAATATTTACGTAGATATGACCTTTCGCGTTACCCCACACAAAAAAAAAGGTTGAAAGGCGTCAAATCGCACGATCTTGAAGGCCAATTGACATCACCAAGTTTCAAAATTACGTGTCGGTGGAACTTTTCATGCAACCAAGCAAAATTGGTCTCGTTGTATGGCTAGTGACACTGTCTTGTTGAAACCATATATCATCCAGGTTAAAATCCTCAATAGCAGATAAAAAATCGTCCCTATTTCATCCGCTTTTGGTTTGGAGATAACATGCAGTACGTAGATCTCATATATTAAATTTCATAACGATTACGAATTCCTGAAGCCAAAATGGTGCCGTGAAAAAATTTACGGACAAACAATTATAACACTTTTGATAGTTTTAGATTAGATTAAACCGGGATTAGGCGACTCTTATTGAGATAACACATGACTTACACTAAGTAGTTAGTTCAGATCCCAAGGCACATCCCGGGTTGTTATGAGTGCCAGGTACTTTTATGCCATATAATTAAAGTATCAAAAGTTGCTATTATTGAATTTAAATTATTGGTATTTCAAATAGTTTTGATCTGTCCGATAAAATTTATCGATTTTTTTTTAATATGTTTTTGGATCGTTTTAATTTATTTTTGACAAAAATTGTTTTTGGATCATTTCGCATAAAATAGTACGTACCTAAGCCAATTGTTTTCATAGTATTTGAGATCAAAGGAAAAAATCCTTTTAAAAATACCGGTTAGTGTCGATCAGAGAAAAATTTTTGTCGATCTTAGCACCAATGTGATCATGTATTTTATTTTTATTTAATGATTATTATGATTACCACATTTAGTATTTGTTAGTTAAAAATTTTAATTTTACTAAAATCATAGAATATTTCGCATAAATTATAACATATATCGTTAAAAACCGGTCTATTGTTCTGTCTGAAATTCATGTCGGACAAAACAATCACAGACCAAAGAGTTTTATACAAAATTAATTGTGCACCTGCAATTTAAATGCAAATTATGTTTGGTCTAAGTGAGTCGGTCGGTCTAATTGGCTGGCCTGTAACCAACAATGTGACCTTGAAATCTAAAGTTCTAATAATAAATTGTTTCAAAACTAGATCACTTAAGTTCCTAAGGATAAAATTTTTAAGTAACATTTCATATGAAATGCTATAGTTATTTCAAAAACTCCTAAGAAATCAATTAAAATGAAATAAAATTAAATTCAACTTAATTGAAATTAAATTAAATTATATTGAATTAAATTAATTAAAGTTAAACTAAATAAAATTATATTAAATTTAAGTGACATGTATTTATAATTGCATCCAGATCCCAAACCCTGAATACACGTTAGCCTTCCAAACATTGCTAGTTCACCATCACACAGTGGGCGGAAATCGTAACCATTGGGTAATTCAAGTCATAATTTCATATCTGTAATACATGGAACAATGAAATATGACACATGAATAATTTAGAAAGATATAGACACCAAGCTCAAAAATGGGAATCATCGGTCAACTACTACATCATCTCATGTATAAGTTAGTGTTATAGTAAGAAAAAATAAAGAATTGAGTACTAAATCATTTTATCGAGTCTGCCTCTTAGTTGACTGGTTTTTTTACTTATAAAAAAAATAAATATAGAAATGGCAGAAGATTAAGTGGTGATTTTTTGTAGGCAGACGTTTTTTAGCAGCATACCTACTATTACAGATATACATACATGAAACTTAAACCGTGCAAATTTTGTTGTGCAAAATGTACTATTCTAGTGTTTTGGTCATTTATATTACATATATTTATTTTACTGGCTGTGTTTATGGGGCATTACACGCCAAATCGGATAACATTTCGCTATGCATCTCTGATTTTTGAGAAAGTTTTCTCTTATTACTGGGTTTGTTTTAGTACTGGTATCCTCGTTTTTTTTATTATTTTTTTTTTTTTCTCCAAAATATGGTAAATTGAAAACTATTGCATAGATCTACATACCGATCTGCATAAGTTTCAGTACGGCAGGATAACTGGAAATTTTGTATTAACCATATCTCGAAGAAGAAAAAAAAAGATATCGGCATAGTTCAAAGTGGGTTTTGAAGGGAAAAGATTAAGCTTTTCTATTCGAAACAATTTTGTGTGCCTCGAATATATATACAGAATTGACCAAAATCGGCAATTTTGATATATACAACCAAATTGTATCTTGAAAGAGCAGAGGCCTACTGGACCTATTTTGTGGAATTAATAGAATTTCTATTGTAGATGTTAACAATGGTTAATTGTGGACGTCCGCCTTTTATATTTTTATTATCTTAATAGTATATATCAGAGGCAGACATGATATAATAATTTGATACAATTTTTTTTCAAACTAATTTTATAAAAAAAAGCGCTATCTTCACTTTACTCCTAGGTTTCCTAAATCGCATAAATGTTAACTACATTGCATAAAAAAATTCGAAATTACTTTTAGCATAAAAATCAGATAAATGTTTTTTTTTTAAATTAACATTACTGTGATTTTGTTTGGTACAGAAGTTTCTAAATCATTTTTCGTGGGGTCGAACTCAAAGCTGACTTAGGCCACAAAATTAACTAGCCTGATTTAAAATTAAAGAAAAACATTTAATATTAGGAATGTTCCACATATTTTTGAGTTTCAAATTCATTCAAATAATGGTTTTCTCTTTAAAAAATCAATATCCTTTGACTATAAAATACTTGAGCACTTAATAAAAGAATTCCATTTTTGCTTACACTTTCACAGACACTCAGATTGCTCATCTTTATCTGTAACCTCATACTAGCTCTAGCTCATCCACCTCCCACTGTTGTGCCATGTATACTTGCAACAACTGCTGGTTACAATTATCCTCCCCCGGAGGTTAAATTTTCAATAGGACCAGAAGTAAACACATATAGTCAAACACCATCTCTTTCCACACACTCTGAAAATGGAAAACTTCAATTTGCAGCAGTTGGAGAGTCATCGAGTTCATATGAATCTTCTGCCAGTTATTCTGGATATTCTCATGGAAGTGACGCTCTTCAAATTTCTAAATATAATCCACCAGTTAAGGCAGTATCGTATACACCCGCCGTTACATATGCAAAGGCTGCTGGTATAATTTATGCTGATAAGTCGCCTGCATCTAAATACGCTGCGGTTGTGCCATCAGGAATAGAATTCAAGAATCTTTTTACACCAGCGATATCAAAGAAAGTTATCAGTGCGCCAGCTATAACAAAAATTGACGCAGCCCCAGTTGTAGAAGACTTAACGAAATCGTATCTGCCGCCATCATCACTGTCGTATATTCCTGCAGAGCCGAATGTCAAAATTGACACGTACAAATCTTCTGGGCATAGTTACTATCATGCTACACCTGCTATATCGAAGGTGGAAACATACACATCGCCAGAGTTCCAAAGTGGCCATTTAAGCAGTAATGTTTTTAAATTGGCACAACAACCGCCAGTCATTGCTAAATTGGAATCATATGCTTCTCCCGGATATTCGTACACGCATTCAACTCCAGCTGTATCAAAACTTGAGACTTACACTTATCCGAGCGGCGCATCCAAAGCATATGCTCCAACGGTGTCGTATGGAGATCCAAGCCTTGCTAAATTATCAACTTTCTCGGCACCCTTTCGGCTTGAAAACTTTAGATCTGGCACGATACTTTCAAAGCAATCGGCATCAACAGCATCAGCATATGCACCAGCTTTATCAAAATCATATTTGCCAGCATCAGCAACTGGTTCATATGGTGCCATTTCACATCAGCACGTATCCAAGCCCACATCACATTTGTCCAGTTCTTATGTGTCAGCTCCCGTAGCAATAGGAGGTTCACATAGGTTCCCCACAGGACAATATATATCAGCACCAATTAATGTAGCATCAGATTATGACAGTCATTCTGCGTCAGGAATCAAATTTTCTTCCGATTATACCTCCCACTCTTTGTCAGGTGGTGCAGTATCGCATCAACATGTTTCGAAACCAGTTCATACAGGCAGCTATGCTGTTCCAGCAGTTGCAAAGGTCGCTTCCTATGCAGCTCCCGTGGTGACTTCATATTCATCGGGCCCATCAATCGCCAAAGTAGCTACATATGCTGAACCAGCAGTAACCCATTATTCATCCGGACCAGTTGTTTCTAAGCTTGCAACATATGGTACTCCAGCACTCACAAAATATTCCTCCGCAGGTGCTGTTTCTCATCAGTATGTTTCAAAACCAGCGCCTGCCATAACGAAAATTGCAAGCTATGCAGCTCCATCAATAACGTCGTACGCGTCTGCTCCAGCAGTTGCTAAAGTAGCAACCTACGCTGTACCAGCAGTACACACCTATTCATCTGGCCCAGCTGTTGCTAAGGTTACTACATATGCTGCTCCTGCAGTAACCAAATACTCATCAGTAGGTGCTGTATCTCACCAGTATGTCTCAAAACCAGCTCCGGCTATTGCTACATATTCATCAATTCCGGCGGTCGCTAAAGTATCTACATATGCAGCACCAACAGCAAGTACCTACTCATCGGCCCCAGTAATAAGTAAAGTTGGCTCTTATGCTGTGGCGGGAGGATCAAGTGTCAAATATGCATCCGGCGGAGGAGCAGTATCACATCAATATGTCTCCAAACCAGCTCAAATATCTACCTATGACCCGTCACCGGCAGTGGCAAACTATGGCGCACCAACAGTTACTGCGTATTCATCTGGCCCAGCAGTCGCCAAGGTGGCAACATATGCTGCACCTGCTGTAACTTCAGTACACACTGGAGGTTATGGTTCGAAATATGCTAGTGGAGGCGCAATCTCACACCAATACGTGTCGAAGCCTGCTCCTGCAATAGCGAAAATTGCAGCCTACGCAACACCAGACATTACTTCATATTCATCAGGTCCAGCGATTGCAAAAGTAGCCACCTATAGTGCGCCAGCAGCGACATCGTACTTATCGGGCCCAGCAATTGCCAAAGTAGCATCCTATGCTGCACCTGCGATAACTTCATACTCCTCTAGTCCAGCGATTGCCAAGGTAGCCTCTTATTCAGCACCCACATTAACAAAAGTTTCCAGCTATGCCACACCATCCGGCGGCTCTGAACTTAAATATGCCAGTGGAGGTGCAGTCTCTCATCAATATGTATCAAAGCCTGCTCTTGCAGTCGCAAAAATTGCAACTTATGCAACACCAGCTATAGCTTCCTACTCGTCAGGTGCAACGGTTGCGAAAGTTGCTACTTACGCTTCACCAACAGCAACATCATACTCATTGGGTCCATCTTATGCTGGAGGTTCTGAATTTAAATATGCAGTCGGAGGCGCAGTTTCTCATCAGTATGTGTCCAAGCCTGCTGCAGCTGTTACTAAATATGCAACATACACAGCACCAGCAATAAATGCATATTCATCTGGTCCAGCGATTACCAAGGTAGCCTCTTATTCAGCACCCACATTGACAAAAGACTCCAGCTATGCCGCACCAACAGTAACTTCTTATTCAACAGGTCCAGCAATCGTCAAGACAGTATCCTATGATGGACCTTCTATTAACACAGTAGGATCTGATTTGAAATATTCAAGTTCCGGCGCAGTATCTCATCAGTACGTATCAAAACCAGCCCCAGCTATAGCTTATGCAGCTCCAGCAATAGTAAAAACTGCAACATATGCTGCTCCAGCAATTACTTCGTATAGCTCTGGTCCTGCTATAGCCAAAATAGCCACCTATGACGCTCCAGCAGCTGTTTCATATTCTTCTGGCCAAGTAGGCTCTGAACTTAAGTATGCAAGCGGTGGAGCTGTATCTCATCAGTATGTATCCAAGCCTGCTCTAGCAGTCGCAAAAATTGCAACTTATGCAGCACCAGCTATAACCTCCTACTCGACTGGTCCAGGAGTTGCGAAAATTGCCACTTACGCTTCACCAACAGTAACATCATACTCATCAGGTCCAGTGATTGCCAAAGTGACATCATATGCTGGTGGCTCTGAGCATAGATACGCTAGTGGAGGCGCAGTCTCTCATCAGTATGTGTCCAAACCTGCTCCAGCTATCACTAAATATTCAACATACGCAGCACCAGACATAACTGCATACTCATCTGGTCCATCCATTGCTAAAGTAGCCTCTTATGCTGCACCCACATTGACAAAAGTTTCAAGTTATGCCGCACCAACAGTAAATTCTTACTCATCAGGTGCAGAAATCACAAAGATAGCATCCTATGCTGCCCCTGCAGTAACCTCTTTACATACAGCAGGTTCTGATTTAAAATATTCAAGTGCTGGCGCAGTATCTCATCAATATGTATCAAAACCAGTCCCAGCTATAGCAAAAGTAGCCACTTATGCACCTTCTTCATTACCTACATATTCAACAGGTCCAGCAATCGCCAAGGTGGCAACATATGCATCGCCGTCTATATCCTCATATTCATCGGGCCCAGTGATTTCCAAGGTTGCTTCTTATGCTGCGCCGGCTGTGACTACTTTACCTGCTGGAGGTTCTGAGCTTAACTATGGCAGTGGTGGTGCGATATCTCATCAGTACGTTTCAAAACCTGCTCCAACGATAGCAAAAATTGGAACATATGCTGAACCAGTCATAGCTTCGTACTCTTCAGGTCCAACTGTAGCTCAAGTAGCCACCTATCCCGCTCCAGCAGTTACTTCATATTCTTCGGGTCCAGCAGTTGCTAAAGTGGCAACTTACTCAGCCCCTGTGATAACTTCTATACACACTGGAGCCTCTCAACACAAATACACTAGCGGAGGTGCAGTCTCTCATCAGTATGTGTCCAAACCTGCTCCAGCAGTCACAAAAATTGCAAGTTATGCAGCACCAGCTATAGCTTCCTACTCGTCAGGTCCGGCAGTTGTCAAAGTTGCTACTTATGCTTCACCTACAATAGCATCATACTCTTCGGGTCCAGGAATATCCAAGGTGTCCTCCTATGCTGAAGGCTCCGAACTTAAATATGCAAGTGGAGGCGCAGTCTCTCATCAGTATGTGTCCAAACCTGCTCCAGCTGTCACGAAAATTTCAAATTATGCTGCACCAGCTATAGCTTCTTACTCGTCAGGTCCAGCGGTTGCGAAAGTTGCTACCTACGCTTCACCAGCAATAGCATCATACTCTTCGGGTCCAGGAATATCCAAGGTGTCCTCCTATGCTGGAGGCCCCAAACTTAAATATGCTGGTGGAGGTGCAGTCTCTCATCAGTACGTGTCAAAACCATCCCCAGCTTTAGCGAATGTAGCTTCTTATGCAGCTCCATCAATATCTAAATATTCATTAGGTCCAGAAATAGCTGAAATAGCCTCTTTTGAAACACCCATAGTGACAACTTACTCGTCAGGTCCAGGAATTTCCAAATTAACTGCTCCAATTCATGTTGAAGATGATTCCAGCATTAAATATCAATCCGCAGGAGCAATATCTCATCAGTATGTATCTAAGCCTGCTTCACTAGCCACATATACTTCTCCGGCGAGAACGAAAATTGCCACTTATGCCTCATCTGCTGTATCCACGTACTCAACAGCACCAGCACTTGCCAAAGTAGCCACTTACGCAGCTCCAACGGTAACTTCTCTGCACTCAGGCGCATCTTTCACTAAGTACTCCACAGGTGGTGCTGTGTCTCGTCAATATGTTTCAAAACCTGCGAACATAGCAACATACTCGACGCCAGCCATTACATCTTATGCGTCAGGACCTGCAGTAGCTAAAGTTGCCACATATGCGTCACCTTCATTATCTGCACAACATTCAGGGGCATCAGCCACTAAATATAGCTTAGAAGGCGGCGGTGCTATCTCGCAACAATATGTGTCCAAGCCAGGCCCAGCTGTATATGCTGCTTCAGGAATTTCTTCATATTCATCAGAGCCAGCAATCGCCAAAGTATCAACTTATGATGCGCCAGCAGTTAAAATTGCATATGCGTCTCCTGCTCCTGTCTTAGCCTCAATTCATACAGGAGCACCACTTACTAACTACGCCTCAGATGGAAAACTTTCGCATCAGTACGTTTCTAGTCCTGAGGCGACATTTTCAAAAATTTCAACATATGCTGCGCCAGCGGTAGCAAAAGTTGTCAGCTATGCAACACCAAGTATAGGATCGTATCCAACTGGGCAATCATTAGATACTACTTATGGATCGCCAGCAATAGCTTCCTATTCAACTGGTCCGGCTGTAGCAAAAATTGCTTCTTTTGCTTCGCCGGCAACGTCGTCGATACCTACCGGAGATTACGGTATCAAATATTCCAGCGATGGTGCAATTTCTCATCAGCACGTCTCAAAACCATCACTGCTGCTAGCTAAAACTTCCACTTACGGCGCTAAGTATTCCTCAGTTCCTGCACTTGTTAAAGTACTTACTCCAGACCTTACCACGTCGTATGCAACAGGTACAGCATCGGCCTCTCCATTCATATCCTCACAGCATGTTGGGGCAAAATACAGTGGTGGAGGTGCTATATCGCATCAATATGTTTCAAAACCTGGACTTGGCACCACCTCATACGCCGAGCACACTTTAACTCCTGTAGCTGCTAAAGTGACAACTCTAAATGGACCGATTGTATCACCACTACACGCTGGAGTCGCAGGCTACAAACTTTCTGCAGCTGGTGGTGCTGAGTCCCATCAATATATATCAAGCCCTGATGGTAAGTTAACGGGCTTGGCATCTCCAGCTGGTTATTATGGAGCAATAGCATTGGGACATACGGGTTTGTCACCAGCACTTACATACCAAGGCGCATTAGCGCATGCAGCTGGACACGGTAGTGGCTCTAGCTATCATGGCAACTTACTAAATGGTTACGATCATGGCATTGGTGGTATTGGATCTCATGGAGCTGGTTTTTATAGATATGCTCCAGCTGCTCCTGCTTTAAGCTCACACAGTGCTACACCAAAGGTGTACTTAAGCTCAGCTCCAGCAACTGTACCTGCGGTAATCAAAACGGTGCCGGAAAAACACTTAGAACATTTTGTAAGTTTATTTGTTGCACTTTGATTTTTTTCGTCATCATAATTTTGAGTACATTCTTATGCAAAAAAAAAATAGCTTCAAAATGTATTAAAAAATATTTACTTATTTTTAGAATCATCATCCACGATATGCCTTTGAGTACAGTGTCAACGACCCTCACACAGGAGATGTTAAACATCAACGCGAAGAACGTGATGGTGATGTCGTCAAAGGTGAATACTCTTTAGTGGAACCTGATGGCAATGTTCGTACGGTCAAATACTACGCTGACTGGGAGACAGGATTCCATGCTGAAGTAACGAACAGTCGAGATGCTAAAAAAACCATAAGCAAACGAAATACGCCGACATCATAAGACAAAGTGTAGATTTACATTTGGAGAACACTGTATCATATACTATCATATATGTGCCATTTTAGGGCATTCATTGTTTTGTAGTTACAGCTATTGTGCATTTTATGATTTCAATTAAAAAAACAAAACAAAAGAAATCCATTCCAACATTAAATACTATACATTTCACAACATATCGTAAATTATAGGATATGGATTTAGATAACCAATTCAACAAAAAAAAACAAGAGAGAAAAGTTAATATTAATAACAAATTTCGATTTCCAGATAATATATGGAAGAAAAAGCTTAATCTGTGTACCCAGCATCATTATTACTTTCATTTCACTTTATTTATTCCTGCAGCCCATTTCAATTCATTCAAAACACATAAAGATTTTGTATACAATACAACGAATCCATCTTGAAATACAAAAACAAAAAAGAAAGGACTTCAAGACAGAGCAGCTTTGACATTCTAAATTTGTTCTGTAAATTCTCTGTATATATTTACTTTAAATTAGTATGATAAATATTAAAATTGCAATGTAATTACATCATTAAATCGTAAAGTTTTAAAAAATAAACAAAAACAACTAAACATATGTATGTGCGTATTAGAAACAATATGCAGAAAGAAAACAAAGAAGACTGGGAAGGCAAAGGGACAAGAGAAGCAATAAGTAGTGGTAAACAAAAAATAACCGGATGTCCCTTTTTTTAAGTGTGAGCTCAGGACTAGCGTAAATAATAATAGAGCTAAGCTAATACAGCAATTAGCCATCTTAGCTATTTAGAAAAAGAAAAATCCTGTTTTTCAAGTTACAGCTGCAATCACGGTTCATGCCATTTCATTACTTACGAATTTTATTACTTTAAAACGCAAAGACTTTAAAAACAACTTCAAAATGATTACAGTTCAAAATTTAAGGATCAAAGATTTCAAATGACTTACAAAACTAAAAAGTCCGTGAAATGCTATGAGCTTATAGCTGCTTAAATCGAACAAGAAATCAGAATTTCTAATTTAACCCTTAAGAGCCGAAAATTTAATTTTTAAACTAACAACCGCTAGCTCTATCACAAATAAACCAAGCTATAGCAAAATGAGTATAATATATAATATATATATATATATATGTATAAGAAAAATTTTTTTGTTTTTTCACGATGTGTCAGCCGATTACAATAGTCTTATATGTCTAGCCAAAACCTCTTACAATGATGTTCATCAATATTGGAAACTGGATTAGCGCCCCGTGTTTAAAGTTGTCTACCTTTTTTAAAAAATATTTATTTTAAAAATGCTGCAAATTAAGGAGGTCATTAAATTTTCCTACAAATTGGGCGTGGCTTTCGCGCTATTATAGATCGAGGAAATTTAACCCGTGGTTAGTTTTTCATCTGTTCCATTTTTCTAATAAAGGAGCTTCACTGATAGCGCCTTGATTGAAATGCTTGAAAAATTTTCCGTTTTGATGTCACCTTAAATAAAAATATTCAACGATAGAATATTGGGGTACATCCAGGACCGCCGAGAGCAAATCCGAATCCGGTGGTAACCATGCACAGGCCCTTCCTCCTACTCCATCTATCAATTGTAAAATTAAAAATGATGTAGGTTGGTAAAAGTAACATTTCTAATGAAGCTTGATTTATAATGCAATTTTATTTATCGATTTCTTCTTTATTTTCACTCCTTGTAACACAATTCATTTTTTTTTTTTCAAAACAAGCTTTTCTCGCTTTGGCCGAGGAAAAAACGTTAGTGACTGCATTCAAAACGAATTTTCTCGCCAATTCCGATTCCAGGCAGAGTTGATGTACATGTTTTCTTTGTTTCCGTCCATTACATTAACGTGATCCAAAGTGCTACGCAGATGTACCATATCACGACAACGTGTACTATTGCGGAGCCTTCCAGTTGCATTTCGCTGAACTCCTGGTGCGAGAGGATCAAACAGACAATCGGAAAGCAAAGAAGTGGTTTCCGATCCAGGACGTGGAAAAGAAGCGGTCTAATATCACAAGTCTAACAGAATGCTGACAGTCGACAAGTCTAGGTTTCGGCCAACCCTCATCAGCAGTTATTTCCCAAAGCGATTAGAGCAGCCAAAAGTAAGTGTGCAAACCGACGATGAAATTTTCGAAAAGAACAAATACAGAGTAGCCCGCAGCCTGAGAAACCAGAAGAAAACACCACTGAGCATCTACGATGGCGCAAAGATCCACGGACGAGATAAGGACAGCTGATCTATTTAATTGAGTGTAGTTGTATTTAATTAAGTAAATATAGAACAGAGAATGTAGTGAAATCCCAAATTCTTATAATTTTACGAACGCCTGGACATTACGCTAGCTTACCGCGGGTAGAAAACTTCTTTAGATTTTTGTAATAATTTGAGATAGAGCGTTACGTATATATAGTATGTTTTAACGCAGATGCGCTGCAGTCAGTCAAATCGGCAGAAACTAATAATTTAAGTATTTTTCATAATTTACATTGAAGAAAAAATAATAATATTTTGACTTGGTCATTTTTTTTAGAAATGCACCAATCAGTAGTTCAGACTACGCTTTGAAAAAAGATTAAACACAACAATTACATTTTTAAATTTATTTTATTCCATTTTTAATAAAATGTTTTCTATTGTTTTATTACTTGTAAAAAAAACATTTAATGTGTTTTGGCGGCCAACCTCTTGTCGCGTTCTTCAGAAATAGTCAATTTCACACCCTTGCCCTTTGGCAATGAAATGTGTGGCTTGTTAGCTTTACCAATAATAAACACATTTGTCAATCTGGTGGCGAAAACGTGGCCTTGTGAATCCTTAACGTGGACAATATCGAAGGAGCCTGGATGTCTTTCACGGTTGACAACACTACCGACACGACCTAAATTTCTACCGCCTGTAATCATGCACATATTGCCTAGAATTTAAGAAAAAGAACATAATTGCTTTGGTTAATAATAAATTGATTTTGGTCAGAATTTTGAACATTTTGAATTAAAAAATGGTAAAAACTAGTTATTGCACAATGAGGCAATCATGTAATTGAACGTAAATGTTACTGAAATGTTAATGAAATGTATACATTCAGTGACCGTCGTAACAAAAATTGCTTTAGGCTTCATTTTGAACCACGAAATGTTGAAATATCATTAAATATGGTCTTCGATGAAGCCTTTATATAAAACTTATTTCTTTCAAATGTCTTCCAATTTCAAATCTCATTTCAACGGCATTAAAAATTATGCCTATGATTTGCGGAGACAAAATATTTGACAATAAGTTCAACATAATATTACACCAATAAAAAATAAACGTTGTTTCATAAAACGGTTTTTTTTTATGGAGCGTTAAGTAACAGTAAAAGAAAAACTTACCGGAATCAAACTTGATGTAGTCAGTGATCTTGCCAGTAGCAATATCAACTTGAACGGTATCGTTGGTCTTGATCAAAGGATCAGGATAGCGAATGGTACGTCCATCATGAGTGACAATGAATGGTACACCCTTGGTGCCCAATTGATTTTTGCGAACCTTGCACAATTTGTACTGTAAAAATAAAAATAGTTTATTTATATTTAAGAATAAAGGTTTAAATTATTTACTCTCTCTTTTTAATAATAATAAAGATTCACGAACACCATTTTATTAATTCAAATTAAAAGTTAAATCTTAAATGTTGCTAAGATCATTGTAATTGAACGTAAATGTTACTGAAATGTTAACGTGATTAATACATTCAGTGACCGTCGTAACAAAAATTGCTTTTGGCTTTATTTTGAACCAAAAATGTTGAAATATCATTCAACACGGTCTTCGATCAAGCCAGTCAATAATAAAAATATAGTTAACCGTGATGTTACTTTGTTCTAGAAGTTAAACCCAATTAAAAACAGGTTTAAATACAGAATGGATTTGTAATTCCTTCTGAACTCCTATGTGGTTCATTGAATTTGGAATAAATCGTGTAAGTTTTTTAATACAAAATTTAAGAAAAAAAGGTCCATATTTTCGAGTTTCATTAGGGCGGAATAAAATTGAGTCCAAAAGTTTTTTTTTTTTTATAAATTCTTTAGCGGCGTATACCTAAAAGTTACATTTCGTTGTTATATGTACAAGAATATTTCGATTCCAATTTTCACTTTTAAGACCTGAAAAGTGTTCAAAAACGATTTTATGAAATAAAACTTGTGGATAGAACAATTTGGCTGATTTGGGTGCGTTTTTATCTTTACACGATAAAGATTAACCGTGTCATGAATTTTTTAAGTACTCGTGATTTTTAAAGAGTCCTATCTCTGAAACTAATTCTGCAGTCATTATTGAAACTAAATAACATTACAACTAGCTCTGGTGAGTTTAGAAAAAAATACGAAAAAAAATTGTTTTGCATACAAATCTTACCAATATTTGTTATTTAAATGAAAAATTACACCTCAGAAGACTACCTATTCCAAAATAAATATACTCATTCGAATTTAAGTCTAACACAATATGTATGTACTTAATACATAAAAGTGTAATTGAACGTAAGTGTTACTGAAATCATAAGATATTGAATAATTCAGTGACCGTCGTAACAAAAATTGCTTTTGGCTTTATTTTGAACCAAAAAATATTGATATATAATTCAACATGATGGTCTTCGATCAAGCCATTATAAAAGAAATATTTTTTATAAATATTTATTTTAAGTCATAATATTAATTAAACAGTTTACCCTAACGCAATCTAAAATAAATTTTGAAAGCAATTTTATTCTTGAAATCAAAACACTAAGTATCATTTTTTTTCCGCCTTTTGACATCAAACTTTCTTGCAAGAGCAACGATGATATTCACGTGTATTAATTTAAAAAAAAAAAAAGCTTCTGTAAGCTGTTTTTTTTTATTTAATTTTGCAAAAAGACTTAGATAAGAGGCCTAAAGAAAATATTTATGTTCAATTCAGCTCAATTTTATTGAGTAATTTTTAACAATCAGTATATTGGTATCAGGATGGTTCAGATTGTTTTAAATCAGTTGCTTTGACGTTTGATAAGGGTAATTTCCTGTCCTGGTAATTCAATTCCTCCTAGCTACTGAATTGAGAAGATTAATCCTTCAATGTTTCTTTCATTTTTTCCCAATCAAGTTTCTATTCAGTTCCGTGCAAGACACAAGAGACAAGAAAATCATTTTGTGTCGCGCACATAAACATCATAAGGTCAGGAATTTCGTTCGAGGCTTTTTAAAAAATATTAACCTTTTTCAAGTCTTATTTTCCAAAAAATATATTAACCTGTAGTGATACAAAACGAGTGATTTTTTACTATTTACTTTTTGAGTGTATTTTTGGTGAGATCCCGGTCGAAATGCTGGAAAAAGTATGAAAAAATTGTAGCTTACGAATGAACCACCTCAGGCGTTGACGCGGGCGACGTTTACATGTAATAATCTTAAAAAAGTAAATGGAAGGAATTGATGTATCGCTCCAAATAAATATGTCGTTCACTTTTCCAAATTTTCTGTTATTTTTTTAATTTTCAGAAACCAAACGCTTAAAACATTACGCGTTACATATTTAGAAAGTAGAATTCATAACATTTAAAATTATGTGCCATTTGTACTTTATTTTGTTATACATATTAATTAAATCGTTTACCGGAAAACAAAAAAAAATATAAATATATGTAGCATTACTGGGGCCACCGAAGACAGTGTGTTATAGGCTAATCTGCGAAGCCAGTGTCGGATTTTTCGCAGTTTTAAATCCTGAACTACGGCCATAGGCCGCCCACTTACCCATACTCTTATGCACAATTACACTGGCTAGCAAACCAGGTGTTGGATATATTATGTACCGGTCCGCGGCCAAAGCCACCAACCGAAGACCACTCCTTTAACCTAACTCGCTAACTCCAATAATTCTACATAAAAGTTAGGGTATGTGGGCGGCCTTCGAGATTTAATATTTATTCAAAACATTAAATAATTTATTTAATATCGTTAAAAAAGTCAGTGTTTCAGATATAGCAATAGATAGTATACCATTTTAAAAGTAAGGAATAATACTTTCTAACTATATAAGCAACATTATAGGTTAATAATAAATTTTTTTAAAAAACAAGTCAACAATTTTAATAAATACTCATTTCTCGAAAACTACCCACGGAATTCAAATATTTATATCACAATTTTATACCTCATTAGATATCCATTCATGTATCCATATTTTGAAATCCATCCAGGGGTTCCCAACTTATAGTTTTTTATAAAAGCAGCCTCCGATGGCTATATCTCCTAAACCAGAACCGACCGATTTATTTTTGCAGATTTATTAATTCTACGCTACTCCTCAAAAAAAAAAAAATCGGAGTGGTCCCTGAAGTAAACCTGTTCTCAAGTTTTATTGTTTTATAAACATATGCATTGCAAAATGGCGCTTCAACAGTGAGTACTGAAGAAAATCAGCACTTAAAACGAACCACCTAACATTCTTGGACAATACCCACAACTCAATTCATTAAATGCTTACCTTAGCTTCCTCAGCAGAGATGCGGTGGATGGTGAAACGTCCCTTAATGTCGTACACTAAACGGAAATATTCTCCAGTCTTTTCAATAGTGATGACATCTACAAAAGCACAAATAAATATTTCGTATTAAATCTGTTCACAGAAGCCTATAAAAACAACAAACCCATGAATCCAGCTGGATATGTTGGATCGGTGCGTACCTTGCCATCGACCTTAATCAAACGCTGCATAACAATTTTTGTTACTTCAGCACCATTAAGAGCGTACTTTAGACGATTTCTCAAGAAGATCAACAAGGGTAATGATTCCCTCAACTTGTGTGGACCGGTTGATGGACGAGGAGCAAAAACTCCTCCCAATTTGTCCAACATCCATGCCTTTGGGGCGGCTAAACGTTTCAAATGCTTCTTAGGACCTCTAGCCTGTTAAGAAAGATAAAAATTTATTATACATTCGCTCCAAGTTACTATCAAATATTATAAACTGCGCTCAATTTTTATTAGCAATTAAAAACATTGCTTACTTAAACACTTTCGGAGCGTGTAATTAATCAAATAGTTGCGCTATTTCATTACGAACAGTTAAAACTTCGAAATCGATATATTTTAAAATAAATTTAACATCATTTTTAATACGATGCCACTCAATTATTTTCTTAAATTTTTCTACTACTTACCATCTTGTAAGCTACGAAAAAAGAAAGAAAGATGGCCGGATATCGCACGATTTGACAGTTATTTTGACAGTTCAAGCCAATTATACTTCAGTTGTCATACATGCATTCTTTTTGCCACTACCAGCGCCATCTGTAAATAGTGTTGTCAAAGTCCATCTAAGGCTGAGTTCACACTTTGTGCTCTGCTGAAACCTTCTTAAGCCTTGAAAGTGGAGTAACAGACCACACTTTTTCGTGGCACATGCTTCTCTCAGAAAAATTGAGCAACTTTTCTACCCTTTCTCGCGGCATCATAGAGAGCAAACATAAAAAGTTTTAATGCAAAGACGCCTAATATCTATCTCAAAAATAAGAAGCGTGGAAAGCTCAATCACTGCAAAGTCACATAGCGCGATCTGTAACTCCATTGTGAGTCGTAGCAGTTTCAGATTTTTTTCACGAAAAAATTCTTTGACATAAAAAGCTTTAAAGCTGAAAGGCATATATAACAGTTTATGGGCTCATGTGACAGGCTTTCATTCAAGGAAGACGAGGTTGAAAATGTCGAAAAGCTGCGTTACGTAATATATGAACAGCCCCTCAGTAAAATTTGATATCTCATCATAAAAACATGGCACCGCACAGCCCTTCCAGATTGTGAAAATCTACTAAATTCACTACAACTTAGACTTTAAGTTCGCATAGCTTATTGAGACCAAAATCCATACAGCTCGTGTATTTCACTAAAAATAATTCAATTGATCGAAAATTTGACTTCCGGATAGCGCCAAACACGGGTCAGACGTGAACCTCATATAACCAAAACTATTTTTAAATGTTATATGGCATGCGATTTTCAACGAAATGAAGCCAAAAGTCAAGTCATTTTAAAAAGTTTCTAATATAATTCAATTCTAAACTTCAACAAACTAAACAATTGATTTTACTTTCGATAAAAAATTACAATATGTTCGACTACCAGCGTTCACGCAGCATGTACGGTTTGGCAAGTCATCAGAAAAGTCAAAAAATGTCCTCATCCATACAAAATATGAGTAAGCGACTGTCTCCAGCGTGCTCATGATCATACATTGAAGTATCAAAGTCCTTGCTGTACAACATATGGTACTATGTTAGCTAGCGTTCAAATCTTCAATCATTGATGTTATCAGGCCTCCCTACCTAACGCGCTGAATCATGTGAATTGGCCTGAACGAAGGCCACAAATACAAAACTCCAACCATGATTGACAAACAAACGTCAATTGACATTCTTTCGCGTTGTGTTGCCGTCTCGTGGAATTGTGAATTTTCAGGTGCAAAATTAAAGAATTATTTTAACCATGTCACATTTAATTACCATGGAAAATGGTCAAACAATGACCATCCAAGAGACGTTGGCATGCATTGAACGCTACAATCCCGATCACCTCAAGTCACTAGAAGCCTACGTTATGGACCAAGCTAAGAGCAACACTTATGACCTAGAAGCCAACTTGGCCGTACTAAAGTTGTATCAATTTAATCCGTACATGCTCAACTTCGACATCACCTATACAATTCTTCTCAAGTGTCTGACAAGCCTGCCGCACACCGATTTTGTAATGGCAAAGTGTTTACTGTTACCTCAACAAATGAAGGATGAAACAGTACAGACTATCATAGACTTGGCAGATATTTTGGAACGCGCTGATTTTACATTGTTCTGGCAACGCGCCGAGGTGAATCGCAGCATGTTCAGACACATCAGCGGCTTCGATGATTCCATACGTAAGTTTGTCTGTCATGTGGTTGGTATCACATTCCAAACTATTCGCAAGGATCTGCTGAAGGAATTAATGGGTGGAATTGAAGATTCCACATTGGAGCAATGGATGAAGAAAAACGGCTGGAAGCATCAGGGCAATTTGATTGTTATTGCATCGCAGGACGAAAAAATTAAAACTAAAAATATCACCGAGAAGATTGAGTTCGATAATTTGGGTGGACTAATGGCGCAATGTCTTTAAAATTACCATAAATGAAGGTTAATAAAATAAATGTAATGTTTTATCTTTTCATATAATAAAGTTAAATTGAATCATTTAGAAGTACCAACATCAGCAAAGTGTTGCTTTGTATGTACATACACCTAATATCGTTAAATTTGATGGGTTAATACCAGAGACAACTATATTTTATAGACTTCTCAGCCTCAAAAATTAGTTTGCCGGAAAGATCATACATTCATTGTGTAAAATCATATATTTTTTTAAACGAAATTCGGAGTTCGATCGATTGATTACGCAGAATGGTCAATTTTATTAAAACTGTAAAATCTCCTTAATATATCGGATTTGGCAAAGTTTAGGTTGGGAGACTGAAAGAAAATGAAGCAGCCTCTAAAATCAAGTTTTCTCTGAATGATGTCAGAGTGATTGAGCCTTAGACTTAAAATTTTACTCAAAAAATGTATACAAGGCGTTGCACTGCCCCTTTTTTCATTGAAAGTTTTGCCCGTACCTTTTCTATAAATACTTATATATCCACCAAGACTCATTCATCGATGTCAAATAGTTGATGAGATACGATGAACTTGATTCTCTAATTGAGGGGAATGGCAACTCCCGCTTTTCCAAACTAAACTACGCTAAGAACCTACCACAAACCATAAGATACATATGTATGTAAATAATAGATTGATTTTTATGTCATTCGTCAATCGTTCCTAAGAATGTTTGTTTATGTACCAAGTATCATTCATCGGCGTGAAATACTTGATGAGATATGATGAATTTGACCTTTTCTTACATAGAGAGGGCATACCATCGCCCGGTTTTTCCAAACCAGACTATGCTAAGGACCTTCCGCAGACCATAAGAATAATTTAATAAAAGATATAACCGCAAGCGATATGGACTGAGACGACAATGATGACAAAGTATAGCAGTTTTTGGTAGAAGGCATTAACATTAATTCCTCAGAAGCAATGCGAACCTTAGTAACTTTTGTTACTCGTACTATGTTTTAGGGTAAACATATATCATTTAAGCACTTTCAGCGCCTCAAGTTAACTTTAGGCAAGTAAACATACACAACTATTGTTTAGTGCTTATCTTAAGATAAATTATGAACATAGAATGTATCTAAACTTCAAAAAAAATTTGATTACATACATACATAAACATATATATCATAAATAGATATGTATTTCTAAATACATACATATATTTTGAAATTTAACTCAAAAATTTTTAGGGACAGAACATCTTAAAAATTATGGGGCATAGAATAAAAAACTAATGTAGTTTTTATTTAAAAATGATTTAATTTTATAAAAAAAAATTTAACTTTAAATAAATTTGTTTAAACAATTTTTTTTTATTTATAAAATTATTTTTTTAATTTCTCAAAGTATCTTCGACGTAACATTTGATTGATTTTTTTATGATATTCGTCAATCGCTCCTAAGAATGTATTTGCTTTCAAAGCGATATTCCCGACATAACATTGTAAAATATGACTCTTAAGATTGATTGAATGTCGCTTCCCCGTGTGTAAATTTTTTCAGAAAAGTTGATTAAAATCTTCTATAAGAGGGGGTTAAGGAGTGGTGCTAGATCTTTTCATGAGCAACAACTTTCCTTCCGACACCAAACCTCTGACTTGAAATAAAAAATGCAGTAGAAGAGCTTTTCTTACCTTGTCAATTGCCGTTTAATTCGAACTCAGCCGATTTTCCTCCAATTTGAAGGCACTGTGATATCAGAAATATTTTTTTTTATTCCACAAATGATTCAACTTCAGCATTGTCAAGAGAAATTATATCTTTTTTATTTCGCGCAGGCATGGGGTTAATGCATTTTATTTCCATTGAATATAGTTAAGTGATAATGGCAATCATTGGTGATAATGGAAATTTTTCAATTATCACTTAACTTTAGTGGTAATGGACATTTTTCAATTATCACTAAACTTTAGTGGCAATTGAAAATTGTTCTACTACATTACCTTAGTGGTAATTGAAATTTTTAAATGATTTAGTGGTTGGGAAATTTTTTTCAGCTATCACCAAAGTTAAATGAAAAATTTAAAGTAATGCCTTACCCCCATGTCTGATTTCGCGCTAGTGTCATTGATACTTTTGCCACGTACACATGTTTGTTGTGCATGCACTCTCCAAGGATTTAATTCTCAGCTACCGCAAATGAATATTGATGCACAGCCGTCCTTATGTGACCCACGAGACTCCGTGCAACCGCATGAGTTTGGCGTCCCTAAGGCCGGTTCTACGTTGATGTTTTAACTTGTTTTCACAATTAATAATCAAAACACTTGTACACATTGTATCATGTATCAAGGCATGTGGCATGCACCTTTCTACACTTGCAGAACGCCTACAGGTTTGGCTTTCTCTTAGTTGTCAAATGGGCGGTTTGCGGACCAACCCGCATATGATAGAACTCATTCTCTTTAGTAGGAAATACAAAATTCATATCATCGAACCTCCTATGCTCGATGGAGTTAAACTAGTGTTCTTAAATAACGTTAAATTCGTAGATGTATTTGTCGACAGAAAGTTAGACTGATGTCTAAGTATCAAAGAAAGCTATAATGGATCTTTATTCTTGTAAAAACGCCATTGGCTCTTCAACCCACAGTTCCATAGGTATGGTCATAGCAAAACTACTCAAATCGCAGGCTAGCAACCTAGCGACATGCACTAGATATGGCCGACGCTGGATTGCAAGCGATCAAAGAATCTCATAGCTCTAGAGAAGCCAGAGATAAAATGCGTGGTAGGCATCAAGTCTTTTTGGCAAGAATGCTTAGCGTTTGGGTGTTGCCTGCCATGGCTTCGCTAGAAGCTGTTGCTGAGAAGAGCAGAAAAATCTTGAGCACCTACTCCGCAATTATCCAGCTCTTTACAGGAGTAGGTTTAGACGATTCAGTCTGGACAGTCCGTCTAACATTATCTAATTGTAAAATATTTATAGATTTATTCCATTTGGATTGTAATAGTCGCCAGTAGCACATATTAAATTGAATTGGAAGAGTGATTGTTTCAATTCAGTGCAGAAGAATCGTCTACCCAGTAATAAATTATTTCAGACTAAATTGAGATACCGACCAATTCGTAACATTTGCAAGCATGCCTAAACGAATTTGTTCAAACTGTTTTAACTTTGAAGTTGTATTGCAGTTCACACTTGTCATAAATATGGTAAATGCCTTTTATTCAATTAGAGATGTCAATTTTGGAGGTTGAATGTTGCACTAAACACCACAAATATGGCTATAGTAACGCTGCAGATAATGTTATATATGTATAACGTATACTTAAAGCAAGACTGTAATGCAGGCTTTTTTATTTTATTTTTTAAATTTTATTTAAATTAATAAACATATACAGCATCAGTGTATGTTCTTTTTTGTTGTTGAATGCATGCACCTACTTATAATGCTATAACTGTTTGAAAGTTGATACTTTATTTAATTAAATATATTCATGCAAATTTGAATATATTTATTATTGTTTATTACTGCAAATTTGTCAGGAACAAACAATACTTCTTTTTATATAAGTAAAATTATTAGCAAAGACCTAACGGAGAAATTCATTCATTCATTATGATACAAGGTCGTTGATTTCTTAAAAATTTGTCCGCCTCTTCTAATATGATTACATATGAGTGGAATTTAAGTATTAAATAGGTATAATGAATAAGTGGGATTATTTTTTCTTATTTAACATAACATCTGCTTTATAGAAACATTTACATTATTTTAAAGTAAATTATATTTAAAATAAGCTTTGTGTAAATTATTCAATTGGTTGCCAATTTTCGACGCAATTTTCTTTTTTTTTTTAAAAAAAAACATTTGTCACTGTGATTCGCAAATCAATCCAATTTTTTCATTGACTTTAGAGCTCTTTCACGTAATTGTTTTTCTAAATCTTCATTTACTCCCCCTATCATACGACCTATTGTCGGATTTTTTACAACTTTCTCGTTAGGTTCATCCTCGCTGCTCGATGTAGTATCAGCCTTTTTGCTCTTTTTCTTATGTTTCTTATGCTTTTTGTTTTTTTTGCTGTGTTTCTTGTGTTTTTTGTGTTTCTTCTTTTTAGTTTCGGTTTCCGAATCGGAACTTTCATCAGAGTTTTTCTTAGATGTTTTTTTGTTCTTCTTGCGCTTCTTTTTAGCTAGTTGATCACTATCAGAGTCCGACGAATCACGTTGTTGTTTTTTTATCCCAGCGACCGAGAGTGTACGTTTCCGGGAACCAGAAGCTATTTGCTTCGATTTACGACCATCCTCACTTTCTGCGCTTGATTCTGACCTTCGACGTTCAACTGGCGCCGAAGATTTTTTAGCTTCAGCAGACGGCAGCTGCACAACTACAGTTTGTTCACTTTGAGCCAATTTAGACTTCTTAGAAGAAGAATCAAACTGTTCTTTAATTCCCAATAGCGGTTTATGCTTAATGATTGCTTCAACATTACTTATATCTCCGCCACTCTCTCGACGGAATGGATTTTTTATTTTAGAAGGGACTTTTTCGCTTTCACTAACTTCACCATCGGAATCGTTATCACTATCTGAGGAATTTTTTGCCTTGTGAGAACGTTGCTGCACCTTCTTTTTTTTAGATGCATTTTTAGGATTTTCTTCTTCACTATCATCACTATCTGAACTTTCCGATGAACTTGTTTCGCTTTCTCTGTTACTAGGTTTACTGGCAACATCTATCTTTTTCTCAATCGCCACCTTTTTCTGTGGAACAGCAGCTACGGATTTTTGAGCTTTTTCGCGTTCATGAGGTTTCAAGAAGGGTGAAGGAGTGCGTGACAAGCTTGAAGTATACCTAGCCTTCGCAACTTCTTTACGTTTAGTTGCCACAGTTTGAGGCTCCACAATCGCTGATTTTTTCGAAACTATTTCAGGTATTGCATCAGACTTAGGTTTTTGTTGGGGTTCGATTTTTTCTTCTTTGGACAAATCTATTGTTTTTAATACAGGGCCACAATATTCCACAGAAGAACGATCTTAAAAGAAAAGTAATTTTTATATGAAAATAAAGATAAAAAGCATAAGTATTATAAAACTGTCATACCACACAAATAATATTATATGTCTAAGTGTATGAGCTAAATAACTTATAACATACCCGTATTTTTATGGTCTTTTCCTGAATGTGCAACTGGACTAGAATTAGATTTATAACGCTCCTGAGAACGGCTTCCACTTCTTGCTCGCCGTCCAGGTCCCTTCATAGGGCTTACATTTTTAGCTGGGCTGATATTCCTAATATTTTGTTTGTCACCGGCTTTTCTTTTTTCCTGTTCCTCCCAATTTGAACTTTCCGAAGATGACCGTTGCTTTGGTTTCGGCCCCCCTCTAGTCGGAGCGTCCCAACGATCTTCATTTCTTTCCTTTGCGCGTCCAAACTCAACTGCTATTGGAGGTGAACGACGTCTGTCACGAGGTGAAAATCGTTTTTCACGTGAGAACTCACGTACTGGCGATGATGGTCTTCTATCTCGAGATAACGGACGTCGGTCGCGTGAATTTGGACGACGTTCACGAGAGCGTCGTGGCTGCGGTAAGGGTGAAAATCTTCGTATAGGTGAAAATTTTCGATCCCTATACTGCATTTGCATTGGAGGTGATCGACGTTCCCGTGAATATCGTCGTTGCGGTGAAAACCTACGCATTGGTGACATATTCCGATTGCCACCACGACCTCGACTGTGACTTCTTCGCCAATGATTGAAGCGACCACGATTCACATTACCACCACGTCCACGAAAATGGTGAAATACTGGTGACCACCTGCGATTAAATCTACGAAAATTTGTGTGTCTTGGTTAAGTTAAATATATACATATATAAGTATTTTAAAGATTTTACCGCCTAGGTGAACGTGAACGTCTAACAGGAGAACGAGAACGATTACGTATGCGTGGTGATCGGGAACGGCTCTTTGATCTGGATCGCCGACGGGACCTAGAACGCTGGTTTCGCAAGTTGAAAGGAGATCTTCCACGTGGCGACATCCGCCTATAAGGTTCCCGACGTTTATCGCCTTGACGATTATCGATTCCTCGATCGATAGAGCTACCAGAAGAAGAATTACGATTGTTACGGTAGTGACGTTTTTTTTGGACACTATTTTTGTTTTTTTGTATTTCAAAATCATCCCTTCTGTTCGGTGAAGCAGAGAGACTTGTTTCTCTAGAGAGAGACCTTCGCACCTTCTTCTTTTTCAAAGATCCACGGGATGACCGAGACGAATCTGAAGAGCGACTTGAGGAACGAACAGAGGACCTGCGCCGTCCGCCTTTGTTTACGGGAGACCTGTAAAAAAACACAAATCAGTCACGAATATAAATAAAAAAAATCAATTATACCGAGAGCGAGATCGGGAACGTGATTTTGCCCTTACTGGTTTACGCTCAGGAGAAGGGCTTATGCCTCTGCTCCTACTTCGGGAAGGGCTGATAGCTTTCTTAGGACCAGCTGTTGAAACAATAGGTTTCTCTTGACTTTTTCTCAACTTCTTTTCAGATTCAGATTTATCAATTCCATTTAATCCGGGCTTGGCTAAGGATGTAGGTGAGGGGGAATATTTTCTTGAAATAGTTTCTGACTTTGGGGATTGTTTTCGGTTATCTGGAGACCTGGATTTTGATCTAGACTTTCTATCAACTGATCGACGTGCTGTGGATTTTGAATTATCTCGACGATTACGTGGTGATTTGGAGCGTGACCTACGATAGCTGGACTGACGCTGCCGTCCACTACGATCACGCGATCGAGATCTGCGTCTACGATCTGGTGAGCGACGCTTAGGAGAACGAGATGGACGCCGTCGATCTCGCGATGAATTTCTGCGTCGCTGTGGTGAATTACGTTCCCGAGAGGAAGCACGAGCAGGTGAGCGATCACGAGAGCGTCTGCGTTCACGGGAACGTGATCGATTCCTTGACTTAGCAGTTGAATTTTCAGCAGCTGCTGCCTTTGGGTTGGGTGACTTCGAACGAGTTCTCGCCTTAGAACTTGTACCTTCTGTTGAGACGGTTTTAGTTGTTACATTATTTTTACCTAAATTATTTTCTTCAACCGATTTCGACCTAGATTTAGCTGATAATTGAGACCTAACCTGTTCTGCAGCACTTAGCGTGCCCGATGGAAGATCGCGATGCGTTGAACGTTCCTTCGAACGGTCTCTACCACCTCCACGACGGCCTCCACCACCACGTTCTTTGTCGCGATCACTATCCCGCGATCGTGAACGATCCCGTTTTGATTGCTGCTGTTCGTGCCGTTGCTCCTCTTCACGTTTTAATATCTCATCTTTTTTCTGTTGTATAAACTCCGCAGGTATTCCACTTTCGCTTTCCTGTGCAGATAGCAATAAAGCCCATAATTCGCCCATAAATTGTCGTGCATTTCGTCCATTCAAAAATCCAGTCATATTAATTTGCATTTTTTTCGGACAGGGATATTTTTCCTCTTCTAACTGATTATAAACAAATTCAACCACAACATCGTCCTCAATGTGGAGGATATCAGTGATCTTCTTACTAATCCAAGGACGAAGCACATCCAATTTTACTTTGGACATGTCTACACGTTTATTTAAACAGTCTCCAAATTTCATTTGCTTCATCAATTTCTTCTCCTTGTCGCTAAAGCGAGTATCCTGCTGTTGATTTGTGCCCTGCAATATATAGAAATAATATATGCATATAATGGTATATTATTATATCGATAATATAAATGATATATGTAATTGGATAGGTCAATTATGACAAAATTTACTCACTTAATTAAGAGCATTATTTAAAAAAAAAGAACTTGAGCAAGCACCAGTCTATTTAAATATGATTTTCTGATCGAAGCTTTGATTGCCCGTTAGGGAAATTGAAATTTAGTTAATATTCTTACAAGAAGTATCTCATTTGGGAGGTCTTAGCAATATACTGCCCACATAAGATAGACAGCCATTCTCCGAAACACAAAGTTATACAGAAAATAAGGAAAACTGAAGATAGTCATTATAAATTGCAATATAACTTATCACTGAATTGGACTTAGGACTTTCTAATGTCATAAAAATGTAAATTTTCAGAAGGAATCGAAAACGCTACAAATAAAAGAATTTAAAAAAATTTGGAGCCTTTTAACTTATCAGTATAGTTGTTGAGAACAAAGTTATGTTATTGCTCTAACAATAAGTATCTTATTAGAAATATCTACAGGTCTAAAGCCGGACTAGTAGTTCCGCCTATCGATGCAAATTGGCATATGTTACAAGCTCACCTCTACAATAAGAATAAATGGCGCTCTTATAAAGATCATTATAATAAGGATGATAGCAAGCACTGTTTTCCTTACCTTGAGGAATTTGTGAAGTAGTTCGTTTATAATAACAGCCCATATTTCATGGCCAGGCTACAATCTTAGGTGGATATGCAAATGCAGAGCCAGGGGGCAGGAGTAAGAGGTGAGACATTTCAGGCCAGCTAATGAATCAAGAATAGCCACTTCAAAAGATTACATAGCAGCTTGTCTGTGTTCATGGATCATCAAGGATGTAATTTCCTCATAGCTTTAACCTTAGCTTGAAAGACGTTGCAACAATCAGGCAACTTCGCAGCAGAATTTATCTTTGAAGTAAATGCCATAGCTAGAGTTCGGGTTTCTATGAATTTTTAATTTTCAAATAGCTAAAAATTTTAAAAGCAGAAATAATGTATTCTAAAATAAAATCGATATAAGGCACTAATGTTCTAAGTAGATAATGTTCGCTGATAAATTTTCACTTTTTAATAGAAAATTTGGTACAAGTCATATGATTCTGAATCTATTTATTATAAAGTTATGTGTATTTATTACTGCCAATTATAAATGAATATTTAATTTTCTTTATAATTTCTTAAGCGAACAATTTATGTTGAAACTGGAGAATGATATTAAATGCAAACCTTAAAGATTCCATTTATATAATGGTTCATAATCTCACACCCCATATTTTTTAACAATGCTAGTTTTTATACAATTGCTTAGATATGATGTCATAATAAGTATAATTTTAGATTGAACCAAATCTTTTTTGAGTTGTTGATCTTTTGTCGTAAGAATATATAACATTTTATAGGTATAATACCTCCTCTGCTGTTCCCGAAGGGAGCATCCTTGAGCTACTATTTTTTATTCAATTAATGACACTAAAAATTTCTTTGTAAACTCAAAATATTTACTTTATGCTAACGATAATTAATTAATTGATGCTTTGATGCTAACTCCTTACAATATGTTATATATGGAAAGCTTTTGGAGTAGTTATAATTGCTTGTCGTTGAATATATGTGTTCTCGCATATTTTCAAATTCAAATCATGTAATAGGTTCATATTATGCCATTCCGACCTCATCTTGACACTCTGTTAATGTTACTAAAGACTTATGTGTAGATTTTGATGGTATGTCTGAGCACTACAAAATTATTTTTACAAAATCCTACGAACTCCTTGTTTTTGTTCGTAAAAATTGCTAAGTTTAGGGATACATACTCATAATTGCCTATATTTTGCGTATGTTTTGTCAAGACTGAATTTTATTTATGTAACCCTTTGCGTAAGGCTTAAAAGGATCCAGAAAACTTTCTCAATTGAGTAACTTAATGCTTTGGCAAATCATTAGCGCTGTATAATTCTATTTGCTTACTCTTGGGCCTAAACTCTCTATGTTATTAATTAAAACAATAATTATCCGGAATTATTACAACTGAATGGTCTGAATATTCCTCCATTACAGTTGTGGCATTTTGATTTATTACCATAACATAAATACAACCAAATACGGTACAAAATTTCTGGTGATACGAGCAAACACAACACTTGCAAATAACTTTGATCATAATAACAACGAGTAGAGAGCTATTTCAGCAAAATGTACTACTACCTATATCCTATATCTCCATTTGGAGCACAAACAAAATTCACATACTATTACGATTTCTGCCACGAAAGGGCAGATGTCCGATTTCTACAATGTATGTCACACTGTGGCTTCAACAAAACCGGTAGTCGACAAGTTTTTATAACATATTTTCTAATCGTTCCAAACTCGATATGGGAATGTTTGGTAAAGCAAATTAGTATTGAATAAAATCACAAAAAATTAAAGCTATATTTATAGTCAGGATGCGGAGAGCAAAAAAGAAGGCTGGGAAATAAAGAAACATAGGTTTCTAAGCATGTTACTATGTAATATGTATGTATTTATAAACTTTATCAATGGTATGTCTTTATAAACTTTACCTAGTTCAAATTAAAGATCTTATCAAGGAAAAAAACAGGTTTTTAGGCAAAATTAAATTTGCACGCAGGTGTTCATGTGGCTAACGACGGACTTATGCTGTTGGAGCTATTCAAGCTGGAGATCTAAATGTTTGGTGAAGTTCTGAGCCGGCTTCGCTAGCCGGTGTTTTTGCAACATTTTTGTAAACGTCTACCCCCCAATCAGGAATTTATTATTTATAGGTACCAGAAAGTAGCCAATAAATGTGAAACCGATTAAAGCTAGGGCGCGACTTCTAAATAACTTCCGAACAGGACGACAAATGTTATGATCACTCCTTCGAAACATCCAAGGAAAAGCAAGCAATATTAAAAAAATTTTTCCATAAATCTGGTATTTTGAAAACAAAATAAGAAGTGCGATTGCCTTTTTCACTACTTCTTAAAACTAATTAGGAGTTTTACCTGACAGATAAGAGTTTATATCAACTGCTGCATTAAATCCCAATTAAGATTCAACCGGACAATGTGAAATCGGCGATAAGGATACTTATGAATTCGCTTAAAATTACTGGTAAGTTTGTTTGTTATCATTTAAAAAAAAATGATAGTAAATCCTGTTTGTGAGAAATTTGAAGGACTACTACTTCAACATGAGCGTTTCTGTCAAATTAAGGAACAGTCATTTAGCTTACATACAATTTCAAATGATTAGCGAAGTGTTATGTCGAATATATCACATACACAACAAAAATCCTTGCTTAGATGCACCAGTATCAATAAAAATGTGTTGAAGAGGAAATAAGAGATGTTATCAGTTATTATCCAACATTCATTAGGCCAAGTACTTTTAATATCCATTAGCGTGGCCAAATAAATCTCTAATCCTTTTCATAAATGTAGGTAGAGTAATTCAAAATACGAAAATAACAGATATTTCTAAGCTGTTGTTATACGCCCATAAAGTCATCATTTTAAAGAAAATAGCTTATATGAACGAATTGCATACGATAAAGAACTGTGCTATTACTGCGGATTCTAGCGGTCTTTGAGGAAAAATCGCCACCACCTACCACATAGCATGTGAGACCGAGAGAAATTTTCTTAATAGATAGTTATACATTATATTTAGGTTAGGTTTCGTTTGCAACCACGGCACTTAAGAATGAAGTGTTTTTAAACTTACCGTGAACATCATTTTTGCAACTTTTTTGTTGGTAGCCACAAAACAAACCAATTGAATTGATTCAAGCAATTACTACTCTATATAACACTATTTTCCAATTTTAGATAAGTTTCTATGGAAATTCAGCTTGATTATTTTGTTTCCATTGCCTGCGAAGAAGTTATGAAATTTTCTTATTTATTATTTTACTTTTTCCTTAGTCGGTTAAAGACAATTTCTTCAAAATTATTCACAAATGATCTTAATTATTAATTTCTAGTTCCAAATTGCGCGGTCACATAAACTACAATGAATATACGACGCGGTGTGGTTGCTTACGACTTCTACCCGCTGTCGTAGTTTTCCGATACCATTTCGAATACCCCAAAAAAGGAAAACGCAAAAATCACACTGAACCACACTTTTTAGCAAATCATAAAACAAGAATTTTACTATACGAAACAAACTGTTTTAATGCAACTATAAACAAATTGATTTAGAGTAACTTATTTTATAATTAGCTTTTCTGCAGTTTCTTGTGAGAATTAATTATTTTTAAAGTATACGGCGAGTTTTCATGCGGCCTGAAATCGCAAAATGGAGACGCGTCGGAAAAAAAATACTTATCTTCGTTAAGTTCAACATCCAAAATGGAGACGCGTCTCGAACTGAAAAACACTAGTGTCTGTATGTAAATCTCCAACGTCATGCAATGATGGATGACATATCATTTCAAAAACTGACATTAATGTTTATTGAAATAAAGCACAACTGGAACGTGCGACTTAGCTTCTGTATCAAATCGCACCAAAAAATAGATTTTCTTCAATTTCTCTGAAATAAAATTTGTAGTGCCAATTTTCCACTCACTATTAACGTGTAGGAAAAATATGGGCAATATCTCACGTCCAAGATTTGTTTAGCTTCAGAGCTATGGCTTTTTGCAGTGAACAGTGTCAACCACTGTATTTCAGTGTATATGATACCAACCAAACTAGTTTCTAGGATGATGTAGTTTTTTCTAGACCAAACTATTTTATCTGATGCCCGATTTTTTAGACTAACACGCTTTGAAAGAATTAGTTTGGCCTAGGAAAATCTACTTTATCCTATAAACTAGTTTGGCCGGTAACATATATAATCATATATTAGTGCAAATTTTTCAGTTCATATAATGTCATTCGCATATATAAGACAAAGTAATTGACCGATTTGTTATATCGGCGTCAGCTTAATAGTTGCTCGAAAGTCAACCAACTTCTTATTAGGAAAATCGAGTTCACAAAGCTTTCATATATATATTTTCCTTCTCTTCTTGATCTCAATCACTAAGCTATGTTAAGCGAGTCATCCACTGGCAGCACGAATGCGCAAAAGCGTGCGTGCGCATGCAAAAATCATAGTGGAAGGCAAAATTCTGTCAAACGCGCATTCATGAATGTGTGATATCCAAAAATTTCGAATACCGCTGACATTTTGCAAAAAGTCTTAAGCGTGGGCATGCGGCAGCGATAGTGGATGACTATGCATGTGCAAAATTTCATTTTGAATGTGAACTCATGGCGAAAGTTTGTGTCATAGTAGTCGCAATGTCTGTCTTGTGGCAATGCTGGGCCCTGTGCGGAAAATGGCGAAAACCATATATATTTCTTCAAACAAGATTCTACTAGTATAATAAAAAATAAATCATAGTAATAAAATAATTTTGATTGGCCACTGAATATTAGCTACATATTATTTGTATGACAACGTCAGGATCGCGTGTTTAGGCTTACATATACTCGAATTTACACATGAGGAGACGTATCACGTCTGTTTTGGTTTAGGCTTTATTCATTTTGGTTTGAAGACCACACGATAATTTCTTCAACGCGTGATGTGGACAAAGAGGTCTTAGCATAAATTTATTTCATATGATTTTGCTCAATGCTGAAATGTGTGTTAGCTAACGATAGTTGAAAAAAGTTCGTGTGGCCTAAGACTTAGGATACACGGCCAAGCCTAAGCCAAAATAGACGTGACGAAACGTAACGAATATATTCGAGAATATGTAAAGCAATATTGAGAACCAAAATGTACATACGTAACTGATCGAAGTGAATGAAACATTTTGACAAGGTGTATTTTTCCACAAGAACCGAACTTAAAACTGTAATTACAGCGGTTTGGCCAGCTTTTAATGTACTAGCCAACGTAAATTTTTGGATTAAGTGCAAACGTCCGTTCAGTAGCGTAAATCAAATCGTCGTGTGCATATGAAATATTTTATGATACCCAAAATAGACTACGTATGCCGCATCTATATTCGATTTCCAATTTTGACATGCGTACAGAAAGAAATAGTATCGAGTAGCGTTCACAACCAATCAGAAAAAAGCAAAATATGTATAAACCTTTGACAACGCGCAGTGCATTGATTTGGAGAGACGCATTGGCTTCAAGTCGCTATTTTCTATACGCCATAGTTGACTTTGTATTTGAAGATCTATTTTTCTGAACAATTTCTCCGTACCTATCAGTTGTTGAATAAAATGTCAAAGTAATTGAACGCTTTTAAAACATATACGGCACGATGACGATATCCGTGGCGCCACGATTCGACGATGTTTTCCGATAAGACACGTCAAAATAAATCGAAATTGCTCTAAATAAAATTGACATCTCTAGTTATCGATACTTAAAAATTTGATTATGATAACATCTTTAGAATTAAAATTTCAATGGCGCCGAAAATAAATCTAAAATGTTAAATTAAAAACAAATCTATACCTCGTTTGTTTTTCGAAATATCGATACGTAAACATTTGATTTTGATAATACCATTAGGATTACAATTTCAATGGCGCCACAATTTAAGGATGGTTTTCAATAGAACAGCTAGATATAAATCGAAAATGTCAGATAAGAAATCGATTGGTTTTCGAAAGATTGATACTCAAAAATGTGATTTTGATTATACCACTACAATTACTACTCCCGTGGCATCACAATTTAAATGTTTACATCCTATAGTATGTCCTACACCGGCTTCGCCAACCATAGTTTTTGTAAATAAAAATTCGGGTAAGTGGGCTTTGCGGCAGCCTTTGGACATGGATCAGTCTATAATTTATCCAACATCTAGTTTGCTAGCCACAGTAATTTCACATATGAATATCTCGAAAACTAAACCAGATATGGATTTTTTATTTAACATTTCGATTTATTTTGACATGTTTTATCGAAAAACATAGTCAAATCGTGGCGCCTTGCCTGTCAAAATCAGCATATACGACGTTTCATAATTACAGACTTAAATCATAGCTACAAGCGCGCGATGTCAAAAACTTTGTCTCGTTTGTTTTGTTTATTTTTGACATCGATGGTGTAACTTTTCACGGTTGCATAATTTGAGATAGACCAGATAATTCTAACTTGCTAGTTGTATTATGATGTAAAGCAATTTTGAAATCGGTTGACTTGTATTTAGAAAATTTTAACGCAAAACTGATATGCAACTGTCACGCAACGCTGTAGCATTTGAGGGCAGTCATATTGTGAATAGTTGTAAAAACGAAATATTCGAGTCCACCGAAATAGTAACAGAAAAAGTTAATTATCATTACTCCATAGCTACTTAGTTAACACTTTAGCTTCGTTTCGCCTTGCTTGATTTCGATAAAATAAAGTTTTACGGACATGTGCCCCATGCCAACTATTTTGGCGACAGTGTATTCGAGTTTGAAATTTATTTACCGGTCACAGTTAATTAATTTACCCATCGTTTGAATTTAAGGGTCCACCTTTACATTTACGCGCACGGATTGCAAACTTATGACGGTCGAAAGTCCGTAGCAGGTATGAAAAAATATATCAACTTATGAGGAAAATGTTCGTTTTTAAAAGTCAAGGTCTTGCAAGATATTTTAGAACAGATTTACTTTAGGGACAACTCTCCGATCCGAGCGATAGTTTTTGATTACGTATTCATTTTTAAAATCAAAAACTACGTAAGAAAAACTTGGTTTAATGAAAAAAGGAGGATTGTCCCTAAAGTAAACTTAAGCCGATTGGAATTGCCAAGCCCCGGGTTCATATGATGTGATAATTTTTTTTTATTGAACTTTTTCTGCAAAAAAATAAAGGTTAAAAAACTAATGTAAAGATTCCACAAGTATTTTCGACTAATTTATTGAAATAAATGCAGTACATTTTTTAATATTAATTTAGTTTTATGTGTATTTTATGTTTTAGGCTTTTATGAAACTAGAGTTTTTCTATATTAATACGAATACATTTAATTTACCATTTTTCGTTTAATAAATAATTTGTTAATGATACATAATTAAGTAAGTATTTATATATTTTCTTTTTTAGCTTAAAATAAATAAGTGGAACAGTTTCGGCCATCGATAAATAACTTAATCTTGTTAATATGTGTTTTATTTTTTTTTTTTACAACGGACACGGCCAAATTTAATGTAACCGATAATATGCAGCTTATTATAAGGCTCATTATTTTCTATCCTCAAAAATGAAATACGAGTATATTCATTCGTTGCGTTATGTGCACTGGGAAAATCAATTTCGTTTACGTAAAGGTATATCAGTTCTGTTTTGTGAAGTAGTTGTTAAACTATGGAATCATGTTGGGTTCTTGTGCAGCTCCCGTCGAGTATTTTGGTTTACACACACATCCACTTTCAACAAGAACATAATCCTGTCCAGTCAAAGTAACCGGACCCAATGGAATTACGAGGAATAAGTAGGGAACATAAGTTTGAGTGCATTCCCCACGTACAACATCACACTCGGATGACCTAAAAAAAAATAATTATTTTCAATTAAAAAATTTTTTAATTTAAGAGTAAATAGTTATTGGTTTGGGTGTTCGCTTTCGACTGGCTACTTGAAGCGTTGGTTACTTTTCGAAAAGAAATGATTTGAAAGCATTAAACTGATTGAAGAATTGAGTTAATTCTTCGTAGTCTAGCGTGTGTTGAAAAGGTGTCTGTCTGACTTACAAATATTACAGAGTCGAACAAAAATACCTCTTGCTTTGTCTAACAATAGTATAAATAACATGACAACATCAAACAACCCAGCTTGACTCCAGTGTTTGGTTCGATTGGCAGTGAGAGAATGTTGTTAACGATGCGTAATTGAAATCTGTCGCTTAATAGAACCTTCACTCCAATGGGTTCCCAATTTATTCGCTGTATATGTAACGAAAGCAGTTGTCAGGTCAACGAAGCATACATACAAGCTCGATTACCTTTCACATACTTGCTCCAGCACGGAGTGTGACTATATGTATAATCCGTAATTGATCCTTTTGTAAGGAAGCCGACTAGAATTTCTTTGTTTTTTTTAGTGTTTTGTGGACGAGTTTAAAATAGTTATTCCCATATAATTTTTACAAACGGTAAGGTCACTCATTTTTTGGAATTTTAATAAGTAATCTTTCACACTATTTGTGAAATAGTCCCTATTCTTTTGAAATGGCTTCAAAATAGGAAAGAAGTAATACTATTAAATATGGATCACACTTAATGCTTGTCCTATAAGTATTTTTACTACTCTGAAGTTGAGTTCTGGAAAAAATCACTCTTTGAGCAATTGTGATACCAAAAATCTGATACTCAAGATTATGATGTTTACACATACATATATGCATATGCAATACATAAGCTTTGCCTTCCTATTAAACTCTTGAGATTGGAAATCTCGAAAATGATTTCAAGGCTAACGCAAAATCTGAAATTTTTTGGAGTTGTCGAACATTGTAGCAATAGCTGTTTTAAATATGAAATGAACATATAACATATATCCTACCACGCCCACTTCCATTTCTTAAACAGCTGAGCAACTTTTTGACATTCGTATACTTACTCACAAACTTCGAAAACTACTTGCTGCAGTAAATCTGGAAACTTTTGTACAATTGTTACTGGCTGACCCGATGTCAAACTAACACCATACATCGGTGCTGTTGTATTATAGCGTGTTTTGCATAAGCGAGCTGGTGTTCCTCTACATTGACTTAGCTGGTCATTTTTTAAAGAACGTCCTAAAAACAAATGTATGAGCTTGTAAAGAGCGAATTTTCAGCAGGATAATTTTTATTTAAAATAAAATACATGTAAATTCAGCTTGAGCCATGTTTATATTTTCTTATTTAAAAGATTATTTTATGATATTAATTGTTTAAAAATAATTTAAATGTGGAGTTATGTATGCTGAAAATTATTCTTATGCAATAAATATCATAATATATTCTTTTAAATAAAAATCAATTGAATTAAAACTGAATTTATATGTATGTGTTTTCTTTCAACTTAAAGTTTGCCACTCTTAAAAAAAGCTTCTTTTTCTCTTAGAGAACATACCAAATCGACTGCTTCCGTTATCCTCATTATTGACTTCATGATATGCTCTCAATAAAGCGCTTGTCGTAACTGCTGGATCAAGTGTTGACGGTAATTTACTCTGGCGTCCACGTCTCGAGCTTCCGTTCCAATTAGTAAACGTTCGCGCAACTGCAGCACTTTGAAAAAAAAAAGAAATTATAAAAATTACTCATAAATTTAAGTGATAACTTATTAATTATATTAATTTATGCTTTCTGCTAGGTATTACTTTCTGCCCAATGATCATTTTTATGTTGTTACCATTGAAATGGTAATCTGTTGTGCTTATTATTATTTAGAACAGAACAACATGCAATCAGCTTGCTTCAACAGATTACATTGTTGTTATTACAAATTTGACCTTAGGTGTTTTAAGAGACCAAACTCATAGTAGTTAAATGTGCGGTCTCCGACCGTTTATATGTTTAACCTATAAAGGATATTCTATGGAGAAAAAGCTGAAAATTTGCCGAATAAGAAGGGAAGTGAGTGAATAAAAAAACTATGAAGGGTGTTATCTTTGCACTCGCCAAAAATTGAATAGTCAACACCGTGTTAATAAAAGTGCGCGTAAGCCTTAAAATTTTACTAAAAGGGTTTTTCTTCGACCACACTACGTGCTGGCTGATTTAACTAAATGTTCCAAGATTGAATTTGGCAACATTTACTTTAAGACAGAAATCAAGTAGAGGCTGTTATTTTGAGTACTATATAGTGTGTCACGAACGCATTGACATGTTATCGTAGCATGTATCTGTGTAGGTTTACCTGACACTGCCTTAAAAGCTCTCTATGTAGCGTTTTGAAGCTTGTGCTTGTATGGAAGGTGCCACGCCCTTTTTGTCTGACGCTAGACCGAACCATTTCTTGTATTTATCTGATATTGTAGAGCGTATTAAAGTTTTCCTATGGAGGGTGTCACGCCCACTTGTAAAAATTCGGCAAAATCTTGTCCAGAGCTTTTCCGATTCATTCGTGTGAAATTTGGCTCCATTTCCATAATTTCCTCTGTATAGTGCTTTGAAGTTTTGGCTTTTATGGAGCTGCCACGCCTGCTAATCAAAATTCGCTAATTATTTTGTCTAATTATTGTTAGTATTTGTAAGAAATTTGATTTCGGTACATCAAATATCTCTCTCAGTATAGTGGTTTGTTTCTAAGTGCGGTAGGCGCGTACGGGAATCAATTTCGTTCATTTTCGACCCCTGTATTCCGATTTTTATTCATATGTCTGTCTGCGTGTACATCTGTCTGTGGAAATCACTATTACAGGCATACCAAGCAAAGCTAGCGAATGAAATTCGGTACACAGGTGTCGAAAATGGACGAAATTGGTGCCTCTAATCAAAAATATATACACTTTTCTATGCCTTCTTACCTTAAATACGTTATAAATGGAATGATAAAAAGAATAAACCCTGAGTGTGGGGTATAAGAAGGCAACGAGCTCCAAACTGACTCATCTTGAAACATCTTTAGACTGATGATCGATATATACCTCAGCAACAGGTATTACCGCTAAATATTTCTTTGAATTTTCCGACACCTCCAGATTCCTCTATATTCTCCTAAATTTATCTTGCTAAATGACGATAAATATCAATACCTCCCAGTACTTTTCAACACTTTTCCTTCCATATCCCATGATACCTCTGCAGCATTTTTCGAAAACTCCTTTTGGTGTCTATCGATACATTCTGATAACACTTCAAATATCACGCTTCTACCGGTACTTTGCTACTTCTTGATAATTATGGATACTTCTTGAAACATTCCAATATCATCCTTTCGAACGATTCCAGTACCTCTCTATACCCTTTTATACTTTTCGATAACACTCGATGCATATAAATCCTACGTAGGATACCGTTTTTTGTTTAACGAGCGACAAATATTTTGAAATAATATATATGTATAAGAATGCTTAATACCAACATCTGTTTCAAGTTAAGTACCTTGGGTATGGGGAATTATTTGGTCCAAGACAGTCTAATGAGTCTGTTAATGCATCTCCAGTTAAATACTTTAAACCAGCTCCACCACTACATTTCTCCTGTACATCACTGCTATAACTAGAGGGCCATAGTGCCGCCCTCGCAATGTGTGTATTTAATGTGATAATAAATAAAGAAGCTAGGATCTGAAAAGAAAAGGATAAAAATTGTTGCAGTTAATTTTTTCGTAATTAGAAGACTAAAATAAACATAACTAGAATCAATGTTGCCTTTGAACTCACAAAAAATTAAACTCTTAACTCTAAAATTTTTCGTAAAAGTTTTTTTTTTCGCAATTTTATGGGAGGTACGCTTTGCTGAATTTTGTTTCAATAACTCTTAGATAACCCTAAGGAAGTTTAGATTTGTATGGGCAGCAGGCATGTATATGAACTGATTTTACGCATTTAGGTACAATTGAGGCAGTTACCAGTGTGGTAAATTTCATCAAATTACGCCAATTCAGACAGACATTGCTATATCTTGCTCATGAGGATTTGCTGATTAAGACAATATGTATATATTTTTCCGTAACTGCCACGCCCTGTTCTATGCGTTACAATCGGAAGAACAAAGAGAACATATCCTGTATGTAAGGTATAAAAATCAAAGGCTCTAAAGTCTATATTGGATTCTACATATTGGCTTATTACATTGAGGCGTAGGAGTTATATATTTTTTTTTCTTTTCCATCATATTCGTGTGTCATTGTTCGGCAACAACCTCTTATAACGGAATTTGGTTCTTTTTACCAAGATGACGAGTACGAATACGAATACATAAAATAAACAAACAAATGACATGTGAAGTTCTTTCAAGAAAACCTGTACGAAACGAATCAAATGTAATGGGCATTGCCAGAAGACTGGCGACGCCACAAATAAAAACATTTAACGTAAAACGCGACTATAAAGCCTATGTATCAAATGAGCTGTACATTAATGTAAATGGTTTGCTGCTGACAACGCACCCAACAAAAGTAATCCCACTCTGACGACAGACTACCAATGCTATTTTTGTTTTTGCGATCAACACTTTTGGAATGCATTGTACAACGTAAAACAAAGACTCTCTTTCAGTCAGCAAAAACAAAGGTTATTCAATGACTCCATTTAAAATTGCGGAACACGAAAGCACATGAAACATAAACGGTTTTTTTCTCTGTAAGCTATGGGACAACTGACAAATACCAACATTAATGGCAAAGCAAGTTAGATATTCTTGGTAGAATTAACCATAAACATAACTGCAAAAATTTTAGCACACACTCATTGTAGCGTAGGAAACTTTGTGTCTTACATGAAGTTGCATTGATTTAATATCGCTTGATTTCTTGAGTTATATAGTCGAGCGTGAGAAGAAAAACTTTTTAATTCAAATGCACATATGTAGACAGATACATATGTACATATGTACGTGCTATGTTAAGATAAAATAAAATAAGAAAATTGGTGATCGTATCAATTCCAACAATATATGATCTGATCTCAAGGCTCGTTTCTTGTGGAATAATTTTTGCGAACTATACATTTTGCTATGTAGCAAATGCAAATTAAATTTGACTGTTAACGAACTGTATACCGTTCGAAAGAACTTTGTCAATATATTTATCTCTTTGCAGCAAAAGATTGCAATAAGTAGTAAACCATTTTTCAAAAGTATGGGGTATGAGAACATTTTTTGCATTTCGACGTGGGATCAAGACCAATTTTTTTCCTTGGGAGGAACGTTTTAGCTCTGTGTGATGAGTTTTTGAATGTTATTTGCTGTTTCAAAATTGCTGATCTGAAGTAAGAATTATGCCTTTGAACTTTATTGCATATCAATAATTGATGCTTTGCCGATATAGTGTACTTTCTTACCACATGTAAAATGTATTACTATACCTCAATAGTATTCCACCGATACAACCTCGTTCTCGGAACCGAGATGGAAAATAAATTTTCTTCGCTAAGCCGCGGCGAGATGCGATCATGCCGGCATCTCGCCTTACCGAGGCGAGGTTAACATTCATCACGAGCAGTGATAGCGTTTTCGGTACATTTGTGATTTTTTCAGTACATTTTCGTTGTGTAAAATATGTGTTAGTACATTTGACGCAATTTCAGTACATTTCCACTATTTGTATAATTAATTTATTTTTTTTTTCAAATGTGCACGAGGCAAGGCGAGATATGTGATGGCAAATTCTCGTCCGAGAACGAGGCGAGACCCAAGTTATACAACGAGGCCCACGCGCGCGAATAACCAAAATCTCGCCTCATCACGTTCACGTTGAAACTCTATGCCTGAATCAGGTGTCGAACCCGGGGACCTCTGGGTTGTAAGGGCAGTACACTACCACAGCGCCACAAAAACACCATCGTTTAATAGCGACTCCGTTCATTGGGTAGCTCGGCTACAGTCAATTTGTTTGAATCAAAGCAAAATTAAGTGGTCAAAACAAAAAGAAATTTCTGTGATCAGAAAGAATATTTTCTGAATCTGAAACTGTCTAAAATATTGTCAGCGGCTCATTATTGTACTATGCTACAACTCTATGATTTTTTAACAATTTTATAGCTCTATAGTGTAACTTTCAAATTATCGAAAAATTAAAAATGTCTATTTTAGAGAAAATCTTAAATTTAAGCTAATAGCTCTATAGCAACATTGCGGTGACATTTATTGCTGCAATATGTAGACAGCACACTTTTATGCTCTTACAAAGTACATATATAAATAAAACTGATAGCTCTATAAAGTAACAGAGCTGGAATCGATTTAAAACTCTTGTAGCATAAATATACTTACGAAATGAAGCTATAGAACTATGTATTACTAAACTAATTGCGAACTAGCAAGTTTAACAATATTACTTGGGCGCAATCATTTCAATTTCATCTTGCAACAGTTATTATTATTGAAATTACTAAAAAAATGATATAAAACGTTTGCATAACAAACTTTCGCACATCCAATCACTTTTACATCATAATCAGAAAATTAAGTTTTGATTAATTAAATCAGAGCTTTGGAAAGCCGCCCGTTAATTTACTAATTTTCTGTTAGTTTTTAATTTGTGTCTCAAATCATATGGCTACAGGCTGAGCGGAAAATACGATGATGCAACAGCGATTATGTTATTGATTGATTGTAATCGCTGATTTTTATTAATTTCACTATTAATCGAAATAGCTGTTTATCTAAACAAACAAAGAAATTTACGTTAAAAAAATGTGTGCCTTCAAGCTAAATTTTGTCGATTTTTAAAGTGTTATTAAAAATAAACACAATGATTGGAAACGTATTAAACTTAATTAAAACAAATAGATTAAATTGAATTCAATAAAACAAAACGGTTGAAAAAAACTGCGAATATATTTTGTAAATTCATGTACATTAGACTGTTTCAAAAAACAGTGAAAAAATCACTTTCAATTGAGGTAAAATTGTTCCACCCAATTAATGAAGTTGTCGCTTTGTCTTCACATGGTCCAGCCTGTTTTCAAACATCTCTTGCAAGTGGATCGTAAAACGTTGTTTTCGCTTTTTATCGCATCATCCGTAGCATTTGGTTCGATTTCCTTAAATTTTTTTACAAGACCTCCCGCTATATACTCTGTGTTTTACATTTCTGTTTTTTTCGCATTTAATTTTTTCAGTTTTTCGTAAAATTTTATGAAAACTACTGAATATTTTCAGCGCACGCCATAGAAGTTTACTACAGGAAATCTTATTTAAAATGAAAACATAGCACTCGGCCTTGCAAGCAACGTTCACACGGGTTGTGCAGCAGGAAAAAAAAAATCAAAAATTTTGAAATTCAAGCAACAAGAGCGTCACACGCTTAAACGTTGATGTTGTCAAGCCATGTCGGACAACATGAAGGATCATGTGAACTGCTCTAATGAATAAATACTGAACAGGTAATTTAATTGACTGCGTATAGATTTTTTAATAACTTAAGATTTCAGATTATACATAAATCGTTCTGCTATATATTTCCTCTATCACGTTCTTTTCAAAAAAAAAAATAAAGAATTTTCAAGTATGCATTTTTACAAAGTGTAGGAGAAGATGTAGTTCAAAAGCGGATCTAGCATTCGTATTTGGAGGGTTGATTTGCTCAAAGCCCACGCAGTAACAAATGCTAAAACAATCAACTTAAGAATTTTTAATAACTTTTATCAGGCCAAATAAAAACATCATTCAGACCAAAATTCGGAAGACTCGAAGCAACATAAATTATTATAAGAGGAAAGGTTTACGGGAAGTGTAATGAGACTTGAATAAAGGGCTGAGGAAGAAATATCCTTAACTTAAAAAAAACCTGACCTTCGAGTAGATATAGAAAAATAAAAATTAAATGAAAACAACTGCCAATACAAATCCTATGAAAAGAAAAGCATTTTAAGAAGGTCACGTGGCACCTACCCAGAAAGCAAAAACTTTAAAAAGCATTTAAGTAAATTGCGAATTCAGGCGGAGTGGCAATTCTATTGAATCAAAGGTCAAAAGTCAACATCATTTGAGGGTATTCAGTATTAAAGATAAGTGGGTGGGCCGTGACATTTTTCCATAAAAGCAAAATTTTAGACTATACATATATGTGTTACTTCTTTTTACAACAAATGATGCCTAAGCAAAAGTTGGTATACTAAAAAAGACCCTTGAAATGAGTTATACTTTGTCTGTGTTAAGAAACTTTTTTCTCAGAGTAATAACTCTCCCCACTTAAAAAAACATTATGACATTTTAATTATTTAAATAAAGTTACGTATAGAATATCAACTACTTATGCGATACTTTTTTTTATTTAAATTTAAATTTTTATCAAATAAACCCTTCACTTGAAACATTCCAGCCATTTTGTTAGGTATTTAGCGCCGCAGTCATTTGAGTTTCACATTTAATTGGAAAATTGTATGTTTCTCTTCCAAAGCATAGCACGACAGGTTAAAGTGTGCTAAAATTTAATGTGCTATTAAAATTGTCATAATTTACGACTGCATATGAAGACAAACGACGATGATAAAACGAAATGATGACAAAACCCAAAAGAATGCATTGTGAAAGTAAAAAATTCACAAATATCGGACGTTCAAATATGGACGCACAAATGAAAATACTACAAACATTAAACTTCTAATATGGACTCAGCTTTACAGTTTTTTATTCACTTTCTCTTTGATTTTTTCTTTTCTTTTATTTTATTTTATTTATTTTTTCTTAATTTTTTTTGCAGTAAATTGTATTAAGATACGATATTTTGATACCATTAAAACATAACAACAGTGTTTTAGACGCAGGTTGCAAAACCGGTTCCTTGAAAAGAAATCTGAATGTTAATTTTGATTACAACGAACTGTGAAAAAAAATAACAGTTATGCGCGTGCACTATGCTCTCACATTGATAACAAACTTATAGTTTCATACCTACTGAGAAATTTTTGCGTTTGAAGTACAAAAGTCTACAGGATTATGCACAAATGTAATACAAAATTAAAAAACTTTAAGTATTGTATATGTATGCAGTGTGTAAATTTGAATTTGATGAAAGATTTCGTGCTCGACTTTAGCGAGAAATTCACATTAAAAAATAATTTTCAAAAGTGAGCTTGTGCTGCCAAAACAAAAGACTTAAGCGACAAACTTTCTTTTACAAAACCCAATGCGAAAGGGAAAATTTTTCAGTTTTAGTTTTTTTTTTTTGTTTTTTGTGCAGGTCTCGTCTTGGAATATTTAATTTCGTTGTTGGGAAAACGAAAGCGAAATTCTATTATTTAATTCTTTCCACATTTTTTCACATTAATGACGAGTCAGTCAGTAGTCGTGTGGCCGCTTCATGTTGCTCATCATCATAACAATTCACTCTCTCTCCGCACTACGACTTCATTGGTTTTGCGTGCTTTTTTGTATTAATTTTTTTTTCACCTGTGTTTTTGTTTTTGTAATAGAAATGATTGACGTTGTGGCACTGCGCCAACTACAACATTTCGTTTAACGTTATTGCTTCAGCTAATTATGATGTCTGGACTGACACAAAATAAAAGAAAACGAGAAAAAAAAATGCATACTTCCCAATCGGAAGCAGGTTGAAACGTGTCCAATCCGACTTTGTATCCACGGAACAGAATTAATTAATTGTATTGATAAAAAAAGGCGTTTTAAAAACATCTACAGGAATTTTTTACACAATGTAAGATTGCATTTAACGGAAGTTAAATGTAGCCCATAGTGTTACTACAACTCTCGAGATTTAATCTGGTGGTCGGAAATAAAATTTTCAAATTTTAAGTAATTTCATAAATGAAAACTCCAGAGCTCCAGAATTGAAAGGAGACCTAAAGAGCGATGCTCAGCACTTTTCTCAGATTTTTAAATGATTTATTTTTTGTGTCACTTTTAATGTACCGGAAAGTATTGGAGTGGAATCTTCAGGGTCGCAGATATCCTAAATCACAGTGGAAATGATCGCTAAAACAGGAAATACGTGAATAAGGCAAATTTTGCAGAGAATTGAAAGCACTCGCTACTGATCGTGTTGGTAGAGTTTTGTGGAGGCCCTATGCTCCGTACGAAGATAAAGGCCAGGGCTTATAGTTTTCCGAAAAGTTCGCATTACGTGATTTTTTCGGAGTCCGTCAGTAACAACGAATTAATTCAATTTGTGTATGTTTTGTTGTTGTTTTTAAGGAATACATGCCCTATACACATGCTTTGCCCACAGAGAAATGTTCACACATTGTTGGCTCTTAGTGCCAACACTAAAAAAGCATGTTCACATTGCGGTTCCTTTATTTTTGTTTTTATTTTGACTCAAGATTCGTAATCAACAATCTTTATACGAACTACTTTTATGAAAAACCAATAGTTTTCAAGAAATTGCAAATGACTTATTTTTTGTGATATTTTCAGTTCTGTAGAAAGTTCTGCTCACACGCTACTAGCGGGCACTTTATTGACATTGCTCTACACATCAAGACAAAGTATCATACGATAACTTAGCTGGTTGCACATTTTTTTAGAAATTATATTCTAACCTTCTTAAGCTATAAGTCTTGGTGAAGAAAACAAACTTTGAAAATTTCATTGTTTTTTTTTCGTTTTTTTTAATAAGCCAAACCAAGGTGCGTATGTCAACAAACTTTTGAGATTAAAAAACTCATAACTTAAATACTTCAAAAGATGACATGAAAGAGAACTGAAAGAACACATAAGGCGTAAATAAAATAATGAAAATGATAGCTTGAAGCATTTAATTTATTTTATTTTGTTGCAAAATTCTTGATATTCTTTTTTGCTAAATGTGTCTTACCTAAAAACATCTATGTAAGTGTGTGTCTCACAAAGAAAAACCAATATAAAAGATGGGCTTTTAGGAACATTTCAAATTAAAATGTTGAGCAAATGGTTAAAAATAGATATCATTTTAAATTTAATGAAGAATGTTTGCTTAAACTATGGAATTACTAATAAAAATAGCAGTGAATAATAAACATTTCCGAAATCAATGTGTTATTTCAGAGCTTTGTACATTTTATTTAACCAATGCTTGCTCAATAAGCACTGCAAATTTGCTGCACACTTGCAACACATTCGCCAAAGAGCTAAACTTTATGAGAAATATTTGTTTGCGAGTGTGCAGCAAGTTCGCGATCGGGAGAATGTCGCACATCTCTTGTGAATTGCAGTACACTTACTTGCAAACTACTTATGCCTAAACCAAAATAGACGTGACGAGACGCAACGAGTAAGTTCGAGTATATGTAAACCAATCTTAATAACCAAAATAAACAAACGTAATTGATCGAAAGTGAACGAAACATTTTGACGAGACGTGTTGTTCCCTAAGAACCGAACTTGAAACCGTCACTACTCGTCATAATAGCTGTTTCGATTCGTTGCCTAACGTAACATTTTGGGTTAAATGTCAAAACAGACGTAACGAGTGCAAACGTTCGTTCAGCTGCTATCATCTCGTCACGTCTATTTTGGTTAAGTCTTTAGTTTGCAATTACATGCGATGAGTTTCGAGCGCAATTCATAGCTCAGATTAATATTTCGCAAATTGTTCGCAAATGCGCAATCACAATGCAGACGACTTTTTATGCGCAAAGTTAAGTGCCAGTTAACGTCTAACTGATCGTTGTGTAACTGGTGCTAAGGCGTTAGTGCTAAGGAATAAATTTTTTAGAAACTTGGAGACACATAACTAGCTTTAGTTTCTCTAAATTTATATCTTATAAATCATTCAAGCTATTGTAATGAAATTTCATAGACGGATGCAGATTATAAATTGCATAAAAAACTAGAGTGATTTGAAAAGTGCCACACCCACTTTTGATTGAATAATACTCGAAAGCGCCATCTACGATTTGCATAAAAATTGCAAAGATACTCGTAATACCACTAAAAGGTGTCATCATAACAAGCTAAGTCACTATTCTGGCGTGGCACAGCCCATAGTAATAAGAGGACTAACATCGTAGTCGTTATGAAATTTAACATGGTATATATACTTCATAGCCAAAAGTGGGTGCAATAGTACCTGTTGGCGTGGCACTTTCCAAACATGCAAAACACGTGAATTCTTATGTTCAGTGTGATATGGGAATATTTTTTTTAAAATTTGGCTTAGAGAAGTTATTTGAAATTAATTGGACTTCGACTGGACGGAACAGTGGGCGTGACACTTCTTATATAAGCAAAAAACGTTTCATGATATATTTAGTGTAATATAGGAGTAATGCTAATAAAATGTAGAATAGAGATGTCGGTTACTATAGCCATTGAAATTAATTGGATTTCGAGGGGAAATGACAAAGGGCGTAGTATTGACATCTTTACACCAAATTTTAATATTATCACTCATATCACTAAATATCTACTATCATTTATTTTCAACTTTTTCAATGTATTTCATATTTTATCGACTTTATTAGCCTTTTGCACCTGTTTAAAATATTTTCATAAACTTTCAACTTTTTCCAACCTGTTCCATGATTTTCAACATTTTTATTTCACTTTTTTTTCAACCTTTCTCACACTTTCCAACAGTTTTCAGCTGTTTTGATGCTTTGAACCTCTTCCAAATTTTTATATTTGTTCCATCTTTCAATATTTTGCATTTTTTTTTTTGTAATTTTTCAATATCAAAATGAAAAACTGAACTACGGTCGTATATTAAAAATAAGAACGGCTCTTTTGGCCAATTTTTTAATTTAATGTAAATAAAAGAAATACATTAATTTACCCGAGCTTTCGTTGGTTATTTTGCAACTTCGGTAGGTCGGTCTTCTGGTTGTTTTATTCATAGAGTTGATATTTGCAGAAATAAAAAATATTGTAAAAATTAACACTCCATTTTCCATGAATTTTATAAAATTGCAGTGCAAAAATGGTCCGACCAATGACAAAATGACTTAGGATAAGTCATCAACCAGTCAAATATTACAAAAAAAAAAGAAAAATCAATTTCGATAGAATGTCCCAAACACATACGTACTTACATATGTAAAGTCAACACCTACTAGGCGAAATTTTCTGTGTCCCCTCTCCAATATTCATATTGTATGTGTACTTTTAAGGTCAAGCACCTTTGTTTGATGATCAATGCTCCTAAAAGACCTTGCAACTAATACATACATACATGTGCACACTTGTATATGGAATTTCTTAATTTGTTTCTTTTTTTTTTTTTGTAAACCACACTATATTCACGTGCTTGCAGATTTAGTTGGATTATGTAAATAACCCCAAACAAACTGACAAATTTAAAAATTTGTTCCCACAAATTTTTTGTAAGATACGCAAAAACACAAATCAATGCCTTCAGCACTTACGAACCGAGTTATAGTAAATTAATTCGATATTCTGTCATATTAATCGATACAACGTTTTTGCATGCAACCGGAATCTTTATATTTATTTATTTGTCATTATTATTATTTATTTTTTAAATCGCAGAAGCACGTTTTTAAGTGAGTCTTAGAGTTGAAGTAAAGAGTTCCATCAATATATTGTCTGTTGGAAACAATCGTAAATAGTAGTGAATTGTTAATAAAATATTATTAATTACTATGCATAAAACTATTAACCTATTTGTTTGCAGTAAAAGATTATAGGTAGTATTTTTTTACTTTCTTTTTTTTTGTTGTAGCATCACAATGTAGCAAGTACCTTGTGAGATATTTTACTAAATCATATTATACACAAGTGTGTTAATCATGTTAGGCATCTTAAGAGTCTTGAGAAAAAAAGTGGCTTTAAAAATTTAAAATTTGAAGATGACAGCTTATTGCCAAGGGATATATCTTTTCAAGATACTAATTTTATGTTTGATACTGTCAAGTTTTTACACAGACAGACAGTATGGTAAATTGACTCGTTACAGCTAATTCGTATATATTTTGAAAATCAAAGTTAACATGCATTTCAACTTGATATTTTTTTTATTTTATATACTGTAGATGCAGGCAAAATTAACTTATGTTTTATATCTTAACTTTAAACTTTAAAAATATGCATCATGATACCAAATGAATAGCTTAATAAAAGGAGGAAACTAGCTAGAACTGCTTGCCTCAGTGCCAGGAAGCAAAATTCAAGAAAATTTTGATTTTATACCCAAAATTCTTATCCCATGACTAAGCAGCGTTAATTTAAAATTTTTTTTAAAAGAATATTTACAGTTTCGGTTTGTTTTCTCAGGACAAAGGAGATTTTAGCATGGCACGTGCAAGATGATGTTGTTAACCAAGTTGGTTAAAAAACTATCACAATATGAACATAATAACTTGTAAGAAAATAAAGCGAATCCAACCAAAAAGGGATTATAATCGCTCTTATCACTGATATCTTATACAAGTCTTAGTACCTCGTAAGTTATTGTTGTGATCAACCTGGTCACTCTCTCATCGAGAGACATCTGAAGAGACTTTTAACTTCAGTAGAAGTTGTAGGAACGTTGAAGAGATGGAAATCATTAAGCGTTTACTTTGCACCAGCCCTATTACTTGCTGGAAGATTAGACAAAGCATTCGGTTTGCTTCTGTTAGTGTCTGTTGGTCAGCTACTTAGTTTCATTACGAAACATTGTTGATACTGCGAGAATATTTTGTTTTAAAAAAATTACAATAGATCTTCATTTGATCTAACTCAATCTAAGCTATCCGAACGAGAAGTAATGGAAGCTGCTTTCAAGGAAACTAGATGGAAAGCACGAAACTAACAATCTAGAAGTAAAATCCAAGGGTTGTCTTATGTAAAACATATGACATTTTATTGCAATTTGGTTAAAAATGCGTGGAATATGATTCTTAACAATATCTGTTGAAGTTGCATGTATATCAATTTGGCGTTGGGATAATTGGCACAACTATAGATTAAATATACTACTGGCAGCCACTCTTCGTATCCTTAAAGGAATTACAGTGGTAACATTGTGGACCCCTGTGGTCTATGTGAGGCTTTCGAGATCGCCACTGTCTACTATCAAGTCCCAGTTATTTTTTAAGGATCTAGCGCTATAATTCGATTCAAGACATGGTAATACACTAACCATCTTTTCTTTTTTGCATTTCTCCTCTTCACTACAAAATTTTCTGGATTTTCTTTGAACTACGCTTTTTGAACAAAACATAAATAGCTAAAGCTGCCGAAAAATTAAAAATACCTTAAAAAAATCAAGACTCTCTATATTTTGACCTATTTACTATTCAAAGGGTTTTCTCCAAAATAAAAAAAATTAGATTCGAGTGATATACCATGAGTGATGTTATAGCATAGTTATATATAATCATATGAAGAAATAGTTGCAACCGAGAAATTTGTGAGCTATGTTGTGATATGGGTAAAAATCCATCGACTATATTACCCAGGACACGAGTTAATAACAACGCTCCAATTAAAATACAAGTAGTTTTCAACTTACTGTCGCTAGGATAGAGATAAAAAGATAAAATTAACTTGTTTTCAAGGACTAGTTGATGGGCCATACCAGCCCACTTGGGCTACATAACTGAAAAGTACTAGATCCGTATTAAAAAAGATGGAAGACTTCTTTTATTCAGGGCATTGCCATAGATGGATTGGAAGCTTTATAAAGTAAAGTAAGAACTAACGAATTTTTCTATATCTCATTGTACTGAGTATGTTAACCCATAGTTTATTATGTAGCTAAAAGAACAATTGGTAAAAGACTACGACATGTTAACAGATAACTGCTCAGAAAATTGATGATATTATAAAACTCTAGCCGGGTTTTACTATACCTTATCACATTTATTGTTTGGAGCCATTCCCAGTTGAGCTAGCTTGCTTTCTGTATATTCATATGAGATCAACTATAAATATTAATATGAACTTAAATGGAATTGTCAAATGTAGCGCTACCTTCCAGCATATTAATATCGCTTACAAAGTTGGTTATTTCTTATATAATCTTAAACAATACATGTCATATCTCTCATAATGAATTCGATTAGCAACATACTGCACATGGTACGAGTTTATTGACAAAACTAATTATCACATTAATGTTCACAGGTATTATAAGAATTATTTTGTTTAAAAGAAAATAAACAAATGCCGTTATAAAGAGGTTAATGGCCTATTTATTGTCAGCAAATAGTAGAAGTAAGAAACTGGATTAATAACTGAAAAAAAAAGTATAATAAATCTTCAATATGATGTGAACAAAAGCATCGAAGCGATATCAATGAGTGAAATTGCTGTTCTACTGTTCTTGCTATATGTATGTATATTAGGTTGCACCTTAAAAACTTTTTTTTTTTGCTCTATACCACAAATCTATCGAATATCGCGAAAAAGTTACGTATGTAAAATAGCAATCCAAAAAATAAATTTTAGCACATACCACACAGCAATTGAAAATAGAAAAATTTGTATAAGACATTTGAAAAAAATATAGGTATATTTTGGAAAAATCAGGTTAAGGACACTGTGGCTGAGTTGAGCATATGGCGTAAAATAATATATTTTGGTTTGGGTCACCTCAAGTATTATTTTTTGTAAGTTTATGTAACGACTTAGCGTTGGGTTGAAAGAATTTTAAATAAATAATAAAAAAAGTTTTAAAATTTCTAAAAATAATAGTTTTTTAAAAAAATATAATAAAAAGTTTTTTTATTTAATGTCTCAATTTTCAAATGCGATGCGGCAAAGGATGATTTTTATTTTTTTGACTTAGTATATTAATCGATATTGAAAGTATTTGTAGTGTAAAGAAAAAAAATTAGGTCCACCCTAATGTATACATTACACATACATATGTTCATATGCCAAAATGAAACTAGGTGACAAATAGAAATTGTCGTAATGAATAACAAAGAATGACAACTTAAAGCAAAAGAAAAAGTTAAGGAAAAATATCTCAAATAAAAACTTCAACTTCAACATAAATACCACTCAGGCAAAGTATATTAGACCTCTTTTAAGATAACTTTTGATTTGTTTAGTTATATTAAATGAGCAATTTACTAATTACCATACATACACGCACCTAATAGATTGCTTGCTCATTTTCTACACTTAACATAGAAATTGCCATGTTTTTTGTTATATTTTTCAAGAATAATCCCAGTAGAAATCCTTGGCATATATATATCTAACATAAGTAAACACTAAAGAAAATCAGGTTTGCTGAAGGAACTGCGAGTTATTAGTTTGATATCAACCATTATTCTTAACCCCTTAAGGCACTAATACACAATTTTGATTCGCATAAGGCTCGAGTTGAAGTTGACGCAAGATACCACCACAATGGTGGCTAATACGAATTTATTTCTTCAAGTGAGGGAGGCAAGCTAGATATAGGCGAAACAATTCCCAAGGTGTTTTGTTGGTTATTGTTGTCGTAACAAATGCAATGGAGCAGCACTCCCCACTGTGATTGAGTGTGATCAGTTAGATTAAGAATCTCGAATTTAGAATTCTAATAGGAAATAACTTCCCCAACATGACAGTGTTAAGTCAAGAATTTGCTTGCTCAATTCATTACAAAGTTATGACAATGACGCTTTGTATTTTTGTGTAACTTTTATAATTTTTCGATAATACTCGTATATCGAAAAATTCAAGTAAGTCGAAATTATACATATTTGATTTTTTGGAAAATTTTTTTGGGAATGATAATGTCGCTTTTCCCATAACCGGTCACAGTTTGTTTGCGAACAAGAAAACCACTGCAGACCTGTGTAATTTACGTTCTTACAACTGTCTGAAAAATGGGCGATGACACGCCCAAAATCAAATTCAACGCATATCATCAACTATTTGACACAGACGAATGAGACTTGGTACATACAAATATGAAAGGTATGAGCAAAAGTAAACTTCAACCGAGGAATGGGCGGTACCACGCCTCACATATGAGTACAAATTAAAATGATTTATATCTCTGCAACTATTTGCGGCAGATGAATGAGACTTGATACATAAATAAAAGACATAGACTATAACCAAATTGAACTCATCGCCCCATCATTACCGGTAACGGCAGAACAACGTCTGCCATGTACGAGTATCATACGTCTCTATTCGTTATTTTCACAAAAAGTAAACTTGGTACCTTCATAAAAAAGACTCAAATGAAAACATTAAGAATTGCAAAAGAATTGAGAAAAAACTACCTACCTACTGTCATTAAACGAGTAAGACTGAATTTTTTTTTAGCGCTCTGAACGTGATCTGGATGACGCTGTTGGCACAGTTACATGAATTCCATGCCAAACCATAAAGAACTCAAAAGCAAAACTGCAAAACATATGACTATATTCGTTGGGGAATATGCTGCGCCTATGCATGTGTTTCGTATCGGTTGATTTGAACGTGCTCGACGCATTATATCAGCATTGCGAAGAATACACAATCATCCTTAACGCAAACCATACAATACCATTCTGATCCAGTGATCTCGAGGCTCGATTTGGTTTCTTACTTTAACACATTAAACGGCTGTGTTTTTTCGTTATTGCAATGTTGTTGTTGTTGTTGTTATTCTGGTATTTGTTAAACTCAGAGTTTTGTTGTGTTTTCAGCTTTACCACTTGTACTCATACTCTTAACTTCGTTAAACACGCGATCAGTTTTGTACTTTTACTGCTACTGTCAAGTCAACTTGAACTTTTTCAGATGTAGATGTTCCCAATGGGAAAATTTTTTAAGGTGACTTTGAAGAAAACACTAAAAGCAAGCGATCCATAGTCTTTTGTTATTCTTAAGCTCATGAAAAAGGTACATTGCTAAGGAACTTCTACCAAGGAATTGGTATTCGGAATCAGCTTTTCAATGTCATGGCTCTTCTTAAGATTCCTTTCAAAAAATTAAACTTGCAGCTGAACTATTTCAGATTACATTTCAATAAATCGTTAATTAAGTTAAATCGAAACTCAATAGCCCGTTGGAAAAATCCACTTTTAGCATCAATCAATGCGGAAAGGTTGAAAATCAATTTCGGACATCATTAGAGCCGGATCCGAAATGCCGAAACGAAACCAAAACCGTTCCTACTCAGGTCCGTACCGGCATCGTGTTGTTCTAAAGTATTTTTTAGTCTTTTCGCATTCCCAATTGATGCAAATCTCTCTTCAAGAAATGGTACATGGTACCAAATTTTAGGAAAGTTGGCAATTGAATTTGTTTTTCCAATTTTTTAAAAAATATAATTCCATAAATTTTCCTAAGTGAATATACAATTAAATTTATTATTAGATTTTTCATGTGTAAGGTATAAACCATATCTCCGTTAACCGTAAGACTTTCCACTCCTTGATTGGAAGACAGTTTGAAGATGTATTAAGGAAGCCAGTCTTTTTTCCAGTTCAAGATAAGAGAAAGATAATTTATCATCGTAGTGGTCGTTCAAGTGAAAATATCGCAGCTGTTAGCATAAGTGTTGCTGAAGAGCTAAGGACATAAATTTCTTGTCAATTAAATCTCAAACCGAAGAAAGATATTGATGTGCAAAATATGTGGTTTCAACAGAACGGTGCAACATGCTACACAGCCATGAAATCAATCGATCTTTTGAAAGTGAAGTTTAATAATCGAATAGTTTTTCAAGGAACAGACGTGAATTGGCCACCGATATAACACAATTTAACATCATTAGATTTATTTTTATCGGGTTTCTTGAAGTGTAAAGTCTATGCGGACAGTCTCAACATCTCAAAGGCAACATCATCGAGCAAATATCACTAATGGAACCATCACCATACGATAAAGTTATTCAAAATTTTCGACAGCCGGTCGAGCTAGCAGAGGAGCTTACTTTAACATTATTTTTTATTTTTAAATGGAACTAATATACTTTGAGTTCCAATAAAAATAAATAAAGATTTCACACAATTTATGTCGTTTTATTTAATATTGGAAAAGATACCTTATATTTGAACACCCTTTATAAAAAAATTTTCATTCAATAAAAATGGACATATTCACCAATGTCTGTGTACCTGCTGGGTGCAAGAGTTATTCCTTGTATGTGTGTATTGTATTTTAAAGAAAGCAGACATTAACGACGACTACGAACATAACGACAATAGCAACACGCATGAAAATACTCTTCACAACTTCTTTAAATGTAGGTAAATATTTGCACTGATGATTCAATATGATAATCAAAAAATAAAAAAGTAGGCTAAGCATATTCATACTCCGTTTGGTAGAAACTTATTTGGGCATGGCACTCATGTACAACATACTATACCTATCCCAAAAACAAAAAATAAATTCAAATTTGACTTCGAACTCGAACTCGCCGCGCATACCAACCAAAAGTAACAAAAAATTTTAGGTCAATCAAGAAGTTTTCTAATACATTTTTTCTCGCATTATTTTATTTATTCATTCATTCATTCATTCATTTGCGTACTTATTCATTCAATAGGTTTTTTTTCACAATGTTATATTTTGCCGCTAACTGCCGTCAATTACGGACGCGCTATACAAAAGTAATTAGAGCTGAATTTTCTCTTTCAAAGCGCCACCAACCGTAAAATGTTTGAAAAGTCTTCATTAAATTGAATTGACAAGGAGAAACTGCCGCTCAGTGGCTGAAAGCGTTAGGTTGACTAACGTAACGCGCGCACATTGCGGGAACATAATCAGAGAATTTCCCACGCCCACCACAGGCGTCAAAGATAAATATCACTGACGGACGGTCTAAGTATGTCGAGTATTAACGAAAGTATGAAATCGTGATTGTAATGCTTCATGGACACAACACAGCTGAATTGGTGGCGATAGTGATGGTGATGGTGATGCCTTGAAGGGGGCTTAACATTGCAAAGATTTTGCAATTGTTTTTTTAAGATTCAAGTTGAAAAAAATGTTTTTTTTTTGCAAGAAATTATAAGTTAAGCTTACTTAGCTGTTAATATCTAGCTAGAAAAAAATAAAGAAAATTTGTAAAAGTTGGCTTAAAAGTCAGTTAAAGATACATGGCGAGAAATACTTAAAAAAAAACAACATGGCTTGGACACAAATAGAAGTTTGACCAAAAACTATAAAAAGTGCCATGCATTTGAGATACCACTAATGCAATCCTACAGATTTTGTGCTGATAAAATTAAATCTGAAGTTAGAACTTTTTTGAACTTTTACGAATCTTAAGATACGAGGATCTATCAATCTTGAAAATGTTATTTCTGTACATGACCAGTAAATCTCTTGCCTTTCTCGAATCTTAATGAAAGTTATGTTTCCTTACGGACTTTTCAGTTATCACTTATTACTATCCATATGCGATGAAAGTGCCAAGGGAGTGACAGCAAAATTATACGGACAAATTTAAATGCAATAGTGAAAAATTATTTTCATTCATATTTTGAAACTTGTGAGATGAGTTTCTCATAATCGAAACGTGACTGGAAGAATTCTGGCTTTAGATTAGTTAAAGCAGCTCGAATATCATAAAACTTACTGGATTGATTTAACAAATTCAATCCAGTAATTTTTATTACTTAAAACTCATTGCTTTTTGTACAGAGCAAAATTACTTACATAGAAATTTCATTTTTAAAACGAAATGAAACAAGAAGTTATTGTATGGTGTGGGTTTTGGTGTGTGGCGTAATTGGTTCATATTTTTCCGAAAATTAAAATGGCCATGCTATTACTGTGAATGGAACTGGATATCGAGAGATGGTTAGAAACTTTTTGTGGAATAATTTGAAAGATATTGATGTACAGAATATGTGGTTTCACCAGGACGGTGCACATGCTAAACAGCAACGGAATCAATCGATCTTTTGAAAGAGAAGTTTAATAATCGAATAATTTCTGGAAGAACAGACGTGAATTGGGCACCAAGATCAGGTGATTTAACGCAATTAAATTTCTTCTAATAGGGTTTCTTAAAGAGTTCATGCGGATAGTTCTCAAACTGTTCAACACCTCAAAGACAACATTATAGAGCAAATAACACAAATTGAACCATCATTATTCGTAAAAGCTCTTCAAACCTTTGGCGACATGTTGACAGCCTGCCGAGCTAGCGGAGGAGGTCACTTGAACGACAATCTTTTTCATTATTAACCGGAAGATTTCACACAATTTATGTTTTCTACTTAAAATTTAAAAAGATACCACGTGAACAGCCTATATTTAAGTTGACTTACTTTAAATCAGGCTGACTCCATTGCAAACAACTTTTTTGTGGTCAATTTGTCTCAAATTCAAAATATGTAATAAATTAAAGTGACCGAGAGAAATACAAATAATAAAGGTTTTCAAAAAGTAACGATTTCGTTTATTAAAAAATAAGGTGGCCAAAACGCTTTCTTTGATTTCTAATAAATATTAACCATTGAATATCGATCCATTGCGTCTGCAATAGTCTGCAAGTTAATGTTTATTTCTTGTCACTCAGTTAACTGACAATTTTCTTTTAAGCACAACTCTTATACGTACATGGCTTAATCGCTTTCAACTTGGCCAATACGACACACGGGCATATACCACATGCACGATCACACATATAAATTTGTTTTGTTGCACGAGTATCTACTCGTACAACTTGATGGTCAATGACAAAAACAACACACAAAAAAGCAGACATGAAGATCACTTTTAATGGGGTCACTTACTTTGCTGTAACTCCTCCCAAAGCACCGGTACTCCATTGTTTTATAAATTTTAAGTTTTTTTTTTAATTGATGTTTGAACAGATTTTCTGCTGTTTTGCAACACAATTTCGAAGAACGTTGGATTTTCGTTTCAAATGTAATCGATTGTTTCAGCCTATACACAATTTTTAATACGGATAATCCAAAAAAAAGATTGTCTCCTGTTCGCGATCAGAGTAATGCACCTCGAATAGTACAAACTTATAGGTGACAAACACGAATATAAATTTTTCTTATCCACTTTACTTTTTAATCCACTAAGAATATGAATCAAAAAAAAAAAGTTTCACACAAATTACTTCAATGATACTTTTCGTGCACCTCTTTGAGATTTATTTAATTTTAACGATCTTGATCCCGAGTGCTATGACGTTCAAGTTATCCAGTGTCTTGAATTCAAGTTAAATATGTACTCAGTGCATCTAACAGATACTTCATATGCTATACTTTTGATTGTTTGAAAGAAGGGAAAGGCGAGTGAGTATATGCGAATGCGATAAGCGGGACTTAAATTTTCTTAACCAACCGAACCAGTCGACTGCTTACTTCGAACTGGCGTTTCAGGTAACATTTACCATTTCTTAAGCACTTGGTTTTGTTAAAATGTTTGTTCTGATAGTTTTCCAACTTTGTCTCTTTTACCGCTTCTTCATTGTGAAATTATTTTCCTCCCATCTTTATCGTTGTATCGTCCGTCTTGCGAGCATGGCAACGAAGGAGAGAAACTATGTAATGCACAAGAATACAAAAATACGCTTTGGGTCTATAAAATCAATTGTTTAGTGGTATCTTCGTTTAGTTAATAAAGCCTAAAGTCCGTTTAAGCCGACTAAGCCGCAAAAGGAATTTAAGTTTTTAGCTTTGTATAATACCCCCAGTAGGCAAAATCAGGTGTAAGAAGTGCAAGAAGGTCTTTCTTTGGTGGGAGTAGGAGTAGGAGTGGTCCGTACTCTCAACTCCTTTCAAACTTACTTTATTATTTACAAGAAATGACAGAAAAGGTATACCACGGTAAAAAGACCTTCTGTGGAAGGTATAGAAGTTAACCTTTGAACGCCACTATTATGTCTTATAAACTGTACTGCATGAAGTACCCAATGATTTTTTGTTACAAAATCGCCATAAACTAATTAAGAACTATTTATGACTTAGCTTATGCCTGGTGTTAAAATACATAATTGCGTGGAAAACTAACTTCAAAACCACTTATATAAGCGCTTACGCACGATGCATTGTTAGCGAGTGTATTGACAAGCTTCTCCGAAAGATGCCTTGTACCTACTGGGTAAGCACACTATACGTGTGAGTATAATACACATATGCTGCTCATGTGTATTGATAACAAAAAAATTATGAAATTTAATTTTTTTATATATAGCTGCCTAATTATTAGACTACTTTTGATTTAACAAAGACTTATAAAAATTTAGCTTTGTTTACCATCAACTTCCTGGGCGCGAAGTCCTTTTCCGATTTTAAGTATTTTAAAAAGTATAACTTTGAGATGTCGATGTGTCAATATTTATCTTAATCTTAGTGTATGTATTTATCTCCATTGCTAACTCTATACCTTTCCTGACATTGAGAAAAAAGTATGCCTCCCTCAAATAAATCTATTTGGTTGCCAATTTTCCCAAATAGGAGTCGGTGCACATCTAAAGTGAATAAATTCTACGACTGTTGCTATTGGCGTAAGCAACCTATAGAATATCAATTGCGCTTCGCTTAAGCAGTTTGTATCCAAGAGTTAAACTGAGAAAAAAAAACCATTTCATTCATCGGTAATGGGGATTTTGATTTGAAAGGATTTATAAAAAATAAACTACAGAATGTGGGCCAGTGAAAATCTAAAAATTATTCGTCAGAAATTATTCGTGGGCAGACCGGATACATATGAATCCGATGCTTGCGAATGCGTAGTGAACGCGTAGTTAATGCGTAGAGAATGCGTATCCAACGCGATCTATCATACTTTCCCATAAAATATATAAAAAAATTTTCCAAAAAATTCCACTTTTATTTTCCACTTTTACTATTTTTCATTCTGATTTTTGAAAAATTCGTACAATGCATATAAGTGCGATAGTAGAAAAATAAATTGGTTTTTATAAAGTGGAAACAATGTAGTTTCTGCCAATATGCAACATTAACGGAATTTGTTTCAAGCAAGTTAACTAGAGCTGACTATCTAACAATTGCTTTTATAGAAAGTTTCATGGAACATTTTTTATGTACAAAGTCAACTTTGAGCCCACTGTGTACTAGCGTACTATCTAACAGTTGCTTATATTAAAAATTCCATAGAACATTTTTAGTGTTCAAAGTTCAACTTTGAGACCACTGTATCACTGAAAAAAAAACGTAGAACTTTTATAGTTTAATTTTCCTTCCCTAAGTATTATCTGGTGATTGTCTTAAAAACCTTTTAAATCCCTAGTACTTTCATTAATTTTTTTTTATGGCCAATCTCCCACTGCATCATCGAAAAAACCAAGAAGTACGAACAATCTATTACGACTACTATACTATGAATCCATTAGAAGTGTAGGAAAAATATTATATTTCGACACATGGCTCGCTGTTTTATGCAATGCCAGTTCGATGCGATTTTGACATATAACTTTCATTCAATGCCACGAAGTTTTCGGTCTTCTGCGCGAAAGCTTAGATCAATAAGTTTCCAATACGGGTTTCCTAAACGAATGGCTTACTGATCTATTAAGTTAGGTTACATTACGTGATCCGGCGAGTTGGTGCGTGCTAAGATAGCTTTATCCAGTTAGCTTTACTATTATAGTGGAGCAAAGATCCGATTTAAACTTCGTTAGGGAATGACGTCGTTGAAAAAAGGATTTCCAAAGCGTCTTAGCCTGATTTTGGCTAAAGCTGAACAGCTGCAAAGGAAGTGCTTGAAAGATTCAATCTTTCACTTTAATCAATCGCTTGCATTTAAGCAGCTGCGGCAGGAAGAATTTTATGGGATACCTAGTCTTTCAGCATGTTTGCCGATTGTCCAGTGTCCAGTGCAGGCCGCGGTGATTATTGCGATGTCAAACCGGTTCTTAGTTGTAAGTAGGTGCTTCTCAGTTTATTATAAGAGAGCCAGACTATTCTGGCAATTTTACAGATTTGTAAAGTGGTTTCCGGCTACATACGAAAAATACATGAAAAGTGTCTTCTTAATTAAATCGATGGGATTGTAAACTCGTTGCGGAGTGGTTTCATTAGAGAGAGAAACCACGCCTAACTAGTCCATCAGCTTTTTCATTTCCCTCAATGCTCCTGTGACCTAGAACCCATATGAGAGTTGTGTCAAATCGACATCAAAGTCTAACAAGTTCTTCTCTGCATTAGTCTACTAGCTTCGATTTTATATGTGCCGCGCACACCGCTTTGATAGCGGCTTGGCCATCGGAATTGCTATCCTCTTCTCTGAATTAATACTGCCCACTAATATGCAGGCTTCGAGAATGATAAAAACTTCAGCCAGGGAAACACTAGCTGAATCAGGTAAATGGAAAGATTTCTGGGTATTTTGAGAGACTCCTGCGCCTACTCCAGTGTTCATCTTAGAGCCATCGGTGAATATGGTGGTATCAAAATTAAAGTTGAGAGTGCCTTCTTCCCACTGATCTATTACTAACTGAAAAAGTTAAGTTCTGTACTCTGAGCAACGGTTGCATATTAAAATTTACCTGTAAATGAACTTTCAAGGTTGATATTGGAAAAATAGTATTGCTGCATTTACTCAAATTTTCAGACCCTTCCAGGACATTCATGAATAACTATGTAACTTTTACAAAACTAATCAGGAATATTAACGAATTTTGCATTTCTTTCGATAATTTCCGTTTGTCGACATCATTGCAATGGACAAAGATTTTAATAATTTTGAAAAGCAGGAATACTCGCATACTTGTATGTATATTCATGCAAGGTCATTCAACATGACCTACCAATTGACTTTACTAAAATTAAGGCATATAAAAGTTTAGTATTTTATAAAAATTGAAAAAACAAAAAATTGTAACAAACAATTTCTCTTTGCGTGCGCCGAACATTAAAACCAAACGAAACGAAATGAAAAGCGTTGCAAATTTTATACAAAATTATTGATTTAATTGCTATTAAGATAACCTAAACAGTTAAATAAAACTAACAAGCAAACAAAGAAAAAAATCAACTTATTAATTTTTAATTCAATAAATATATAATTGATAACGCGAAATGTATATTTTTGAAAGTAATTACGTTACATAACTAAAACACAATTTAACCGAAACTGAACCATTAATATCGAGAAAGTTTTTGCTGGCCATCGAACAAAAGGTCATTCATGTGTTTTTTTTTTTCTCCTCAGTACATTTTGCTATGATGATTGGGTTTTATGTAGAAAAACGGCATTAAATTTAATTAAATCAAATCAAAATGCAAGTAGTGTACGTCTTTTATAGTCACATCAATAAAATATATGTATGCATCTGCTTGTTTATTTCGAACAAACATACACAATAAATAAGCTTTACATGCATGAATACACTTAGAAAATGTTACCGATTTTTATTACGGTTGGGCTTTACGTTTAAAACACTACGTTTGCGTAGCTTTTCCCTTTAGAGCTTTCAAATAATGAAAATTTTAGTTATGTACATATGTGGTTTCCTAGAAGAGCATACAAAAAATTTTTTGAGCTCGATCTATTTGAAGCATGGATGGGTCAAGTTTTTCTACAAGTTCTAACGTATCAGCGTTGCCGGTTTGGCCCCAAAGGGGGCGTTCAAGTATTACGTAACGCAATTTGGGTAGAGGGGGTCTTGTAAAACGTTACGATGTGTTTCAGTGCAGAGGAAGGGGGATCGAACGACGCGTTACGCAACATTTTTTTTGAAAGTGAAACTTCTTTAGTAGGAGTGATTTGAAATTAGGTGTGTATAATGAAACGTTTGCTTTATACGTTTATTGAATATCTAAATAATGTCATCAATTATCAGATTCGAGATCGGTTAACCAAAAGCTGAGATATAAGCGTGGAAAGATTTCCTATTTATATCAATTTTTTCAAACAATGGCACTGATTAACTACTAAAGTCTTCCCTTAGTGAGGAGAAAGACGCACACACCATTTTGATATTGCTCTTGGTATTTTAATATTAACACTTGGGTGTTACGTAACGTTTAAGGGGGGGTAGAGAAAATCGTTACGGTGCGTTACATGGGGGCGTTGGGTCAAAAATATTCAAAAACTGCGTTACGTAATACTTGAACGCCCCTGCGACATGGTTCGCAGTATCGGTTGTTGACTGAACAAAGTGCTAAATTATTTTTTAGTTTTTTTGTAAATTGCAAAATTTAGTGGAAAGGGGGCCAAATGATGATGGCATTTGAGGGAACATTTTTTTTTTGAGTAGGCCGTATTGGTTGGATAAGCTCTTAGATTCATCCTTTTGCATTCGAGAATGGGGAAAAAATTTAATTTTTTTAGTTTTTTCAATGAAGCCAACTGCAAATAACCGAATTTCGGCCATACTATCGACAAATATTTATGTGAGAAATTGAATTTGTCAAAACGCACTTTTTTTTTTTGCATAAAAAATAAACGGAAACCCAAAATAGCGAAAAATTGAGATAAATAGCATCGCTGTTTTGTGAGCAAAAAAATATAGTTATAACAGTGAGAAATTGAGATAACAGTCGTTAAAACGGTGGGTTATAAAAGTTTGTACGATCATAATTGGTGCAATATTGAATTTCAAAGTTCCCTGTGTTTATATTTTTTTTACTGCATTTGCTTATACTCGTATGACCAGAAAAATCTTATTTTATTGAGTACAATTCAAATTCAAGGATATTAGATAATAGACACGTTTTTAATGTTGTTTCTTATTTTTAAAGAAATTTATATAATGGGTTGTTTCGGTCAAGAGTAACAAACTTTTACCGAATTAACGAAAACTTTTTTTGATTTTAAAAAATAAATAAAAAATCCGGCATCGATTTTGTAAACGAGTTTGGGTTTCTCAGGAAATTGACGTAGTGGCAGATTTCAGATTTTTAAAAGAAGCAAAACACGAAAAAATTAATTTTCCATAAGCAAATAAGTAAAAAATTATTAAAATTTCCAAAAGAATAATTAAAGTCAAATTCATTCATCCTCTTTAATATGAAAATGTTTCACTTGGATCGATTAGAACCGTTTTTCAACATTTTGATAAAAAAAAAATGGATATTACACGTATTCTGACCTACGGGGTTTCGGTAATATAAGCCGTTTATTTTGAAAGCGTCTACTTTTTGATGTTTCTATCTATAATCTAGTGAAATATCACATTTGTGGCAAAAGAATTTATTAAAGGCTTATCTACGCCTCCAGCTTGTCAACAGAGCGTGACACCGGAATGACATTTTAGTTTTTGTTTTATTTCGAGTTTTCTTACCTTGTGTTTTGCCATTATTTGATGTGTTCAAATTCCATTATGTGCAATCATGATAAGAGATACATTTTGATAGAAGTTGATAACGAAGCGCCATTATCCGCCGTATACATAAAAAACAACTAACAAATAAAAAATCTTGAGTTGAGTTCGGAAGCAGTGCGTCGAGCCTTAAGGAGCAATGATTTGCATGGCAGATCTGCCTTTGATATCAGAAAAAAATCACCATCTAAGACTTTGATTCGCCAAAGGATATGAACACAAGGATGCCGCATTTTCGTCAACGGCAAGCATATTTTTTACCTTTTTTTGTAATTTGTTTTTATTGCCATCACGATCGGAAACTCCATTTCCTTTTAAAAATGTTGTGTATTTATGGCTGAACTTCGCTTAATTTTTGAGTATACTAAAAAAAAACTAAAAAATTACAATTCTATTTCGTATTCAAAAACGTTAAGTATTTAATGATTTTATGTAACTAAATAAAATTTCTAAATTTCCGTCTGAAAAAATTCTTCTTACCAAATTGTACCATACCTTCATTCTATATCAAGTAGTACAGATGAAATCGTGTAATTACGGCGATGTACGATGTACACATTTTATTTTAAGCGAAAGTAATTCAAGAGTTTTGGTTAATGTTTTTGCAGTTATTGTTGCCAAAACATGCAATCGATTTTCCACACAAAGAAACTAATTTATTTGTACACACCGATTAGCAAATGATATATTTGTTATAGGCGGAATTTAATAGTTAGTAGTAGTATCACACAAAAGAAAACCCTTTCGAATATATATATAATGTTCGCATTTTCAACCACACGAAAAATGTGAGCGTTGTAGCACCTCCCATACAACAACAAATTACATAAAACGCTATATCTTGGCTTCTATGGCAGATTTCATCTACGTTTTAGTGAGTCCGTTAATTTGTCTAATTTCAATTGAATCGAGCACAAGCTCTGTTCGCGTCGTTTACAGGATTGAGCTAGGATACTGAAAATTTGTGCACATTATTTTTAAGCCCAATGCTAAGGCATAGGCAAAAAAAAATAAATCTACAAAATAAACACCCTAATGTACACATTAATATGAAGTTAACTGCTACTGAAGCTCGTGTTGCCCATACAGTCATGGCGATGCAAAAAGATGAGCCCTGTGAAATGACATACTTACCGAGTGGATCAACAAAGACTTAAAAAAATATGCAATTTCAGAATCAGAAAAATTACCTATTTTTGTCAAACCTTATCACACACATCGATATTTGAGGCAAACTATCTAATAAAAATTACTTTCGTCAGTATTTAAAAAAAATCCCATAAATAAAAACTTAAAACACATACGAATTAGTAACAATTTTGTTAAGAAAAGTCGATCAGATGAGTACCCCAATACAATACCATTTTCGCCATTTGATTTATATGGAAATGGGATTTTGTAGGCACTTGGCGAAAAATTCGACATTGGAATGTACACCAAATTTTAAGTATGCAGTGAAGACAATTGTTGGTGAACACTTGTAAATATTTTAGCAGAGCACTGTTGATTAACCAAGTTTCACAGCCGTACAGAAAAACTAGCTTTACTTTTGACGAAGATTTTCAGCTTGCTTTTTATTTCTTCTAAAAGGAATTTGATGGCAGTGAGTTTTCTTGGATTTCGGACTGTTTCGAGTTGAAGATGAATATGTCATCAGCATAAGCGAGGTCTACCAGATGCTCGCTGAAAGTTTATTGAATTCCACGATTTGTAAACAAGATTGATGACACCTGACAACCTTAGCGCTAGTAGAACGTTATATATTAATATAATAAGAAGTCTTAACGAATTAGTTACGATTTCGTTATGAAATGTTGAAACAGTTTCGGTTTTCTTCAAACAAAGTCAAAATATTCGCATTGTATACATAAATATGTTTATTTCGACATATCATAAGTTGTACATTTAAAAATACATTTGTACATACATTTACTTTAAATGTATTACGACTTAAACTATGTAACTTAATATATTATATAAACTTCGTCGTGAATAAAATAACTCATTAAAAAAGCTCGATCAGAATTCTGGTTAAAAATACAACTAATGAAATAAAAAATCTATACTTCATATTGATCTGAGTTAAATTAATAAGAAAATGTTAAGCATACAAAGTAGCTGACCTTGGTGGTATAGAACTTATCGTACAACCAGCGGAACAAGTTTAAGCCTCAAAAATTAATTTTTAATGAAAAATATAGCGTCAAATGGTTCTAAAATTGTATACTTCAACTAAGAACAAATTTTGGAAATGTTTCAAGATCACTAAATACTTTTTTAAGATGTATTCCTGCTAAACTGATTTTACGATATTTCTTATGCACAAATAAATTGTACTTCAAACAAATTTAGTTACTGAGTTTGTTAAAACTTTATTGAATTAACCCCCATATCGATTTGACCACCGCGGTAACTACCACGTTTCTTTTTAGTCTTTTCATGTTTAAAGGATTTACCCCGAGTGAATTTTAAGTCTCGGTTTGCCTTGTCACCCCAAGATCCTGCAGCATTTTTCTGGAAGCATTAAAAAAATTATGTAAAATATTTTGAAAATTAATTAATAGAAACGCACATGAAATATCCACGAAATCTACACTATTATTTAACGTCGAAATATTTTCGTCTAATCGTCAAATGTTATTTTTTTATTTTGTGATGAATCAAAATTACTAATTCCGCCGAATGATTTATTCGCTCCGCCAAAACTACCACCGCGACTTCCACGATCTCCACCACCACGACCGCCAAAACCACCACGGCCACGATCGCCTCCACGACCGCCGAAGCCACCACGACCACGATCGCCTCCACGGTCACCAAAGCCACCACGACCACGATCGCCTCCACGATCGCCAAAGCCACCACGACCACGACCACGATCACCACCTCCGCGACCACGACCGCCAGAGCCACGGCCACCACGGTCTCCACCGCCACGACCACCACGGTCTCGACCACCGCGATCTCCGCCGCCACGACCACCTCCGCGACCACCGCGGCCAAATGATTTTCTGCCATCACCATTTTCTTCATCATTTTTATCAAAACCGCCAAATGATTTGCGTTCACCAAATTTTTTGAAGCCACCACTAACTTTGTCACCAGATTCATTCTGCATCATTGGTACATCATAAAAATTTTATGTATAAAGATGTATGTACATGAAAAGAGGGAAAACACAAATTAGCAATCTTTTATAGTAGGTAGTAAAATATAAAAAGGGAATATTTTTTTATGCAAATAAAAAATTAATAAATAAATGAACGAAGATAAGTGCCTCAAAATTTCGAAAACGCAATGCTAATTTGTGTCACCCACGAAGAAGTAATATCATGCACGATAGTCAACATTAAATTATGTACTATTTTCACAGTTATGGATAAAGTCAAATGGATGCATGTCTAAGTTATGAGTCGACCGTCAATAAATCACTTGCAAACTGCGTATATATTTTGTGAATATTTCATGCTTCGCTTTTGAGGCACTTACCTTGGCTTCAAACGACATGTCCCGAACACGATCGTCTACGGCAACCTCTTCATCTCTAACGCGTCTAAATGGTGAGTTCTGTCTGACTTTATCTTGTGATTTATTATAATTGCCATTACGTCTATCAAACGGCGTTGATGTTGAAGGGTTTTTCTATAGCCAGAACATACGTATTTATATGGGTCAAAATCATAGTGGTTAGAATTTTCGAAGAACATACTTTTCTTAAAAATATTATTACTGTAGTAATTCAATATTAGGTTTGTCCTAAGTTAAAATTTTTAATAACTAATTGAAGAGGAACATGCATAAAATAAAAATCACCGATCTATAGCAGATCAAATGCAATATGCCGCCATTAAGTCGTTTAAGGAACGAATTCGAATTGTCTCATGTCTCGTCTACATCTATTTAAAAAATTATTGAACTTGTACTAAATGATGCACTATAAATTTTATTGAGCCTAATTTTGAGAGAGTGTATAGACAAATCTTATTGCGGAAAATATTAAAATGGGACCTAGGCACCAAGATATGCAGATGAACCAATTTTTCGAAAATATGTACTGTTATATTCTGAAGAAAATCAATGATTCTATCTGATCAAAGCCGTGTAAAAAAATACCGCGTAAAAACAGAAATTGGTGTACTACATATGTATTTACTTTACAAAACATTTATGATATAGAATATTGAACACTATGGCGAGAGTTTAACGTGTTATTTGATTTTTGCAGAATCATTTTTTAAATTTTTCCTTACTTTACTAAGTATACAGTGGCGAACAGTGAAATCCGAACAGACAAAAAAATTTAAAAAAAATGTTTTACGATCCCGTTAATCCCTTTTGTTTTGTAACTATGGTCTTTTTTTACAGGTAGGGCTTTGTTTTATGGTAGGACAATAATACCTTAGTATAAATAGAAGTTAAACCATTAGTTTTTAATCATTCTTGTATTATTGTGTTGGAAAAGATGCCAAGTTATAAAAAATGAACAAAATTTTGGCGTTTCGAAGCGATATATTAACGATACGGGAAATGATGATCGACTTTTAAAAAGGATTAGGTTTAAAAATAGCTTCAAAACCACTGTAGAAATTAGAAAAAGAGTTTGTTGAATGTGGAGGAATAGAAATTTCTCCAATGACTGCAACTAAGGCTCCATGACGATGGTTTTTTATCTGCATATCGTCCCGCCAAAAAGCCTGTCTCGACCACTCAAATGCGTTGGAAACGCTTGGATTGGCCCAACCAGCACAAAATGTGGACGGTTTCTGATTGGCAGAATGTGATCTTCTCAGACGAATCAAAGTTCAATATATCCGGCTCCGATGGAATGCTGTGCGTGCGCCGAAGAACTGTAGAGCGTTATAGCGACGAGTGCATCCAAAGCTTTTCTTATTACCAAGTTGGACAGATGATTATAAAAACATCTTGATATAAAACTTGGAAACTTCTATTGAAGAGCATTTTTCGCGTGTGGACAACGTGATTTTTCAAGATGATTCTGCGCCTTGCCATCGAGCGCAATTGGTAAGCAATTATGTTTTGTAAATCCTTATTTTGTGCTTGACAATAACCCACAACTTTCATCCTTTTCTTCTTCTTCTTTTTTTACAGCTAAAGAATTACTTGAATGAACTTGGCATTTCAACTTTATCGTGGCCAGGCAATAGTCCAGATCTGAACCCCATTGAGAAACTCTGGCACATAATTAAGGTGCAGGTAGCAAGCCACAAGCCACCTAATTTACGCGAGTTAGACAACATAATTTAAAATGTTTTGTCCGAAGGCATTTCGGAAAATCTTTTGAAAAATTTGATCTCTTCCATGCCGCAGCAAATTATGGCGATCATAAAAGTGAAGGGAGGAACAACAAAATATTAAAATCGGTTTTTTTTAATACTAAATAATAGTTTTTAAATTTAAAACACCTGCTGATCCTTGCATCAGTTTTTTGAATCGATAAGAAAATTAGATCCTAAAGGATATTAAATTTTTTTTATTTGTCCGGATTTCACTGTTCGCCACTGTATATTTAAAAGCACGCTCCAAAAATACTGAGCTAAAAAAGCTTTCTAGACATATTTTTTTTAAATTTATACTTTGATAATGAAAATAAAGTAAAAATACTAGACTTTTGTAACTGGAAGAATATGATATGTAAAAAAAATTTGATAGGGTTTATACAAAATATTTCAATGTTAGGCGTAACGATATGGGGAAATATTCCTGAAGAGGCTTTAGCCTCGGTAATGTTGACAAAAAAAAAACATTATTTTATTAAAAAGAAACTGCAGTTTGCTAACATATGAAACAATTATTGATCATATGAAAAGTTCCGTATAAAATGTTTTTGAGCCATATGTTTTTAATTTATAAGGACTAGATAATTTATGAATTACAGAATAACTTTACCATATTATTGAAGAAAAAATTTCAAACACCCGATTAAATTTAACCCCACAAAGAGAAATGTCTGGGGATATATGCCTCATTTTCTAACATTGCTTTAAGTCTGTGGATAATTTACTATAATAATTTACTTAACCCTTTCGCGGACACACGAAATTTAGAAAATGTTAGCAGAATGAAACATGCAATTTATTTGGCTTATAAAACAGATAATTGAATTCAGTTTGTGGTTTATTGAATATTAAATTTTTACTAAAAACAAAAAATTGGGGCACTAACTTAAATCTGATTGCTTCTGCAGTGACGTCGCCTATGTCCGATGTGTTTATATACGATTTTTTTTCTATTTCGGCATATACCGACGTGTCCAACTTAAGCCATTCGTATTGTCGGCTTATGCCGACGTGTCCACGAAAGGGTTAATAATCTTGGTTTATAATTTTTTTTGAAATATATCTTAACTTACCTTTGAATCGTCACCTTTTACGAAATTGCTGTATTTTTTGTTAACGGTAGTGTTTGCTTCGGGGTTTTCATTGGATGAACTTTCCTCACCAGAGGAATCTGCCTTTTTAACTGGTGCAGAAGCTTTAGTTACAGCAACTTTTTTTGCTGGTGGTTCATCTTCATCTGAGGATGAATCATCAGAACTGGCTTTCTTCAGTGCAACAGGTATTTTAACGGAATGGGCTGCTCTCTTAGCTGGCGGCTCATCGGCATCTGAGGAAGAATCGTCTGAGGTCAATTTTTTGCGTGCTGCAACAGGTGTAACAATTTTCTTTACTACTGGCTTAACTGATGGAGATTCTTCCTCACTGGAACTGTCATCGCTACTGCTCTGATCTTTCTTGACAGAAACGACTTTTGGGGTAGCCTTTGCTTTTGGCTCTTCATCTGAACTGTCATCTGAATCTGAAGAGTCATCTTTTTTTGCAGCTGCAAGTTTGACCGTTGGCTTTGCTGCTGAAACTGTCTGTGATGGCAATTTATTTCCCTTGGGGGTAGCTTTCGTTGGTGGTTCATCGTCATCGCTACTGTCTTCATCTTTTTTGGCAGAAATCGCTTTTGGAGTAGCCTTTTTTGGTGGTTCTTCTACTGAGCTGTCATCATCCGAATCTGAAGAGTCATCTTTTTTTGCAGGTGTAAGTTTGACAATTGGCTTCGCTGGAGGTTCATCATCTGAGCTATCATCTGAATCTGAAGATACATCTTTTTTAACAGTAGGAGGCTTTACTGCTGCCTTCGCTGGTGGAGCAGCTTTGATTTCCTCTTCACTTTCATCTTCAGAAGAGTCATCGGACTTATTTTTTTTAGTGGCTGCTTTACCTACGTTCTTAACTGCTGGTGCTTTTATTGCTGGTTTGCTATCTTCCTCACTGCTATCTTCATCACTTGAAGAATCATTTTTCTTTACAACTACAGGCTTTGCTGCCGGCTTAGCAATAACTTTCACGCCAGTTTTATTTTTCTCTCCTTCGCTACTATCATCAGAAGAGTCATCTGATTCTTCTGCTTTTTTAGTTACAGTTTGCTTTGCAGCTGGCTTTTTGTTAATAGCTATTGAGACAGTTTTAGAAGTTCCCTCTTTTTCTGAGCTATCTTCACTGGAGGATTCCTATGAATAAAATCAAAAGTAGATTATAGTTTCATGCTATTTGTGTTTTTTTGGTCTGATATGAACTTAGTCATTAGCAAACACTGATACTCATGTAAATTTACAAATCGATCAATGCTTTTTGTGAATCAAACATGACAAGACCACAAATGGATTTTAACCTGGCAATTGGGATCTTGCAAATTTTTAGCAGCTCTGTTTCAGTTAACTTGTGGGAGATTTGAACCCCGACCATTTCACACATTATATTAGGACAGTCGCTGAACACTTGAGCTATTTATGGTTCGTAACCTTTACTTGTATCAGTATATTATTAACAGTATTTTGCAAAACAAAGCAGTAAAGCTATACACAAGCTATCACGAACAAAATGAATTTCTTTTATCTCACAGTTCACAGCAAAATTAATTCGAAAAAATTAACACCCAACGAAAATCTTAATTAAGCCTAATAAAAACATGCCCGTTTTAAAAAGGAGTTTGAAAAACAATAGCAACAAATTGATTTTTTTTTATAAACCCAAACTGACTTTCGAAAATTAGAGTGGCGGATTTGAAAATAAAAGTAATATAGGTGGTTTCCAAAAAACCTTCCTATAAGAAATTTAAGACCAAAACAATTGTCTCTTGGTTGGAAAGCAGCGTTGCTCAAAAACGCAGCATCTTAAGATTCATAGATAACAATAGTAATTGGATTGGTCAATCGATCATTTGAGTACTACCGTCTTATGGAAGATTTCAGCCACTGTTTTTAAGGTAATGCATTGGCAGGTTTTTGAATAGATTTCACAATTTCGTACGAAATGTATTTAAAAATAAAGAGCGAAAAGAAACTGATGGTAGCCCACTCATATTGCAACTATCGAAAAAAAGGGCACATAAATATTAATCTTCAAAGACAATTTTATTAGAAATTGGGAACGTGGTTAGCACTTAAACATTTCGATGACGATAGATGACTTAGCTAAAAAAGTTCCTTTGCTTCGGAATAAAAAAATTGAGCATGAGGCAAAGTTTACCAAGGGATCACGGAAACTGGTCATAACCTGAAGAGGAGAAAACGTGGCGTAATATCTTATGAAGTGATGAAACTAATATCAATTTATTTGACAATGATTTCGAAAGGAATGTGCGACGACCTACAGGCAGAGCTATTTATTTATTTTATTTTTTATTTTAATAACATACTTAACAAATAAATTTGAAAACTATGAAAGGATGCAGGGCAACGGGAAGGCTCAGATTCTCAAAAAAAAAAAAAAAAAAAACGCGGTGGCGGAAAAATTATGGTGCGGGAATATTATTCTTAATATGGGAAATTTGCAATATTTCGGACAACAAGCAAAATGATAGCAGTCGAATACAAAGGTATACTCGTCAAAGCAACGCTACCCTATTCTGAGGAAAACAAGCAATTACTTTGGAGCTATCAAAAAGATAGCGACCCAAAACACACCTCTTAGCTTATGAAAAAATGTTTCGAGGACAATGAATCAACGTGTCTAGCTGGCCCAGTCAGTCACCGGATTTAAATCAGATAGAAATCCTGTGAGGAGCATTAAAGAAGATAAAAAGAACCTGCCAGGCTCTAATCAAAAATATTTTGAGAAGAGTTGCGAAAGTTATCCAAAATAAAGATGGATACACTTGTTCTGAAAGTGTAATTAAAAAAGTTCATGTCTTTAACATAATCTTTCGGTTTTCTTCATTACTTTCCAGTGTACCTATTTTTTTGAGCAGGCCAATCTTGATCAAAAAGTATTCATTGACCTCAACTTTCGTACGTTACGGTATTTTTTCAATGAAGCTATCCTTTTATATTTCGATTTAAAAGCTTTTCCGTTGAGCTGATTTTGACCTCTAGTGTGTACCTATTATTTGAGGCAGGTGTGTATGTAGCTTTTGAAACACAGATTTTTTTTATTTAAAGACATTTTTTAAATAATTATCACGCAATACTGTAACATGGAAAGCATACTCTCATTTTAACAGGGCCTACGTTGTTTATTTCCTAATAAATTCGGTTTTTCTGCATTACTGTTTTATTGGGTTCATTATCTCTCTCTAGAATTAATTAAGGCATTATGATAACAAAAAAACGTCCTTAAAAAAACGAAGAATGTTAGTTTTGCACTTTTTGCACATTAATTGTTTTACCCATAAGAAACAAAGAATTTGAGTATTCAGCTCAGTATCTTTTTGCCTTTTTGAGGGCATCAATGCAATTTGACATACTGGTTGTGCATTTTCGTGCAAAATCAGGCAGAATTATGTTTCAAACTTCCTGGATTCACTTCCACAGCTCAAAAAACGTTCTTGGGTGGGCTAGAATATCTCCAAGGCTGTGATTCTACAAACTCTATTGCATTCATGTCCGGAGACTATGGAGGCCACTTCAAAACTCAAAATTTATTCCTTTTAAACCATGCTTAAGCAACATGTTCGATTTTGTGGTGTATCACATCAGCACTCTGTAGCCGAGCTGGCTGATGAACGAAGCAAGTTCGAATAAAGTATGTTTGACAAATATTTTATAAATAAAAATTGTCCTTGTGAGAAATTTAAAAAATTTAACTTGTGTTGACAATTTTGTTAAAAATATCAACTTATCCTGAATTTCATGTTTTATAATTTTTTTACAGTCGAGACAAAAAAGTTTTAAAAAACAATGGAATGGAAACGGTTTATGGTAAATGTAATTTTATGGTTAGGTGACGACCTTGTTAAATACTACCAACAAAAATTAAATTGACAAAATCGGAGACCTTAAGGTTCATCTCTTAAGTGTAAACCCCTCCCGAATAAAATTTCGTTAGAAAATGTCTTAGTCTTCTCCTTTCAACAGACAAAAACTTCCCCGTTAAAACATGTAATTTTTAATTATGCATACAGAAAACTTATTTACAATAAAAATCCTTACCTCTTTGGGTGGTGCTAAAGGACCCTTAGTAGCGGGTTTCTTGGCAACATCTTCTGAGGAACTTTCTTCACTTGATGACTTTGCTTTCTTTGCGTTGGTCTTAACTGATGCAGCATTCACAGCTGGTTTCGCTTTCACACCCTTACCATTTGTTACTGTTACTTCATTAGATTTTTTCTGAGTTGCAGGATTTTCCTGATCAGAGCTGTCATCACTGTCGCTAGAACTTTGATCTGCTTCCTTTAGCGGTGGCAACTTTGTTTTACTGTGCTCATTGTAATGCGTTAAAACATCTTCTATTTTTGGTGAACGTTTTGGTAAGGCTCGCTAAAATTTAATAGAATATGCATCCAAATAAAGTTGGGATATATAATAGAACACGTGTTTGAACACGATATATGGGCCTTATCGCAAATATCGAGAATTAGTGTCATAAACTAACTAATTTCGATTTCACTTTCTGCCATATTTCACAGACATAAATCTGCCCACATATGCTCATTGTATACAGAAAATTCAATGAATTTCGAAGCACCATCACCAATATGTGCGGCTTTATAGTCAGATTTGCTACTTACCGCTTTCGTTTTCATTTGAAATACTTTTGCCAAACTCTTGGCGCAAGCATTCCTTTCCAAGTAGTCAAGCACTAGAGCATTAATTATATTATCATTCGCTGCCATTATTTATATATTTAATAAATATTTTCTTTCAAAGCACCAGTTAATCTTAAATTATTTTTTTAGCCACAAAAAATAAGACACGAAACACGTGTTGAAAATAAGTGTTTCACACTTCACAGCAAACATAAAAGAAGATGCCAAACACGTGAAATGCTTCACAATACTAGTGTCAGTTTTTAAGGTTCAAATAATAATAGCGGGGCCCAGACCATCAAATATTTCACCAAAAATGTATGTCAAGCAATTTGACAGCCCAAAATCAATGATTTCGACAAATTTCAGTTTTGCTTTCACCACCGCAGAGAAAAAATTTTACATATTGAATCTCTTATCAAACTTCATATATTTTTTGGTAGAGAACTTAATGATCTAAAGCTCTAAGTACAATGGAAGCAAGAAAAAAATAAAACGAGAAATGGAAGCTCAACGAAAGCTATTCTGCGTATCTTTCTCCAACTTATAAAAAACCATGGTATCTTATTTTGTCTTTTCTCGCACTAGCATCTCGCACCCAATAACATTTCGGTCGACACAAATATCACAAGCAAATGGTTCAAAAGGCCTTCAATTTATTGTCATTTCAATAATTGGTACTTAATTACATATATAGTCGATGAAATAGCCAATCGTAAAAGCAGACTGGAACAATTGAGAGTTCTTTCATTATTAAATTAAAAATCATACACAATAAGAGCCTGCCCTACATTAGATATGCGAATGCAGTCTTTATCTGTAAAAATTTCTCATCACATACAAAATATATGCTATGTCAACGCTTACACGAGGAAATTCGATGAAAAAAATTCTTGTCTATTCTCTTTTGTGAATTTGTTTTGCGTTTACACACGAAAACTAGAATTCATTTGTGCAAGAAAATGTCTAAGGATTTACTGCGTCAACTCGTCATAGCAAACGTTAATTCAAAACATAATATTAGCTAACGAATAGAACGAAAGGGAATTTACAGAAAAGCTTCTTCTCAAGAGTTTCACCATGTAAACGTGGACTATTCTGATTTCCAATTTTGATGATCGTACCGAAGTTAAGTTCTAAACACAATTGAAACGAGATACGATAGCGAGAAAAAACGAGATAACATGACTTTTTCTGTATGTTAGAACAAGATGCGCAATGGAAACTCAAAAAATATCTATATATAGTTAAATCATGTTCAAAACGAGTTTTTTATGTACGAGAGCTGTTGCAATTTGCGCAAGTCACTTATGTCCCTTGTGTTGTGAACTAAGCTCAGTTCAGCAATAATTTAAGTCAAGAGCACATCACGAAGATTAAGAACAATAAAGATTACGCAAAAAAATAATTAGATAAAGAAAAGAAACCAAACTCTATAATACAGAATTTAATAAATGCTTGGTTTTATTTTAAAAAATCTTTATCATGCTCAAAAAATGTGAAGGCGTTTTCGAGCTCAACATGTACATATCCTTGATCAGCATGTTGAACCTACAACATACTAAAATATTAAGAAATTCGAACAGGTGTCTATTAATCTATTACCTAAGTTTTCCTTTATGTAACACCACGACGACGAGAGTATCAGCGCAGAACTGCACTGCGCAACGCTTCACGCGCCCAATGTGCTTAGAACTTATACGTGCAATAAACAAAATATGTATTGCAACCGAGCTGCAAATGTATTTTTAAAAAAATCGTTTTATTGTATAAATTAACAGTTGTGTAAATCATAGACAAATTAGTCTATGGTGTAAATAATCATTTTAAAAAAGGTATTCAAAATTCTATAATTTTGATTCAAAATTACAATACACTAGTAAGAGATGCAAGAAGATACACTAAGATCTCAGCAACCTGACTTGCTAAATTTCATAGTCCAGCTAGCATTATTCTGGGATCTTCAACAGCAGACTTGATCTTACGTAAAAATAAAACGGCCTCACGACCGTCAATCAGTCTATGATCGTAGGTTAGAGCAACGTACATCATTGGACGTATAACAACTTGCTTTTTAATAGCAACTGGACGGTCAAATATACCATGCATACCCAAAATAGAACTTTGTGGCGGATTAATAATTGGTGTCCCCATCAAAGATCCAAACACACCACCGTTGCTAATTGTAAACGTGCCACCATCCATATCTTCAACAGTTATTTTTCCTTTTCTGGCTTTCTCACCCAAGGCAGCTAGGGCAATTTCTATGTCAGCGAAATTCATACTTTCCACATTTCGTATCACAGGTACAACCAAACCCTTTGGTGTGGCAACGGCCACAGAAATGTCTACATAGTCGCGGTAAACAATTTCTCCTTTTTCAATGACTGCATTGACTACAGGTTGATCCTGCAGTGCATATGCAGCAGCTTTGGAAAACATTGACATAAAACCTATTTTAGTTTTATATTGTTTTGTAAATGCTTCCAAATTAGACTTACGGAATGCCATTGCAGAGCTCATGTCGATTTCGTTGAATGTGGTCAACGAAGCATTCATATTTTGTGCTTCTTTTAAACGTGATGCAATCTTCATTCTCATACGATTCATTTTAACTCGCTGCTCGGTACGTGTACCAACGATTTCACGTGAATAATCCTTTGGAGGTATTTTAATTGTGGTCGTTGTTATTTTTGGCAAAGGAGCTGGCGGTGGAGCTGAAGTAGGTGGCATTGAAGCCATTGCAGGTGGAGCTGCTGCTGCGAAAGCTAATTGTGGAGTTACTGCTAATACTGGTTGTGGAGCCACTGTGGCTACTGGTTTTGGAGCGGCTACGGGCTTAGGAGCGACTTCGGGTTTTGTAGCGGATGCGGGTTTTGTAGCGGCTGCGGGTTGTGGAGCGGCTGCGGGTTGTGGAGCTGCTGCGGGTTGTGGAGCTGCTGCTGGCTTACTTGCAGATGCAGGTGCTACGGCACCAGCTGCAGCTTCTTCTAGTTTAAATAATTCTTGATTAGCTTTGACAGTTTGTCCTTCTTTTACAAGTATTTCTGTAATAACACCAGCAAATGGAGCATGAACACCTACTGTAGTTTTGTCAGTCTCCACCTCCATAACAACCTGATCGGCTTTTACATGATCACCAACTTTACAAGTGAACTTAATATCACCTTCTGAAATTGAATCAGCGAAAGAAGGCACCTTGATCGTTTCGATTTTCATAAGACAATAGCCTGTGTGAAATTTTTGAAGCAAGTCAACACTATGCATACCGGTAAATGTACCGTTCTTTTTCATAAACATCTGCTGTTGGAGTGGTCGATGTGATGCGATATTGTGAAATTGAAAAGCGACGGACATACATTGAACTTTTTGAGTCCGCAATATATTAATTCCACAATTCACAACCACCGAATTACGCTTTAGACGTCGCGATGTTAACGAAATTAGTTTAAACATAGTTTCTAATTAAATAACTACTTTTAAATCGTTTAAAGCTGTTTATATTGAAAATTTTACACATAAATCACACGGAAAAGTAATGCTTCATCTTATATATTTAGTAAAAATATATTGTTCCTTAGAAAATAATACAAATGACAGTTGAGATTTAAAATTCAATTGAACTGTGAAATATTTCACCATGATAAATAGATACATATGCATATAGGCTGTGTGGCGATTAGTATCTTCCCCCTATGAAAAGAAACAGTTCACAATGCATAATTGAAGCATTTCCTAAAATGTTAGAAGCATTCCCTTTTTGTATACATGATGCCTACTAATGTGGCGAAAAATTCAATTTCGTTGAACTTGTCTTATGCATTAAATTTTGTCTCGTTTAGTACTCGTAGTAGTAAATAATTTACCGACTTCTTTGTTTTAAGTACCTTTCAAAAATGTAAAAATAATAAATCTGATAAAACCGCATTCTTTAAAAATATATAACCATTAAAATGAGACCAAAAAAGTTAATTTTTCACGGCTATAACCGAAAAGGGTTGTACGTGTTTTTAGAAATATTACAAAAGAAATGTTGGTTTAAAAACTTCAGGGATCGTTTGCGTGATCTTTCCAGCACCATAATTTTCACAAAAACCCGGTACCGCATGTTGTATATAAAAGGCCTCAGATGTCAAAAACTGTGGTCGATAACACTTCAATAAACTTAATCACCAATCTATTGAATACGGCCACACTTGAGTTGTTGGGCAGAGTGCAAAAATACATGTTACAATGTTACTTTCGATGAAAACCAATCCATGTGGCTTTGCATTTGAAAAAGCTAGTTATTTTCCTGTGTTAAGCGAGAAAGAAATTTTGATATAAAGATTTTGTTAACATAAGGAATGAGATATGATGATTGCAAATTTTTGAGTTTTTAATCTTTTTCCCGAAAAAGTTTCCTTTGGTTGGTAAAAATTATATTTTTTTGACGGACTATTACTTGTCAAATTAATGCTAATAGGCCCATTTGACCGCAGTCAAATAACTTAAATGAATTCTAAGAAGATTAGATCTTTTATTTTTATTATCTGAAAGTAATTATTGTTATTCTGGGTCTAGACATAGATTAAAAGTTGCCCGAATTTAAATTAAACTTTCGGTGTTACTAATATTTGCAAAATAACATTGCATTGTTGTAGCTTTTTGAATAAACGACTACGTGTGAAGACTCAACATTTCAAGTGGGTGAGTTTTGGATTCACAACATCCACAGCATTAATAGCAACATCAAATGCAAAAGCCAAAAAAAAGTTACACCCTAACATCAGAAAACTCACACAAAAGAAAAATACACGATGTTTAAAAATATCTGAAAGCGGAGAGGATAACCGCTAAAAATAAGGACCATGGTAGAATTATAGTTAAATCATGTTTTTGATCTGTTTATTTTTGAAAAATATGATAGGCATTTTAGAGTTGCATAATTTGAGTTTGACAATATGGTTCTATCATGTATAATTGTACCATGGAATTAACGATATTTCAAAATGACTCGTTCTACGCAAGTCAAAGAGTATAGACTTAACCAAAATAGACGTGACGAGACGTGACGAGTAAAGACTTAACCAAAATAAACGTGACGAGACGTGACGAGTAAAGACTTAACCAAAATAGACGTGACGAGTAAGTTCGAGTATATGTAAGCCAATGGTAATAGCCAAAATAAACAAACGTAACTGATCGAAAGTGAACGAAACATTTTGGCGAGACGAGTTGTTCCGTACAAAGAATATTCTTTGGTTCCGTAAGAACCGAACTTCAAAGCGTCACTACCAGTCACTACTCGTCATACCAGCTGTTTGCCGGCACACAACAATATTTTCAAATTAAAATTCAACAATAAGTAATTAAAATGACAGATTTTTTATGTAATTGCTACTGTGAGGGATGAACATGGGATTTATCTGAAATGCCATCCAAAATATGTTAATAAAAATGAGAGGAACAAAGCATGGAAAGGGTAGCTGTAAAATTTTGTTTCTTTAAGTTTTATCTTAAGATTTGGGAATAATGTAAATAGTTTATGTATGTACCTATTTATTATTTCAATCAAGTTTATTAAATTCTCAGTAATTTCACGCATTTTTTGCTTTTGGCACAAAATTTTTGGTTTGCTAAAATATTTTTTATCTATGGGATTGCAGAACAGCTGATCGGTTTCAATTCGTTTGCTAACGTAGCATTTTGGATTAAATGTCAAAACAGACGTAACGAGTACAAACGTTCGTTCAGCTGCTAACGTTTCTTCACGTCTATTTTGGTTAAGGCCTATCAAAGAGGATACTTTTTGACGCAAGTCCGGTTGAGAACTCTCAAAGTTGTACACGATGTACGGCTGTAAGTCAAGGTTTACAATAACGAATTCATTCTGAGAAATTCTTGTCTATTCTCTTTTGTGAATTTCTTTTGCGTTTACACACGGAAACTAGAATTCGTTTGTGCAAGAAAATTTCAAAGCAATTACTGCGTCAACCCGTCACATCAAACGTAAATTCAAAGCATAATATCAGCTAAAGAATAGAACGAAAGGGATCTCGCGTGTACGACAAATTCTGTACACCACCCTTTCGTTTTTCCCTTCTTGCCTACAAACAGGAAAACTTTCTGTCAAGAGTTTCCTCGTGTAGACGCTGTCTAACTGTGACATAAGGTTCGAGACTTATTTGGCCATGCTCTGTATACTTTTCAATCAGATGTTTGACAACACTCCGATTTTGTGTTTTGCTTGCTATCCCAATTTCTATAACTTGAAAAATTTTTCAAGTACCTTGCCGTTGCCTCAGAAGTGTCAAAATTTGCCAAAATGAGTCAAAAATAACAGATGCTCACTGTGAGTGTTTGATCGATCTGTTTGACTTAACATAAAGTTATGTTATTCGGTAGAACTATCTTGTCAAACTAAAACTATATATTAATGTCAAAAATAAACCGAACAAAAACAAAAGTAAAATTCTGACAAGCGCGTGTTTTTTAATTGTGAAGAAATCAGCAATGTCAAAAGCTGTTTTGACAAAAAGAATAGGCATAAAAATAAAGAAGAACTGACACTTAGAATTGCTGCTACCATGATAATTGTACCATGGAGTGCATTCTAAATTGTATCATCCAATGTAACTCCTCCATAGTTGTGAAACAGTTTGTTTATGCTTACATCTTCTTAACGAGACCATTTGACTGACATTTGAGATAAATTTTTATATCTTCTAGTTTTCCATAGATCCGTAATACACAAAGAATAAATACATAATACAATTTTTTGACATGACTTCAAAGGAGACACCTTCAATAAAAACACCTGCGCCAGGAGATGGTGTGCGATCTATAAAAACCACCAGTGTCTTCCGTTTAATAAACTTTGAGCTTTATGCAAAGCCTGTGAGTGACGGGTTTAATAAATATTTAGAGGTGGAGGCTCCAGGTCTAAGCGGCGCTTTAACTGCCTAGGACAATTTTATAGCGTAATGATCATTTAAGAGGGGAAGTGCTTCTTTTCATTATTTATTTTTTTGTATATAAAAGTTAAGGAAAGTGGGCATTCTCCGGCCGTGGAATCTACATCCTATGGTATTTCCAACACCGGCCTAGCTAGGCCCAGTGCTTATGCATTAAATATTCATATGTTTACAAAATAGACTCATGAAGGTCTAAATTTTTTGCCTTAAAATTGTATGTTTATAAAATCTGCCTTTAGAGAGAAATTAAAAAAAAGTTTAAACTAACATTTTTTAATGTCTGCCCGTACCCATGATGAATTTTTACTTATTTTTAGGTGCCAGAAAATACTCCAACAGTTAAAAAAATTTCGGAGGCGATTAGGACTAGAACCCCACTTTTAAATATTTAGCACGAACTTATATAACAAAATATATTGGCAAAACATGTGATTTATTGTTGGTCTGATTCCAGAATATGATTATTATGGGAATTGGCGCTGTTTGCTTTGCCGGAGTTTTAGGTTACATTGCTTATATGCGTTCTAAATATGAAAGCATGGGCTACTATGCCGCAGTCCAGGACGAGGGCAAACAAATTCTTGTTAAAAAGGAATCGAACTGGGACAAATAGGAAGGTATTCAGTCATTGCTTAGATTTAAAGTTAAATAAAATAAAACATTTATTTTACAAAAAATTTCGGAATCAAATTTATTACCAATAATATTTAAAGATTTTTCTTTTTAAAATAATCACAATTGTTGTAAATATAAAATGGAAATAAAATAAAGAAAAACTATTTTTTAGCTAATTTTGAATTTACAGTACAAAACAAAGATGAGCAGATAATTTGAAATTTAAAGAAAATAATTGCTCGATGCTTACAGAAAACCAATCTGGGAATTGTACAAAAGAGAATGTCGACAAAACTTACGTTCAAGTTAATGTGCAGTTCTTGATCGACGACATAAATAGAGATAAATCATGCAGTCAATTTAAGAGCTTTAAGTTCCTCCAGAAACTTTGCTTCCATCGAAATTTTATTTAATTGATTTAATTCCAAAGTTTCACCTTGATCTTGACGTGATTTTAGTTTTTTGATATCTGACAACTTTTTAGCAACGTTCCGAATCTTTTTCTCTTTTTCGGGATTCGCAACTTTTTTAGACTGCTGTTGTGGTTGCTGCTGAACGGTTTCCTTGTTTACTACTTCAGCACAGCCATTTTCCTGTTTAGAAATAGTGTCAGCAGCACCAATATTTTGATAAGGCAACTGTTGTTGAGGTTGCTGCTTTTTTTGATGTTGCTGTCTCTTATTATTAACGTTGATAAAACGTTGCTGTTTCTGTTGATTTTCAACCGGAGGTGTTAGATCTTCCCTGTTGTTGGTATTATTTAGTTCCTTTGAATCAGTTGCAACAGTTGCTTGGTTCAAATCTTTATTTTTAGATTTATTTGGTTTTTTGTTATTAGTTCTTGGAGTTCCTGAGCCTTTACGCTGCCCTGAGTATCCTTTAATTGAATAATAATAATTTAACATTAAATTCATATAAATTAGGGTATGAAAATCGAGTGAAGGAATTCGCCAATCTAAAAAAATAACTTTGCGAATTAAATAGAAGAATCGAATAAATAAATTTCAATCGAATATCAAAATCATAGAAAGACATAAATCGAATTATGCTTTTGAGCATGAATGTAAGTCGAAGGACTCAAATACCTTTTTTACATACTAAATGATATTCGTACACCCCTAAATCTTGTTCAAGATGTAAAAATCTTCTATCGGAAAGTTTAAAGAATTTGACTACAGTACAAATAAAAAATGCTTCGCTCTCGCTGCGTTATTTGATCTAAATGAAGCGCTTCCTAACTTCACTTTTGCTAACAGAAGACCATATTTTATTTTTCAAATACTATACTCTACCAACCCAATTTAATTAGCAGTTAATCATTAAACCCCTTTTTAATTTGCAGTTCGGCCCTTAATCTAACAAAATCAAAACAATTTTTAAGCAGACAAGTTAACAAAAGTCTATTACCGTTACTTGCTTAATTAAACATTAATGGAACCGAAAGTTATATTAAAACTGAAATTTATTTGTCACGTTTCTTATGTCGTCTACTTTTTATATGGCTGAAATCTATTAGCAGTACGATATTGGTTGTTTTTGCGATTGTGTTGATTTCTATAACTATTGGTTGAACTGAACGGAGAACTTGATTTTTCCCGATCAGTTTTGTTTTGGCGCATTATCGGATTATCCGTGTCGTACTGCTTATGCCAATATTTCCAACGGTTACCTGGAGGTAATCCTGGAATTGCTGACGGTTGCGGAATATATTTTTCCGGATTCTTTCCCTCGCTCATTAAACGTAAATGAGGTGGTGTGTACACTTTCTGGCTTGCTTCAGGTTGGCTAGATTTAATTCCTTCTTGCTTAACTTTGGTAATTGGTTGCTCAGTAAAGGTGTTTTCTGGAAACTGTTGCCATTCAATGCCTAACAATTCTTGTCCCTGAGGCCACATAGTTTCGTGCATTAGTGCACCGGAGTAATGATATACTTTGAACCTAAAGTATTTTTATTTGTAATTTATTTACATATACTATTTTCTTTTTGTACTTACCCATTTCCAATCCTTAGCCTGGGTGCCGTAGTCGCAGTTACAAAATATTCACCATTAGGACTCCATTCAAAGTAGGTACTATCGGGACATTTAATGCTTGCAATTTTTTCCTTAAAAGCAACATCCCAAATTTCAACGTTACCAGGTAGATTGCCAAAGCCAGCTAATACGACTAGTGCAGAGAAGTTAAGGAAATAGCAATAAATTTAAGGACATTGTTTTTAACTATTTTAAACAAATTATAAATCTTGCTAGATAAAAAATCTGTGAAAGTATTAGTGAAATAACAATGACTCTGTAGATAAAATTATGTTAACTTTTACTTAAAGTTCGTTTTGCAAAGGATATGATTTCCGAAAGGATTAAAATAAACGCAATTTATCGGTCCCTCGCCGAAATCAAAAACCACATCGCATTTTAAGTTATACAGTGCTGCTTTCGAAGGCATAAATCCATACACCACCACAAATTCAGTTGCTTTCGGACTCCATTTCACACAGTGTACGGGACCTTCTTTCGCTGTTAATTAAAAAAAATGTATTTAAATTTTTTTTATAAGAATACTGTACATCGTCGAATAAGCAAAACCAATTTTTTTTTAACAGGAAAAGAAAAATTAATAAAATAAATGGTGTTCTATTTAACCCTTTAGTTGCCTCAACTCTTTGGATTAATTTAAATTCGTTATGAATAAAAAAACTCTTCTTTTGGAAATGGTTTAGGTCAATTTTGCTTATAAGACTTATAAGTTAAAAATATTTACACAGTGGCACGGAGCAAGAATCACCCTTAGTGGCCATAAAGTGCAGTGCCTGATTGCCATAGTACGATGCACCACTCTTGTCCACCTCCGTACTAGTGAGCAAAAGCAAACCAGTACCGCGTTTATTCCACAATATCTCTACTCGATCCGCCTGGAAGAAACTTTTGCATGCAACCGTTTGATTCTGGGCCAATGCTGGATACTTATAGATCTTGCACATGGACGGTGAACCCTTAGCACCCGGCGTATAGATAGCCAGAAATGGTGGACTATTACCAGGACCAAGTGAGAGTACACCACCGCGACTACCACCAATTTTACGTGACGTGGATCCAAAACCTGCTGTTCCATCGCCCATCTCATAAAACAGTGCTTCTCCGCCAACAAGCAGAGCAAATATCGATTCATCTGTTGACCACGATGGTTCCCAATCAGTTTGTTTCTTCTGGACGATAGAGAATAGTTCGCTACCAGTCGCCAACTCATACACAAACATGTTAGACGCACCCTCTGGTTTGTCCTTGGTTACCGTGTATAGTTCCCAGGTGCACAGGTAGTTACCACGTGGCGAAAACTTCAAATAGAAAGCCTTAGGACGTGGAAGCGTGCACCTAAGTGTCCAATCCGATGTTTGCAGAACTTGAATTTCTGCTCCATTACTGTAGGCGAAAAAGCGACCATCTGGACTAAATGTAATCGATCGAGAATTCTTCGTCTCCTCTCGTGGAAGATACGCTTTGTGCTCGTAGGGCAATTTAGGTCCCGACGAAGCCCAAAGTTCGATTCCAACGCTAGAGCGAACTGTAATGAAATTGTTAAACTTTCGCTTTATCGAATTAAATTCTACGCAATAAAATACATTTTTTTGACAGGGGTCGTCATTATCAATGAAATCAAAAGTTTTATTGCATGAGTAATAATTTAATTTCTTCTAACTTTAAATTAGCACAGTAACTAAGATATTTCACACTTTTCTAGAAGTCAAATTTTAGTTTTTTGGCGGAGAAAATAAATAATTAGTATTAAATGGCTAAAAAGATAAAATTACTTGCAAGGGCAGGAGAAACACCGTCCACAGCCATTGTCGAAATTCTAACCTAAACGTAGTGATTAGTTTTGACAGCAAGTGCTGTGCATCATTTAAGATAAAATAGTACCTTGTCACTACATTTTTGCTGCTACTACTATTTCACCGATGGTAAATTATGGTTTTACAGAGTAAAGGCTGCCTCAGCTTTCACTTTACGAAAATTTATCTTGAAATCTATTCGACGATTTTTCGCCTTTCGTGCTTTTCTCGTTGTTCATATTTTCCGCATTGTGCACTTATGGACAATCCTTCCCCTTAGTCTTATGCTTGCTTAATTCCATGCTTGGGCCGATTTTAGCGCAAATAAACTTACGATATTTTTGCTTGTCAGGACAGTTAATAGCTCAGGTTTGCCGAATATTGTATAGTGACAATATTCGCTTTTTCTCGAGCTTTGACAATGCATAATTAAAATATGAATGGCTAACTAAACTATGCATACATTGACAGAAGTCAACTTACGCAACTGTACAGTACACATAAATTGTACGTTAAAACTACAATGCACTTAACAAAAAGTTTCATCAAGCTATGCACTTTCTGTACAGAATCAGCTGTTTGTGCATTGTAGGTATATGTTACCCGCTAAACTGGTTTTTCCTAGGCCAAACTAGTTCATCCGAAGCGAGTTGGAATGAACCAGTTTAGCCTTTATCATGAAATTTTTTTTGAAACATATTTTCATTTCCTTAAAACAAATAGGTAATCAAATAAAATGCAATAAATTTCGTAATGCAATTAATTTCTTCTCAAAAAATGAGTATGACAAACCCGATTTTGGTGGGGAATTAACAGCCTTTACCTCCAATTAACGACGTTTACCTCCAATAAACGGCTTTTTGCAAAATTTTGCAATTTCTACGCGACCTACGGCTTTGGCATGCAATTAACGGTCTGGCCGCGACAAAATCGACCACATGGCAAACTTGGGTGTAGTAATATTAAATATCCTAAGTGCGCGATTTTCATGATTTTTTCTTTTGAGAAAATTGTTAAAACTTTTCCTTTGGACTATTTTGTTTCCTGTTTCAAAGGTTCCCATATTTAAATTTTGAATCCAAATCTATATCATATATTTGCAATATATATTTTTTGATTACTCAAAATAGTCCGAAATCCTTAGAAAAAACCATAAAGGTGAAGAATATTTTCTCTTCCAATGGAAATTCTATACTTTTTATTGAGTTACGTTTTGAAAATCAATTCACTCTCACTTCGAAATGGTTACTATTTCAGCACACATAGCCTCTCCTTAATGAATTCACATGTATAAAAAACAAAATGGAAACACATTTACTTGCAATTAAACGATTTGTATGCTTGTTTCTATTTGCGCAATCAATTTTTTAAAGCAATTTGAAATATAACTTGATATTAAATAGGATTATCGATAGATTTTTTTTTGCATTTGAACATAGCGAGAGTTATCAAGTGATCGAGATGGACTCTGGCCTGGAATTTCATGATAAAGCCGGGTGCCTGGTAGGAATTTAAAATTCCTAAAGTGTACATTTTTGTTTAACGAAGCAAAAGAAAGTCTCTCTCTCTCAGCACTTCCCACACAAGGATTTAAATATTAGGTTTTAATCATTTTATGAATTAAAAAAAAAGGTCAACTCAAGAAAATATTTTTTTTTAAAGGCCAGGAATTGCTTCTGTACGACTTTGGTAACCCTCTTCAGATACCTAAGACCATACATAATTTTTGAAGCTCTAGGCTCACAACCAATTATACACTCCGTTTGGCGGCACGAAATGTTTCCTTTTATAGTGTCAAATAATTTGAGAATTTATTTTCTTAGAAATTTAGTACACTAAATTTTATTATTCTTTCTAAAAAATTATCGAGTTTTCAACACTAACAAACTGTGGAAAGCTAATATTTTTTAAAGGATAAAAAAAATATATATGATTCTTTTGGGCCGCCTTAAAATACCAGTGGTGTTAGAGTTTGAAATAAGCTAAATAAGCTACTGAAATTTGGACATTGGAATCTTACACTGGGCGTGAATGGCATTAGCTAATACATGAGTGTAATAATCGGAATCCACGCAGTTGTCCTTAAAATCATTACACACTAGTTATATATATATAGTCACAGTTTTCGAAGACATTTTCGTATGAGTATAAATTAAATATGAAATTTTAATCCTTAAATAACATGGAATTTTTTTGCATTATAAATAAATGACTTTTACATTTCAAACTACACATGCAAAGTAATTTCCTTATTGACTTCCTAGTAAGGCGGCGGTTGATGTTGAAATTGCTGTCCCATCATATTCTGTTGACTTGGCATTTGCCTTTGCAGCTGTGCAACCAAATTTGGTGTTTGTTGTTGACCCATACTTTGATTTTGCGTTTGACCCATAACTGCACCACTTGAGTTTTGCGGTCCCATACCTAAAATAAGTATTTATGTTTTGAAATGAAAATGAAAAAAATGAAAATATATTGATTGCAATACCTTGCATTTGCATCATTTGATGATGAATTCTTTGCTGCTGTTGAAATTGTTGCTGTGGTTTGCCCGCTCCACCAGGTTGTCTTGAAAATAATGGTACCGAACCTTGACTCATCATATTATTCATTGTCACATTTGGAGTTGTATTCATAAATTGTCCGCGATTACCTTGAAGAGCAGCTGGGCCAGCACGTTGTTGTTGTTGTGCAATGAAATCATTTGGATTATTACGTTGACCCATCTGATTAAAGTTACCCATTAACACAGCCTGCTGATTCGGCCCACCTTGGTTCATGCCCTCCTGATTGTAATTATTGAAATTCTGAAACTGTCCGGCTGGACTCTGATTTACCATTCCACTGCCACCCACATTTTGTTGCATAATGCCACCTGAGTTACTGCCCATGTTAGCATTTGATCCCTGTGACATGATGTTAGCATTGGTTGTGCTACCCCTGTTAAGCATACCAGAATTCTGTGTCATTCCCATTCCTTGCGCATTCTGTGAATTTATATTTTGTTGCATTTGTTGCTGGTTTATCATTGGATTTTGTGTCATTCCTTGCAAACTTCCACTCTGATTGACCTGACCCATATTAACGGGATTCATGTTCATTTGATTTGGTCCACCACTACCAATTTGACTTGGCGCTATTCCTCTTAAAGTGCTACGTACAAATGAATTTTGTTGCTGCTGCTGTTGTTGCTGCTGTTGTTGTTGCTGCTGCTGTTGTTGTATCTGCTGTTGCTGTACTGAGTTAAGCCCAGCTTGCTGTTGAATACCCTGATTTTGCCGTTGTTGCTGCTGTTGTTGTTGCTGTTGTAATGCAGCATTAAATGCAACAGGCTTATTTTGGTTATAAGTGGGTTGCCTTTGACGCAACATATTCGAGAGTGCCTGTTTTGAATTATTCATTTGTGGTCGGTTCACTAAAAACGCAAAATAATATAAGAAATTAAATTAATAGACGACAAAAAAACGGAATAAGAGGCAAAGTCAAAGGATATATTAATGAACATATGTACATGTATGTATATTCATTACTAAAGACGATAAAATAATGTTTTCTTTATTTTATTGAATTTAATAACTTGGGTCAGGTGTCACAATGTTCAGTTAAAAATTAACTCAAGCTGTGACTGGAAGATTGACATAAATTTCATACAATATTTCGGTTTTGACTAAAAGAAAAGATTCAAGTGCATACTTAAAACGACATTTTAAACCAGATACATAACAATAGTCCCAGATATATATTTTGTATCTACTACATTCTTCAATCTCTGGGGCTCTTTGACAGACAACTCTGAAGTAAGATTTTTACAGGAGATTTATTTATTTGTATCGGGAAATGTCACAGATCCATCTTCCCTCTATCATAACTCCTTTTATTCAGGGATTTAAAAGCAATAATTATCAACATTAACAGTTGATTCGATTTCTTGCAACAATTTGTGCTTTTGCTAAGACATTTCAGTGGAAAGTCGACGGCATCTACAAAATATTTTTAGCTCAAATAGTAGTGATTTTATGTAAAATAACCATTAAATTTGACCCAGTTAATGGCAGTATCTTAAAAAATTCTTCAGCCAGAAACTGCAGTTCGTAAAAGAAAACAGAACTGCACGGAATATAATTTTCTTGACTCTTTTTCATTTAAAAAGCTATTCGCGTGAAAAAAAGACAATACGGTTATTCCCACAATCATTATATTTTTGATCTCAAATAATGCCAAAGACTTTTTTGATAATGCTATATCGTCGGCTTAGAGTGTGAACCTACTAAGTCCATTTATGTACGTTGGTCAAAATGAGCATAGAAAACTATGCATAATACACGGATTTTTCCTATATAACCACTCTAAACCGACGATATGATATTAAAATAAAATTCAATCAAATCGGGCTGCTAGATAAAATGATCTACATTTTACAGCTGATATAACCAGTAACTTACTTTGCATTCCTTGTTGCTGATAGAACTGCTGTTGTTGTTGTGATATTGGATTATATTGATTTTGACCAGGCCATTGCTGCTGCTGCTGTGGCGGGTGAGTCCCTTGGGAGTTACCACTAGCTAAAAATCCCATCTGTGAATTTTGTTGTACCATTTGCTGTTGAATGTTTCCTTGCACTTGTTGCATTTGCTGTTGTGGCATCAATTGGTTTGGTGTGTTCTGCATCATTTGATTAGGAGCAAATTGTTGCATGTTTACCTAAAATTTAGACACGAATGTATAATTTTTATTTACAATTTATTATGAAATGTCAAAGTGAAACACAAAGTATTTAATATGAAGATCTGATTTTATTACCTGCATGTTCATTTGCATTTGGTTCATTTGATTTGAATTAATTTGTTGTGGAGTCGTTTGTTGTGTCTGTTGCATCTGTTGCAATGAAGGTTGCGTCTGTGTATTGACTGGTGGAGTTTTTGGATTTTTCGGTTTACGTTTTCGTGTTGGTGCTTTACCTCGCCCACGTCCAGTTACAACAGCACTGGGTGATTGATCCACCGATGATGGCGTATCAGCTTTCATTTCATCTTTCTAAAACCCGAAAAGAAAATTGTGTTAAATACAAAATAGTATTTTTGCCTAAGTCTTTTTATGTCTTACAACACAAACTTTTTCCGGAACTGGATCAACATCTTCTGGCGGCAATGGGAGTGGTTCATAGTAATAACTACTTGGCTTAACTAAACTATGAGTATGATATTTAAGATTTCGATGTGATTCTTCATATGCCAAGGGTTTTCGTTCCAGTTTGACAGCGCCAAACCAAACCCAAGATAATGGGACTGGATTTTTATGACCTTCTAATATATCCCAAACGCTAATACGCTGCTTATCTGATATGCGTAGCTGCTTTTTATCTATATCGCAAATTTTGTTGCCTTTAGTGTCCACTCCTGCTGGTTCACATGAAATCACCTACAATAAAATAAATATTATAAAAAATTAACAAAAAATTTATTGAAGTCAGACCTCTGTCGTTTGCTTATATAAGGGCAACATTTGTCGTATGACTCTTATGGAAGCATTGTTCTTTTCGCCAATTTCTTTCTTCAACTTTTTCATTAAGTTCAAGTATAACTTTTTGTTTTCGTCCCGTTCTAATTGACTTTCAGACACTAATGTTGAATGCACAAGTGTTGCCAGCATATCTACAACTGTTGTAAACAGTTCGCTGTAAAAAAGGACATTTTAGTATTTAACAAATTCAAATTCAATTAAAAAATACCTATTCGAGCTTAAATCAATTACACCTTGGCAAACTAGCTGAGCCAATAAAATGGCCCAATCTGTAGTCGACGTTCCATTTTTTTGTATCGAATCAAACATTCCACCAACTAATGAGAAACGTAATTGAAGAGCATCTAACATTTCCTCACGATTTTGGGAATCCTCAATTCCACCTATAATGTCATGCTAAAATAAAAAATAATTTGTTGTTTTACGATTTTATCTACATTATACAGACTATGCGATAAGTAATATTTAAAATTAATAATTCATTAAAGAAATTTTTCTTCACAAAAAGCACGAAGAAGGACAAAAATGACTAAAAAATAATATTAATTTTTAAAATAGATGATCTAGGTGATAATCAGTGACTTATTAATTAACTAAATAGTAAATAAAGCTAATCATTCTATTTTCCTTCTTCACATATTTAACAAACCGATTCAGATTTACATTTAAATAGTTCATGTATATAATTTAACTCTAAATGAACTCTTTTATATTTTATTCCAAGTGAAGAAGAATTTCTTAGTATCATTATTCCTACTCAAAACGACATGCCCTCTGATTTTAATAATATATATTGAAAACATGTAAATACTTTATTACAGAACAGAAACATGTTGAGACAAACCTCAGACACGGATTGTAAAAACTGGCTTAGTTGTGAATACAATGAAACAAGCAATCCTTCCTTGTATTCGTCCTGTCCTTTTAAGCACGTTAGCACTAAACCCAAGAACGGCTGATAATTAAGCGGCACTTTCTTAGCCCTATAGCTTGAATTACTCCCGTTATAAGAGCTACTTATGCCATTTCCTGAAACATTAGTCTTCTCACGTTCATCGCCGCTCCCAGAACTATTGTTATCTGATTTATGCGACTTTGAGAAATAGTTCATACTCTCAAGAACCTGTCCAGCGACCCGTAAGATTCGTCCTTGGACAGCTGGTGTCAATTTAGAAACAAGTGGAGCAACAAGCCAAGTTGAAGGTTTTGCCTTCTTTTCTTCATCTTCAAATTTATTATTTGTAGATACATCATCCATTTGAAAAACATCTATTGCAGCTCTCGCTACTGTATCTAACCAATTGTTTAGCTCAGCGCTATTACTATTACTTTTGGATTGGCGATACATAAGCTGTAAATCTAACCATGATATACGTAGAGTCCATTGTCCAAGGTTTTCCAATATGCGCACTATCATCGACTTTTGATCCATTTCAGATATAATATTGTACTCACTTTCCGAATAACAAATCATGTGCAAAACACGCTGAACTTGCTTGGTGGTTAACATATCATCAATGATTATGTCACATAATTTTTCTGCATGCTTCAAACAACGCTCGAGAACGTATTCTTGCGAACATATTTGCTTGAGTACATGGTGAGCAAACTCCAGTAGAGATATTTGTTCACCTGTCGTTGCAGATGAAGACGAATTTTGTTGCAGCATCATATCCTGGTCATGATCTACACTAAGATTGTTGAGATCACTCGTGCCTAGTATTTGACTTAAGTCTACGGGACGATCATTACTTTTTGGAGTACTGCCTGGATGAACTGGTGTATTTAAGCCACTACGTTTTCCACTTCCAAATGTATTTCCAGTTACAGAAGCTGGTGTTTTTAGAGCTGTGGTATCTACCACTAAGAGTATTGCCTTGAGTACTGCTAGAACTGCTTCAATTGGTATGTTTTTATGTGCTCCCATTAGTAGATGACGATCGCAACTTAATTTAATATTTAATGTTGTTGGACCTACTGCATTTATTGGATTTGGCGAATTACTGACAGAATAAAGTCCCGGTTGAGGAATCTCAATAGTTTTGAAAAGTTTTAATACTAAATGACATGTAAGACGTGCTCCAGCCTCAGCATCAGCTGTTATCTCACCACCGCCACCAACCTGACATGCATTTGGTAAAGCCGGTAGCGCAAAATAACCAACAAAATCGGCAAGGGAGAAACAATGTCTAGCAACTAGAATACATGTGAAAATTGCAAGTGAGTTATGAATCTTGACATTGTGTATATCGATTTGACCGCAAAGATGTGGATAGCGTGGCTTTTTACTTGCGTTGCAAATGCTTTGTAGGGCAGCAATCCATTCTTCAGAGAGCGCATTACAGCTGGCTGTTAGTTCAGCGCACGATATTGCTATATCATTTAAACGATCATTATCTGTTTCACGACAAACTGCAACAATGGCATTCGAAACAAAACTATATATGTTAGAAAGTGATTCATTCAGTTGTCGAACCCAAATCGCTTCTATTTTACCACCACGTTTGGGTGACGTAAATAGTTCTTGCAAAAATTGTGGATTGTATGATTGAGGAACAATACTAAAAAAAAAAAGAAATTAACATGAACGTTTGCATGAAATATAAATTTTTGATTTTTAGACAAAGATTCTGAACCTACTTGCACAGTATGCAATTATCGAAGTTATTACTCACATATTTTAAAGCTGGAGTTTACCATCCAACAATAAGCAAACTTTTTTCGAGCTGGTTATTTTTCAAAATTTTCGTGATAGTAAGCTATTCGATAAAAACACGAAAATCTTTCGTTTATGAAAAATATAAAACCTCAGGCATGTTCTACATTTCACTTCCGAGAGAAAGCGAAACGAAATTACATGAATTCGTTTGAAATTCACTTGAATTTGTCTCGGAAATGAAATGAAGAACATGCCAGCTAATTTATTTTATTATAAATAAAAGATAAACCCGAAGAACCGTCAAAAAATTACAGATATTGAGCTTGTTGACTGTTGCAACATTAAGACCAAACATAATGTCTACTTTTGCTAGTTTCATTAGCTGACATCATGGACAGTAGTTGTGTAGTTCATTTAAGTTCCAGAGGTACCGAATTCTACACAGTTCAGTTCAGATTATTTTTTTTTTTGTTTTAATCGAAAAGACAAACTATTTTTAACGATATTGCTATCGAAATCGTAAATGAGTTGTTTTTTGTCGTTAAATACAATTTCACAGCCTAAATCAATATTTTTTACAAATTTGAGGCGTTTCTGTATTTCGACCAGTTTGCTTAATTTCAATAAGGCGAATTTTTAGACCAAATGGCAAAATTTAAAACCAAATAAAGGGTATGGAGTGCAAGTACCGTTTTTTGAATTTATAACTTTTTGGTAACTTTAAAATTGATCATAAAGATCAATTTGCTTTGCATGTACAAGCAAACAAATGCATTACTACTTCCAAGTGTTTTACGTTTAATTTGTTAAATGTATAATGGTATTTGCTGACGATATTTTTTTATCAAAAGTATACACTTACCTCAATTGTTCTGTTGAATTGAATATTTCCTTAAATTTAGCTATTGCTGCAAGCTGTTGAAAATATTCAGGAGATTGATGTTTGTTTTCCAAAATGAAACATGAGCAATACAAGTCACTTAAGTATGCCAAAATACAACGTTCAGCGGAACTGCATTCACTTGGATTATTGACATGTTTAATTACTTTACAAAGTCCTTCGAATACCGAAATTGTTTGATCAGGCGATAGAAGTAAACAGCTGTGATACCGTCTTAATATTCCAACAATATATAAGCCAAGTGATGTGGTATAGCCTTTGGCTAAATTGGATTTTTTCGCAACTAATTGATTTTCAACTTCGGGCAATTCTTTCAAAATTTGATCACATAGCTCAAGTAAGCTGTAAATGTTAAGTGCCATTTCCATCAAATCAAATAGAAAAGCTACATGCTCTTGCACAGGAAGATAATAATTATTTCCAAGTGTGAAGCTATTAAGTTGTTCTAGCACAGTAGCAGCGCACTGAGATGTTACCACATGTTGATCAAAATATGCCATATTCTGGCACTTGCTAGTAGTAGCTTCAAAATTAAATTCGTTACGCGAATGCTTTTTTACCTTGCCACCTTCAGCAACATCTATGCTGAATTTTTTTGAAAATAATTTGCATATTTCCTTTGACATCTTTTTAACAGCATGTTTCTTTTCATCTCGTTCCTTGCCAACGCCGAAGAGTAATATATAGCGCTGATTTGATTCACTACTATATGTTTGTGTGTGATCATCTTGTGGAATCGGAAAATGCTTCGTATAAATAAAATGTCGTGATATTGGAGAATCGTTCGATTGGGATGTAGTGTGGTCTGGAATTTTCGGACTATCTGGCGCTTCAAGTGCATTCTGTTGTCCTTTCTCTTTTATGTTTTGTAAAAGCTTATCCAAATCATCGTCAACATTGGAATCATCAAATTCACTATGTTTAAAGTCAATTCCCGAAGTAAAATCATCATCAAAATTCTGATTTGGTGACGATGGTTTATTGGAAACGGGACCTGTACCAGTAATAGCATTCGTTCCTGTTGCTTTAGTTTCTGAATTTGTCACAACTGCATTTTCCATTTGAAGGTCGCCGCGAGATATTAAGGTATGCATGTATGCGTTGTGTGAAAATACATCATGTCTTATAAGAGAACTAAAAAGATGAACAAGGTTTGTAAACTGCGTTCGATTTTGTGGCGTACCATTTTCATCTAAAACTGGAGCAAAATGATCAAGAAAATCCATTAGAACGGTTTGGAAAACGGGTAGACCCCCGATCAATCCAACGCCAGAAGCGACTGACTCTTTATCGTCATTCATTGTATTGCCATTATTATTATACTGATCTGTTTCAGGTCCTGATGTAACATCAATTTGACGTTTATCTAGAAGGATTGCCACAACAATAGCGCGATGCTCTCCCCACCTACAAAATATAATGAAAATAAAAATAATTAGTTGCTTGTATTTTATTAACTATGTATTATGATTTTAAGTTTATATTTATTTTATGCATATATCAAAAATATTTTATTGAAAGCATGAATTTAATGAAGAGGAAATTAATTAAGCAACATATTTTTGTAATCTGTAGTTCTAGAAATATTTAATATATAAAGCAAACCTTTGATTAGAAACAGCCCATTCACATAATATCTTTACAATTGTAGCATCCTGTTTGGGATCGTAATCTATTTTTACTTCCTTGATTTCTCCATTTGAACCGACTTCCTGTTTTACTGCCATGAAGGGTTTAAATATTTTTACATACAAAGAATCAATCGAATTTGTAGAATCCATTTTTTCAAAGCAATGCGTATCCAAATAGTCTAAGACATTTAATATATCCGAATATGCATTTTTACTAGCTTTTTGCCACTTTTCAGCAAACCAACGTTTTTCTGCATGCTTTGAGCGTATTATAATATCATTTTCAACAGCACGTAACTGCCGACGTATTTCTGCATTAGTACGTTCGCATTTTGCAGGCATTGGCAGAGCTGATGGTGGAACTGCTAGATTATCTAATGGACTACCACTTAGTGCAGAAGAAACACGATTATCACCAATACCACACCAAACCATAGCGGTAGGACATTCAATTGTAATAATTTGTAGAATTGTACTTAAGTACAAAATTATATCATGGTGATGTGGACAACTCATGTAGTCATTCATTGCACTTTCATAAGGGTTCAGTGTAGGTTTTTTCGCAAAACTTTTATCTTTATCAATAGAATCAATATCCATTGGAATAGTTCCATTTGATAACATTGGCATTTTGATAAATGTATTAGTAATACTATTAGATTGTAGTTGTTGCTGCTGCTGCTGCTGGTGTTGTTGTTCTACGATTGCATTCAAAAGGTTGGCAATTTTTTTTCCAACTATATAGCCCAACTTGCGACAGAGCCGTTCTGATTGTACAAAATCGTGCATATATTGAAGTGCAAATGTGAGTACAAGTTTTTTTAGACTTTCATCAAAAGAATTCTGTGTACGCATTTTGTCGAGTAAGTCAAGTATCCAATAGAGAAATTCCTGTCTGTCTAGAAGAGACTCTTCATGCATATATTTACTTAATTGAGTACAATAGTTCCAATATTTAAGTGCGTTTTTTCCATCTTCAAAACCACTACCAATGTTTGGGATGCCTGAATTACTGGCTGATGCGTTAGGAATTGCATTTAAAGTTGGATTTTGATTATTTGCAGGACTCAACATTGGTACAGGACTTGTCATTGATGCAACTGGAATCGAGTTTGAAACGTGGCTGGGGTTTGCAGCAACACCATTTTGTGGCGTAGACTGTATAAAGTTGTTTTGCGTTGATTTTTCTGAAGAATCTAAGGAATAAAAATGAATGAATAATACTTGCAATCAGATTATTTTTGTCTGTCTATTTAATTTTGGTGGGAACCTATATTTTGAGGTGGAATCATTGGGAAATAGGGAATGGCATTAGTGCTATGTATTTATTTAACACCTTAACAGAGATGACATACGTTGTCCTGCGTTTTCGAATCCCGCCTACATTTGGGCCGTGCTTTGTACAAACAACATATGTACATCAAATGTGTAAAGATTCACAACAAAGTATAGCTGCTGTAAGCGCTAAGATAACATTTTAAGTGTTTTTGTTGTATGGGAAGTGCCATGTTTCTAAATTTTTTCGGAATATTTTTCGAGCCAATTCTTTTCGAATGGGCTAAGTGCTTAAGGCGTGAAAAGGTTACAACAGATAGACAAAATCTCTTTGTATTGATAATGAACTAGTTAAGAGGGTAATTGTGGTAGTATCCTTTGATTTAACATAAGGTTATCATCTTTAGCTTTTTGAAGTTCTTAGATGGAGAAAAAATGTTGCAAATGTCTTTCCTTATGCGTTATTTATGACAGTACTTTTTACAAAAATATACTAATAAAGTTATTTCCAAATTATATTAAATTTTCTTACACTGCCTTTTTTTGAAATTTAGTTGAAGAAAATTAATTTTCGAAGTAGCGGTTTAGTTTTGAGGACAGGTTAGAAAGAAACAATATTTAGGTTTATTTTTTAATACTGTCTGGCTGTGGAATTGGTCGATATCTATTAGACTTTGAGATATTAGGAACAACGTTCGCTCGTAATGAAAGTCTGGGTTGATTCCCATGATTTGTGGAATTTTTATCCGTTACGAAACAAATGTTCTTATTAATTTAAATGAAGAAAATAAATTACCGAAGTAGCGGTTTAAGTTTGAGGAATGTTAGAAAGAAACGATAGTGAGAAGTTTTTTGAAGATATTTCTAACTCGCCAGCTGTACAACAGATTTTTTTTTATATATTTATATAAACAAATGTAGATTTTATAAGGCTGATCCCCAATCTGAACGTAGAATCGATCTAGCACATTAGCTTTGATAAAAGCAAACAAAAATGTCAGTAAGAATATTGAATAAGAACACATCTTTGTAAGTTATTGTTATATGCAGAAAAAGAATATATAATAATATTGAGGAACGACACCCCACAGTGAGCCTCTGCCTATCATATATTCCCCGCAAATTCGATGCACCCATTTTATTTTTACAGGAAAGCGGGGACTTACAGTGGCCAATGATCTGCAAGAGAGGAGGAGTTAAGAAATTATTAATCGTTTGGCAGCCATTAGTTCAAAGCGCAAGCCATCAGCGTAATGGCAGATCCGCAGTGGTTACACTGGATTCTTAAGTATTATATAGATAAGTTTGGAAAATATCGTTTGAATTTTAAATCAAACTTCGCTGGTGGTAAACATCTACCATGTACTATACTTGTACTATACTAGTTCCAATGCATAAGATCTTTATGATTTGCAGTACTTCTCCACAAGCAGAAACTAACATCCTTAATCAAATGAAAGATGGTAATGCCTACTTAAAACTAATATTTTTGAACATACTCTGATGAAAGTAATCCTGTAGCTTGGGTAGCAATTCTTTCATGAATTTTATAATATTGCCAGTCCATTCTGCAGCGGGATCATAAATACTGCGTTTCTTATTCTTCGATTCAGAAACTTGAGATGTGTATGCTGCACTGAGCTTAATAAACCATGTAGCGCGTTGCATATTAACTTGATTATCGCAGAGTGTTATAAAAATTTCCTCTTTTTTATTAAATAAAGGTGCTTTCTTCGACAAGCTTAACAGCGGTTTATTTCCTGCCAAATCTTTAAACCAAGCATCTAACGCGCTTTTAGTGCGTACAGGCCAAAAGTTATCCTTGCAATTAATTTGGTGCTTCTTGCGTACAGTATCTTGAAGTGTCATCAGTTCCTCTTTTTTGGCTAAAATAGAGTTAAAAAATGCACCAACTTTGCTGGAATTAACATTGGAATTATGCGCAGTTCCGAATTCATCAGAAAGTGGTGGCATTGTGGCAAATCCATGTTTAACATTTGTGGGGGTCAGTTCATCCTCTCGCTGCTTGGCCTCCTGTGGATAAACGTCTGGAGGTCCCAAGCGAGATCTTTTAAGTGAACGTTTTTCTTGTAACAGCGACAACATTTTAATGCACACTTAACACAAAGGAACAATTAATTATTTATTAAACCATTATCTATAAAATTGCTTTGTTTTATTTCACTTTACAAACTAAAAACTAAATTGCGAAAATTTATGAATGAAAAACAATTTTTCGTTTGACATATAACAAAATATGAATTGCAGTGTACAGCAACAGTGTTGCAAGAGAAGTAAACTAATATCTACTACTTTTTTATTTCGCATTGAAGGCTAAAAGAAATATTGGTACTTTAGTTGCAGTCTAGCTGACAACGTTCGAAAGCTTAGCAAGTTCTATAACAATAATCTTTATTAATGAAATAATAACGAACTTATAGTTAGCAGCGATCGATATTAATATAAATGTATAAATCGATTTAATGATTTTTTTTTATTTAACGAGTATGAGAACATAGGAATAACACCAACATGGTAAACGTTAACACATGTTCGCCTCTTAAAGGCACTTTAGAAAGGTTTCGGTTGAGACATTGGTTGCAGACGTACGTCTGCATTCAAATTTGTGTTTTATTTTGACAATTTAAGCTAATATTTAAGCAAATACAAACATGAAATATGTAGCACTGAAATTTAAATGACTTAAATTCTATTTTCAGAATTAATGTATGTGTGTCATTGTATCTTCAAATTATTTTAATTATTTTTTTTTTCTTTGCATAAAACTATTTTTTAGTAGGTGCTCAAAAAAATTAATATTAAAACCACAATTGACGAAAAATTTGGTGAACGTAAATTGAAATAAAAACCCTTACTTTATTACATCTTATTGGAAGACATTTAAAAATTTGAAGGCATTCGAGGGCACTTCAACAAATTTGAGGTCATACGAAAGGTATTTAACCAGGGAAGTGACTGGGATTGACTCGGCGAAGCCCGGAATTTCATGTCAAAGCTGGGAGCCTCGTAGGAATTCAAACATATCTGAAATAGCCGTGATTTAACAACTTTTATGAGATTAACTTAAAAAAAAGTCATAAAGTTTTTTCTATAATAATTAATAGTATGCTTGTCACACAATATACACAAGCACACGTTCCTTGGCAAAGATTCAGTGTGGATGTATGAATTCTATTCTTATGCTCATTGACTTTAAGACTATTCTGAAATTTTCCTACACGGGGCTTAAGCGTTCGCTTACAGCGAATACAACGAAACAGTTTTGACAGCTGACACTAAGCAAATGCAAACAGCTGTGAGAAATGAAAAAAAGAAAAAAATTGCTACGTGGAAACTCGTGAAACGTGTGAAATAATCTCTGTTTGTATATATTTTTGCAGTTTTCTTTAGACTGAAGATTTTACAAATACTGCTAAATTGTAAATTTGTCGATTAAATTCTAAAAAAATGTGCTGTTAAAGTAATCAGTGAGTGTGTACGGGTTGGGGTCTGCCTCACTCCATGGCTCACTCTTCGATTAGTACGATTGAAGAATTCAATAGGAGGAGGTAGCTCTTTCCCGTGTTAGTCTTGTTTTTGTTACTGTCACTATCTCTAAAACATGATGAGTGGAGCTGGAGCAACGAGCACGAAAAAATTAAAGACGGTAACATAAACAAATAAAAAATAAACAAAATTTAAAAAACAAATATACCATTGACTACTTGAGAATGTAGAGCATGTTGACACACAAGTACATATTTGGTTTTAGAAGGTGTGTTCTGTAGTTACTACCGTATGCTCAGCTTTGATATGTTTTCATGATAGAGCAACTTCATTCAGACCTCGTGAAATTTTTAATGTAAAGTTTAATCGGCAAGTATTAGATTGTGTGTGCTAAATTTGCAAATTAAATTGACTAGTTACTTCTAATTTACCACTATCATCTAAAGCAGCGGTGGGCATGGAAATCTACCAAAAAGGCGCAACAACAACACCAAGCAATAAAAAACTAATTTTTAAAGTTTTTTTGCTTCCATTGCCAAATTCGGCAACAGCACAAAAAAACATTTTGCACTATAAACAAAATTAATTGCTACATTCGTCCAGACACAATGCGGCACCGTCGCTAATACCATTGTGTGTTGTTTTCATTTCAACTCAAGTTAGCGCTGTGCGCCGATAGCGTTGAAGCTCTGCGAATTGTTTTTGCTTGTTTGTGCGTCGAATACCGGTTCGGGTCAAGAGGGCGGAAAGCGTTTCTACGTGCCCATCGCTAATCTAAAAATATAAATTGAAAATTAATAAAAATATCCGATTAACTGAAGCTGATATCTCTGGCTCCAAAACTTGGGACTATGTACATAGGTATAGTTTTTATTGGACAAACAAGAATTCACATAACACAAAACAGGGCTTTGATGGTTGAAAACAAAAGCCGTTTCCTCCGCAAGTTTTCCCACTAAAAACGTATCCGGCACTGATAAATTTTTTGCATTTATTTAAGAAAACCAAATTTCTCCACTTCAATCGTTTAGTGCTATAGTTTTTAACATCACATTGGAGCAGTACCTCATTTTTTGTCCCTCACTCAATTTCGTGTTAGCCAAAGTAACCAACTTTTAAAAAAAATTCCAATTTACAGTTATATTACTTTTCTTAAACTACTACCAAAAAATAAGTAAAAACTTTTGCTACACCCAACTTTGTCTTGAATTAAGATTTCAAAACCTTTCGCACTTTTGATCTCTGTAAGGTGATTGCCAACTTGTTTTTCGCTGCTTTTATGTGAAAGCTATTTTGGTGTCATTTTCAAAAACAACAATCAAAAAAGTGCCATTCAACATCGCCTTAGGCGATACCACCCCTGTTTTTGTTTCTGGGATATTAAATTTGATCCAATAATGGTAATATCTTTTTTGAAACTAAAAGCAAAGTATCGGTGAAGAACCCCAAAGTGTTTTTGGAACACACATTATTATCATTTAATTAATAGTACCGGAAGCCTTGCACTGCCCAGTTAATATATTGAAATAGTCACAAAAAGAGCGATTAGATCTAGAATAAGTTTTACAATAATTTTTTCAGTAGCTCACTTAAAATCACGTTTTCAATATTTTATGTACATACATTTGAGGTTACATGCCCACTCTTGAAATACCGCCGAGTTCAATTTATTTCAAAAGCTTATATTACACCAAATTTTATTAAGATCACTCTCATAATACGATAAATATAACGTTTTTTGCTTTCATGGAAGGTACCACGCCCACTGGCACTGTTTTGGGTTGGATATACCTTATAGCACGTAAATTTGTATTTTAAATTTCATAACGGTTACTTGACTAGTTCTTGTATCATAACGTATTAAAATTTTGGTGCCAAAATACGTTTGAAGACAAAATGCGTTGGCTTGCCCAAAATTCCAAACATCTTTAAAGCCGTTTCCGAGAAAAAGTTACAGACAGACAGGCTTTTATGTAGATACTTTGTTAGTAGTAGTTATTAGATTGAAACTTGAAAATAATCTAGCAACTAGTTTTCACTATAAGCTAAGCAATCTGAAATTAATTTCGATAAAATTGGTATCATCTAAAGCCATACAAATTTTAAAATTGGTTCAGTAGTTTTTTAACCACTTTCTTGTTACATTAACAATTTATTGTCAATTTATCGTATATTTATGTGTTCGTACTTTTCTCCAACAAGATTCGGAACCCACCCCACTGTGCGACGGTTAATTCACCACATATTTGCCTGCATTATTTTACGCTGCAGTGTTAATTAGGCTTTGCCAAAGGTTTATTTTATCAGTTGTTATACACACAGTGCAAATCAGCTGTATTTTTTTACATGATTATAGCTTTGCGCTTGTACTCACCTATGGGTACCTTTTCTTACTTAAAGCTGTTTAAATCTTATTTTGGTACCCCAAAACTTAGTTAAATGATAACACTAGGCCTCGTGAAAATTGTTACCAAATTTCAATCAAAAAGAAGTTCAAAAGCTCTTAGGTATCAAAAAAGTAACAGGTTACAAAAAATTTAATTATAGATTTCAGGAAAAAAATCAACTTCTCCAAATTCGATTAACCTTTTTTTCCTGCACCTTTTAACAAATTAAGTTGAGACGTATATTAGCATTTTGCTGAAAAATTTTTTTTTTGAAAATATCCAGATGTGAGTTTCCGATAATTGGCCGGATTTTGTCAAATCTACTCATACTTAAAGTCTAATAGGTATAGTTGTACTGATCCGATCAATGTCGTGTTCCAATTACATACTTCTTTTTATTTATGTTTTTTAAAACCAGAGCACCATTTTACATAAGAAGTGGTTACACAGATCTGCGAGGTTTGCAAAACAATCGTTTGGCTAAGATTGTTAGGTTGTAGGCGATTAGTGATTCAAATTCGCGTCATCTTAAAATGTCTACAACTTTGCGAGGAAATAAGCTGAACACATTTTTGAATCATATAGCCTCAAAAGTAGACATAATGCCAGTATTTCAGTATTTAACCTTAACCTCTTGACGTCATAAGAAAATTCTGAGATCGGGTTTGGATTCAGCGTGCAAAATTCTTTCGAAAATGACCCTCATCTGCCCAAAAACATTCATGGATCACGAAAAAATGTATATTTGACATTGGCAAATGCTTACATTACTATTAACTACTTGCCGACTGGCCCCCTAAAGGTTGAATTCAGTAGAGCTTACAAAAATCTTTCCACTTAAAATGTCTTGTAGAGCGAAACCATTCTGTAAACACAAAACACATTTCATGAAAGCCAATACAGAGTCTTAATTAGAATTATGTGTTTCTATTAAATTATTGATCTACTAACTTAAAATGTTCTAGAAAATAATATTTGTGTTGATACAGATGTTGGCCCAAAATGAAATTTATATTTTAGTTATTTGGAAGCTCTGTATGCGTATCTAATATATTGTCAACGTCAATTTTCAATTCAGAGAAGTATTCTGCTGGCACTTTCGTACGTTGCTTATGTGTTTCAGCAATTTCCTAACTAAACTTCTTTTGTGAAATGTTTACATTCGGCGTTTCTTTGGAAATAGTAAAAATATATTCATACACATGAGAGTTTATAATATCTACAACTGTATGAAATAAGCGTTAATAGTTGAACCAGAGACCTTGTAATCTTAAAAATACATTTGCGAGAAAGGTCAGACTTCGAACCCCTCCGCCCAAACACATACATTTTATAAGTAAAATTTTGAGTGACGTCTGATACTTGCGCAGAGTGAACTAAGATTGTTGAATCTTCTAAATTTAAAGCCTCTGGTAGTACTGAAAACGTTTAAAAAAAACAGTTTTACTCGGAAAAAATAAAGTCTAAATTACATAAAGATTTTATTTCGACTAAAATACTAAGCAAACTTCGCTATTTTTATAAAGTATTCGTTGCGTTTTAAAAAATAAGCAAACTTACCGTCCGTGCATTTCGACAATCGCAACGAATTTTTTATAAAAATAGCGAAGTTGTATTAAGACGGCTTTTACTAAACTAAACTCTGCTTAAATATTTAATTGCAATTTCACGGTAGTTCTACAAAAAATAATTAGTTATTTTAATATACAGTACATTCCCGATTATATCAACTATTCAATGTTGAGCTTGTTCTTAATTCCGAAAGTTATATACCAAGCATTTATTGGTATAACCAAGGGTCGCTTTACGTTCAGCTTCACTCAATTTTAAGGACAAATAAACAATTTGAATTTTTTTATATACAAAATAATAATAGCGTGTTCATACAAACTTTTAAGGTGTGCTTGTAATCGAAAGTTCATATAACCAATATGAAATAAGGTGAACAAAAATAAATTAAATTTTCAGAGATGGTACTCCTGAATGTTCTGAAAATTTTGAGCCTAAAAAGGCTGAAATCAATTCAAATTTTATTCTCTCGCTTTCATTCTCAATGTTTCAATTTACATTGCAAATCATACATCTTAACTTTAAATGCTTGTAAAATCAAGCAGGGTGAAAAAACATGGATAACATTTTCAGGTATGGTACTCCTATATGTTCTGAAAATTTTGAGCCTAAAAAAACTGAAATCGATGATGGAGTATTTGGGAAAGTGATGTTTTCTCGGAAGGTCAATTTTTTTATCTTTTACCACATAGAAACCGTTCAGGCCTTCATTTATTCAGATTTGCAGTTTTTTTGTCATCTACTAGTACACAACTACCTAAAAATAATATAAAAGCTAATTTGGATTCTGTTGGTTTGTTTATATACATCAATGAATTTTTTTGTTTTACTTAGGAGTTTTTTTTAACACAATTTGAAACTTTTTTTTTAAACAATAATATTGGTCAAAAAAATGTTATCGAATTTTTTTATATCTTCTACATGACAGACCAATCACTGAATAAAGTTTCAGCCTATTTAAAAAACATGAGGGTAATGATAGTCCCATTATAGATGGAATGACCCATATGCCAGTACTTCCATATAACTCCAAAAGTCTTAATAAATTATTATTATTTCCAGTGAAGATGTGTCTTAGCACATCGTCCAGCTTATTTAGAAATAACAGGCGGACATCTAGCTCCTTAACTCCACAAAACAAAGTCGTCTATTTTGTATATTTTATGCAAATGATCGGGGCTATAACCAATTTAAGAAACACTGCCCTAACGTATTTAATGCATTTATTTAACATTTATATAAATGAAAGTGCAATAAAATGTAGTGATTTGGCTTTGTGTCACTGCTTTTGATTAAATGGCCAGTAGACTCTTGTTTTATTATATTTTATTTAAGCTTCTCAAAATCTACTTACAAAAGTAGTTTTGTTTTTTATTAAACTGCTAGCATTACATCTGTGTAAATAGAATGCTTTGAGTGAAATCTCTTACAGTGGATATAAGGAGCTTAACTCTTTTGACAACAGTGAAACAAGCACTTTTTTAAATTGAAATTGTTAGTTATTTTGAAATTATTTAATATTTGTACAGCAGCTTACAATGTTCATTTCAAACCTGAAATAAAATTTGGTTGAGAGTCAGTTTGTCAGTTGCAACTCAAGTCTTTAGCAGAAAAGTCATCCAGCAAGTACATGGCAAATTGTGGTTGTTGTTAATCAAAAGACTTTCTTTTTCATTTAACTTGGCCAATTGCAATAAAGTTAACAAGATTAAATCAACGTTATACATTTTGTGGCTCATACTAAAAGCAAATTCATAGTATTTTTTTTTTGTTTTTGTTGCGGCTGTAGATAAATCATTGGAAAATGTTTGCTAAAAGAGAGCATTTATTAAATTGGCCTAATTATACGCAAAAAAATAACAACAATAACAACATGGTGATAAAAAACTGTTGCTTGAATAGTGATAAATGTAGTGAATTGGTGAGCATTCAACTTTAAATTTTATCTTACGCTGTATCGCAGTTAATTGCACAGGTCTTTCGTAGTTTAATTTCAAAAATGCAAAGGAGTGTACTCGTGTTTTTATCTTTCTAAGAACCTTTTTTAAATATTATAAACGGAAAATATATTGATACCAAATTAGAGTAATCTTCAGGCTTTGGAGGTAATATGCGGCTCTCCAGGCCTTTTCCTCCCCGTGCTCAGAATCAAATGGTTCCAAACCAACCTTTTTGTAGTTATATTATAAATTTTTTTTTCTCCAGTCAAATTTTGTGATGGGTGTGATTTTGTATACTGTGTACGCATTAACTTCCGCATTTGAGTAAGTCTCAAATAGAAATAAAATCACATCAATTTCATGTCTAAAATCATACCTTCGTCTGACAAAATTTGATTCAGCTTTCATTAAAATTTCCAACAAAAACAAAACAATATGTATTTTCGAAAACAAATTTTTTTTTGGGAAAAATTATTGGAAATTCTAAAACGATAAAAGCTATGTTAAATCTTGTCTTCCAGAAATTTCGCATGAATCAATGTGGTTTTATTTTTTCAACAATTTCGGACCTATCACATTTTTCTATTTGAGCCATACTTTTTGAGTTATTGAGCGAAAACTCAAGTTCGACCTCTTTAAAATTCGCTAAAAATTAAATATGCATTGATTTTGATTTTTCTGATATGTTAATTCTATTTCATATGTAAAAAATCATACGTGTATATCAAAGTCGAAGTACTCCATATTATTCCTCGCAGCCTAAAACTTCAGAAAAAGTTTGAAGTGCCGAGGAAAAGATAATTTTTGTGTTTTAATGGCACATATGCCCAGTATTGCCAAGATGAAAATGACGAATTAACGACCTTCCAAAAAGTCAAAAAATTTGTTAAAATGCAAAATTTTTTTCAAAAAAAGTTTATGATCTTTTTTTTTTAGTCAGCAATATTTAATAATATTTACAAGGTAGCACATTATTTTTAACGGTTTGGCAAGCCTGCATATACCCCATAAGTTATGGTTCATAACACATTTTATATTAAGAGGTTTTTTTTTAATTTAAAAGATTACTACTTCCCGAATCAAGTTCCAAGTTTTATCAAAATCTTTGATGCTGTACTGAGAATAAAAGTAACCAGTGGTGTCAATTCGGTAGGGCTGGGAATGGAAGTGCCCCAAGTATATCATACTAGTTATTATTCAATACATTAATTCAATAAGATCATCTAATAGTGGTGAATAATAATTTCCGCCCCCCCATAAGGTTTTGGTAAAATGACGCCACTGAAAGCAACACGCATTTACATGTAAGAACACCCCTAAATTTAATAGAATATGCAAATAAGCTTTTCCATCGAGATTTAAAACTGTCTAAAGCTTTCGACTATGAAGAGCACAATGGCGCATATTGTTTTTGGTTACATTTTGGTCGGATTTTAACTTACTTTCAGCCCAACGTGTCCATATAGAAACGTTTGATAATCCCAGTGAGCCAGTATGTACAAATAGACATGATACCAGCGTAGGATATTTTATTTTTGGCGTAAAGTGCTCTTAAGTCTTAAGTAAGTTTTTATTAAAAGGGTATTTCTTTCATTAAACTACGTGCTGGCTAATGTTTGACAGATTAAAGGCTGTAAACACTGAGCCGAAGCCCTCCCACTTACCCTTATATACTTAAACTTCAAGATGATTGCGAGTGAGGTCGTTAAAGTAAATACTTAAATACCCTATAGTTCATCCTAGGTAATAATAGTTTGGCATAATAAAATTATTTTTTTCAAAAAACTAGTTTTGCCCGGAAACATATGTATATATTTTTCTATACCTGCCACAACCCCATCTATGAGTTACAAATGAAATTACATAGTGAGTGACCCTGAGTGTAGGGTATAAAAACGTAGAATATCGAAATCTTACATTTAAGTTTGATATTTTCACACTTAATTTTATGGTATTATATGCAAAAAATATATGAATTTGAAATACCAAAATTAAGTAACTATAGAATTTTATTATTTGGCATTTAATGTCGGTGTATTACACGTTCCATAAAGGCTTATCATTTGTTTAGAGCATCTGACTGTCGGGTTCGACTTTGTTTGATTTTATTATGTAGGTTGCTTTTATATTTGGGTAAAGTTGATATTCTTCTTCACATCAATCCGTATGTTTGCAATTTTAAACTACAATACATATGTATGTATTGGAAGAGCGCAGGGAGTCTCATTTCTTTCTTTTCAACTTTCTGTTCACTGACCTCAAAATGAAGAGTTGAAATGTTTATAAAACTTAAGCAGCAGATCTGAGTGTTTATTCGCTATGCCGCTGGCAATTTAACATATTTTTATGCTAATTCATCTTTCCAAAAAACTGAATACAAAAAAAAGGTGGCAAAGTTTTATTTTGTTTTTATGTCTACATATAATAAATATGAACTTTTACTAATCTTTCAGTTGTTTTAAGACCGTTCCCTTAAAAAGTGGCCATTGTAAAATCAAGTGTTTTATAACCAAAACTGCAGTTATAATTTTTCATTTAATTAAATAAAATATAATTTAATTAACTTAAATTTAATTAACTTATAAAGTAGAGAATGCCTAATCCAACAATAGGGTTTTACTCAGCCTTTAAACGAAGAAGGGTATGTGTTTGTCTCAATATAAAATGTTATATTTTTAACAATTTAATTTTTGCTTGAGTTATGCCAATTATGCAATTTTCATTTTAATAATTTTTATGTGTGTCAACAATTATTTGTAATTGGTAACTTATTATGGTGGCATTCCATAATGAGGCTTAATTGTTAAGTGTTAAATTTGGTGTTTAGATTTTCTCGCATTATTCAACGTCAAGTGGTGGTTCCACATTCATCATATAACGTCATTTATAATAAAATTAAAATATTTAAGTGAACACGCGTAACATAACAACAAAACCCGTGATATAACTGGGCACTCTTGATAGTCGTATTATGTTGGGGTCAAGAAACTGTAAAGTTTTCTAGCAAAATCAATCTCACAACTAAACATGGCACCGCCGAACTTGTTTTGTGTGTATACCTGACCAAATGATTAAACTGAGATTAAAGAATTGCCATGGAAATTTTTTTTTGATGCGTTAGAAATTAAAGTTCAAATAGAAAGCAAAATATTTCATTGTTCAGGCTGACGCAATTCGTTACTGCTATACCCTCAAGAACGGAGACTCTGGATCAACGACCAATAGGTCGTTTGGTCGAAAATGTTGACACTGTGAGCGAGTAGCCATGATCAAAATCAGTTAAGATAAAATGTACCAGCACCAATAACAATATACAGCTTAGATTATTAAAACCAATACTAGGAGCGCGACACCAAGACCCAATGTGCAAAACCAATGCTGCTATGTTCTTGGTCTTGCTTATGCTTATTACAATGAATGATCAACCTCATCAGACCAGTTTTGTTTAATTTGCATTTGAATTTGAACTTCGGCCATTCCATGCCTTATACTGCACAAGGTGCAACGGATGGAGCGATATTACCTCTCTTACCATTAGATTATAAAAGCTTTTAATCTTAAAATTCTAATTATAAAAATCATTGTTATTACCTTTGGTTATAATGAAGCAAGCAGTTATATCACTAACCTAATGAAGTTGTGTAGTTCTTATTTAACAATGATTAAAAATTATTCAACAAAATTATGGGGTGACAACAATAATTTGACATGTATATTTTTAACAAGATAAGATTACATTTAATTTAAAGATAAATTCAATAATTCTGAATTAATGACAATGATATTCTTAAGTTTTAATATTTTTTTATCTTAGCCATAAAAAATGTATATAGTGATGTAAGCCTTTATAGGCTACGTGGAGTAAAGGAAGTCAAAAAAGGCCAACATTAAAATGCGTGACTTAATAATGCTGCATAAAGTTTAACATTGCAGTGCTTTCGAGTTGAATGAAATCTACCAACCTACAAATTTGATTGATTGAAAACTGTCTATAGCGGCCAATTTTTGAAGTTTGAATGACGCTGTATTACTTAATTTAAAGAAAATTAAATGTTCTTTCTGTCTCAATAAAAAAATCTTGATCTAAATTTTATTTGTTAATATCGGCTCACTTATGTAGCAAACTATTTTTTAAAAAATGAGAGCGTTAAAAGTCACGTATTTTGATTTTGGCCTCTTTTGGCTTTCTTTTCCCACGTAGCCTAATGTGGCTAAAATCCCTATGTGCACTTTTTTTTATTAACAATAAGATAAAAAATAATATTTAAACTTAGGAATAGCATTGTCATTAGTTAAAAGTTATTGCATTTATTTTCAAACTAAATATCTCTGGCACTAAGGCAAAACGATTTAACGATTTTGAGATGTTGATGTTCAAAGTTTTGTGATAGCTTATACGTAATGGAGATAAATCGTAAAGAAATTGCTGTGGAATTTTTTGCTAAAAACGTTTAATATGTGTATAGAATAACGTGACCATATGATCCGCTTATTTATTTTCTGCTCCGTGTTTTCATTGAAAATAAAGCATAATTTTTTGCTAGGGGTTTCGTTGAATGTGGAGACATTTTTTTTTTTTAGTAAATATAAAAAATTGGTAAATATCTGATTTTTCTTAAAAAAATTGATTTTTCTCAAAAAAGTTTCATCAGCTTTTTCCTGCGCCGCGTTTTGGTGAATAATATTAGGTGCGCAACTAAGTTCTCTCTGTTTGTCAATAGATGGCGCTAGCGGCAAGAGCTGGTCAATTTGGTTCATATCGAAACATTATGAATCTAGCCTAAACATATGGTAAACAAACCGATTTGACACTTTTAAGATTTTGTGTTTTCATAGTCTGTTTGTGGTTGGTCGAAAATGACTGACTTTGTGCCAAATAACCGTCATTTGCGAGAGGTGTTGATTTTCTTCTTTCAGTCGAAGAAAACGGCGGCTGACGCACATCGAGAGCTCCAAAAAGTTTACGGAGATGGTGTTCTGAGCTTTGTCGCTTTAAAGACCATGATTTCGACATCGACGATCGACTACGTGAAGGAATGCCAAAAACCTTCAATGATACGGAATTGGAGACATTGCTCGATGAGGATTCGGCCCAAACGCAAGAAGAGCTTGCTTCAGTATTGTGAGTTAAACGACAAGCCATTTCCAAGCGTTTGCATGCGTTGGGGATGATTCAAAAGCAAGGAACTTGGTTCCTTATAATTTGAAACCACGAGACGTAGAGGCCTCACATTGTTAATCCAGTGAACACATACTTGGAAACTCTCAAATGGGAAGTCTTACCCCACCCGCCGTTTTCCCCAGATATTGCCCCGTTAGACTACTACTTGTTCCGTTCAATGGCACATGGTCTGGCTGATCAGCAGTTCAACTCCTATGAAGACCTCAAAAAATGGCTTGATTCGTGGATAGCCTCAAGAGACGAACACTTCTACCGTGATGGCATTCGAGCTCTACCAGAAAGAAGGGGAAAAGTGGTATCTAGCAATGGGCAATACTTTGATTGATTCATCTGGAACTATTTTTTGACAATAAAGTTGCATTTCCTAACAAAAAACAACAAGAACTTAGTTGCGCACCTAATAGAATTAAACTTTAATTCAAAATAAATCGAATGACACGCTTATCTCGACTTTGCTCAGGAATGGTGTTAACTCGTTTTGCCTTGATGCCATAATCTTATCTTGTTAAATAATATACATGTCAACCCCATTATTTTGTTCCATGATATTTCTTAAGTTTTAAAAGTATTATTTTTATCTTAAACATAAAAAAATTTAGGTCGTGATTTTTTTGTTGCTCCTTTATTCGTTGAGCTAAGTGGGGGAATGGTGGGGGTTAAATTGTAGAAGTTAAACTATAATTTCTGTTGTTAAAACCAGATAGCTTTTCAATACGATACGTTCTTCCAAAAATGTTGCACATTGAAATTAAGGTTTTTATAGTGCATACAAACGTAATACAGTAAAGAGATAAGAATAATTTATTTCAGTTGATAATCTTAAAATGAAAAATCCATTATCAGTATCAAAAAGAATAAGAAAAAGGTTTATGCATTAGCAACAGTTAGTAAATCTTTATCTAAAGTTATTTCAATCATTAACGACCTCTGGAAACTTACTCAACATATTTTGGTCTCTAGTTTTAATAAGATTTCGAGCTAGTAGCAAAGAAATCGAAATGAAGTAAGTTCTATTGAGACCGTCCAATAAAGACCTACACATTTAGAATGATGGTAAATATGAAACGGTTCAAAATAAAATTTATTTACTCTGCTCAAACTTTCTTTATATTTTATATTTATTTAAATTTCAGTGTTTGCAAGTTGCAACAAATGTTACGGAACAAAAACACAATGTAAGCCGAGAAACCAGAGGAAAAAATTTGGGAATCTGTCGAGGATTTCGCGGATGCACTGTATGGCTTACAGGTAATACTCGTGCATACATATGAATCTTATTTAATATGTATGTACATTAAAAATATATAAATCTCTTAACTATAATTTAACAAACAGGCTTAAGCGGAGCAGGCAAAACTTCAATAGCTTTTGAATTGGAAGCTTATTTAGTTTCTCATGGTATACCAGCTTATGGTTTAGATGGTGACAATATTCGTACTGGACTCAATAAAAACTTGGGATTTACGCCAGCTGATCGTGAAGAGAATATAAGGCGTGTTGGTGAGGTAGCAAAATTGTTTGCTGACAGCGGTGTTGTCTCAATTTGCAGTTTTGTTTCACCATTTGCTGATGATCGTGAATTGGCACGAAAAATTCACAAGGATTCTGAATTAAAGTATGATTTTTATAACACTTTTTTTATTATTTATTTTGTGGCATGAAGGAAAAACTGCTTAAGCCTTATGTGTAAGCATTGATTTATAAAGTGTGTATCAATAATTTCCGAATGAATCAATTTTTGGCATTCTTCTTCATTTGTTGAGTAAGCCAACAAACCTGAAATAATTCAAGAGCAACAAGGTATTGCTTAGGATAGCGTTGAACAAAATACATAAAATGAGCCAATTGTGGTTCTTTACAACGAACTCTTCGCAATAACATTTTTCTTAAGAAAAATAATCAAAACAACAGACAAAAGTACTCTACTCTGCTACGCATATTTCTATTGTTGTAGCTTTATTTTTTCTTAAATAAATAAATTCGGTGAACTTGTTACTTTCTTCATTAAAGCATGTTAAATGAAGGTTCAATATGTAGCACATTCGGTTGTGCCTAACTATAGACACGTTGCAATCCTTTCACCAACTTCAATTTATGCTTACGTGATGAACAAACTGAATATGGACTTTTTTAGACTTCTCATTGTGCGATGTGTGATCGCTGATATGCAAGTGGTAGCTAAAATAAGCACAAAAACATCAGATAAGCCTACGCGCGTTGCGACTAATCAGTGATCTAAAATTGAAATTGAAAACTTTCGCGACGATTCTGCAATAATTATAGTTTTCATATTAAATTGAGACGATATTCCTAAAACTATTTTGAAAAACGGTGATAGCGATTTCCCACGAACTTTGCAACCAATATCGTGTTAATTTCCTAGACCTTTTTTCCATTTACAAATGTTGTCCTTGATCGAAGTGTTTCTTAATTTTTTTAAAAACAAGGTTTTGATTTCTGATCTCAGCCATTTTAGCTTCCTTCTTCAGACTCAGTATTATGTGAGCTTATTCTAGCTCTGAATAAATACTTATTTCTCATAAATTTTCCTTTTTCAAAGCTAACATACTCGTAGTAGTGTGAACCTATGTAAATTTGCATTTAATATACATAGGTGCTGGCCGATTTGTAATCTCGATGGCATCTTCCACACTCGTACAATTCAATTGAACATTTATTCAGCTTTTACCCAGATATATGTATGTGCAATACTAACTAACATTGCATTTTTTATACATTCTCCAACTAGGTTTCTTTACATGGCTAAAAATATATTTATTTATAATGAGCACTTTATTTATCTATTGGTTAAAGCAAAACATAATGTTGTAATAATGTAAACTATGTACTTTTTTTTAAGCTTTTATGAAATTTTTGTGGATACTCCGCTATCTGTTTGCGAGACACGCGACGTTAAGGGCTTATACAAGAAGGCACGTGAAGGTGTAATCAAAGGATTTACGGGCATTACTCAAGAATATGAACGACCTGAACATCCTGACGTTGTTATAAACACAGATGGTTTCACAGTGCGTGAATCCACACAACAAGTAATACGACTTTTGGAAGATGAAGGCATTATTCCAAAAACACTACGGGATACTAGCGAAGTAATAAAAACGAATTAAAATACATTGAATTTATGTAACCATATTGATTTTATAGGTTACTGAACTATTTGTGAGCTCTAGTTTAAAAGAAAGTATTATGCATGAAGCCAAATCTCTACAAAAAATTCCACTTTCAATAGTTGAAATGCAGTGGCTTCAAGTATTAGCTGAAGGTTGGGCATATCCCTTAAAAGGTTTTATGCGCGAAGATGAATATTTGCAGACATTACACTTTAATTCTATTATGAGCGACGATGGTGTTTTCCGTGAGAATCAGTCGATTCCAATTGTTTTGTCTGTTTCGAATGAGCTAAAGGAAAAGTTAGATGGTAAATGCTTTGATAGATTAAAATATGTGTTTTATTTTTAAAGTTTGTTGTAGGCGTTTCAGCTGTTACTTTAACGTTCGAAGAAAATGCGGTTGCTATCCTCAGAAAACCTGAATTTTATTTTCATAGAAAGGAAGAGCGCTTATGCCGACAATTTGGCACTAGCAATCCGGAACATCCTTACTGCAAGGTTTGTTATGAAATTGAGAATAAAAAATATAATAAATTTATTAACTATTGATTTTGAAGTTCATGGTCTCTGAACGATTTAAGAAACTATGAGCAAGATTTTTTTTACAAAACGTTGAAGTTATATATATTTTTTTGTTTTGATAAAAGTTATGTGTAACACGTTTTTACTAAAGTTAAGAATTTTGTCACTTACTATCATTATAGTCCCTGTTATGCAGGCGATCATGGTCACAAAATGTTTTGGAAGAAAGTTGAGAGAAAAATAATTTTATTTTTTACATTGAAAGAAACTCCAATTTGGCAGTGTGCCGTGATATAATCACCTGCATAAAAACGAGCTAAGCCTTTAAAGATCACAGTTATCGTTATTATTTAGCTGGCCAGCCAAAATATCGAGATCCTCCAACCAGTTAAATATTAACCATAAATTTATAAAGGTCGCTGAAATAAAATCATTATGATCAAAGTTCGTTTCTGGAACTTTACGTCATTACAAATCTATTTGCAAATCTTTTTAAAACACTTGCAATATTTCCCGATTAAAGTAACGCATGTGTACATGGATTTTTTTGAGTATATATAACGCTAAAATAGTTTAATTAATCCTTCGAATATGTTCACATTTATTACTACCAGAACAATGAAAACCATAGTTTTAAGTGCAATTGTTATATTCTCTAATTACCCTATTTGTCATATTTAAAAAAACCACTTTTTAATTGCAGTTAGTGTATGAGTCAGGAGACTACTTGGTCGGCGGAAATGTAGAAGTTTTTGAAAGAATCTATTGGAATGATGGCTTAGATCAATATCGTCTCACACCAAATGAATTGAGGCAGAAATTTTCCGAAATAAAGGCGGATGCTGTTTTCGCATTTCAAGTAAGTAAGACATGTTTGCGAAACAACATTTGCAGTTACTAAATAATTCATTGCACTCCAGAAAATTTAAGGGATGGTAGCTTATGACAATATCCTTAACTTTGGAGAGAGCAGAATACATAAATGAGCCGGTAGATTTTAGCGTTGAGGGTCAGGACCATAGGACTGGTTGGAGATTAGTAACCATCCTACAAGGGTAGGAAATCTTTAAGCAATTGTGTAATGGCCAAGCCAGTGTTAAATAACGCTTACGAAAAATTCATTATAATCTTAAGACTCATCATCAAGTTCATGGGAAAGGCCTGATGATTTTAAGACAGCAAAATTTTTATCTGTTTTTAAAGGCAATCAAACAGACGACTCAAAAATATTTCAAAAAATGTAACCAAGAATGAGGAAATAACTAATATATTTAAGAAAACAAAAAATATATCTCTGCGACCATCCTTGTTTATTGTTGTTCGCTTGTGTTGTAACTTTTTTCAAAGCCAAAAATGCAATTTTTAATTAAGTTTATGTGAGAACTCATCATTACTGCTTGGGAGCTGAGGTTAACCCTTAAGAAAATTAATTTTTTTCGAGTTTTTTTAATAATTTAAAATTTAGACTTCGATTCGGAAGTTATGTACTAAGAATTAAATAGATAAACATCAGGGGCTTCCGAACACTTATAAATTTTATACAATTTTTAGGCGCAATATTTTTGCAAAGCATTGCAATGGTTTTGCTATTGACTATAAGTACTTTTAGTCTATGCGTTCTGCCTCTGGAATTTGTAGCATGTATGTATGTGATAAGTTATATATGTATTTGCAAGAAAGTTATATTTGTTGTTTTGCATAAGTCTAAAAATGCGAATATTTTATCTTTGTAATTAGCTTCGCAACCCGATCCATAATGGTCATGCTTTACTAATGCAAGATACTCAGAAACAGCTTTTGGAAAGGGGTTTCAAAAAGCCTGTCTTACTACTTCATCCTCTGGGTGGATGGACAAAGGACGATGATGTTCCTCTCGATGTCAGAATGGCTCAGCATCAGGCTGTTCTTGAGTCTGGTGTACTAAATCGAGAGAACACCATACTTGCCATTTTTCCTTCTCCAATGATGTACGCCGGTCCAACAGAAGTGCAGTGGCATGCTAAAGCTAGTAAGTAGAGTAGCTGTAGGTGTAAAGCTAAAAGCAACACTTCTTAACCACTCGTCTTCATTTTAGGAATGAATGCTGGTGCAAACTTTTATATTGTGGGCCGTGATCCAGCTGGTATGCCACATCCAGATAAACAAATGTATCCAGATGGAAATCTTTATGACGGAACGCATGGTGCACGTGTTTTACGAATCGCTCAAGGCTTAGATAGTATGGAAGTAAGTGCTCTATGCTAAAAGGCTTGGTTTGCAAGGAGATAAGCTAAATATGTTAATCTATTTATGTTCAGATTTTACCGTTCCGAGTAGCAGCTTATGATAAAACGAATTCATGCATGAGCTTTTTCGATCCAAGTCGTAAGGACGAATTTGAATTTATATCGGGAACAAAAATGCGGACATTGGCTAAAACAGGCATTTTGCCACCAGATGGTTTCATGGAAATGAAAGCATGGAATATTTTAGCAGAATACTATCAGTCAGCATTTAAGGATTGAAAATTATAAATGCAGTTATTTTTTTATGTGTAACGAGTGCAATGATTACCTATATACAAAAAATTTTTGTAATAAAATTTATGCAAAGCATAAATAACAATTTATTAACTACTTATATGTAATTCTTTATTATGTTCTATTATAATGCAATCAAATTTTTCCTTTTGTTTTAAAAAACATTCAATAAAATAGTTTAGACAGTTAAATCTTTTTACAAATTAAATAAACAAAATTAAAATTGTATTATTTTTTATTATGGTATTTTCTTAAAATAATATCAAATTATATATAAATATATATGTGTATGTATTTTTTTGTTGTACAGAATTGCGGTATTTTTGGGAAAGTTAACACAACCAATTTAGCAAATAAAAAAAGTTGTTATTGCTTGCTCCTTAAACAAGTTTTTTTTTTATTTTTTGAATAGAAAGAAAACAATAACCGAACACAATTTGTGCGCTTTGAAATGATGTCAAAATTATATAATCTAAATTACATACCTTCTAGTAAATACCTGTATAATATAAAAAGATTTTCTCAGTTTAAAAAAAGTGGCGAAGCAAGGAATTTAGTTTTATTTTAATTTTTTCAGATTTTTTTTTTTTAAATAGTAACAAACAAATTAAAACGAACCTATGACATGCTTTGAACCATCTGTAATGGTTCAGTTAATTTTTCTATTTCATGCAAAGGTTATTGCTGTCCTTATTTATGTAAACGTTCATTTATAGTATTCGGGATTTTATTATATTATTAATAATTAGTTATATAAATTTAAACTTCTTGAATTTATTAACAAGAAAAAATAATACATCGACTACCACGTCAAAGCAAACTGCACCTGGATAACCAACTTTCTGCTTTTCTTGGCTCGGAAAATTTGAGTTGATGACCTCCTTTTGGTGGGTTATTAGCTTCCTGAAAGCATTAAACATAAATATTAATAAAAGATTATAAAAATACGTCTAGTGTTGACAAAAAATAAACAAAATTTCTAATACTCTACATACTGCTATTACCAACAATAGGACACTTTTTGGCAAATCATTACATGTTTTTATAGTAAAATTATACATCTGTGACTATATTGTGTTAAAAAACATTTTCGTGACCAAGCCTTTAAAATCGGTTTTTATTACAGCACCTCTAATAATGTTTAATGTTCAATTAACAACTAAGCCTATGAAACTAGAGAAATAAAGCCACTTCAGCTCTTAAAAAGTTGGAAAGTTTTGAGAATTTTTTTTTAGAGTACAAAGAAAGCAGTAGAATTAGTCAGAAACATATTCATACCGGTCATTCTTTAAATAACTGCAACTTTGATGATGAAAAAAGGCATATTTTCCAAAGTTATGTCGGTTATTCAATAAATATCGTTCCTAAATTGGTCGATAAAGTCTACGTTCGACTACCGTGGTAGTGATGATTAAATGAAGGAAGTATTAACTGCACAATATAAGACAGTGACTATTTTAAGCTGTTCGTTATAGGCACACAGTTTCTGATGTAGAAAGAAAAGGATTTTGCTCAAGATCAATACTCTGTATGAAAAATTTGTGCGTTCACGAAGTTTTCTTTTTAATTGTATTGAATTGAAATTTTTATGGAGAGTTTTATATCGAGTATATGAATAATAAATTTATAAAATTTTTTTCTGATTTAACATTTTGCGGCTGTAATGTGGGACCTGCTCTTACATTAACAATAATAATTAAGTAAATCGAATGCTACATTGACTTGAGTTTGAAGACTACATTCGATTTGAGTCATTGGAAAGAAACTAAACAAACAGTTAAAACTAATTTCAAAAATTCAATTTGCACCAACAAGGAGCGGTTGCTTTGAAAAAGTTTTCAAGAAAAAAAAGAAAATTGCGATTTTTATTTAATTAGATTCGACAGATTTGACGAAGGGGAAACGGAAACATAACAGTGTTTGTGTTAGCGTGGTAGCAAAGTGGTTAGCGTGTACTTTATACTTCAGAGCTTACAAAACATCAAATCAAAGAAAATCATTACTTTACGGCGCAAAGTGTGATCTTTTCCTTGTTTAAATCTTTGAGCTTCTTATATGAGGCACACAATTTTTTTGTTATTGATTCCAAAAGTTACATCCATTTACTATGTTTTGGTAATAAATGATTGGCTTTTATTTTATAAGGTAATAAAAAATTTTAGACAATAAAATTAACTTTTCAAAAAATATTACATGGGCTAAGTAAGTGAAGTAATAAAACTAAAAATAAAAATTTATGACTTTTCCACAATGATAGAAAGTTTTCTCAAAAATTCAATTCAATTTCCTTATATCATCTACAAACAATTAAAAAAAAGGAAAAATCAGAGATGTATATAATAAGCTGAGAGTAAAAGTGATGTAACAACACGATACGGCCCTAAATTACTTAGAAATGTTCACACGCATAAGCGAATTCCGAGAGGTTTAGCGAAAACTCGCGCAAAGTTTTTAAATTGACTGAAATACTCAAATTGCTTTTGCCCGCATTAAAAACTCAAATCATATTTACCTGTACTAAAAACCTTAATTATTATTCGATCAATGGACGATTTTTAAATTTGGTTGAAAGTTTTAATTTTTTGTTTACTTGCGTTTTTGGAACAGATCATAATTCAATGTTATATCTTTTAATGAGCCTCCTATTCAGTATTGTAAGTCAAAAAACACAAAAAAATTACAACGCCAAATGCATTTAAAAGATAAAAAAGGGCAACTAGCTGCTTATAGTTTCAACCACCGCTACATGGTATCATCAGTAAGCTTTGTTATCCGACGTTTAGCAATCTGCAAGCAACTATATTTTACTTTTTGCATTGACCAGTTAAGAATCATAGCAAAATGTAAACATATTGAGCCAAAATTCTACATTTTTCCCCCCATTACATGCAAATTGCTCTTGTTACTCTTCCAGAAATGTGTAATATCAAAAGAGTTTACCATCGATTTGCGCAAAAAAATATTTTAGAAAATGCTTCTTAAATTAATTTTTAACCTGTCATAAATACGAAAAGTTTCAATTTAAAAGTTTTCAGTGCCGGCAAATATTAATTGACTGTGCAATCCGTGCTTTACGTGAATTTTTTTCTAAATAGTTTTTGAGCTGAAATAACTAACTATAAGTCACTTTTTCTCGCTTATTTTTACTCTCAGCCTGCCATATCATACTAATTGTCTTTCTATATGCCCTTATCAAAAGTTACATAAAAAGTTTTGACAAAAGAAAAAAAAAACAAAAAGGTCCAAAAGATATAACTATTTATCTGAAGCACAAAGTCATGATGAAATTAAATCTTAGACTATAGTTAAAGGCCAAAATATTTCCACTTGTATTCAGAGGATATAAAGTTTCCAATAACTTTTACCTAGTGCAAATATACATACCATTCGTTTCTCCATTTTTGCCTTAATGTCATTTGCTAATGTTAAAAAAGCTTCTTCAACATTAATGCTAGCCTTAGCAGAAGTTTCCATAAATTTTATTCCATACTCTATAGCTAATTGCTCACCCCGCTCACGAGACACCTGTTTAAATAAAATATAAAATTCAACAATATTATAGCATGTATAACAACAACAAAAATTTCAATAATGTTTCTTAAAAAGTGGACAGAGAGAAGAGTTTTACTTCAAAATGCCTCTTTCATTCTCGCCTGTTTAATTCGTTTAACAGCTATCTTTGGGTGGCTACATGTTTAACTTAATTTACGGCCAAATCTGAGTATGCATAATTATTAATGAAAACTTTTATAGCATAAAAAAGCAAAATTGGACCAGATCGATTTGTTCAAAAAAGAAGTCATGAGCACAAAAGTCACAAACCAATGTTTTTTAGAAATATACTGTGCTTTCGTTATATAAAACGTTATTTACCTCATTTAAAAATAGTTTCTGAAACTAAAACTTTTTCCCAAACAGTGTCATATTTTGTAACGGGTGATTTTATAAGCGTTTGGTTTTTGAAAATTTAAAAAAGAAGAGAAAATTTGCAATAGTGAATTAAATATTTATTTGGAGCGATACTCAATTCTTCTTCCTTCCATTTACTTTTCAAAGATTATTTCATGTAAATATTGGCCGCGGCTACGCTTTAGGTGGTTCATCTGCAAGCTCCAATTTTGGCATACTTTTTCCAGCATTTCGGCTGGTATTGCACTAATGGCAGCTGTTATGTTGTCTTCCAGGGCTGCAAAATTGTGGTTAGCTTGTCCCTGTATACGAGAGACTTCACATAGTCCCACAAAAAATAGTTTAGTGGGATCAAATCGCATGATCTTGGCGGCCAATGGACTGCTCCGAAACGTAAGATTAATTGCTCACCAAGCACGCCTCTCAATAGGTCCATGGTATCGCGTGCCGTGTGGCATGTGGCACCGTCTTGCTAAAACCAAGTCCAATTCTTCCATTTTTGTTACTTTGTTTCATTGACTGTAACGTTGCGACTTTCATTATTTTTGAAAAAGTACGGTCTAATGATGCCGCCGGCCCACAAACTGCACCAAACAGTGCATTTTTCAAGGTACATTTTCAGCTCTTGAACTGCCTCTCACTTCTGTTCAGACCGAATTCGGCAATTCTGTTTGTCGAGGTACCCATTCAGCCAAAAATTTTCTTCGTCTCTGAGGAAAATTTTTCGATAAAAGATTAGATCTACACATCTCACAGAGCATGAATTTTGATCATAAAATTTAATGATTTGCAAGCGCTGTTCGTTTGTTAGCATTTTCGGCGTTGACACATGTTACGAATCATGCGTGAGGTGTCAAAAAATTTACACTAAAAAAACAAATAGCAAAAAAAACACCCCTTAGAAGAGAGACCCTATAGATTCAAATATGTGAATTTATGGACCGATTGTATACTATATTTCTTGAAGTTAGAAAATTAAAATCATTTGTTTATATCAAATGGTATTTTTCGTCTTGTCTGTCACACACTCTTTTTTTAGTCATACGTTTATTTATTGTTAGTGACTTTTGCCTGTCGTACTTTTATTAAAAAAGTACCAATGTGAGAAATTATAACCAAAAACTAGACTGAATACGTTCAAGAAATACTGTGAGTATGAAGAAGAAAACAAATATGGTCTTTGGTGCTTTTTTCGTACTGATTTAGCTAGCAGCTAGAACTTGCTCAAATTCAAGTCAAACGTTTTTCAATAAAAAAAATATTTCTTTACTACATTAAATTCTCTCGATTTTTATAGTTGGTTTTTCGAAATTGTATTTAAAACCAAAATGGCAGAGGACAGTAGTAAAAATTGATTTTTCAATAAAAACAAAACTAAAAATAAAAACTGTACACATTCTTCTTTGCTTTAAATTTTAATTAAAATTGTTTAATAAGCTATGACAAATTCATGGAAAACACAATTATGAATTTTGAAGAAATCAATGTGTGCTAAGAGGTCTCTGGCAAATTAATGGGATGATGAGATATAGCAATTATATGGAACCAATTATGCCAACGGTGATAATGTATCAAAGCGTAACTACTAAACGCGAAACTGATTATTGAAGCAAATTTGGGCTTCGTACACATTTTACATTTGACTGTTGTACTGTAGGGTGACAAATATTAACGCTAAAAATTATATTTAATATACAAAATCAATATAATACAATGTAACGCCACAATTAGAATGCCTAGTTAATTAGGCGGCAAAATTTATTTTAATAAATGTAGGGCAAAAATGTCAAATTCCACCACAAATGTCAATTAAATTCAGAAACATCATTAATTTTGACATCCACAAAGTGTGGAACTCAATACTATAGAGACAGTAAACTGTAGCTAACCATGAAGCCGAGTCTCGGAGATAAAAATCAGTGGCCAACAATGAAGGGGCTGATAGTCTAGAAGTCGAATACGTGGTTCATTGGGGGGTCCATCTTGATAAAAGATTAAACAGTACAAATTATTTAGAATTTTTGTAACATGTATTTCCAGTACAGCTAAAAGTGCACAAAGAAGTCTTTTTTACCAACTAGATGTTACCCCGAGCCACTATGTCCGAATTATGAAGAACTTTTTGAATTAAAAATATCTAATTAGATGGTTTGGCAGGAATGGTCCAATGCATTAGTCTACAAGGTCATCATAATTAATTTTTTTTTAAATGTGGGATTGGATTCCAAAGCCCTTGAATAATGAATGATTAAAATGTTTACTTACCATTTGGAAGTGGTTTCAAATAAAAATATGTGCAAGCAAAATCAAAAGTTTTAAGGTTATAACACAAACCTCACAAAACTTACCTGTCGTTTTTCATTTAGTTCACATTTGTTTCCCAATAACATTTTTTCAACATCAGCGGATGCGTTTTCTTCAATATTACGGATCCAATTTTTTATATTTTCGAATGATTTTTCCTGCGTAATGTCATACACAAGCATAATACCCATTGCACCTCTATAATAGGCAGTAGTTATAGTTCTAAATCGTTCCTGTCCGGCCGTATCCCTATAAATATGTTTTTTTTTCAAATTGATGTAATAAAATCAAATGTATTTGTATTTTACCATATTTGAAGCTTAATCTTTTTCCCATCTAGCTCAATTGTTCTTATTTTAAAGTCTATACCTGTGAAAAAAATACTTAGTTTTTAGAAATATTTAAATTTTGTCATATGTATGATTTAGTTTTGGTTAAGATTTATGAAAACAAATAATATTATATAGGGGTCCTAAGCTAAGATTCTTTCGCAGAATTTGATTAACAATAGATATCAAATTTTTAATTCTCATATTGTGTGGCATATATTTATAAAAAAAATTTAATAACTTTTGTAACGTTAAAACAAAAGATGTAATAAAAGGCAACCAACATAGAACTATTCTTGCAGTTGACCAGGGCATTTAATTTATAGTTAACATTTAACAGACTTCGCGCAACAATCAAATACTTTCAATGCTGAATTCAAATCGAACTATTTGTAGGATTTTGTAGTACATCAGAATTTTGAGGCTTCCATCCAAAATGATGAAAACATTTTCAATTCAGATTCGATTTAAACAGCTCAAAATTTTCCGAACTGCATTTCTAGCATTTCCACATTTATTTACAATTTTTGTAATTGTATATTTGATGTGCTGGACTGCTCTTAAATCATTTAACAAAGTTTCAAAAATAAGCTTCAAAAGGTTTATGTGAAACAAGTTAGTAAATCATTTAACAATGATACACTATCTGTGTTCGAGCAACAAAGAAACTAATGTTCAATCGGAAAAAGGACCAAATGGAAACTAACACCGCAGAAAACATGATTTCACAATGTTAAGATTCAATTAGAAGTTTCGAAACTTAGGCTTAAATTATATTTGGAACACAAGAACATATGGAGAAAGAAAATTCTGGGGTTTACCGAATAGTTACTCTATGATATGGAAACAAATATTGGTCGAACGTCAAAATCAGAAGCTTTTGCGACTTATTTCTCTATTCTTCTAGTTACATTTTTTTTTAATTTTAAGCAAACTATCTTACCACGTCACAAAATTATTAATTCGTCATATTATAGGATAATTTTAAATTAACGTGACACATAACTGTGGGTAATAAATATATATTTTCTAATTCAACAAATATGCAATGGCTGCATATATAATATTACATAAACAAAGAACAAAGTGATTAGAGGCCAAGATTAAACACAAACTACCAATCAACATTTCTAAAATGTGGTGCATTTTTTGGCATCAAGATAAAACTTTGCCCAACCCTTTTGAATAGAGGGGTGTCACAGGGTGGGATGCGGTTCGACGCGTGGTAGCTAAAAATGCAGAATCTATCACTGACTACTCACCAATTGTTGAAATGAATGTGGTGTTGAAAGCATCCTCAGAAAATCTGAAGAGTATGCATGTTTTTCCCACTCCCGAGTCACCAATCAGCAGAAGCTTAAATAAATAATCGTACGTTTTTGCCATATTTTAAACTTTTTTATATATAAAAGCCTAAATTAATTTTTTTCTTTACACCAAGACCGTAGCAGCAATTTGTACGATGAATAATAATTCACTGTGTTATTTTCAATTTGTTAACAAAAATTTATTGAATTGGAGAAAGGGAGAAAAACGTAGACAGGAAAAATGGCGAATACAAATTAGCAGCAGCAAATTTTTTGTTTCTCTTTTAATACACTTTTGTTTGAACAATTCACTTTTCGTTGGTAATAATTGTTATACTGCTAAACTCGATCGATGTTTGCAAAAGTACTTTTAAAAATGTTTAAAAATTCAATCTGTTTTAATTTTCAATAAGTTTTTTCGTGTCGCATCATATAATAAATATGATTAAGAAGGGGATTAGTACGTGTTCACACTCCTTAAATCTGCCTCGCTGAAAATTGAGTTCTGCCAGCTGTTCAATAGGGCAGTTCACATGATCCCTCGTGTTGTACAAAATCACTTCAAATTGGTTTGTAAATTCCATACAAACACGACACTCAAATTTTAATTCATAATAATATATAATAAAACGATAAAAATAAGATACGATGCAAAAACGAATGTTAAAAAAACTATTTTTTCTCTGACCATGTATGTTTTGCTAACCCATAGCCTCTCTTGCTTCCAAATCAGACAATTGGAACTTTAAAACTATCCATGAAACAGAAATCTAAAACTCTATCACAGAAAATAATTGTTTGTGTCGAAATCTAAGGCTTAATTCAGACGAGCGTTTTTTCAACGTGCGTTAGCTAACGCGCGTTTCAGCATAGCATAAAACTACATGCAATGAGTCACATCATCAACGCACGTTTTTTCAACGTGCATTCCATCGCACGCTAATTTTATTAACACTGTTGATATGCTAAAGTGCGTTGGAAAAACGTTCGTGTGAACTTAGCGTAAGACCGGCACTTCAACTTTAGCATATGTTCCGTAATGACAACAAGCAAATTTGGTGGCGATATATGTCGATGCCGTGAATGTAATTTGAAGTAATGCATGGTTAATTAATCATAATTCCAATGTGCAATTATAATGGCTAATGCAATATTAAGTGCATTTGTACTATAAATTTACTGTCCATCAAATGCCAAAATTAATTGACGAGCTAATACATCAAGCGATTATTTTGACGTTTGAATATTAAATATTTCGCTGTCACCTATAATTATGATAGCTTGCTTTAATCATTTGAATTTTTTCACTCATCAAATAATTTCGTTGCGAACCATGGCTTAGTAATTAATAAGTAAACCATTGTTGCGAACATGATTTAATTATTAAGGTTCTTAAAAGCTCTCAAACTCATCTCTGAAAGTGTTAGACGTCATGAACAACGAATGTTAAAATAGAAAGGTCGATCAGCTGATTCATGAACATTTGACTTTAAGGCTTGGCTCACACTAGCGTTGTTTCAACCCTACACGATCAATGCGCGTTGAACAAAACGTGCGTTGCAACACGCGTTGGTTTTGTCAACGCTGATGTTATCCTGAAACGCTCGTTGATTTTCAGTAGATTTCAGCTGTAAGCCTACTCTTGTAAGAAGCGGTATTCTTTTTTTGCTGCAATCTTTATTATTCAATCATGGTTTTGAACACAGCAATGGTAACGGATTCGCCACTCTAGCCATGATTCAATAACAAAGGTTACATAGTTTCAATGTTGATTCTCTTTCATTGGCTTCATGCTTATGTCCTATACCGTGACTTAACCAATTCTACCATATCCTATACCATATGTAAGTCAACGTTTACACACAGAAACTCTTGAGGAAAAGTTTTCTTGTTTGTTGCCAAGAGGGGAAAACGAAAGGGTGGTGTACAGAACTTCTTATACTCGGAAATTCTCTTTCATTCTGTCCGTTCGCTGATATTATGCTTTAAGTGTGGCGGATTGACGCAGTAATTGTTTTGACATTTTCAAGCACAAAGAATTTCTAGTTTTCGTGTGTAACGTAAGACAAATTCACAAATGAGAATGGACAAGAATTTGTTTCACCGAATTTGCTTGTGTAAACGTTGACTTACTAAGCAATTTGAACGATTTTTTTGAACTTTGACAATAACGTTTTGCTCTAAAACATGAATATGTCAAATTCTCACAACCTCAACTTTTGCAGACAAACTGTCATTCTTATTACCCTTCACATTGTACTTATTTCTTTTTTTATGTTGTGTAGATTAAAGAGTCATAAGGGTTTTTTAATTTGTATTTTGAAAAATTCTATTGTTTCTTCGAAAAATAAGTTTAATTCATTTAATGTAATGAGTGTATAGCTAAAACAATTGTTTTATTTTTTATCAAATTGGAGTATGGATATGTGACCATTTGTTGTTGTTTTCCAATCTGATGAGCGTAACAATTCTGGAGTCACTTGACTGCGTATTTTCATAAATAATGGGAGCAAAAGAATCGAAACCATCGTGCATCAGTTATGAAGATGCCGTAAAAAGAGGTAAGTACAAATTTATAATACCTGGTGAAAAAAAGTAAAGCACTTCAGTGAAATCAGATAATGTGAAATTGGCCAAGTGTATATATATACTATCTGAAAGTTGTGGGAGTGGGGGAGTAATAAACATACATATAGGTTAGCCCCGATTGATCGACCTACTTTTATTGGGAATACGCACAAATTGAATAACTGAAGGTTAACATAAAATACAAACTTAACAAAAATATCAATTCTGACTTTATAAAACCAGACACCTATGTAAGTTTATTCTAGGTGAAATAAATCATGTCTGCTAGATTTTTAACTACCTTAATATATGTAAGTACATACGTATGTAAGTAAAGAAGTCAAATTATGCGAAATTACGGTCTGTGAATAAAACCCATTATGCAAACTTCGGACTACATCACTATGCAATGCTTAGAGAACACTTTCAACATGCTTGGCACATAAAAATTAAATTGTGGATCTACTTACCCTTCCGTGTTTAAACCAGACACAAATAACTTTTCTATATTCAACTTTTTGAAGTAAAGAATCGCTTAGTATTATGTATATGGAATCACCTTTGAGTTACAGCAACTGAAAGTTTTCTTGAATTTATAACGCATAGTTTCCAATATATTATGGGAAACACAATAAAGGCACACATGCGACTAAATGGTTGTGCTTGTGAGTGCCACTGTGGCCTCTGCATAGAACGCGCATAAGTGTTTTCAGTAGTTTCCATTAAATTTTACCAGATATTTAAGCACGATATTCGAGAAAAATTAATCCCTTAACAGTTTATTGTAGCATGAAAGAAAGTTCAAAAGTATTAATTATTTGATATTTTTAACATAATACTATTTGTATATTTTCCTTATGGTTTCGTTGTTTTGCACCTTCATACTTGTTAAATAAACAAATAAATTTAGGTTCAATATATTTCTTTCTTTCTTCAAACCATTGCATGAATTTTCATCCGGCTCCCATCGTCAGCTGTTCACCTGCTGTATGAGCAGTGTGTTATTTGAAGTTGGTTTTTTATTTTAAGGACTCCAGTCTATGTAGTTACCAAAAAAAAAACACCAATAACATTCTTCAAGCTTTGCGTTAAGGAGATTATGCGTATGTAATTATATATTTTTGGTTGGTCGAAAACTTATTTCCAGTAGTAAGAAAAGTAAAGTAAATTTGCTTTTCTGTAAGTGTTTTTCTGTAAGTGTTTTTCTGCAAAAAATAATGATGGATTACCTCTTCAAAGTACTTTGCTGATAGTACTTTGAACAAGTCCCAATATCACTCAGTTTGTCAAAAAACTTACTCGATGTTTTCAATGTTACTAGAAAAGGTACTCGTCCCGCGTATTTCTTGTGCAGTTGCACATAAATTTTTGTAAACCTTTAAACAGTTTGTGGTGTCTGGTGTGTATATTGCTATATTCCCAGCGTCATATAGTAGCATGAGTGAGGTACTATTTCTCTGATTCTGGATCATCAGCAGATCAATGAACTACTTGGGAATCTTACTACAGTACTTTTCTTAAACCTGCATTGTAACAAGCCATATTATAAGCTAAACTACCTTTAAGTACCAAATATGTCTAGTCCATATTATACTTTTTTTTCAATTTATTTTTATGTGTGTACTTACCCTTTTTATCAGTTTCAGATGTAGAACTACGAAGACTTAAGGATGCATTTAAGAAGTCAGCTGGAGTTGGAAGGCTTCATTTGAGTCAGAAAGCTTTTTATCAAGATGTACTGTGCGAGGGGGTGCCATCTAATATTGCCGAATTGTTGTATTCAGCGTGTGGTGGTTCTTCAAAAGGAATTTCTTTCAAAGATTTATTATGTGGCTTAGTATTATTAACCAAAGGCACTGAAGACGAAAAAATTAGGTAAACTTAAATCAATTTTTATTTAAATTTTTTGCTAGCTTATACTTATATCTTATTGTTTAGATTCTTGTGGAATCTTTACTGCAATGATTCTGGAACTTATATTAGCAAATTAGATTTTACAAAAACTGTAAATCTAAATTCACAAGGTAGTATTGCATTATTCGCGCAAAGTGATCGGGCCAATTTCGAACAATTTCGTGACTGGATAAAATGGAATTCAAATTCAACAATTTTATCGAAATGGCTTCTCGTTGATTCATGCATTAGTTTAACCTCGGAACTTGAGACACCCACTTTTTACCAAAGTTTGGCTGGTGTAACTCATTTAGAAGAAAAAGTATGTTCACATTTACTCTTATTTCGATATACCCATACCTACCTTGCACTTTTGATTTTTACAGGATATTAGCGATTTGGAAAAAGAATTTTGGCGCCTTAAAAACTCAGCTGCAAACTGTCAATTAGATTTGCAACTTTTAGGTCCATTAATCAGCCCACCAATACCCAAAAATGCACTTGCAGGTTTATTCAATGCTTTCGATGAAAATCGTGACGGGCATATAGACTTTAAAGAGCTTTGCTGTGGGGTTAGTGCGGCTTGCCGTGGTCCATGTGTAGAAAGAACCCGTTGTAAGTAATATTTAATCTTTGTAATTGATAAAATTTACACATACTGTTATTTTATTTTTTCATCTTATACAGTTTGTTTTAAAATATTTGATATTGACCGCGATGGTGCACTAAGCCATATTGAAACTGTACAAATGATAAACGTATTATTGTTTGTTGCCAAAGAAAATAAAAACTCTATCAATTATAAGGATTTAACCAAGCAAGAAGTAATCAATGACTTGCTAACATTCACTGCCCGGAAGTGTAACCAATCGGAAAATGACATAGAATCGGAAAAAGTTATTGTTAGTATATTTTTTTTTAAATTAAAACATTTTTACATTGCTATAGGCTTAAACAAAAAATTTCAGCACCATGTTTAAAATATTATTCACATAATTTTTCGTTCAAATTTAAGTATGAATTTAGATGAAAAATATTTTTTTTTAAGTTGGAGCTTTAATTTTATGTATAGCCATACTTTGCGCGACTGCAATCTCATAAATACATTTGTCGAAAAGATCAGACCCCGTTCCGATCCGCCAAATCACATACATTTTTGAATGAAACTTTAAATGAAGTCTGATGTTTCCGGGAAATAAACATTTTTATTGAGATTACAAATACATACTACTAAATTTATGGTGTCTGGTATAAGCTTATAACTATGCACCATGGTTGACTGAACTAATTTTGTTTTAGAATTTCACTGCTGAAAATATATCATTGACTCCAGAAGATTTCATGATGTGGAGTGTTGAAAGCAATTTAAAACTTGTTCAGCCCTTCCTCGACTTGGTATTTGAAGTATGTCATATTGTTTTTGGACTATGGCCACAATGTAAACATATGGAACATGATATTGGTAAGAACGTTATTAATTTTGAGATAGATGAATTTGTAAGTCACTTGGTTTTCAGTAAAAGGCTGGCTTAAACGGGAGGAAAAACGACAGTATCGCGTTGGACAATTTTGGTATTTAATTTCTCGCGATTGGTGGATAACATGGCTTCACTATACACAAAGCAACATTACTTCATGTGACTATTGTAAAAAAGCATGCAGTCAAAAAATTTATAATGTTACTGGTGTAGATGAGGCGATGGTTTGTGACGAAAGTTTTAACTCGATTTCGTTGGAATATGTTGGCGATACTATAAACACTGCCGATTCATACAGCCTAGGTATATTTTGTAAAAATTTCACAAGTAATAGCTTCTTAACAAACTTCTTGTTTTATAGGTTCAGCAAGTAGTGGTGTTTCAAGTGGTCGCAGCTCTAGCCTCAAGCCAGGACCAATCGACAATTCCAATCTTATTACTATTTCCCCTTTCAAAAATATAAGAACATTAACAGGTGAAGGAGGACACCTAAAGCGCGATACCCCTTTAGTGCAAAACCATGATTTTGAGTTGGTGCCAAAGTCATTATGGAAAGCTTTAAATCGTTGGTACAGTGATATTTTGCCATTACCAAGACAAGTGCGTATTGTGATCTATGAGTTTATTATTATGAAAAAGTTTTTGCCAATAACTGCTTTAATCCGAAGGTCATTCAACCATCAAATTCAACAGAGGTTGAACTAGAGTTGTATCCTTTAAATTTACGCATATTGCTACACCAAAGTGCACCTAGTAATCTATCAGTTAATAATTGGAGCGTACCAGGTACATGTTTGTAATAAAATTAAATTGACACTAATCATTTTAAAAGGGAAAAGTAGGTTATAGTTAATTTAATTTTGATCATCAATTAAATTAATAAAACGATGTTATCTTTCCTACATATTACGTGTTACAACTATGTATTCGGTTGGTATTATCGATAACAACAATGAAGTCATTTCATGATTTATTTTAGCTGATTAGGCATGTTCTACATTTCACTTGCGCGTGAAAGTGAATCGAAATCACATGAATTTATATGAAATTAACATGAATTTCACTCGTAAATGAAATGTAGAACACATCTCTATATGTTGAAAGACGTGTGTCATATATGATCACAAAAAGGTGATTGAGTTAACTAAATAGAACTCAGCTTAAGCCAGTTAAAATAAATTATACTAAGCGCTGAAATACAACCTAAAGTTCGGTACACTGATGTCGCTAATGCCAATATATTTAAATGGTGAACATTTTATTGCTCACTATTAGAACTTCACAATCTAAGCTTTGAAAAAAGTTATTTGAATCTATCAAGTACACATTTTAATGACACCATTGTGTTTTTGTCCCGAACTAATTTTTCCCTATGCAACTTTTATCATAGGTGGTTATGGTGTTATGGCATCTGGAGGAGGTTATGCAGCAATATCTACAACAAGCGTTTTACAACCACCAAAAAGATTTTTAGCATATACAGCTGCATTCAGTCGACTCGCAACTATACGGCAGATTGGTGCTTTTTTATGTGAACAACTGAGATTAAAAACAGAAGATGTTCGACTTTGGCACATTCAATCTGGTTCGATAGATAATTTAGCAATACTGCTTGAAGAAGAGAATCTTAGTCTTAAGGAATTGGCCATTAAGGATAACGATCAAATTTTATTGGAAATACGTAGCAAAGACTTAACATGGCCCGAGGAGTTAGGATCCTTATCATTACATCAAAATACTCCTGGAGATCGCCGAATGACACGTGCTTCTGTTCACTCAATTCATGCGCCTGGTGCTACAGGATTACATAATCTTGGAAACACATGTTTTATGAATGCGGCACTGCAAGTACTGTTTAATACAAAACCATTGGCACAGTACTTTCATAAGGAAATGCATATGTTTGAATTAAATAGAAGCAATAAATTAGGCACAAAAGGTCAACTTGCCACACGTTATGCTGAGCTTTTGAGAGAGGTATAGTATTTTTCAAACAACATGATGAAATTATTCATTTCTTCATAATATTTAACAGGTTTGGTCAGCAAGTACCCGTTCAGTTGCGCCTTTAAAACTACGTTTTTGTGTGACCAAACATGCACCACAGTTCGCAGGGGGTGGACAGCACGATTCACAAGAGTTGCTTGACTGGCTTTTGGATGCGCTTCATGAGGATCTTAATAGAGTTACTGAAAAGCCCTACAGTGAGCTTAAGGACTCCAATGGACGTCCTGACAAAGAAGTAGCTTCTGAAGCTTGGTCCCAACATCATGCTCGTAATCAATCTATTGTAGTAGATTTATTTTATGGACAACTAAAGTCTAAAGTGCGATGTTTATGTTGCGGCAAGGAATCAGTGCGTTTCGACCCATTTAGTTTGTTGAGTTTGCCATTACCTGTGGAAAACTATATATATTTTGAAGTGCTTGGTATGTTACTTAAAGTATATTATATTAAAGTTTCTCATTATAAAATATTTTTGTTTTTCAGTAATTCTTTTAATCGGTTCTGTTCCCATCAAATACGGCTTACGGCTCAACCCAGAATCCAGATATATTGATTTAAAGCATAAGCTTGCAACTTTGTGCTCATTAAATCCAAGCCTTATGCTCGTATGCGAACTTTCAAATTCTCAAATTCAAGAAATACTTCATGATGATCAAAAAATAAAAGTTTCTTCTGCCAAAGAGCTGTTTGTATATCAGTTACCAGAAGAATGTGGTGATCGTTCACACTCAAGTTCAATAATTGGAATCAATATTGAGAATGGGCTTGAAGATATTCAACGAAGTTCAGGTGTGTGATTAGATTTTGTGTTTACCAAGTCAAAAATTAAATAAAATTCTGATATCTGATTATGTAGCTATGTACTCCGGTCAAGAAACTGGATCGACTAGAACTTCCTTAAATATTAGCCAGCCGCTTGCTGTAGCAAATATCCAAAAATCTGAAATAAATGAAAACCATATTAAGTCATCATCATCAATAGACGATGAACGCCATATTGAAGAACACGGAATCGTTATAGATGATGACACAGTCACAACGAAGGTAAGGAGGTGCTTTGGAAACACTATGTGCATGCCCCAGAATTTGTTGTGCTTCAAGGTATGGTTCTAAACATTTATGTATTTAATATGTAGATTCAAGAATTATAGAAGAGTCCAGGATTGTTTCTATTTCAATTACATAGGGCATACATATGCATATAAAAAATGAGAATGTGTAGAAAGCAAACACAATAATAGGTAATTTATTTATGGATGGTTTCAAAACAAAACAAGTATTCTGGTGCATCAACGTTGAATATAATCTAAATATTAAATACAGATATGTTCATGAATTGCCTTTCCATTGGTTTTGGAATATTAAATATATTAATTTAAAAAGAAGTACTAGTTTCCTTTCGAATATTATGTAAAAATTAAAATTAAATAACACTCTTGACTTTAGTTTCATCTATGCTTTTTAGTAATAAAATATATTTTTATTTTGATATTGGTTTTTGGAATTTAATGCTGAAATTTATTACGTTGCCTTTCTAATACAAACAAAAAACAAATTAAGCAATTGTCTGTAAATTTATTTGTGTTGCACAATTTTGTAACATTCCAGTAGTTAGATGTAGGCATTTCTTTTCTTTTTCTTTTTTTTACCTTTTGCATAAATGTTACTTTTTAATAAACTACATACAATTTGAAATCCAAACTTCAAACGTTAGCAATCAGCTGAAATGAGCACAAGCCCAGAGAATACATTTGTGAATGGCTATGAAAAAAGACCTTCCTCAACAAAATTATTTCAAACTGAGCGTAAGCGGAGCCAAATATTATTCAAAAACATTTCAACAGAAACCAATTATATCGAAAACACAAACGATCCATTAGTATTAGAGCAAACATGTAATGGCGGCAAAAGTATTGTGGAGTGTCCATGTCGCTGTAGTGCTGCTTCAGGTGCAACGGAAAATAATGATTTCATAAATAAGGACGTCAGCGAAGTTAAAGGAGGTGCCCATTTTTATGGTGATGATCATAGCATAGAAGGTACTGAATTTGATGGTACTGCACTACGTAACAAAACTGGTGATGTTGAAAGTGCTTTATTCTCCCGTATGCCATCACAGCATTGTAAAGCCGGGAAATATTTACTGGCAGTACATAGAAAAATTACTCGTCAAGACACGTACTTTTTGTCATATCATAAAACTAGGCCTAGCTTATTTGGCGTTCCACTACTTATTCCTAATACTGAAGGTGGTACTCAAAAAGATTTATACTGTGCAGTCTGGTTGCAGGTTAGCCGTTTACTTAGCCCTTTACCAGCAACAAAAGATCAATCAAATCACGCTGCGGATTGGTAAGTGAAATTGCCAACTTTTTTCATAATTCCAAATGTTAATTAAAAAAATAATACAAATGTTTTAGCGATGATAGTCTTGGTTACAATTTTCCATTTACACTAAGAGCTGTCAAAAGGGATGGTCTAAATTGTGCAATATGTCCTTGGCCAAACTTCTGTCGTGGTTGTGAAATTCTATGCAACAATGATTTTCTACTTCAGGGAAAATTAGGTCAACTGAATGAAAGTAAGTGCCTATATCTCTGTATAAATCGACCATTACTGGCTTAAACATAAGTTATAAGATATGTTAATTTTAGGTCCTTTACAAAACTCAGACAGTGATAAAAACGTTATAGCCCCATCATGGGGAGATGTAACAATAGCAATCGATTGGGATCCAACAGCACTTCATTTACGATATCAGAGCTCACTTGAAAGGGTAAGTATTTTTATAATTCGAATACTTCATAAAAAAATTTTTTTTTGATTTATTAGTTTACTGACAAAGCATAAGGCACAATCCAATGCAACCTTTCATTATCTTCAAACTTTGAAGTGGTATTTCTAATATGCGATCACCTTATCTTTAAAGCAATAGTCTTGCTTTCTTTGTCTTTCAAGCATGACAATTGTTAGTCATAGATCTTATATAGAGCATTATCTTGGATCTGCTCAGAGTGATAATACAAATTGAAAAAAAAAAAACAGCCGACATACTTCTTATGCCGTTGTCCAATATACAGAACCGTATAATAGCGGCAGTCAAAGTTAGTATTTTATAGAGTATTTTTTTTCTTGTCAGAAACTTCAAAAAAAATTCCATAAAAAATGGAGTAAAAAGATCTTAAAATTGGTCAGTAAATACAAATATTTTATTTTTTTACATTTTCTTTTGAGAAAATTAAATTCATAACGTTATAAAAAAATTATTGCAATAAAAAATAAAAATATTTTTATGTTTTGACCAACTCTAAGATCTTTTTACTAAGTGCGAAAATTTGGTATTTTAGGAGAAAAAAGTGATAAAAAGTGAAATTTGTCGCATTTGGTTACTCCTCGGTCAATAGTTCAAACTCTAATGAAAACTCTGAAAATTGGTCATCGTATGGAAAAAAGTCATTTCTTTTAAAATTATTAAAAAACGTATCTATTTTTGAAAAATAAAAATTTTTGTTTTTCAAAATTCTACCTCCAAATTTTTTTTTTTAAAAAAAAGTATAAATAATAGCTTGCCGACTATTATTTATAAAAGCTCGAACATATCGTATACTTAGTATGAACAACAGAAAAAGTCGAAATATATCGTAAAACGTTGGAAAATTCGATAAAACTAAATAAATTAAGTTCTTATTTAACTTATACACTCATTAACTATGAACATATAGAGTGTACAAGCCATGCCCGTTACAATTATTATAACTTTTTGTGTATAGTTTGTTTAGAACTATTTTTTGAAACCCATTTTTATTCGACCAGCGGTTTTGAAAATATTTTAAAAAAGCTGGAAAAGTTTGTTTTAGACATTTTTGTTATAGTTTTGTGGAACTTTTAACCATAAACCTCTTTGGGAGTATATTTTTAAATTGTATTGGTTTCACACAGTAATCTTTCTTGAAAGTACTGCTGCAGTACTATGACCAGCTACTATTTCTGAGAAGACTCCATTCTCTCGGTCAAATCGAGTACATTTTTTGAGTGAAATCCTAAATTTATGGCCTCTAAATTTATGAAATGGATAAAATAATAAATCTTTTTATTTGAATTTTCAGTTTTAAGTAAAACCATTTTGTTCATCTAAACTTTATTTTACCACATGCCAATCAAGATTTAAGTCCTTGTTTTTTTTTCATAAAAAAAAAAAAACAATTTTTAGACATTCGAGCATGGTACAATAAATTTTTTTACTTTTAGGACTCAATACTTAACGTATAGGCTTAACGAAAAATGCGTATTTGAAAATTATAGCTCATACCATGAAATGATCTGTTGTACATTAAGTAGAAATTATTTATATATGTGGTATTCTATTTGTTTAGCTTTGGAACGATCATAACACTCTTGAGATTTTAAGAAAAAAACAAACAGAACCTATTGACCTACATCAATGTCTGCGTGCCTTTACTTCTGAAGAAAAGCTTGAGCAATGGTATCACTGCAGTCATTGTAAAGGAAATAAGCCAGCAACAAAAAAATTACAAATTTGGAAACTTCCACCAATACTTGTACGTAGTAACCTAAATTTTTCTAGTGAAAAAAAAATTAAATAAATTTTCTACATTTTAGATAATTCATTTAAAACGTTTTAATTGTGTTAACGGAAAATGGGTAAAATCGCAGAAGGTCGTTCATTTTCCTTTTGATCAATTCGACCCAACGCCATACCTTGCAGCAGTACCACAAGAAACAATACTTCGCCATAAAGAACTTATAGAGATGAAAGATATTATGGAATCCACTGAAAAAGACTATTCGCCAAAGAACATTGGAAAACTCTGTGAAATATCTGAAAATGACGTGCGTGAAAGTGATAAATCCCCAGACAGCTTAGAAAATAAAAATGATTCAAGTACTGTTGTTCAATATGAAGACACGCACATTGACAAACTTTTAAATAATACCAAAATTCGCGGAAACTTAACATCGTTGAACCGTCTCTCGTTGGATGACTGTAGTAACTATGTGCTGAAGGGCCGTGCTATAAATGAAAATCCCGTAGACACTAAAGAAAATGCTTACAACGACGTTAAATCCATTGAAGAGATTAGCTTCGATAATTCAACCAATTACAATAGTTTCATTGAAAAAAATAATCAAATTAAAAAGAGGAGACGTCTTGTGTCGTCCAGTTTAACTAAAACACCTGTAGTAGATGGTGAATTTGAAGATTTCCATCAACATAAATTGAAACAAGGAGAGGATTTTTTGGATCCAAAATACAAATTATATGCTGTCGTTGTAAGTGCTACAGTAAATAAAATGTAAAGAGCTTCAAAATAATAATATTTTTTTTATTTTAGTCACATTCCGGAATGTTAAATGGTGGTCATTACATTTCTTACGCTGCTAATTCAAGTGACTCTTGGTATTGTTATAATGACAGTTCTTGTCGTGAAATATCAAGTCGACCAAATATCGATCCTAGTTCAGCATATTTGTTATTCTACGAACGTAAAGGTCTTGATTATGAGCCCTATCTGCCAAATACTGAAGGAAAGTCGTTAACTGGTGATTTGTCCAATGATTTAGATGATTCTGATAACGATTTAAAGAAGAATTGTTCAATATCATAATTGCCGGTGCGCTCTTCCATCAAAGGACAAAAAAGAAGGAATTACAAATATATAACTAAAACGCTTATATATATTCAAAAAGTCCACGGGACATTAATAATTATTAAAGAAAATTAATTACTAAATCATGAATTTATTTAATATGAAAAAGAAACGTTGCTATTGTAAATACTTCTTTGTAATAATAATTATATTTATGTTAGCTATACTTTTAGATGAATTCTTTTTTAACATATTTAAAAAGTAAAATTGCAAATTATGTATCAGTGTTATTGTACATATTTCCGAAATCTGCAAATTGCTACATTTAAGATCAAAATAATAAACATTTAATTGATATTATTTTTCTTATCCTCAAACTATAAGTTATTAACGATGATTTCTTAAGTATTTATATGTGCATCTATTAAAGAATTCTACGAACTCTGCTCGTAATACATAGCTTTGTGATGCTGTATCCATTAATAAATACATACAATATTATTATTACTATATTTATATATTTTTTATTTACTTGTGATTTAAAATACATTTCTACAAATTGGACAGGTTGATTTGCTGCTCGTGGTAAACCATTTATACTAAAAAATGATAAAGTTAAATTATTTCAAACTTTTAGTAGTTGATAAAAATGTACTTACCAAACATGGACCATGGAACTTCTTTTTACAAGTTTTGCAAGTTAATTTCGGTAATTGACATGTGTCTTGATGTATAACCGTATAACAAACGTAACATTCCTCGACACCTTCAAATTTCTTGTCTAAATTATTTTTCCATAATGTCAGGCCATCAAAAATTGACCCGTTCTAAAAAGAATTAAAATAGTAATAATTTAAATGAAATTTTAAAATAAGTTTAATCCGCCTAAAAGATGTCTTAAGTAAAGATAATATTATTTAGCAAGCAGTAATAATATTTAATTTTTTCAGCAATGTTAAACAGTGTCAATTTTTATAGTTTATCCTTTATATGAACTCAATGAATAGTTAATGGTGCTTTTCTCGACAAAGATGAAGCTTCCAATAATGTAAAAACGTAGAGTAAATTTCTCGACTGTTGCAAAATTCTATGCCTACTTTTTCAATTTCGCTCACTACTGGCTCAGTAAATCTTATGTGAATTCAACATTCGCCTACCTTAGGTTGAATCACAATAAATTGCTTGATTTAAGAGATTTGAATCAATAAGATCTAAAATGTAGGGCGTACAACCGTTTTCCAAATAAATATTAGCCACTTATGTATTTTGGATATATGTATACACATATTTATGTAGAATTTTAGCTTGTTTAAAAACAGTAGTACCAGGGAACTGACCAGTTTGGTTTTTCGTTATAATCCAATGATTAAGATGTTTATCTACAAACTTAAAGCTGTCAATTTTACTTAAGTAAATTTATGGCCAAAAAAATAATTGAATTCTAAATTTGGAGCACTGCTAGAAGAAGTTGCTATGGCTACTGTAAATTTGATTCCGTGAACGCATGTAATAATTAACATCCTCACACAGGTATGTTCTACATTTCACTTTCGAATGAAAATGAATTCGATATTTGGTGTTCTATACTTCAGTTTTTACTATTCAATTTCACATCGAATACAAAGTGAAAGTGCGTGTTCCGCAACCGAACTCAAAATCCTAACGGAAAAGAGTAGATATGTAAAAACTTTATGGAAAATCACAGAAACCGCCAGATGATTTCTTAAGGGCGACAACGTGAAAAAAAAACAATTTGACAGAAATTCAAGAAGCGCAAAATAAAACTATTAAGATATGCCAATCCGACAGACGGTAGAGTTGTGCAGTGAAGTTTATGAACAGTAGAAAATTTATTAGTTGTTACTCTTAATACAAACAATTAGAAAAATTATAGGCGAGAATCGCTAGATCGATGACAACTACGCTAAATTACGCATTGAAAATTGTAGTTGCTTAGTTTATAATCAGCTATTTAATTCACTACAGTTAAGTCAAGCTAGTTAATAAAACTACTATTTAGATAATGGGTCACACAATACGCGCAATTTGCAAGAATAAAATCATGATTTTCATTTCTATAATTTTTAACTGAACCTTTCAAAGATCTGAAAAAATGTCACATTTTGGCAAAAGCTTTCCATGATCAAATTGAATTGTAGTTCCCAATGCTTCCTTCAATACCAAATTTCTGCACGACCTAGTTTCATATTGTTAGTTCTATTCCAAAGAAACTAAAATTTAATAAGAAAAAACTAAATTTGATTTTTCATTATTTCTAGACATTGAAGGCAACATTTTTTATTGCAATTTATTACAATCTCTCAAACATTAAGTTCTTTCATCCTTATATGTATATTGTTTCTGAAATTCGCACAATCGTTTTACTACTTTTTTTCCGTATTCAAGTGAATGTAATGACAACAACTTTGAGTACGATATTTCTGGATATAACACCATCTGTTTATGAAAATTAACAATTAATTAGCTGCTCAAAGCAGTCTTGTGGGTGGTTTAAATCACCCGTCCTGAAACTTATTTTCGAACCATCGGTAAATTATGGAGTTTCGTTGTTACTGATAACAATGCCTGGGGACCGACCTGGACCAACCCATTTCTCCGAATTAATCTTGATTACAGAAACCAGAACAAATGAACATAATATACGCAGCCGAAAATCGATTATGACTTTTGCAATGAAAAAACTACATTAATAGAATACTGTAACACTCTTCCGATAAGGTCGTCTTCAACAGACCCTTCTCGAACTTCAGCGCTGAAAGATTGTCATCTTGCGGCTAAGTGAATGCCGTAGGACGAGTACAGAGAACCTCATAGAATGGCAACAGATCTTCTCCAAAATTATCACAGTAAGACTCAACTCAAGTAAGTAAGATAACAGCCAATATATAACTATGTGATATATGCACTTACCTGATGCGTGAGAAATATTGTAAGCTGCATTCCGATAATACGTGATGATAATCGTCCACCGATTTGCTTGCCACTTTCTACTTTTACTGAACCCAATGGATAATTCACAGCCAATGTTATAACCAGTTCCATACGTGCTTCATCAATTGAGTAAACAGCCAAAACTTCACGTGTAGAAGTGTGTACTGTGACCTAAAATGTACGTGGTAATATATTTAAAGTAATTGGGATTCTTTTTTGTGAAGTACCAGCATGTTTTCATGTTTCTCCTTTTTACTTGCAACTCCTTTCAGCTCTTCAATGCAAATAATTGGCGAAACAAAGTTTGTTGTCAGCTTATCAATGAACGTCTTTTGTCTGGATTGACAGGAATTCCACCATTTCCTTACAACAGCAGGCAACTTTCGTAGTACTTCAGTGTACATATGACAAGCATACTTTTCCACAACTAAATTTTGATCTAAAAATTCAAATTTGAGAATGTCATTTTTATAATAAAAAAATATAAATTTAAAATAAAAAAAAACGCTTAATTGAAATTTAAAAGAAATTGTCGAAAAATGCCTTTAACATTTGACAAAATTCCAAGTGAAGTCGAAATTCCAATTAATGTCAAGCAGCCAGAACCCACTGTTGAACAAGAATTAGAATCATGCCAACAATTGCTAAATTTTCGTCAAACAAAATGTAGAAAAATTGTACCGCTTTATAAAATACCAAAAAAAGGACCAGGGAGACATTTTTACAAATTCTTTTGCGTTTGCCCAAAATACAATCCAAAATACTCTTGCAAGCATGCTGGAAATATTATTATCGATAGAGATGTTCTGACAAAAGAGGAGCACATTTGCTATCTAGCGCAGCCACGTGAAAACTATGCAGCGCCTCGAAAACGGCCACATTTTTATCACAAAAAAATTCGAATGCCCAATTGTACATCACGTATTGAACGGTTGGCTTTGCCATCGACAAAACATGTTAAAAATACTTTAGAGGTGTACAAGCACGTCTTTACAAAACGTCGTTTTAAGAAACTTAAGCGTCGTTTAGAAAAGAAGGATGAAGTTGAATTTACAACCATTAATACGGCTTTGAATTACATTTCCGAAGAAAATCGTTTAAAAAAAATTTCTAAGAAAATGGAAAAAAAAAGTTGTAAGCGAATCAAAAGAGTCATTATAAGAAACCAACGAAAGCAAATAAGAAAAATTATTTGTGTGCTGTTTGAGGAAATGAAAGACTTTTTGCTAAACGATCAATTTCTTATTGACGAACGTTCGACCTTATGTTCGGTTATATTGGAACAAATTCGAGACTTCACAGGTATTTTATTTTACAGGCATATTCTACTACAAGCATATATACTAACTTTTTTTTTCCATTAAATAGATAAGGAATTCTATACAACAAGTAACCTTAGAGAATATCAACATATATTGGCAAACAATTTAACTGTATGGATAAATAAATTCATATCGAATTTGAATATACATGTTGCGCCACCTAAGACAGTCGCAGACCAAACAGAACTTGAATCCTATCTTCCAGTTAAAGATTATATATCATGTTCAGAATCATATATAGACGAAGCGATATGTGAAGATGACTACATTCCATTAGTGGAAGAGGACTACGGTGGTGAAATGGATTTTGAGAAAAGCGGAAAGACGTCCAATACAGTAATTTAAAATAGAACTTAGAAGCAAAAACTTACCTTTAATTTGATTCCACATTAAGCCTCTAAAAACATCAGTTGTCATTAGTTTTGAGTCGTGATTTTTTAAAATTTCAGTAGGCATTGCACGGAAGAGGAAATGTAATAAGTTCTGCAAATTTAATAAATATGTACTTCTTAATCATAACAATGATGTTACAGTGTTCAACTTTTACCTCTTCATAGCGCTTTTCATGTAACCAATTAGTATATAATGATCGTAGTGTTATAGGTGCATTTGAGCATACATACACAATGCAGTCCCACAAAAGTAGATAAGCGAGAGCCTCATTACGATCAATAGGTTTCAGGTCAGCAAGTTCAGTCAATTTGAAACTATTTAAGCCAAATTAATAAGTATAGTATTGTTGCTGATAGCAAAAAATTAATGTTAAATTTCATTACTTGAACTCATCTAAATATTTTCGAATGAGGTTATCGTAGCGTCCAATATAATCTTCAAATCTGCTTAGGAAATGCCAGTCACCTGATACCTCGTTCATATTAATACTTTCACTTTTATTTTCGTATATTTCAATGTCAAAAGCCACAAAGTATTGAGTAAACTTTTTCAAAATATGCGAACAGCTGGTTCGTATGCAATGTACATTATTAGACAAATTCTTCAGCAGAAAATTCATTACATTTTCTATGGTAATTTTAGTAGAAGATTTGTAAAACTGTTAAGATACAGAAAATGATTATTGTAATTCATATATGTATATAAGTAGATAAGCGAAATTTTACATGGGTTTTTTTTTCAATTAAATTAACATTTTGGATGAAGTCAATATAAGTGCAATCAGTGTGGATCATTAGTGTGAAGATTTGTGTTTTTTAGATTATTTAGATTTAAAAATATTTAACTAACAAGCATTCAGCACAAGGAGATGTTTAGCCTAATAACTAAGAATTCAATTCGAAAACGAATATTTTTCGATGAAATTTCATAGTAATTTCACATATGTGGGACATACCCACTCTCCATGCTCTTTTTTATACTTTCTGATACTCTGTAGTAAAATTTAACTTCCACAAATATATCGCTAATTTGATGAAATAGCGTAGGTCTTATATAAACTCTAGACTTCTACCTCCATTTTTCAGTTTCTTTCTCTGACATGTTGCCAATTTATTAGTGTTTTACGACACGGTTGTTGACGGAAGGTTCGACTACGTCGCGCTGTAGCTTCAGTTCACCTGAACCGTTGCATATGCATTTCGACATCTCTCTAATGTGCCAATAACTACTATTACTATGTACATACATACATATGTATATGCACAAATTTATCTTAAGTTTAAAAAAATCAATTTTATTAAAAGAAACTATTTTTCCAGAACTAAGGAGATACTTTTGACACATCTCCTTAGGAATGAATACCAAGTTTCTTGGGCTGCAGTCCACAAATCGTCAAAGTTTTTGAAATTCTTATTCAAGAGTTTTGCCTCTAGGCTTGTGGAGAACTTAAGCCGAAGATGCGAATGGGTTATACAAAATAAGGGACTTAAAACAAAACATTAAATATCATTAATCACTTGGATGCAGATTTTGTCCAATTTTAATATGGAAAATAAAAAAATTTCCAAATTCCAGTATCTGTGCTATTTGTACCAACATCTCATTGTGGCTATGTGAGCCATTTCTTCTATATAATTCAAAATTTTTTAATTTTGATTAAAATTGAGTTAAATTTATATATTTCCATAGTTCTGGAAAAATTTTTTGTGTCTCGTAGCTTAAGGATCCCTCATTATACTCAAATAAATAAATTAGAAAAGATGTGCTATTCATTTGATCATGGCTATGGTATGTACATGTCTCACCGAAAAACACAACTTACATAAATTTTTAGAATTATGTATGGTATTATGGTGTGTAGTTACCATACGGAGAGTAACTTAATTCCAACGTTTTCGAATCCATGATTGTTGATGGAGAAAACTTGTGCGATGCTTCTTGCAGTAGGTCGTAAGCTTGATAAGTATTACAGTAAGAAATGAGTACCGAGTGCTTCCTATCAAACAATATCTATTTGGGTATTAATATAAAAACTACTAGAATCAAGTGAATTTTGTCAATACAAAACCCATTTTCAAAATTTGCTCATGTTGAAATTTGACGATCTTATTTATGTATGACTTAATTTGATAAGAAAAAGAAATTCTTACGTTGAAAATAACGCCATAATCCAAAAGCTCAATTGCAGGTGTGATTCTCTCAAGAATGTGTTCATAACATGTTGATATTGAATCAGCTAATTCTAGGAGCATAAATAATATCGTGCTAAGTGTTGTTCACGGAACAATAATAAACTGTATCAAACCTTTTGTGTCAACTAGTTTGTAATATGATTTAAACAAAACCAAATTAACATCTCGAGCAAATAAATTGTCCCATTCATCTATAACATTTTTCAGAAACTCGGTAGAACTTTTTTGTTTTTCACTAATTATAAAATTTTGTAGTGCAGCGTATAGTTGAAACACATTTGCGATAAAGAGAGATACCTGCAAAAAGTTATGTCAGCAATAAATGTATATATAGTTCTTGATCATATTTAACAACTTACGTGTGGCAATTCAACATGTTCTATGCTTTTTGAAACACTTAGCACCCATGAACTCAGACCAATTCTTATGGTGTCCCAATTTTTTATTGTTAACTCATAAGGAAAATTCTTTAGAACTTCTAGCAGCATGTTCATAAGTTCTAATGTATCAACGATTTTTTCAAATGGCTGCTTATGAAGTTCTCTGCAAAATTTACAAATAAATATAAATACACGTTTTATATATAATTAAAAAAAATTCAACTTGAACTGACTTACACATTGTACAAAAGTAAGTCTCTGTTTGCGTGTTGCTTTTCAGATACTTCCGATAAAAACTGTAAAGTTTGTGCAATTATATTGTGATCAGAATTTTCATTAAAATCTGAACTGAAATTGTTTTGTACAAGACAGCGAAGTATGACCGCTTTTATCCATAACTTATCCGGACTTGTTTTCATAATCGGCATTTGTGTTGTTATCGCTTTCGAAGTTAATTTTGGCAACAAGTACTTCAGTACAAAATGTGTTTGAAAAAAAATAAGTATATTTGTAAATTATTATATTTTAGCGTAAATTATCGTCGGCCCAGAATTATGCTATCGTATATCGGAATATTTCGGTTTTGGGAAATTGATTTTAAAGTTTGAAGCAAAATAAAATAAAAATTGGCTCGTAAAGTCTATTTTAGTACTTCTTCTGATGTAGCTAGAACTTTAAAGGTTACAAATAAATAAATAACATCTTGTCGAAAAAGCCACTGTTCGGGCAGTAAAAGTTGTATTCCATGCATATGCGACAATGAAAAAAGTTTAATAAAATTAAAAATTTATGAAAATTTCAAAAATAGAGTTCTTAGGGTTGGCAGTTGCGAATTTATAAGCACAGAAAAGCCTAAGGGGTTGCATTTAGTGCAACTTATACCAAATATCTCAAAAACTATTAAAGGTAGCGACGTAATCCTGGCACGTATAAAATGTTAGACTTCCATAATTATCAAATATTTTTTGAAAATGTCATGTACGACAGTATAATTTCGGGGCGACCATGTTTATCAATTATATTACCTGTAATGTTTTGACATACGAATTTAAAGAGTTTTTAGACACGAAATAATCTGACAGTTCTTCCAAAAGCAAGATTGCTGCATTTTCCTCAAACTGTTCATAATGATTAGTGTACAAAATATATAATAAACTTCGACATGCTGTAATATCAGTTTTTTCGGCGGCTTTATTCCACATAAGCTCCTTTAAGTGAATTATAAAATCTTCTTCAGCTTCCCGCAACAACATTTTGACTTTTTCCGATAGTTGTACAAAAACTATTTCCAAATTTGGGTTAATCTAAAAAAAATGCAAGTTAACAACACAAAGTCACAAAAAAAACAAAATTTTAAGGGCGGGGACATATACTAGTGAATTTGGGAGTTATCAATTTCACTTAATCCGAATGTGTAAATTGTTCTTCGTATAGTCGTTAGATATGCTTTGCATAGTCGGATTCAGTGATTCTGAAGAACTTCCAAATTTACTGGTCCTACTCGCCCCACTTTAATTTTTTTTTGTTTGGAACCCTTACTACTGATCCGAGTAAAATTCGTATTAGATTATTTTCATATCACAGATGATCTAAATCTATACCAAGTATTGTAGTTAAATTATTTTTAAGACAAAACTCAAAACATTAAACTTAAGCCTTATGTCACTTTTCCAACTGAATAATTTGAGTTAACTCTTCAACGTCTATCATCATACCGTAACAGATATGGAAATTAAACACCATTTCACGCAGCCGACCTTTCACGAGTGTGAACTTTCGAAAACTCCTGTTTGAGGCGAATATTGATATTTTGGGGGGCCACCACACGATATCGAATCACGAATTTCATTTGACTACCAACCAAATTTCTATCTCAACCGAGATTATGCAGTGACTCTGACAATAAATGGATAGATCACGAAAGATATTTGAGAAACTTATCGATCAGGACTTTGGTGGAACCCCTAAGGTGACAGATACAGAGGCAGACCTAGAATTTCGTGGCAACGAATGGTAAAAAATGATAGTGGAAACTTAGATTAGTTTTTTTAAAAGTCAGTGTTCGCGAAACTCAATAGTTGTGACGATATCTTCATCCTCTAATAGTTTTATCAGTCGTTGAACTCGCTTTAGCAGCTTTTCAGATGTGTGAATTGTACTCCAGAATTAGATGAAATAAACAATTCTTTGGTCAACAGCAGTCAAGTATTTGTTGCACCGTTTTAAAACAAATCTGCACACACAAGAGCACCTCTTTCGGTAGATCAAACACAGCAGCTATCCAGCTCAAGGCTGGTTCAATAGGGTCACTAACAACACCAGCCATACTAAGATATGGGGGCGAGACAACTCATTCGTCTTGAGTCTTATTGAACTAAAATCGACTCCATTAGCACGACCCTACTCGGAAAATGCTAATAGATTATTTGAGGATGTGTCATACGTAGATCAGCATTTACACATAGCACAAACATTTCTGTCATTAGAAAAGGAGCATATTTGTTTGGTAGTCAATGATAGAAGGTTATGAGAAGGTTATACACCATAAACAATTATTTTCGATTCAAGGGCGCAATCCCACACTACAACCAAAAACTTTGGAAATATGTATCCAGGGCAACAACCACATTTTCACCAAAAAGGTAAACATATTGGTTCTACCTTTCAGTCAGGAACGCTATCAGATCTCCAGAGGAGCGGATCCTGTGGAAACTATATTGGCGATCAATATGTAAAAATCTTTGCGCTTCAGTTTACAAGGTGAAAGTTTATTACGCTCTCCATAACTTCAGAGAGCGCAATGACCCAGTATTATTACGATTGGTGGCATTTATTGATGAAGCTCGTAAGATATGATTATTTTTCAGATATTTATGAATATTTTAAAATATATTTTTAATATAATGTAATCTTATCAAATTGCTTCGATAGAAAATAAAATGATACTTGCCTGTAGCTGTATATCTAGAAAAGCATCGGCAACAGAAGCCATGCCAATACATCTTAAAGTTTCATTGTATAATGTACCCGACCATTGCTTTGGTCCATTTTTGTTTCCATCGTCAGGGCAGTGATCATTATTTTCATTATCTAGATTCTCATACGAAGAGTGAATTTGTCCAATTCCAGGTTTACAAATGAGTTTATATAATATACACGAATTCAATAAAACTTGGTGATAAGCTTGAATATTTTCCATATGTTTCATGCAATCACGATGTAGTTCTTCATCAACAGTTACTTTGCCTTGCAATCCCTCTAAGAATAAGCACAGCTCCTGAGTCTTATTTATTTTACTTAATGTAAGCTCATTGTGTCTTAAAAATTCATTTATTGTAACATCGATTTGTTGGAAACAATTTTCTTCATCCGAAATATGCTCTGTTGAACATATCACGAATTGAGTAATTGCGCCGGCTATTGAATCAATTGATTCGAATGTCAAACTTTCTTTTTGTAAGCAGTTTTCAACAATTGTTTTACAGCATTGTAAAAGTTGTGTATCCGCTAAAACATCCTTATTAGAGAGCGCATCTTGCCAACAAGTTGATATTTCCCACAAGGTGTCTTCGGACATAAAATCGTCCGGTGATTGTTCAATCGAAAATTTAAACAATTTCAAAAAAACGTTACGTTGTACTTGTAGCGAAGAGTTTTCTCCACTGCAAATTACTGGCATTATTTCGGCAATAAAACTACCGCATGAGTCCATTAGATGTTCCATTTTGTTAGCGACTATTAATGGCCTTGATATTATCTCTAAAATGCTGTCAACGGCTTTTGAATTGATTGGAATATTGCCAGAATCTGTTTGAAAGAAACATTTTCGTAATAGATTGAAACTATTCTTTGAATTTTCACAAATGGCTTCATTGGCCACTTTTATAACTAAATCAATAGCTTCTGGTTGGGACAGCATTAGACGCACTTCAGGCTCAACATTAAGGGGATGAGAGAGTAAACGATTTAAAGTAGCCAGTTGAATAGAAGTCTTTTGATTCTGAAAGTTAAAAGGATAGATTTATATACACTTATTGAGATTACATGCTGCATAGATTTTACTTATACTTTAAACATACCTTCAACAAATTTGTTATAATGAAATTAAATTTTTGCTCTTTTTCTAAGAAATTCAATGCATTAAAAATAATTTCGATTCCATTTTCACAAGCTTCATCATCTAACTGATCTAAAGTTTTTAATAGCATATTTAGCGTAGCTGTCAGAGTTTTCTCTTCGGAAATTCGCTCATAAAAATCAGCATCACAAAAGAGATTGGTAAGTTGATGAACTTTAACAATATATTTTGATGATAATTCCTTTGCAAATTTAGTTAGACATAAGCGCACTAATTGAAGAACCAGGTTTTTTAATTCACATTCAATGTATGAAGCAGTATTCGATTTTTTAGCCAAAGGATTAATTTGGATTTTGTTTGATTTCACTTTTGAGTAAGTTTTGCTTTCTTCATTTGTACTAACATTAACTTTTGTTTTTATTTGGAAGCCATTATTGTCATCATCATCGTCTTGCTCTGTTGTAAACTCATCAACCTCTAAAGCAAATTTAACTCTTTGATCTTCAATTTTAGAGTTAACAGAGTATAGTTTTTCAATCAATTCACTAATATTATTTAAAAATATTTCATCATCCTTCTCCTTTTCTAATTTTTCAGTTATAAAGGCTATGCTGTCTGACCAAAATATTTCAAGTAGTTCAGTGTATAACTTAGAGTCTTTAGCTGGATCTGCCCAGAAGGCGATTAACGAAGACGAGTGCTGAATTATGTATTTTACCACAAAACCATCATTTGTCAAACACATTGTTAATAAATCAATTATATTTTCATTCAACAACCGTTTCGCCACTGCTTTCAATAACTCATTTCGTTCAACCAAATCCTCAGACTGTATGGTTAAATTAATTTGCTGTATGACATATCGTAAACACTCAAAATATGCCGCTGTTATAGCAGAGTAATCAGATTTCGATTTATTATCTAATGTGGTTAACGCGATAAATATATCATCAAAAAACTGCTTATGGAAATCATTTAGGTTTGTTTCTTTTAAACTGTCTTGTGCTATTTTAGACAAGAATGGCAGCAAGTTGGGACAGATTGCATTTGTATTATTGTTACAGCCATTACGAAGTAGAGAAGAAAGTTTTGGTAATATCACTTTTTTGAAATTAACAACTTCGAACCTAATTTAGAAAAATAAATTATAATTAATAATACATATATTTTTTAATATTATTAAAACCTACAGAGTAGTACTGTCAGAAAACGAAAGAATTCGGTATAACTTTCACAGCCACAAAACAAATTAACTGATTTTTTGATGTGAGTTTTTTTATATGTACATATGTATTACATAGTTTTTTTTCATTTTCAAGATATCGCTTTTCCTAGAATTTGAATTTATAGAAATCAACAAATAAATCGGGGCTGTAGTCCGTTTCACGTAAACAATATTGAAGAATTAAAATTTTCAAATGAAGTCATTTTTACATGAGAAAAAGGAGTTTTATTGAAAGAAACTTTTTGTATTCCCATATTAATTTTGCTTTTTCATGGTTGATGTTGGCAACTATTAGATGAAATTGCAGTTAACCAAAATCACAAAAAAAAACATATGGCAAGATAAAAAAGTGCCTTTAAAAAAATTACTGTTTCTCAAGTAAGAAGGAATCGATTTGAAAATTTTTTTTCACAATATTATCTGCTTGAAACGTTTATAATCCTGAATTTGGGAATAAGGTTTAGTTGAAATGAAAAACCAGAAATAAAATCAAAGTTTAGAGTTTCCACGGTTCTACAGGGCTTTCATTCAATTTTTTTGCTATTCTGAATTAATGCGAAAGATTCAAATATAATAGACTTAAAAACAGTTAAAAAATTACGTATTTTAGCTTGCGATATTCGAGTTTTGGAAAGTGAAATCTTATTGATGTTTTTTTTTTCATCTTTTGGGTAAGGTTTCATAATATGCCCGGAGGAAGAATTTTAGTAAAAAATCGCATATTTTTACATAGCCTGTCACATAAGTCGCCTGTCCAGCATCTTTTAGGCAACTAGTTTGCTTAAATCTGCATCCCTGCGCTGACCCCATTGACTTCTTCGCTTGCTCATGTGTTCTCAGGCTAAGCACTCAAACGCAAACATCATTACTACGGCCTTAGTTCTTTTCCGGGGAATTGGCTGCATTCAACCAGACATGGGTTACCGGGCCGTATTTCTCCCTTACCAGGCTGGACACATTTACGATGCTCGTAGCTTTATAAGCGCTTTACTCTTTCAAAATCACTTACGGGATCTAAGAACTGGTTCACATTTCTACGCTCATCTCTTGGACTCATGGGTAAATTTTTAAACAGTTCCTTCTTTCCTTCTCTCACTAGCTGTAGAACGCTGTTCTGTCTCAATTTCTCATTCTACGAGCTTCACGCGACTGTTGGCTTTCATGAGTTGATCCTGAAAGCATCTGATGCACTCACTTAATATTCAGCTGTCCCTATAAATATTACCAAGAAAAGAGGCAAAATCCTAAACTAAGACAACATAACATCATAAACTTCTTTAAGCAAGAAATATGCAACATAATTAGGGTAAAATATTTTTTGAAAAAATTAAATATAAATCACGATCAAACAATTTAAGGAGCTTATAACAATTTCAACAAAACGCATAACTCATTGTGTAGTTTTCAACATCATATAAATGATTAATAAATCTATCTAATCTGAGGATAGCATTATGATAGTAATTTGATTGTTATGGAACAATCGGTCAAAAGAATTTTTAGGTAACCACTTAAAAAGAAAAGAATAGACATAAACATGAGTAGGCACCTTGTTTAAAAATCTACAGAAAAGTTTTTGCCATTGTTATAAAGCACATAGCAGGTTTTGCACCTGTGCGACATTTTCCTTTTACATGAATCAGTTTGCATGTGTTTTTGGAATTCCTAGCTTATTATATTAAAAACTGCCTTTATATTTTTACCAATCGTCATATGTTGATTGCACTAGGAGTATGCATCCCCAAACGTGCGGTGCAATCAAAGGTTCCGATTCATCAAGATTTTGGAAACACACTGAAATAAGCTGCGTTTTGAAGTCATTCATGATAATATTCAAACAGTTCGTTTGCAACAGATGATAAAGTAACTCAAACCAAGATGCTCTAAATAAAATAATAAATATTTAAATCTTATGTTCAATAACAGTAAAAGAGTTACATACTTTAAGCTGGTAATCTTAGATTTAGCAAAACTCCAAAATTTCGCATTTCCTAAAATCTCTTGCATGCTCTGATGAACATTTGATATGTCAGAGCAACTTGTCTTTTGTAAAAAGAACGACAATGTTTTCAGACTACAGCACACAACGCGTTGATACTTTTGTTCAGCTTCCTCCGGCGTACAATTTTTCGACATTGTGAGCGTAGAAGCAGTGTGGAATGTTAGATTTCTACCAGTGTATTCAATAATTTCTGCACGACAATGCATGCAAACATCAGAAATTTTGTCACCAAAGATTTCTCTAAAACTGGCGCTAGCAATACTTGCAGCTGGTGCATAATTATCAAAGCTGCTGGCTAGCCAAACAGGTACTAATTGCTTCAGAAAAGGGGCTACAGCTTTCTTACATTTTGAAGTGAATTTTTGCATAACTTCTTGTGCACCTTCACGTACACGATGATCAACATCTGTAGCCAAATTTTGATAAAGCTTTGGCCAAATTTTAAGTAAGCTTTTTGTTGTTTCCACATCGTAGGAATTCAGCAGTTCCGCGAATTCTTGCAGTGCCTTAACTTTTGTTACCGGATCTTTTTTCGATATTTTTCTTAAAATCAACTGCAATCGTGGGTCTAATGTTAGTTGGTCAAGGCTTTCGGTCACATTGTCATTAAAGCCTGGTGCAAAGGGTATAAGACCATGATCCGAGTGTGCTGAAAACCCAACAAACGTGGGTGCAGTGCTGCCAAGCAGTTCGGCGCTGCGGCTGCTGTTTGATGGCTGTAATTGAAAACATTTCATTAAATACATATTCGCCTGATTGCATTTGTATTTACCTTTGCATTATTTTTCACGCGCGCTTGTTTAGATTTTCCACCCATTCTTTGTCCAGAATTTAAATTTTCCAAATACGCAGATTATAAGATAAATGCATGTCAATGGACAACTTGGCAATTGAAGAGAGAAAGAGAAAGGAAGTCACAGATGTCAAATCTGGCTGTTTACACAAACACAAGAAAAAAATAGATTAAGGGTATGCATAAGTATCCAATTTTACAGTTACCCGACTTACATTGGGTGCCATATTCCATTCGTGTACATACGACATAACAAATAAAGGATTGAGTGCCACATGGTAACTTTCAATATAAGTTATGATAAGCACATTTTCACAATTCTTGCAGAAAAGTTTACTATACTATATTGTCGTTCACAACTCAAATACACTATACTCAAACCAGAACTCTTATACAGCACGGAAATGTAATGGTGTGCAGGAAATGTATAAACTTTTCAAGCAACTTCAATTGGTCCTTAAAAAAATGCATACGCAAAAGTTTTGCTTAAAGTCATCTGATTTTTACTCTTTGGACAAGTTATGAAAGGCCTAAGCCGAGGGTTAAAAAGCTTTTGCGATTTCATAGATTTTGGCTTCTTCTGCAGTTTATTCATGACAGCGATTAAGTTATTTCACGGTTAGAGAATTTGAGCTTAATCAGATAACTCAACTTTGCTGCTTGTACCTTGGTCATGCTATTGGATTTGCTGATTGCCTGGTAGTAATAAAATCTATTTTCTCAATTTCAGCTTTACCAATTCTCTGAATTTTCTTCAATTCTGTCAGCTTGCTTTCTTTTTCACGCGACGAACTCTTTGACTAAATTGCGATTTCATAGCGAATTTTTAAACTAAATGATATGCCATTATTATGTATCCCTGCTTAATCTGAATAGTGTGCATTGCAATGTCCTTGCTGAAACTCTAGTGTCAAAGTGACATCTCATAAAAAGTAATTTGACATTTTTATATTTCACTTCACGTTTTTTTCCTGCGAAATGTAAACAAGAATTTTTTATTTTAAATAAAAATTAGAAAAATTGTTAAATATCCTCACTAATTTATCAATAAGAACGGTTCACGAAGTAGCAAATGTTGCTAAGATTTCTTAGACAATAGTAGTAACTGAGTAATTTAAATCGATTAACAGCAAATATCAAGCACGTGTATTTCAGAAAACTTATAATTCTAAAATAGTTTGATTTTCTTCAAAAATGACAAAATTTATTACTTATTACAACCTTTGTCCAATTCCTGACTCCAATGACTTTTTGGGAACATCGGCAGACCGTGAAAAGGGAAAGATTATAACAACTCTGGGAAGGAATATTGTTCTTATCATTCAAGTATGTTTCAGCGGACATCCTTAAAAATAATTTGTGCATAATTCAATATTTTTACATGTTTTCAAACAGATAAGCAACCAAAAACAAATACATAGTTGGAAAACATTGGAAAAATTATCTACAAAAGTTGTATTTGACCAGAAAAGTCAGAAGTATATAGGAGTTTTTGCGAATCGCTTTTTAAGATGCTGGGATGAAACTACCGCAGACATAAATAAATGCAAAAAGTTAAAAGTATGTCATCCATAGTATGCAAATTAATCTTCTAGTTATTTTAATTCATTTTTGACTTTATAGTTCCATAAAACCATTGCGGAATTGGTTTCTGATGAAGAAATAACATTTGTTATTTACTCGGACGGAACATGTGAAGAGTTGGCTGCAGCAATACAATCTCGAAAAAATCATGAGCAAGAAATAAAACAACCCAGTATTGGCCTGACTCCTGTAACAATATCAAATGCAAAAATATCTGTTCTATCTGATGGGAGAAAATGTTTGACCTTTTTTGAGCAACAACATAATGATAGAACTCTTGTATTGGTCAAAATTAATTTAGAATCTGAACCAAATGTAAAGGCTGTTAACGATGCTAAGAGATTTATTTTAAAAAGAGAAAACTTGGATGTGAACGTTGCTGGCTACGCAGTTATTGATGGCGATGATGCTCCAAAGCTTTTGACCATTTGTAAGTCGTTTCAAGACTATTAAATTTCCGATAATTTCATTGCTTAGATGTATGTATATAATGACGTATGTAACAAATTTTAAAAGACAACCGGAGTCTACAACTCGCTTTAAGATATTTAACTTTCAAACTTGAAAAAAATGGGTAAAACTGCTATTTGTCAATCTCTAATACTATCAGTATCATCCCATCTTTCGATGCAGTAACATTATCGTTCTCGATCGATTGGTCCAATAGCATGTTTTACCAGGTGCTGTCCAAAAATCAGTTTCCAATGATTGAATGCTGTAAACAATTTTAATTTCCAAAACACCGCTTTAGAGGGTCAGAACCCCTTATTGATAACCAAACCCTAATTCCAACCTTTTACAATCAACTTAAGCATTAATAATGTTTTTTAGCGCAAAACAACCCTAAGAGGGATCGAACCGATTAACATCCATTTCCAACTTTTTTTTCAACTGATGCAATAAAATATCTTTCGGGACAAAACATCTCTTAGGGCTGTTTAACTATTTGAATTCGTAGCTAATATCAACCGATTGAAAAAATCTTTAAATGTAATAAATTGCAATCAAATTTTTAATTTAAAATGAAGCTTAAGGCAAACGTTTTATATCGTATGAAATTATCTCTCAGATGATACCCAATTTGTTAAAATTGATTTCCTGTCCTCTTTTGCATATTATTAGAACATCGTTTATATCATAAATAATACATCTTACGCTTTTATCATAAGACCCTTTTGTTCTTATATAATTGTAATCTAGGAAATATATTCTGTTGTTGTGAATATAACTTAGATAGAGTTTGTGCTGAAGTACAATGGCCACTATTAATTTAACAAGCATTAACCTTAAGAAGACTGCTGCCAAAATTTAATGACATTGCATTTCAAAGTATATTACAGTCATTCAAGCAAAGTTATTATTATTGTTGTTTATTGAAGTATAAGAATCATTACAAAACTTATAGTTATCGCACAATTTACAGGGATGGTAGAAATACCTTATAGCTAGGACATTATATTAGAGAGATAAAATATGCTAATTTATTATGCAGCATTTCAATGTAAACATATTCTTCTCAAAGCCAATTTTTAAAAGATATGTTACCCTATATATTCATTTTTCGGTTAATTTTCGTCAGTAATTTTACGATTCTGTACCATTTCCATGTAGGCCATCCAAATGTTCTCTAAAATTTGCTTTTTACTAATAAGAATGTATATGAATTTATTACTTATAGGCTACTCAATTTGTAAAAGAAAAACTTTAAGCTTAACACGAACGGTTATAAATATTGTTTTTTTCTCTTTTATTATTTCTTTTAACACCAGGGTCTGACAAACGCCTATTTCTGCTAAGTCTTAAAGATGCTGTTGAACCAGAAAAATCACCTGGTAATTTTGTTTCAATGTTAAATGTATTAAAAGTGGATACACCATTGTCGATAATAGGCATTTCTAAGAACTTCATAGCAATTTATGGAGCAAACAATGGCCAGGATGGAGCTTTTCTTTTACTTTACAATACCCAATTTAAAGTAATAAAAGCAAAGCAATTCTTCAAAATATATTTTAACTATTCCAGATTATGGGCAGTAGATGGAAATATTCTACTGGCAATGGGACAAAATCTTTCTGTTGTATCATATCGTATATCAAAAGAATTGCTATCAGAATTTATTGGCACTCAATCATCTAATGACTTTCAAGCAGCTATAGAAAATGATCACATAAATGAGGAAGAATCTTTTCAAGAATGCATACAGTTTATAGAATCTTCTGGTAACGAAATGCATGGAAATTATTTCTCAACGAAAACTTCCGACAATGATATTGTTTTTGCTGATGGAAAATTTGTTCCCTTTGAATCAGTTAGTAGTTTTAACGAAAAACTTAATGCATTAAACAACGTTAACATGCATATAGACATCGTTCAGGTAGATAAAACACAAGAGGACTTTCAGATTAATTTAATGTCCAACATATATGATAATGGATTTTCTACAAATGAAGTGCATCTTATAGCTAAACAATTGGAAAAATGTGGCGCAAGTGAACATGAAATCACTGAAAAACTTTTGCATGTTCTTATAAAATCAAACTTGATAGACGATATTGCAGTTTGTTTGCGCCGATATACTAATGTATCTGAAAAAATGTTAGCTAAAACTCTTAAATATATTTTAAAAAATATTGCATTTGCTAGCAATGAACTGAATATGCAAAATGCGAGCGCAACTGATAACTCGGTTGAGCAAATCGAAAGTGAAAACAGTAGTTTTGCTTTGAATGGAGAAGCTAAGGATTTGCCAAATGCAGATATTTTATTGAAAAGATATCATAATGTGCCCAAAATTAAGAGCCACAGCGATGTGCTTAATGTGTTGTTATGTTGTTCATTTGAAGCTGAAAATATTGCACCGTATATACGCAAAGAAATTGATTATCCACAGGTGCTATTTATGCTGGAATATTTGTATGCGGTTTTAAAAAAAGATAGCTATTTACAAAACGAAATGCTTGAATTTGGTGGCGGATCAGTTGATTTTGAATTACAGATTTTTCGTTGGTTCGGTGTATTTTTAAATACACACTTTCAAAAGCTTGTACTCTCTAAAGATGTGCAGCTCATAAATCTATTTTATAGTTGGCATGAGTTGTTTCTACTGTACAAGCAGGAAATTGCTGAATTAGAAAAAGTTACTTCGTTGCTCTACAATATAGTGCAGCGAAAAAAATTAGTCAAAGAAGTTAATTATTCAAAATGGTACTCAATTGAGGAAGTTCAATTGTATTGACGCAAATTGTTGTTTTCTTTTTTTTTTGAATATTATTATAACACAGAATAAAATATAAATAAATTTTTTTTTTCGTTTTTAAAAATAATTGTAGCTTTCTACTTGAAGGATAATAAAGTATATGTGGCAGTGCCCATGAAAAAAGCCCACATATGTGCATATAGATATATATAAATATGTATATATATAGATATATATATACATATATCACACGCATCTTAACATATTAGACCAAAATACAAAACAATTAATATGTTAAGATGCGTGTGGCTTCTCAAAAACTTTGTGTCTTACTACTAATAAAAATTTCATAGGAGTAAAAAGATTTGAGTGAGATGTAGCTTGGAAATATTTATAGGTTTATAAATGCGTTTACTATTGTAATATCGAATCTTTTTAACTTATAAAGAAATATCTTCAGAAACTGTAAATTTGATTTTAAATTTTAACCATAATAACACTAGTTTACAGCCAAAATGAGCTTTGAACATCCCAAATGATTTCCCATTCAAGTTTTTGTAGTAACTCAACTAGTTAGTTAAACTTGGTTAAAGCCAAGAAATCATTTTAGTTCAGAAAAAGCTCGGTGACCTGAACTCCGTTATAAAATTCGTATGTGGTAGGGTTCCCCAATTTCAAAAACCAACTTATCAAAATTATCTCTTTTTTTAGGTTTTCGAGATATCTAATAACGATTTTTGTTGTCTCTTTTCTATTCGCAATAAATTCCGTTTGGACTTAGGGTTTTAATTGTCATTTAATGAATAGTAATTAAATTACCTACAACTTTTTTATACATTTTTTATCATTTTGGAGGAAATTTAATTTTTTAGAAAAAGTCCTCAGAGATAAACGTGTTAGAGCAATTACTGCGCCAACCCGCCACAACAAGCGTAAATTCAAAGCATAATATCAGCTAAAGAATAGAACGAAAGGGATTTCGCGATTTCGTTTTTCCCTTCTTGCTTACAGACAGGGAAACTTTCTTTGAAGAGTTTCCTCGTGTAAACGCTGTCAAACGAAAACTAGAATTTCTTTGTTCAAGAAAATGTCAATGCAATTACTGCGTCAGCCCGCCACAACAGTAAATTCAAAGCATAATATCAGCTAACGAATAGAACAAAAGGGAATTTCCGGGTACGACAAATTCTGTACACCACTCTTTCGTTTTTCCCTTCTTGCCAACAAACAAGAAAACTTTCTCAAGAGTTTCCTCATGTACACGTTGACAAACTATAGCAAGCGACATGAAAGAGCGCAACAGAATGGTAACGTTCTGCTCTAAGTACAAAAAACTTTATTCGCTTTGTTGTGGTTTTGACTCGCGATTTCTATCCAAACCCGTACCAAATGTATTATAGTGATCTTTTTGTCATTGGGTTCATGTGAGAGAATTTTTTTTTTTCACTCGAAAAATAGTTTTGGATATCTTTAAGGAAGGCACGGGACCTTGGAAAGAACCATTTTTGACCCGAAAACGAGTCTCCGGACCATGGTATCTGTTTTTGACAAAAGATAGCTCAAAAAAAATATTCGACATCACTAAGGGAGGCTCGGGGCCATGGAAAAAAACGTTATTAACCCGAAAATAGGTCCCCGGACCATGGTACTCTCATAACAATCTAATGACAAAACGATCACTACATTTGATACAGGTTCGGATAGTGTTCGCGAGTTTTATTTTGAGAATTTATTTTTCTTAAAAATAGTCATTGAATTTGAAGGCCTGTAGATTTCATAAGAGTAAGATTAATTTGTCACTTTTAAAGAGCAATTAATTAGATAATATAATTTCAAAAGCAAAAATTATGTTGCTTCCATTTATGTATTTTTATATGAAAAAGTTTCATCGACCTTGAGCGAACTCTAATAAATTGAATTCGGAAATTTTCTTGAGGGTGGCTTTCGTTCTATTTATATATGTACGTACTAAAGGTCATGTGAATTTGTGAAATAATTTGCTTTTCTAAAATAAAAAAAAAACTTCCTAATATACATATATCTCTATATCAACATAAGCACACTAAAGCACATACCTACATATATGTACGTATGTATGTAACAACATTCATATGCTCAATACCCAATTCATTTTATTCCAAAAAAAGGTAAAACAACAAGTCTTTGCGATGTTATTTTAAATTGTTAAGGCAACGACTTTAAAGAATGATTGGTAATTTTGTAGGTAGCGATGATTCAGTAACCGAATACAAACATACACACATGCATACATAAATATGTACATGGCTCAAACTAGAGCCAGAGCCTACCTGTTTTGTACGTACAAAAAAAAAAGATACTCATAACATCTCCTTCGTTTAATCTGTATCTTTATAATGTATTTTTTCGTTTTTTTTAACATTTTTTATACAAAGAAACAAGTTACGTTACGTATATTGTGCATCCTGCTGCACAGCATCATCGCATTTAAAAGGTTCTCTAAATTCAGTTCTTATATACCGTGAAGTCGACCGTTGTTATTTTTAGAATTTCAAAAACTCGTTGCTAAGGTGTATAAATGGCTATAAAATGCAAGTCTTGTTCTTCGTCTTCTTCATGAATTTTTAGGCTGAATGTTCTTCCTCTCTATAGTTATGGTTTATTTGGATGAAATCGATCGCATTTTTAAGCTCTGTTTGGGGGAAAATGTGTACAGTTTCGTAAGAATACAAAAGCGTAAGACTGCTTATGTTCATCTGAATAAACGATGTTACCAAAAAATGTTAATCGTACAATATTTTTTTAAATACCTTGACTTAACAGTTTTGTAAAGATTTAACTAGTTAATAGAGAGAAATTTGCTAATATAATAAGAGGCAAATGGCCTTGCCTGATATGTAGGCGCTAACATGCCACCTTCTTATTTTCAAAAGACAGAGTTAAAGCACTGGCTTTTTATATGAAAATATATTGGAAATAGAAAATACTACAAGAACACGTCTCAAAAAAAAAAATCATTTAAAGTCTGCCCAAAAGCAAAGACTGGAGTTTTGGTCAAAAGTTAAATTTTTTTGACATCCAAAGTGTAACTCCTCAAGTTTAGAGTTATTACTACGTACTCTAATGTGCTAAGATTTTAGAAGATTTGCATAAAAATAAAGGGTATTTTTTAAAGTACTGTATTTTTCATATAATCCACATACATAATCTGACAACGCTGGTGTCATTTTTACTCAGTATTGTTTGCCATTTCATCATGATAGATAGATAGATTTACACAGCAAAAACGTTTGCAAATTGTGAAAATTTAGTAAATTAAAAAAAACTTTACGCTAAGTTCACTTAAAACTCTCTATATTATGAAACCAATTGATCGCATGATGTGACACCTGGTCCATGTAAATAAGCCAATCACGTCCGAGCATTTGAAAGCTAACGTGTGCCGAAATATTGCTCAATTACTCGAAAAATTGGTTGACTCCAGGCTGCACTCTATGCGGACCAGTCACGGCGCTCAAGGGTCCAAGGATAAGGCATTTTGTGAATGATAATGTGTTGAGGTGAACTGTTGATGCTCTCCGAAAATTTCTCTTTCAACGGATTTCCTGGTCCACTGTTGTAGTTAATGAGTAACTGCTTTTGCTTTTAGCTGACCATTTTTGTTTCAATTTGTTGCCTCGCATTCCGCGGCCTATTTAATAAACCGTGAAATGGTCTCTGATATCTGTGGTTTGTTGGATATTTCTAGCTGATACTTTTTGAAGGAGGCTTTTACTTCTTTATTAAGATAGATATATATGCGGTGTCTCGCCTCTCTCTCTCTATATATCTTGCGTATTTTGTAACTTTGATTTTGTGGGACATTTTTTTTGGCCTTTTGACTTCTTTCAATCAAAAGTTAAAACGAAACACAAACACCATTAACTACATCGTATGAATACTTTACCAGCACACTGCGTCCTGATAATGGAATCACGGAAAACGCCATAAAATCACTGGACACAAGTCTACGAGTATTTCTAGCTTGTCTCTTCTGGAAGAGATAACACTGGCCAGACTGTCGATTCTGGTTCTGTTAATCTGCAAAGTGAGCTGTTTTTACACTGCTTCGACGTACAAATTGCATGTAACCAAATTAAAAAGATTTTTACTTCGAAGTTCCACAAAATCCGCAGTAGCATTTAAAGTCAACCTTAATGTCTATAAGCCACAAAGAAGGATTGCTAAGCCGCAGTCTTACTGAGAATAATGAGATTTAATGTAACTTTTCGAATCATTTGCAATAACAGACTTACGCCAATGATATCACCCAGTTATCATCAAGTTCGTTCAAAATGCAAGCCAGCCTTACGCCGCTAAGCATTCAGGCATCCAAAGTTGGTCTATACATTAATACTGTAAAAATTGCAAAATTTTATCAAATATTGAAATTAAATACTACATCTCAACGAATATGATTTTATTATTAATTTCTTATCAATTTCTAACAATAATATGATGAACCAACTTTACAGAATTGGGTAATTTTTCGAACACGGAAACGCTTATTGGACTAAATTCTGTACATTATTATTATAATGAATTGTTGTACGAAAAAAAAGGAATGCTAGCTCCATGCATTTAGTATATACATAAGTAAAAATCGTTGAGCACGTGCTTAGGCACAAAAGCCCATAGATGGTCTCTGCCTGACTCGTTCCCACCGCCAATAATTGCTAAATCATTATCAGCGCCATTGCTGCAGCGAAGCCTCAAGTAAGAACTTTGTTCACTTAACTGCAATCGGGTTCGCAATACACGTGGCCAAGCTGACAACTGAGCTAGAGCTTTACTTTTGCTTTGAAACGATTGCTAGACTTTTCGGCTTTTTAATTTGTGTATGATTATTTATGCTGTTTAATTTTGTAAATGTTTAAATAAAGTTTTAAAATATATTTTGTGAACACTTTAAGCGATTGTTGAAAAAATATATCTTAAAAATAACCCCTATCATGCAAATATTTACATAAATACTCGTACAAACATACATACATGTATCTTTCTAGTCATAAAGCAAACGAGTTTGTTTCTTAAGTCTTTTGTTTTCGCGAAGTATGCATTAAAGTTAATACTTTATGTTAAGCATTTAAAATTCATACACGTGCAATCTCATATTGAAAAATCAATACCATATAAAGTTATAAAAAAAAGTTAAAACATGCGTGCGACATGATCAATTTAAATTAAATTTGTACATCAATGTATAATTGTATACATACATACAAACATACCTATGTACGTCTTTATATACACAAGAACATTTTTAAATTTTGAGCTCGCAAGCAAACATTTTTTTCTGGATGTGCTTCATAAAATATAATTAAAAACAGTTCAAAAATTTAGACCGAGCTTAAAATATGAACAAAAAATATCATAAGAAAAAAATAAATAAATTAAAATGGCTTCCAACTTCTTCGATCCCTCGCGAACAGTTCTGTAAGTCAAGGGATCTGGTGTCTGTGATTTAATGTTTCTGTTTACTGTAGTGTTGGGTTCCATTCGCTCGATATGTCCGAGCCAATGCAGTCGATGGCTATTTGCTTTTTTATATTAAATGAACTCAGGGCAGGGTTACCATGTGACCGAGGTTGACTCTGGCCGCAAATATAATGTCAATGCCGGAGGATTGGTAGGAATTCAAAAATATCTGAATAGCCGGGAATTTGACGATTTTTGTGAAACATACATAATATTTTCTAACGTTGACTCCAAGGAAGAACTCTTTAACTTCCTCGAAACCAGATGCACAAATGTTGGTTTGTTACTATACAAGATGTATTGAGTTTTATCTATCAATGATCGATAGATCCATCCACACTCTTCGGAATTTCTTTCATATTAACAAAGGTTTCGCATCTAGATTGCTAGGAAAAAGCGATGATGTCATTATCATCTACTTACTGCATCAGCTGGACAGATTTGTAAAAGACAATGCCTACACACTACTTGCTTAAATTAGAGGTTAAAGAAAACTCAAGACAGTGTATCTACCTATGGTTTGGGACAGCTCACCTAAATTATTACCATACTGCACAAAGCACTGGATATTTTGAAACCTTGCGAAATGTTGACAGTGTCGTTTGTGGGTTTAAAGTCGATGAAAAGATGGTAAATATCGGTTTGAGGTTTGTTGGTCTCCCAACTTTCACAACTTTCCATGGTAGCCTTTTTGCAGATGAAGTAGATACATAGAATTGATACTATAGTCATCAGACAAGTTACCACCACATATAAGAGCATAACATTCGTCTCTCCCAAAGAGTGATATTTGATGCATACATCCTCCTAAATATAAACTCCTTTTGAAAAGTTCTTACTCCAAGCAACCTGGGTGGACCTTCTTGTTGACGACAGGTAGAGTAGTAATGATTGGTGTTTAATCAGTAAATTTGTTGGTTGCCCGTTAATCAGCTGTTGAGAACGTTGCTTAAATACATCTACTGTTCTTTGTTAGTCTGAACAAATTTCCTGATTTATCTGGTTGGCATCCCACGCTTTTTGCCGGATAAAACTTGACTGTTTGTTAAAGCGCACCCTTCAATATTCTGGATCTGGAACTTCTCATAGAGCCTTTTTCCCCTGTGTAGGATTTTTTTAATCTTTTATGGCTCTATATTCTTCACAAGCAGCTCTAGTTTTTTTAGTTAGTTAGTTAGTTTCATTCTTCGTCCAATGTGGACTATATCCTTAATAATGCAGTGGCATTGAGCAAATAATGTAATACTCCTGTTTATTCCTTTTATTCGCATTCAAATAAGATTTATGTCATACTCCAGAGAAGTTTCTTGGGCTTTAAGTAAGAGGTCAAAAAGATATAAAGCGATTTATAGCCAAGCGATCGCGTATTGGCTTAAAATCCATAACTTTGAGTAGTAGCTAACTCAGCTTTCTTTCATGACATCGATTTTATTATATACTCCAAATCTTTCTCCTTTTTATACCAGATCATGTCCAGTGCACTTCTTGCATAGCTGCCAAATCAGCAGTATACTTATTTATGATATCTCGATGTTTTCAAAGGTCTGGGCGAATTAAAAACATTATCATACTTTCCAGTGTGCTAAAGCTGAGCAAAAGAAAGATCTTACTCTTCAATGCCTGTGTTTAGATTCAAAAATATGTGGGCCTCTTAAAAGCACGGGATCTGTGACGATCCGCTCCCCCTTAGGTGCGACTCTGGCTCCTATAGAATATTGGTTAAAGTGTAACTGTTCTGATTTGAATGGCTACATACATAGAGGGCCACACACCTTGGGTCTCTGCGTTTTCGACCTCCTAATCTGAAGGAACAGATGTTGCTTGTAGTCGCCAAGTCTGGAACAGACGTTTCAGCGTTGTGTGTTGGGCTGGGTGCCCATCTAAAATATATATGTGTGTGTATGAACGCTGCCATTGACTTTAAATAAATTCATGCGCCACCGTCACTTTTGCATGATCCCATTTTCGACTATACAAATCAAAGTACCGCCAAATACACTATGTATTTAGAGCTCACTTGAGGGAGAGGAAGCCCTTCCTCTAAATGACTATGAGTGATGTTTTGGCTGACTCCCCCCCTCCTTGTCAGTAAGACGTGGTTAATGATTACTTCCATTTTAATTTAATTTAGCTTGTATATAAAAGTATCTGCATACATATTACATTTTGATGAAAATGTTTCAAAAATGGTATTTCCGTTCAAAAAAATATTAATTTCTGATACATATATGTGTGTAATATAGATATTTACTTCCTTGTGCACAATACAATGAGACTTCAAACGGATCTTAATTTTAAACGTTATAAAAAAATACTATACGTACATACATACATACATATTGACATAAAAAATGTTGAATTATTCGCCCTCACATTTAAAATATTAACATATGCAAAAAGTGACTGTCTCTCAGTTACATTAGTGCATATATATCTATGTATTTGATATATGTAATACAAAAAAGTATTATTAAATTAAAAGCATCTCAATTTGTTACTAAGTACGTTTCAATAATCATATCTATTTACTAAGTATCTTTTACCAATAATTTATTTATGTATGTGTTTGTGACTTTATTTTGACAGTATCATTGTTGGTCTTCATTCGGCTCTTAATTCAACACATGTCTACCTTGGCTACACGTTGACTACACCTCACTCACATAAAAGTGTTCTTTTTGTCTTTGTGCTTTTTTTTTTGGTTTTTGTAGAAATATAAAATTTTATTTAAAAAAAGTGATTATATGTTTACATTTGGTATGAAATCATTTAGTTACCACTGGCCATTGGAACAAAAAGCTTATTTAGGGTAAACTGGTTTGCCACATAATATTCGCCTTTATGAGTGTCTACTTTTCATTTTGTACAGGGTGTTGGCAATTATTATATATAATAATATATTTCTTTTTCTCAAACCTCGTAATGATTTCGACACATCGATACAAAAATTATCAATACAGATTGGAATAAATCTTATTTCTGGGAAAGGAGGCCCCACTGAGTTGCTTGATCTTGCTTAACATTATGTTGTTTCCAGCATAATTCGTAACCCTAAGCTCAGATAAACGTATACCGAACGTAAAACCTAACTAAATTCAAGAAAATCACTTACTTCATCTTAGTACAAAAATTATCTTTAATATTAGTCATTTTCCCCCAAATTAAGAAATTTAAGAAGTCTTTTTATTAAGTCTTTTTAAATAAAAGCAAAAATTTACTTAAACTAAATGAATATTTGGTTTAGTGAAAGCATTTCTTAAATCTAGTTCGATTCCTCAATAAAAGTACGATTCGTATGGAAAATCTTACGGTTTCGAAGTGAATATTTCTTTGATTAAAGGGTGCTTTCTGTTTTCTTTGTATGTATCCACTGGGAATGAATCTTTTCAGAAATAGTATTTAAGTATTAAGTATCAATGTAATAACGCGGTTAAAACAAGGATATTTTAGAACCCCGCTGACGTAATCGTAAATAAAATCTTTGTTTTTTTTCTCTTCGATCTTTTACAAGGTTTCTGTAACGTTTCAAATTCAATCAAAAGGTTAACACTGCCACATTTCTGGTAGCTTTCTGAAGTGTAAATGAAAGATTTCTGTAACGTAACTGAAACTTTGTAGGATTCATGTGAAAAATTTCTGATAGGTTTAAGAAATGTTACATGCCGAGTGGGTATGTAGAACTGCATTATGGATAATTTTAACAATTGAGAGCTGTGGGTTGCCTTAGAGTTTTTCTTTGTTTATTTTTATAGTTCTCAACTTATTTACGTGAATTCTATACCAAATAAGGATTGCTTAGCTGACAAAATCAATGGGACACAGGTGCAAAATAAAACAAAAAAAAAGGGAAAGTAGAGAGTAATCTTATTAGACTGATAGAACTTTAAATAAGCACAAAATAGGTTTGAGTTTAACTTTTATTTATTTAAAGGTTATTTTAAGATATGTTTACAAGAAGAAAAATATAACGTTGGACTACTAACGACCAAAAGGTTTTGAATTCAACCGATAGCCTTCACGTAGACATATTTGGCCGTCAACTTACATATATGTACATGTGATAGCCCATGTGAAAAGGAACCTCATCTTCCATTTTCTGAAAAACAAATTAAAGAATGTGGATGTGGCAAAAAGCAACAACATCTAGAAAGTTACTATGCTAACTTTCTAGATGTTGTTGATGATGGACGACCCCAAATAACGTGTGGCAATCCCCATGTAAAGAAAAAGGAATACAATAGGAAAACAATGTAACTTGGTACAGAGATCCAGGATAACACAAGTGTGGAAAGTGCATGGCATCTACCATACAAGCGAAGAACGCAATATATACATCTTGCATTTTGAATGCGTTGGAATTATAATGGTCAATTACAGCTCACCCAAAACCATAAAAATATGTAGATTTAGGTTTCTTATTAACTTCAGTTTTTGGACTTCTTTAACATTCTGCAAGCGGCTTAACAGATGTCTACCAGGGATGCCAGTAGTCATGGGAGGCTCCAGAATCTTATCAGGGAAGTGCGCTCAAGTTAGTTTGCTTTTTAAGCATTTGCATCTACTCTGAAATATTTCATTGACCAGATGATGAAAGTGTACCTCTGTTCACCTCTTAGCAGCACCTATAACAGTAGCTAACACACTTAAGAAAGGTCAAAATTCAAAAGTCGACATACTTTTTATAAGCATACTCCAATATGGTATTAAATTTCCTTCTGCATTCTTGCTTATATCCTGTGGTAAACAGGGCAGCTAATTATGCAGAGAGCAAGAACGATTTGCTTTTTTACTTTGAAAATAGCACCGTAGAATGCTTGGCAATGTTGAAAAAAATATAAATTTCGATTTTAAAAAAAAAAATTTTCTGACCTCAAATGTGGTATGAATTTTCAATTATTTCCAAGATTCTAATAGAAAATGAGAAGTTCTATTAGCATCAAAAGAGAAAAAAGGAATTATTGTAATTTGAATGGAAATGTCGCTGATTTCAAAAAAATGTAGGCGGTTTTTCGATTTTTGACACCTAAATTAAAATGCACATTTCGAAGAACAGTGATAAAACAATCATGGAATTCTGTTCTTTTTCTTTCTAAAATTTTATGAAAACAAGCAATCAAGAATAAGACCACTTCTCTCTACGAACCAGAAGCATTTATAGTAATTTGGAAAACTCTAAAAATTGATCATAAATTGACAGTAAAATGTATGAGAACGCATTGAAAAAAGGCGGCTATTTTATTTTTTATAAATGTAAAAATAAATCGTGTTAGTTTTGCGCCTGAAATACCACATATTTATGCACAAAAAATAGTAAACTTTTTTTAAATAACGACCTAATGCACCCTGTTTCAGGCCTATTCTCTTAAAAAATATCTTTTTGCATTTTACTCCCGCATTGTTAAAAAGTTGAAAGAAAAAAATCAATATATAAGAGGTAAATCAAGAAATATAGAAGTAAAATCACTTCAGACGGCTTTTTTCGTTATTGCTGTAGCTTGTACGCAGCAGTAGCAGATACCTGTACAGGTACGTAATCGCTCTCTCAATTTCTATGTAAAAAAAAAAACAGGTAAAACATACTTTAACAAAGTCAGCCAGCCAGCCAGCATGTAGTTGATGCATACGCGATCAGGCGCACAAACAGGTATTCACTTATATTGCCGGCTGTTGCCGCCAGCACGATCGGCGCGGCACCTATACAAATGCAGAGAGCTGCACTACGACATGCACAGCCAAGAGGTTTTTGAATTGATCTCGAGCTCGATCAAAGTCTTTAAGCCAAACCAAATTTAGTTTAGAAGTGTTTGGCGTTGTCGAAGGAAATACCAATGAGGTGAAATCGGTTACCTCAAGTATTCAAGTAGATTTGATTTGTGAGTTCCAAGGAAATTAACTACATATTATGTATGTACATACATACGAAGTGGTTCGGTTTCGGCGCTGGTGGCTCTTGCTCTTTTTTTGTAGTTCAACTTTTCTTTGAATACGAATAAGATATTTGCGAGATCAATGTGAGAGGAGAAGAGTAGTAGAACGTATTTTTTTGTTCATTCCGTTTTCTTAACGCAAATTAGTATATGAAACATTTCTATACTATGTGAGGTACGTATAAGTCATACATTAAATCTCGTAATCGTAAAGTCGAAAGTATTCGTATCCGCTTGTGAAATGACGTTACGTGTTAAACTGATTTAACTGGATTGAAGTGACAATAAAAAATAATAAAAAACGCGGATGGTTTAATATATGTATGAACAATTACATCTAGGATTTAACTTATATGGTTTTAACAATGTAAACACCAAAACCAAAGATTAACTGAACCCTCGAAATAGTTCCAGTCAGTTAACCAACCGAGACATACAAAGAATTCAACAAGAAGTGTTGTACGAAAAGAATCCATCATAAATATTTGACCATTTTATGTTACTAGTATTCTGAGTTTACTCTGAAAAATTCAAATAGAGAAGAAGCGGAACGGGCGGGCGTTTATATTACATTCTGAAATTTAAGGTCATTTAAGGTAATCGTTTTCTTAAAGAAACAAAAAATGTTAACAGAACTGCTATGTACATGTGAATGATGGGTGCTAAGTCAATAACTACATGATCGTACTACGTTCTCTTTGGTTATCTAGCTGTATGAGTGAAAATAACGTCATAAAGCTAGCTTACCGAAGTTAATTTTAGTACTTAAACAACAAGTGAGAGTGATTTTTAAAATTCTAATAGCAATAAATAAACAATTAAAATGTAAAAGATGTTGAGAATGATGTACCGATTCTCGCAAAATAATTAATAAAATTTCATTTGAGATCGAATTGGTTACTTGGGGTTTATTGATGACATATGAGTTTGTATGTATGTAATTACATGCATATGGATGTATGTATGTATATAGAGTGAGTCTGTCGAAAGGTCTTACGAAAACAAAAGGTTGTATGGTGCCGTAGAATAAAATCCGCATTTTTGTGAATAGTCCGTTAATGAAACACCTTGATCTTGGCTTTACCCCCTTTGGATGGTTTTGGCAAATTACTCGAAAAGTTAACTTTGCATCGAAATGAAACTCAAATACAAATAAATAACAAAAAATATACCTCAATTTTTTATCGTCTTGTCCAAAAAAGACCGGAGAAATGGAGTTTTCAGTTTTTTGTGATTCTACATCTTCATATCCTTATATCTAATGATTTTGATTCTCAATATCTTTTAAACCGGTCATAGCTCCAACCATATACACTTTCTTAGCCAATTTAATTGAAAGTCGTTTCTTATTCAAATTGTTCGCTGTAATTTTGGCTGAAATGGCTGCTTTCAAGGACCGGAAACCGATATGTGTTTTCCCTAAGATCGCGAAAAACTGAAAAAAAAAAATTATTTGTTTTGCGAAAAAACCACGTTTTTGAGTATTTTTCAATGTGCGGTTACTTAATAAATTTTCAACCTTTATGCGAAAGTAAAGGGTGTTCAATTCGAGGTATCTTTATAAATTTGAAACAAAAGAAATAAATTGTGTGAAATCTTTATTTATTTTTATTAGAAAAAAGAATATCATTGTTCAAGTGATAACTTTTTACTTGCAAGTATTGTTGTTGCTCTTTAACTGTGTATTTTAAATGTCGTTTCGATGCAACATAGACACCTAAATATGTATATACCCGCGAAATGGGGCAGTGCACGATCGAGGTGCCTTATGAACTAATTTTTCGTTGAAGCCCAAATACACCTATTGCATATAGAAGTAATGATATACGAGCAAAAGCTGAAACCTAATCTATTTTAGCTGCACTAAGACCAATATTTTAATTAAAAGAGTATTCAAAAAACATATGTGCTCGCGATGCTATGCTACTAAATTCAATTAAAAAATTGTTATACTCTTAAATGTTCGGAAAATAATTTTCGACTCTCATAATGATACTACTGATAACATTGTTCGATAAAATCCTAATCAGGAAAAGTTTACTTCAATTTTGAGTTTAAAGTAAGATACAATTGGTAATGAAAGTGGTGGGTATACGCCACGCCTATAAAAATCGTGGAAGCCATCAATATTACTAGATTTGTCTATTATATAGGCAGTAATAATTTATAAAGTTGAATTCGCTGATACAATATGATTGTATATGATGGCTATCCGTTACATGCAAAAATTAACTGCTACAAACCGAAACCATATGGCAGAATTCAATGGAATACCTGCTGTTATCAGTAGCAATATCTGTCAAGATGATTCCGATGTAACTATCCAATATAATTTGATTCTATTTGACTTCCATTAATATGGTACTAAACATGTCATCTAATACAATTCGAAACAATGCAGAGCTTTCACATAAAATTCAATATATTCTATCCGATGGCATTTGCTATTTTTGAAATAAGTAAAGACTTCACAATGTGTATCATATCACATAAAGTCATAAGTTTTTGCAAAGTTGTAAAACTTTATTTTTGATCTACATATGAAAATAGAATATGTATGAAAATGCAATTTTGCACCCTATGTTTTTTGAATGTTTTCTTCATGTTTCTATTTTACAAGGAGAATCGTATGAAAAGAGAGCACCTAAAAAATTATTCTAAGCAAATTTTGTTCAAGGAAAGAAAATAAAATAAAGGTTAAAATTTCCGCAGCGATTGGACCGCGATAGACTCCACATGTTTATTAAAACTTTTATATTTTTATTTGCAAACATATTTTTGTCAAGAAAAATTAACTAATCCAGATTTGCGCTCAATAATCTTATGCGTTATTTCTTTTTCCTTAAAACGCAAAATACACAACGACAACAGTTTGTTCTGTTTTTGCTTGTAGCGTTAACAAACTGTTTGCGTTTAACAAAATGTTTATTGTATTGGGTCGTGTTAGTCGTGTCAATTTTGTTCAACACGAACACACACGAGCACGCACGAATTCAAATTTTCTATCACGAACACGTGTCACGTCGTGCATGTTCGTGTCACGACAAAAAACACGACACACGCCCATCTCTAGTTCCTATTCGATCTAATCTAGTTTAATTTTACGATACATCCTATGCAATGCCTAAAGTGACCAAGCCGACAGCTGAGATTTGAATAGTCTTCTTATTCAAAGATATTGGAAAATAAGGCTACGCTAAGGCGAAATTTTGTGATATTGCCTCGGGACTTGTAACTATGCTGGTGAAAATAAATGTAATGTAGCTGACTATCTATCAATGCACAGTTTAACCTGCTGCAGATACAGGCGTAACATAATTGAAGTGGCATTTGCGTTTCGACAAGTTCAAAAATATTTAAGTAATCAGGTGCAAATATTGCATTTATAAGTATGTTATTAAATAAATGTGTTTTGTGGCCAGAGCCTGGAAAAATATCTACTACTCATATTTTATTTCGTTAAACTTCTTGAAATTGTTTGATTTAGTGACTTGCGGTAGCCTTTTACAGAGGATTTATGTTATTTATTCAAAAATTATACCCCAAATCGAAATATATAAGGGCATAAGGAATAGACTAAAAGAAAATTATTTATAAGAACGAAACTTTTCGCAAAAATCTCTAATTTTCAGCTAATGTTGACTTACTCAAAATGCAAAACTAACCGAGATCAGGGTCAGGCATTCTGTCGCCCGCAGACAACTGCGGCAGAACTCAAGCAGAGGCTGCGTGTATGTGTACTCGTTGTGTATGCTGCGAAATATGATTCGACACGACCCGATTAAGCTCGGCATCTGCCTAGATAAAGAAAATTATTTAATAAAGCGTCAGTTTTGTTAAAATTTTGATCTTTTATTAATGTAGTGTTTTGAAATTTTTAAATTAATTTTGGCATTCCATACCGTGCGTAGTCAGTGCGTTCCAAGAGCTTGTGAGGTCTGTGGGACATGCACTCCTTAACCATACCATCAAGTATTTTCAAATAAATTCAATTACCATCCGATAACTTATGGTCCATCCGGCAATACAATCCAAATTAATCATATTTCTACAATTACAATTCGATGTAGTTCCTATATCTGTTGCTACAGTTCGATACTTTGAAATATAGTTCAGTACACATCTGGTTGTTTCCGATTCTATATGATTTTAATTGATGATAACATTCGAAACTTTACGTTTTCTTCCAATACCACCAGAATGATTTCGGTACTTTTCATATTATCCGATACCAGCCGATTTTGTCCGAATATTATTTGATTGTACATTGATAGATTGAGTTTGATGGCAGCATACATCTAATAATTGTAAGTAATTGAGTAAAAAGGTATCTATTGAATTCCTTACGACTTAAGAAAAGCTAAATATTCTCATCCGTTTTGAGTGTTACTGAAATCGTGAATTCTTGTCCATAATCAATAATAGTACCGGAAATTAAAATAATCGTGTATACATTATCATAGAATATGAAGAAGGCGCTACCTTGTGCTCATTACATTAAAACTGAAAATAAATAGACTTAACTGGACAGTCTAGGCTTCTACAAAAAATAAAATTTAATAGAAAAATTTAATACGATGAAAAATTACAAACGTTTGACTCAGTGTTAGAAAGTAAAGTCCGAAGAGATACCTCCGTATCTAATGGAAGCTCTCTGTAGTAACCATCTGAAGAGGTCGAGTAATGGTTCTTACTAATTTATTCGAAAAGTATGTATCAAATCGCACAAATTCGTAAAGCACCAGAAAAAATCGATTTTGTGCCGAAAAGTCTAATGTACGATTTAATTTCACTAAGTTTTACACTGTTAAAGTTTATGTTGAAAAATATGATTTGGCCAACATTAATAAAAATCAGCAACAAAAAAATAGATAAACAAACAAATTTATAAATACCGAGTTACAATTGCATGAAAATGAGGATTAAGTTTTAGCTTTTTAAAAACTCTAAAAGAACCATAGCTCTCGCAAAGTATACAAGATATTATAAAGAAATTTGGAAGACAGATGCCGACCATAACTATGATATGTTTTACCAAACGTTGACTGAATTGAAAAAATATGCATGGTACTTTTCAACAATCCAATAATTTGATTTGCCAAAAAAACAACCACAGCGAATTTGGAGATACTCATAATATCCCTATAAATATTTATTAATATAGACCAAGATTTTATTCCGGAGAACTAGTAAAAGGGCGTAACACAGCCCAAATTATGTATGCATACGCAACAATAATTTAGTGTGCTATTTGAGTGATCGTAGTAAAAATAGATTCGAGGATGTTAGGTACAAAAAACTTTTCAAATGGGTGGAGTTGATTCTACCACATAAATACAAATGTAAACGTTATTTTTACTGAACTCTTGTAACAATTGTTATGAAATTCAATATAGGTAGTCGAATTGGAGTAAGGTTTCTCTGAACTTGAAAAGTGGACAAAATGATATATACGCAGATTCTGTGTGCATTTGTGTTCTTTTTACTGAAAAATTTATAATTTATTTTATTCGATTTATTTAAACACAGCACTACATGGAAATTAATATGTTTGTTCATAATCAAATTAAACTAGCATGAGCGTTACCTTTGGCTTCTTTAACTTATACCACATTAGGCGTAAAAGTTCGTGTAAGGCTTAAGATTTTACTACAAATATCACGTTCCAGCAGGTTTTACGAAATGCTCCCATAAATACTTAGCACACTCATGCCTCGCTATACGGCTACACTTTATATCGCTATAACTGCCTTTTTGAAACATAACACAGATCAGCTTAGGGGCCGAAATTGATTCGATACACGGCGGAAAAAATTTGGAGTTTACTTCTTTTTAAGTTACTCAGCATGGTTCTGGAACGATCTTTTACTATCACTGCTATTTGTATGTGGAATAATCTTCCTCACGAGTATCAAACAAATATGTAGGCCACCAGAATAGTTAAAGCAAAAAATCTTAGCACGTATGTTTTTATTAAGCTATAACATAGAACTTATTCGTTATATTTTCGTTGTTCTTACATATTTAGTTGAATCCTTGTACGGTAACTTATAACATTTTAATCTTGTTGCGTTTCTGTTTCATTTTGATCGTAAATAATTGATATTTCCAATGAGGCAAAAAAATGCATGATGAAGGAAAATACGCAATATGACAATAAGTATAAAATTAGCGTTCCTTTTTTACGAGAAGCGTAGACACTTTTCGATGTTCTTCAATACAATTTGATATCATTGGAGTTATTCGAAACATTTAGAAAAATCAATTGCTATAAATAGTATGTTGGTTTGAAATTAAAATATATATTTTGAAAAAAAGTTTGCACTCGGGTTCACTTTTTCAAAATTTAGGCAGGAGAAAATCAAATCGACGAAATAATACGGTAGAAAAAATGGGTAAAAATAATCGTTTTGTGTTTTTGTTAAACACTTGTGTCATGTTAAATGACAGTTCACTCAACGAATGACATCAGTGACTGACACTAGCTTGCTATTCACAACCCTGAATTTGTAGTTGTTTTGGCGGGATAAGTAAGTGTATTAGCCTTTTTCCGTGAATCTCACTGTGTAATATAAATAAAGAAGTTATTCAAATGATTGCAAATAAGCAGCTGCCACAATCACCCGAAGAATTTGCACATAAAAGCAATGAATTTTGTGCTGCTCTGGAAGATCCAGCTTGCTGGTCTTCTGTGCCACTGTTGAATTGCACATCACTGCATGACTTGCCTGACATGACTATTGTACGTTTTCGTGGCATGGTACAGGACATGCAAGATCCTGAGATATATTTAGAACGTTATGAGATAAATAATCATGAGGAAGGCTCTTGCCGTTTACAAGATGGTAAATACCGTGATTGCTTGGTGCTGCGTAAAGGTGAAGAGGTCAATTATGAGAGCGAAAAGAACATCCAAGGAGAACGCCGAACACTGTTTGTAGTGTCAATACCAGGTTTAAATCCATGGGCATCCGCGTATGAAGCACATTGTAACAACGATAATCTTCCGAAAAATGTATCGTGTTCTGATGGAGTTTCAAAAAAGCGTCCAACAAATATGGAAGTGGATGACGATAATAACGGTAATCTTCCGAAAAGTGAATCATATACTGATGGAGTTTCGAACAAGAGACAGTGTATAGAAACTGCCGTCTCCAACATTTCGCCATCCAATCAGATGCTCGGATCCTCTTATTTACTAAATTCGCCAATACCAGAGCGTCCTAGTAAAGCATGCATGGTTAAAATATATAGTGACTTTGATTCTTATACCCTAAATAGTGTGATCGATGTTGTGGGTTTTTTGTCTGTTGATCCAATGCTTGATGTTTCCACAATAAATAATGATGCTATGAGAAATGATTATGACAACATAAATGAGTTGCAGGCTCTGAATCCGCCTCCCTCGTTGATCCCACGTCTGCATGCAATTTCAGTGAATAAACCACAACATGCCAATCCTCTGCTAGATGCTAGAATATGTCTTAAAACAACCGAAAGCATGCCACAGGCTGAGAATCACTTTAATATGCTCTCAGTGCGAAAAGAATTGCATGTTTTGCTTAGTTTGTGCCTTTTCAATGATGAATTAGCGGCGGATTATTTGCTATCGCATTTAATTTCTACGGTGTAAGTAACTTTTATCTTGTTTTTACTATTTTAATCAACTTAGCAAGAAAACTTTGGTCTTAACAACCCTTAAAAAAATGTATAAAATTAGGTATATAAATTTGTGACATTGATGTAAAATACAAAGCAACTGATAATCTATTCCAAATTTAACTGAAAATATGAATTCATAGATTTTTTTGATGACATAATGGTTCCTACACGACACTAGTCATTCCAGATGAAAACACCGAATGCATGCATGCTTTTTGATTTCGGTAAATAAAAAAATGTGAAAGATCATTTAGGTGTTAGTACGAAACACCCACCATAAGATTTATTATCTCCACTAACGAAGGCGGGCATGTTGCCAGTCGCTGTGGTCTTCCCTGAGGGAAGAGGTAGACGGTAGGTAATTTCCGAATATTCTTTCCAGCGTATTATTTGGTCATGTATAATATAAGCACAGACACTAAACTGAATAGATTTATAAAAAAACCGCAGTTAATAGCACGAGTCATTTCACATTATTCAACCCCACATATTTTTTATCCAGCATTATAAACTCCAGTTATGAGGCGAGATTAATTTTATATATGTAAATAAAATCTTTCTTTTTTTAGATACAATCGTTCCGATTTTGAAAGTATTGGAAAATTTGCATTAAATATTTGCAACATTCCTAAAGAAGTCCTACCAAATTACACAAATAAATTATATGAAATTTTGGAGCTGATTGTACCAGTTAGTCATTTACTGCCTATGACCCTGGATAATATGAATACTACATCATTCGATCCAAAGTAATTGACAGTACATTTATTCGTTTATTTGCAGATATTGAATATTTTTTTTTTTCAGAAAAGATTATGAAACAAGTAAATTGGTTTCGGGAATTTTACAGCTTGCACCTCAAACTCACCTTGTGTTGGATGAGACTCAAATGCAACCGGGAAAATTGGAACCAAACGGTGTGAAAGCCATACAAAGTTTGGCTAATTTAATAAACAAGCAACAAATAAAATGTAACTTTCTATATTATGAAATTGATTATAATGTGGATATACCTGTGCTCGTTTTAAGCGAAGGCAGAAGTATGCTACCTGTAAGTAATTCCTTTTTTGATTTCATACTTTTCACTATCTTTGTTAATGTAACTGGACTTCGCTTTGCACAAATGTACTAACCCACCCTTAATCAATAAATAGTGCTGGAATTTATGGTAATAAAAGATCAAATAAGACTTCAAAACGAAGATTACTGAAATTCTTGAAAATGAGATTATAACGTCTAACAATTTAAAAAAATGTGTTCCATTCAGTTTGACCTATTCCTTTATAGATAGCATGACTACAGCACAAAGCAGAAGCAAACTGGTCTTTTAATTTTGTATTTAAAAAAAATCTGTAATTTTGACCTTTATATTTGAGCCTGTTGCACCAACAACTTCATGCTTATACCAAATAATCAAATTTTTGTGGGTTACACTTATGCAGGGTTCAAATAACATTGCAATTATTTAACAGTTTTAGTTAAACACTTAAAAAATTTTCTTATTTTAGAATGATTTTCTACTCCCTTTACGATCAGACGAAAATGGAATTCAAATAATAACGGAAACATTTAAAGCAGCTCATCATTATGTACATCTTGGAAGATTGGATCAATTTCGGCGTTTTTTGACTAAAGCCAAAATGAGCAAATTTTCGATGAATCCTGAACACAGCGAAGTGATACAGAATGATTTTGTTGAAATGAGGAAGGCAAACATAATAACAGACGCCTATGGTTTACATGCATTGTTGGTGCTTTCACGCTTATTAGCAATATCCCAAGGTAAAAACGTCTTAGATATGGAGTCTTGGAAATTAGCAAAAGATATGGAAGCTGAGCGCAGGCAAAGAATACAAGAGTTGCCAAAGTCAATAGTTTTGAAAGTTTAATGAAAAAATAATAAAAAAAAAGTTTTATTTAGAATTGTACTCTTGAGTAAAATCATGGAATGCCATCAAAAATGATTTTTAATATAACTATTCCTCAGTAGGAATGAGGTCTTTTTGATTCCAATCGTAGGGTAATTAGATATAAAACCGACATTTTCATGGCAAAATCAATGATAATTTGGAATACAAAAATGTAATTCCATTCCAAGGAATTGGAATCAACTCTTCAAAATCCATGGCAAAGAAATTAGACCAATCGCAAAATAAATTTTTGTGGAAGCGAAAAAATACCTAGCATAGTGGATTTTTCGCCATTATATTATATTCCCATAGTTTTTGAGATAGTTTCAAAAAACTTTTGACTAATATTTCAAAATATTCGTAACTTTTTTGAAGTTTAAATATGTTCAAAAAGTACCTGTAAATAAGCACTAAATAATATATAAAAATTAAAATTATCGGAAAAAAAAAAATAAAATTATTTTTAGACAATAAAAATCCCCTGAAGAAGCCTAACACCATTGGCGAAACGTTGGGTAGAAAAATGAAATAAAATTTGTTGACCTTAAAGTCTGGAATTTGTCCCTTGTTGCTATTATTTGACGTTTTAGAGAAATTATGAAAGGAGTTTTTTAATATTTTTTTTTATCGTAAATCACAAGAATGTCGATTCTTAGCAAAAAAATCTAATTGATACAACAGCTTTCAAATAAGCGAAAAGTGTATGCAAGCAATATTTGTTTACATGGAAATCTGAATGCAACTGGTTTTTGCTTCGCTTGTTACAGAAATATTTAATGCCATACAAACTACATATTTTCGAGCTTTACAAATATAGTCCAATGCATTGGTCAAAGGGTTTACTTGTTATTTGGCAGTCTTATTTCTGCCAAAAAAATAATCGGCTGCCATTTGACTGAAAAAATAAGTCAGCATTTACGAGTAAATATTGAACTTTTATCAAAAAAGTTGCAAAAATTGAAATTGATGAGGATCACAAGGACATCGAAAATTTTCCTCTGCGAAAATATTTTGTTGCCTTTTTAATATCAAAATTGTTATTTTTACTCCCTGCCTGAAACATATAACAAATTATTTGAAGCAAGACCGATACATTTATTTCTATTTCCCGATGTGTATTACGAATGGATTCTCTAAAAACTGTAAGGGGGCGTACACTAATTACGAGAGCTCAAAATTTGTGGGATCTCAACAAACCTCATTTAAAGGGAAGGGTCAATGAAAATATCACGTCAAATTTTTAATTCAGAGAATATACATTACAGCAGATAACATTTTATATTACACAAATGCCTGACCATCGGACTAATCGAATTTTACCGATACATCATGGATGTTTCTCGACACTATTCAACTTTTTTTAAGCTTTTATCAAGTTTTCTATACAATTCGATTATTGTAGACTTGAACGATGTTTTTGTAAACAAAAGGTATCCTTCTGAGTTCCATAGAATTTTTCGATACTGTGCAACTATCTCGATAATTTTCGATGTTATTCAGCTTTTTCGACTATTACACACTTAATGTTTTTTTGGATACTAAATATTTTTTTGGCGATTATGAACACTTCAACTTGGTTGATGCATCGAGACACATTTCAGTCAGGTTTTTCTGATTATTCAATGATTTCCGATGGTATTTATTCAATAGTTTTCGAATATTATCGACGTCAGTACTATTGAACTAGTTAATGAATATAGATAAAAATATATAAAAAAAAAACTAAATGAAATATAATGTAAATTTTTATTTAATAAAATAGCTCAGAGAACAAGATTTTGACACCAAATAATACGCGACAAGTCACGGTTATCAAGCTGGTATGTTTTGTATCAGAATTTGATAAAGCGTTGATTTGTAACAGTTCTCTTCATGGCCAATCATAGCGAGCTAGGTTGGAGTCATTTGTTGTATTTGAACTTCGCATTGCTGTGGCCGCGCGTTTTCAAATTTTTAAAAATCTTAAATATTTACCTAAGCAATGAGGTAGCCATGTACAAAATTTAATGTTTTCGTTATCCAGTCAATCTTCAGCAAATACATAGTGCTAAAATAGATAAAAACTTCGTAAAAACTACAATAAAAACAAAAATTTGTAATATATAAAATATTTCATGTCAGAAGATTTATTTTAGCGTTGGTTGTGGAACAGTTCTCTTCATGGTGAATCAAAGCGAGCTGGATTAATGTGTCATCAGATTTTTACTTATAACATAAAGGGATGTATCTATTCATCCAAACGTATTACAAACCTCATTTACCGTATAAAAGTCTAACATTAATTTCTTATGAAAAAAATTAATTATTCGATGTGTACGATTTATAAGGCTTTTTTTATACATTTGAAAGAATACCACTAACAATTAAAAAGAAAACTTAGCTATTTACCTTAGCAACGCTGTAGCAGCCAGTCGTACAAAACTCATTGTTTTCTATATCCATTCAATCCTTAGCAAATGCATGGTTCTGAAATAGATAAAAAAACTTGTTTAAATATAATAAAAACAAACAATTTGTAAGGAATAAAATATGTCATAAATCAGAAGTTTTATTTTAGCGTTGGTTTTGGAACAGTTCTCTTCATGGTGAATCAAAGCGAGCTGGATTATTATGTCATCAAATTTTTACTTATAAACGTAGAGGCATTCACAAAGACGTATTAATATTCTATATACCGTATAAGTCTGAAGTGTTATTTCTTATTAAGAAAAATAATTATTTGATTTGTACGATTTATAAGGTTTTTATACATTTGAATGAATGCCATTAACAATTATAAAGAAAACTTAGCTTTTTACCTTAGAAAAGCTGTAGCCGCCAACCGTGTACAAAACTCATTGTTTTCTATATCCATTCAATTTAGCAAATGCACAGTTCTGAAATAGACAAAAACTTACGTCAAAAAATACAATAAAAACAAACAATTTGTAATGAATAAAATATGTCATAAATCAGAAATTTTATTTTAGCGTTGGTTTTGGAACAGTTCTCTTCATGATGAATCAAAGCGAGCTGGATTAATATATCATCATAGTTTTACTTATAAATGTAAGTGTACTCAGACAAATGTATATACGCCCTTCAAGAGTAACAGTATTATTTCTGTTGAAATAATAAAATCTTTGATTTATAGGGTGCTCTTATACATTTGCATGAATCCAAAAAACATAAATATTTACCATAGTAAAGATGTAGCCATGTACAAAATTCATTGTCCTCGATGATATCCATTTAGATTATTTAGCAAATACATAGTTCTAAAATAGATAAAAACTTAGTCAGACTACAATAAAAACAAAAAATTTCTAAGAAATATAATATTTCATAAGTCAGAAGTTTAGCAATTAGTTTGCAAGTTCTCTTCATGGTTATTCGAAGAGCGTTGGATTGATAAATCATCAGATTTTTATTTTAAACGTAAGGGTACTCTAACAAACGTAAAAACAAGTCTTGACTATAATTTCTCAAAAAGAAAAATAAATACTCGATTTGTACGAGTCATGAGGTTTTTATACATTTGCATGAATACCACTCATAATTAAGAAAATTTTGCTATTTACCTTAACAACGCTATAGCCGCCAGGCATGTAAAAAACTCATCGCTTGCTATGTCCTTTCAATCCTAAGGAAATGCAAAGTTCTGAAATAAATAAAAACTTAGTCAGACTACAATAAAAACAAACAATTTGTAAGGAATAAAATATTTTATAAATCAGAAGGTTTATTTTAGCGTTGGTTTTGGAACAGTTCTCTTCATGGTGAATCAAAGCGAGCTGGATTATTATATCATCATATTATTACTTATAAATATAAGAGTACTCAGACAAACGTATATACAACCGTTATACCGCATATAAGAGCAATGGTATTTTTTATATGAAAAAGTACTGAATTATTCGATTTAAAGGGATTTTACACATTTGCATGAATACCACGAATACAAAATTTAATAAATATTTACCTTAGAAAAGCTGTAGCCATGTATTAAATTCATTGTCTTCTATATCCATTTACTTTAATAAGCATAACAAGCTTAACATAATTCTAAAATAGATAAAAATTTTGTCAGACTACAATAAAAACAAACAATTTCTAAGAAATATGTTTCATAAATCAGAAGTTTAGCATTATTTTGCAAGTTCTCTTCATGGTTATTCGAAGAGCGTTGGATTAATAAATCATCAGATATTTATTTTAAACTTAAGGGTACTCTTACAAACGTATATAATACACCCACCATATCGAATAAAAGTATAACTATAGAATTTCTTGTGATAAAAAATAAAAAAATATTCGATTTGAATGGTTTTTATACAGTTGCATGAATACCACTAATGAAAAAGAAAACTTAGCAATATTTACCTTAGCAATGCTGCAGCAGCCAGCCGTACAAAACTTATTGTTTTCTATATCCATTCAATCATTAGCAAATGCAGTTCTGAAATATACCAAAAAAAATTTATCAAATACTACAATAAAAACAAACAATATGTACGGAATAAAGTATGTTATAAATCAGAAGTTTTATTTTAGCGTTGGTTTTGGAACAGTTCTCTTCATGGTGAATCAAAGCGAGCTGGATTATTATGTCATCAGATTTTTACTTAAAACATAAGGATATCCACAAATGCTCAAATACCCTATATATCTTGCAAACGAACTGTATTTTTACAAAAAAAAAATACATTTTTTGATTTGTACGGACTATAAGGTTTTTGTACATTTTCATGAATACCACCAATAATATAAAAAAAATTAAATTTTACCTTAGGAATGCCATAGTAGCCATGTAAACAAATTCTTTGTTTTCTATATCCATTCTGTAGCAAATAGTTCTAAAATAGATATGCTTTCGCACCACATGCCTCTGAAGAATCATAATTACAGCAATAGTTCTATAAAAATAAATGATAATTTTATTAGTCATAAATGATACAGAGGGTTTACTTAGTATTGTAATTTATAAATTCAGTATGGATTTTGTCATTTAACTGTCAAATGATGGGGAATCCGAAAATATATCATCACAATTTTATAACATTTCAGTTGCGAATTATGTATGTAATTCACATATTCATTCTTAACTTGTGGGGTTAAAAATGTCACAACTAGAATGTTATGTAAAAACAAACTGTATATGTAAGCAAATGTATTTGAAAATGTGTTACCTTTTCAAAAAATCCAAAATCCATTAGTGCATTAGAGCATTTGTGTTTTCAATTAATTCAGTAGAAATAAACACACATTTACTTGACAGCACTATACACGCATGTGACTTGCCTCTGAGGAATCATAACAGCAACAAGTTCTACAAAAAAAAAATAAATAAATTAGTAGAAATAAGGTAAAACTTATTTTCTAAAAACTTTAATGAGCCAAATCAGTATGGATTTTGTGTCATTTAACTGTCAAATGATGGGGAATCCGAAAATATATCATCACAATTTTATAAAATTTCAGTTGCGAATTATGTATGTATTTCATATATTCATTCTTAACTTATTGTGGGGTTAAAAATTTCACAACTAGAATGTTATCTAAGAAAACAAACTAAATATGTCAGCAAATGTTTTTTAAAATATCTTACCTTTCATTTTATATTTAGAAAAATCTATCCAACATTAAAGCATTTGTGTTTTCAATTGATTTAGTATGTACGCAACATCTTTACTCAATGACTCTATAAACATGCGACTTGATTCTGAGGAACTATAACAGCAACAAGATCTACAGGGGAAAAAATAAAAAATTTGTAATAAATAATGTAAAAGGATTTTTTCAAAACCTCTAATGAGTCAATTCAGTATGGATTTTGTGTCATTTATCTGTCAAATGATGGGGAATCCGAAAATATATCATCAATATTTTACAACATTTTCAGTTGCAATGTATTCTAATTTTTTCCAACGTCAATTGAAAACGTGTTTAAATAAATAAAATAAGTTTTCTTATCCCTATAGTATAATATATGCATATCTATCTGTTAGCAATTATCTGATTGAAATGCCCTCAAAACCGCTGCTCACCAAGGTGGGTTATGTATGAGCCTTCGACAATATTTTAATATATCGCTCACTTACTTCAAAACTGGCTTAACTCAAAAAACCCAAAGTGGGAGAAAAACGCATTTAAAGTTTTCAACAAGTAACTTTTTATATGAAAGTGATGAAAAGTTTGTTTCAATAAACTCTTCTTCTCAAGGCAAGTTTATAAGATTTTTTTCACACAAAATAAGACATGAAATGGGATATTCTGCATCATTAACTCGAAAATCACGTTTATTGAGTTACGCTAGCCTTGAAGTAAGAGAGCGTTGTATAATTGTCCCTATCATGAATGAAATTGCATTGAATTTTGTCTCCAACTACTGTATTCACTTGGGAAAGGGAAAAAATTCTCTGGAAAACAAGATTATTGGCAATTATTATTAGATGGAAATTTTTGACTTTTTCTGCCTTTTACGCCACATATCGGATATAAAATATACTTAAAAAAAAGATTAAAGCACTAAGAACAGCTAAAGCCGAGCTGTGATCACAAGGCAAAGGAACATAAGTTCTGTGCATGAGCATGTAACTTGTACTGATTCACTTTGTTAACACATATTGACTTTAGCTGTTATTCCTTGTTGCCACAGTATGTACATCGTATAAAATGAGAACCTATTATAACGCACGGGAAAAATTTGGAATAGAATCAATAAGGCCCAAAATACGTACCTTTTTTTAAATCAAGATTGTCGAATACCGACAAACTTTAACACGTACAAAGTAAAATTCTGAAATAAAATAAAAAAAAAACATCTAAAATATTCAAGTTCATAATTTAATAAAAATATATGTACATACATTTTAAGGGACTGCGCATTAATTACGTAAGACGCTTAGAGGAAGATTTAATCATTTTCTCAGTATCATGTATGTACATACTGAGTATATTTTGTATAGTACGATTTCTATACGTAATTAAAGACCAGCCCATATATAAGTTGATGGGCAACCTTTGACAATCACTCTGACACACAATTGTGGCTACAAGAAATATCAGTTGAAGTCGATCAATTATTGAAAGAAAAATAGCATAAGATCTATGTGCAAGGGATATGCTGTTTAGTCTTATCACAGATCGACTCTAGTTGTTATTTCTTATAACAGAATTGTGAACGGTAAAATATTTCACAACAGGTCATTGTCAAACGTCAATGTTTAATTTGATACTATTATGCAACAAACGTGTCAATCATTTTTGTTTTTTGAACGCAATGATTAATAATCAAGTGTACATCATATCTTTCAGTTGAAGACCAGCGATATACATATTTATTCATTTATTAAACGAAAAAATAAAAATTTTAATATTTAAAAACTAATTTCGTGTCGGTTAACACTTTAATGCATAACAGTTTCCAATTAATATCAACAAAATCAGTTCTACTATCATATCGAAAAACTTCCACAAAAATTCAAGTTTCCACAAACTATCATCACGATATTTTTAAATAAAAGAAAGAGTTGCAAAAAGAATAAATTTTGTATAGAACTTATTTATTTTACCAGGCAAATTTTAAAATCTAAATGTTAATAATTATTTGTTTTATTATTACTGCAATTGAACTCTTCTGACCTCGATATTTTTATTTAAATGAATTTCAGAGTTTAATAATAAATAAAAATGCAATATTTACTCCAAGAGTTCGTGAAAGATCAGTGAATTCAAAAACAAAAAATTTGCATGTATGTATTCGATTTCAAAATTTCATTCTTTGTTGCAAATACATAATTAAATGAATAGTTAGTTATTTTACCTGCATAAATGTTCCAAATCGGACTACTTATTTTGTGATGAAGATTTTTTATCTGAAATAGATTGAAAGCAATTTAATTAATTTTGGGCAGAAAATATTAATCAATAACATGCTACTTATATTGATATTAGATCAGATTTATAAGAGTGAGAATTTCATCAAAAACTTTTCAAGAGTAGCAAATAATTCTATTAAACATCATATCAAAACTATTTTATTAGAAGTAGATATCAATATATACTTACTTTTGGAATAACAAGGTATCTCCAAAAAGATATCTTCGAATAGTCATAAGGCTTTCTAAAAGATAATTTAAAATAATTCAATAAATTTGTAAGACATAAAATAAATAAAATACTAACCTATTTCTGGACTGCTTATTTTATGACGAAATGTTTTTTGCTGAAATATATCGAAAACAATTTTATTACTTTCAAGCAGAAAATGTTTATTAATAACACGCTACTTGTATTATTATTAGATCAGATTAATACGAGTGAGAATTTCATCAAAAACTTTTCAAGAGTAGCAAATAATTCTATAGAACATCATATCGAAACTAGTTTATTAAAAATGAATATCATATATGTACTTACTTTTGGAATAGCAAAGTTTCCTCCAATTGTTAGAATGGTGAAAAGGCCTCCTAAAAGATAAAATGAAATAATTCGTTAAATTTCTAATATGTACATATAAATATTCAAACATAAAGCAACATTTTAAAATTATCAGCTTTAATTTGACATCAATGCAAAATATATTTTATTATATATTTATCAGCGACGAAAAATATTGTAACATCATATAAATTTGCCGGTGATAATAAAAGAAGTTCAAGTAAAATAATAAAATTATTTCTAGAAAAATAAATTGACTTGGTCTACTTTCATAATCGCTGGCACGAATGAATTTTAAAGAAAAAAATTGAGCGTACTAACCTTTGCAGAGTAAAGTGGCTCCTTAAAACAGTGCACTAGATTCTATTCATATACCTGAAATTAGAAAAAGAAACAAAACGAGAAAAACTTCCCTTGTGCAAGCATGCACACATATTTACATTTAACACCCAAGAAAATAATAATTTCTTTTCCAGTTTTTAGCATAAAACTTCATACAGAAAGTTCTGCCTTATCTTTACTCATTTCTTTTCCTTTTTTGCTACACAAAATGTTTTGTAGTTTTATCGCATTTATTAAATATAAATAATTCAAATTTTAAACTGATTCTTGTACTGGTGGTTCATAACCTTCAGGCCTGTCGACGACTGCACCTTCAGCTGAAACAACAGCTTCGGTGCCCTTACCACCGCCATCACCATGCAATTCCAAGAGTTTCGACAAATCAAAACGTGGCTTCTTCAAAACCTTAACCTTACGAATATACACATCGTGTAATGGGTAGATGCGTTGACAATTTTTTTCAATATCTTTGGCAATAGAGTCTAAAGCCAACTTATTCACCAATTGCTTCAGGTCTGAGTTGTTAACTTCCTTGGTAATGATTTCAGACATCTTGGTACGAATCTTACGCACTTGTGATTGTTGAGCATAACAAGTTTTGCGTTGCGATTGTTGATCCTTGGCAGTGAATCCAATGCAGAATACACGCAACAAATAACCATCAGTGGTCTTAGCATCAACGCTTGATTCAATCAAAGTCTGCCATTTTTTGACCATTGACCTAAAAGGGTTTACCAATAATAAATTAGTTCACTTAAATTTTGCATTTTTAGTTACATAAAGAAATATGTCTGCAAACATGAGTCAGCTGATGTAAAAAAGTGTTTTACTCAAATTGCTGTTTGTAGTTTTGATAGTTTTTATTGGGGTATCGTAGAGACAAAACAAAATATTTTTTTATGTGATGTCTGAATTTTACTCCCGTGAGAAGTGCCGAGAAAAAAAAGATAAGTCCAATTTCAAAAAAATTGAAGATAAATCAACTATAGATTATATAAAAAAAAGTGTTCCTTATTTTCTAAATAACATTTATTGTTTTGTTGGGCGGTTCAAATTTTCGTACTTATGTCAAAATAATTCATTATGAAACAGCTATTAACACAAAGAAACAAACATTCATAATAAATATATGTATAAAAAATGGAATCTCAACGCAATGTAACTACATATTTTGTTACAGAGTACGTAGTTTTTAACTAAAAAAAAAACTACTCGTTTTAGCGTAAAATTGACACGTTCACTTTGCACCGTTCTTATTTTCTGTCAAATCGATATTTTTCGAAATCATTAATTCCAGGATTCATACAGTTCTGTGCGATAGTCCAGGGAAACTGGCCATAACATGTTTCAATTGCCAAACATCAGCTTCATTGCTTACACATTGAATTTTTGAAAGATTTTTTTTTATTTCTTGAAAACATCTCTATCGCTCTTTATAGAAGTTTTAAGAACATAGTATGAAGGAGGGCCATATCTCAGAAACTATAAAGTCAATTTCAATTAAATTTGTTAGTGCTAATAATTTGCTTATTTTATTTATTTTTCGTTATGGATTCACTTTTAACCAAGCAGTCGAGTTTAGAACTTCAACAAGGTTACTATGCTATCAATTCTAATGAAATATATGCATGATTCAGACCTCAATAGTTATAAACGGAAGAGCAAAATGAATATACCGTGTGTAGAGCACATGGAGATTGTTTCTAACAAAAATGTTGTTTTTAACAATATATAATTCCACGTTTCATGTACTCTAATTGAAGGGTCCAGTGAAAGAAGTCCCTTAGTCAAAATAATGTGTTTGGAGATATTTCAGGATTTATGTTACAATCCGATCTGGAAATATACTGTGCAACCTTTGATCAAATTCACGTAGTATTCAGGAGTATAAATTGTTTTTTTTTTCATTCTTTTGATTTCCATTTGAGCAAAATCTCAAACATATTTACAACTTAGGGACTTTTAATAAGGAAACCGTTGGCCTTAGACCTTAAGGATTTCTTGGCGAAAAATCGACGGACTTGAGGAAAATATGTATTTGAATTGGCTTTTAGCAACATGTAATGAAAAAATAAAAAAAAGAAAGGAAAAGGCTCATTTTTGTACATTGTATACTTGTCAGATCAAAAAGTCCCTATATTAACTAAGGTAGTTGTTTCACTGGGACCTTCAATTTGTCTTCTGCTCACTTACTTCAAGACAGGGATAACTCAAATGTGGTTTTTGAGTGAATAATGCGGAAATTACCATTTCATGTTTTATTTGGGGACCAAAATCATAAAGGTATCTTATAAAAGAGAAGAGTTTATTGAAACAGACTTTTCATCATTTTCGTATAAAAATTATCTTATTGAAAACTTTAAATGTTTTTTTTGTTATGCCAATCTTGAAGTAAGGTTTAAAACATTAAGATTTATTTATAATAAATAACAAAAAGAACTTTGAAAGTTAAAAATGTTTTTTTTTTCTCTGCCATGATTTTCTTTGTTAGATATTATTTCAAAATCAATCACAAAAGTTTAAAACAAAACACTTGCCAATTAGAATAAAAATTAAAGAAGACTGAGAACATACGAAATTTGAGTCAAAAAAAGTTTAAAAACGCAGTATATCAAGCTATGTAGTAGAAAAAAAGCATTGAAATTACGTTAGGAACGTGCTATAGAAGTGGAGGTCCAGAAAAATTCAGGTTCGTCATCTCCAAAAATAACTACTAATCGAGAGCTATTGATCGTTACTAAATATTGCACTATCCCAAAATATGACTGGCTGATTGACGTTTTTTTGCCAACTTAATGCGCTTTTTAGCGTTTCTCTCGACGACAAAGGGTTTTTATCAATGAGATAAGCAAAAATGTTCACAAATTAAATTGAATGAGAAAGTTTTTAAGTTAGCATAAGAATATCTTTCGTGCAATCAAAAACTAAAAGATATATCTAAAATTTGAATTTAAAATGCCTTAGTCAAGTCTTATGTTTTGATTTACTTGGCGTCCCGGAAAATATTTGAAAAAATATCATACAAAATAAATGGTGGAAGATTACTGTGTAAATCTTTTGATTCTAAATAAAAAGGTAAGGGGTTCCTATATAAGTTGACTACTTTGCCACTCGTCATTTTTAAGTAAATCAAAATTATTTATGGGAATTTGAAATCTTTGAAAAATATAAGTATCGCTGGAATTTTTTTTTTTTTGGAAGCTATAGCAGACTTTTCTATACATCTAGAACAAGAATTCGATACAAGGACTATTCTTTCATATGTATTTTTTTTTTCTTTACACATTCTTCTGAATAAAATTGGCTAATGGGAGATGGTAAACATGTGCCCCCATTGAGATAAGCTAGACTTGATTAAAACTAAGGCTTCTTATGCATATTCCACTTTCTTTCTCACCTGGTGCTCACCTGTATTTATCTGTTGTTAGATCCATGCCATGGAAGTTTGTCAAAACATTGCGATCTTGTACATCCTCCGCGATGAGACGGAATTTGCGGTAAGACCGTTCACTGTCGTGATCTGTCTGCAAGTCGGTCAACGAGACTTCGAAAACGCGACCTTTCAAACCCTCGGAAGCGATTTTAGTACCTTGGGTGCGGTTAACCAGTGTTTTGCCGATTTGGCGAGAAACAAACATATTCGGTGCTTTCACATCATACCAATCTTTGCGAGAGAAAGGATCAATCACCTTCTTCTTACCACCTTTCTTTCCTCCTTTGGATAGTCCCTTATTTTTACCAACCGCCATCTTCAGAATATAAGCGGAAAAAGATCGAATCACGTTGACGACGTAATGTCAAAAGAAGGAAGTACAAGATGGCGACCACTGAACTGTAATTATTCGAAGCGAATTTTGACAGATTGAATAAATCCGTGCATTTAAATAGTACAAGATTTTAAACACCTCCATCAGTAATTAATCTACACAATCATACACTCAGCAAAGGAGGTCGTGATTCAATTAAGAACTTACAAAAAGAGTTAACTTAAGTTGTACATTTTAAAACCATATATTAAAATCTCTCAATTCATTATTGTTCTTTTTATCTTTAAATATTTTAATTCTGTAGTTGAAAAAGATAAAAGTTTGGGTGTCTGTTAATATATGATAAGTTCTGTTGATAATAAGATTCGGAGAGATTCCGATATTCGTAGCAACGCGATGGCGATGTTTTTCGATAAAGCAAGTCAAAATTAATCGAAAATATTACAAAAAAATACCTCGTATAGTTTTCGAGTTATCCTTATGTAAAATGACTATAGCTAGCAAACTAGGTGTTGATTATATTCTAAATTGATTAGCGGTCGAATGCCGCCACGAAGCCAAGGTTGGATTTTTGGGAGCTTTACCCTAATTTTTATATATAATTACTGTGGCTAGCGATGCTGGTGTTGGACACACAATGGGATGTAAATATTAAGATCGTTGTGCCACGGGAGTGGTAATTATAGTGGTTTAATCAAAATCACATTTTTAACTAACGATATTTCGAAAACCAAACGAGATATCAATGTTCTTATCTGACATATTCGATTTATTTTGAGCTGTTCCATTGAAAGCCATCCTTAAATGGCGGCGAAATTGAAATCTTAATTCTATTGGTTTTATCAAAATCAAATATTTAAGTATCGATATTTCGAAATCCAAATGATATATCGATTTTTTTATCAAGCGTTTTCGATTTATTTTGAGCTGTTCTAATAAAAATCATCCTAAAATTTCTGTGCCATTGAAATCTTATTTCTAATGATACTATCAAAATAAGATTTTTAAGTATCGGTCATTTTAAAAGCCGGCGAATCATGAAAAAATTTTTAACTCCGTACCTGAGTTAATTGATTCACAACCAGTGCTACTACACTTACAGATTTAGCTTTTAATACAGTTTCTAAGAGAACCATACAGTTTTTTTTATAAATTACGTTATTTTTTATAAAATTAAGGCCATCTTTATCCTAAATTATGAATTAATATTTTTGTTTTCCAATAACCTTGTTTTATTCGCTTTGGTTAAACCTAAAAGTGAATAAAACGCATAAGTTTAACCTTTTATAATTCTGATACTGACCACTAGACGGCATAACATCGTTTAACAGAACTTCTGGTTTAAAATCAGGGCCGACTTGAAGGCAGCAAACTCTTGTGGTTGAACGGGGCCAAATGTGGAGGGCCTCACGTGTCAATACATAATGTTTTTTTTTTTGTCGAGATATTGCAATCAAACGCTTTTAAACTGTTTTTGCAGCATCATAGACGCTAACACCAAAGTTTATTTTCGTTTGTCATGCATAAAAAAAATCGGCGATATAAAATGAAGAAAAAAACTACTTCACGTTGAATTAAAATGGAAAAATTAAAGCAGATCCTAAACAGCAATCAATAGCTGTTGTTTTATTGCTGTTTTTGTGTATTTTGGGACTTTACTATAATATTTGGGCCTAGTACCTACTGAATGCATTGGACATCGTGTGACCCAAAACTGGGTTTGCAAAATTCAAGCAAAGTTGCCATATATATTTGATTATTTTAGGTTTGTGTCTACAGCTAATTGTAATGTGCGACATTTATTCTTCAAATTTCGCATACACAAAAAAAGTTCAATCAATTGAACTAGAAATTGAGCTGGCTCACGCATTTGTACGAAATTTTGGTTTAACTAAAGCGAATAAATAACGGCTAATATTGCAGGTTAAAAACATAGGGTCATTAAATTTTTTCTGCAAAAAAATGTTAAATTTTATTAAAAATGTCAACGCTTTGGAAGAGGACAGTTTTTTAGTTTGTTTTTTTTTTTGGAAATTTGCAGTTTATTGGATAATAAAATCTGGCAGTACTGGTCATAATCAAACGTTGATTCGGTCAAACTATGTACACGACGAGTGAAACTAAAATTGTGCAATCATGAAAATGGCTCCGTTACAATAAACAAAACAATCTGATTTGACAGGTGAGGTAGCCCTAAAAATAAAGAAGAAGAGCATGGCTTGGCATCCCTGCTACCATGATAATGGTACTCATTCTCATCTTTGGCTTTTTTTTCAATTTGACAAAAAGTCATATTTTTTTGTGTTTCCAAATTTATTTGAAATAAAGTGAAAATTATTAAAAAAATTATCGGGAATACAGCGGACACCATTTCTTATCAATATTGTGAAAAAATTTTGGCTGTAAATTCAACGTTTACACGAGCAAATTCAGTCTGAGAAATTCTTGTCTATTCTCTTTTGTGAATTTCTTTTGCGTTTACACACGGAAACTAGAATTTGTTTGTGCAAGAAAATTTCAAAGCAATTCAACCCGCCACAACAAACGTAAATTCAAAGCATAAGAATAGAGCGAAAGGGATTTCGCGTGTACGACAAATTCTGTACACCACCCTTTCGTTTTTCCCTTCTTGCCTACAGACAGGGAAACTTTCTTTGAAGAGTTTCCTCGTGTAAATGCTGTCAAACCAAATGTAAAATGAAAAAAATGTAAACAAATTCGGACGGACAAATTTTTGGAACAAATGCCGTTCATTTACGTTACGTAGTCTTAATTAGAATTTTATTTTTTATACGCTGGGACAAAATTGCAAAAAAATGATGCAAAATTTTCAGTCCAGTTGGAAGCTTTTTTCAAACTTCACACTACACTACTTTTTTTCGATCGAAATTTCGGATTTCTAAAATTAAGTAAGAATTTATTCGATAGTTGCGCTGTATTGAATTTTAACACGTAGTTTATTAACACGATCTACAAATTTAACAATATTTTGAGCCTAGGACGTTGGATTTTTGTTTACATCAGAAATAATATCAAGTATTAAAACAAAGAAAAATAAAATATGAGCAACATTTACATTCAAGAGCCTCCTACATCAGGAAAGGTAACAAAATAATCATTCAATTCAGTTTTGTGCATATAAAAATCAAATCAATTATATTAGGTGCTCCTTAAGACAACTGTTGGTGATATTGATGTTGAGTTGTGGACAAGGGAATGTCCAAAAACATGCCGTAATTTCATACAATTGTGCATGGAAGGTTACTACAATGGCACTATTTTTCATCGAGTTGTGAAAGATTTCATTGTGCAGGGTGAGTTTTAAGGTGACATATACAAATGCATCGTTTTTTCAGAAACAACAAAAGTTATTGACAGGAGCCTACAAAATAGTGTGATAATTGAGTTTTTAATGTTATCTTTTTGAATAAATGTAGGACATCGGTGTAGTGTTTAAATTTATTTTGGTTCTGCAGTGTACCATCTAACATACTTGGTTCTGCTTACAAGGATGTTATTTCGTTATTTTTTGCTTTCTACAAGTTCTTCACGTCTTGACTAATTTTTTTTTGTATTCTGTGATAATTATATGCCAACCATATGGTTGGCGGAGAAATGTCTCACAAAATGCCAGGGTATCCCCCGACGTAAAAAGTAGAGTATATACCGAGTGAGTAATAAGTTTTTCAGTAGATATTACAGCAAAGTTTCCTTTTCTAATACATCATGTCTTCTTGTGAAAAATCATGGATTAAACGGATGAACGAACGTTGCTCATAAGCAACATAGAGATAAATTTCTTTTGACTTGAAAATGTCTCATTTTTCTTGCTTAAAGTTTGTATTAAAAAGTTGAACGATAGTTGCTCAGATATGAAGCAACTTAGTTTCTTTTGCTATGTGTCTAGAACTACTAGATGAATGCATAGTTATTTGTTGATAGTTAATGATATAACAAAATTTTATACTTAAAACAAAAACGCGACGCGACAAAAACGTCAAGAGCTCGGTTGAAGTCTACTGAAACCCAACAACAAAAATTAATTATAGCTCGGTCTAAAAAGATTGTCAAAGACTTGAAAAAATTTAAAACTTTTTCCGTAAGTCGGTGAATTAAGTGCACTGAAAGACTAAATGATCTGCCGATTCAACAGCACCACAATGGTCTTATGATCATTACATTTTTTCCAGATTTCATCACCTATCCTATTAAGAGCATCTCCAGGAGTACATATGAAATTAAAACTTGAGATTAATTCAGAAATTATTTTTCCTTTGACTGTGTCACAAAACTTTAGAAATCACCAGCCAACACAAGATTTGGTAGTGGATCCAAAAAATTTATAATTTTTCCATTTCTGAACGAAAGACTTTAGATGGAAGATTGGGCTCAAGCTAAACTGAGCAAATAATAAAGTTGGCACCTAAACAACATGATCCGAATTAAAGTTAACCGTTTTATAGCCTTTAGATTATCTGAGGCCAATAGCCATACCACTATAGCCATCACTTCTTGTTTTTTTGACTAAAATGAAATTTAAAATATATAAGTTTGAGAAGGAATCATCATGAGAGAAGATTTCGCTCAAAACACAAATATCAAATTTTTTATTACTAAAATAATATTCAATATAATTTTTATTACTTTTTAAAGACTGACAGTTATACTGTAAGATCTTCATCAGTAGAGGTTGAGTGATTCAAGGACTCTTTTATAACATTATAGTCAATATCTAAGCTCAGTTTGTCAATTCTGGATTTGAATCCTTCTGTGATATTTTGTTTTTTAAAATAATCAATCACAAATTTGGTTAATTCAGCCACTATTCTCTAGCTGTGAAAATCTTTCAAGATTTTTAACATTGACCACTGTTCTTGTTTTTGGTTTTTCCTGTTTCTCCATTTGCTACACTTCACCCTATCTGTAGCCAGATGATCAGTATTTGAACACAGTATACATTTAAAATTATTGCATTTAGGCACACATTCATTTTGGATGCCACAACTTATACATCTTTTAGTGGATTTACATCCTTTTTGGGTGTGCCCTAATCTGTAGCAATTGTAGCACTGCCTGACAGGTGGAAAATAATGATCCACTGCCAGCTTCGTATAATTCAACACAACCTCCTGTGGAAGTTCATTTCCAAGGAAACCAATTTTTACCGTATATGTAGGTATAAATTTGGAATGATCCACAGGATCACGCCTGTTAAACCGCATAACAGAGTTTACAGCAATGCTTGAAGAAATATCACGTCTTCTGACAAATACAAGGGAACATCTCTAATAACACCAAAGGTTTCGATGAAACTCCTCGGAATGAAAGCCCTGATATTCATTTTTCTTAAATCATTATTCATAAGAAAAATATTGACCTGCTTGGTATCTAAAAAATTAACCTTATTAAGGATAGTCCAATCGCTTTTATGGATTTGATCCCTTTCGGGCTAAGATTTCTTACTTTATCCCACAGGTACAAACCATTTTTGATTTATTTGTTTCTTATGTTTTCAGACCCTGATGTGTCCACCAGGACATTTACATCACCTGAGTGACCTTCCGGAAAAGTAAGACCACTTGGCTCATTTTTTTTTTCCAAATAATTTTGTTCAAAAATTTTATTTGTCGAGAGACTAGTATCCATGTTAGAGTCTGCCAGAAAACTCTGATCATCAGTTACATGACCATTGACTCCATTTTGTAAAAGTGACACGACATTACTATTTTTAAGATCTGAACAATGCACATCACTGACATTTTTATTAATCAGCAAGTTAGAAGCAGAACTTTTATTAATTCTTGTATTTGCAAATTTTATTGAGGTCACCAAATTTTTATTGGCACTGTGCTTATCATCTTTTTTATTTTTTTTCCTTACCCTCTGGAAAAACTCTTGATCGGCGCAGAAACCCTCAAAATCATTTTGAGTCGCAGTAATGTTTGCCGAAGCCATGCTGCACCCTCAAAAGGCACAAAAATTTCACAGTGAAATAAACAATAATCTTACAGGCACTCAAATTAATTTTCAATAAAGAAAAATCTCACCGACTTACCTTTAAGCCGGTTTCTTTTTTTTTTTTTCAAAACAAGTAAAATGCACTTTAAGCACAAGTACTTTTAAACACACAGATAACACACTTTGAACTCTCCAACCTCACTCTATGACGGACGATAGACGAATGAATGGTCTTGACTAATTAATTTTACCATAAACCAGACCTCCATTTAATTCGAAGAAAATGTTAGCGGGCGGCGACTTAAAATCTGAATAGTATTTTAACGCTGCAATGCTCAAGCACGGCTAAAATAAATATCCAATTTAAAGTAGGCTAAAAAGTACAAACTAATGAAAGGACTTCAATGTCGATTTCATTGTTTTAAATTCAGGTTGTTGCGATTATTTTCTCATGCTATTACGAAAGTGCTACCTCAAATAAGAATCTGTCAATATTCTAATATTCTCCATTCTCAGTGAGAACATCAGATTTCTTAAGCGCAGTTAAGTTTTTCCGTCGAATGAACATCGCAATTAAGCTCGAAAGATGTAAATTTTATTTTGTAGATTTTGTAAATAGGCTCTACTAGCTGTTGCCGTGACAATCATTTTAATACAATCGTAATAATTTATACCCAAAAACTAATAAATTTCAATGGACTTGCAAAACATTCGCGTAATCCACCAGTTTTTTTTTAATCTAACGGTTCATAAGATTAAACAGGATCTTAATGGAATTCAGTAAACTTTGTTTTAATAATTGCTTAGATTTTTGTTTAAATAAATTGGAGTTTAAAAGGTATTGAATTAGTTGTTATTCTTGATTTCAATATTAACATTTATTATTGATATCGTTTTTATCATAGAGTTTTACTAGTCTGTAAAGATTCCCGCATTTATAGACTGAATAAATAAATAAATTATCTTTCCGAGGATGCATTTTAAAGATATTCTTATTTTTCTTACACGCATTTTTTACTCAATGCAAAAAAAAACGTAATTTTATTTTTTGCTTAACTCAAGGTGGGGATCCAAATGGTGATGGCACAGGAGGCGAATCAATTTATGGTCTACCTTTTAAGGATGAATTTCACTCTCGATTACGTTATGCGCGCCGTGGTCTTGTTGGCATGGCGAACTCAGATAAGGACGACAATGGATCCCAGTTTTTTTTTACATTGGCAGCAACGCCCGAGTTGCAAAATAAAAACACAATATTTGGTAAAGTTACCGGCGACACAATCTTCAATATGCTAAAGTTAGAGGAAGGCCTGGTAGATCAAAACGAACGTCCCATGTATCCACAAAAAATTATCCGCGCAGAAATTCTTAATAATCCATTTGATGATATAGTGCCACGTGAGCTGCAAAAAAAGGAATCTAAGGATAAAAAGAAAAAGAAAGAGAAAGGTGTTAAGTATGTATATAAAATACATTTTTTGGTTGACTCAATACAACTAATTATCAGGCATACACCATGATTTTCACTAAAACTAAATTCAATAAAGACAAGAAATAATACCCCTAAATAAATTAAAGGCCGTAAAAAAATAGTTCATTGCATATTTAGTAAAAAATAAAATTTAATGCACCTGTCACAGTTTGTTCACTAAAAAAACAATTTAATTATTGATTCCACCAACCCTGCAATCGGTTTTTACCTTTCCGTTGATTGAGTATTTTCTATAAGACTGTTGTTATGGTGTTTGATGTAAAAGTTACGTTACGGAAAGTAAGCATCTGGTCAATCAACTAGAAAGAACACTCGGAGAGCTTAACGCTTAAAATTGTGGTAAGCCACCATGTTATTTCTTCCTCAGATGATAGAAACAATCTAGAGCTTCGAACTAATCTGGAAAGCTGTTGCAAAGGTATTATGCTCAGGTTAAATAATACCATGCTAAGTAATTAAATAATTAGGTTGGCCTGTTTGGTGGTGTATAAAATATCAGTGCGTATGCGTTCTTGAAACAGTTCTGACTCATTCCGAGCGAACTAATTTAGATCTCGCTGTATATACTCGCGAATGTAGTGTATAGACTTCCTACAGTTTATTAATCTCTTGATTTATTCTGGAATCCTCATATGATCGGATAGACTCCGCGCAGTAGTTAAATAAGCGCCTCTTCAATAGCATAAGTCTACGTATAAAAAACGCTGCATTAGATAGTTAGCCTAAACATTCCGTTCATTATTAGCGAGTTCGAATAGATTTCTGCACTCTTGCTATATAATCCATTTTCGAACTACTCGTTTGTTGCCGCCGATGATGAAAAGTTATGATTTTGAGCCTATTTAAAATTTAATTCCTTCTAGTTGTGCATGAAAGCCTTTGATTTGATTTATTACCCATTAGAAATTTCGGTTTGCTATCTTTTGGAGAAGAAGCAGAAGAGGATGAAGAGGAAACAAATCAATTTGTTCAACAAAATGTAGGAAAAGCTAAATCGATGCATGATATTGTCGATGATCCTAAACTAAGCAAAGAATCTGTTAAAGTTATATCCAATGAGCGGCAATCTAATGAAGAGTTGGAAGATGATTTTGAAGAGGATGTACAGGACGATACAGTTAACGTGAGCGAGCGCTTAGAAAAAATTAAAGGAAAATTAAAAAAACCAAACAAAAATGAAAAAACATTAAAACAAGAGGAATCCGAAGATTCAGAAGCTGATACATTATTAACACAAGAGGAAGAAAATAAAGTGAAAAGTAGATTAAAAAAGTAAGTAATTTATTCGTAAAGGGTCATCCATTTCGATCGTTAGAATTTGACAGGGGTACAATGATTGCAACTGGTAAAGTTTTGGCACGATCAGTGACAGATTTTAATATTCGCTACATTATTTTACGACATGGACGTTTTACCACGGCTCTACCTATCTGGAGAACACAAATACTGCAGCATTTAAAAGTTAACACTGGAGAAGCTATGACAGAGATATAACCCGAAATGTGCGAAAAACATAATCTTCATTAGGTTTGAAAAATTGCGTGTTTTTTTTAACTAAATAAAATCGATATGTAAATAAAATGGATGACCATTGGAATGAAACAATTTAATGATAAAAACTTAAATTGAAAAAGTTTTTCTTTGTTGAAAAACAGGCTGTTAGGTCAATTTTGATTTTATGAATAAAACAATGTTAAATTCATTTGTTCACCCGACGTTTCGCTTATGGGTTTTAAGCCTGTTTTCAACAAAGAAAAACTTTTTCAATTTATAAAATCAAATATATTGGTCAGATATTCTTCATATATAAAAACTTATTTTTGTAGAGAGGAAATTCGGCAAGAAATTTTAACACTTAAAAAGCAGTATCAAACGGATAAGAAAACTAAAGATGATTTTCTTGAAAAGAAGAATGAACCAAAGATTAGCAAAGACTTAAAGTCTGTGGATATGAATAATGAACTAATTAAGGACTTTATAGAAGAAAAAGAAAAATATAGCGGGCTAAAATCGAAAATTCCAAATAAAGGTTCTAGCAGGTTAGTAAACTTTATCTATGTAAATGGAAAATAATAATACCATGTGAATTTTTATGAGTTAAACCAAACTTGGGTTTAACGAATTGACTATTCTAAATAAGAGCTTGTGATTTGTAGGCAAAAGTTAAAAATCAGTTATAATTTTGCATGCTAAAGTAATTACAGTTATACACATTTCTTTGTAGGGAAGGATTTACATTAAGCTTGCTTGCAAAATTTCGTTCAAAACTAGATGGTTTGAAACAGAAACAGCTTGATGACGAACAATGTGAAGAATCACTTGACGATAAAGTTGTTGAGAAAGAAATACAAAGTGATGAATGGTTGGCTCATACATTTAAGTTTGAGGATAAGCAACCTATTCTGGCTAAAGATGCTTCCACCAAAACTGATGACTGGTATGACGCATATGATCCCAGAAATCCATTGAATAAACGTAAGCGTGGAGAAGTTAAAAACAAATCAAAAGAGTACTCAATGAAGCGTAGTAAATAAAAACATTAAGTGAAAACTTAAGCCAGTGGTGTTTTTCTTTTATCTAAGAATGTAAATTTGTATTCAAAAACATCAAATTTCAATTGAATTCATCATTAAATTAATATTTTACTATGTACATACATACACATATACATTTATTATTTCATATCAAACTCAAAGTTTGGAGAGATATTTTTATTTAAGAGGATGTCGGAATAGCTGTCCTTAGATCACCGTGACTGGCTCTCACGTCCTTATTAAATCTTATCTATTTCATGAGGTACATCATTTTAAAGGAAAAAAAACTAAACTTTATTTTAATAACATTTTAATTTTCTGAGCGTTCAGAGTTTATGAGTATCAAATGATTTATATTTTTGATAAAAACTTGAGCCTAAAACAAGTTGCTAGCCACGCATATATTTTAATTCTTTTCTGACTCTGTTTTGTTTCATAAGTTCTAAACTTTAAAAGAGTGTCGAACACGCAGACATTAAGACTCTTTTCTGACTCTGTTGTGCTTTATAAATTCTGAATTTTATGAGAATAGTGGGAAAAGCAGAATAAACGAAATATGAAATGAAACTGTTACTAAAGTTACAAATAAATAAATAAATAAAACAATATATTTCAAACTTAAGATCAGTGAATGTTTCAAGATTTTCACCAAGTTCCAAAACCTCGTCAAATAAATGCACCAATCAATGGAAATTAAATTTCAATAATGTTGTATCATAAAGTCTAGGACTTCATTGATAAAATCAGTTATAAGGCCCCTAGCTTTAGTGATATGCAAATTGAGCAACAGTGTCAATAGGTTATCTTTCAATAGCTAAGGGTGTCAGGACACTATGATGCTTCACGTCTGATCTATTTCTAAACTGTTCATCCGTTCCAACCATACTGCTTTTCAATTTATAAGTAACTCTTCGGACAATCTGAAGATCGTAAAATCTCTAAATTATGAGTCCCATAACCTCTGAAAAGAGTCGAAATATTAATATTTCAGGCTCAGAATAGTTCCATATTTCCGACTTTAATATGAGTCTAATTTTTGACTGATTTTTGTGTGCCCTTCCAAGAATGGAAATACACACTTTTCAGATTTTTGAATGTAAATCTTTGTAGTCTTTTTTTCACGAAATGATTTCAGGGGTGATTCACTAAGAGCTACTTTTTTCAGTAAGGAATTTATGACAGATCACATTTCCGTTGTTTGTAATCGTATTTTTGTTCATTATTGATTGATATTTCATCATGAATAGAAGACTTACGCTTGCAAATTGTAGAAATTTACTAAATTCATTAGAATTTCACCTTTATATTCACCCAAAATGTTCGCACGATTGGCGGATTGAAAGCCAACATTACTCGCGGCATTCGCCAAATTTCATTCGAAATGCTCGAACGCGCCCTCGAAAATTGGAACTTTAGAATGGACATAGTTGTAGTTGCCGCCAACATTTGAAAGAAATTATCTTTAAAAAATAAATGCTAAAAATGGTTCATTGGTATGATAGTAAAGATTACCCGACAAAATTTAAATTTTTTTTCATATTTTAGTTTTGAAAAAAGTTTTTCTAAATGAGTTAATACTAACGGCGATATATCAAGCGAAAATAAAGTAGGTTTTTGAACAGAAACGTGAATGAGGTACCATTTTAAACTTGTAATGTAACTTTTTTAAAAAAGTGATCAGCACTACGAACAGTATAACATATTAGGAGAGCATCAAAGGATTTCTCATTGTTGAAATTTGTCACAGCTCTCTACATTAATAGCATTAATTTAAATCGCAGTTTCAGTAAAATGAAAATAGCACTTGTCCTATTGCCAAGCTTAAGACTACGAAAACCTCATTAGAGAACTATTCGAATTAATCTCTAACTTAAGTAAAATTTCTGTTGTGAAACCAAAATATCGCACTTGCAAGTGATTTTCTAGTTTTCAAGGCCATATGCTGAGGTGTAGCTTAAGGACACAAGAAAATTTGTAGTTTTCTAAAGACATTATTTTGGTATGGTCTAATCTATTGAAAAGTCTTATTTATTTGTAAAAAATTATAGTAAAACATCAAAATATGTGTATGGTGGTGTGTGATGCATCTTCCTGAATTTTAATTATTTTTCTCGAAATACTTTGATTTTTCCTTTGGGTTCGGAACAATCTAAAAATTTTAAATTAAACATTAAACGAAAAATTTCATACATAATATGGTTATAAATACCGTATCAGCGCCTGGCTTCCAACCTGCCGGACAAACTTCACCATGTGTATCTGTGTATTGGAATGCTTGCACTAATCGTAATGTTTCATCCACTGAACGGCCCACAGGTAAATCATTCATTGTTATTTGCCGTAAAATACCGTGATGATCAATAATAAACAATCCACGCAATGTATGACCCAAATCATCTAAATATACACCATAGTCTTTGCTGATTTTGTGTGTCAAGTCCGAGAGTAAAGGAATTTTTACGTTGCCCAAACCACCTTCCTTGCGTGGGGTGTTAATCCACGCCAAATGTGTGAAATGTGAGTCAACGCTGCATGCAATTACTTCAGTATTAATTTTGCGAAACTCTTCAATACGATCTGAGAATGCAATAATTTCGGTTGGACATACGAATGTACTATAAAGAAATGCATAGATATTGTAGTAAAAACATTTTAGTTAGACATAATAATAAATTAACTTACAAATCTAGCGGATAAAAAAGTAGAACAGTATATTTTCCAAAAAACTCCGAGAGTGATAGTTTAACAATTTCTTTGTTTACAACTGCAGTGCCTTCGAAAAATGGTGCTGCTTTGGAAACTGTACGTAAAATAATGGAATTAATAGATTATGGGAGAAAATAAAAATATGTAAAGTTTTTGCATATAAATATTAAGGTATATTAAAAAGTGCGCGAAATGAAAGACGGCGTCTGCATATCAAGTAAGATGAATACGAACCATATAAACATTGCCATTTACATAAGGAAAATGTAGGTCAGATATATTAAGGGATTTCTGCAATTTAAAAAACTATATAAAGCATTTTAACTGTGAAATAGAAAACACCTACATAATATGAATCTATTACATTTTTAAAAACTATTTGATAACATTAAAATTGTGCCGAATGCCATTGAAGTTTGATTATTAATATTGTTCAACTTTAATGATTTAAGGCTTTTAATCGATATGCTACATAAATTCGGCACTTTTTTCTTGAAAGCATATCATGGAGATATTTTGGGAGCTCCAAAATATTAAACAAATTTCCGAATTATTAACTGCCCGCAGTAACTGTACGTGGAAGGCTAGATATGAAAATCTAGACGGTTTAGATCGAAGACTTGAAAATCCTGAAAGTACTTTTCACGTTCACACTTTTATAAGGAGTTTGCTGCGTCTACAGACTAGGCCAAATTCTATGTTTTAGGTCTCATTACTAAAATCATTTCCTGATTGTTATGTAATTGTGTCAGTTTCAAATTTTGATTGATTCATAAACACTTACTGACTGCCTTTGTGTATTGTAATTGATGATCACTTTTCGGCTCATGTGCTGGGTATACTGAACCTCCAGCAAATGAATAGCATGAATCGTCGTCATCTCCGTTGGATGTTGCCTTGATGGATGTGAAAGCGATGATTATCGCTAAAAGGAAACCAAAATATAGAGCGTTTTTCTGCATTCTGTACAATCGTAAGCCTAAAATAAAGTAAAGTCTTTATTGACGCAGCTGTTACGTTAGTTACTACCTTCAGCAAGCAGGCGCCACGCAAACAATTTCCCAATGTATGTATATATATTAAAACAAGAGTTAAGAGCGATAAGAACTTTTGTTTGGAAGACTACGCCGACTGGCAAACGGACTAAAACAAAACGTAACTTATTTTATCTCTTTAAGTGCTCTGTCAGCAAAAAATATCGTGGCAATATTTTCCCAACAATAGAAAACCAAAGTTGATAGATACCGATAAAAAAAAGCAAAATCTGTTTGCTTCACTTAACTAATCCCCATTATTTGTTTATTAGAAGCAAGGTCAAACAAAACACACAAAAAATGGTAGGAATAATTAAATCATTTTTAATAAAAAAAACACCCCCAATTCAGACAAATGAAAAAAAATTCTCACCACAGAGCATTAATTTTTCTCAAAATTAATAACAACTATTAATACATAAAAAAAAAATATACTGTTTGATAATTAACCGGCGAAACACATGAAATGTGTGACAACTGAAAAATGTTGTTCTCTTCTTTTCCCTACCACAGCAAAAGTCAAAATCGAGCAAAACAAAACGTCAAAATTTTGTTCAAGATGAACCATGAAAGATGACGAAATTTCGATCAAAAAAAAGTAGTGTAAGTCAACGTTTATACGAGCAAATTCGGTCTGAGAAATTCTTGTCTATTCTCTTTTGTGAATTTCTTTTGCGTTTACACACGGAAACTAGAATTTGTTTGTGCAAGAAAATTTCAAAGCAATTACTGCGTCAACAACAAACGTAAATTCAAAGCATAATATCAGCTAAAGAATAGAACGAAAGGGATTTCGCGTGTACGAAAAATTCTGTACACCACCCTTTCGTTTTTCCCTTCTTGCCTACAGACAGGGAAACTTTCTTTGAAGAGTTTCCGCGTGTAAACGCTGTCTAAGTGTGGTAAGTTTGAAAAAAAACTTAAAATAAACAAATTTGTCCTAGAATTTTTTAACTAAAGCTATTAAGACTACGTAGCGTAATTGAAAATCAGTCCAAATTCCAAATTGTGGAATTCTGAGTTACATGGCACTTACGTCGTGGTAAGGTCTTCTGTCAGCTGATTCATTTGTTAAACAAACTTTTTCTCTTACTAAATAAACTTACTCTCTCTCAAAACAAATTGATTTCTTAAAAAAGTTTAACGCGTAAAGCGGGGCTTTATATTTTCAAAAAAGTGATACATAAAACGCAATGGCGCGCAGAAGTGATGATGCGTTCATACGAGTGTCTCTTGAACGCGCGTTAGCGAAAGAGCGCTTCAGCATGGCACAAGACCATATGTCAACGTTTACACGAGCAAACTCGGTGCAAGAAAATCTTGTCTATTCTCTTTTGTGAATATGTTTTGCGTTTACACACGAAAACTAAAATTTGTTTGTGCAAGAAAATTTCAAAGCAATTACTGCGTCAACCTGCCACAACAAACGTAAATTCAAAGCATAATATCAGCTAGCGAATAGAACAAAAGGGATTTCGCGTGTACGCGTGTTCTGTACTCCACCCTTTCGTTTTCCCCTTCTTGCCTACAAACAGGAAAACTTTCTGTCAAGAGTTTCCTCGTGTAAACGTTGACTATGTAATGAGCCACACATGATGGTGTGTCCTATCACATATAACTTTGTGTTATGCTGAAACGCGTGTTAGCTAATGCGCGTTAAAAAGGCGCTCGTGTGAACCGAGCCTTAGGATGGCTGAACGGGCTCATTGATTTTGCTTAGGATATTTGTTCTTAGTGGCAGCACTTCTTTTGTTTTGCTTTGCACAAAATAGAAATATTTACCCCGTCAGACATAATTTAGAAAAAGTTTGGCCGGACTAAAAGGAGGGCGTATCAAAGCGTATTGCAGTTAAAGAAATTAGTTAAATTCATTATTTCCACTTAAGGCACTGAAATAAAAAAATCAAATTGTAGAGAATAGCATGAAAAAGGTGATAATTACAGCTAAAAGTACAAAAGGTCACATTTAACAAGTAATAATAAATAATAAGAACTAGAAGAAAAGAAACGGTGAGATGATATTCTGCATACAAATAAATTCGTTTTCTAAATTTCTTTTACTGTTGCAGTGACAATAGGTGTTTATGACGCACAATGTCGATGCCGTTGAATAATATAAATCAGGGGGGATATGTTCCATCAGGTTTTGGAGCTGGTTATCCAAGTGCTCCAGCAATTGATGGATATAACCCTGGCGGGCAACACCCAGGAAATTACGTGAGTGCATCTATTTTCTATTCTAAATTTAAAATATAGAAGATATAGATATAGAAGATGTGCTTTGTGACAACACGCTTCAATTAAATGTAGATATTAATGACGTCATATCGGTATATATCTACATACTTTTCTGTTCCATGTAGTGTTTAATAACCAAAATTGTGTGGTATGCCAGCAGTTTTCTATATACATTCATGCATACTATATGTATGTACCTACGTTAAATATTTTAAATATATTTGAATCAAAGTATATTTATGTACGGAATAAGAAAATCTAGTTTTGGATCACTGAATCAATAGAAATAAAATTAAAAAAAAATCGGACTTATTAATATGAATTAACACATGTAACTGTTACTATTGGGAATTCAGTTCTGATTTTAATCCCTCATCAAAATTGAAATAAAAGATTGTAACTGTAGACTATTGCGGATTCAGTTCTGATGGACTTGAATTTAATAGTGGTTATGTTGGGTTAGGTTAGGGATAAGACAAGAGCATAGAGTAGAATCATTACATAGATTATCAAGGCCACAATTTCCTCTTTTGTTGAGAGTATATAGAGTGTTTTTATAACTATATTGTATACACCACAAAAGTTCTTGTTTTATTTATTGCATTATTGGATAATGCTGTCTTTGATAAAGAGTATTAGAAACAAATTCGACAGATATTTGTATTTCAGTTATTCATAAAAAAATAAAAGCTGCAAAATATGTTATTAATAAAAATAGGAATTATCATTATAAATTAAGAATGTAAAATGCATTTTTGTTTACACAAAAATATAGAGCTATAGCCCACCCAACATATGGCTTTATAGTCGTTTTCTAATGAAAGTTCTCTCTCCCCCCATTTTTCAATTAAATAATGGCATACGCAAACGTTATTGAGAAAACTTTAATACAATAAGTTAAAGTAGATAGACAAGTTTAAGATCTATGTACTTGTTAAATTTAATTTAAGCTATTAACAGGGTTATCGAGTAACCATAATTTAATCTCAAAGTCGGAGGCCTGGTAGGAATACATAAAACTCTGTAATAGCCGGGAATCCAATATCGAATGTTTTTTATACATAAGTGGGTAATTAAATTCTGTATGAACTGACCCTTTGATACAATTTATCTTCAGCATGTTGGCTAACCCCAAATCCTAATTGATCTCATAGGACCCTAAGTTCTGCTTTCTATGTCATTGCTATGTTTTTTTTCATATTCTAACATTATCAACAATAACTGTAATATTGGATGCAACAACACTGATCAACTTTCAAATTGCCATTGCTCATTCGTTTTCACGTTTGCAGAGATAGGAAACTTTCGACTTTTGCACGTTTTACAAGTTTTTGCGTCTGAGGAATACCCTTTATGTCTTGTCATTGACACAAATCCAGCTGAATCTGTTTACTTTAAACTAAAATCTTGACTTTGGAGATATATAAAAAATTTAATAAGATAAATACAAAATTATTCAAATAATTTTTTCTTTGCAAACTCTTCGCTTAAAAAGCAATAAATATCCCACTCGACATGTAACTTTTCGCAAACCTTTCATAAATCTTTCACTTGAAATCTTCTAAAAATGCAATACGTTTCAGAAATCTTTCAGTTCTGTTTCACAAAACTTTCTATGTGACAATGTGATTTCATTTGAAACTTTACAGAAAACTTGTAAGATTAAAGGAAAAACTAGAAAGGCTGTTATTTTTGGCTTCGCCAAAAACTAATTACCCTACACCACGTTAGTAGTAAAAGTGCGTATAAGTTCTAAATTTTCATTTTAAGGCTATCACTTCCATCTCGCTACGTGCTGACTGGTTTAGCTAAACGTACCCACATTGAATTTGGCAACGTCTACTTAAATGGCTCTCTGTGTACTCAAACTTTTTGTTTGATACTTAAGTTTAGCACGTAGACCAATCCATTTCTTGTATTGGTGTGAAATTTGCTTTCATTATCTCTTTCGGTATAGATTTTTAAAGCCTTTTCTAGTATGCGAGGTGCCACGCCCTCTTGTCAAAATTCGCCAACTTTTTGTCCAGAGCCTGCCCAAGTTATTCTTAGTACATATTTGTGAGGAATTTTGTTACACTACATCAAATAACTCTCTTAATAATATAGCGTTTTAAATATTTTGCATGTGTGGGTGGTAGGCGTGTCCGTGAACCGATTTCGCCCATTTTCAATCCCAAGATGCGTACTAGAAGTTGCTCGATTTTTACGTAATGGTGATTTTCACAGACATGCACATAGACAGACGGACATGACTAAGTCGACTCAGGTGGTGACGCTGATCAAGAATATATTTACTCTTCTGTGCCTGCGACGCCCCCATTTATGCGTTACAAACGGAATGACAAATACCCTTTGTGCAGGGTATAAAAACAAAAAAATTTGTATTACGTCATTATATACGAATTAATATTTTTCTTTCGTTTTTTTTTATGTTATCAAGTCATATAATGAATTTTGTTTCTGTACGGTGATTATTTACATTTTTGCCATCTTTTATATGGAGGCAAAACAGTGTACGCTCTGCCAATTCCATGCCAGCACGCTGTATTGGAAGGGAAATCAATTTTATAACTATGTATTCATAACGAAACGCTTAAATGTAACAACTTTTTGACAACCACTGCAATAGCAGTGTTTTGAAAATGCTTAAGCGCAAAACATATGCATTCAGCGATGGGCTATATTTTCTAACCTGGTGCTAAGCTAAATTAAGTGCTTGTTACATGGAGCCGAATTTGACTTAATTTCCTAGGTCCAGCCCACTGCTGGTTTAATCTAAGAAAACACAAAATCTAAAAACTTAAATCAAAAAGTAATTACAATATTGTAGCTTAGATAAAAACATAATAAAAATGGATTACATCCAATAAATAAAGAAATTTTAATGCTATTAATTAGAAGAACTTAAAATTCCAAATGGCTTTTACACGAAAAGTAAGACCTAAATCTAAAATTTGATCATAAAGTTTTGGAGCAGAAAGATCTTTATACAAAATTGACTCCGTAAGAACTCAATAGAAACGAAATAAATTGTAACAAAGCAAAAAGCGAAAATATATTTTGTACTCCTATTTACTCTTACTATGCCCAAAACGTTAATTGTGCTACTACTTGCACGCATGGTTTTAACATAATCCGGCTGGAAACCGCAATGAAAACTGCACAGCAATAAGAAATCAAAGTGAATGGCGAGCTGAGAAAGGAAAAACAACTTTTATTGTCGTTTTTACAGTAACCAGTATTTAATTGATTATAGAAATCATCATAGACCCCATAAATTCCCAGTTGAACTTTCTTAAATACTATAAATCAGAATTAAATTCTAAGCAAACTAACTGTTTCATATGAACATCATATGAACATGATGGAAACTCTCGGACAAATGTGTATGAAGTTTTCATACAAGAACCAGAAATTCCTTAATAAACAGTCAGTGGAAATGTTGAGGCAATTTTCTTAACAAAATCGACAACAAACTATAAGGAAATTTTAGTACTAAAGAAATGATTAAGAAATGTCATAATTAAGCAAAAAAAAAAACATTAAAAAAAGAACCTACAATTTTGAATTTTTGTAAATATTTATTTGTGACAATTTTTTAAAATGAACTAAGAAAAAAACACGTTTGATTCAATTGGAATTTAAACCTGTTTATTTTCTAAAATTGCTTGAGAATATCTCCGTTCCTTAGCTAGCTCGGCTACAATATGTTAATTCGAATCAAAGAAAAATTTAGTAGTTAAAACAACAACGCTCATGCAAGCAATTTCTGTGTTGAAGAAATTCTTTCCAACTACGCTATACTCGTACATACTGGAATTTAACTTTTAAGGAGGCATTTAGGCGGGATGCCCTTTAACTAATGTGCCTACTGCCCGTTTGTAAATAGCCAATTAACACCGAAACATTTGCGAATCTTTATTTTTTATAATGTTTATTTTGTAAACGTTTTGCGTATTTTGAGTCACCCTTGATCAAACTTCCTACGCTGCAGATGTGCCGCAGGACAACTAAGTAATTAAAATTATTAAAAGGTACGATGAATAAATTACGACACCAATTGAAATGCTATATTGTAATGGCTTCAATGAAACTAACGTTACGATATCGCTTCGAGTCTAAGTAAAGTTATAAAATTTAATTCTTCAATATCAGATTTCGAGCGATAAGGCAGAGTTCTCTGCATGCATTACCCAAAGTAGTAAATTGTCAAGGTTTTTATTTCATGCGAATTTAAAATTTATGAACTGATAAACCCCATTTCATTTCAGCTGTTCAAGGATAAAGCTCGAAGCAAGGATCGTATTGACCGTAACAAGCACAATAAAGCTAATCACACTCTTCGTACCTTGATTTCTAAGCGAACTAATAATAAAAATTACCCTAAGGATAACACTTATGTCACCAAACCCAAAATAAGGCAAAGCGCTTGTGGTATTTGTCATGAAGACCATCGACTTCTCACATGTTATAAATTTCGCAATTTAAGTTTAGATGAAAAATTTAAAACGATTTTAAGACTACATTATTGTATTAATTGTTTGGCTCGATCACACATCATGGACCAGTGCACCAGCAAGTCGAAATGCACGGTCTGTCAAGGAAAACATCATACAGTTTTGCACGGCCATGATCATTTTCTTCCACAAGACCGCGAAAGAGTACCGCTACAGGAGCCTGCAAAAAAATCTAATATGTATAATCATACTCGCTCTCATCCAGCTGATCGCGATGCAGTGACACATGAATCTGTAAAAAACTTGAAATCACCTAGCCATATTCGCATCATTCGTCAATCAGCAGAGCGCGAAACAGTGAAACACTCATTTGTAACAAACTCAATTTTAAGTTTTAAACAGACACTAATTCCTACAGCGGCTGTTAACATTTATTATGGAAATAATGTGCTTTCAGTTCGTGCACTTATTAACCCTGCAAAATCTGTGACTACTATTGCTTCAGAAATTGCCGAAGGACTTCAGTTCCCTTTAATACATCTGGATTCACACAGGCTATGTAAGATCATATTAGGCTCACGAGTAGATATGCAACTAAGGATAGAGGCACATGCTCTGGTCAGCGATGAACTTCCACGCAAGCCTTATAATCAGGATCTTCCTGAATCGGCAAACAATGCCATAGAAAATATATTATTCGCTGACCCGATGTTTGTATCATCAGCAGAAATTATGTTGGAACTGGGAGCAGATATATTTCCCAAGATTATTAAATCAGGAATTATTTCTTCCGATAATGGCTTAGTAGTTGCACAAAGTACAGCATTTGGTTGGACCTTGACTGGCTTATGTGGACTTTAAGTTACACAAGGCTGAATGACACTTACACTCTTTATAAAAATTAATTAACAATCAGTCACCGAACACACCCATAAATTTGAAATGAAGTATGAAACTAACTCAAGAATATGGCGACACAAAAAGCCGTTGCATGTCCTAAAACTATTTATTTGAAAGCTTAAATTTTGTTTTTAAATTGAAATGAATTAAAAGTTTTGAATAAACTAATATAATTTGAATTTTAAGTTTTTGTAACCCATAAATATTTGATCAAACCCATGTCAAATTATTACAGATAGTAAAATGTAAAGTCTAGATTTAAGTGAAACTTTAGTTTAGTTGGAATTAGCGGCCCAAACTTACAATTAGATTTGTATTTTCGCGCCCATCTGTTTCAAACCCCTTTTTTTTAGAATAATTCCTAATCATTAGGTACTCTTATTGCTGCAATGAATGTACTGAATACAAACAACGCATGTACCAGAAACAATCCATAATAATGTTCGATATTTTATCAATAAAACAATAATGTCGTGATGATATTTTTTCTTATTTATTAACCAGGTTCTCATAGACATAATAAAATATAGTAACATAAAATATAGAAATCGATTCTCCAATGTATAAGTTAATAATTTGAAAATCGTCATTCATCATGACCATTTTAATATTGTTTTCGTTATAAAAAGAAAACTAAAAACGAAAATTGAGTATGAAGGTCTTTCGACTATTAAATCGCTATAGCTATTACAAAAAAAATTTCGTGAGATATTTAACAATTTAAACTTATAATATTCGGACAAAACAACTGCATGTGAGCTGTTGCTTAAGTTATGAACTTGTGTTCTGCAACATTATTGTATTTGCAGTTGTATATTGAAGTATAACCATTTTTAAAAACTTTCTTTGGAGATTAATGTTTGGTATTTGGATTTACAAACATATTACATAAAGAAATAATTATCACACTGATTTGTAACTGAAAATCCCACATAAAAAATAACATTTAAAACACAGATAAATCACATCATTGCTTGGTTTAGAAAACGTTATCGGTATATGTGTAAAAGTTCGGATATATTGTCTTATATAATCATTCAATTCTCGTCATAGCTTGTTAAAAGGAAAAGTTACATTTCGTCATGGAAATTGTGTAACAAATTGCTAAGGACAGAAAAAAATAAAATTTCGCGGCTAATGACTTATTGTCGTTAAATATACATTCAGACCAATCCATTTAGCAATTACGCTTTGCAAATCAATCCTGATGCAGATAAATAAATTACCTAGTAACTGATTGTTCTCATGCAAATGTGTGTATACAGTGGTGAATAAAAAAGAATTAATCTGTCCATAAATCGTTAATATGAGAGTAAATGGTTCAAACTTTTGAAGGTTTATTCCTCATTTATTGAATTATGAACACAAAAGTGCACAAGTGAAAAACGCAAAACTTTTTGTTGCAAAAAACTGAACTAGTTTTTTCAATATTTTTTCTTTGTGGGAATAATACACTTGTTGACTTCTTTTTAATATATTTTAGTCCGCATGGATTTGGTTTCCTTACACCTTTAAGGTAACTTGCACTATTATCCACAAGCTTTTCATTAATGTGTTCAGATATATTTCTCCATTTTGTATGAATCCATAGCCAAAGCTCCTCCTCCTTAGGTTTGTTTAAAGCGTAAGGAACTGGAAATGCGTAATTAATTTTTTAAATATAAAATTACAGACAAAAATGATAAAATAAAAAAATCTGCGAAGTTTTCAAAACAAGGATTTAGTTTTTTGCAAAGATATATTCTTCATATTCAATAATAATACGAACCTCAGCTATAATTCATTAACAAAAATTGTCAAAATGTGAAAAAACCGATGAAATGAGCTAGACACATAATTATTATTTTATTGCTATAGCCTTCATTTTTGATGATACCTTCACATGTGCGACCACGTTTTTTTCGCATTTGGTTTTAGATACAACATACCAATGTTGATTGTTAATAATATTTACGATACTGCAGCATAAGAAACAAAATATAAAAAAATGTGCTATTTATATGTCCATGTCTATATATAGAATTTTGAGTCGAATTTGCTAAACAATGAAAATAACTGACTTTGCCTTATATATATAATGGCTTTCATAGCAAGTTTTTGAATACTTCAGTTCTTAAAGGTGGCGTGTCACCGTCCTTAATGGGAAGAAGCGGTGCTACGGCTGAGCTACTACATCGATTTTGATGAGATTTGATGTGCAGATAGATCAAACCTTGAGAAGAAGTATTTATTTTTAAATGGGCTGTGCTACGCCTCTAACAGAAAAATATTTTTTCTAGCTAAACTAAGCGACTGATATTGATGAAATTTGGTATGGAGATACATATGTATGTTGAGCTCTAAAGAAGGATAGAGCTAGGGATAGGGCAACATGATACTACGATTTTAATTTTTGGAAGCTATGACAAATCTTTTTACATCAGTTTTTTAATACCAAAAAGTATTTTTTGTTTTGGCACTATTATGGAATACAAAATTTTGAAAACTAAAATTTTGAAAACTATATACATATATGATTGCCAGGACTTATGTAAAGCATAGCAACAAGAAAGTTTTTTTTTTCAATGTTCTTGTGCATAATTTTGTGGAGTCTATTATTTGTTAAGTTTTTTTTTGCATGTAATTAAAATAAGCTTTAAAAAAAAATTCAAAAAAAGCATACCTAACACTATATGGCTTATTTTTTTTTTTGTGTAGTAGTTATCAATTTGTAATTTAAATTTCACTCAAAAAATCTTAGGTCGCCTACACACAATATTTATATTTGCTTCTAATTTTTGAGTAAGGGTGGTTCCAGCGGCGGACTTAGATTTCCCGAGTGCCCGCGGCTAAAATGGGCCTCCACTCAAACAAAAATTTTATGATCACAATAGTGGAAAACTTATATTTTATAAAAATTTATTTATAATTGTATGACACAAAATACAAAACCACATATTGAATGAACAAAAAAAGTTGTCATTCAAAACATAAGTATGCGAACAACTTTTTTGCTGCAACGCACAAAATAGGGTATTTTTTACGTGTATTAATTGTGTGTCAAAAAAAAAAAATTTCTCCTGTAGCGTTTTTCCTAAAAACACAATAAGGCCCTTGACCTATGTCAAAGCCCTACCGAAAAGCTTAATGTAGCGCTACTTATAGGCCCCTCTAGTCCTATCTTAATCCGCCGCTGAGTAGTTCAGCTCAAAAGCAATTTTTATTATCATTAAAGATTTTTCTTTTATTTGGCGCTAAAAAAATGCTATTCAAAGATGGATTCTAAAAAAAATAAATTGAAAAATTTAAATTCTATATAAAGGATTTGAAATCGTCTACCTAAATCGATTTCAGCAAAACTTTTAAATTTTGCGTCAATTTTACGGAGTTGGAATAAGGAATGGTGTTTGCTATAATAAAGGTAAGGTTAAGTTAGAGTGGCTCCTTGCAAACTAGTACAAAGTTGAACAATACTAAATGAACTATCTCACGGTATTATCTATAAGGTGGTTCGGCTCTGTTTATAATAAAATAATTTAATGGTAAAGATGATCGGTCCGCTCTTTCAATTCATCTAATGTTGCTATTCCGGATGAAGAAGTCTAAAACTGTTAGGTCTGCGGCTAATTTATTGAAGCGTCAATTTGGAAATTTTCCATTCAAGAAGCTCTACACAATTCGGATATTCTGGCTCGGGACATCATATTGTTAATAAAAAAGACTACTTCTTTCTGCGGGGGGATATCTTCTAATAGTACTGACAGTTCATGTTACAAGATCTCCAATTTTCCGAAACTTTTCATTTTCTACAAGGCCCCTGGCTTTGACATGCAATTAACGACATAGCCGCGTCAAAAACGGCCAGTTGGCAACCCTGTCTGTTATTTAGAAAGTTAAGAGAGAATCTTTATTTGTAAGTACATACTACTTACTTTAAAAGAACTTTCTTAAACAACCTGTAACGCAGAGGGTTCCCTCTCACGCTAAACTTTTATTTAGGGGATAGCATACTAGAGTATGGCTACTCAGAACCGTACCAACCTTTATATCCAGTTAGTGTTATTAAGGTAATTAAGTAGCTAACCGATTTTATTTTCGGCAACCTAGCCTGACTAATTCTTTCCTGCATTGTTGTATCAACTTTGATTTAATCATTATTCAAAGGAAGTAGTAACTACCTTCTCGGTACTGATTTTAAATTTCTTATTGTCAAAAAGCTTTGAGAATGGCAAAAACTTTAGACGTTACCTCAACCAGGTAAGTGAAAACATTGTGATTTTTCTGTGATTTTTTCGATAGATTTTGGCACTATGTCAAAATAAATGAATGTATTTTCGATTCCATTAAAGCAATGACTATACATAGTTGCAATTTAATTAAAGGAATAAGTTTTTTCGATTGAATAAAAAATCATACTTCTTATTACTATTTCTGGGAATGTAACTAAAAATTATTCAATTTCTATTTTCAATCCTTGAATCAAACTGAAAATGATCTCATTTACTTTGGCATAATATTTAAAGTTCAATTCAATTCGACATTGGCGATGGTGCCGGGCCGCCAAATTTTCAGAACTCGACGAAGTTTCATTACGGACACTTAATTATGTAGCAAAGCGCTGCTGGTTAGCCACATTTTATAGCTGTTAGCTGCACAAAGATTGTCAGACTTTACGAAGCTGTAGCGAACGCACTTTTCGCTTTTCATGGTTGTCTTTATTGGTCTGGCATGCGGCCGCATTCTGCGTCCATATTCCCAAACTATTAGTGTGTTAGCGGTCATACTTGATTGAAATTCTATATCTTAATCAATATCATAGTGCATTAAAAAAATACAGATTTATTAACTCTCGCTAAAACATATCAAGGAAGATATAAGCGTTTGAAATTTGTTACGTCCGCTATCGTAAATAATAAATATAAAATTAAATAGTTTTTGCTACTCAATATAAATTTTCGGAAATTATTCAGAAAATGATAAACGTCACCGATGATCTTGTCCTTGAAGTATGTTATTGTTGATGTTCTTCTGAGCAAGTTTATATTTCAAAATAGGTCGGACCTCCTTCATATTTTTTTTGGGCTTAAAAATCTCATCCAGTTTGATATGTTCGGATAATGTTACACGTCGCCGATGACCTTGACCTTAAAATATGTTATTGAGGATATTCTGAGCATGGTATATACAAATAAAGGGCGCGCTTGGACCTTCTTCAAATTTTTGTTAGACTGAAAATTCCATTCTTCACTATTTTTTTATGTACAACTACTGTGGCTAGCGAAGCCGGTGTTGGGCATATTGGAGAATGTTAGCCACTTACGCTAACTTTTATGTAAGAGCTACTGTGGCTAACGAACTGGAAATATTATAGTGTTTGCGATTTTCAAGCTCAAAAAATATATGGAAAAAGTCTGGCCGCGCCCTATGTATGTACGCACTCTTGCTCTAATAACCCTAAACATGACATATTTCAAGGTCAAGGTCATCATTATATATATTATTAATTTGCTATATATCACTTTTTTGAAAAATGGAAAACTATTCAGCATATCCCGTGAATTGTCATTCCGTTTGTAAAGCATATCAGCGTTTTTTGATGTAGCGCAACAAGACTTTTCACAAATACTAGGAATAATTTCGACAAGCTCTGCTCGAAAAGTCGGGAATTTTTCACAAGAGGACATGCCACCTTCCAGACAGGCCAAAGCTTCAAAATGCCTTACTAAGAAAATTATTTAAGATAATGAATCAATTTTCACACAAGCACTAGTAACGATCCGGATAAGCTCTATACAAAAACGTGAACGAAATTCGATATGAGGACGTGGCACAGGGTTACCAAGTGACCGTGATTGACCCAGTCTGGTCGAAATTTTATGTCGAAGCCGAGAAATAAAATTCTGTAATGGCCGGGAATCGGACGTTTTTTGTGACATGAACTTAAAATTTCACGTTTTTAAAAACACAATTTGAGTTTTTTTACCATTTTATGAATTAATTTTTTAATATTTTTAAAAGAAATAAAGCTTAACTTTAATTTAACTTTTTCGAAAAAAAAAGTTATTTGTTTTCATTTTAGAAAAAACTATTGTTTGTTTGAGAAGACCGGGAATTGCTTCTATACGACTAAGAGTGCAGTGTAGGGTATATAAGTTCGGCCTGGCCGAATATAATACCTTTACAAGTTTAATTCAACATTTGACTCAACTCATTTAGCAGCCATTCATTGAGCAATCTTTATACATTCAATAAATGTGAAACAAGGCAGGGTGCTTAGTCAGGCGATATAACACGGTTTTAAGTTACCCATTTGATTAGTTTAGTGTTCAAATAATCCGATAAATTTAGCTTAAAAACAGTTTTCCAAAAATATCGCTTGCCACGCTTTTCGCATAGATGGTTCAATTAACCTGTTTTGTATAACTTTTTGAGACTAGTTCCAAATATAGCTTTAACTATATAATACCTTCCTGATACATTCCAATAAAAAATATATGAAAAATCCAAAATACGTTTTGAAGGAAAATAGTAGTACTTTTATATGCCGCACCCAGTTTTGTGAGGAAAAATTAATCGGCGGTGCAATATTACCCCGAATATAGCAAAATAATTAATTTTTTTTAAATTAAACGATGTCATGGAACAATTCTGAGGTCAGATTTTCATTTAACGCATCAAAAATCTTTGGGAAAGTGTAACTGGTGTCTGGGTTGGGAAAATATTGACCTAAGTTATTGTTTAGCATCAACAATACTACATATGTTCTCTGAACTTTTCTAAAATTAGTCTTGGAAAACCTTAAAAAAATCAGGGAAATGCAGAAAATCTTTTAGCGATCACTATATGAATTGAAGAACAATCTATATTTTTTTCATAAAAAAATTAATTTCCAATTCAAATTGCTTGGCATAAAAGTTATCAATTCCTAATTTGATTCTTTCAATGAAATCAAAAATTACCAACTTCGTTTGCTGTGGATTTCAATATTTGGATTCCAAATATTAATCATTTGAAAAGGTATCAAAAATTTTTAAAATTCGAATAAAGATTCGTTGATTGAAATAGACAAAATAATCAATTGCTTTTGTCGTGGAATCGGAAAAGTCGATTGAAATTCCAGTCCTTTGTAATTTTTAAGGAATTGCCAGTCCTGATAGCTAAGACTTATTCCGAAACGTTTGGAACGTTTTAACATACCGGAAATTGAAAAATAACCTTAATCTCTTGCATAATTTTGTGAAAAATTGCATGATGTTTGCTTGTAAACTTTTCATCTTTGCGAGCTGCCACGACGCCTTTAGGGCTAAAGAGGCAATTAAAAATTCATACTTGTAAATGCAGTTTTACCATTCATAGGCACTTCAGTGAAGTTTTACAAAAATCAACTTTTGTTCTCCAGCATGGAAAAATCAATATCCATGAAAAAATTACTTATGCTATCCACTGGCGTGACTGGAACCGATTTCCAATTACATTCCGTAATTGCTAAAACAAACGGCTTGAATGGAGGTTAGTGAATCGTGAAAATTATCGACCTCAACCAATCATTTTGAAGTAAAGTAAACAATGTTAAAAGGCTTCACGCTATTTACTTAATTATATTGTAAGGATACAAGGTGCTTGAGGGCTTTTGTTGTTAATTACACAAATGCTTATTTTATTTATTTATGCTATTATAAGTGTTATAGGCATCGTTTGATAAGCAAGAGTATATACCGATTATATAATATTTTTAACTTTTTACTTTAACTAAACAAGAAATCAAATGTTAAGTAAAAGAGACCCCATGAAATAGAAATGTGAAATGTTACAGTCTGTAAATTTAATTATACAGTAAGCATTACGTGTTCTATTACTTTTTTCTATTATATTTTTTTTAATAGCCATCAAACTTGCCCAGTTGAGCTTCAGTCGTTTTATATCTTTTATAAGAGTTTTTATCTTTGTGAACAATTAAACAATTTTTCAAAAAAACGCTACTAACCATCTGAATTAACTTTCAGATTCAGTTTTTTTCACAAAAATATATAGTCGGGGGGCTAAAGTTTAAGTACACCTCTAAAACTTCACTTTTGAATAGAACTAAGCATATCCTTGGAACTTTAAGTATGCATGGATATCAGTAAATTTATACAAAACCGAAAAAACGCGGGACAAAAGTTCAAATACTCTGTACAAAAAAATTATATAGGATTCGCTATCCAATTGGAATATTCGTTGCCTTTTGCGGAACCAAGCTATCTACAAAAGTCTTCAAACTTATTGTAACATATTCTTAAGAAAGTGTCTGTCCATTATGCTATCGATAGGAACAAAATATCCTACGCTAGCTGCTCCATTTGTTATTAAATATTTTGTTGTTTGAAGTGCTGTGCCGGCCTTGCGCCGATTGGAGCAGCTATTGTAGGACATTTAGTTTTAATTGATAGTATAGTGGACAGACACTTTCATAAGAGTATGTTACAATAAGGTTTGAAGCCTTTTGTGGATAGCTTGGGTCCACATTAGATAACTACTATTCCAGGTGGACAGCGAATCCTATATAATTTTTTGTATAGAGTATTTAATCTTTTGTACTCTACATATGCGATAAATTCAAATTCTTTTATTTCCGTTTCAATATATTATTGAGCTTTAATAAATTGTATACTTAAATTTTTGTTCACTATTAAATAAACTAGCAATAAGACAAAAAATGTAATCGAAAAAGTATTAAGTTTTTGATTTGATATTGCAGGGTTTCAGTGCTGGAAATCCAGCTGGTTACGCACCAGTACCACAAATGCAATCATATGGAGAAGCCAAAACTGGGCAACCTGGATTTCAGGGTCATGGTGGATATGCACCTTATGGGGGTCACAATCCACAATCCCATCACAGTGGTGGCGGTTATGGGCCTCAGCCAATTGTAACTCAACCAGGAGCGCCTGGAGGGCCGCCACACGGTCAATCAATGGGACCGCCTGGTAAGTTTATAACTTGTTTACATTTTGTTTGAAAGTGATAACATGTTTTTCACTTCAAGCTAATTCCCATTTCCATTTTCAATGGCGTTGTATCTTAAGGAACATACGCGATTTAACTATAGTATCCAAAAATTTTCCGAATAAAGGTTATTACGTCAAATTATAGTTATATTGACTTTATTGCACTTAATTCTCATGGGAATTTTTATAATATTTCTCTTACTTGGAATGTTTTGGGACCAATTTTGCACAAGGGATATATTTTGTGTTATGAAAAATGTGCGAAGTCAGGGTATTATATTCACGTTGTCATTCTATATGCAATGCATAGGAGGGGGCGTGGCAGGTATAAAAAAGTATATGTATTCTTGATAGGTTGCCAAGTTGAAAACAAGGAATTAAAAGCCTTCCGAAAATACAATTCCGAAAGTAAATTTTTTTTTTGGGATAAACTTGACTTTTGCTTAGTCCCCCCAATGTTTCAATATGCTCAAAAAAAATGTAAGTACACCATACCAAAAATTGTCCAATTATTATCTTTTTCCGAAAGTTTTAAATTCCTACAAAGGCCACGACTTTGACATGGAATTAACGGCTTGGCCGAATAAAAAGCTGCCACTTGCCAACCCTGATTATTCATCAGCACCAGCACTTGATTCGATTCAGACATTTCCACAACGTTGGGGAATGATTCGGAAAAGCTCTACACAAGAACTAGAAGAATTTCTATAAGTTGCCGTGTTACCCACTCCCATACGAACAAAAAAATTTAAAGCGCTATACTGAGTGAGTTCAAGGTAGTGGAACGAAATTTCACACAAATACTAAAATGCAAGCTCTGAAAAAAAAATTGATCAAATTCGTCAAAAGAGCGTGACACCTCCCATACAAAGGAAACTACAAAACGCCATGCTGAAGAAATGATTTAATGCAATCCAACCGAATTTCACAGAAACACAAGGACTTCTTTGAGCAAGCACTAGACAAAAAGTGGGCAAACTTTGATAAGATGGCGTTGCACCTTCCGCACAAGCAAAAATTTAATGTCGCCATACCAAAAACGTCTAGCAACCTAAAGCAAACCTCATGTTTTTGGCAGCTAGTGGAATTTATTGGTAACGCCAGAAAAGCTTCTAAAGAGTCGATTAACTCAGGTCCAAAAAATGCATTTCTTATTTGTGTATTTATAGTACATATTTTTGCTCATTTGAATTAATTTTTTGCCGCCCACATTTTTTCACTCTTGTATCAAGAACCAGCCATATGTACATATATGCAAAAAAAAAAAGCAAAAACAAAATGTTAACAAAGACATATTATCTCGAAATCAGTTGTTTTTTTTTCGAGTTGAATGCCTTCATCATTTTGCGTTGTGTCAATAAACTTGTTTCAAAATATGTTTTTTTCTTAATATTTGTTCCTTGGTTGATAACAACAACCATGCTGTTATCTCACTGATGACCTGCAAATGTTCCATGCATTTTACATTGCAGCTACATACAATCTCTTGTATCGATTAAAAGTAGATTTAAGTGTATTATTAAAGCAAAATTTCATTTTGTTACACATAGAGCATTACCGGATTAAAGTTTGTAATACTTTTCAAAATGTCTTCACTTAAGATTTATTTGTGGTATAAGTAGTCAGCATTAATATTTTATCATTGTTTAAAAGTTCTTTAATATTTATGAAGATACTGATGCTAAAAAATCTAGAGTTAGTGACTCCCAAGCTGAACTCTGAGCATTGCTGAGCTTAAACTATGTGACTGTCGTCAAAAACATGTCGAAATATGCGTACATACCCAGATATGAATGTTACGAGCAAGAGCAAATACTTACACTGGTATCGCTACCCTCTATTTGAACTATGCAAACACTATACATACATACTGCCATCAATGTTAGTCTATGTCTGACTAAGCTTAAATCAGCATCGTCATGTTCTACAATCTTTATTTAATTATTCTTAATAAGTAGTTATATTTTATTTAATTAAATTATGGTTTTGTTGTATGATCGCAAGGTCATTTCAGTGAACTACTTCAGCAATTTGAAAGAAATTTAGTGCGAGTTGCTGAAAGCTTAGACGCATAAAAACCTGAAATGTAATATTAACTGAGCCACATGATCACTGTTAATAAAATTTGGCACAATGATGTGAGTTGCTTAATTTTTTCAAAAAATAAAGTGGGCGTGGCACTTGCCATGCCAAAAAAAAATTACGTTTTCGTGAACTATTGCAGCCGTCGTTAGGCGTTAGTCGTCGATGTTAGTCGTTTCAAAGCAAAACTAAGCTGATTTGCAACGACGGGCGTTGCATCTATACAAACCAAAATTTTAGCAATCTTGGGAAATCCTCTTACTTAAAACATTTTTTTTATTTTGTTTCTAAGTGGAATATTTTTCATTTTGATTTATTTTAGTTTGGTCTTTTTTTTTTTTGGCGACTATACCTTCGTTCTTCTATATAGTATTTTACTAATATGGTCAAATTCAATCCAAGTACATAGTTCTTATTTTGTCTTGTATTTTATTTCAATTTCATATTTTGCAATTCTTTCATCCTTTGCCAATTCTGCTTTCCGGAGCTCGAAATTTGCACGAAATTTTTCTTCTTCCAGTTTAAATTTTGCTTCTTCTAATTTTATTTTTCTTTCTTCAATTAAAAAATCCTTATCGATTTTGTTTTGCTGCATTTGAATTTTCTTGTCGTAGTAACGATTTCTTTCACTTTGTAATTTGCTGAGCTCTTTTAAAGCACACGACGATGATTCTTGATGGTCCTTGCATGTATCTGTTGTTGTAGCTGCTGTTGTGGCTGCTGCTGCTGCTGCTGCTCCCATGTTTGTTGTTGCTGTTGTTGTTGTCGGTAGCATTGTTACACCAGAATCATCGTCCATAGCGCATGTTAATATTGCTGGCGATGCAGGAGCTGCAGAGTCATATACAAAATATGATGACTTTGTTATTGGTGGTGCTGGTGCTTCTTCATCAACTTCAGATTTAACACATACAAGTTCATCAGTCATAAATGTTTTCGATTCATACGCCACATCTTCAGCTGCAGCTCTTTCGTTTTTGTCGGCGTAAATTTCTCTCAAGTTTTGATAGTGTGGGCACATCTTTTCAATTTTGCCTACAAAAATATCACCTTTGGTGTTATTACCTTGATAAGTAAATTGATGATGTACTTACTATTGATACCATTATATCCTTGCTCGGCTTCTAACATTTTCGCTTCAGCTGACGCAAGCCAATCATTACATTTCTGAAAAGAGACTCGCAGATTTCGCATTTTCCAGCGCAGCATATCCCATGTTGCGACAATTTTTGTTTCAGCTATTAATTTGTTGTAGTATATTTGTGCTGTTGGCTTCTATTGATTGTTAATGGTTGTGTTAATATTTTGCACTACATTAAACAAAATAAAATTTACCTCTAATCTTCCTGACTGCAGTATGTAATTCAATACTTTTATAACTTCAATTTTGCTCCATTTCTTTATTTCTCTTATACGGTGTCTGGTTTTCGCTTTGTTTTCCATTTTTCTTATTTAAATAAAGTCTGTCAAAATGCAACAATGCCTAACAACAGAACAATACCTAACAATGCAACAACACCCGCAGCAATATTGTAAGTGTGTTAAGTTGTTAAAAGGAGACAGCTAGTTTGCTATGTTGTTTACCATAGTTGCCAGTTATGTGAAACAAATGCCTGTGTGGTATTTTTCGACTGCCGAGTTGAAAGGAAAATCCCACGATATTTTTTGAATCAGCGCTGAATTTTCTGTGGCATTTCATTGACAGAAGTTTACTTGGACAGTGCTATGGGAAAATTTTTTCCTTAAGTTTTTTCGATCATATATTATTTATTTATATGTGAATTAAAAAACAATTTTTTTTTTATCTCTGAAAAAGCCTGGATCCCACGGGGGAAATGTTGGGAAAAATGATTTAAATAAAAAAAAAAAAAATTTTGTTCTGAATTCACATATAATATTTTTGAAAACGATGAATAAAAAACTCTTGAAAAGGTTTTTGAAAGATTAATTAAATTTATTAAATGTTCGTATCTATTTCATTTTCATCTGTTGAAAAATTTAACGACAAAACAACATTTTATTTTTCTTTGAAATTTATTTGGACAAGTCTAAAAAACAACTAGTAACAAGATCCCCACAATATATACCCGAAGAGACTAAACAAAATAATTAAACACAATTTTTCATAAAAACAAAAATATTGATCAAAACAAAATTTGCATTTACTAAGTTTTATCGATTCAGTAGCTTGTACATTTTACAAATCATTATGGCTCACCACTGCTCTACGAAATTGAGAAAAATTTTTTTTTAAGACCAACTAATAATTGTTTCTTATGTGACGTGGTGCAATAATTCTGAAAATCATACAACAAAAAAAAAATATTTCGAATGTTTAGTTTTTGAGATATTGACGAATTAAGTTCTTACCTATGTTTTTTAAAAAAATGGATCTATTCAGTGTTGTCAAGTCCGGAATTTCATGTCAAAGCCAGAGACCCGGTATGAATTGAAAAAATGACTGAAAAAGCCGGGAATTGGATGATGTTTGTTACATGTACTTACATTTTTTGTTTGTTGCATTGAGCAAAAACAAAAAGGTTATCAAGTTTTCCCCAGACCAAAATTGAAGTTATATTGCAGACCAAATAAAAAAGAAGTAATTTTTTTTCCAAAAAAAGTATACTTTTTTCCATTTCAAGGAAAAAATATTTTATTTTGGAATGGCCGGGAATTCGATTTATTTAAGACAAATTTAATGTCATATATATACACTCAGTCCTTTTTTTACGCGATTATTGGTTCTGCCACTAATCGCGTAAAAAAAAATCGCGTAAAAATGGTTAGTTTTCCAATATTAACTGACGAATTGGTTCCGAATATAAAAAATATAGCGTATAACAAAATATACGCGCAAAAAAATATTGAAAAACAATCTTGGTTCGATGTTGATGGTTTTTCAAGTAGTATTCGATTAAAAATACGTAGAGCTTTTTGTTTTATTGTTGTAGTATCAACTGGGATTCGTTTCTGGTTGAGATCCTCAATCCAAATTGTTAATAGGTTTTCCATTTCTTCAATAAAAACATTTCTTGAGTATGAAGTTTTCTTCGCATTTACATTTTTGCTGGAAACTACAGATTTTCTAATTGCATTTTCATTTTTTTTATTGTCCGCACTGTAGATTCACTGAGTCCAAGCCTCTTTCCCACATTTGTTGGGCCAGCTCCCTGCTATAGATAGTCCAAAACTTTTATTTTTGTTTCTAAAGAAATGCCTTTGCGTTTTTTATTTTTTTCTGAATTAGCTTCCATTGTAAAGCTAGCAAAAATTAAAATTCCTTATTAAAAATTTTTATTATTTTTATTACAAAATTATAGTTATATTTTAAAGTCTTACCAAAACAACTGCACCGGCCGCTAACTAAATACGTTATAACTAGATTTGCAATAATTGATACACATAGAGTAAAATTTTTTTGTTGGGACTTTCCCGTATTATATTCGAAAATTATTACGCGTAAAAATATGTAAACAAGCAAAAAACGAAAAAAAGCAATCGCGTTAAAGTGAGAAATTCGCGTAAAAAAAGGAATTTGCGCTGCAAAAATAACCGCGTTAAAGTGAAATCGCGTAAAAAGAGATCGCGTAAAAAAAGGACTGAGTGTACACAAAAATCCTTAAAATCCACTCAATAGTTTAAAAAGCAATGAACTCATCAAAAGCCGTTTGGTTTCTTTTTTGTAACAAAGACTGTTTGTTTTTTGTGTGTTTTATGTAAACTAAAAATAAGAATTTCGAAATTTTTAGACGGAAAAATGCGATTTTTCTGTGCAACTTCAATGATATTTTCCCCAATGAAAGATATTTTTTAAGTACAATATATGTGATGCACAAATAAAAATCATTCGGCAGTGAATGTCACTTGGAATTGTACACAAAGTTTACATTTTGCCTTTTCAAAAGCTTTGGAAAACGGCTTATTTCTTGGCATTTCGTCCTTTTAAACAAAATTGCCAATTATTATATATATATATTTTTTCACAATACTTAGGAAAGATACATATCATTGGTACTGAAAGTAAAGTTTAAATTTTCCCGTCTCAAGGTTATGAAAAAGAGCTAATTTTTTGGATTTCGAGAGATATCGTCATCAAAAATTCCACAATCCCACGACTGTCTCTGCGATTCCCAAAATATGGTTCCACTCCGTTGGAGTACTAACCAATTACTTAGTTTTAAAATTGTATGTATCAATGTTGTCAAAATATGTAAGTGCTACAATGCCTAAAATTACAACAATACCTAACAACATCCGCAGCAATATTGTAACTGTGTTAAGTTGTTAAAAAGAGACAGCTAGTTTGTTTTGTTGCTTGCCATAGCTGGCGGTTTTGTGAAAAAAATGGTATGATGGTATTTTCCAGTTGTCTTGAGGAATAGAAATTCACATTATATTTTTATTATTCTGTATGGAAAAATAATCAATGTGTTGGAATTTGTGATATTTTTTTATTCTTAACTTTGTTTACAGGGGCTTATAAAAGTTAAAAAGAGTTTGAAACTATTGTATGTAAAATTTCTAGAACTTTTCTCATGATGTACATATGTACGTATATAGTGAAATTATACCTTCGGTGGTGGATAGGTATCCATTGGAGTATTAACCAAATTGTTTTTAAAGCTTAGTAAGGATATTCAAATTTAAGGTTTCTTTTTAAATTTGACGCCATTATTTTACAGGTACTAAATTACATCGATATTTTTACAAGCATAAAGTAAATACATTCCGATTAGTTAATATGAAATGAACAAAGTGTTTTAATTATTAAAACTTATTTTAAATGTAGTGAAAGTGATTCAGAAGTTGGAAGAAAATTTCGTTCACAATACGGTAGAGGAAATGCTTTGACAAACCGCGCTATTAAACTTATCATTGGTACATTGATAAATTTGAAGAACCTGGTTCAAGACCAGATAAGTAGAATTTGTCATCGTAGTGGTTGTGACAATATTGCAGTTGTGAAAAGTGTTGCTGAAGAGCCGAGGACGTCAATCCATCGTTGTTCACACCAATTGAAAGACATTGATGTGGAGAATATGTGGTTTCAACAGAACGGTGCAACATGCCACATAGCAATGGAATCAATCGATCTTTTGAAAGAAAAGTTTAATAATCGAATAATATCTTGAAGAATAACATGAATTGGCCACCAAGATCATGCGATTTAACACCATTACATTTCTTCATGTGGTTTCTTGAAGGGTAAAGTTTATGCAGATAGTTCTTAAACTGTTCAACATCTCAAAGACAACATCATCAAGCGAATATCACTAATTGATGCATCATTATGCGGAAAAGTTATTCAAAATTTTGGTAAAAGATTGACAGCCTGCCGAGCTGGCAGAGTTGGTCTCTGGAACGACATTCTTTTACATTGTTAACCGGAATTAATGTACTTTCATTTCCAATAAAAATAAATAAAGATTTTACACAATTTATGTCTTTTATTTAAAACTAGTAAGCCCGGCAGACGTTGCTCTGCCCTCCCTGTCTATCTCGCCTAAATCAATTGAACCGCAAGTTATGCTGTGCTTTCGCCATCCAAATTTCCATACAAAACACTATATAGATTTTTAGTAATTTTCTGATTTTTGCCTGAACAATAACAAAAAAATTTGCGAGACTATTGTACAGTAATTGATTTTTATATTTTTTACATGGACACTGCATCGTTAAACGATTATTCCAGACTTCAATTAATATGGCTTCTTATCTTTAAGGGCGTGTTAAGTCGGTTAAAAAAGTTAGGGACGTAGAGTACTCATATGTTTAGTGTTTAAATTATGCAAGTATGGTATATAAGACGTCTAAGCAGGGTCGTAACTACCATTCGGGTCACCACAATGAACGCGGCGGAATTAAAAAAGTTGCTCATGGAAATTTGTTATACCTAGGGGTCTTTATCCAGTTAATGTCGCGAAGCCTGCAAGCCCATGGTTACGTTCCGCCGTCTAGGTATGCAAATTAAGCATGACCTCTATGACACTAAGCGTTACCTCAGATTGTTCGCTTAAATATAGATTTTCTCTCATACACACCAGTAGGCTTACACATCAAAGAGTTAATTGATCCGCTGTAAGCTAAAGTGATATATATGACTTACCCCATAATATATTTTTTGAAAAATTTGAAGCTTATACACTAAAGATCAGTATTAAATTACAACCAAATAAATTGCTGTTAGCAATATTAAATGTTAACCAAAGTTGTTACTCATTTATTATTACCGCCTTGACCTTAGCGGCTCAATTAATACTCAATATAAATCGCATGGGAGATTTTAAGTGCTACTTACCCATAACGAATTTTGTCGCATGCATCATTTTCATGCCGATTGGAATATGAATATTTTTTTTCCATGTGTGAAAAATTTGTAATTGATAAAGATATTTTTATATTTTGATTGTGTTATCAAATAAAACTTTTAACTAATAAATGTATGGATAATAACAATAGAAAAGATTTGCAAAAATACAAGAAAAGAGATAATAAAAGCGCTTGTGTGTCTATGTAAACGCTATTTAAAAATTACTTGCAATAAAGTTTATCTTATTGCCATGTAATCGCGGATCGTTCTTTGTATAGGTCTACCTACTACCGTATGCACAAAGCTGCTATACTATGTATTAAAATACTTAACAATTGTTTTAATTTTCGTCTGTTAAGGCGGTGGTCTTATCAGACACTCATTAATTGAGGCAATAACATAATACAAAGAATTTTTCACACTCAATAGGTTTTGTATTTTGTGACGGACTGTTTTAAATAAGCTACTTGCCGCGTGAAAACCAAATCAGTAGATCAAGTAACTTCAGTGTAGTAGCAGTACAAAATTGTCGTGTCGTCTGACCTTTGTATGTTGACGTCAAGAGTTGTGCGGTGAAATATTTTTTTTATTTCTTAAACAGAAAATGAGTAAAAATTGTGTCAAGGAATTAAGTGATGCTAATGCGAATGCTGAGCATAAATCATCGCCAACATCATCACCAACCACAGCGAATGATAACTCAACAGTTTTACATTTCATTTGGAAGTCGATACATGCGAAATATGATATTTTGCGTAGACATACAAGTATCCTTACAAATTATGTATGTAAAGAGTCAAATAAACCTTTGCCGAAAAAGTTTCGCAGATCATTGCGTTTAAATAAGTCAGCAAAACGTAAAGGATATGGTGTTTTTATGAGTGATGAAGATAAAAGGTGCTTACAATTTTTGGTAAAACTTTGCTAAGGCCCTTGTATATGTACATGTATTACTATCACAGCGGTTCTTTGTCTTAAAAACCACATTGAATATTTTTTTAAAGAAACTTCTTCATACTCACTAAAGTCAAGTGACTATAGGGTTCGTCTGTAGTAGTGTATTCCCCATAATGTTCAAGGTGTTGTAAAACAGGGTGGTACTCTATATTCTGTATTATTTCTGCTGGTAAATGCTATGTTTAGCGCTACATCTACTCCGTGTTCCGCGAAAAGTAGTTTTGGTAGGAATATTAAAAGAGTCGAAAATTGTTGAAAAAGTCGAAAAATATTGAAAAAGTCGGAAAATATTGAAAAAGTCGAGAAGTGTTATTGATAGAAACTAAAAATTTTTAGTCGAAAAAATATTGAAAATGTCGAAAAATTTGAAAAACTCTAGATATGCTGAAAACGTCGAAAAAGTCCAGAAATATTCAATAATTTGCGAAATGTTAGAAAAGTTGGAAAAAGGTTGAAAATTTTTGAAAAAGCTGAAAAATTTCGAAAAAGTCTAGAAATATTGAATCTCTTTAATAGGTCAAAAATATTGAGAGTTCTAAAAACGTAAAAAATGTTAAAACATGTTGATAAAGCCGAAAAAAAAAATTAAAAAAGTTCATAAAAGTCACTGCAGTATAGATTTTCTTCCATAACCGCCAGTAAAGATGTTGACATTAAATGATTAAATTTTCTGACTTTGCAACATGATGGGAACTAATCCTACTTTGAGAGTTTTGTCTAAGTAAATAGGTGTTTGAACTAAGTAAATTCTTCTAAATGTGAATTCGTATGTTAGAAAAACAATAACCACCCATAACTTTTTATTAATATTCTTCCGGAAGCCCAAAATGTTTCACTCTCATTCTTTGCTAAAAGCCAATTTAAAACTACGCCGATGTAATGAAATAATATTTAGCCACTGAATACCTTTAATTAGTTTTAATAGTTTAAATTAAGCGCGTCTAGATGAACCGTATGTCTGATGATTGTCACAATTGTATTGTTTGCATTTGACTTTGTTATTGCAAAATTTGTCGGCTTAGATTGCGATGTGGGCTGATCAGATGGAAACAGAAAGACCATCATTTTCTGTTCACATTGTTGTTCATGGTGATGTTATTTTTTCTATATATTGTAGAATAATATTTTTAGTTATATTTTCTTTGATATCTATGCTTTTAATTTTTTTTTTTTGCAATGTTTCACATAAAGACAATAAAAAAAATGTTGTTTCGCCATTCTATATCTGCCTTCTATATTTCAAGTCACATGATCATTTTATCCCTTTTGATTCCTATTTTAAATTATTCCTTTCGGGTAGTATTATGATGATCTAAGCGTCAACTGCTTAACTAGTGGTGTAGCTGGTTGTGAGAGGCCGAGTTCGAATTTCGCTCAATAGTTCGGAATGTAAGCCACAAATAGAGAAATATATTAAGACTAAAGTTGTAGAAGAGATCCAGACCCGATTTCACGACCGAAAAATTTCCATACGGCGCGATATAACCCACGTTTCACCGTTTTAGAATTTCCAATAAATACTATAATTTTGAATAAAACTAGTTATTTTGGGCGTAAAATGCGATTTTCAGATTTGAACTGATAATATTACTTTAAAACTTTCAATAAAACCCGTATTTTTTTAGAAAATGACTATAGTTATAATAATTTTAAATAGGTAGTTGGGTCAAATCTCATCTCAGGGAAATTTTTCCGGCACAAAATCAACGAGTTTTCATCTTCTCTACAACATTGGTCTCAATATATTTTTGTACTTGTGGCTTACTTTCCGAGTTATTGAAGGAGTTTTTTTTCGTCCTTGAAGTCATATTTAAACTAAGTATTAATAAATAAAAATTAAGTGGGATAAATTGACAATGAAAAATGCAACGCTACTAATACACCCAAGTATGATATTTTCCAAAAACTTAATGAATGCTATGCAAAAAATCAGGCGTATCTTCTCCGTTAACGTAGCAGTTCATTCTTCAATTTAAGGCACGTATTATGTAAGGAGAAAGAAGTGTGTGACTGATTTTCGTCTGCTTTAAAGTTTAGTGAATCGAAGCTTATTTTTTTGGGTGTGTCATTATCAGTCACTGACATGTTACGCCTTACATAATACGGGGGTAAGTGTAATGATTTTTGTTCCAGTTTAATTCAATGCTTTTAATGTTTCATAGCTTATGGTTACACTGAAAATTCATCTTCTTAACTTCAAGAGAATTACAGATTTTCTCCAAAAAAACTCAAAGTTCTTCTCTTTTCTCCTATTACCGTTTTTGAATGCTTCGTTTTCAAAAAGTACTGAATATTTTTTTGACTGCCAGTCAAACTCGACCGATTGGACGTAGAGAAAGAAATAATAATTTTTTAAAATGTCTCCTTCTTTACGTGCAATTGTCTGCTCCGTTCCTTTGCATTAATTAGATTAAAAAAAAAATTAAGAACAAGAATAACCGTCTAATCTATATAGGTTCAATGTAGTAAGGATTTTTAAGAACTCATGTTTTTTACTTTTCAAACCTTAGACATGTTAGTATAGGTCAGCTTCTAAGTTTTATTACAAAATCTGGTTCGTTTAAAAAGAGGGTATAGTTAAATACCCTGTGGATCAACATTTGGTCTAAGTGAGTCGGTTCGTAACTGTCTGGCACTCCTACCTTATCTAACCTATTTACTCTTCAACTGAAACTTAAATGGGGCTAAAACTTATATACCATATTATTAGAATTTAGTTAATTTGAAGTAGTGGTTACACTTTTGGTTTTCGGTGGGTTAAAATATAATTTATAAAATAAAACTAACGTCGATCAATACATTGCTAATTTCGCTAGCATGGTTGCATAACCATTGCTTATTTGGTTGATATTAGATTGGTGGCTTGTGGAAAATCTATTTCAATATTGAATGACACCTTGTAAGATGCTCTAGTTGAACTAACAACAAACTAACTTTCCCACAACATCGAACTTTTCCATTTCTTAAGGTCTCATATCGATTTAACGGCACTAATCAAGAATGATATATTAATAGATTAAGACATTTCCTCACTTATAGTTGCGATTGAATAAGAACAAAATAATACGAAATTATGCGAATAGAACTGTAAACTGCAAATTTGCTTATATGCAACTAATCTTTTTTTAGTTAACCTGTAGTAAGAGTGATTTATGAAGTCTAAAATTTAAATAATTCACAAGACATAGAACTATAACATATACGATTTCAATTTGTTTGTAAAAGAACCTGAAAATTTTTCATTCAGCTTATTGTCCTCAAAAACACGTTCTTTAGAGACATTAAATAGGAAAAAAGAAAGAGCGGCCGAAAAAGCATCGGTATACATACGTCGAAAGAATTTCGAAGAAAAACCCTTCAGGCACTTGAACTATAGGGTGTTTTTTAGACTACTCTTCACCAACAATACAGACAGGTGGACTGACAGAAAGTTGGAACTTACTTAACTTTTAACTGACGGCTCTAAATTGAATAGACAGGTTGGGTTGGTTATGTTATATTATCCAAAGATCTTAATATTGACAGATTTAATCCTCTACGATTTAGGCAGATATGGAATAATGCCACTTACAATTTACAAATTGCTATGATATTAAGAAATTATGCGTTGGAGAAGCAAGCAAAAGTTGAGTTAAAGGAAATAACTGCCATATAATTTACCCTTTACGGTAAAGCTTTATCCTTGCTTGCTTTCTTTATTAATTATTCACTTTCGAAAATGATATTCCGACCGCTGGACTCATTTTCTTTTTTAATGACCTAAAGGAGTTAATTAAGGTTTTGCTTAGAATTATTAAGTCTGGATGATTCTACGAGAAGGACTAGATATATGTCCTATGGGCATCATAATGTACCACTTTCGGTTTAAGTAAGTAATTTAAATCGTCTGCCCAACAGTCTTCAATAAATATCTATACTCAAAATTTGCCCATGCTATCCGAAACCATCTGATAACATTCGGTATCATACAATACCATAGTATTGGCAGCCCTGCTTAAACCACTTTCACAATCACCAGCATAATTGAGAAATGTTTCGAAAATGGTTTTCATTAGTTTGTATTTTTTATTCAACATATCTTTGTTTATATTTTTTAATAGGCGACTGGATGAGTATACCTATCGGAATTCCCAATTGTCCGCGAGGCTTGGAATACCTTACGACTGTAGACCAGCTTTTAGTTAAGCAAAAAGTCGAATTGCTCGAGGCATTTACTGGATTCGAAACAAATAATAAGTTTTCAATTAAAAACGCTCTTGGACAAAAAGTTTACTATGCAGTGGAGGATACTGATTGTTGTACGCGCAACATGTGTGGCCCAGCACGACCTTTTGATATGAAAATTTTTGACAATTTCCGCAATGAAGTTATTCATCTAAACCGTCCATTGGCATGTTCCAGTTGTTGTTTCCCATGTTGTCTTCAAACAATGGAAATTTCTGCACCTCCTGGCAATGTAATCGGTACACTTGAGCAGGAGTGGTCAATTTGTGCGCCATCATATCGTGTTAAAAATCATATTGGCGATACAGTTCTGCGCATCGAGGGTCCAATTTGCACATATTCTCTTTGCGGTGATGTCGAATTTAATGTAAGTATTAATCTTTTGTGTATACAAACCGGTGTCCATATTAACTTTACTATTTGCATCTAGAAATATAAGAAATTTCAGCATAAATGTTGAACAATTTAAAAATTACTGTAATTCCATTTTTAAAGTTCTGTGGTTGTTTCAACTGGAACTTAATTTTTTTGCATTGCTACTTCACTGAAAAAAAAAAAAAATCTAAATTTGTACAAATAGTTAAAAATTTAACTTTGATATTGGTGTGACCTTGAATAACATTGTCGTACCCCAATATCAGTATTCAAGTAATAATTTCTTTGAATTCAAAAATATTGTTCTAAAATCCTTTTCAAAAAATCTATAGATTTCGAGGTACATAATGAAAGGGTTGATCTCCGTTTGTATGCACGCATAACTAAGACCACGTTTTATTCAATATTAATTTTTTGAAAAACTTTTTTAGATTGTTTCTCTGACGGGTGAAAATGTTGGCAAAATATCGAAACAATGGTCAGGATTGGCTCGTGAAATATTTACTGATGCTGATTTCTTTGGTATTACCTTTCCAATGGACTTAGATGTTCGCATTAAAGCTGTTTTATTAGGTGCCACATTTTTGATTGTAAGTATTTATTAAAGATAAGTCTTGTTCTAAAATGTTAATGATCATAAACGTAAGAAGTGAAAAATATTTTAAAACTGTTTTTGTAAAACCACTGTGTTAATTTTAATTGACAAGCAAGTAGAAATCGATGACTATACATATGTTATTTTGCAAAATGTGTTTTGCCCTATCTATAGACAGACTTTCTTCATTATGTCTTGTGATTTTCTAGTTATACTTTGTATAATTTGTTATGGTAAAATTTTCAAAGCAAATGTCCATTACATTACCTTGACCTTGGCCCCTTGACCTGATTTCAATGATAAAATTTATAGATAAATTAAATCCATCCCATATTTAATCGGCAACTACCAATTTCAATAAATTAATCATATGTACATGCTGTAGTATATAATTAAAAACAAAATTATGTCAACACTAAAAATTTTCAAATCAAGTCATAGATGTTGAAATCTGCCTACTAAGTCATGTTACGTATCTTTTGTCAGACACAATTCTTTGACTCTTGACTCTTTTCTGACTCTCTTATATTTCATAAATTCTGAACTTCAAAAGAGTACGTAACACGCAGACGTTATGACTCTTTTCTGAGTCTGTTGGGCTTCATAAATTCTGAATTTCATGAGAATAACAGGAAAAGCAAAATAAACAGAAATAAACGAAATATGAAAGATGAAATGAAACTGTAACTACGGTTTTATTTCTCGTGTGCGATTAATATAAGTTGACTCCCTTAAAATCATGTGTGCTAAATTTGAAATATTCCGGGTCAGTCGTTTTTAAGATAAAAGTTACTATCCATAAATACTCACATCTTTACGAAAAGTCATTAATGTTAAACAGCAACTATGAGTCACTTATGTCTCCGAAAAAAGTCAAAATATTTGTATTTCAGGCTCAGAACACTTTAATATTTCAGACTCTAAGATGAGTATAATTTTTGACTCATTTCAAGAAAGGGCACATTTCAGACTATTTTATGAACTCATAATGAGACCAAAAGTTCAGAATTTTGAACCATGACTCTAAAAAGAGTCGGCATGATTACTGGGTTCAACCTTTAACAAGATTACAATAGTTTTGTATACATATGTATACGTATATTAGAGTGGTTGAACTAATTGCATTACAAGTTTCGACTTCTGTAAGTAGCCCTGCTGGCTACCTGCCCACAGATAGTTTTACTGAGTTCCTATGAGCACTCAATGTGTTTTTACATATTCAATAACACAGAAACCATATCATAAGTACTATAATCTTGATTTCAGGATGCCATGTTTTTTGAAAAAACCAATTAGATCGGCCAAAAATTACAAGATACATATATATTTTTTATTTCGTCTAATATTATTTCTTTGAGCTTTTTCTGCAAATCTACTAACAATTTATCTTTAAGTGTACTCAGTACCTCAAGTCTTTCGCTTGGTCAAAAGTTTCCACGCCCATTGTTGTTCAGTGCTTGCTTGCATTATCAAACGTTTTTATTAGAAGTTTGATTGCTTTTGAATATTATATTGTGTAGGCCTATAATAGTTAAAATTGATGGGAATGTCAATGTTTTACAACTAAATAAAGTAATTCAAAACGAAAATATATTAGCTTAGTATTTAGATTGCGATTTGCTTTACAACACTTCTACACAAAAAGCATAAGCAAATGAGTTAGGCTCAATTTTCCAATCGAACCTATATAATACAGGAAAATTGAGTCAATAAGCATGAATAAAAGCATTGAATACGTAAAAAATCAAATATGTATCCCTGCATGAATATTTGCTTCAGAAATAAAAATTAAAATTCCCTGTTACGGATCCACAAAATCAATAAAAACGATTTTTCAAAGTTTGGTAATTTTTGAGGCAGAACCAATTTTTATATTGATTACGATGCGTTTGACTAAACTACATATCCCTACAAAAGACGAAGCACATTAGTATGAATAAAACACAATATCTTTCTGGTGGTCTTTTATAACTTTCGTTTCAAATCCAACAAAGTTTTTAATAGTAATCATTTTCCCTAACGTCAATGATTTTAATTTTGATCTTGCTCTATTGTCTATACCAGATTAGGCATTCTTTTTGTAAATTATTTCTATCTTATTTATGTTTTACTCAGTTCCAAAACCTATATTTATAGTTGGATTCAACAATTTCTCTTTCTATTTTCAATATTTTTTTTTAATAAATAGGTATGTATAATGTGTATTTACGTTATAAAATAATTTTCTTTTATTCCAGGATGCCATGTTCTTTGAAAAATCTGGTAACCGAGAAACTGATCGACCCGGTATGTTTTAAAATGAAAAAAATTGGCATGGTACTTTTATTTCATTACGGCTGTTATGGTTTAACATTGTTGCTTCGAGTTATTTCAATGAATCTACTTAAGTGAGTATCTAAATAAGTACATATGTTTCAAAACATACATTTAAGCAAAAAAGATAAGTGCAGTTTATACATACAGAATATATGATTTGTTTTTTTCTGCACCATTTATATTTATATATTTTAAAAAGTTTTTGTAATTATTTTTATAATAATATAAAATTAAAACCTGTTTCAAAAACAGCTCAATTTTTTTTTTGTAATGAATATATGTCGTAATCAGTGCATTAGAATGACACCTGTTTACGGATATGTTTTAGCCTCACAGCATGGTAGTTATGGAGATGACCAAGTTGGATAGACAATTTTCAGGGCCACTTAAATTTGATGATCTTTAAAAACTAAAAAAATTCTGTAAGGTTTTATGGATTAAATTTTACACTTTTATATTTTTAGAGTGCCAATGTTCCCTAACGTCATGAAGACAGAATCTATAAATCGTTGGGATGCTATAAAAACATGTATCTAGCATCGTGTGGCATACCCACTGTTTTTCATATTCCTAGTTGAGATATAAGCATAGTTGGTAGCCATGTGAAGTTTTTGATTCGAGCCACAAAATCCTTAATATCCATCTCAAACAGGAATTTCTAAAGGTTTGTATTCGTCGCTGAGCTGTGTGAGGTTTGCTTGCATGTGGGACGATCTTGATAACAACACAGCGATACCGTCGACATTTGCCAGTTTATTTTGTATATTGAGCGGTTTGTATAGAATTGGTCATCGCAGTGATGTCTCGAGTTTGCTTTATATGATGAGCTTACGATTGCAATTCGTCTTTAATTTTTACAAAGTGAGAGGTTGCTTTTTTTTTGCGAATTTCAATAAGCCTTCAAGCAGTTCGTCAGGTAGTCTCTCTTTTTTCCATGTGGCTTCGAGGGAAGAAATTAATGGCCCCATTAATGTGCGATTAATAATAATACATTCTTCGACCGGGTTGTTACCGTAGCTTAGTACTTTATTTAGCTTAAGTTGTTAAATGGCTAGGGTTATCTCTTCAGATAGAAATAAGCGCCATGTTTCTGAAAGTGTTGGCTACTGACGTTGTGCAATTTTCTGTTGTAACATTCACTGTTGTCAGGATTCATGGTGCTGGTAAAAAGTTCATGCTACATATTTGGTTAATTTTGCGGGTTCGGATGGTAGTAGAATGTTGTTCTGCATTTCCTGGACAGCACATTTGCTTAAATTGTTGCAGGAAGTTAAAGTCATATTATACGTAACCATAGATCCAGCCGTTAAAAACGACTAACTTGTAGAACCTTAACTGTCTCTGTTATATAGGTTTTTTAGAAAGTGAATGGACTTGGTTTGAGTGCAACAACATTCAAAAGTTCTATTATCACTTATTGAAAGTATGTACTTACGCATGGTGGTGAGAAAATACATTTCAATGCCAAGTCATTACTAACTTTTATTTGATATCGACAAGCTTAGTACTTAAAAGCAACTTGCCAACAGACAAGAAGAATTTTCGAAAATAATTTATGTGTGTAAACGGGGTCTAACTAAAAAGTACATAGGTAGGTGTCTTAGTAAATGTTGCCAAATTCAATACGGCAACGTTTGATCAAACCAGCCAGCACGTGGCGTGTTGAAAGAAATATCCTTACGCCCAATTTTATAGCCAATGCGGGTATATTTAATTCTTGGCAGTACTGAATATAATAAATACCCTTGCTAGTTTTCTATCGACAAAGGCAAAGGAGCTAAAATAAATAAATACATTTTTAACAAATTCTTATTGCTTTTTTTATTTTTAGTATACAATTGTGTTATCAATATTGGGACTTATATGTAATAAATACTTTTTTAACGTAAAATGAAAATTGCATAGACATCTGAAGAACTAAAAACGTATTATATAACCAATAAGTATTAAGCTATATGTAGGTATTTTATGTTTGTGAAGAAGCTTTGTCAACATTTCTGATTCATGTTGGCCATAGAGAGGTCGTTAGATGTATAATTTGTTAAATTGCACATTAAACACAACACAACACAACACTTTGTACATTAAACACTTGACAGGCTTCGTTTAATGAACAATTTAACGCTCTAACAACAAAAAAAAAAAAAGATTAAAAATATCTGTAAGGACCCTTTTTACTACATTTTAATAGCCTTGTAAATTTTAGATATAAAAAATGTTAATTTTTAAATAATTTTATTATGTATTACTCACGTAATGCAAAAAATTGCTTATTGTATCACAATTTTAAGGATAAATGAATGTGTCTTTAAAAAAACTTACTGTCAAATAGTTTACTATGTTATTTTTCGATGATAAAATATTTATTGATTTTTTCTCAGCATTTAATAAAAAAGTTTATTGAAATATTAAGTATTTTTGTTTTTTTTTTTTGAAATTCTTGCCTAAGCCCTAAGCCACTGTAGTCTTTTTTTATCCAACAATATTTTTTGAGTTAAAGAATAAGAACGATAGAAAAAGTAACACTTTTTTTTTGAAATTGATAGGATTTGTTCTCAAAAATGCAGAATTGATTGGATAAAAAATATTTGAATGTGACGTTTGATTTGATTCTCTCATTTGCGTATGATGGGGCTACATTTGTTTCGAACACCAATTTTAACCATTCGTGTGCATTTCTACGTACCAAGGACACCAATTGTTTTGGAACAATTCTGATTCTAAGAATTTCGACTGCACATATTGTCAGTATTAGTGATACGCGATTAAAATCTACCTTAGTAGCAACAAACTAGTTACAAAACATCCGTCAGGGTTAAGGCCAAATCGTAGCAGCACGACAGCTCTATTGAAATTATAGAGATAATTTATTCAGATTCAGATAACAAAGGTTTTGACTTTATAGATTACTGGATCCTAATAAAAAGTAATCGACCCATTTTTATTTTAATATATCGTCGTTATATATTAGCTTTCTGATTGATTTCGGTACGTACGCCCTTCACAAATAATGATTCAAAGTGGGTTTTTCTCATTTTCACAACGTTAAAATCCTAGTAGACTCTTTAACATCACTCCAAAGTTTTTAAAATCAATTCTACATGAAACATTAATGTTTGAGCTGGATATATGTGATATTGTGATATTAATATTATTGCACATAATTATCAATTGTCCATGATAAATTAGTGTTTTCTATGGAAAATATTAATTGGATATGAAGAGAGCGCATGCTAATGTGAAATTTGAAACTTATTGGAATAATCGATGGGAAGAAGCTATAAATAGATTTTGGAAGTTGGCTACCATGAGAGGGTGCTTAGAACCCTATATTTTATTACACCAATTCATAGGAAAAAGAGGATGCAATGTAGGGGAAGGTGGGGACCCTTCGTACGGTTTCCACATTTTATTTGTTTTATTTTTTATAATTTCATGAATCAATCACCTGACAGCTTATATTTATAGTTTAACTATCTGAGATTCATAGGAAAAAATGGCAGCTGATGTTTCAATTATAATTATGATTTGAACTAAATCTGGAATATATACGAATCTGCCCGAATAACGGGGCACCTATGTACAGTGCAGGGGGTACCTTCGTACGCTGTGGGGTAGTTCAGGAAGAATCATTTCAACATCAGTTATATAAACAGTATGAATATCTTCAACATTAGGGAAAACAAATTTCCACGAAAAGCCTGGCTTCTTTCTTAGATAAGATACTTTAAACTCAGTCTGTGACCGTCAACTTTTCCTACATAGTAAATAATACTTTTTTCCTTAGGGAACCTCACTAAAAAGAAATAGGTATTAAAATATATAAACGTACATTGACGATAGCAAAATACAGGACAAAGTTAATGCAAACATTAGCAATTAGCACAGTAACACACTAAATCGTACCTACCTACCAGCGTTCAAACGTGCCCCATCTAGTTTTGTCCGAAAGTACCCCACTAACTAAATAACAACAAAATATAACCTCATTTAATATTAATAGGAAAACTTCATAAATTAAGTATTGAAAACGTATCCTTGAGTATATTTTGCTACTTACTGATAGAATACTCTACACGAAAACTTATTTTATCTATGGTAACGATAGACAAAAACATTGATCAAAAAATTACTTTCCGAGCGCGAAAACACGTTCAACACTTCACTCTCACCGGTGCGAATGGCGCGATACTACATTGACGTAAAGTTGGTACCTCGACTCACGCACACATACTAAAGCAAGACTGTACGTTGTTTCGTTCAAGTTTTATTTTGACTGTATCATGGTGCAATAACCAAGGTGTAGTAATTAGGGAGAGCCAATGCGTACTGAAGTGGAAGCCATTTGAGAGCGTGAGAGTATATCGCCTATTTGCTTTAACGTTGACATTCTTGACATATCTATTGCCCGTTCAGCAAAGTTAAGCGCTTTGATGAATTACTGAACTTAAGAATAATGGTTTTGAAAACTCTCTGAACGATATGCTGCAAGTATTGAGCAAACAGCTTTAATTCAGATAAATTTAGTCGCTGTTCTTGTTTTTCAATAACAAAAAAGACTTATCGCTGTCAGATTGTAACCCACTGCACTAATTAGCGTAATTTTTTGTTCGCATCGGAGCTTTGAAAAACTTAATACAAAAACCTTTCAGTAAAAAGTTGTTTATAGAGATTCAAAAATGTTGAAGTTGCTGAACGGGCCCAACAATCAAAAAACGATAAGTCAAAAAGAAAACGAAACAATAAAATCGAATCTATGATAAATGACAATGTGAATCTATTAATGGCCGATACCCAGAAAATTATGAGAGAAGTGTCATAATTACTACACCTTGGTTATTGCACCATGGACTGTATGAATGTGCCCCGCGTACGAAGGGTAACGATCTTCCCCTACCTATTCAACCAATCGATAGGAAAAAGTCTAAAACGGATTTTAGAAGTCACCAATTTTAGACGCATATTTCGAACAATATCTTTTAGCACATAAAAACGCTAGTCAACAGTTATCAGTTCCCACTGTTGGCCACTTGAAGTCGTCCAAAAATGGCCTCAAATTGAAAAAATGGGGCACGAAGTTTTAGAGGAAAAAAAAAATTGAATTCCTACCCAAAAGTTGTCTGTATGATAAGATTTGACCGAATTACGGCATTTTCGAGTTTCTCAAATATCACTGTTTTTTTATAATCCTGAAAAAACTGCATAGTTTTTTGGTACGCAAGATGTCTACATAATATTTGCCCAAGTATTCTTACTTTGAAGTTGATTGAGGTTGGTGTTTTTTAAATATCATGAGCAATGAAAATATTTTTTTGCTGTTTGTGACAAAAAGTTTTATTTGTTTAAAATAACACAAATTAGACAGTTTGTTTTTTCATTTCGTTGAAGTATAAAATTAAAAATTCAAAAATAACAACAAAAAAGAATTAGACAAATGTCGGGAGCAAGAGGTAACAAATACAAGAGTTTCTGCTTAAGCCCACGATTTTCCAGTCTAGGTATTTCGTTTTAACTTCTTTCAAATTCCTCAAGATAATAATTGCCTGGATGCAATCGATATATACAAGTACTGCTAACTAATACTTGTGCTTTGCTAAGCGCCTGATGATGCCAAGGGCGCAATGATTTTAATAGCCCGCTTTACTGGGCATAAATGGTTTGTTACTTTTTCATCATGGAAATATTTTCCATCGAATCGTTGAAAAACTTCATTCTTTTGCTTTAAAAGATCTTGTTTTCATCTGCTTTAAGACGAAATTGGGCATAACTAGCAGAGTTAAGTAATTGCTGTTTTTCTCGCAGTTGTCGTTTTTTATTTTTTTAACAACTACTGGATTTTCGGCTTGAAATACGTCTACACATTACCGTGTTCAATTTTTGGCAACATAGTTTTAACCTAAGTTTCTTGCATACGCCTTAAATATTACTGTTTCGACACAGACGTGCATTCATTCATTTTTCTTATCACCTACCGGATCTATCAACGATACTTAACTCCTATTTTTCCAGCTTGCTTTAGATCATGCGAAGACTTTGTCCCAACTTGCGTAGTTAACTCAAAACTGCAGATGCAAACAAACTTTGTATGTGCACTCGCCGAATATTAATTATACTTTTAATTTTTTGATAGTATTGAATGACCTCAGAAACGCAGATGGCTTTTTTATTAAGCAAAAGATAGAACTTGTGGAGATATTGACTGGCTTTGAAACAAAAAACAGGTATGTAGTTAAAAACACAGCAGGACAAGATGTTTACCACGCAGTGGAGGATTCAGGTTGTTGTAATCGTATGTGTTGTGGTCCTCTTCGAGCATTTGATATGCAAATTTTTGATGCATCTCAAAATGAAGTTTTCCACCTATATCGCCCATATAAATGTCCATGTTGCTGTTGTTCATGTAGTCTACAAACAATGGAAGTTTCTGCACCTCCTGGCAATGTAATCGGTAGAATTGACCAGGAATGGACTTTTTGTAGAGCAGCTTTTGCAATTAAAAATTATAATGATGAAATAATACTACGCATTCAAGGTCCACTTTGCACAGATTCTTTATGTGGCGGTGATGTGAATTTCCAAGTAAGTATGAGTATTTTCTATATTTATATGTACAATCATATCGACTTAAATAAATTTGCTTAAGCATAATTTAATTTTAAAAATAATAATCAAAATATCTGCGATGACATTTTTTCCGGTTCGGATTTACTTCGGAAACAGGTTTGAAATTCGAAGTTTATGTTAGGATCAAATTATCGGAACAAGATTTGAGAGAACTAATGACATTCAACTTCTGACTTCAATTTCACTTTCTAAGTATGTAATTCGGAATCAGAGCATTCCTAATTCTCTAATCAATCCTAAGAAAATATCTTCTTTCCAATTAGATCTGGGCGTTATGTCTACAATTAAAGTGAACATAACTCCACTTCCCCTAACTTTCATGACGAATTACTATGGCTAGCGAAGCTGGCATTGAACATACATACTGAGTATAGACTGAGCCGCGGCTGAAGTATGTAAAAAGTGACAAATGCTAAAATGAATCAGATATCTAACTGTAAAGTTAATGGAAAATTTTACAAAATAGCCGTTTGTTAGAGTTAAAAGTTGCCAATAACAAATTAATTGTTAATTGTTGCATCAGTATCGCACAGCTTTAGGGCAATATCGGCTGTTTTCTAGGGATTATGTCCGCAAATTATTGGGACACAATCCCCATTTTGGTATTTGATTTTGGTTTTGATATGGGGCTTACGTCCGCTTAATTTTCTGACATTATCTTCGGAAAATAGCCGACATAGCCCTAAAGCTGTGGGGATTATGACCGCATCAGTTTCAGTCATAGAGTCCCCATAACAATTATTTTGTTATTGAAAACTTTTAACTCTAAGAATCGTCTATTTTGCCGGACAATGGGGATTATGTCCGAATAATTTGCGGACATAATCCCTATTTACGAAATGGGGACTACGTTATGGCACCTCTTTCTAATTATGTAAAACCAAACTTAGTTACTGAGTATTAAACTCCACCTATAGTATTGTATTTTGCGTTTTTCTTCTTCTTGTGTACTTTATCTCGATACGGACATAGGGTCTTTACAAAACTCTTCCAACGTGCACGATAAGTAGCGAGTGCCTTCAATTACCTCCAATTCATGTATTTCCTGCTCTAGCAAACGGGTTCCACTCTAATGCTTGCCGGCAAACTTCGAATGGAGACTCCCCGCAGCGTGTGCTCAATTTATTTCCACTATCGACGATTGATTTGAATCTTGATCCTAGTCCACCAAATTTTCAGAGTTCGAAGAAGACAATTATTGGTGATCAGTTGTCAATTGTGTAACAGGGTGCTGTTTGTTAACCAGGTTTCACAGTCGTTCAAACGAACTGGCTTCACGTTTGTCTTAAAGACGTTGAGTTTCGTTGTCATTGATAAATACGAAGACTGCTAGACATTACGAAGCTGAGCGAAGGTACCTTCTGCTTAGTTGTTTCTGGCATGTCTGTCTTTATTGGTATCGGCAACTATATGATGTGCGCTCGGTGATTTGGTATTTTTTTAGAGATTTTACGGCCTTTGTTGTCTCCGTTTTTGAAGGCGGAAACTGTCACTGGCCAGTCGCTGTGGTCCTCCCTCAGGAAGCGCTTCTTAAGGGTAAAGACGGAAGGTTGATGGTCACTGAAAAATGTTCTTCCCAACGGACTTGCTGCTCATTTGTAGTAGTTAATAGGTTTCCGATTTTGCTTTTTATTGACCGATTTTGTCTAAATTTGTTGCCTGCCATCCTGCAATGTATGTCGTTATGCGTTTTGTGTTACCTACCTACAACAAGAAAATACTTAGCTAAAATTTTTGCTACTTTTATTAATGCTGTGCAGGGTATTTAATGCTGACCTAAGCAAAGATAACATCCTTAATGGATTTTATTTAATACACCATACTAGACACTAATATTTTATTGCACAATGTATTTTAAGATACTGGATTTGTCGGATAATCCTATTGGCCAAATATCAAAAAAATGGGGCGGATTTGCGCGCGAAGTGTTTAGTGATTCCGATTTCTTTGGTATAAAATTTCCGGTGACCTTAGATGTTAACATGAAAGCTGTTTTATTAGGCGCTACATTTTTGATTGTAAGTACATACTTTTTTAACATTTTCTAATTCTTTTTTTAATGAATCCTTAGAATTCTGAACACGCTGTTTGTTTTGAGAAATAGTTAAACAGGTTGACAAGATTTAAGGCCTGGTTATGTGATCGTATTGTATGATACAGTGACAATTCGTATTTAACTCTGGAGGTATTACACCCATACCTATCGTTTCTTAGAAATAAGTTGCAAGACTACGTGTGAATACCCCAATAATGTTTCCTTTAATGTATTTTTCATTATTAATGTTAGTTTTTTATTAATTACATTAGTTTTCGATCCGCAAACACGTTTTGCTTATTTGCCTTTCAACAAATAATTCTTACGTTTCGACTGGATTAAACACTTACACGCATCGCCATATAAAGGGTGTTTGAAATTTTCTATTTATTTCAAAATAAATGCATTCTCCACTTCGGGCTCCATTGCAAATATATTTTTTAATGCATACAATGCATAGACTGCTGATTCCGTACAGAAAATGCGTTTAGTTTCGTTCTCTGCTTAAGGAAATGATGTTTGCGGAAATTGAACGAAACTTTTTGCTAAGTACGTTGTAGTTTTAATATACGATTTGTGTGTATTCGCACAGATGCAGAAGCTGACTTCAGTCAAGGCATGCATGATTTAGTGGGCCCTTTACTCCTGAATTCTTCTATTGTTTGTTTACTACAATACGCGCAACTTTGTTAAGCTTTAATTTTTTACCCATTTTTGCGTATCAGCCGAAAATTGTGGTGATTCGAGTAGACAGAGCTTACTTTCTCTTAGCTTTTACTCTCTCGAATATTCTGATTTGACACTTTACATTTTTATCACAAAATCAGTCTGATATAGTACAGACCTTATGTTAGCTATGGTCTAAGATAGGTGTGCTATCAAAAAAAATTCACAAGAATTTATTTAATCAATTTTTTCTTATTTTAGGATTACATGTTCTTTGAAAAACGCTAGAACGCATCTTACCTGAATCATATTGATACATTGGCACAAATCGACTTTGCAAGTGCTTAGCTGGAAAATGGAAATTGATGGTGTTCATAAAAAGAGAAGAAAAGAAGAAAAATTAATAGATGAATTCAAAAATTAAAAGCTGAGAAGAAATATTACTCTTTTACAGTAATAAATAAGGAATCATTATGAAAAATTCTATTCTAGTTTGTAATTATTTATTTTACATTTTTTATTAAGTGGATATTAAAAAATAATTTTCTTCATTTTATTTATCACCTAAAACTTGGAAATTATACAAAGAATTTATTAAATTTTAATAAATTGCGACATAGAATTTTTACTAAAGCGCTCATCAATGTGAGCATATTTCATATTGTAATTTATGATTCCCGCTTTATAATTTATAAAAAGTAGCTACAGAAAAATTATTTCATAGAAAATAATTTTTACAAACTCTTATGTTATAAAGTATGATTGAATTAATTCATATACATGCATATTAATATTTTAAATAAGTAATTTTTATTATATTGAATTTCATTTCTCTGTAGAGTAGAGTAGAGTTTTGTCGCACTGTGTTTTGTTTGCTATGATTCTTAACTGGTCAATGCAAAGAATTAAATAGTGTGTTTGCAGACTCTTTAACATCGGCTAACAAAGCTTATTGAAGATGTGACGTAGCTGTCACTGAAACTAGTATAAGCAGCTGGTTGTCCATTTTTTGTTCCTTTACAATTGTTGGAGTTATTCTCCAACAATTAATGCATTTTGCACTTGTAATTTTTTTGTTGTTGTTGCACTAAAAGTACTGAACATAAAATTTCTATAAAGTATATAAAAATTACATAGCTGATGTAATAAATTCTAAAAATCAACTTCAGTTATTTTTTACTTTTTAATAATATTACATCTCTTAACGAAAAAATAGTACAGTCCTTTTAAAATTCAATAAATTATTTCAGTAATTTAGTACGTGAATTTAGTTATATTAATATCTACTTTGTAAAAATTTAAAACATGCATACGAAAAATTGATGAGAACGATGTTGCAATTTTTATATTATGCTTAGCAATTTTTGTTAGAAACTCCAACCGTTTCTAGATTACTAAAAATTCTACTAATGTTTCTGTAATTTTGATTAATATTTACAAGCATTTCGAGCTCTTGTTTTTTCCGTGCAGCTTTATTCCAGTTCACCATTTTTATACGAATAAAAACTCTTCAATGTCTTTATTTTTTAGATGACTGCAAAAAATTATTTTATCAAAAAATTTGTTCGTGTTAATTATCCAGAAATATCCGCCATTTCATGTTTTATTTTGAGAGAAAAAATCAGAAAAGTTCACACTTTTTTAAATTTCATATAAAAAGTTGTTTATTGAAAACTTTAAATACGTTTTTCTCCAATTTAAGGTTTTTTGAGTGAGTTGAGTTTGAGTCTTACAGCAAACAAGCGATATGTACAAAAAAAATGCTCAGGTGCTTACACATAAGTATGTATCTCACGAGCCGTCAAGAGAAATGTTTATTTCTATATCTACTCTGTCGCAAACTGATCTGTACAACATATGTCAAGGCTATGAAATTCGAATATTGTTACCACTTTTTATGAACAATATGTAGATTTTTATATTGCTTGACTTTCAAACACATGAGGTTTTCTTGGTAACATGTGATTATCAAAAATTTTGACACTTTTTCGAAATTCCATTCCGGAAATTTCTCACAAAATCGTTAATTTTACAGTATATACTCGTATGATGAGAAATACTGCACAGAATATACCCTCCTATCAACGGTCCATTAAAAAAAAAAAACAATTTTTTTTTTATATATACACATGCACGTTGTTGTTTTAAGTTGTACAAAGAAGGTTTTAGAGGTCAAAATGTAATTTAGCAAAATCATAAAATTTACATTCTAAAAACAATACTTTTCAATTTCAATTTTAACAATAAGTTGGATATGGCCGGATTTAAATTGTGGCCAGTGCTCTTACCGAGGGTGGAATGAGTCGCGCCAGGTTCCGCGTCTTTGGCGCTTCTGAAGAGGCCCTACGCTTCGGTGTGTCTATCAGCGTGTGTAATTTTATGCAATAATGCGATAGCACAGAAAATATTAAGAGTGAGAGCCAGGCGAGAAGCGACAAGTGAAATGATTTCTAGCATGTCACCTCAACTCGCCTGCTATTATGCGTCGTATTATTGTCAGTTGTTTGTTTTTATTTAATAACAAATGGTGCAGTATCGCTTTCACTCTGACATCTCATATAAATATCAGTGAGTTATGTATCTTTTCTGCTGGTTAAACACAAAACTAATCGAGCATTGAGAAAACGCCCCTAAGGAAAAATTAAACCAGCAATTACGTATTGTGGCAGAAATATCCTTCTAATAAAAATTTAAGTCATAGGGCGACTTCTACAGTTAGTGATATGTAGAAGACTGTTCAATAAGAAAAAAAAAGAATTCAATATATATACCACATTGTTGTCAAAATTGGATTTCTCTAGAGCTTAAAAAATTCTTCTTTTGCACATATGTATGTATGTTTGTATGTTTGAAAAAAAGTCTTGAAGTTGAACCCGCAGTTCGAACTGCTCGATGCAAAAAGTCAAAAAAAAAATTATTTTGTAGTTGAAATACGAGGTACCATAACGTATACTTATGAGTGTGCTGAAAACATGTCCGGAGTCAGAATTGCTTGATCACGTTGGACCTTCAAGATATTCTGACCATGCATTTTATGCTGTTGGTGATTTCCATGCAAAACATCGGCAATGGAACTGTCTAAGAGCAAATAATGCAGGTAAAATACTATTTGAAAAATTATAATGATGGAAACATATTTGCATTTTATCCATCAGAAAGCACACATCATCCTAGTGACGTTAATAAAAATCCATCCACAATTGATTTATGCTTAACCAATGGATATCATTCTTTAAGTGATTTTGAAGTTCACCGTCTGGGTTCTGACCATAATGGAGTTGTTTTTGAAATTGACACAAATGATCGACTGAAAACTAATGAAATTTGCCATAAACTCTGTTTTCGTGAAGCAAAATGGGATGTTTATCAGCATTTTATTAATGAAAAGCTTAAAGACATTATGCCAAATCAGACACCCATGTCGTCAAATGCTGTAGATGAAATGGTAAATGTGCTTAACTCGACGATTTTGGATGCTTGCAACTATTCGGTGCCGAAAAAAAGTCAAAATAACTACACAATAAATATAACTGATGAAACCAAAACAAAAATCAAGCTAAGGGCTGTTTTTGAAAGAAAATTTCAGAGATGTCCTTTCCCAATTATGAAGGCTTACTTTAAGACGCAAGTCAACGCACTCCAGAAGGATATCAAAAATGATATAAACAATTTGCGAAACATTAATTGGAACCACATGTTAAGTTCTATTAGTCCTGACAACCATAATAAAGGGTTGTGGCATGTAACTACATTTCTCAAACGGCGAAGTCATAATATACCCACCATTAAATGTAACGACATTATCTTAACTACACCATCTGAGAAAACTGAAGCTTTTGCTAATAATTTTTCTCAATACTTTGAAAATTCCCTTGCAAATGACAATCCTGCATTTACTTCTGAAGTAGAAGAAAAAGTATACGCTTTTACTTACGAGGAAATAGTAGAAAACACGCCTAATCTTCCTACGATTGAAGAGACTTTTGCAACTATCAAGAGGTTAAAAAATCCGAAAGCACCTGGATTAGATCGCGTTAACAATATATTAATTAAAAAATTGCCTCGACTGGGAATATTGTTTTTACACAATATCATTCTTGCATGCTTATCGCTAAGCTATTTTCCAAAATCTTGGAAGGAAGCAAACATAATTCCAGTCTTAAAACCTAATAAAAATGCGTCAGATCCAATAAGTTATCGCCCGATATCACTATTAAGTTCACTAAGTAAAATACTTGAGCGCATTATTCTTAGACGATTTCAAGATCACATTGAACAACATGATATCATTCCGTCGGAGCAACATGGGTTTATGCCAGGAAAATCAACAATGCACCAACTTTATCGCATCCGGAATCATGTAAAGAATCACTTGGATCAGAAACAATCCACAGGAATGGTGCTTTGCGATATTGAGAAAGCTTTTGACTCAGTTTGGCAATCTGGTCTCATAATTAAACTATGGTTTCCCGCGATACTTAATCAATATATGCAATAGCTTTCTGAGAGACAGGTCTTTTATAGTGTCCATCAAGCAAGCGAAATCCCAACGCCGCAATATTCCATTTGGAGTTCCACAAGGAGCTGTACTTAGCACATCTTACAAATGACTTTCGAGCATTTTTTGCTGATGATACAGCATTTTTTGCCACTTCGAGTTTTCGAGTCCCAATTGTTGATACAATTCGAAATGCATTGTCTACCTACATGAAGTATTATTTAAAATGGAAAATCAAAATAAATGTCTCTAAGACCAAAGCAATTTTTTTTCACGCGTTGAAAAACTATTGAAATCCTTAAAAGGCCTCTTCGCATCAACAACATATTCATAAATTGGGAGACTGAAGTCAAATATCTGGGTATTGTTTTTGACAAAAAACTAACTTTCAAAGGCCATGTAGAATACACGCTGGAAAAAATTAACAAATCCATTAAAATGCTATATAGTTTAATTAATAAGAATTCTAGTTTAAGTAAAAAAAATAAAATACTGTTGTACAAAGTTGCATTTAGGCCAATTTTATGCTATGGATGTCCAATATTTCAAAACATAGCAAAAACACACATAAAAAAACTGCAAATTGCACATAACAAAATGCTTAAAATGTGTTTAAATCGTGCCTGGTGGTCGTCTACTGAAGTTGCTCACAGAGATACTGAAATTGAGCGTTTAAGCGATTATTTTTCAAACATAAGTACTCGCTTTATCTCTAGACTATAAAAATTTTGTTCTTTGTAAATATTTTTGTTCTTTGTAAATATGAAATGTAAGTTTTTCTAATAAGCCTATCTATTCTAAAGAATATGTTTTATTCCAAGAAATTAAAAATTAATACTGTTACTAAAAATATTTACCATTGTTGTAATAGCTTATTAGCTAAGTCTCTAACTTGTGAACTTAATCATGTATTTAAATATAAAAGAATCATTAATAAAGATTATTTGAATTGAATTGAATTGATATTCTGACCTAAAAATGTGAAAAACATCAAAAAGTTTTAATACTTTTTTTCCATATTCAGTGCTTAGTCTCGTCGAAAGTATAGTATGTATATTCAAACTTCAATCAAATCCGTCCACTTTTTTTAAGCTGATTTCTGGATCAGCTTCTTATAAACTTGAACGAGAGTCAAGATTCATACAGGTTGTAATATGCGCGTTGTCCTAAACTATTTTTCTTATTTTTTCAGGATTTTGAGAGCTTTCTATCTAACACTAATTTATAAGAAAGTATACCTCAAGTTATTTTGGACTTACAGCATTTTTACTACATAGCCAGTAAGAAAATAAGCGTGAAAATGGTTAAATTTGTGTGTTTTTGCTTATCTATTGATTACAGTGTACCAATAAAGTTTTCGTACAGCAGTTATCTGAAACTTAAGTCACAAAAAACAATTAAGCGATGTAAGAAAGTTAAAGAAATTTAAATGCAGATTTATTTAATAAAAATTTATGCTCAACGTAGAAAAAAAATTAATTTTAATTATTTCTTGACTTAAAATAAAACAAAGTTAATTTGCCTCCAATAATTTCTTCGTACACTTACAAAATAAATTATGGAAAATCTTAAAAACTACACATGTCTTATTTTTCAATACTCCGTTAGATACCCCTTGTTTTTAATTACGGATTTTAGGCGGTCTGGCATCGATTCCACAAGATTTTTGCCATAGTTTGGCTCGATTTTCGCCCATTCCTCCTGGAGAACTTGTTTAAGCTGAGATTTCGAGCTAATGTAATGAGTCCTGATCCTATTTTCTAGCATATCCCACATGTGCTCAATGCGATTGAGATCAGGACTTTGCGGAGGTGTCTTAAGCAAATGCGGAGCATTCTACGCCTAGTACATCCTAGTATTATGATTATCTTGTTGAAAATAAAAATTCTCTGATACACCCATTTTTTCAGCAATTGGCTTGGCTTCAAATTTCTCTTGAGAATGTCAATGTATACACGTTGATCCATGATTCCTTCAATTATTTCCAAGTTTCCAACGCCGTTAGCAGCCATACAGCCCGATACATTACGCCACCGCCGCCGTCTTTTACCGTTTTGATGGTATTTTTTTGGGTTGTAAGCTTCTTCTGGCTTTCTCCACACTCTAAGTCTGCCATCAGAACCAAAAATGTTCTATTTGGACTCATCAGAAAATATGACCTTGTGCCAGAACTCGACAGATGCATTTTGGTACTGGCGAGCGAAATCCAAACTTTTTTTTTCGATTTATTTCATTCATCTATGGATTCCTGCGAGGTGTGAGAGACCTAAAGCAGGCATCAATCACGGCTTTTCGTTCGGTTTCCGGATGAACTTCGTTTTGATTGGATTGGAGCAGCACGGCACTAATTTTCAGTACACTTACTCGTATGAATGGATATACATCAATCATACGCTTGATTTGCTGCCGATTTACATGTGTGAGAATTGCAGGGCGTCCTGATTTGGGCTTGTTCTCTACGCGGCCTTCATATTTAAATTTCCCGATTACAGACTGGATAGTAGAACGTCTGCGAGACAATAGTTTGGCTATATCCGCATATGATTATTGACCCTTCACGTGTAATTTCAATTTCATTTTTATATGAAACGTCCCGATAAAACAGGCCTTCTTTAGCAGGACTGATAGAAATACTCTTCAAGCAGGTATCCTTACATCGATTACGTCAAGAGCCCTTCTTAGACCGCTTGCCGTAGAAGCGGTCCCAGAAGTACTTTGAAAAAATGAAATCTTAATATGCCGTGGGGCTCTTAGTTAAATGTTTTTTTTTTATCTGCGTCAACATCCCTTGCTTTGACATTTTTAAAGTTATTTTTTGCCTTCTTCTTCGCCTTCTAATATCAGGCCTTACAGCACTGCTGCTGTGGGAAGGCCTTATAGCACTGTTGCTGTGGGAAGGCATAATAGCACGCCTGCCGTGGTAAGGCATAATAGCATTTCATGAGTATCCACTCAAGGGAGTGTAACTGTTCTGCTTATTAGAATTTCACTACTTAAAAAATTTACTTATTGTTAATATTGACAGATTGTAAATAAAAGCATAAATCGCAATAAAAAAAAATTAAAAAAAGCATACATAGCCTTCTCCGGGGAAGGACTTCTTCAATTGCCTGCTGGGTTAGGTACCTTTTAAAATAGTAAAACAGTATTAAATACACATTAGAAATCATACGTTTTAAGCAATCCTGATGTTGTTAGACCAACAACACAAACAGCGTGAAAGTCAAATTCAGTAGATTGTCAAAAATGTATCGCGATCCGTCGCGTAAGAAATAATTTTTTGTTTGTTGGTGAATATAATAATCAAAGAGTTGTTTACATCAATTGTTTTTTTGTTGTTTTTGTGTTGTGACTAAAAAGTGATTTGATTAAATTGAATTAAATGCAATTGAAAAAGCATAGCAGCAGTGTTGTTGTAGGAGGTAGACAGTATAATATGTTTTTAATATCATCGATATTTTACTATATGGTTGCTTTTTACAAAATTTTAAAAAAATTGTGAGTAAATATTTTGAATTAACTTACTAGATGCATTCATAAGTATTCCCAAACTTAAGAGATAAAGTCCAATAGAAAAGTTGCAAACAGATGTTCTGCGTATAATTTAAAGTCAATGTGTGGTAGGCATATAATGCGAGTATTAGCATAATATGCATTTTAACTAGTAGAAAGTTCGTTCATTCGTTTGATTTTAATGAGACTTACAACAACACGAAGCTGGTGGCCTTTCATCGGAAGCATGGCATTTGTGACAGTGACTGTAGCTTTGATTGTTAACCCTGCCAGTACCAAGCAGTTGAAGTTTTTATTTTGTAAAATTGACAAAATTGGAATTGATTTTTTATAAAAAATTTGGAACACTTACTCCTACTGTTAAATAGAATTACTGTGGCTAGCGAAGCCGGTTTTTGATATACCATAACATATAAATGATTGAAATAAAACGGGGGTAAATAATAAAAAATTAAAACTAACTATACACCATTTTAAAGGGAACAAACTAAACTCTAATATGCTAAAGAAATTATAGGTCACTAGCACATTTTTTGGGAAAAGAAAGGTTTTTTTTTTGAAAATTAGGTCAAATTTGCAAAGCAATCGTCATATCTCAAAAATTATAGGTTAAATTACGAAACTTTACTCACTGTTGTTGTTGTTTTTAATATTGGATTTTTATTGCTTTTATCCATAAATTCACACTTTTCATGAGAATTCATTGAATAATATTTTTTGTTTTCCGGTAGAAAAGGGGGGTAAATAAAAAAAAAATTTAGAACAAACTTTACACCATTTTAAAGGGACACACTAAACTCTTTTAATATGCTAAAAAACTTATAGGTCATTAACACATTTTTTGGGAAAAAAAAAATTTTTAAAAAAAAAAATTGGTAAAAATTTCAAAATTATTGAATTGCAAAAGTTGACTCACCATTATTGAAGGCCATTATTTTCATATTATTATCGTTCTTATGACACCTAATTTTTGATATCCATGCAGGGGTTCCAAACCTTTGATAATTTTTACAAACGCTGTATTCGGAACTTCCGATGGCTATATCTCCGAAACTAGATCCGAACGACACTTTTGTTTTCATATTTCTTATTTATTTTATACCCCTTTTACCACTAAAAAATTAAATAAAATTGGTGAACAAAATATACTTGAAGTTAGTAAGGGGTGATTCATTTAAAGGATTTTTTTTTTATTTTTTTGTTTTTTTTTTTTTTTAACAGAGCATGCTTGACCGGCCAACATTACTCGCAAATATATTTAAAAAGCAAATTTCAGAGATTGTTCTTTCGGGTCTTAGTATAGATTCTGACATCCAATTCTATTTAATGATGGTCACTATATTAGTATGTATCGAAAAAATGTTGAAATACTAGAACAATGTATAAAAAATTCAACAAATTTGGAAAAGTCTTGAAAAATGTTACAATGTTAATGAATGTGTTGAAACATGTAGATAGAGTCAAAAATCTTGAAAAAAAAAGTTAAAAAATCGAAATATTTTAAAATATCTTGGAAAAGCTAAAAAAGTTCAAAATCAAAATATTTTAAAAAATTTGAAAAATGTTGAAAAAGCTTAAAAATCGAAAAACGTGGCATGAGTTGAAAATTGTTCGTTAAGTCAAAAAAATGTATTAAAAGTCAAAAAAAAGGTTTTAAAAGACGAAAAATGATCAAAGAATATTAAGAAATTGAAAAACGTTGAAAAAGTTGAAAATTTATCTTAAAGTCAAGTCAAGTCAACTCAAGGTGTTAAAATGTTGAAAAACCCTTTGAAAACCAAAACAAATTTTGAAATGCAAAGTCAAAAAATGTTGGAAAAAACCAAAATTCTTGTAGAAGTCGATTAAAGTAAAAAAAAAATTCGAAAATCGTTGAAAAAAGCCAATAATGCCAATAAAAAGCAGCCTATTCACTCATGGATTTGCTTTCGTGCCCGTCAGTATCTTAACACTTAAAAAGATTTGTTGAGTTCATTATTATGTTCCTTAAGAAAGGTCGACGTCACTCACTTCAATATTTTGCGATTGTTCCTAAGCAGTTACTTTTAGAGGAATTAGTTTAGGAAATGTAGCCATAGAAATCTTAGATGTAATTTTTTCGTATATGTAAGTTTCCATGTTAAATGTCTTAGTTTAGGTTTTGACCAGAAACTGAATACAAACATTTGTTTTTTTGACAATTTCAACATATAGTAAACAATGAATTCGCATCTATTTAGCAACGATCGATATTTATGTAAAGGTACAAGGCGATTCAATGTCCAAATACTCCGTGGATTTGTAACATATGAGGGTTTATTAATTAATGGCATTACCTGTTTTTTTATGGCTGCGAGCAGTGGGATTAATTTTTCAAGTCTTGCTGAACTTTATGCTGGTGGCAAAGGCTTGGTACTGATGTCAGGGTGTGCTCACTCTGAGTTTCGTTTATGTTCGCACGAGAATCTTTTTTTTTAAATTATCGTTTCAATCGACAGTCCGACACCCTATTAACATTACGTTGCAGCGCAAAGAACTCCGGAACGCAGGAAGCGTTGCTGCCAATATTTTGCAGTGAAAGAAAATGTTCCATATATTGTGCGTTTTGACGCAAAATCAGTAAATAAAATGCTGAAGTATTGCTCAGCAGTGTGTTACACTTTGCAGAATTACTTATTTGAAAAATACTAAACGAAAATAGAAATTAAACTTAAATTCGTGTAGCAAAAGAAAACAAAATAATAACGTAAAGGCTGCCTCAGTGTTGGTACAGACCATGGTTTAATGATATAAGGTTGGAGCATCTTGTCAAAGTTTGTAATTGCAGCCCTGGGAGAGCATGGAAGATCTCTTCTAAAATTGTCAACAGCATAATCAAAACAAACAAAAAAAGAAGAAACACTAATTCCATAAACATGCGCAATTACTCAAAGGACATCGCCATTACATTTTTATAAGTAATAAATATTTATTATAACTAACATAAGGTTAAATCCAATAATCGATTTGCGTAACAAGAAAATAAACAAAATCTGGAATAGAAAAAAATGAAAGTGGATTGGAGTTGAATGTAGCACAAACGTTGGTGAATCATCTTTGCGCAGAGTTGCGTTGTTAAGCAAATGTTTGTTTTATTTTTATTTGAACACAAATTTCAATTAAAAATATGGTTGAACAATCAAAGTTCATTCAAGTATTCAATTTGGTCGAATTACTTTTGGCAAACACGGGATGATCTTTTCCAGTTCTTGCCACAGCTTTCGATCCACTGTCGACGCCGAATCCGGCATTGTTATTGAGTGTATGAATTATTAAGTCAATAATCTTTCGTAATATCCACAAAAATATGCATGCCACGCCCTCATTTATGCGTTATAAACGATATGAAAAAATGAATATATAATCTGAGTGTAGGGTATAGAAATCGTCAATGTGAACTTTTCCAAGAAATTCAGCGTTGAGTATTTGTCTAAAGATCATTTTGAAGAAAAAAACACATGAACTTGTTCTCTTTTAATATTTTTTAATCTCAATTTGTTTGAATTCTGGTTTGCACCAACAATTTTCGGTAACGCTTTACAATATTTCGCATGTGGGACAATATTTGATAAGCGCACTACTTTTTAAGCAACGTGCGAAGTTTTTTTTCTATTTAAGTAATCTCTTTTTTCGTCTACTCTTTAAATGATAAGATTTAATCGAACATGTGTGTGTTTGGGTGGGTCAAAAAGACGATTTTAAAAGTTACCACTCTTAATGATTTCCATGTAAATTTATCAGTAATTCTACTTACGTCGTTGGCACGCGCATTGACCTTGCAATTTTGAAATTTACTCAAACTTAATTTTTGATGTGTCTGGCGCATATGAAAGAAAATCTATACGTACTGAAGTGCAAACCTAGGCTAGCCTTTGCTTATGCGTGACCCTCATGTGGATATCAAATGAATGATAATTTTATAAACAATAACATTGGATACACTTTCTAAGTCAGTCACATTGTTTCCAAGCAATGAAGGAAATTAATATGAAATCCCTATACCTTAAATCGATTCAGAGGCTCCCAACTTCACGTCTTCAATATTACTTAACGCTTAGCTCTACATTCCATACTAGCAATAGAACAGGAGTACCTAAATCAAACTATGAATTTCAAAATATTTTAAATGAACATTGTCGGTTTTATCACTATATCAAGTGAAAAAAAAGTTTTTATGGCCCACCCTAGTAAGTAGCCCTGAAAATCGTACTACAATTAATGAAAGAAAGAGAAAATGCTACAGAAAACGGCTCATCATACAACGTTCTCTCAAAATTTTTCTGTTGTTAACTTAGTTAAAATTTTCATCTTTTTTAAATCAAGTTTGTAGGTTTTTTGGTTAGTATAAACGAGTGTAATCAATTTCAACTTAAAAGGTGAAGTTTTCATAATAAGTGTAAAATAAATTTTGTTTCATTTCCTTTAATAAAATTATTTTGCTCTAAGGCACTTAACCGAAGCTGTATACTAATTTTTGACTCTGACTATATGTACATTAGGGTGATTTAAATTTTTTTAAAATTTTTTTTTAGGGTGCTGCTGCTTAAAAAGTAAGTTTATGACATGAAGAAAAATTTCACGGAAATTCAGCTCTTTACCTCAATTTTATAGAGTGGCGCCGAAGCCTGTTAGTTTTACATGCAAATTGTATGGAAAAAATATATTTTATTAAATAGGCATGTAAATGAATAGATGATGAATGTTGTTGGGCTGCTGATGGTAATTTTTCATAGTAATTTTTCGCGCTGAATCCGAATCTGGCCTCAGAATTGACCCATCATGTTAGAATTTTAAAATATTTGAGGTTAAGTACCAAAAACATGATGATTTTTGTCTTCTTTCAAGGCCATGCATAGAATTAAAAAAAAATTGTTTAGCTTATTTTTAACGAAAGCATTATTTAGTACCATCTTTGATCTTTAAAATGAGTTTTCAAGTGGTGATCTGTGATTTTTTCTTGTAAAGTTACAGCTATTCTAAGGTAGCTAGCAGCAGAAAAAAGTGGCGCGCTTAGACTTGTAGGTGTGGTATATTTTATGCAAGCAAAATTTTAACACTTTATATTAGCGGAGCTATTAAAATACAGTACGGGAACATTAATTGGCACAAACAATTACAGTGTTGTTTTAGATATACACAGTACCTCTATTATGCCCATGCTACTAAATATGAACAACACCCTTTTAATGAAAACTTAAGATTTTTACAGAATATTTAATATTTGACATTTACTAACTTTTTTTTTTGAAGTGTACGTACAATGTACGTCAATGTTTGTTATCAAACATTAGCATTGTGCGAGTTCGAGCAATAACCGTGTACTTACTAGCCTAGACGTCTGCAATCATTATGCAAATACAGCGGCCTATACTGATCTGCCAAATGCTCGTGCTTAGGTACTCATCGCGTTTCATTTCACGCAATACTTTGGGGGAACAACTGTCTGCATTAGCGAACTGAGAAAACATGCGCACAAAACTTCTCAGAGTAAAATTCGGCATCAGTGGCAACCCACGGATCCTCAATCTATCGAATGCTCTGAACAAAATAAAAAGTTAACTTATAATAATATGTACTTAGTATTTGAGTATTACTGTTGGTGCATACATATGTATGCATGTTCACACACATGCACATATAGTACCCGTTACTATTATGTTATTATTATCCTTATCTGAAATTGAGAGTTCAAATTTGTATGAACCCTAAAGAGCCCAAGTACGCTCATTATGATTTAGTTAAATTGGTGTAGTCTTCAGACGTGAACGTTTAGTCAAGCTCGATTGGTTGCTTTATTCAGATTCAATAGATTTTGTTAAATTGACATAGTGAAAAGCAAAAATTTAAGTAAAGAAAAATATTTTAAATAATTGTGTTAATTAAACAAAATACTCAGGATCGTTTGAAAACGTGAAAATATATTGTTAAGGCATAAGTTCTTAAACATAGAAAGTATTTTTGATTTTTTGATATGTGCTGTACAAGAAGTAGCTGCTAATGAAAAATGGTAAGCGTTATGTGTTACAATAGGAGCAGTCCAATAAAGTGAACCACATAGAAGTAGTATGAGGTTGACTTAAACTGGTAAAATGTAGTATATGCTGTAATTTCCAGTTGAAGAGTTAAAAATAATTCTAATCGTTTGCTAGGAATTTTTTTTTTACATATTATACACTTACAGTGTATGTCATTATTTGATGTCATCCCGCGGCTATCAAGTGGCCGCTTTTAATACAGCCAAGCCTGGAATTGCATGTCAATCGTTACATGTTCTTACATTTTTTTTACGAACAAAAAATTGGAATTTTTCGATTATATTAAATATTTTTTTTAATGTTGTTGACCGGAAAAATTTTTCATATTGGCGACAAAAAAAATAAACAAATATGTAGTTCCAAAAAAAAAAAATTTACTTTTTCACACAAGAAAAAAATACGTCACACCATTTTGAGGAAATATTTTTTATTTTGGGAAGGCCGGGAATTCATTCTTTTCAACATAGCAACCCTGTGTCATCACAAAATTAAGACTGGATGCTGTCTTGCAGATTTCATCACCTTCCTAATATAACTGTGAAATACTAAATTTCTGGTCAAAGTATTAAAAAGAATGATACATACATATGTTTCTAGTTTTGGCTGGTACTTAAAAAAGGTTTTTTTTTTTAGTTTAAAGGCTGAGGCTTATTGCTTCATACTTTAATTTTTCCATTCAAAATAACATAAAAAACTTTAATTTCTTTAGGTCAACTGTCAACATTGAGATATCATGCTCAAATTGTGTTTGGAATTTATTTGCAAGGTTCCTAGAGAGCGCTTGCCTTTAAATTTAAAAAATCTTTTTTAAGAAGCACCCTTTTGTAGTAGTTATCTTTTATACATATCAATTAGTTTTCGTTGATTCAAAGAGTTATCTTTTAAGCACGTAAAGTAAATACCCAGAAAAAAAATGCAGTGGCGCTTTTAAAATACCGTCATTGGGACGAAGCAGGCCTTCAAAAATCTCTTCAATCTTATTTTGATATTTAATGTTTCGATTGAGTAGTAAGTTAAAAACTAAAGGCCTTACTATGCTCCCGTAATATGATGTGACGATAATTCAAAAATTTTCGTATCGTGCTCGTAGTGGCGCCAAGCTTATCGTCTGGCACTCGTTGTCGTACAAGAACTTTTAAATCTGTATCGTTCTCGCAGAGTTTTCTCAGTTATTCTCGTATACATTTATATAACTATAACTAACTGAACCTGCGGCTTTGTCCACGCACTGCCTGTTGTACAACACTGCCTTCAGGCAATTGAGGTCATGTACCCAATTTGACAACTGGTATAATTACTAAGAATGTCAATTTAAGTATTGTTGTTGTGTAGAAGGAGCCACTCCCCATTGTTCTATGCTTGATACAAACCATATATGTAATACTTCTATATATTGCTACTAACCTACCTGCGCAGTGTGTTTGAAATCCGACATGATTGTTGACATATCTCAAAGCTACAGCTTGTTTTGCGCATGCGCAAGTTTTCTATGTGTTGGTTCTTAGAAATATTTGTTAACAAAGATTCAATAAATTTGAAATACAGTGGAATCCCGATAATTCGTAATCGGGGGTTTTCAATTTAACGAGGTTAAAATACGGACAGTACGAATTAACGTGATTTCGATGTAATGAGGTTAAAATTATAGTAATACGAATTAACAGGTTTTTTTTTATTTATTTAGCAAATAATAAAGTCACTCTTTCTTTACTGCGTTTACCACCTTTAATTTTTGAAGCAAAATGTGCGATCTGGCAGGCATTTATAAAATAAGCCAAACTCGTCTGCGTTGAAAATATCATTGGCATTAAAATCCTTTATAAGATGATTTAATTTGTCTTTCCATTCTAAATAAACACCTGCTTAACGGCAGAACTTTCACCGCAAATTTTTTTTAAATTTTAGATTGTTCCGTTTTTTAAAACGATCGAGCCAACCGCTGCTTGCTTTGAAATTATTCACGTTCAATTTATTGAGACTTTATTGAAAAAAAAAAAATACGAATTATCGAGGGGACCAAAATGTATGAAATTTTTACGAATTAAAGCGCTTTTTTCAAGGGATTAACAGTTTGTTACGAATTATTGAGATTTTCGAATTAACGGGGTACGAATTATCGAGATTCCACTGTATTTGTAAACAAAATATATTAAATGTCAAATGAGTTGTATCTGGATACCCACTGGTGCAAGTTTAACAAAATCTTAAAATATCCACTTATGACACTGAACAACATTTTTCACTCTTCTAAAAATTTTGGTTTGGCATATAATCTGTGAAGGAAAGCTGACTTAGGTAAATAAATAGGCCTATATTTTTTGGCATATATTTTAAACTTGAACAGAATGAGATTAATCGAAAACAAGAAAAATGGGCCTTAAAAGTTCTTATTTAAGTGAATTAACTGAAATGAGTGGCGCATCACGTTAGTGTTATATTTAGACTTTTCGAATTTTTCAACATTTTTCGAAATCTTGAACATATCTCAACATTTTTCGATTTTTTCAACATCTAAAGAAGTTTTTAATGTTTTGCAAGATTTTCAAAAAATATGAACTTTTCCAAAATTCTTTGAGAATGTTCCACATTTTTCGTTTCTTTCAATATTTTTTGACTTCTTCGTCGAGTTTTCATTGTTTACTGACTTCCTTAACAATGCTTCGAATTTTCAAAATTTGTCGGTTTGATTAACATTTTTGAACTTTTTCGACATTTATCAAAATTTTTCAACATTTTTCAACTTTGTCATATTTGTTTGACTTTTTCACATTTCAATACTAACATATCGAAGTAGTAGTACTTGCACTCACCTGTTTTATTAAATTTTCAAATAATATAATATTAAATATGCAAATAATCTTAATGATTTAATTCCGAAAATTTATTGTGAGTCATATAAAATTGATTAGCACAATAAGTATTATAGTATATGTGTTAAAAGAGCATCAAAATGGGAGATAAGGACGCTAAAGTAAACAATTGCCAATGCACTTACTGTCTTCAATCTGTATTGGGTACTGTTGTTATTGTATGCGCAAAGGAGCGACTTGTCCTTTGCTCACCACACCATCATTAGAGGACGGACCCCCATTTTGTATCTTGGCCCGACGCCCTATGCTTTGAGTTATGGCCTCCCCATGGCCATATGCATTAGAGACACATTTTAAAATCTTAAACTAAGTGTGTAATTGAAAATCGTTCTTGAAATGGAACTCCCCAGAATTATGAAGGAATTGCGGCAGTCTGATTGAATCTACGAAAGGTGGCAACAACAATTTAAACTTCATAAGCTTTTGAATTATATTCTTTGTTTTTTTTTCAATAGCTAAAATTATTATTAGATCCAATAGCAAGGCGACAGTTTGTTCCGTTGTTTCTTCTGCTTTATGTTGCCAATACTTGTATTCTTTGTTTTTATAAAATAAAAGAAAAGAAATATATATATATTTAACCGTATTAATGTGATTAAAAAAATTAACTTAAATAATGTGATAACACCACGAATGATTATTTATTGAGGGTACCATGTACATATAGTATATGGTTTTGTTACTCTTTGACAGTGATATAGTGTTGTTCACGAAGCATTTGTATGAGAGTATGTAGTAACATAAGAGATTGCTAGAAGTTGTAAACAATTACAAAGTCTCTTCGCGATAGAAAAAATATACCTAAATACAATGCAATGCATACAAATTGTAATGATCTCTATCTGGGTATGTACGAAAATGATTTTGTTATTTATTTTTATTATGTTTTGATGCAGCTTTTTTTTATTTTTTACGAACTCTTTTGAACTCAAGTATTATTATTATTTCGTTGCATATCTTTCGGCTGTTGCTGTATATCAATCGGTTCTGACTCTGCATGCCAAATACATATGCATCTGTATGTGTGTGCCGTTAGATTATATGCGTTGAACAGAATTAGGACGGGGTCGGGAAAGCGGTAACGATTACACGCTGTCAAAAATTATAACACACTTGACCGTATGAAATTGAACAGAATTGCGGCGCATGACCCGTCGACGGGTACCCGTCTATTTAGACTTAGCTCTAATCTATTTTGACAGCGAGTAATCGTTGCCGCTTTCCCGACCTCGTCCCAATGCTGCTCAACGCAATAGTCAAAGCTTTTTTGGCAAACATGAATTTCAGTTACGTAAAATATTTTTAAAGTTATTGAATGTACAAATTATTGTTTGCGATATAAAATTTGTTAAAATCACAATCTGTGTCTAGGTATTGTTGCTAACTGTATTGTGACGCTGAAACCTATTAGAATGTGTAATGAATTTGTAGTCTGACGATCACTCTCACTATAGTAATTCTTAAATGCTAAGAGAAATTATCTTATACCATATACTATATTGGATGTTTTTTTTTTTCGTGTGTATGTCCGAAGTACAGATAATGACAGCTGTCAAATGGACTGTCAGTTTTCGCACTTCTAATGTCAAAATTATACAGCATAGTTTGTTAGATCTTTGTTCTATGCCAACATAACTCATACAATTGCAGATATAGGAACCCAATTGCGTTAAAAAGTGTTGAAGAATCAAGTTAATAGAATGCGATTTGTCAGAAGTAGCCGTGGTGGACATATGCCCAGAAGTGTTTGCAAACATTAATGCCATTGAATCTCCTCTCATATGAATTCAAAAGTTTCAAGCAGGATTTGATATGTTGAAAACGAGTAACTAACGACCTTCCGAAACGACAAAAAATTTGTGATATGCAAACATTTTTTCGAAAAAAGTGAACTCTTTTTTTTTTGTCCTCCAATATTAAATATTTTATAATCACATCGTGCAAATCGGGCGCCCAGGGCAAAAAAAAAGATCGTTATTTCTAACTCTCAAAAACCCTAGCAAATCGAGTATCTGGATCTTTACACTACAATTTACTATATCTAACTATTTTCATATACTACATAAAAGTAATTTTACCTCCAAATAGTGGCTTTTACCTCCATTTAACGGATTTTTGCGACATTTTTCAATTCTAACGCCGCCTACGACTTTGGCATCCAGTTAACGCCTCCGCCGCGTCCAAAGCCGCCATTTGGCAACCATATTTTCGAGATATCTCAATTGGATGTTGTTTTCTTTTTAAATTAAATGTTCAGGCACTCCAGAAGAATCACCCAATATGCATATCAGTATAAAATTCTAGATTTCTCATAGAAAATAAGAGTTATGTTTAAAACTAACTATAAAGTGATTGCCCCAACGACGAGGCAATTGAAAAATTCATTCGTAATCTTTATCAATTGTTTGAAATTTATTTTGAAAACGAAAGGTCGAAATATTTAAATTGATATTCCAAAATCAGAGTTTCTTTTAATAAGTAATCGTAACAAATCCTTGAGCAAAACCACAAAAACTGATTAGGTACATTTGTTCCTCTTATGAATTTTTGGTCAATGAACTCCAAAATTGGTGCCTTATCTATAAAGGTTTTTTAATTACTAAAAACTTTGATTTTCTCAAATGAGGACCGGAAGCGAATTTAGTGAATCAAAATCCATAAGGAGACGCTTCCAATAGTAAGTCTAATTAATAAATAAACAATGCTAAAAAAAATTGAAGTTGATAAAATTTTCTTATTTTTAATGAAATATCAGTTACACTGGTAAACAATGAAAGTGCAGTTTTAGCTTTACTCATGTCATTTCAATGACATTCAGCCGGTCTTGTTGTGTAAAAAACATTAAAACAAATCGTCACTTATATATTTTTTTTAATTTCAACTTATGGCTTCTATGAAATTTGAAGCACTAAACGAAATTTTGAAAAATATGTTGCCCAGAAATTGGCAAGGATCAATAGCGTTGGCTCAACACTTAGCGTATCAACTTTCCAAAATGAACAAAAAAATGTTTATTCTTTAAGAAAGAAAACCTTTGCGTTGAATTTGATTAACAAAAAAAGTTATCGCTTTTTCTATTTTAAAAGCTCTGGCTAATTTTTTCGAATAATATTTTAGAATTTTCCGCGGTTTTTCAAATTCGTGACTTACCAGCCAGACTTTAGACAGACGCCTATTCAACAAAATGGCATAAAAGTTTTAATAAAAATTGTTGTAATTAATAATAATTTATTTGTTTTGCTTGCACTCGTAAGCTCATGTTCGTAACGCCATGATATTAATTTTTTGTTACACAGTGTTAATGGGTTTATTTTTATTCAAAACGTATAATCGTAATTGATATTTGTTTTTAACTACTTATAATCACTAATTGTGCTATTAGTGATAATGCATTATTTATTACACAATTTTTGCATTTATGTGATTTGCTTGTACTTTTAAATAGTAATTTCTAAAAATACATAGCACATTTTCTGCAATTTTTATTGCTTAAAGACCATAATGATGAAATTTACCAATGTTATGAGAAATGCGCTCAAGTTATCGCCTTTTTTTTTACAATATCATTTTAATAAATTTAATCTCATTCTTTTCCCTGGGCTTCATTTGACCCATCGCGCTTATGTGAGTCATTCTTCCATATTCTATGATATGACGAACAAGTCAAACACAAAGGAAATTTAAGGAATGAGGAAACAAAAGACATATTAAACATTCATATCAGTTCGTAGGCAATCACAAAATTTCACAGCATTTCAAAAGAAATCAATAAACAAATCAAATAAATGACATGTTGGCTAACAAGCTCTGCGTGGCTAATTGCAATGGTAACAACAATGCTTTGATATAAGATTTTTAGCAAACACTTTCAGCAAACAAAAAAATCGATTTGATATTTTAAAACAAACTGAAATCAAACCGTTTTGGATTCAATTTAAAATAAAATTAAACCAAGTAAACTGAAACCAAGCTGACAAAAAATTGAAAACAAGGCCTTTTGATTTAAATCATTATTTTAATTTCAACAAAAATATTTCTTGTTCAATCTCATGAAATGATTTTGGTATTTGAGGGTGAGTCGACCGCGGCTTACACCCTCCAAAATGTCCAATACTGACTTGACGGCGATTTTTGGGTAAAATTAAAATACTTTCTCAAGTAGTAAGATACAAATGGCCGACCTCACTTTTATAGCGGTGTGCCGTAAAAAAGCCTTTTTCTCTTGGATCTATATATCTATGTACAAGTTCACCTTAATCAATCATTAAGTTTTGTACGATCAATTAGAATATTGGAGTTGACTCATGGATTTGATTGCAAAATAAATGAAACTAATTTCGTACGCAGCTTATGCTGATCACTTAACTTGACATCAACAATTTGTGAAGTGCTCGTATTGTTGATTGTTGCGTTACGTTAACATTAATCAAAATATAGCACTACTGAAATAATTAAATGGCAACGAAATGAGCGACTGCGTTGCCAACGTAGAAAAAAAAGTCATCAAAGAGACGACGCACGCAATCGTAGTTAACGAAAATTGTGAAGAGAACGTTACCAGTTAAATGTTGATAGCCTCGGCATGGACCATATAAATAAGGAACATTTACTGTCTCTCCGATTACTAGTTACATGTTCTGAACACAAAGTCGTGTTTATTAAAAAACATTAGCGCGTTGACTTATTAATAAATTGACGGAAATAAATTTCGATTTACATAGTGAAGTTTTTTGTTGTAGCGCACCGTTTTCATTTTTGTGAAATATAATGCGTTTCAAATCGGATTTTATCGGCCTTTAAAGTGTGACAAAAATACCAATTTGCTTACAATAAGCGTTTCTAACTCAATTTTGTGCGTTGTGTACCGCTATTTAACTACAAGTAGCTACCTTGAAACTTTAGTTTTACTTCAAACACTTCAATATGCAGTCACATCAGAATTCTTTTGGAATGAAAGCATCTAATGCTAAAATAAATCACAAACTATCTGGACATCGGCGAATGCCAACTATTGGGAAAACGATGGCTGTAACTGACTTGCTGCTAAGCTTTTCACCACAAACTTTATCGGCACTACATTCCAGGCAAGCTTGCGATGGCAGCGATATAGATCAGCACAAAATCAGAGGATATAACTCATCTTCATTTCTCAAATATGATAACGATGATAATGAACCAAATGATGACGGTAACAAAAGCCATGAGAAAGATGATCAGATTACAGATAGCTCGGCGCTTCAAAAACCTTGCCTGATCTGTACAGGTACTGCTCCAATAGATTTAGTTACGCAACCACTGGCCATTAATGAAATGTGTGCTATGCTATGTAATGAGAATTGTCGCTTAAGTTTAAGTCTGACAGGATATATTCCAAGGACTACTGGCTTACCAGCTCAAATGGTCTTAACGGAGTTAGTTAAAGAACCGGTTATATCCACACAGAAAAATTTAATAAAACAAAATGATAGCCAAGTTTTTGCAACGCTTCCTTCTGCTAACGACAAGCAACAAGAACAAATGCCGACTTCGTTATCATCAAAGTTATCAACAAATGTGACCTTGATGCGTCAAAAGTTTCTGACTGTTATGTTAAATGAACAAACTGCAAATGCAGCTAACTCTGAATGCTGCTCCTCCCACACTCATGTTACTAACTCTCATAATCCAAGTAATCAAATATCAGAGGCTTTTCGAGATAAATGTGAAATTGCGGAAGCTTTAGCAAAAACCTCTGCAATGACCTCAACAATGCAAAGCAAACAGCGTCTGGTAGCAAGAAAACTAAAAACCGAACTGAATAACCAGAATGCAATTACAGCAAACATCGTTGGAAGGTGTGTTCGCCAAGATGCATCGTCGTCGTCGTCGTCGTCGTCAGTGTGTTCGTCACCAGACTGTTTGGCTACACAAAACGGAAATGAATATGAACCGCCGCGGGAGCGGCTATTGAATATTGTGAGGTAATGTAAAAATAAGCTAAGAAGACATTTACATATATTTAAATGAAACCAGAATGATAACGTCAAGTGTGCGAGATGATCCAAGAAAATTTAAATTTTCTGTTTTACAAATGTTGATAGTGGGAGTGTCTTAATTTATAAATAGTTTAAATTTTTGTTTTAGCGTTCAAAAGCAGAATTTACAGCTTAAAGAGGCCGTCGTGATTTAGATACCTACTCGTAAGTGGCTTAGCTTAATAAAAATAAATTTTTTTTCGTTGTGGTGTTTGTGTGCATTAACCCTGCACTGCGCTAACCTAATGCTACCGTCATAAGCTTCAGGGTGAGTCAATTCACTAAAAACCACACACTCTTTTCAGGTCTCCATCTACCCGGGGACTGAGTTAGCATTGCTTCGGGTAGGGCCCATGATTTGTCTTTAGATCATATACCTGCGTCCAGGTCCCGCTTCATTTTTCTGAGAATGTCCTCAGTAAATCCTGGAACTGCATTCCAGTTTTCTTCGCTCTGCAGCATCCTTTCTATTACGTTGTCAGCGGATCACTGGGCGACTGTTCCAACGACTGCACTTGAAGAAGGTGTGCTCTGCGTTATCTTCATCAGCGTCTCCATATATACAGAAAGGGTGCTCTGTTTTGCCCATACGGTGTAGAGAATAAAAATACATTACATTGAAATATAGGGGTGTAGTTAGTGTAATTGAAATAAAATTGCCTTAAAAATAGTAAGGCCTCTAAAATTAAAAGAGGATTTTCTGATACAAGTACAAAATAATAGTATCTCTCGAACTGGTCAGGATTAACGTAATATACTATTAATATAATGTCAGGAAGTATATAATGAAGTTTCACATTTGTAGAGCATGTCCAAACATAAAAAAACTTTGTTTTCAAAATGAAATGGGTACCCAGATACCCCTTTACACACAGAAGGGTTGAATTCTTTTATACAGTAATTTGACATGCATTAGTTACCCATTATGAATTTAACTCGGCTTAACCCTAGATGCCACTTGTATCTCTTGGCACCACACCCACTCAATTGAATTAATTTTTTACGCTGCTGATGTTGCTGATCACTTACTGCTAAATGCTGCTGTTACGTTAAATAGCAAAAACAATAAGCGACTGCGTTGCCAACGTTAAAAAGAAAATTCACTACAGGCGCAATTGTAGTTAACAAAAAATTAGAAGAGAACGTTACCAGTTAAATGTTGATAGCCTCGGCATGGGCCATATATATAAGGAACACTTACTGTCTCTCCGATTACTAGTTACATGTTCTTAACGCTAAGTCGTGTCTGTTAAAAGTCATCAGCGCGTTGACTTATCAATAAATTAAAGGAAATAAATTTCGATTAACTTATTACAGTGAATATTTTTATTTATTTTCAAGTGCACCCTTTTTTAATTTTGGGAAAATAGAATAAGTGCATACGCATCTCATTGTACAGATAAAAATCTGTTTATATCGGTCGTTATGTGTGACAAAAATTAAATAACTCAAATAAAAATTCATATCAAAATTAATTTTCGGTGTTGTGTACTACAAGTAGTTACCTTGAAACTTTAGTTTTACTTCAAACACTTCAATATGCAGTCACATCAGAATTCTTTTGGAATGAAAACAGCTAATGCTAAAATAAATCACAAACTATCTGGACATCGGCGAATGCCAACTATTGGGAAAACGATGGCAGTTACTGACTTGCTGCTAAGTTTTTCACCACAAACTTTATCGGCAATGCATTCGAGAGAAGCTTGCGATGGCAGCGATATAGATCATCACCAAATCAGACAGAATCACTCATCTTCATTTCCCAAATATGTTAACGATGATAATGAACCAAATGATGACGGTAACAAAAGCCATGAGAAAGATGATCAGATTATAGATAGCTCGGCGCTTCAAAAACCTTGCCTGATCTGTACAGGTACTGCTCCAATAGATTTAGTTACGCAACCATTAGCCATTAATGAAATGTGTGCTATGCTATGTAATGAGAATTGTCGCTTAAGTTTAAGTCTGACAGGATATATACCAAAAACTTCAAACGTAAAAGCTCAAACGGAGTTAGAAAAGCAACAAGTTACGACCCCACAGGCAAACTCAATGCAACAACAGCGTAATACAGTTTATAAAATGCTGCCTTCTGCCAAAAGCAAGCAACAAGGACAAACTTTATTATCGCCATCATCATCAATGTTGTCAACAAATGTGGCCAAGATGCGTCAAAAGTTTCTGACTGACATGTTAAATGAACAAAATGCAGATGCAGTTAACTCTGATTGCTGCTTCCTCACTAAATCTGCAACAGACGTTCATCCTCATGACCCAAATGACATAATATCTGAGGATTTCCGTGAAAAATATGAAACTGCGGAAGCTTTGGCAAAAACCTCTGCAATGACTTCAACGACGCAAATCAAACAGCGTCTGGCAGCAAGAAAACTGGAAATTGAATTGAGTAACCAGAATGCAATTACAGCAAACGCTGTTGGAAGGTGTGTTTGCCAAGATGCGTCGTTGTCGTCGTCGTCAGTGTGTTCGTCACCAGACTGTTTGGCTACACAAAAAGGAAGTGAATATGAACCGCCACGAGAACTGCTGTTGTATATTTTGAGGTATTGTTAAAATACACTTAGTGGTTAACTTAAATGAACAACGATTAATATCGTTATATTAATATACAAGTTAGTAAAAAAAATTTGTTCTTAAAGAAACATCAATCACTAAAGAGATTTTCTCCAAAAAGCCGCATTTTGATGTTAGTCTCACAAACTCCTATCATCACACAAAAAAAATATATAAATTGTAGAGGTTCCTTTAAGCCTTTACTACATTGAATAATTTCTATCGTGAGTTCAAAGAGTGATGAGTCTCAGCTATGAACAATTTGAAAATCGTGAAAAATCAAAAATTAAATAATTAGTTTAATGGCAATAACTGACATTTGACAGCCCATAACTCTTTAACTTCAGCATTAATGGCATTATGTTCATTATACTAAAATTTCAGCTAATTTGATCAAAGGCCGTTTTTGAAATATCATACTTTTTTTCAGTCATAAGACAAAGATCACTTCTTCTTTATATTGAAGAAATCTACGTGTTTCAGGAAAGTTTACTTTTTCTCAATTTACAAAGCGCTGATTTAAAAAAGTCGTTCATCCACTAAACTACTTAATAACAATAAGGTGCTGAATAGCTAAGTAGATGAATTTCAATGTCAATTTGACGGAAATTTTTATTAATTTTATATCAAATTGTCGTCTGGCCTTGTTAAACACTCGCTATATTATATTACAGCATTATTTTCTTACATACCCATGTATCAAAATTTGGTGTATAAAGCAAATAACAAAATATGTCCTCGACTTATAGCTAAATAACGCCGATGTGATCTTCAAGAACTGTCCTACTGAAATAATTTAGTATTATCCACATCCCCTCCTTCTCACAATATGATTTAAGAGTGCGTAATTATTGCTTTTATTAATCAGCACAACTGGTTTGAATTGAACAAATCAGGTCATGCCTCTTATTCATGTCGCTGTCGCAATGGGCATTACCCTCGTGTCGCGTAAGGTATTGTAATAATTGTGACAAATTCCATTTTTTTTTAACCGAGAATCATAGAAACAATGAATTATATTATGAAGTACAAGTACATTTGAGCGTATTGCAGTTGAAACATAATTGGTTTTTATTTATCACTTGATCAAGAAATTTGTAGTAGCCTGGTTCAAGGCCATACAAATATTGCTTGGAACAATTGCTTGTTTGTAAGAATGTCTTTGATATTCAGTAGCTTAGTATTAGGCTTGTAAAGGTTATCATTAGACAATATATAATATATTTATTAACATACTTTATTGTTTTTAGATTATTATAACATGCAATATATTCCCGTAATTCTACGAATAGATCGTTGCATATTTTCCACAACTCATTAGGATTATCCCAGGGGAATATCTACTATGTGATAATAGAACGTTTGATTGAAATTCTATTTAGTAAAATAATATAATCAAAAATTGTTTGGTTGGGTTGGCGTGTGGTTGCGGCAGTATCAGGCATGAGGGTATTTTTTTTTAGTCTGTCATAGTTTCAAATTGATAAATAATACACAAACTTGTTCATATCATCTGATAATTGGTTCTATTAGGCTTTGATTTTGAAAACGTCAAATATTGATTGAATTGTCAGCATAAGTCAGAAACTACACACATTATCACAAGAAATAATCCTTTGGCGGCGATCTTGTGTTCCAGAATAATTAAAAACTAACTATTTGGTATTCTGGGTATTATTTCATTTAAACAAAGCTTTGTACGAATTAAAGTGATATTCGTTGATTTTTTGAAAAATTTTTCAATTTTATTTAAGCCCAATTTATGATCTTGTCTTCGTCAATTTGGGAAATATCGCTCAAAATCTTTTGTTCGTTGTATATGTAAATTTTTAAGGGATTTCGTGTTAAGTTATGCTTTCAAAAACCATATAAAACTCAAAATATTATAAACTTTATTTGCACCCATACAAATAAAAAGTTTCAGACGCTTTTTTATTAAGAGAATTTTCAAAGTAAATGTTACCAAACTTTGTAACATTCTACATACATATCTTTATTGGCGTCACACTCCCCCCCCCCCCCATATGAGCAAAATAGTTCAAATGATACATATATTGAGTGCTTTTGCAGAAAATGTTACTCGGTATGTGTCTACCACGAGTGGTGGTTGGGGTTTGAACAAGTCGGCCTGCCACTTATGGTTGTGCTTGGCCGTACTACTTGGGTTTCAAATAAAAAGTTTAAACAAATGCAATTTCGGTTTGACAGCATTGCGTGACAATTAGCAAAATATTAGCGTGACTGGACAAATGTACTGAGAAAAGCGTAGCTTTGATTCAAAATATTAGTCGATTTTTCTTAAATCCATATAGATAAATTCAATTGTTTGTAATATAGAAATATTTATTTCGATATGTTTATAGTTAACAAGTGAATCTTTCCGACAAATAAATTCAACCAAATTATTTGGAAACTATTTTCAAATATATGATAAATCCAATGTCATCGTTTTTTCTCTATATTAAAGTAGCAACTCCTTGCAACTAAAAAGGCTATATGCAGGGAGATTTTCAAGTAAAATACAACTAAACTTGGTTTGGCAAAATTTTAGACAATTGTGCTTAGTTATGGTCGGAACTAAATATTCTGGCTGTCGCGCTGGGCCAAAAAATGACCAAAACTTCAATTTGAATTTTAGATCATCACAGTCCACTTGCTGTGACGTCAGACGTAATTATTTGTATGTTATGACTAGTAAGTAAGTGCGCAAAAATTTAGAACAATCGTTACATAATTTTTTGAGTTTTTTAGACTTTTAAAAAAAATATAGGTTACCAAAATAGTTTTTGAAAAAATAACAGTTTTTTGAAAAAATATTTGTAAATAATTCAGAAAAATCAATACATCTCCAAACCTGAAGGTTAAATTTGAAAGATCTTTTTACTTATATTGTAGCCTTTTAAATTATATTTCATACGGCACCCATAATTTGCATATAAATCTAGGGGTGTCCAACATATATTAATTTTTACAAAAGCTATATCCGCAACTTTCGATAGTTCTCGCTAGAGCTTGTAGAGCATTTCATTTGCGGCTGCAGCGCTCACCTCGCTTGCTTTGCCCTTTGTTTTGTTTTGATTTGATTGGTGATATGCGTACACAAAAGCTTGGTAGACTTGCAATCGTGGCAAGTGACTTGATAGTGGTTTCAAGTGTGCTTGCGCAGACCTCTCTCTACTGCGTTGTAGACAGCTTAATTTTTTTTCTTATATATTAAAAACCAAAAAAGTGATCCCCTGAGAATTCGATTGCAGCATGTACTTCCCAAAATTTACGTATTTTTTCATGCTTAGTAGGGTAGGTATTTTACATAAGACTCAATGAATTGCTATCACAACTTTTTTGTTTATAACAATTCAAAACATATTTTGTTACGTTGCATTGCCTCCTTATCAGTTAACTATGCGAGTTCAATTAAGGCGTTATAATTCAACAATGTAATTATATTGCATTATAAATATTATATATATTTTTTATTTTATGTTTACTTTTTTTTGCGATAATGTGGTTCATTTTATAATTGCGACTTAGCTTTTTCATTGATAGTTTTGCCCTCTAACCCTCTAATCACCTTGTACTTTTTATTATAGGGTCTATCTGAAGAAATGTGCATACTTCGCTTGATAGTGCTTTCGAGATCATTAAAATACTATAAAAAGGTTTTTTTGGAAACCAGTAATAAAGTGATATCATGTTAATTTAAAAAACAAAAACTTTAAGTATTAAAACATTAAGAGAAATATTTATTATTTTTATATATAAATCTATTTAATTAAAATCGGAAAAAAATTATTGCCTTCATTAAACATTTGATACATTTAAATTGATTCGCCCATAAGCTTAAAAAAAAATTCTTTCAAATTGAGTGCAATTTCTATAAAAATGGAGTTTTTACTAAAGTCATCGCGCCTTATTGTAGCATCGCGCACATTCACAAGACGTGTTGCTGTTCCGATACCAAGGTAATTTTAGTTATTTTAAAAATAAAGTTGTGAAGCCAACACTTAGTCTTTATTTTAAGACTTAAATTTTTTTCAATAACTTCAGTGCACTACAGAAATTAATTGATAAAAGTAAAGCTCTATAGGTTTTCAAGTGCTGAAACTGAACTTGATGTCAGATTTTGGTTTTGAAATATCAGGATGTTGGTAAAACGCGCAAAATTACAAAAACAAAAAAAGCAAAAAAATTTATCATGATAATGGAAAACAGCCACCAGTTTCAGTAACCCAAAATTCACTAGACAAATACAATTCGATTTCTGCCGGGACACTCCAAATATGGTTCTTAAACTCTTGGAAAGTAGTGCTTGGATTAGCACAAATTGAATTTCACCTCATCTCTCATTGATGAAGTAACTGAAGTACACGATGTGTTACCTGATGATGTACTTTTGACTTAATGTTCAGATATCAGAAATTAATAAACGGGGGATAATATTTTACTCTTCTACACTAAAGTTTTCTCTTTACCACATAAGGGTAGAGCCTTTCGCTCCGCGTACTTATCTCTTTAACAAATGATGGGAGCGACTAAAAATTTGTTCTGATAAAAACTTTCCCATTTTATTTTATCTAACTTAGCAAGAAAAAAATAAAAATTTCAGTCTAGGCGTAATGATGACGAATCTGGCTCTTGAACCTACAAATACTCCGACCAAAAACTGACGACACTCCTGCAGAAATTAACCCAGTAAATTTACTCTGAGCACCTCTAGAGTTATAGAATTACTAACTATAGGATAAATAAGATTTGACACATTAGGACTACAGATAATTCGCAGTTCTGAGAGTCTTGCAACCTCAAATCTATCTCGAAGAAATAGTTCAATTATACGTATTCTCAAGGTTCATAGCAAATGCTATACGTTAATATGTATGTAGTATACCCTATGTGATTCTCTTTTCAAAGCTCAAGGCCAAAACATGATTACTCAACGGAAATGTCTAGTGCCAAATGGTGACTATAATATTATACAGTACAACTGATAAAAATAAAAATTGCTTAGCAATCACCAACTATCTGACTTTGTTATCAGCAAATTGTAACATAGCACTCGCTACTCGTACGCACAGGCGAGCGCAATATCATTTAAGTAGCTTACACTATCAGCTAGGAAACCCATTAAACTCTACAGCTGTTCTGTTCGAAAGTGAAAATATCTATGTAATTAAATTTATTGTACTAAAAAGTGTAGACATCGTGTACACAAAATGAAGGTTTTTCTCATATCTTATCGTTTTGAATATTAGAAAAAAAAAATTGATAAATTTTTTTTGCCTATTAGCGAGCGTACGAGTATTTTAACCTTTCACAACAGTACAAATTCGGTAGCCACTTAATGATTAACTAAAGTAACATAAATCTGGTTTTATACTCGAATCTACACGTAGAAAATTTTAGTGTAATATTTCTTAGCGTTGCAACAGCCAGGCTTTTAGATTATATGCAAGGACTTTTTCTTACTTTCAATTAGATTTGTATAAGCTCATGCAGTCTTAAGAGTTGCTGAAAGTTTGCAAGAAAGTAAAGAAAGACAGTGGAAAAGATTTTTCAATTTTCCTCTATATTGCATATTCTATGTTAGATTTACTATTTTAGAAGACAACGCCGTCCCATTTAACTTACACAAGAAGGTCCGTCATGGCACCCTTGAATGCATTTACCTTTTTTGCCTATTTCAAGTGCACAGTTATTAATAAAATATCTCATTCTTTTCCACCTGATAAGTTTTTCTTCGGTAGCCGCCATCAACATAGATATTTGGTAAAGAATTTTGAACTTTTGGTACAGTGGAACATTATGGCAAGAAAAGAACATACATATAATTATGAAATGCTTTAATTATTTTTGTATGTAAGGGCCCACGCCGACTTTTTCTATCCTCTACATATTTGGCAAACTTAGAGATATAAAGGGTGTTTTTTTTAGAGGTTTGTTTTTCGAATAGAGATAAAACTGGCATTTTATGGTCAAATCTGGCAACTCTAATGTCATTTATGTTCAGTTTGGTTTGCCATTTCATCATGAACAGGTTGACAAAAGAACAACTCTTGCAAATCGTGCAAATTTATTTCGAAAATAATGGTTCAGTTCGCGAAGTTTACCGCAAGCTCCGTCCATTTTATGGTCGACATAATCGTCCATCAGAGCAATTAATTCGGTTAACCATGGATCGTTTTCGCACTACGTTTACTCTATGTGATAATACGCATCCGCAGAGACGTCGAACAGTGCGCACCGAAGAAACAATTGCCGCTGTAGAGCAAAATGTTGAAGAGGACCCGAATGAATCGATTCGCCACCGTGCACAGCAATTGGAGCTTTGTCCATCAACTTTATGGAAGATTTTGCGCAAAGATCTTGGCTTGCGACCTTACAAGATCCAGCTTGTGCAAGAATTAAAGCCGCGAGACCATGCAATGCGTCGTGATTTTGGTGTATGGGCCGAAAATGAGATTGATCTCGATGCTGATTTTCATCGCAAAATTTTGTTCAGTGATGAGGCTCATTTTTGGTTGAATGGCTACGTCAACAAGCAAAATTGCCGCATTTGGAGTGAAGAGAATCCACATGAGACCCTTGAGACGCCATTACATCCACAAAAACTGACTGTTTGGTGTGCTCTATGGGCTGGTGGAGTCATTGGGCCATACTTCTTCCGAAATAATGCTGGAGAGTCAGTTACCGTTAATGGAGACCGGTATAGAGCCATGATAACCGACTATTTTGTTCCCGAATTGGATGGCATGAATGTGGATGAGTTGTGGTTCCAACAAGACGGCGCTACATGCCACACAGCGCACGTCACAATCGATTTATTGAAGGAAACATTCGATGAGCGCATAATTTCGCGGAATGGACCTGTCAATTGGCCACCAAGATCGTGTGATTTGACACCATTGGATTATTTTCTTTGAAGATATGTGAAGTCGCTCGTCTACGCCAACAAACCAGAAACGTTAGGGGACTTGGAAGCCAACATTCGTGGCGTTATTGCCGACATACGGCCCCATATGCTCGAAAAAGTGGTTCAAAATTGGACCTGTGGAATTGGCTTTATTCGAGCCAGCCGCGGCGGCCACATGCCCGAAGTCATATTTAAACATTAATGACATAAAATTATCCTTCCAATAAAGCCAAATTGATGGACATTAAAACGATTTTCTTGTGTTTTACTTCAATTCGAAGCTCTATACCTCTAAACAAAACACCCTTTACATAGATATCTCTCGTGCGAACATATCACAATTGGCAGCGTAGTTTCCTACTCCCCTTTTTAATAAAACGAAAGATGTCTAAAAGAAATGTTGCTATACAAAATTTCGTCAAAATTGCTATTATAGTTTCTGAGATATTGCAAACATTTCTTCTTTTAAGAGATGCCACGCCCACTTTGATCTCATTGTTGCGCACTAAGCTCTGTTTCTGGAAAGTTTTTTAAAAATCTGCATAGTATGTTTTGAACATATGTAACTCAATATAAGTTACCAAAACGAGTTCCATCAATATGATTTAGCTCAAATAAAGGGAAGAGTTCGTTATTTTTTATTATTGTTGTGATAGCTCGAAGAGCTAAACGAGATGTGAGGTGTGCATCCTTGATATATGTAAGTGATGCCAAACGATTTATTTATTTTTATTTATGCGAAAATGGCATTGTATTGTACTAATAATTTCATGGGTTAATCGTGATCTCTAGTTACCTAACGTTATATATAGTTATATTTCTAAGGAACGTATAGTAACTGTGCGTTGAGGAGGCAGTCTTGTTGAGGGTTGGATCAACCTGGATTAAAATAAATATAGCTGTACTAGCTCGTAGTGGCATATCGAACTTAATTTTATTGTACTGTAACATGCTTACCACTGCACTTACCCAGTAAGGTAGTTTGTAAGCATTTTGATGGTAGATGCTGTGTTCAAGCGTTTTGTTTTTATTGATATTTTTGAAAAGTGTATTTTATTTCACTCTTGAAACAATTTGTGAGAACTATGAATTAATCTCTGCTACTCCGAGCTACGTGCATTTTGTGCTAATTTTTAAAATACCCATTTCACAAGAAATGTGTTGAATTTTCTGTTATGCTTCACTGCTCATGCACCTTATGCGGTAAGCACTGTTCAGTTCAGTTGGCATTTTTGACTATTAATCTATAAATAAATGATAGTTGGAAGCTATTCTCTGATATTCATGAATGTTGTGTCTTACAATTGACTCATATTTAGTATACCCATTTTCTTGCGTTATAGTGCCTGATCTGATATTTTTAATAAATCTTTAAAAATAAACTTAATTGCATTTGTTCAAAAAGAAGATCAACTCTATTTTTCTAGTGTTGACAAGATCGGTATTCACCAAGGATATTGAAAATTTTATTTTTGACTCATCAATGTCAGATCAAAAATATTTGTGATCAAACATTTTTGGCTTTGAGCGATTATGGTTGAATCAAACATAAGATCATTGATTTTTTTCCCCTGAGTACACTTATGCAGTGTGCTGCAAAGAAAGCATTAAAAATGTCCCCTTATGTTTAGAGCATCAAGATTTTGTGAATAAAAAGTAAAAATTAGTTTTGTTTACATATTTAAAAAAAAAACAACAATTTATTGTCGTATTGCGCTTAAGTTTATACGGGCATTTGGTGCAGTTTCTTTGTGTGGTACATATTTAAATTTCAGATAAAAACAAGATCGTGACACCTACCAGTTAGAAGATTCCGAAACATTTGTATGTCAGAATTTTGTATTTTTTTTTGCTGTAAAGATCAATTCTTCACAGATCACAGAGGAGCGATCTTATGCTAAACAGCTCAGGTTCTATTGTGATCATTGTTTTCGATCGCATTTTACGCGACGACGACGATGAAGCGGACGATAATCTGTATGCAGACAGACGAAAAGAATGAAAGAAAAAAATATAAAAAATTTAAATTTTTAAAACAAGATAAAAACGAAACACTGGAAATGTGATGCTAAATTCATTCTTGTTTGCTGTTGCTGTTGTTGTTTATTTTCGCACGTGAGAATCTCAGAATTACTTAAGACCAGTTCCAGTTCTAATAAGTCACATATCCGAAGATTTAGTTACCTCAAAACAGCTTTCAAGAGAAGTTTACTAAAACAAATTGTCTTTGACTAAGAATTCAAATAAAAATAAAAAAAGAAACGAAAGTGATTTCTTTAAAAGTTATAAAAATACAAAAAAATTATATTTACGTGGTTAAAAAAATCAGCATCATCAATCATGGCTCATATACCGTTTCAAATAAAGTCATCTTCTAAGGCGCCATGCAAAAATGATCGGAAATCTTACTTGCAAAAAGTGATGTTTACCAGGTATTGCAACAGAAAATTGAAATTTTTCAATTGATCTTCTTAAAAAAGGGGAAAAAATATTTTAAATATTAAATTTGAAATCTTGAGTTATTTTTTGGCTAGACGCAATGCTCTTTGGGCTGCTTTCACAATGTCTGGTTAAGCCCTAATTGTGACATTAACCAGTAGTTTGATTTAAAATCTCCTATGAAATCTTTCAAAGTTTCGGTCGAGTTTAACCGGAAATTGTGAAATATTTTACTGTATAAAATAAATATAGGGTACAAATTGGATGCTAAATGAAAAGAATAGCCCAGGTATATTAGGTTTTGAAAAGAGCGAACTCCGAAATTTTTTACATAGACCTTTAGTTTTGCTATGTTATTAACATGTAAAAAGTCCTCACCGATATTGCGTACCCAGAATAAAGTATTCCAGGTCAAAGGTCACGAAAATCCGTAACTATTGATTTTACGGCAATTTTAGCTGCATAAAATTTGTTCTTCTGCTAATTTTACATAAAAAAGGTCTTATAAAAAATTACGTAGCATAATCGGCCCAAATACAAATTCAAAGTATAATGATAAATTTTATATCTTCAACTTTATTGTCTATAAAAATTATTCATGGTATGGCCACCAGCTCGAGGCTGAAGAGAACCATGACATCAATGAAGAGATAAGAGGAGAACCGCTGAATGAGCTACCTAAAATTGGCTTCCAGACGTGCTTCTAAGATCAGAAGGGGGAGAGGAGGGGATTACTTTGAAGCAGAAAAAAATTTATGTTGATGATTGTGACTGTGATTTCTTAGGTACAAATGTACCTATAGCGGTATAAACACTTGAATATAAATACTTTACACTATTGCGATTGTTACGAAACTCCACGATATCCTCAAGTGATGTCATATCGACGAAAAACAGCTTCAGCTGTTCCGCATCTCTTAATTGTCCATTGGCAAATCTTTCTGTCTTTTATATGAGAGGGTTGACACCATTTCGTAGCGATGTGTCGGCATGAGTTTTTAACACTGTTCCTTCACGAAATGGTTTCAACATTTAGGCATGAAATTGTAATGTAAAACTCTTTGATATTTAATAATGAAAAATTTAATATAAGTGTGCTATAGCGGGGAATGGTCAGCTCAAAGTGTAATATAGCGGTAGAGTCACAATGAAGCAATATAATAAATGTAAGCTTCTTGCGGCAATTCCAATTTTATTACGTGTCTAAAATTCGTGCCGCAATTTAGTTTGGTCATGGCAAATAATTGCACTTTATTCTAAAGTGCAGGAATAGTCTTTTTCATTTTTTTGCTACGTATTGTTTGTTTAATTTTTAAGAGAATTGAATCAAATTCTTAACTTCAATAAGGACAGCTTACATTTCTAACAAGTTTAGTCTGAAAAAGTGTTAAAACAAGTTCTTAAAATCCATACATAAAAGCTGAAGTCTGAAAGAAGTTAAGCCCTTATATTCCCAAAGGAATATAATGAGCAAAGGTGACGAAACGAAAATTGGGTAGGTTTGGAAAGTTTAAAGTAGCATCCATTTTTTAAAATTAATTTTGATGAAGTTCAGATCATTTATTCGGTTAACAAAAATGAAGATATATTTGTTTTGTGTCGAATTTCCTGTCCAGTACTTTTTAGTGCAAAAAACACAAAAAAAAAAATGCAAGCGGAATATGCATTCAACTAAGTATATACTAGTTTCAACCGCTGCTACACGGTATCATCAGTAAGTTTGTTAGCCGACGTTTAAGAATTTCCAAGCATGCTATATTTTACTTTTTGCATTGACCAGTTAAGAATCATAACGAAATATAAACACAGTGCCACAAAAGCTTACAATTTTCGGAACTCTTTTGATGTGACACATTTCTTGCGAGCGCTCCATTGAAAGCTACTCTGGCGATACGAACAAAGTTGCAAGCTCAGCTCAAAAAAAATATATATATTAAATTAAAATCTGTTCCAAAAACGCAAACAAAGAAATTACTCGCTGATATTTATATATAGCACTTGCAGCTTCGTTCGTGTTGCCAGTAAAGCTTTCAACTGAGCGCTTGCAAGAAATGTGATTTTGATGATTGCTCTTAATGAATTGGCCAATTTATTCAAAAAAATGTCTTGAACTTTTGAATTCTTCAATTTGTAATTTCAACTAGCCAAAAATCGACGACAGTTTGATTACTTAAAATACTTGCTTTCAAAAATATATATACGACCTAATAAATAAAAAATTTAATTTTCTTACAGCATTTTAGTGGCAATACAAAATGCTAATTCAAGGAAAATGCACACTCTTTTTGTAATCGGTATGATAGTTCGCAAAATTTTAAATCAAACTGAAATATCGTGAGTAAGATAACAAAATTTTGCGAGTTCAATTTTATTTTGAAATGTTCTGTCCTTTTATTTTGTGTTAATGCTGAACTTTTTATCGCTTTTTGAATTAACATATGACTGTTTGAATTAAGAAAATAAATGTTAGCATGAATGAAAGTTTATTAAGTTTTTGATGGCATAATTTCCAAAATTAATGAAGCCATACTTGAAATCAACACTATATAAAATTTCATATATTTTTATTTAAAAAAAATGCTTTATTTCGAGATGTCAAAAAAATTGTTGTTTTTAAATTTTTAATTTACATATAAATTGTTTGTTACATGTCGCGATATAATAGCTAAGTTGCGACTTCGAAAACGTGCTTAAAAAATGGTGTATACATGAAGTGAGTTTGTAGGCGCATCTTAATATGTTCCAAATGTTTACGACGAACGCAGTGAGTGGGAGTGTTTGTTAACAAACGCTTTTATTTTAACGCTTCTAATAGTTTAAAAAAAAAATTAACAATGCTAAGAAGAAAATGGAGGAGGAGGCTGCTAAGCTTCTTAATATCCATATTATCTAAACATGCGAGTAATACACATAATTCGGTAAATCTGTATTCCAAACATTTCTTCAAAAATCACACGGAACGTGGTCCGGAGAATTATGTATATGCTTGCTAGCTTTACTGATAACTTTAAAGCAAGAGAAATGTATTACACTCCTTGTCACGTCAGTGTATTTGTTCGATTTCCTACACACCATAAATTTCATGAAAAATGTATCTTCGAACAAACCGAAGATTTCTCAAAAGTAAACTCAACCAATTTTTGCTCATGAGGATGGAATAACGATAATTATATTCAAAATAGATAACTTTTCGATAGCGATGCAATTAAATTTCAAATAAATGCTGGAAAAATAAAGTATCTGAAAGAGTCTTAAAGAATGTCTTCTAGTGTGTCTTTGAAAACGAGTTCGAAAATGGAAAATTTTTCGACAGCTTTTATTTTCATTAGTACGCCAAACGGATAGTTATCGAATGTTTTATGATTGCGAGTACGTAATTTCAATTACAATTTATAAAACAAAATTGGTGAAACTTTGATCAAATTGCTAAAACAACCAACAATTTACTTTTCTGGTTTATTATGATGTCTAGTAATTCCTAAAAATGAAATTTATGTGGTAGCAATTTTACAAAGAAAATTTTCCGGAAGGATAGCTATTCTAGAGATATTTAGCATCCGAACTCTGAAAATAAAAGCAATTTTTTTCCATCTAATTTAGTTTTGGAAGTATAGTGACGCAAATGTGTGAAAATCACGGTTTTCGAAATATTTGAGGTTATATCTCATCGTAGGATAACTTTTTTAAGGAAGCCATTTATGTGGTCCAAATGATCTACCCTTTCTCTTCAAAGCTCATTTCGAGTTATATTGATATCATTTTTTTTCTTCTCCGAAACATAGAAAGCTTAAAATTACTATGCAGACAGAATAACTAGAAAATTTATAATAAATTTCAATTTACGCTTTCTTGGAGATATAAAAAAAATATCGATATGTATAATTCAAAGTGGGTTTTTAATGTTCCTTCGAACCTCATTATTGATATTTGCACCTTTTCCAAAGGTTTTGTCCCGCTTAATTCTAATCCGAGGTTCGAATATCTCATAAACTAGAGCGATTAAAATAATTCTGACCTTGGAATAAAACTCAGCTTGTCAAAAAACCTACATAAAAGTATATTAGAGTTTTGGAAACAGAGACTTAATCAAATTATGTCGACCTGTGTTATTAATACAGTTAATGTTAAAAGTGAATAACTTCGAAATTTAATGATTTGAAATGTATCTATTTAAACTAATAAAAATACTAATATTTAAATGATATTTGAACTTACGGTCAATTAGCAATGATCAACGTTCATGTCAAAATGATACAATGCATCAATGATACAAAGCATCAACTTGTAAAATTTTACATGAATGTCGATGGCTGCTAACTGGCTGTAATTATCCTATAATTAATATTATTAAAAACTATCCGACCATTGATTAATGGACTACATAATAGAAGACAGATAAAAATATAAGCTATCCAAGCAATAAGATACATTTACATGCATTGCAGCATTTGCATCATCAAATTAATAATACTCAAACTCAACATATTGCAGAAAACCGCATTATTTTTTTTTTACCGTGTATTGACATGAGATTTTCACAATAAAATATTAATTTCGTTTTGTTTTATGTCTTTTGCAGAATGGGATCTTTTAATTCGGCCCCAAAGATCCTTAATATCGATTCACAGGATGATGGTTTGCAAATTCCAAAAGGTTTAAACACAAATGATTTGCTGCAACATGTCAAACAATTACGTGGCGATCAGCAGCCACCACTACTGTCCAGATGCTTCTTAAAGCCGGTTGATGCTAATGTGCTCTCCAGTGACATCACAGATAGTCTGCGTTATTTAAAATTGGCGTCTGTTCCTAAAGGTAATGTTTTTTCTGATCTCCTTTGTTCTTTAATGAATTTTAATAGTAAATACATTATTCAAGGGAATAACATAAGAAACTGCTTAGTAAACAGCAACGAAATCTTAGATCTTTCACAAAACACAAGTTTGTATTCAAATATTCATTTATTTTGTTCTCTCTTTTGCAGTCTACAGCCCACAAATATCCGCACCAAATCACATACGTTTATTGCAATGGAACATTTTATCACAAAGTAAGTGGGCAGGATGTTTTCTGTCTGTTGTACAAATTTATTGTAATATATTGCATGTGCTTAAGAATATATTGTGCATATTCTAAATTCTATTGAATATTTTCAATTTCTTTTATTTTGTAGCACTCGGTCAGAATAATGATGGATTTGTTCGTTGTCCCGAACAGGCTTTAACATGGGAAAATCGAAAATTTCTTATTATTCAAGAAATTTTACAAACCAATCCGGACATAATATGTTTGCAGGTAAGTTAATATGTAGTTTCATTAATGTTATTAACAGCAATTTTGGAAAAGCAGAAGGCATGCAAAATGGTTATAAAAATGTAGTTACATTAAAATTTTTTTAATATGGGGGAACATCTCATACTGAAATGTTTAATGTATATGTTGCCCGCTAAGCTAGTTTTTAGGATGAACTAGTTTTTCCTAGGCCAAACTAGTTCATTCGAAGATTGTTAGAATAAACCATTTAAGCCTAGGAAAATTTTAATATGCTCTGGTAAGTGGGCGCCCTTCGGCCGCTAATCAGGGTTTACATCCTACAATATGTCCAATACCGGCTTCGCGATGGCCTTCGGCCTTGGTTCATTGTAGTATCTCCAATCCCGGTGTGTTAAGCCCGTGTTGAAGATAGTGTAGTAAACAGCAATCGACGGCCGCCGCGAAGCCGGAATCAGCCATACTGGAGGATATAAACCCTGAGCTGCGCCTAAAAGCCTCAAATTTACCCTAACATACTCAAATGTCAAGAAAATCGGGAATGATAATAATATTTAAAGTAAATAACAACCCTAGTTCATCCTAGGCTAAACTGTTTCATCTTAACACGCTTCGGTTGAACTAGTTTGGCCTGGGAAAAACTAGTTTATCTTGAAAACTAGCTTGGGCGGTAACATATGCACAAATATTATTGAGAGAAAGTGCCTTAAATGGTGTATTTTTAAATATGATGTATCACATTATCTTTTGCGACGATATGTGTCAAATGAAAACCTTTTTTATAAACTCTTAATAGTCATAACTTTTTATTTTGTGTATTTTTAGGAAGTGGATCATTTCAAGTTCTTGCAAAATATTTTGGGTACGCAAAATTATGATGGAATATTTTATCCAAAACCGGATTCACCCTGTTTGTATATTGAAGAAAATAATGGTCCAGATGGTTGTGCTATCTTCTATAAGCGCGATAAATTCGAATTGAAAAACTTCGATACACGCATTCTGGAAGTCTGGCGTGTTCAAAGCAATCAAGTAGCAATTGCTACCAATTTGCGTATAAAGGGTACTGACACCGAAATATGTGTGTGTACCACACATTTGAAGGCACGTCATGGATCTCTCCTATCTAAGTTGCGTAACGAGCAGGGACGTGACTTATTACGTTTTGTGAAGCAGTTCGCTGAGGAACGTCCATTGATATTATGTGGCGATTTTAACGCAGAACCCACCGAGCCAATATACTCGACTATATTAAATTATGATATTTTAAATTTATCAAGCGCATATGCGGATGTTAAGGAAGAAGCGCAAAAATGTAATCAAAATGGAGATAAGCCCGTAGAGGAATGTGACAAGATTTCATCATCTATTAAGCGAGAACCTTCATATACTACATGGAAAATTCGAGAGGACGGTGAAGAATGTCATACCATTGATTATGTGTTCTATTCAAAGGACGTTTTAAAGGTAAATATTTTTTGAAACTTTGTTTCAAAACTAAAAAAACTAACACACATTTTTTTTCTTTATATTAAGGTTAAAAACTGTCTCGAGTTTCCTCAGGATGATGAAATCGGAAAAAATCGCACTCCAAGCTTCCAATATCCTTCGGATCATTTTTCATTGGTTTGTGATTTTGAGATCCTTAACCTTGAACAGCAAGCACAACAGGAAAAGTAAAAATAGAAAAAATGCTTGAAAAACTTCTTGCGGGAATTTAAGTAAATTTAGTCTCTGGAGTCGCAAACTTTAATTAATAAATTGTGATATTAGTCATTAGAGATATTTTAGACATTACAGTTTCAACAATATTTTTTAAACTTTTAACTTTAATAAACAAATATTTTAAAATAGGAATGCATTTTTTACATTTTCATACACGCATATAAATGGTGATTTTTTTAGAGTAATAGTGTTTTGAATTGAAATTAAATACATAAAAATTAAGTTTAAATTCCCTTTTTTTTTAAAGATTATTTCATGATATTTATTGTTCAGATTATGGCACACATACAACCCGACAAAAAAGTAAAATCGTCAAAATATTTTGTATACTATCAACACGTTTTAATATAAGGAATGTTTTAGCTTTGATTTCCTAATGATTTTAATATCGTCGCTTTCGGGTAGAAATTCCTCCAAATTGATTTTTTTGACGATAAATTGATAGCCCCCCGCTATATATTTTATTTACATTCGTATCGTTAGTTAGTTAAAGGTTTAATCTGAAAAACGATTGCAAAATCTCTTTCCTAGTCCCCAGGAAGACGAGTATATAAGGAAAAGAATAGAAGGAGCAAATCCATGTTTACATTTATGTCCATAGTTCTGTAATGGCTGTATCGATTTCGAAAATGATGATGTCATACTTTAGATAGCCACAGTGGCTATAAGTATGATATTCAAAACTTGATGTAAGTGCTGCCATTTTTAGTATATTTCAATTTTTGGTGCAAGTATTTAAGTGTCAAAAAATCATTGATGAAAATGACATTTGGGGAATTTCTCGCCATAAAAGTTTACGTCATAACCTCTTCCATCTGACCTACTACAAATTTGGGGAATCGTATTTAAAAAACTTCTTTATCTGAGGTTTTAAAGTTTTTTCTCCTCCTGTGATATTTCAAAAATATGAATTAGGGCTTTTCCAGGAATTACTACAACCATTATCCTATAACCCCATTAAGAGCGTAGGGAGTTTTCCGATATTTGACTTCACTTTCTATACTATGGCGCTTAGATGTTCTGGATCTTCCTCTGTATCTATGTATCTACCAGCAAGTTCCATCAAAGTGCTGATCGATAAGTTTCCCTAGCTTGTTTCCTAATCATGTGACCTGTAGCCTAATCTCTGTTGCGATAAGAGTATGTGGTTGGTAGTCAATTGAAGTTCGTAAAATACTCAATATTCGTATAGAGAATTGCCTCGCCAATACGCTTGTGAGAGACCACTTATCCGATGTAGTCTGATTTTTTTTTGAAAGTGAAACCACAGAAATCTAGGAAAATATGTTAACAGGAACGAATGGTCTATACGAGGGGTGGCCAACCTGCGGCCCGTCATGCATATTCTTCAGCACCGTGAGATTCATCACATTTTTTTTAAATATATTTATTAAAAAAGACATTATTTGTGAAAATAAAAACTAACTGCCGGAATTTTGAGAAAAAATTAACTTTGGTTTTTGGCTTGAAGCCATTAACGAGATGATGAAATTATAATCCACTGTTTGATTCATCAACAAAATTTGTGTGCCCATGTCGATGAATCACGGTATGCAAGTAGTTATAGAAATAGTAAATTATATTGGATGACATTCACTTCCACATCGGCAATTCAAGGAATTCCTGAAAGAATTGGATTATGGATATGTTGACGTTCAGTCAGATGGTTAAGTCGTGGAAGATGTTTAGTGCGGTTTTATGAGTTACGAGAAGAAATTGACTTCTTTATGAATGACAAGCAAAAACCTGTACCAGAATTAAGAAATAATGAGTGGTTATTGGATTTATGCTTTTTACATTGTCGAAGAACTATCAATTAAATATATCATTGCAAGGAAACGATAACCTTATAATCGATACATTTAAACACATCATAGCATCCAGAAGCAATTTTTGTTGATTGAATCGCTTTTGAAAGAATCGATTTTGAAAGAATTTAAAAAATAAAATTGTAGCAATTACGTCAAATATGCAAAAGAAATGAGAAATCTTACAGCTGCTTCTGAAAGCCGATTCATTAATTTCGATTTGGACAAATACAACAAAGCTAGTAATGACATTGCTGCTGGTAATTTTGATGCAAATAACAATATCACTACTGCGCCACTTTTCCATAGCAGTCTCTTGTAGCGCAAGAGCCCGTAGAAAAGTTAAGTGTATAAGATTACATGATGGGAGAAAAGGAAAAATATAAATGAATTTCGGTGAAACAAACCAACCAAGGTTGCCTTTCCAAAGCCTATCACGATGCCCAAAAATGACCGATTTTGACCAATTTTGTTTTTAATTAAAAGTGTAGAAGATTACAGCTTCAAATGTATGCCAAATGATGGAACTCAAAGAGCCCAAATAGAATATATAGGATTGAATTGATGAAGACTATCCCAAACATGGGTTGCCACCGGTTGTTTGGGTAATTTTTGAATTAAATGCAACCGTGAAACTGGTTCTAGTCAAGAATAAGTAAAACAAAACAAATATAAGAATTGTGTTAAAGAAGGGTATGCTTTCAGTTGTTACAAAAAGCTGAATCAAGTTATCAGCACCAGAGCCCACATGTGTAACAAAGTGTGCGGAGGCGGGGAGTTGTTGTCAGGGTTACCAAGTTGAAAACAAGAAATTAATGGCTTTTTCAAAATAAAAAAAATTTTTCCTGAAAAAAGAAAGCACCAACATTTTTTTTGGGAAACGTAGACCTTTTTTTTAGTCATTCTTAAAAAAATGGATTTTTGTGTGTGTTAGTCAACAAATTTAAATTGTGTGTTAGTCTACAAATATAAAAAAAATTAAAGATAGATAGATATAAAATCCATTCTCCAAAAATAGGTTTTATAACAAAAATCTGTTTTCCAAAATTTTTCAATTCCTATAAGGGATACGGCTTTGACATAAAATTAACGACCTGGTCGCGTCAAAGCGACTACATGACAATCCTGATATTCGATGTAATGCGCTGATGGTGGTAATATGTTGATGACATTTGTTCAAGGAACTGTAATATTGTGTAGTTGATTGTGGGATCACCATGGATGTTGTGTTATGTTACAATTTACTATACATTTTAATGTATTTAGTTTTTATTTATTTTTATTAAATTCTATGTACTTATTTCTTTGTGAATGAATATAAAAGCTTGCTAACAATAAGTTACAAATTTGTAAATGAAAATTATGCTGAAAATTTAAATTTATTTTGACAATTTTTGTTATCTAATGTATTTATCACTAAAGTTAGCTTAATGTCGACTTAAACCTATATTTTGCTTGTACTTAAGTTGAAGTACATACATTGTTAAGTGTACACTATAATTAGATATGCCACTAAAAAATAAAGTGTTATACAATATAATATTATTTTTTCAGTTTTACACTGTATATAAGATGTAAGCGGTGTGTATGTATATAACTACAATTATCGAATAGAAATTGCCCAGTTATGCAATGGTTTGTTATGCTATACATTCAAGTTTGTTCGATAAAAATTTATAAGCAAGATATCGGAACCAAATGAAATCAAGTCAGTTGAACATTTAGTATATACTAAATAGACTGGGCGTCATTTGGTTCATGTACTTGATAAATCAATAATAAAGTTTTTCTCCTGAGTGTAAGCAAAATCAACAGTCAAATGTAAAAAAAAAAAATAAATTTCAAATGTCTGGACATTTCCAAAAAAATAGTGCAGTGAAAAAAGTGACAAGAGATTCTATTTAATTCCGACCACAATTTTTTGATTGGCAATTCTTTGAGCAATTTTGTAAGACAAATCTCTACAAGTGTTAGTTTGCGACAGGCTACTGTCACTAAATTAATAATTAAATCGTTTTTTCACGTTCATCCTACAGGATCCGCAACACCAAATGCCGATATAATCACATTCACCACCGTTACAACAAATATTCCTATGACCGTGTAATTGTTTATTTTATTGGCACGGCAAATTTCCTTTTTATTTCGGATGTTATAACTTCCGTTCAAAATCAAGCCCGCTCCAACAGCAACCTGAAACGATCAAAAGAAATTGAGAAAGTTATTACAAATACAATGGTGCTCTAGAAATATAGTCGATGGGCATCAGTTTTGTTATTACGCTTTAATAAAAAATTTAAGAAATTCTTGGATTATTTATGAAAAATATGTCGAAAAAAAGCGGTTCTTTTTCCAATGTCATGAGATCGAGGAAAAAGCCAACTTTAAGACCTTTTTCAAATACAAGAGTCTCTAAGTACCAAAAAAGATCAAAGATATTTCCATTAAACGAAATGGTGAGCAAACTTAAATTATAATTTCGGTTTTTGAGGAACTTTTTCTTACATTGCTTCTTGCCAAGAAACTAACCTCTTAGGCGCTATTGGTTAAAAGAAGCCAAGATATCCCTGTTGCTTGGAATATGTCCTAAAGTAAATTTTCTTCGGATATCAACAAGTTATAAAACTTTTAAGGCTACAACTTTTACTTCTCCATGTGAACAAAAACAGATGCGGATCCGAAACGACCTTCATATGCAGATCCGTTCCGGATTCCGTTACGGATTCTTTTTCATATGAAATTTCTCTCGGAAAACCGGAGTCCGCTTTGTTCTATCCGTTACGAATCCGAAACGAACTTCATATACGGATCCGTTTCGGATACGTTTTTTGTAAATAAAACGGATCCGTTAAGGGTCCATTTTTTTTGTAAATAAAACCGATCCGTTTCGGGTTCGTTTTCATATGAAATTCCTCTCGAAAGACCGGAATACGTTTTGTCGGATCCGTAATGGATCCGAAATGGACTTCATATACGGATCCGTTCCGGATATGTTTTTTGTAAATAAAACGGATCCGATTTTTAAAATAAAACGGATCCGTTTCGGATTCGTTTCTGATTCGCTTCGGATTCGTGTTCGTATGAAATTCCGAAACGGATCCGTTTGGCATATTTTGTTATTTGCAAAACACATTCGCTGACACGTACAGATAAATCATCAATTGTGAAAGTACCTCCAATCTAACTTCTACTCTTAATCGCATTTAGGTGCAATCTTTCTCGAAGTCTGTCATAGAAAACTTATTAGGAATTAAGCTCATTGTGATTAAAAATTGGTTAACTAGTCTAACTTAACTAGTCATGTAGGGCATAACCAAGAAACAAACGAACAGAAGGTGAAATCTTACCGCCGGATGCAGAACTTAAACTTTCTTAAGGTTCAGCAGAGAAGAGCTGAGAACTTTGTAGGATATTTACTTGTAATATTATAAATCCTCTTACCTGCAATATAATACTTAAACTGATGAGTATCAAACATGGCCAATAATATGGATGACGTTTATATGATTCCACTACATATCTCAACTGATTTGCATTAGCTGAAAGTAACGCCAAGTCCATCATGCCTTGTGCTAAAGTTTTTTTATGTTGATATGCATTGACATCAGGCACTGGTGTTAGCACTCCATTTATTTCAACGAACTCATTGCCATCGGAGCCAGGGAATGCAAAATTAGGATGTCGTGGCTTTTGATTATTTGTTGTCAAAAATCCATCATCAACACCAGGTGTTAACTCTGTTGATACGGGACGATCATCTTCGTCATCAGTTTCCGGCACTAAAATCGAATAGATTTATTATTTTATCATGTAAAAAATAATTGCAACAATCATTTGCAGCGTCTACTGATATAAAGTTAATTACAGCAAAATAGAACATAACATGCATTAATTTCAATCCATGAGAAAAATCGCAAATTTTCATTTCGAAGCAGTTGTATAATATTAGCATTTATAAATAGTAATATTTATTACATCCATAAGTACGTTAGACGACAAACTCTTTATCTTACCCGCTCTGAGTACACGTTTTTGTCCGTCCAATATATCAACATCTGAGTTTACATGCGACTTTATATGATTCGACTAGAGTATCGGAAATAAATAGAAAAATACATATTAATGAGACATTAGAATTAAATTGGAACTATACTGGCAGTAGTCGCTTATTAAATTTATTCAATTCGACTAATTCAGTAGAAAGAGTGATATAGTTTTCGTCGTTCAAATATTCTATGAATTTACTTTTCCTTAAACGAGTCACAATATTTCAATGACAACTCTCTGGCATTAAGAAAACTATCATTATGGTAGATCTAAACAGCTCAATAGCATTTACGATTGTATAAATGAAGCTTCTAATATATTTGTGTCAGAGAATGCATGCCAATCTTTTCAATATCCCCACTATTTCAACAGTTTTGTTAAAATATTATTTAATTATGAGAATTGAATTCAGTAGTTCGAAAATAGTTTTTGACATGATCAGAAGTGCACCCGCCTGTATACCTGAATTGAAGTTTTGTATCTCTTTTTGGAAATGATTGCACAAATCAATTAAGAAAGATCTGTGTTCCCTACTTTAACATTTCATAAGGACAAAAAACTTAAAACTCTCAGTGTCTCGATTTCTCATATTTTGTTTTTACTTAGTACGTTTTACTTGGTAACCGACGTTGTTTATAATCAGTATTAAAACATAATACAAAGCAACGAATCGCTTTATTTTTAGTGTAGTCAAAGTCTGCGATCGAGTGATGCGAAACTACTTCCATGGCAAGCGATAATAAACTGAGCTTAGTGATGTGCCAAAGTATCGGTAACCAATAGTAAACAAAAGACATACACAATTCCATCAAGAACTTTTTTATGCAGCTGATTGGTAATGTAGGACTATGAAGAGCGCTTAAAGGAGATGAAGAAAATATCGAAAAAATAACGAGAGGGCATCAATAGTGAATAAAAAAGTTTTGTATCATTAATAACTGCTCACTTTATTGCAAACGATGCAAATAAATTCCTCTTAAATTACTTCAAAATGACAAAGCGGCCTAAATGCTCCTTTTACTGACTTTATATGGCTGCTAATTAATGACTCGAACTAAAAAAACCAGCCATTTTCATCGATTCTGGCCTTGTTCTTTCCAATTGTGTAGCTAGAGTGTTAAGGTATAGGTGTTAACCTGGTACCTGAAACGAATGTTCGACATGGTTTTTTTTTCTTGAATCTGGTGTGGATATTAATTAACGATTCTCTTTGCTGAAGAATTTTTTGACTGCATCTTCTTCGCCATACATCGTCCTTACATACAGTACCAAATGCAATATTTTCGTCCCAAAAGACTTTAGGACCTATTTTGCAACAGAAGTTTTCTGATTGTACCACACCTTACATATATAGAATAATAGGTAAAATTAGTGTGCTACATAGAATTACTTTGGTCTTCCGAGAGATGAGTCTTAAGCCGTAGGTTGCCTAAGGATACCCTGCTTCAGATTTCCACCAAGTAACATTTCTGGAGTTAATATTTACTACTGCCGCTACGTAAACTCCTTTACTTCCTCATAGTTATAGCTATCGATGGTCACATGTTTTCGCCAATGATGGACTGACTTATGCTACATATGTTACTGGGCAACATGTATGATGTATGTACTTGGTTTTGCAAGCAAAAGTGCCCTTCTTGTTCATTCTTGCTCTGTGCGCTACTTACTCTAGCATGATGTTAAAGAAATCACATGATATTGGGTACTCTTGAGCAGATTTAAAAAAAATTTATATCAAGTGGTACTATAGCGCATAATAACCGCGTTAGTGCTAATATTACTCTTTCCTTAAGCTCGCTTAAGTGCGGTTTTTCACATATCACTTTCTATCATTCAACGCCGTGATGTTCTGGATCTTCCTCTGCAACTATATCCCTGAGAGCTTCATTAAAAGCTATTCAGAACAGAATTTTACACAAATGAAAATTGAATTGAAAGTGAACATCATATGACGATCGTATAGTCAGACCTCAAGGGCGCAATTATTTTCAAGCGGTGCCATGTGCGAGAGCGAACATAGTGAAGCAGTTATGGACTGCTGTTCAAAGCTGTTCTCGCAAGACAATCGCGTCAGAACACTTTGTCTCCGTGTGCATTTTGCTTATGTTTTTCTCTCTCTCATAATTTGGGTTTGTTTTGAAGAAGAACCAAAACAAATAGGAAAAATAGATGGGAAGTACAAGTTTTTCATAGTTTGTTTATTTAATGGAATGCTAATTTCAAATGATTTAAGTACAATTGCCGAAACGCTTCTCGCATGTTGAGTATCGATTCAAATAAAAAAAAAAACTTGTATACAGTTGATATTATAATGATATTGAAAGGAAAGACTCATTATCAAAAAAAATATTTGATCTGTGAAATTTGTATTCAGTACCGATGACTACTTGAAAGTATGTCACATCACTAACCGCAGCTCGCACTGTATCCTGTGTGTAAACAAGTTTCGACAGTGCAGTTCCAGCGCATTTTGCCGCTTGAGGATAGGCTTATCGTCAATTAATGTTCTGGAACATACAAGTAAGTAAGTATATACATCAAAACAGAAAGAGAAGCAGCAAACGAATGTATTTTAAAGTGTGAAACGTAAGGAGCAGTAGCTATTTTAAGAACAATACCATTCCAAGCATTATTAGCTTCATAACTTATGGTGTATTCAATCGCTACTGCGCTATGCTGTATATAATTTATCGCTCAATATTTTAAAGTTGAACATTTTATATAGCAATTAAAAATAAAAGAATGCATATTTAATAAAAGAAAATATTACCATCTCTTCATAAGTACCATTTTAAAATTAGATTACTTAGTAATCATCCTTTCACTTTTATTGTCAACATTTATTTTCCACGAAAAGCCAAAATACATATTCAATAAGGTAGAAAATGCTGAGTAATTCAATCAATTTAAACTGATTCCACGAAATCACGTCAAGAAAAATCCCATTTTCGATGTGGGCACATATTTATTTATGATATTAATACACTCATCCCCGAACGAACAAAGAAAGTTTCTGTGTTTTTCTGAAAACGAATTTGGCCATTTTATGTCATAAAACCACACTCCTGTCCATTTAATTAATCGTATTCAAAAGAATGTTAATGAACTTACATTATCATTGTTTGTTTTTCTTGCTGAGTCTTCCATGTCGATCGAAATTGCTGGACCTGCCATATTTGTTTATGTTTCGGCACAAAACCTGTTCTTAATTAGTAGTGTTTTTTCGTTTAGTTCTTTCGTTTTGCACGAAAATTTCTTATATTCCTTTATTTATAGATTTTAAGACCACTGATTTGTACGTATAGCGATAGTTTATATATAAATAATAATATATATATATTGGAGGTAACACGTTCGTTCACTTTGCCTTCCGAACTCAAACTGATTTAGCGAGATGTTTTCGGATTAACCAAACACTGTTTACATATAACATATTTCTCATCTTATTTGAGTCATTTGGTCAGTTGGCTCAATGAGTTTTGTCAGTATTTCCCAAATTCCAAATAAATGCATTACTTAAATACTCGTGTGCTATGGTTATGTGTACATAAACGGAAGCTAAGAACGCTGCTGTAGAAGTATAAGTTGTTTGCACAATCTTATAGGCATAGTTTTGTTTGAATATCATTAAGCAAATATTGGATCAAATCAAACAAGAATTCGAAAATTAGGACTTCTAGTTTAACATGGTTGCTATCAGGTTGATTAAAATATAATGCTTTGCAATCAATTATTTTGAGATCTTTTTTGAAAACAGTGATATTTTTGATTTTGCATTGCGTATATGTCAATCGAAGAAAAGTTTTCTGCTTCAACCCATTCCAGACTATTGGGTATTTAAATACTATTCTAGTGAGATATCTGGTAAGAAATTTCTTTCATTGGAAAGATTAAAGATACACTTCGGATCTAGTCCTTGGGTCTGGGTTTAAATTTGTGAGGCTTAAATTAGGTTTTCAATGTTTGAAAATCACCAAATTTTTTGTAATGGAAAACTCTGTTAAAATCGGCTAGTCAGCTAGTCTAATATGTCTTCTATGCAATACATAGTAATGGTCGAGATTTTATGAACCTTATCCACCATGCACCTGAGATAACATCTTTGTGTAACAAAGCTTGAAACAAGTTTTAGATATATATATTTTTGTAAGTGACATTTACATATTATAATAAAATAATTTCAACATAGATGGACAAAAAAAGTTTATCGATGTTGCCGCACCGGAATCTTTATGTTATAAAAATTAAAGAAAGCATAAAATTCAGTACCGGAATTACTTGAAGTGTTTTTAACTACGATTCGTAGACAAAAAGTGTTAACTACCGCTGTATAACAGGGATTGATCGATCTATGGAGTGATGGATCTGATGGAGAGAATAACTGACGAAATGCAGTTCAGCGTCGACTTCACTGTTCAAATAATAGATGATGATAACGAGATGCTTCGTGTAGTTGCTGGTTGATTCGAAACTGAATATTTCCACGATAACGACAATTGACATCGTATAGAATCTAAACGGTATGGATCACAAATTAGATTTTGAGGCCGAAAAAAATGGTATTGGCCACTTTTCACTAGTGAAATTGATGCCGCAATGGTTAACGTATGAAATTTACATTGCTCTTGGCGAAAACAGGTGATGTCCCGAATAGATTTTCGAGTAAACGTGAGTGAAGCAGTGTTACCGGTTGAAAAATAAGTGAAAAGTTACATGTCATTTCCTTCGAAGGCTGCCATAATGGTGTTTGTCGCAATAAAAAAGTAAAATATCTCAAGCCCAATAAAATAAATGTGAGCTTAAAATATATAAAAAAATATTTCCATTGTGTATTCAAATACCAAACACATCTCCACTAAATCAAAATCGTAAGCATTGAAAAATCAAAAATACGTTGAAAAGGTTGAAAAGAGCTGAAACAGTTGAAAAAATCTGAAAAAGTCTAAAAATATGGAAACTATTGAAGAATTTGATAGTAATTGAATAAGTCGAAAATACATGGAAAATGCGGAAAAATCTATGAAAAAGTCGAAATAATAAAGAAAACGTCGAATAAAGTTGAATGAGGTTAAAAAAAATGGAAAAAATACACATTGGATATATTGGGAAAAGTAAAAAGGTTGGAAAAGTCAAAAGAAATTGTTGAAAAAAGTTAGATAGAAATAAAAAATACGAAATATGCCAGGCCTATTTCTCCAATTTAGCCCACTTTGGGATCAAAAAATTGTATTCGTGATTGACATGCGCATACAAAATTTTACCACAATAGGTTGTATAGTTTGGATATATGCCGCAATTAGTCTTAAAAGTTAGGCCGGTGACACTCCCACTGGTACAATCTGGTGCTAAATATTTTCGAACTTATAGCAAGTAAGCCACTTACATAAAATTTGATAACAATTGCTACAATAGTTCCCTTAAAATAGCGCTCACAATTTTATGGTTATATGGGAGGTGCTACTCCTACTGACGCAATCCCGTCGAAATACATTTAATTTTAAAGCTTATAGTAACTGACATCTATACACCAAATTCATAACATTTACTCATTCATAACATATTACTCCCATGGTACACTATCTATAACATTAAACTCTTTTTGCTTATATTGTAGGTGCCAAAGTTTCCAACAGGATATCTTTTAGCAAGTACATCTGCCATATTTAATTTAATTTAATAACGATTACGTTGTTAGTTATCTTATTAACACGTCTATAAATATTGGAGGTTGTGCCACACCCCTCAACGAGTTTACCAGTATACTGACGTAGCTTGAAAATGAAAATCGTATGTTCAAATTTTGAGTTTAACTAAATGAAAATTTTCAATTATTGAAAAGTGCCACGCCCACCTCACCAATTTTGCCCACTTCAAGCACAGTTCAAGATATACATATACATGATCTGTATACGTTTACCATATTTTATCACGATATCTTGCACGGCTTACGAGCTATGGCGTTGTAAAGGGTAAAATTTAGAGTTTTGCCACGCCCCTTGTAGAGCCTTTGCAAATTTAGAACTTAGCCCCATATTAATTTTGTTAATATGTTCACCAAATCACCAAGTTTCATCAAAACCGCAGCAACTTTTTTTCAAAATGGGTATATTTACATATAGTATGGGCGGTAGGCGTGTCCGTGAACCGATTTAACCCATTTTTGTATGCTAGCAGCTCGTAAGAAGATGTGACCTGTGTGCCAAATGTTATTGAATTATCTTGCTTTGTTTTCCCGTAAACGTGATTTCAATAGAAGGACAGACTGAGAGACGGACAGACGGACAAACGGACAAACGGACAGACGGACTTACAGACAGGCAGTCCCACAGACAGACAGGCAGACTTACAGACGGACATAGCTATATCGACTCAGCGGGTGACGTTGATGAAGAATATACATCCTCTTTTATACCTGCCGCGCCCCCTTCTATGCGTTACAAACGGAATGACAAAGTGAATATACCCTCTGTGTAGGGTATACAGCTTACGAAGGCTCGCTATACTGTGCAGAAATAAAATTTTCGTTTATTTAATTTTAAAGAAAATATTCTGACTACGTTGGGAAATACTGAGGATCAAAAATTAATTCAGAATTTAACACTAAAAATGACAAAGATATTATCATATTTTCTCCGAACATAAGCCGTCACTGTTGAATTCACTGTTGCGTGCTGAAGTGCAATAAAAAACAATAGAGAGTTGTTGTATAAATTCACTCAAATAGTGGGGCATTCCCCACTCAAAATGTTGGTACACCAAAATCACGCACACTTAGGAATACGAAGTCAGTCACTGAGCAGAGACTTTAGTTCATCGCGCTTAGCACTAACGTTTTCATTTTACTTTTGAGCTTTATAAATACATTCGAACATATTTAATAGTTCAACTTTTTGCTAAAATCAAAAAAAACAAAAAATATTTTAAACTGATATTAACGTCATTGGAAAACTTCATTTCATATGCACATATGGACATAGTTAAGTGACCAGTATTAAAAAAATTTTATTTACTCATAAACAGGTTAATCATAAAATCTCTGACACAGCGTAATCTCAGCTTCAGTCAATTTAATATAAACAAATGGAGTTATAGGTAGTATTCCATTAGTTCTAGAGAAAGTTTCGCTTTCGTTTTCGAGGCGTATAATGATGAGAATAAACACGTTATGATTGGCTTGGCATTGGCTTCAAAGTTGACAAAGATTTATGGGATTTCTGTAAGCCATGTGACTAAGCTTCATATTAATCATTTTAAGACTGCTGATTAATTTAAATTTGTATGGCATATTTTATTTTTAACTTCAGAACTCTTTTCTTTTGCAAAATTTAGTGAATAAGCGCAGAAAAAGGGCGTCTTTTATAAAGATATCATAAGATTTTTAAAATGAGATGACAGTTGCATTTCTTACTTCTGAGACAAACTTTGATCTTGGTGAAAAATTTAAGTACTATGCACTTCTTATATTTCCTTAAAAATGTTACGATTATGAAAGATATATTAAAAATAATTCACATGTTACAGTCAAACAAAAGTAATCATCTTAATAATTTGTAATACATTTATTAAATTTCAGTGCCCTATTCCTTAGGAACCCCTGTGTTAAGGGTTCTGATATTTAGTATTAAGCTTAGTCTCATAATGTACATTGGTTCTACAAATTTTCATTACAGTAAAAGACGCTGAGCTAAATCGCTATATTGTTTTCAAATGTTATATCCCTATACTCGTAGTAATGTAGTTCACTGATTTAATTCAGTAGCAATTTTCAGCCTTAAAGCAGTTACGTATAATTAATGCATAAATCATTAACATATATTATTTATGTTAAGTAATTAAATATATAAAGTAATAATCATTAGCATAAGTAATTAATAAACTGCAATCAATTAAAATTACGAAAAGACGCTGGTTATGGAGAGGCCAAACGAACAGGAAGGAAGCTAGGGAAACTTGCCAATCAGCACTATGGGGGACCCGTAGGGAGATAGATGCAATTTGAGAGCGATTTGTAAAAAAATGGAACAAAATAGTGCTAAGTCTAAGTTATGGGACAATAGTGATAGTTATAGTATTAGTCATCATATAATTTGTTCGATTCATTCGTTGATCAACCCGATTTTTCGTTTACTTTAATAGCTATCAAATTTTTTAATACATTTGTAAATTCCCACTTTATTTGTGATATATATATATATATATATATATGTATACACTTAGCTCTAGACAATCACTACGAGTGTTTCATCTAAGTAAAAATCCAATGTTAATTGGTTGTCTACACATTTTACACACATTATTGAAAGTTATAAATCAATACTCACCTTAAAAACTTTTTTCAAAGAAAACTAAATAAATTAGCAAGCACAAAATATCAGTTGTATGTTCTTATGTACAATAAGGTGTTCGTAAAAATAAAACATTTGAATTTTGCTAAGTCATACCGCAAAAGACAGAGCGCTTCAAAAAAAACTTTTTATTTAGGGCTGAGATTCTCTGAGGGCTACGGGAGCAAGCAACATTTTTACGTGTGGTATCTGACGCAAATTAGATGTAGCAGTTGAGTCAAATTGAGTGCTGCCAGCAGCGCACTGGTGGTGGAATACCGAGGTTCGGCCGCTTATAAAGCCGATCAAAAATGTTTGTCTAATAGCTCGAAAGGTATGCCTTAAATAAATAATATGCTTCTCATTCAGGTAAACGAATATAGTGGGCGTGGTTTGACAAAAGTGTTTGGTATCTCCCATACAACTAAAATAACTAAACGCAATATCTCGACACTTGAGGCAGATTTTTTCTAATAAAAGCATTTTATAAAAAAAAACACCCTTATAATGATATAATCCGACTTTATCAACACTTTTCAATTTTTTATAAATTCTTCACTTATTTTCGTCTAATATTGCATTTTTGGTTTTTTGAAAAATTTTTGACTTTATTAACGTTTTTCGATATTATTCGAGCTCTTCTAAATTTTGAGACAGAATTTCTCGTTGGTTATTATACGCAATATGCCTTTATATTCTAAATTTCCCAACTGTAGTTGATATATTTACCAAGATATAGCGTTTTAAAATTTTTTATTTATTTTTTCACACAGGTTTAATAATTGCAGGTGCATTAAAGAAAAATTCTTGTGCAAATAGAGCTCATAACATTTGCTGGTGGCTCATCGAACTTTTCTGTTTTCTATAAGATTATATGAAAAATAATGCTTTATTAGAATTACAAAAAACAAAACGTTTAAAAAAACAAGACAAAAATTGTTTTTTTTTTTCATTCTTAAAATATCCCTAAACTCTGAAAGTTAATAAACTGACGAAATATTATTTTCACGAAACAAATAACAAGATTCTTTTCTATGGAAAATTTCATGTTCTTTCCAATAAACTTGGTCTTATTTGTGTAAAATTTTTCTTTCACGAACAAAACTGTCATATGAAGCTTTCTTTCACATGATGAAAAACTAATAAGTGACCAGTAAATATCAACATTATGAGCTCTCCTCACATTAGAATTTTATTTCATGTAACTGCAGCTATTTAACCTGTTTAAAACAAAAAAAAAATTTTTTTGAATCACCTTAAAGCACAAAATTCGACTTTAATCTGATTATTCGATACCATTCGACTTCTGTTGACTTTTACTGCCTTTTATACTATTCGACATTTTCGATAGTTTTGTCAACTTTTTTGATACTTTTTGAAATTTTTTGTCGAGATTTGAGATCTATCGATTTCGATAGAAATCGACATTTATCGAATAACATGCATGTACCATCCATCAACATTGTTCGATAATTTTCTACTTCTATAGAAATTTTCAACACTCTTTGAATTTCATCAAATTCGTGTCCGATTTAATTGAGATTTGACCAAAAAATCTGCCTTAGATGTAAAGATAACGCGTTTTAGGTACTTTAATTGTATATTTTTTGTGTGGCTGAAAATGCGAACAATGTACATGAATGTAGTGCAATTTTGGGGTACTCGCGCACTCTCCATGATCGCTTAAAAAAAATTTTAACTAAACAGTGATGTTTAGATTGACGATATTTACGATTTTAAGATCCAACCTGAAAAAAAAAATTTCGACCCACCCTAATGCAAAGTTTTTTTTTGCCTTCTCATAGGCTTATGTTTTAGTATTGAACTTAGAGAAAATTCTCCCAAAATTTTCAGCTTCCTAGATCAGACTTGTGATTTTAAGAGTTTCGCGAACGTAAATGCAACGAGGATTCACTACTTCTACTTTGTAGTAAAAAATGTTTATCTCTAGTTTTCTGACCCAAGACCTTTGGGCCAAAAGATTTTACTGTAGTTGTTGTATTTTTTATGAAACCTCTATTTATGCAAAAATCACAACTTTTTCAGTTCTTGTTGATTCATTCGTACGATAAAACTTTTAGATAGGATGCTCTCAAGTTGGCTTGTAAATCTCGTTTTCTGCAAAATTTTATAAACTACGGATATTATTAAAATAACTTTTGCTTGGCTAGAGCATAACATTTCTTTTTTGAAGAATCAAAAACAAAAAGAAAGATATCATCACAGACTTGACAATGCGTTGGTGCATTAGCTGCGCACAATTTTATATCATCCTGAAAATAGGCAACCTTTTTTAAATGAAACAAAAAAATTACAGGCTGTTCAGAAAGTTTTGTTTTTAATTTTTTTACATTTAAAATGAAAGAAACTCGATAAAAAGTATAATCGTAAGCTTTTAGATTTTTTCAACAAGTTTTGCAGAATATTATTGGAATACAACACGTCAATTTTCGTCCAGATTTCTTTACTAATCTCTAATGTAGGTATGTTCCTAAAATATGATAAGTCTTTGCTTCCTTGGGACTTGTCCCATCCTTTTAGTAAAATTAAATAAAATAAAAACCCATTTTAAACTTCCTAAAATTGAAGCCGCTCTCGATAAATAAAGATGCCTCGCCCACATAGTCAAAATTTAATGTAATTTTCATTTAAAATATCTTCCATATTTCTTGAGATACGTAGTCTATCAAAGTATCATCAAAATCGGTACAGCTTTTAAGGAAAAAATTATTTTTTTTAAATAAAAAGCCACACAAAAACAGATTTTTGGGAAAATTGAAAAAAAAAAAATCGAAAAAAAGTATTTGTTAGAAAATGCATAATTTCTTGGAAAACCTCAACAGACAGTAGACTTACCACGTGCTTCGAATTTTTTAAAAACAACTTTATTTGAAAAAAAAAAAATTTTAATTATTACCTTTACATATATTTTAACTTATTTTACTTAATATTTTATTAAATTTCAAATTTTATTTCTATACATAAATTTAATACTGATTTTAGGCTTATGATGGATGAACTTATGTTATCTCTAATAAGGTACAAAACTTAATGCTAAATTGTGTGTTTACTGCATATACAATATACAGCTATTTTAAATATTAGATATATCATTTTGAACTAAAAGATTTTGTCATTTTTTTGTAATCAACAGAAGAAGTCTTCATCACAGTCATTGTAACAGCAATACGGTATATTATTGTAGTCCACATGTTCTCGCTTAAAGCGATACCTTGTCTCGCCGTCCAAGTGCTTCACTTTAACATGTTTGGCTTTATACTTGGGAAACACTTCGATCTGACTCAGCGCAATGTAATGAGAACGACCCACTTTCAAGTAGCCACCTTGTGGGTAGACGCTTCGTCGCACGCTATAGTTGTGATGTTTTTTTGTGTTACTTTTAAAATCTGAAATTAAATAGAACGAATAGTAGAAATGCGTTAGTGCTTCCGGTTTTTTTTTTATAAATCAAAATAAATAATTAAGAGTATAAATACTAATGTAATCAGCAAGGACTTTAAGTTGTATGTGTACACACATACACACCTATTTGGATCAATATTGAATCGGTCTGACTTGCATGTGATGCTTTTTATTTTCCGGGTGATTAAAGAAATCATTCGGAGTCATAAGTAGAAATATTAAAAAAATTGCAATGTTAAAGTTGATTGACTTTATGACCTTACAGTTACAAAAAATGTAAATTTAAATCGTGGTGTAAGAGAACATTCGAAATGCGTACGTTAATATGCAGATTTTTTTTTTTTAAATTTTATTTTTGTTTTCACTACAAAAGTTGCTATTTAAATATTCAATTATCACTTCGAGTGTTCAAAACGCGTGCCACTTACTATATTTGGATTCTTGTACAGGTAAAGGGACTATTTTTACATGAGTAGGTAAATATTTGTACTATTGGTCTTTTCGTAAATAGCATGTGAAACATTGGAAAGCATTGCAGTATGTGGAAGAGTAAAAATTGATAACATTTTGTAAAATCATATGAAAAATTTGTTCATTCCCTTATGCATCATTGCTAAATATATAACATATGCAAGTATGTTAGTTTAGGTTTCAAAGGTTCATTGTGAATCTTTTTGTCTCTCTCATACAATATGCCAGTCATTCCGAAAGTCATATACATATATTAACCTAGGAAAGGACTCAGAAATAGGAGGTTTTTATTGAGTCCTTACAATCGTTGTGATTGTGAATCACTAAATTACACGATCGCCTTTTTAAAAGCTAGAAATGATATCCCACTGGGATTTAAATCGTACTTAACCTATACGTTTTACCGCTCTGAAAAAAGCATGTGGAACGGGTCAGACGCTAAGACCCGCGCGAACGAAAACACGTCTGTACTTGTTCACGGACAAAACGAAAGACCTGAATCTCTTTGTAATGCTTTAACTGCATACATCTGTCAGATTATTAAAGAAGCTTGACGCCATTGTTTTGCTAAAAACTAACAACTACTACTGAACAGTAACGGATAGGCTGAGTCCTTAAACGTCAACAAAGAAAGCAGTGTTACCATTAGCATATTATCGAAATAATAATTTTTAGTAACATTTTTTTGCAAAGCATCACTATAAGCAATTGCGAATGCAATAGCTAAAAAAATTTTAATTGTAAGCACTAAAATACAGAAAAGAAAATGTACATGTCTGCTTCCGCCATTGTTAAATAAGAGAATTAAGTGTGCATCACAAAAGCATTATCAAAACTATTGCTGCACAGTTTACTTTTTTCTGCGCATCATAAGCAGTCAATTGACGTTTAGGGATACATGACATTGTAACATTATAGAGGGTTGCATTTAGGTACGCATGATTTTGTATGAGTGCAATGCAACTGATGCTTAGGAACTCTGCCGTAATCTCAAACTAAAATTTTCAATGTTAAGAAAAAAATACTGAAATCAGTCCTGGTTGCACTGTCAATAGTGGATAGCTGGTTCAAAAATGTTTTCATATTCTGTAGGGACTTGCTGCAATGTTACCAGACTATTGTGGCGTTCCTTAGGCAAAGGTTATAGCAATAGAAGAGGTAGCATCCTGGCTGAGCATGAATGGCGAATCCAAAAAGGATATAAACATTTATTCAGATAGTCAGATAGGCTGCTATCAAAATCTCTAGAATCAGTCTTTCTAAACTTATATGGCTCAGCATTCCAACATTAACCTCAAATGCGTGCCGTAGTATAGGAACATTGATGTAAATTGCAAAGCTGATGAGTTTGCTAGACAGGGGACTACTGCACAAACTCTTCAGGGCAAAGAAAATGTTGGCATGACACTTGCTACCTGCAAGTTACTGCTTATAGAAGACAAAGGTCATCTTTGCCATAAAAAACTTAAACATTTTACGAATTTATTTTAATATTGCTAACAAAATCTTTTTTCTTTTTTGAGAAGGCCGAGAATTGTTTCTGCAAGACTTGACTTGGTAACCCAGCTATATAAATTATCTTAATTTAAAACTTTTAAAAATTTAACACTCTTTCTACAGTAGAGTTTTTTCAGAAACAAAATTGTAGTATTCGCAACAATGTTATTCATTAAAACTACTAAAATAACTTGAGCAATTTTATAAAAAAATGGAGATAAGCTGGAAAAATAATTTAAAAAGAAATTTTTCAATAAAACATATAAAAAAACTTACTATTAATGTCATTATCCACAGCATTATCAAACGATATACTTCTTTTCTCTCTGGGCTCATCTTGTAAGAATAAATGTTCACATGCCTCCATTGCAAATTTTTTCATTTTTTCCAAGGAACAATATGCATTTGTCCCTAATATAAAATAGCTGGACATAAAGCTTAAAAATAGTAACGAAGAAAGTTGCGTCTGAAAATTAGATTTAAGAAAACAATAATTATTTTGTGTCTGCATTAAGTGAATATATGTACATGTAGCATAGTGTAAGCTACTTATTTCATATCTATTTTAACTAGAAAAGTTGTAGATGAAATAACTTTATTTAAAACTAGAATTGCCTAAAGCTGATTGTAGTGTCACATTCGCTAAGCGAAAATGTGATGTTTTGATAATATTTCACATAACTTTTTTGCATTAATTAGCATTAAAAGAATGTTAGAGGATTCTTTTTTGCTCCAAAAATAAAAACAAGTCTTGGCAACTTGTAACAGGTGTGACATTTGCATGGAAGCACCCATAAATATTTGACATATATTTAAAGATTTTTATAAATATAATAAAAAAATATTAATATATTGTATTTTATTAAATATTACTCTGATATATGAGGTATTTAACCTTTTGACTGACTGGTTAGGTGGAAAAAATCTTTTTAGAGTCTGAATGCATACAGTTATATTGAAGCATTTTTAAAGTTGAATATAATGTGTGTTCATATTGAAGTGGAACGAAAAATATTTTTTGTTTTATTTTATGAAATCGTAAAAATTTAATATATAAGCGCTGTTTATTTGGAAAGTCCATTTTTAAGTCGAGATTTGCAAGGGTTTCAGTATTTAATAAAAAAAAGTTGTAAAAAGTTGGCTGTTATCAGGGTGTTTTGAATGGTGCCAAAACTTTGATTAAAATCGAAACTGAAATCGATTGATTTTCGTTTTTTTTTGCTTTATATTTCGATCAGTTTGCTATCTATGGCATCAGTTTGAAAAAGTCCGCAAAAAGTTGGCCCACAATAAAACTGAGGAAATATACAGCGGTGGCGCGCCCTTTCAGCAGCGTTTTAAGACTTGGTGTGGATCTGAATTAACGAATAAAGAATTTATTTTTGTTCCAGTCATGTTCAAATGGTTCAGCAGAAAACTAATGTTCTTTTTATTTCCAAAAATTCGAATTTAGTAGTCAGCCCCTTCACATGCAATATAAAGTGAACTAAAGCGGTTAAAGTAATAATTAAGCGTTATTTAAAGTATCGCCGAAAGGCAAAAAATTTTATTAAAGTTAGCGCGATTTTAGTTTTTTACAATATTAGCTTTTTATTTCAAACATTTTTTTTAGAGATTTTTTTTCATGATTTGTATAAAAAATTCAAACAAAACATTTGAGCACAAGTACTTGGGCTATTTTAACACATTTAAGTATGTAGAATACATTCATAATCTTTTCATTAAAAACCTCGTAAGATCGAAAGAGCATATTATTTTTTGCTTCACTCTAATGCATGTGCCTTCTATGACGTGCCCCAAAAAAAAAACCCAAAAAAAACACATTTGTTATCACAAAGGCAAGTTAATTGAAACAATGTAAACTCTTTATTTTTAAACATCTGTCATACGCAAATCGTTTATAAATAAACATAACATGGGTGGGTCTAATTAAAACCTTGTAAACTAAAATACGTTGTAAATTCACGCATTGTTTATTGTTGTCATCATATAAAAAATTGAATTGAATTTGTCATTTGAAATGGCAAATTAATTACAAAACAGATACAGGTTTCAAAGGATAATTCGACTTTGGAGGGATGTGTTGCATAATTATATGTTAAATAAACGGTTTGAAAATATCCGAATATGGCATTTCATGGAGTAGCTAAGGGTACCTCGCAACTTGTCGTCTACGAATTATTTCCATTGCACGCTTAAGGTGGCCCTCTAACTCGAGGGACGTGCTAGCAGTGTCAAGCTGGGGTTTTATCGAACTTAAAGTGCTTAAGTGTAGTAAAAAATAAATTCTGCACTACAAATCAGAAACCAGCCACACACATAAGAAAATATATTTATGTAAAACTATGAAAAGTGCTTCAAATCTTGTCAAACGGAGATTTTTCGGGCATGAAATCAATGTGTTTTCATATCGTCTACAACATTGATCTTATTATATTTTTCTACTTGTGGCTTACTTTCCGAGTTATTGAGCAACGTTTTTTTTCGGCCTCTCAGAACCAACTCCACCACGATTCTGGCAAGTGTTGGTTATTTCAATTATTAGCCATATTTAAACTATCAATAAAAAAAAAATAAAAAATTTATTCTGTATGAAATGATCATGAAAAATGCAATGCTAACTCCCAGACTAATAGATAAGACTATGAAACTAATCAAAATATGGGGCTAAACTGAGTATTAAAGTAAAATTGTAAATGAACAGCGATTGGATTTTTTTCTCTTTTGGATAACTTATGTAATCATAAGAGATTACAGCATATAGCGGTAACCAGAACGATACGGAAATGTATTCAATTTGATTGCTAAAAAAGAATTTCACTGAATAACAAAGACACAACGTATTTTTAGCTACAAGTTCTACACGGAGAGAAAAAAAAACGTAATAATATTTTAAGGTTTGAAAATTTTAATTTTAGATTCTGAAAATAGTTTTGATAGGATTATCAAGGAAGTTCATATTCGCACTAATATCTATCGTAGTACATAGCTCGAGTTATGATAAATGCAAATTTTTAAAGTTTACGTTTGTAGCTAAGGCTCTTAGAAATTTAAATTCTTCAAATGTTGTCTAAGCCGATTAATAGATTCACAAGTGTTATCAGAATCAGTAAAGTAATTTTCAATATATATCTTTTTCTTCAGCATAATATTATAGTATAGATCTCATAATCACGTAATTTGGAGGAAAAAAAAATAAATAGAAAAAACGAAAAGCGACTAAAAGAATTGGTAATCTAACAAATATTTCCCAGAAATGGTTTTATAATTCATGAAGTTAAAAGAGTTTCTTAGAAAAAACCTACAGACAAATAATTGGGTTTCTATTAACCCTCTTAAATCAATTAAAAAAAGTGATTTGTCTTAAAAAAACATTATGATATTTTTAGTCCAAACTATAGTAAGAACTATGCGTTCAGCAAGGGAAGGTGATATCTGACTTAGTGCCACCCTTTTTGCTAATAACCCAAGAGCCTGCTATAGAAAAGTCGAGTGTATAAGATTACGGGATAAGATATACGCGAAAGATAGTACTATAATGCATTTGGTGAAACTAACCAACCAGGGCTGCCTTGCCAAAGCCCTTCCCGCTGAAGAAAACTACCGAATTTTGGCACCAGTTTTTTGGGTAATCTTTTATTCATCCATATTAATGCTTGAAATGTGTGCTAAACGTTAGAGCTCGAAAAGCCTAAACAGAATATATAAGGTTGCCTTGCCGAATTCTGTCTTAAACATGGGTTGCCACCGGTTTTTATGACCAATTATTCTTAAGAGAGCTGCAATCCATCTTTAGGACAGGTTTCAAAACGCAACCCTGTGTATTCTTTTTAGGCTCTTCGAGCGCTATCGTATGCGGATGTATGAAATAGTTTCTTGTTGAGTGGGTAAACTTAAAGAAGATTTGTAATATGAAATTATATAAATATCTGAAAATATACGATTTTTTTTTTAAAAAAAATGTATTTTTTTTATGTATTTTGTAAGTTATTTAAAGTCTAAAAACTTTTGCTCCTTGTGTGTTCAGTTTGATGAGCAGATATAGTTCTTCTTTGCTCAATATCACTGGGTAAAGAACTTAATATATGCATATAGCATATGAAGATCGCCAAAGATGTTGCTATGACACTGCGTCAAGAAATAAATCTAATGGTGTCAAGTCACACAATCTGGGTGATAAATGTAATATAGCTGATATTGTCATCACCAATTAATCTGCTAAGTCTTTGTTGATTTTGCAAATATGGCGAAATGAGTTGGACTACCGATTAACATAGGGACAATACAAAGTATATCTTCTTAAGTAATAAGCCACTGTCCACCGTCTGGAACAAAATATGACTATAGATAGCAATAACTTCGAGATAGTTAAGGGGTTATCCTAGTGGCAGTAGCAAACATCAGCTTCACAAGTGACATATTGATAGAATTTCGATGAAGAGTAATCTTGAGCAGCAGTTGTAATTTCAAGCCAAAGCCAAAATTGCCTCTTGATCTGTATAACTACATCTATGATGAAAATCCATCGACAACCCATTTCAGACTATCATTAATAATTTATTTCATGAAACCAAAAAAAAAAAAATAAGACTACACATTTATATCAACCTTATAAATTTTGAGTTGCTGAATTTGAATCTATATTGTTAGATGTTTTTGAGCACAGATTTTTAAGCTCTAATTAAATTAAAAACAAATTTAGCTGAAAGGACCCAATACACACTAGGCTTGGTTTAGCGACCATATACTGATTCGAATAAATAAAAATTAAAATATCTAAATATTCTTTTGGTTTGGGTCAACTTGATTGTTTTATTAGTTTTTTTAAAAAAAAAAAATTTTCTTTTTGGAGGATTATTGACCAGTATTTTGAAATTGCACTTAAGTTAAGTCAATTTTTACCCGACGTCGGGTAATCCTCCAAAAAGAAAATTTTTTTTTTTAAAAAAAGTAATAAAATATCTAAATAGTTTATGATGTTTGTACAAAATCATGCAGTTTTTTAGCATTATCAAAAACTTTACTTTTTATTAACAATCTACTTAGAAAATATCACAGCCTTAAATATCCTGATTTATTTGGCTTACACTCTTCTGTTGTTGTTTTTTTTTTTTAATGTCAATATTTATAATGAAAGTTTGTCCTAGTTAAGCACTGTTTTGAACTCATTAAGTCACCTATTGACCCACTTACCTTTAACAACATTTTCCGTTGAATTTTCGCCAAAATAAATGTTATATAAAGTCGATTGTATCACTTTTATAACTTTAGAAGAAAATTACACTTAATTTTTACAAGTCCATTCACTATCTAAGGTTGTACGTATATGCTCACAACAAACATAGATCGATCACATATGAATTTGATCTACTTTACGCGATCACTGTTTACGATAATTCGTATTAATATTTATATTTTTTAAAACTGATCTGTTTCATAATTAGTGTCGAATGTAAATGAAAGCTTTGTCTTTATTTGGTTGCTTTATATATCGAGAACAGGTAAAGGACTGTTCAAGTCATCGATCGTCGATGACTGAGACAGAGAGAAAAAGAGAACACAAGAGAGTGAAAGAGAAAACTTTTAAATTCAATATACTTCTTGAAGGCAGACCACGTTTTGACGTGTTGTAGTGGCTATTAATGTGGTACAAATTTTATAAATATAAAATCAAATTAAAAACAAAAAAAAAAAAAAATTTAAGCCGGCTAACGATCAAACACGCTAACGATCTCATTGATTGAATTGTATCAGATAAAGCTCAAGATCCCGTGTGTTTGTTGTTTTCTTTGGCACGCAATTCATTCATAAAATACTCGTTTCTCTCATATTTTGTATTATTATGAAATACAAGATTTTGTCATTAATCGCATATATGGAACATGCGCATTTCCCGCCCGATTTGTTGGTCAAACGGCCTGTAAAGGACGAATTTAGAAACTTTGAGATTTTGTTTTGATGTCATACGAAGTATTGCACCTTCAACTTTATTTTAAGAATATTTATATGGGTAAATATGTACATATGTATGTGTGTATATATACAATTGAGTAACTTAATATGTTATGTTGTTCAATTATTAATATTCAAAATTAACAGTTATTTTTTATTATGTCCATATGTTTGTATTTATTGATTATTTAAAGGTTAGTAGTTAATTTGAAAGACGAACTTTCACTTATATTTAGGTTACTAAAATATGAATGTTATGCACCGAATTATAATTATTTCAATGGACTAAGTTTTTAAACTTTATTGTTTTACGTTCTTAAATCGTATTTGTAACGATTTATAGGAATTATGAAAATATGGCATTACGTGTTGCTATTCGCATTAGAAGTTGAAGTTTTATTTTTGAACTGTGGCATTCCAAAAATACCATTTGTCTAAAAAAATAACAACTTTTGACACGTAATTCACTTTGATAAAAAATAAATTGAACTGCGTTGTATTAATTTGAAATAATTGGTGAAGCTTTAAGCCATTTTACCTTTATTAAGCAGTGGTATTATTGCACCGTAAGTCTTATGTTTAGAACATTTCTGAAAAAATATTTACTTTAGCGTCTTTATCTCTGATTTTGGTACTCTTTTAGTATGTTAGAAGGCTACCCATGTTAGAACCTGTCCAGGTAGAAAATTGAACCAAATCATCGACTTTTCCTATATACATACATACATAGGTAGTTGAGCTGATCAATCTTATGCACAAATACATTTGACTGCCCTTTAGCTGGAGGCAAATTTCAACTTTCCAAAGTATAGCCTAAATACTTTTTTGCAGCTCACCATAGGAAGTTTTGTTAGAAATGTGTAGAGAGTAAAACAGCGTTTTCATCTGAAAGTACGGAATAAAACGAATAAAATAAGGAAACAACTGATGAGCAAGCAAAGGCTAGCAATGAATAAATTTTCCACCCGCCAAAACATAACACTCTCGACTGCTGCCCATTTAGCCTTTACATAGTCCGTCCATCCGTCTGTGCGCGGATATAAAAAGATTAATAAACTTTTGTTAAATGTTACTAATTTTGGTCATAAATTTGAATATAAAGGATGTTCAAATTCGAGGTATCTTTTTAAATTTGTCGCCATTTTATCTGCAGGAACTAGATTACACGAGTGAACAACTTTTTATCATTATTAGAACTTATTTTATAAATAAGCCATAGAAAAATAAAAAGAAAATGAGAATTTTTTCAAGGAAATTATTTTCACCAATGAGAACCTCATTTTGAAATTGGCGGCTATGTCAACGAACAAAACTGTTGCATTTGGACTAAAAAAAGTCCTAGAGAATTGTTTAAAAAGCTAATGAAACCTAAAAAATTTACTATATAGTGTGAATTTTGATGTGGTAGCGTAATTGATCCATCTTTTCTCGAAAAACAAAATGGCATTGCAATTATGTAATGTGAGTGAAACTCGATATCGGGAATTGGTTAGAAACTTTTTATGGAGTCAATTGGAAGATATAGATGTGCAGAATCTGTGGTTTCAACAGGATATTGCAACATGTCACACACGGCAACGGAATCATCGATCTTTTAAAAGAAAGTTTAATAATCGAATAATTTCACGAAGAACAGACGTGAATTAGACACAAAGATCATGCGATTTAACACCATTGTATTTCTTCTTATGGAGTTTCTTGAATTGTTAAGCTTATGCGGAATTTTCTTAAACTGTTCAATACCTCAAAGACAACATCATCAAGCAAATATCACTAATTTAACCATCATTACGAAAAAGCTATTCAAAATTTTGGTAACAGATTGACAGCCTGTCGAGGTAGCAGAGAGGGTCACTTTAACGAAATTCTTTGTCATTATTAACCGGATCTAATGTACTTTAATGCTTTACACACATACATATTTATGTACATACATACATACATATATATATTATATATATTAAAATAGCACAAACCCAATAGACCGTCATAATGCGTGGGGTAAAAAGTGTGTTTATCAAATTTTAATTCTTTGGAATATCTACGCAAAATTAATCAAAGTTACTCTTTAACTGTGTTACGAGTATGAAATTACTAAATGATTCATTTAAACAGTTCGACGAAGTCTTAAATTATCTGTTTTGATAGATTTCTAATAACTTTGTTTGTCATCGAAGAATTTGTTTATATCGGAAATGCTGTCTTATGTCAGAAATTACGCTTTGTTCGATTATATTAATTAGGGCATATCCTCATATCATGCATAGGTGGGAAAAATGTGATACATTGCAAAGATTTTCAAAACAAATGTTTCACATAAAAAACTACGTGCTTAGAGAAAAATAGACGATTTCATATAAGCAAACAAAAGCCTTATAGTGAATCTTCATTACAACGTTTTTTGTACTAATGAAAAACTATTATGTTAGCAGCTAGATTTGTCACACTTCCATTTTGATTGTGTGACAGTATATATAGCTGATATCTATATAAGTGGCGAAGGGCATTGGCCCCCCCTCAAGGATCTGATACTAGTTATGTTTTAAAACATTAATTTAATAAACCCATCTACCTAATAGCGGTGGAATTATAATTCAACACCTCTCCCCCCAATATTTGGAGAAGTGACGCCACTGATCTTTATATAGGTCTCTTAGTATTAAAGGGTGTTTTTTTTTAGTGATAGAAGTTTAAATTCAAATAAAATACTTAAGTAGTTTGCTTATAAACATATGTATGTATTGTATATATAACTACCCAGTAGGCAAGGGCAGGAGCTTGCAGGCCTTCTAGCAGGCCTTACCTGGTAAGATTAAGGCCTTACCACTTCCTTTCAAACTTACTTTCTTTTTTATATGAAACGTCCCGATAAGTAAGGCCTCATTTAGCAGGCCTGATAGAAGTACTCTTCGAGCAGGTCTTCCTACATCGCTTGCCTTCTAATAGCGCTTACCGTAGAAGGGGTCATAGAAGGACCTTGGAAAAATTAAATCTTAATACGTCGTGAGACTCTTAGTTAAATGTTTTTTTTATCTGCGTCAATCTCCCTTACGTTCATATTTTTAATGTTTATTTTTTGTGACGATTTCTTAATTTATAATTTCACATTGAATACACAACACTCTACCACTTTAGCATAACATGAAACAGAGGACCAACCTAGCAACATGCACACCGTTCCTTACTGCTAACCATGTATCAAATTTTGATGTCGTATAAGTACAATGCAATGACAAAAAAGTAATGTCGAATCATAAAACATTGCAATACATGAAATAAAAAAATACATGAAGTCCTTCTTTTTTGCCTTCTATTATGAGGCCTTGTAGCACTGCTGCTGTGGGAAGGCCTTATAGCACTGCTGCTATGGGAAGGCCTTATAGCAGTACATAATAGGATTTCATGAGTATACACTCAATGGAGTGTAACTATTCCGCTAATTAAAAATTCACTACTTATAAAATTTACTTATTGTTAATATTGACAGATTGTAAATAAAAACAAAAATCATAGAAAAAAAAAAAATTTTTTTTTGTTATTTACATGAAAATTTAGTTTTGAGAAGGCCTCTTACAATCGGAGCAGTGCTAGCAGGCCTTCTCTGGGGAAGGCCTTGCTCAATTGCCTGCTGGGTATGGATTAGCATGGGAGACAGCGTTGCTTTTTTCAAGATCATTTCCTCCAGCTTATTTTTTTTGCAATTGATAGTTTTAGTAAGGCTGACAATGGAAATAAGCGTTAGTCGTGGTGGGTCTGGTTGTGGGAGGCCGATGAAAAAATGATTACTCAATAACTCGGAAACTAACCCACATGTAGAAAAATATCTTAAGACCAGTGTTGTAGAGCAGATAAAAACACATTGATTGTGTGTCCGAAAAAACTCTTTACGATAAGATCTGACCCACCTTTAACCATTTTAGGGATTCAATGCTCTGCAACATTGATCAAAACATATTTTTCTACTCAAGCTAGCAATATGTATGTATATGTTACCGGCCAAATTAGTCTTTAGGAAAAACTAATTTTTTCTAGGCCAAACTAGTTCATCCGATGCATGTTAGTATGTACCAGTTTTTCACAGGAAGGTGCCCTTTGACCATTCGAAAGGCCATTAAAAAATCTATTGAGAGCACTTAAGCTAAGGTTTTTACAGTCCACCCAATAGAACAACATTTTGACCAAATTTGAGGTTAAAAGGTTATGTTCGATTTTGATACTCGCTGGATTTTTTTTGTTTGTTGGCAGTAGGGAAAAAACGAAATGGTCGAGTACAGTGTGTAAACACAAAACAGGTTCCCAAAAAAGAATAAACAAGAATTTCTTTCACAGAATTTCCTAGTGTAAGCCAGCACTATGTAATTTGGAAATGTCGCTTTCTTCCTTTGACAGATGAGGTATAACTAATAATAAAGAGAGAGAACCATGATTTAGATTTGCTGCTACCATGGATTTTATTAGTATTCTTATTTGGAAGTGCATTTGATTTGTCGTGAGTCAACGTTTACACGAGGAAATTTGGTGAAACAAATTCTTGTCTCTTTTGTGAATTTGTTTTGCGTTTACAAACGAAAACTAGAATTTCTTTGTGCAAGAAAATGTCAATGCATTTACTGCGTCAGCCCGCCACAACAAACGTAAATTCAAAGCATAATATAAGCTAACGAATAGAACGGGTACGACAAATTCTGCACACCACTCTTTCGTTTTTCCCTTCTTGCCAACAAACAGGAAAACTTATTCTCAAGAGTTTCATCGTGCAAGCGTTCACTGTGTACACGACAGTTTTTCAAAGAAAAGTTTTTGTACGCGGTTGACCGCGTCAAATAAACACAGCTACTTCAAAATCAACTGTCAAATAGCCGGCAAACAGCTGACAAGCTGAAAAATAAATAAGTAAAGGGACGGCTTTTGCACTTCGTAATAAGTGGTATTAATTGAGTTTCCTTAGGCACAGTTAAGGAATGATTAGTGATTATTTTCGATCCTTTTGCTTGCTTGGCGGAATCAAAAGCTATCATTTTGTGACTACCTTGGTACCTAGAAAGAATCTTTAGTGATTGCTTGTGGATTTTCTTGGCTGATAAGCGTCATCAATTGCAATTTCTTTGTGAGATTCATTTTCATTATAAATTCTTATCAATATTGATAGCTCACATCCGTTTTGGAAACATAAAACAAACGTTTTATGGTCCTTTAGTACCTTGGCAGCCTCAATGCTATCAATAGAAATGCAATGCAAAAAATGTTTAAGCTTTTACGAAAGCCTGTTAATGAAATAACGTTTATAACCTTCGGCTGCTGGGCTATTCTATTTCTACATTCAGTTGGGCAACTATTTGTTTGTATGCGTGAACACACTCTTAAAGAGCTTCATCTCTTTGGAGACAATTGCTTTTTTTTACTTTTGTTTCAATTTGACAATTCACAAAAAGTCATTTTTATTTTGTGTTTTTATTTGAAATAAAGTGAAAATTATTAAAAAAATTAGCGGGAATAAAATAATATTGTGAAAAAATTTTGGTTGTAAACCAAATAATGTAAATATTTAAAATGAAAAAAATGTAAAAACAACAACAAATGTAAACAAACTCGGACGGACAAATTAAATTATCCACTTTTTGGAACAAAAACTGACTGATTATCATTTACGTTACGTAGTTTTAATTAGAATTTTATTTTTTATACGCTGGGATAAAATTGCAAAAAAATGATGCAAAATTTTCAGTCCAGTGGGAAGCTTTTTTCAAACTTCACACCACTACTTTTCTTCGATCGAAATTTCGGATTTCTAAAATTATTATCTTTGCCTTTTTACATTTTAGATTGGCAGGAAAATAAATAAGTAAAGGGACGGCTTTTGCACTTCGTAATAAAAGGTATTAATTGAAGTGATTTGCGTGTAAGATTATTTATTGAAATCGGTTTTTTGTTATTTAATCTTTATTAAGATAAGAAAAAACAAAAATAGTAACTGAACTTTGTTTATCGCAGTGAAATTTGAAGCATCACTTCCACTTGTGAACAAGCTCTACGAACACTGTAAAACGACACTACTCGTTGTCTGGAACAAGAAATGTACCAAGGACTTAAAGAAATCGCTGTGGAGAAACAGGATAAAATTCTGATTATAAAATTTAATAATCCAAAGAAAAAGAATAGTGTTAATCGTATTGCCTACAAGGAGCTGGGACAGACTTTTCGTACGGTTGCTAAAGATGAGAGCGTTACGCTGGTTGTCCTCACCGGTGTAGGTGATTTTTTTTCCGCTGGTAATGATTTGTCGCAATCGCAGGTGACTGATGACATGGAAAAGTTTATCGCGGAATCAAATGCGATCTTCAGAGAAATGGTCAGTTCTGTAGTCGATTGCCCAAAGATAGTGATGGCTCTTGTTAATGGTCCTGCTATTGGTATTGGCGCTACTTTAACAGCTTTAAGTGATGTTGCTTGGTGTTCAGAAACTGTAAGATAAGTTAATTATTAAGAAAAACAAAGACGTTAGTTACTATTCAAAAATTTAAGAAACAAGTAATTGCTAGGTTCTGTTTTTAACTGAGACTTTTTAGCTAAACTTTTGAACAAAAGTACAAATTGCTTAAACACCAATTCTTCGACTATATTTAACCAACTATAGTATAAGAGACGGTTTTTTGCAAAATTATGCGAGTTGAAGTTCCACAATTTTTTGATATTGACCTGGGTTTTTCCAATTGATTGAAATCTATGTTATTACGATTTTTCGATTAGAAAAATATTGAAAACCGAACCATTGAATTAAATATCCTTAACAAATCGCTATTTACAGGGAAGTGTCAACATTGATTTATGGCTCTCAAGAGTTTCATCCTGAAGGGTAAGATTCTTTGTACAACAGAAAACTCACATATAAAACTTCTCAGAAGCTTACGGCCTTCAAATTTACAGCATAGCTGGGATCTGCAGTTTAATGGCGGCTATAGTTGAAAAAAGTTTTTCACAGCAAATTGTGCTCTCAAAAATACATGTTCGTACTTATAAAAGACTTTGAAAATATGTACTATTATGCCACAAAGACAATTACTTCCATTTTTCATATTCTACGGAATTCAGGCAAATCAGTTTTAAAAAGTAGTTATTATGATATTTTTTAGTTATAAATCAACAATTTGTCCGCAGAAAAGGCTCACTATACTCACTGAGACGTTTGGTTGTAGTTTACATATTTTCTGTGAAATAAGCAAAGGAAAATGATATACGTTTCATATTTACTATAAAGAATTTAATTAAATGTATAACGTAAAACGGCTGCGACCACCATCTTCCCTAATTCTTCACTCACTCCATGCTCTTTCATGTGCTTCGTCGGTCATGATTGGATATATGACATCTATTCCTTTTAGTAGTAAAGGAAGACAATCATTAGATGTATGTAAGTATCTACACCCTCCTCGTGTACAATACGTATCGAGCGGCATGCCAACAAGGCGAAACAAACGTGACAACTCGGATTGATTTTGTGAAACAAAATGATACCTATTATTATAATTTATGTTCTCTAAATTAAAAACTTGACATGAGATTTTCATTGACTGCTCCTATAATCACATTAAAATTTAATGAAATTTTGTAGTATCGATTAATTTAATACTATTTTCAAATCTCATTGAATACCGAGCACCATTTTGCCGTCCCCAAGCCATTGCGGCTTCACTCTTCGCCCCTTAAGACTTAACCGACATTGTGTAAACCGAGCTTTTAAGTAAAAAGCGCAAAGAAAGGCAGACGTCATTGATTGATATATTTTGCAATTGATTTACCAAATTTTCTGATCCAATGTAATTTGTTTTTTGTGAGCTAGAAATGCGTAACAAATCTACTAGTTTCTTAAGTTTAAAAGTGACACCATTCTCCAGTTTTTGTACATTTGTTTATTTTTTCTTGTATGTATTACGTATTTTTAATTTTAGGCATACTTTCTTACTCCATTCACAAGGCTGGGTCTTGTGCCAGAAGCCTGTTCGTCATATTTGTATCCACTTATTGTTGGACGCTCCAAAGCAACTGAACTACTTTTGTTTGGAGAAAAGATGTCTGCTGAAGAGGCATATCGATATAATTTTGTCAGCAAAATTTTTAAGTTAAACGAACTGAATTCAGTTATTTGGCCAAAAATTCGAGAATATGCTGAGCTTCCACCCGAATCAATGCAAATATCGAAAAAATTGATACGAGCGAATGAACGTGAAAATTTGTATAATGCTTTGAATACCGAATGTGAAGAGCTGCAGAAGCGTTATTATTCAGAAGAGCTTTTTAACGCATTGATTAAGTTTTCAACAAGAAAAGATAAGTCAAAACTTTGAACGATTTAATGCAATTTTTAAGTTTTTGAGTTTCGTATGTTTTCAAGTTATACTTAATATATCTTATGTAAGCACTTCAGCTTTTATTTGAATTTCTTTCACTCAAACTCATGCAATTCAATAAACAAAAGTAAATAATTTATTCTACAATTTCTGTTGTTCTTCATGAGTTTATTGATATCATATGCCGTTCGTAGAACAGAAAAGCATAATCAGTACAAATTAGGGGAAAGTAACATAACTAATATTATCGTGTCCTACATGAGGAAGTTGTGTAAATACGCTGCAGGGAGAACCCGCTTCGTAGACCCTGCATGGCTTTTGTTTTTGGTGTTCGAATAGAATGCGTAGTGTTGCAAGATAAAAATTTTGAAAATCCAAATATTGCCTGTTTAAATCCGTAACTTTTTTTTTGTTTATTCGAAAATGTAAAAAATAGGTAACTAAACCTTAATATGTTCATAATAGCCGTGTTTTATTCGCTTTGGTTAAACCAAAATTTCATACCAACGCGTGAACCAGGTCAATTTCTAGATCAATTGATTGAATTTTCTTGGGTATGCTAAATTTGAAGAAATAGATGTCGCACATTGCAAGTGGCTGCAGACAAATCTTGGAGTGTAGTTCTTTTATATATAATTCTTTGTTAAATTCTAATTTTTTTTTGCAGCGAGTAATCGTTGCCGCTTTCACGACCCCGTCCTTATTTCTGTTCAACGCATTATACAAACATTTTAGTAAGCGTTTAAACGCGTAAAAAAAAAACAACTACTTCAAAAACAACTGTCAAAAAGCCGGGAACAGCTGATAAGCTGAAAAATAAATAAACGAGTAAACACAGCTGTGATTTTGCAGTTTGTGTTAAATATTATAAATTGAAATGATTTGCATGTAAGATTGTTTAGTATTTGAATTTTTAATCTAAATTCGTTTGTTTCACATAATCTTTTCTTAGATAATGAAAAAAAACTTTGATCTTTGCTTATCGTAGTGCAAATGAAGCACTATTTTCAGTTGTGCAGAAGCTCTACCAATTTTTTTTCCAGCCTTAAACGACACTACGTTCCGGCTTTGAATCAAAAAATGTACCAAGGACTTAAAGAAATTGCTGTTGAAAAGCAAGATAAAATTCTGATTGTAAAGTTCAATAATCCAAAAAAAAAGAATAGTGTTACTCGTTTTGGTTACAAGGAGGTGGGACAGACTTTTCGTACGGTTGCTAAAGATGAGAGCGTTACGCTGGTTGTCATCACCGGTGTAGGCGACTTTTTCTCAGCTGGTAATGATTTGACACAGTCGCAGGTGACTGACAAGGAAAAGTTTTTCGCAGAATCAAATGAAATTTTCAAAGAAATGATCTGCTCCATAGTCGACTGCCCAAAGATAGTGATGGCTCTTGTTAATGGTCCTGCTATTGGCATTGGCGCAACTTTAACAGCTCTATGTGATGTTGCTTGGTGTTCAGAAACTGTAAGATAAGTTAATTATTAATAAAACCAAAAGAGCTTGAACTGTATTCTTAAGTTTAAAAGTGACACCATCTCCATCTTTGTTTAGCTCTTGATAATCTTTTTTTTAAATTTGTTTATTTTTACTCATTCCTTATTTTTGATTCTAGGCATACTTTCTTACTCCATTCACAAAGCTCGGTCTTGTGCCAGAAGCCTGTTCGTCATATTTGTATCCACTTATTGTTGGACGTTCCAAAGCTACCGAACTTCTTTTATTTGGAGAAAAGATGTCTGCTGAAGAGGCATATCGATATAATTTTGTCAGCAAAGTTTTTACGTTAAGTGAACTGAACTCAGTGATCTGGCCAAAAATTCGAGAATATGCTGAGCTTCCACCCGAATCAATGCAAGTATCGAAAAAATTGATACGAGCGAATGAACGTGAAAATTTGTATAATGCTTTGAACGCCGAAAGTGAAGAACTGCAAGGACGTTATTGTTCAGAAGAGCATTCTAACGCAGTAGTTAAGTTTTCAACAAGAAAAGATAAGTCAAAACTTTGAACGGATTAGGGTACTCGCATGTAATTTTGAAGTATTTGAGTTTCGTATGTTTCCAAGTATAATTATTACATCTTATGTAAGAACTCAAACATTTATATTTGAGTTTCTTTGGCAGAATATTGTGCATTTTAATGATCAAGAAAATTAAAAAATTTATTCAACAATTTTTGCTGTTCTTCATAAACTTATTGGAATCATTTACCGCCAATACTGCCAGGTCTATGGAGCAGATCCATCCGTAATTGGCAGAATCAAAGGAGGGGAGAAGCATTCGAAAATCTGTTGAAATATGTCAAAATATGATATTTTACTTCTTATCTCACTTCATTTTACACTTGGACCCCTAAAATCACTTTTAAGTTAAACAAATTTTCTCATATATTTTCGGAAAACCAGAATTTAAAAACTCAATTATTGCTTGTTAAAAACGTTTTTATTTCACGTAAATTAAATAGACAAATGTAGGTGACAAGACTTTCAAAACTTATAAAACATGTCTTCGTCATTCTAATCTTCGCCTTCAGAGCCGCTTAACCAGTCTAAATTTTTGTCTTCATGTAAAGAGCTATTCATCAATTTTATGTATGGCGTCCATTCAATAACGGTGTTCTTTTTAACTAGATTCTTACGATGAAGAATTCCTGATAAGGTTTTACTTGCAAGGCTTGCTTTGCGCGTATGCCTTTAAGAATTCGGAATCTAACGGAAATCCTACGCTTCGTTAGACCCCAAGTTGCTCTAATCGATAAGCTTGGCAAACACTAAAGCTAAGTTCGCACGAGCGTTTTCCACAACGCGCGTCATAGCATAACTCCAGTGTTAATAAAACCAACGTGAGTTCCAACGCGCGTTTTTGGTGTGGCTCATTGCATATAATTTTGTGTTACGCTGAAACGCGCGTTGAAAAAATGCTCTTGTGAATTGGGCTTAAAATGTTTGGGCTCAGTAGTTGTTGTGTTAATTCTCAAACATGCATATCCTTGAGATTTTTCTGAAGGGTGGTATGTAAAAAAGCATGGAAGTACATATAATTTTTCATCCTATGGTACAATTAAGAAAGTATAATTATCTTCGCAAAAGCAAATTATGCAACGGTGGAAAGTTACACCATCGCTGTCAAGAGTATACAAGGCAAGTGAAGATAAAATTTCTGACAACGCGTGCTTTAGTTAGTGTTGATTTACATTAGGAAATTCAGTGAAAGAAATTCAAGTGTTCTATATTTTGCGTTTACTCATAAAAATTAAAATGTATTTGCGCGATAGCTAACGCACGTTTCAGGATTCTTCAAAATTATACATGATTGGCTATATGACTAACGATCGCTGTGGAAAACAAGAAGAATTTTCGAAAATAATTTCTGTGCATAAACTAGAATTTTTTTGGTGATTTTGACAGAAACATTAGATCTAAAATTAAAAAAGAAGCACTGTCATTCAGAATTGCTGCTACCATGATAATTTTACCATGCTCTGTCTCGGTTTAGTTTGACAAATAAGGCAGAACATCGAAGAAAGAACAACTACGGTCGCTCTGCCGTCTAATGGATATCAAAATTAGTGAAAAAGGGCACAAAGGTAGACAAAATCAAATAGCATCCCTGTAAGTGCTAGCCATACTATTCTCAAGTACGTCACAAGTTGGAAGTTTTTATTTTTTCTATTTCGCATTTTGCTGTTTCGTCGCCATTTTCACCGCATTCCAGTGAGGTGCACTCGCTTTCACCAATGCAATATAAAACGATGGCGATGACTAGTCTTCTCTTTTTTTTACGGCCAACAACTTGCCGACTCCGCCGAAGATTGCTGGTTGTTCCGATAATTTTTTCACCGACTCGCACAAAAATATTAACGTCCGGGAGTAAAGTCGGTCGTTCGGTCAACGTAAAATTCTATTTAATTTAAAAAAACTTACAAATTTTCCACAAGTGGAAAACAAGATTCATTCAGAGGGATATTGATAAAAAAGCTACGAATGTGAAACAAATTTATTAAAGTGTTTGTGTAAGAAAATAATATTGTGAATTCAAAGCATAGAAATTTAGCAAAGAAATTTAATTATATTAATTTGAGCAAAATTAATTAAAAGCAAGACTGAAGGAAGTCTAAAGAGGAAAAGTAAATTTGTAAGAGACAAAAAAGCAGAACATCGACGACGTCGTGTCAAAGTGACTACGAGATTTGGCCAGAGATCATATTTAGTAGCTCTATTTACGTCTCTGATTTGAAGGCGGATTCGCGGTGGCGGACTTTGCTGACTTTTTTCTTTTATTTTTGTTTTTGGTGAGACTTCTTTTCATTCAAATCGGGACGACGGGCGAAATGATTCTTCGATTCCACCATTGATGAAAAAATAAATATCGTGGAACTCGATTGAAAAGGAAAAAACAACAAGAAGGGTGAGTTTTTCCCATTATCGTCGCCGTCATACTTTGCAGTTGTCTGAAATTGAAAATTGCAAATTGAAGGCAACGTGCTCTTCCCCTGTTGTTGCTTCATCATTACATTCTCCTTTATTTCATGTCATTTTCTTTTTCTTTCCCATTCTACAAAATTCCATGCGTTCGATTAATTTTATTCCATTTTCGCCTGCATTTTAATTAATATGGTTTAAATTTATTTTTTGTATATATTAATAAAAATGCATTTTTTATTTTCGTTTATTTGTTGTTGTTTTTATATCATACGACGAACTTAACGCAAACCCAACGATTAGGTACGTATGGCTTGCGTCAACTTTTCGCTGACTCGTTGATTTTTTACTTCTCTTCTGTACACGTTCGTCTCCTGTAGTCCTCAAATTTATTGTCTGCTGACGGTTTCGTGCAGTTGCTGCGCTGCATACCGGTATGTTGTTTTTGTGTGCGATCGCCGCGAATTCCTTGGCAGCGTAGATGACGTTGCTCCTAAAGTCATGACATTTTTACCATTACATTCTCTTTAAGTCCCCTTATAGTAGCTTAAAAAAGTTAATTTTGTTTTTGTTTTATACTTTGGCCAAATAGAAAAAGTGCATTTTAAATATTTGAGCAATTATTGCAAATTAAGTGGAGGTCAATGTATTAGCAATTCATTTTTTAAACAAAATTTTCAGTTTCAACCAGTGTTGCCGCTGTTTAAAAAAAAAGAGTGAAATGGTATTCTAAGTATAAGTATCAAACTATCCTTATTCCTTATTTACATTATGGATGTTATATCTTAGCTTATATCACCTTTGAAGTAAATGTTGTATTTTGTAGAAATGTTTTAATATGAATGAATTTTTCGTACAAAAGGTAGTTACAACCATTTTGGCTTAAGTTTACTATAGCTCCCATTCGCCAATTTTTATTAAACTAAGTTTTTCCCATGTGCATTTTAACTCTAAGAAAAGGTTGGATCAGATTAAGAGTTGCTTTCATAAGCAAGTTTCATTCGGAGGCAGTTTGCCCCTTATGATTCACTACGTATGTATGTATATATATTGTGCCCTCTCCTGATGATATCTCATTAAATAGACACGATTCATTTAGAAGCTTTGGTGAAGTTGACGATGCTTGTAAGCTCCAACTCGGCTAGTTCCTCAAACCAACAAAGAGCCAAAATATTTGTTTCGTTTCCTCATTAGCCCGGGCATTTGCAGAGTAGATATGAAACCGTCTCATCTTCTTCGTCACCACAACTGCTGCAAAAATTTCTGAAAGGGGCTAATAACACAGTGCCTCTTAGCACTAGCACAAAATTTCTTAACTCTCCTCTGCTGAACTTTAAGAGAGTTTGTGTCCTTCCTAATGTTTCGAGACGTTCTACATCCGACGGTAAGTTTCCATCTTCTGGTCGTTAGTTGCTTGGTTATCTCCTCTATCCGATAGTGTAGTTCCTAAAGCTTACCACTTGTTGATTCTCGGGTTGTTCTGATCCTATTTTGGCACATTCGTCAGTTTTTTAATTTGCGGAAATACCCTTATGACCGGGAACCCAGCAAAGCTCTATAGTAGTTGAACGTATAGACCTCTCTGCAGAGCTCCACAAACCTAAACTTTACGATTTTGGCGATCAGTGCTTAGATCGCTGTCTGACTGTCCGCACAATTGGTTAAAACGGAGAGATTAAGCTCTCTGTTCCATATAACCTGTGCGGCTTGGACAATTGCATAAATTTCAGTTATAAATTGTTGCAATAACTGTGTAGTCTGAAAGAGATCTCCATGTCCATGCGTAACTCCAACTTGGATCCATCCGTGAATATGGTTAGTTCCCTTCCTTCCAGGGCGGTGCCAGAGTTCCACTCTTCTATTGTTGGAAAGTTGATGTGGGCAGTATGGAAGTCTAGTATTGGTAACTACTCGGTAATCAATCGCCGTGAGGCGAAGCTCTCGCTGCTTATCCTGCAAAATAGACCCATGACCATCAGAACTTTGAAGCTATTCTAAGAAAAAAAAATAGGAGAAATAGACATCGCAAACTGTGTATATAGATATTTAAAAAATCAAAATGAGCTATGAGCACTTAGATTGATATCCATAATATGGGTGGTCACAAAAAATACAATTTGTTTAGCTAAAATAATGGTAATTTAATTTGAAATTTTCAAATTAAACCTAAAGTTTTGAAGATATGTACTAGGGTTACAACGGAGATCATCTACGTGGAGTCGGATGCAGTTTTAGAAATTGATCTCCATGGATGGGGAGTTTTAACGGAAATGGAGGCGGAGGTGGAAAAACAAATAGAAAATATTTCAAATTCAAGATTTTATAAAAATTTTCGCTTAAATAAACAAAAGCATTTCTAACGAAACTAACTAAGTAACAAATAGCTAAATTAACTAAGTTTCCAGATATGGTTGAGTAACCCGATTTTATTCACTTACCAGCATTGCCGAAACAATAAAATGCAACTCAGCCTAAACACTAACTTTTCCACTTTGTAAGCTCTAAAGAGAATTTTATAACATCCGTTACACCTCCGTTTTACCGTGTTAAAATTTGCGGAGACGGAAGCGGAGGTATGATATCAAGCGTAAGTTCCGCACTTGCGGATGCGAAGCTTTGTTACAACCCCAATATGTACATATGATGATTTTTTTGAAATTTTGAACAATTTAAAAAAAAAAACGATCCCAGCTATTTTATTTGTACTGGGTACCTTAAGGCAGCATCGATAACGAGATGGCGGACGAATAAGCGAAATAATGCCATTAAGTGTTGCAGTACCGATCCAATACTTTAATTTCCAAATGGACATCTCCATGCTAACAAAAGTTAGTATACGCTGGGCTCAGCTAAACACTAGCTTAATAACAAAGATATTTTGGCCTAATTTTAATACGACCAAAATGGAATTCCTACTATCTCTATCTCTATCTTAGACTGCTTGAAACTGATATATGCAAGAACTGCATTGAATCAAATATGGAAGAAACGCTAGAAGACTTACTTTGCGAGTGCCCTGCACAGCACTGACTAGGCTTGAACATGCTGTCGACTACTCATTACACGACGTTGCGAAAATAAAACTCCACAGCACTTACGATTTCGTCAGGCAGACGAATAGTTTTAGCATAAATCAAACAACTTATATTAAGTGCTTGAATCTTGAGATTTGCATCACTATGGACCAAAGTGTCTATGTATGGCTTCCAATCCGCCACTATAACCTAAACAAAGTTATTTAATTTTTTCGGTAATAATAGGTTAATATGAACAAATATTGAACAAATGACACATTAAATTAAAGGTGGGGAAATAGAATAAACCTGTTAAAGATATATTTACACATTTTTTGGGAAAAATACCGTGTTCAAAAAAAAAAAAATAAATCCGTCAATATTTCAGAAAAAAACGTCAAATCTCAAAACATATAGGTTAGTTCTCTAATTTGCGCGTATCAATATAGTAGCTAATTAATTAGATGTCCTATGACACCCATATTTTGGATAGCAATCCTGCGATAAGCGGATATAGTTTTTGTAAAAATCAATATCCCGATTCACATTATAGTTTTCGTAAAAATTAATATAAATCAGGATATTGACTTTTGCAATAAATTTATCCGCAACTTTCGATTGTTGTCTCCGAAACTAGATCAGACCGACACTAATTTTTTTTTGTTGCTTTAAACCTTCTATTTTACCCCTAAAAAAAATCGTTAATGGCTTTAAAGTAAATCCTTTTCCACATTTGTTTGATGATATTCAATTCAGTTACTCAAAAATTTGAACATTTTCCAAAAAAGTTACATATTGTAGCTCTCGGATAGAAAGGCCCTGAATCATGTTTTTCAAAATTTTACAGGAGAAAAAAAAATTTAATAGGTGAAATATCACGTGATATTGTTGAGTATCATTTGTAAACACAGCTATACGTAAAATTTTTTTCTCTATTTGCAATAAATCATGTTCTTCAAGCTGTTGTATGTACATACAAATATATACATATGTATGTATATATGTTACATATGTTCATATATCAATGCAGTGCACATCTGCAATTAAATGGTCCAGTTTCATTAAATTAGACAAAATTATTTTGTAGCTCATTTGTGCAAATGATAAAATTCTAATTAGAGCTTAACAGTCATGTATTACAGTCGAACCTCGATTATCCGGGATGGTCGGTACTGGAAGTATTGCAAATAATCGCTTTTCCCAGTTAATTGAGGCAAAATTTTATTTAGGTTTTTAGATGAATTTTTGATTTATTGAATGAATGGAATGAAAACACACATACAAGAAAAAAAAAAAATTTTTTTTTGATTACATATGTAATTGCTTACAAAAATTGTGTAATGTTGCTTGTTTCTTCCTTTTTACCTTCATATTTTATATCACAAGCTTTTCTTGGATACGGTGAACTTGAATTTTATCTCGTTCTGTAATATAAGAAAAGCCAGAGTTTTCTAAAAATCCTAACAATCGGTTAATCGTATCACGGATAGTCAAGGTTCGACTGTACTTCATCTTCTAAGTGTTTCGGCAATTATTATTGAATGATTGAAACCAATGTCAATACAGAAAATTAAGTAGAAATATAGCTCTTGCAACTGTGTAAATAAGCGACACCTCCTTGCCTTAACAACATCCAAAACTCTAAATATTTATTGGTTCTAAAAAGATTTCCATGAATTCGTCTTGCCTCTGAACGAAACTAAAATATCACTTATAATTTTTAAAAGTCCGACTTAGGTTCCTATTTAGAGCTTTCCTTTATTTCCTCCCTCCGCCGTTATCAACTTTACAACGAATCCTTAATTTTGAAAATAGAAAATTAGTTTTAAATTGTATGCTCATAACTGACTTGTCCGTTGCTGGTCACTTTTAATTTTAAAACGCGCAATTAAATCAGCTTCGAGAAACACTCATCATCAACAATAAATCGTTGCCATTTGTGAGAATTCACAGTTCAGTATAATATCAAAAGCTCTACACAGGAGCAACCTTGTTGAGAACACAGGTTGAATAAGAACTTGCATTGAATTTCAAAAGGTTTTGATTTTACTGCAATCTGTGCCGTAGCCTTTCTAGCAGCATTTAGCAAAGTTTTTTTTTGTTCCTGTCTTCTCAACAACGTTACTCGCGTGTGCGACTTATAATAAGTTCACACGTGCAGTTTACTAAGGTAAACTTGTCGTAAAAATTGACATACATGCCTTTAGTCTAAAACAGTATTATAATAAAAGTCATCCCAAAAATATTAAAAATGTAGCAGTTTTGATCTATTTGGACAATTCGGCAACACTGGCTGTATCTTCAAACTTTGAAGTACATTTTTTTTTATTTATTACTATTTTTTCTGATAGCTTAGGTAAAAAATTAATTTTCAATTTATAGATGTCTACATATCTTTGAAATTTTTCAGGTTTTTGAGAAATAAGGCGTGACTTAGTGAATTTGTTCACATTATTTTTGTATGAGATTGAATTAATCGATGTAAAATTAATATTAGGTTCTGCGAAAACTATATGACAAAAGTCTCTAAAACAAGTTGCGTGCTTAGTTTTTCAAACACCGAGCGTAAAATAATATTTTCATATGTTTACACTACCCCATTGGTGGCAGAAGTGGCGAGCTAGCGTGGGCTTGGCTCAGAAAAATAGAGCTCAGTTCACCCTAATATTTTTAAAAAAATACATAGTTACTTCTACATACATAGGTACTTATAATAGAGACAGAAGATCTTTACATACGTTCGATACATTTCGGTTTTCTGAAGATTAAAGCCTGAAGCTTTTTCCAAATACCGTTGCTTACATATACCGTTGGAACCATATAAATTGATGTAAAATTAATATTATCTTATACAAAAATAATGTAAATACAATTAAAATTTTTCGAGAAATAAATCTTTTTATATTCTTTTACGTACTAAATTTAAGCAAATTCGATCAATATATTGCGTACAAATATAATGTTCCTAGTATCTGTAGCAGTCAATCAAAACTGTTGCTGTGTTCTTAAAACAACTGAAAGTATTTAAGCGCCACATCACTTAGATAAGCTTTCCCTTATTGTTGACTGTGAAATTGGTCACGTATCATCTTAAAAAAGTGCAAAGCAGATATTTTCGTCTGTAAGAAAAAGACAGTGTAACTAAGTAACTGTGTAAATTGTTCTGAGCGCCGAATAATAATATATTGAGGAATTATACGAAGTCCTAAGCAAATACTTTGAAATCAACAACATGGAAGATGCCTATTTTTATTTTAGAACGTCTGCAGATGACGGATCATAAAATACTGCAATCTGGACTTGAGGAGATAAAAAATGGCGTTCTTGTCAGGGGCGAACCCAACCAACAAATCTATTTCCAGTTATAATTTTTTGTATTTTACAAAAAAGAATTTTAATTTTTTGTATTTTATAAAAAGAATGAAATAACAGCAAACAAAAAGGCGAAAATTCCATCAAAGTTACAACTTGCCTATCAATATATGTAGTTTTGTCACCATTATTGAATAAATCAACGACAGTGAAAAAGAAGCAAAAAGCGCAATAAACAAAAAAGATAACTAAATCCAGAATCCTAAATGAAAAACCAAACGATCAATCCGAAAGCAACTTCTAGCTTTAAATTATAAGTGCTTATAAGTATTGATAAAATTAAAGGAATTTCACTTTTTTGTTTTTAAAGTTTATGAAAAACTTTTAATTCACGATAATTTTTCACTCTCCTGCGGACACTACAAAAATGTTTTAGCTAATCCCAGAGTTCTTTATATTCTTGTCCTTAATCTAAACATCTGAATATTCATTTATAGAGTCAATACACTCAAAACTGCATACTGACGAAAACATTCCAAAATCACCTCTTTCACCTTAGTGGAAAGTGGGCTATGATGGGATGATACTGAATATGGATTCCTGAATTTTTGCACGAATACCAAATAAGCGGTAGTTATGAATTTTAAAATTAAAATTGTTTATGTTCTTCAAAAATTATTTGTATACTGCTAATGACTAAACCAAGAAACTAACTTTGATAACGTGTTGCCACTGTATGGTATAGTGGACTGCGTGAACTAGCCTGATGCCACGCTTTTCATGTGAATATAACACTGGAAACTGGTGTTTGATGTTAAGCAGTTTAAAATTATGATGCTTTTTGTTACTTTTTCATTAAGTACTACTACTACTACAGCAAATTTTTCTTCACAAGCATTTCAGATGTTGAGTGCTATCAATTCTACTATGCATATCTTGGAAATGGAGAACTTTCAAAGAACCAGATGATTTTGGCTTCGAATCTTATTTTTTTCCCTACACCATTTGACACTCAATAAATTTCAGTTTACAAATATTTGACATTAAGTTTTTGTTTACAAACATTTTTATAAAGTTACATACATTAATAAGTTACATAGAAAAAAAGGTGACAAAACATTTTTCTTGTGCATCTCATGCATCAAACATTTTCGTATTCTTATAAATTTAATGCCTTTAAGTCTACATTTGTGCCTTGGTACATTTACATGAGCATAGCACACTGGTCCCAAATTGAATTTTTTGGGTTTAAAAAGTGCTAGAGAGTGCAAATCTCGAAACATTTTTTTTAAATTAAAACTAACCAAAATGCCAACAAATCTTCGCAGTACGAAATGTTAAAAAATAAATTCGTTATTTATTAATTTAAGTTAAAATAAATATATTTTTGGCCTTTAACTTAAAACAATTTTTTCCGAGGTTTGTTCCCAAAACATATAGGATCTCTTGCCATTTTTGAAATAAAAAATTGAAAACATTTTAAACATTTTCAGATGCCCTCTGCGATCAATAGCTTGAAGCTTGGGATTGAACAAATGTCTATGGCTTTCTACCATATAAATGTTCGAATAAACAATAATTTTTTGCATTGTCATGCACAAAAATTCGTTGAACGTCATGTAGTTTTTTTTTGCTGAGAAAACAAAAAAATTCGATTTTTAAGTGAAAAAATCGTCAAAATATGCAGTGCAACACAACTTACTTACTACGTAGACAAATACACACGAAACTAGAGTATAAATGTAATGAACTCACTTTTTCCCTAGAACGTCATGATTTATTTTCAAAGGATTATAAAATTTTCAAAGGAATATAAAATTTTCAAAGGATATTTTACCATTCTTTTGAAGATATAAATCAAAATTGTTTTAAAATGTGTGCATTGTTCTATTTTATTTTTGACACTCATATTATCATCATGAGGTGATATTTGAATGTAACCAGATGTTTAATGCAAAGATGTGTAAATTCTTTGATACAATTTTTTTAGGTGTACGTATAGTGGGGCCCTGATGAATAGAAATATATAGATACGGCACAAGTGCTAACGTTAAGTGACTTACAAAACATTTTATATAAATATATTTGAAAATTCAATGCTCGAACTTGTAGAGAACCTTAGGCAAGATTGACAAATCAATCTGTTTGAACACTAAATTAAAATTTTAAGATAAATTTCAGTTATGAATAAAATTTATAAAAATGTATATAAATTTTGCTTAGGACTGAAATTTAAAGATGAAAATCTATCACTTAAATTAGAAATTTTTCGAAACTTTATTTTTTTTGTGTAGTTTATTTATATTCTACTTAACATAGGTTATTGATCCCAAGCGAAATCAATATCATACAACATTTACATTTTAATATGGTTTCTTACTTATGCCTATGAGTGCATATGTATGCAGATGTGTAAATATTAATCTTAATATTACTAGTAACAATTACCTAAATGAATATCAACTACATAAATGAAAACACTTGATTATTCTAATTTCATTGAGTAGTGATATTGCTAATGGGTTAACATGGTTGCTTTGTCTGTAGAGATATTTCGTTGTAAATCTTTTAACTGGAATATTGAGACTTATATATACACATACACATAGCCCATAAAGTCTGCGTTGAACTTACCAATTTTTATAACTGATATAAAAACACAATATAAATATTTAATTTAAATCAATTTTTTTCCATGTATTTATTTCTTTCATTCTTAAGTTACAAAAGCACAAAAAAAAAAAACAGATTCCTCTTTTAATTTTTAAAATAACGGTATGTAAGTGTCGTTACAAGTAAATATAACAACCATAAAGTCTGCGTTCAGTTTTAAAATAATTTACAAAAGCATAACAAATATTTAAGAAAAATAAAATTTAATATTTTGTTGGATAGCCACGACGTTTTAAGACTTCATTGAGTCTATTTGGCATTGAATTTACCAATTTCTCTGTCTCCTCAGGTGTAATTTTCGCCCATTCTGTCAACATGACATTTCGCAAAGCTTCTTTACTTGTTATTACATGTTGGCGAATTCTTTTTTCTAATAGATCCCAAAGATGCTCAATGGGATTGAGGTCGGGTGATTGGGGGGTGTTTTAAGTTGCCTTCTAACATTGTACAACAGCCATAGCTTAACAATATCCGCTGTGTGTTTTGGATCATTATCTTGTTCAAACCAAAACGACTCCGATATGTTAAGATTTTCTGCACTTTGTATCAAATTTTTCTTTAAAATGTTTAAATATCCCCATCTATCCATTATCGATTCAATAAATTCCAGTTGGCCAACACCACCAGCCGCCATACACCCCCACACCATAATTCCACCACCGCCGTGTTTTACTGTACCAACAAGGTTTTATTTCTCAAGCGCAGTTCCCGATTTGCGCCATACAATTTGACGGCCTTTTATACCAAAAATACAAAATTTACTTTCGTCTGAAAATAAGACTTGTTTCCAGAATTCTGGGGGCTTATTTATGTAATTATGAGCAAATTCAATGCGTTTTCGTCTGTTTACAACTGAAATGAAGGGTTTTCTTCGAGCGACTCTACCATGATATCCAGTTTTACGTAACACTTTTCGAGCAGTTTCGGCACAAATACTTTTTTTAAACATTTCCTTCATGGTTCCAACAATTTTTGAAGATGTAATTCGAGGGTTACCCTTTGCCATATTGATTATTTTGCGCTCTTCACGGGTTGATAACTTTTTTGGACGCCCAGACCGTTGCTTAGATGTTAAAATTCCGGTTTCTTTGAAATTGTTGACTACGCGCTGGACAGAAGAATACGTTCTTCCAATACTTTTGCCGATTTCTCGGAAGGTTTGTCCAGCTTTCCAAAACTTAATAATTATTTTTCTTTCCGACACACTAATTTCTTTGCCTTTGGTTTCCATATTATAAAATTATCACTAAACTTTTAATTAAATGCGCAACTGAACTCGTTTAGTGATCATTACAAATAAAAAGAAGCTGAAAGTGAGCAAAGGAAAGAACAAAATTCTAAAAAGTAACGGTATTATCAAATCAAACAAACTGAACGCAGACTTTATGGTTGTTATATTTACTTGTAGCGACACTTACATACCGTTATTTTAAAAATGAAAAGAGGAATCTGTTTTTTGTTTTTGTAACTTAAGAATGAAAGAAATAAATACACCTAATTCTGTTTTTACACGATAGAATGGTTCCCGAGAAATTCGTGTAAAAAAAAATCGAGTAAAAAAAGATACTGGCCAAGTACAAAAATAATAGATTGGTTCTAGACCTCAAAAAATAAGTTAAAATTAGACTAAATAATATAAAAAAAATATTGTTGTAGTTATTTTAAGAATTTATTTTCGTTTTAATTTATTAAATAAACTAAATTATAATAAAATAAATTAAAATTTAGATTTCATAAAAAAAATAATACCAGAAATTCATTGCCAAAAAACTTAAATAACATAAAGTACAACCATAAGAAAAATTTAAACATTAAACAATTTTATTTATTGTCACTGTCTGATAATAAACGCAAACGTTTGCGAAAGACTACAATATCACTGCCATCACTGGAATGATTTTGTTGATCATTATCATTTCTAGCCGACTGTGTTGGGACATCAGTAGATTTTTGAACGAAATCAGTTATCTTAGATTGAGTTTTATTTCGCGTTAACCCATTATAAACTTCCCTGTAAGATGCCATTAATGATTTCAGTTCACGTTGAAATTTGGCAGCTCGTTCCTCGTCATGATCATGTTGTTCAAAATGACTACCTAATTTTGTAGCGAGATCAAGACCTTCTTTAATTAGAGATGCTTTTAAAATTGGACGATCTCTTTCGTCACTGTCACTATGTTCTTTATCATAACGAGTCTCAAGGGTGAGATCTATAATTTCATTTTCGCTCAAGCTTTCATCTACCAACAATTCTTCTACATCTGCTAACGATAGGTCATCGAATCCATCCCCACCGATTGCATTGGCCATTGTTATTATATCAGCAAGTTCAGCGTTATTATCGATAACAGGATCTTTGCATTTTACGCATTCTGGCCAAATATTTTTCCAACACGAGTTCAAAGTTGATGGCTTTAATAAATCTAACGCGATCTTGACTTGATTAATGCAGTCCATTATAGAAAATTTTTTCCATTCATCTATGACTGATGATTCCTCATAATTATCAAGTTTTTCTACAACATAATGAAATGAACTTCTTATGTAATACGTTTTAAACGTAGCAATTATCCCCTGGTCTAGTGGCTGTATAAGGGAAGTGGTATTAGGCGGCAAAAAACAAAATTGTACGTTTGGGTGCTCCAAAACTGGATGGCCTGGTGCATTGTCTAGAATCAAAAGAACTTTAAATTCGAGACATTTTTCTTTCATGTAGCGCCTAACTTCTGGGATGAAGTGCTTCTGAAACCACTCTGTGAAAATTGCACTGGTTACCCAAGCCTTTTTGTTCGCCATCCAGTGTATAGGCAATTTATTGAAATCTACACTTTTCATGGAACGTGGTCTTAAGGCACGATGTACTAGGAGTGGCTTAAGAATACGTTCTCCTGAAGCATTGGAACAAAACAACAACGTAATACGGTCCTTTGCTACTTTAAAACCACCGGCTGTTTTCTGCGATTTTGCTACATAAGTTCTTCTAGGCATTCTCTTCCAAAAAAGGCCGCTTTCATCTAAATTCCAAACTTGGTCTGGAGTATAATCTCCATCTTCAATAATTTTTTTTAGTTTTTCGGGAAATTCTTTAGCAGCCAATTCATCAGCGGATGCAGTTTCTCCCTTAATTTTTATATTGTGGAGAGCGTGTCTTTTTAAAAAACCAGTCATCCAACCAGTACTTGCGGAAAATGCATGTTGTTTTGACTGAGATGATGTATCTGGATCAATTTCCTGGATACGTTTATAGATTCTTAATGCTGTCTGCTTGATAGCAAGTCCGTCTACTGGTATTCTCTTTTGGGATTTGTCTTCTATCCAGATTACCAAAGCTTTTTCCATTTTCTCTTTAACAACATCCCTTACATACGATGATGACTTTGCACTTAATTTTGTTCCAGAACATACTGATGCTCTAATTGCAGTTTCATTTTTTTTAATTGTTCTTACAGTAGCTTCATGGATTCCGAAATTCTTTCCCACAACCGTTGCGCCTTGTCCCGTTGCAAGTTGATCTAAAATTTTGATTTTGGTATCTAAGCTGATCGCTTTCCTCATTTTTAATGCAGGAGAATTATGTAACATGGCGTGTGGCTACCAAAATATATTTTATTAATCAAAAATGCAAAAATCTAAAATTAAATATTTGAAACTAACCTGTTATTGGTCTACCAAAATTATATGAGCTTCTACTTTATTTTACTTAGCACTTGTTAAAAATCAGCAAAAACTAACGATCTTTCAATTATAATTGTCAAATAGGAACTAAATTGTGTGTACAATACATTATGTACATTTTTACTTTTTCAATAATTCGGGGAATCCCGCATTTCCCGTAAAACAGAAATTACGCATACATAGACATAACTCAGAATACACACCAGAATTATTTTAAGTAGAAAAAAATTCATTGAAAAAAAACGTGTTAAATCCAATAATTCATGTAAAAAAAGTAATTTTGTTTTTTTTGTATTCGTGTTATTTCAAATTATGTCGTGTAAAAATAGAAATATTTTTTCGTATTTACTCGTGTTATTTCAAATTCGTGTAAAAATAATTCGTGTAAAAACAGAATTAGGTGTACATGGAAAAAAATTGATTTAAATTAAATATTTATATTGTGTTTTTATATCAGCTATAGAAATTTGTACGTTGACCGCAGACTTTATGGGCTATGTGTATATATATTCCTATATTAAATTCAAACATCGTCAATGCACTTTTCTAATTTTAATGTACAAGGTGGGGCAAAAGTAACGTCATATTTTGAATGTGTCATACGATTTGCTAATGGCGTCAAATACCATTGTGCTTTAACATTTATTATTAGAATTAACTGATAAGAAACAATGGAGCGTGCACAGCTCGGACAACGATGGATATTTTGAATCTGCCGGCCAGATTGCACGGTACCACACTTCTACCTTTGAGCCTAAAACTAGTGGGCGTTAACGGGTTGATTTACAGAAATAGCAGCAGCCAATAAAGAAGTTATTTAAATTGAAAAAAATAAAAAAAAAAAAAGTCAATTTAAAATTTTTTTCATAATATGTAGTTCTACTATATAGTCTACTTAATCTATTTTTGAATTTCTTTTATTTAAGACCTTTATTTGGCAAAAAGTAGAATAACGAAAAGACGAAAACATGATTTTTCTAAACTTATAATTTTTCTGCTTTTTTTTTGAAAACCGGTGAAAGTATTTAAGTACAAGAATTTCTTGCAAATAGATAATGCAAAATTTACTAAAAATGTGGGCAGAAATAGTCATTGCACAAAAAAAAGAAAAGCGATTGGTTCTGAGCCTAAAGAAAAAAATAGGAAAGGAAACTGGAGCAGTTGATCGTCAAATAGTTAGATCTTTTCATGTCTTCAAAAGCAATTTGTGCGGAAATCGGAAATGTTCTAAGCGCTCCTACAGTCCGTCGTCGTTTGCAACAAACAAACCTTCTCGGAAGAATCACTGAAAAGGTTCCGCAGACGCATGCGATAAATTTGGACATGAGATGAAATTTTGCAAAGTCTCACACCAGTTTGTTGAGCCTTGATGGTGAGAAAAATTTGCAAAATATTTTATGGAACAATGAAACAAAAATAAATTTATTTGGAAATGACTCCGGAAGAAATGTTAGACGCCACAAAGGTAAGGAGTTCCATGTCCGATTCACAAAAATTACCGGTAAGCATGCTAGCGGCAATATTATGGTATGGGACTATTTTTCGTGGAACGTTGTCGATTTAATTTTCCAAACATCGCACAAAATGGTTGCACCTGAATGCAAAGATATTTTGGAAAATATAACGCTGCCAGGTGCAGAAGAAAATATGGCTCTTCGTTGGATATATCAGCAGGATAATGACCCAAAACACACATCCAAGTTAGTCAAGAAGTGTTTTGAGGACAATAAAATCAATGTACTCACTTGGCCCAGTCAATCACTGGACTTAAACGTCATTGAAAACTTGTGGTGGTACTAAAAAAACAAGATTAATAAAAAAAACTTTCGGCAATAAACAGTAATTGTGGGAATACCAAAATAAGCTTGTTATGCCAAGCCTTTGTCAACACAATGCCAAAATGAAGAGCAAAAGGAACAAAGCAAAATGGTGGATATACTAGATAATAAACATAGAAACGTTAATTCTATAGCATAAAAGCTATGTCACCAAATATTTTTAAAATTTTTGTAATTGACTTAAAAATTATCTAATTTTTTAGCCATATACTTTTAAGCACCGATTATTTACTGAACACATACTTTTTAAAAGTTATAAATCGTATTAAAGTTTATTATTTTTTTAAATGTTAAAACAGAGAGATTATTTTTCTGTTATGATTTTTGTAATGAGTTTAGTAAGAAACAAAATATTTTATGGCAAATATGAAATTTTTGTGTATATCTATTATTTTGATCTTGGGTGTATATCGAACGTTTCAAGACAGCCAATTACCTCTCTGTCCGAAATTCAGCTAACTGAACAATAACGTAACGCAGCTCTATTTCTTTTTTGCTTGATATATATTAACATAATTCTACCACATTTTACAAATAAATACATTTAAAATAGAGCTGACTGATACCAATAAAATTCGCAAAAAAAAGTAATAATTTGATCTTAATGAGAAGGTTCACTTTTGCGGACTTACACCAAGAACTGGAAAAATACTTTTAAAAACCGCCTTAAATTATGACGTATTATAAAAGGGTTTTTAAAAACAATTATTTTCATGAGTTTTTGAATAACAGATGGGGGTTTAAAGAGTGGTTCCTCGTTGACCTTTGTATTAGGTTCGTCATATTATATTTTTTAAAAGGCTATGTTTCTCTCAAAAGTATAGATATTTACAAATTTGAGGAACATAACGTTTTTAATTGCGCAAAATTTTGGGCAGATAAATTATCCGGTTGACGTAAAACTTTGCATATGCATATATTCACTTATATGTAAACATAGCTTCATAAGACTTATTTTGATTAATTTATACCATGGAGGAATTGAACCCAGGTCGTACCGTATACTATGAATTTACTCTTCCATTGCGCTATTCTGGGTTACAACATCTACCTGTCACTGCATTTATGACAGATAATATAACACACGATTGAGTATAACAATAAAACGCACTTGTAACAGGGTGTTGCTGAAACCCTAAATGGCTCATTGATAGAGCAGCTGACCTAGTACTCTGTACGGCCTCCATGGTACCAAATAAATATATAAGGTCTGATGATGCGTAAATACACATGTATGTATTTGTTCCATCTGTTTACTAAAAAGAGCATTGATCGGTTTGTTTGTTTACATGAATATCGGTCCTTGCTAATGACTGTAAATTCAATTAAAAATAATTTCAATTATCGTTTTTATTTAGAAAGTTTCAATCCAACCGATAAAATCTACGGATAAACGTTTTAAACAAAAATAATTTCTATAAGAATCTGGAAGATTTAAAGGCGTTCAAACATGGCGCATCACACGCATAATGTTGCACAAAAACAGCAGCAACCGCAGTCTCAACAGCCAACACATCAACAACAATCGTCATCTGTATTAGCACAAGGAAATGGCAACAACAGCAATAACAATACTAGTGGAAACAGCAACAACAGCGGCAATTGCAACAGCAATAACAACAACTCACACAACAATCAGAGTCAAACTGTAGCAATACAACAACAAAATAACAATAATGCTGTTGTTTCTACACAAACCTACGCTTCTGCAAGCTTGGCGGGAAATGGTGGTGCTACACAATCCGCACAACCGATCTTTAATCAACCAATGCATTCAGCCAATGTTTATATGTCATCCCACGGTGTACATCAACCTGTTGGTGGCTCCACTGTATATCCTGCCATGATCCCAGCACACATGCCTAGCAATGTGTATGTAAATAATGTTACCGCCAATGTTAACTTGCATGGCTGGGCACATACGTTGCCTACTTATATACCTGGCGGTACTCCCCACTACCTACATGGCGAGATACCACCCGAACAGGTGAGTTTTAGTTGCTTTCAAAAATATATATGAGAATTTGTGTTTTGGGTTTGTTTTATGTTTCATAATAGTCAAATTTCTTGAGCAGTAGGAGCATTACGAGGGTCGATCCCATTAACTTCGCACACCCATAGCAATCAACGTGTACCAAGTTTTGACTAACCTCACGAAATGATATAATCGATAGATTTCGATCTGGTCTTAGCGATGGTGTATCAGTTTTTGCTCAAAACCCTTTTTTCGTGATGATAAATTAGTTTAAAGTTCGGAAAGCTTCTCTGAAAACTAGGACAAGTTAAAACTTTCACGAATCAAAAGACCAACTCTTCAGCATCACCTCCATAAATTTTCAGAGTGGTATAGCAAGAGATTCGAAAACCACAAGCAAATAAAGTCGACGGCATCTAATTTATGTGTACATTAGTGCTCGGCACGCTTCCTAACGCTCGTCACTTTGTGAAAAGTTGCGCGTGTCGAGTACTAATGTATACATAAATAAGCTGCCGCCGGCTTACATCAGGTGATACTACGTTGCCCGAGTAAGTAAAGTTATCCACATCTTCTGTGCTGAATTTGCCTATCCTGAAGCTATTGCTGCCACTGTTCGGGCGGATACACATGCTTCTTGTTTTATTTATGTTGGTTTTTGATGTTGCGAGATAATGTTTTTGACAAATAATTTTATTGTTCGTGCGGCACCAACTAGTCAATGACGGTGCTTAGCCACTCGCCTCGAAAATGTTGGCTCAAAACGGGACAGTTACAGACGTAGCCGAGACCGGAGCAGCCGTTAGGTCAAAAATAACGATGTTGTGGTTGAGATATCCAAGAGAACTGTCAAAAATGAATCATACGATGGACCATCAGTTGACGGGCTTTACAGCGAATTTTGGGGAAAGAAGGCTTGAAGACTTTCACTACAAAGTAGCAAACATTACTCAACTATAGCATGCAGACCGCCAATCGCGTGTAAATTACAGCCAAGCACTTGCTTTGCAAATGGTGTCGCGAAATCTGATTGTATTGAAACTTTTTGAAGAAAAACAAAACCGACACTTGAATCTGCTGTTTTGTAAAATTAAACTGCCAGAAACTCTCAAATAAATTGTTTTTCTCAAATTTTAAAAGAAAAATTATAACGTATTGTTTTATGTTCTTTAACTTGTATCTACTTGAATTTAAATTCTTATGTTAAAAAATAATACTTACATATTTGCATTGCACTTCTTGTCTTCCAATTCAAACTTCAAAAGATCGGGTTGCTGTTTTTTGAGTTGGTTATTTTCTTGTATTGCTGTTAACAAGCGATTGCTCGCACTAACTAAAATTCTTGTTTAAATTCTATTACCGCCTTTGCGACTGATTGTTCTTAATAGTACGATAAATGCGTATTAAGATGTATTCATTTTCTTTTCTTATTTTTAACATTGCGTTCATTTTCTCGTTTATTTCTATCTTTTATTCGTTGCCCTTATCAATAAATGTTGTTAAGCGAATGATATTTTCAGAGATGGTACTCCTTAATGCTGAGCCTAAAAAGGCTGAAATCAATTCAAATTTTATTCTCTCGGACTCATTCTCAATGTTTCAATTTACATTGCAAATCATAAATCTTAGTTTTAAATGATTGTAAAATCAAATGGGGTGAAAAAACATGGATAACATTTTCAGGGATAGTACTCCTATATGTTCTAAAAATTTTGAGCCTAAAAAAGTTGAAATCGATGATGGAGTATTTGGGAAATTGATGTTTTCTTGGAAGGTCAATTTTTTTATCTTTACCATTCAGGCCTTAGTTTATTCAGATTTGCAGTTTTTTCGTCATCTACTAGTACACAACTACCTAAAAATAATATAAAGCTAATTTGGATTGTGCTGGTTTGTTTATATTCATCAATGAATTTTTTTGTTTTACTTACCGAGTTTTTTTTAACACAATTTGAAACTTTTTTTTTAAGCAATAACAATGGTTAAAAAAGTTTTATCTAATTTTTTTATATCTTCTACATGTTAGACAATCACTGAAAAAAGTTTCAGCCTAATTAGAAAACATGAGGGTAATGATAGGCCCAGATGGAATGACCCATATGAGTATTACGATTAAGGAGAAAAAAAATAACGTTTGTATTGAGCGCACTCGAACACTTTGTGTCCTAAGCGAGCAAAAACCAATAAATTTAAGATGTACATATATACATTTGTTACAAAAACATCCAAAACATATCAAACCATTTAACCAAAATATTTAATTTAAGCAGATCCAATTTCTTTATTATCAACATAAAAAGTGTCAGAGCGTTAATTAAAGTGCACATTGAGCTGAGTAACGCAGGCAGCGCAGCACGGGAAAAAAACCGTGTGTCGCACATTCGTACCCGCAAATTGAGTAGTAGTGTAGCAGGCAAGTTCGCCTTTGTTGAAATATTACTGGCGGACTGTCTTGATTCCGAGTCAAATTCGGACACCGAGCTGGAAATGTTAAAAATAAACAAAATGAAAATTTGAAAACACAAGACTGAGCTGCATTCTGTGTGACACATTTTCTGTGTTGTCTTCTCAAGTGGATGCAGATGACACGTGGGACAGTACTGCCTACGCTGCGTCTTCAATGTGGGCCGGCCTTAGAGTCGGCCATCTGTCAGAAAGTCGGCCATCTGTCAATATTATTTCATATATTTTGTATGAAACGTACCTAAGCAACACTGTCGTTGTCGCGCATCTAATTTACTGTCCAATTTTAACAGGGAAGTACCCCAAGGCCAGATTCATTGATTTTTGTTCAGTAGTAACTACTTCTGCGAAAAGATAAGATCCGTTCTCTCCGCAATATCACATACACTTATTCATATTTAGTTGCTCCTATATTTCCGCTAAATGATCTATATAAACATTTTCCCATGACATGCAAATTGTTATTTTAATTGAGAGACCCGCATATACTGTTTAATCCTTAGTAGGGATATATTAAAATTAATTCATAAACTGTTTCACTAATGTTAAATATTTTTATTTCATTTCAAATTAGAACGCTTCAATGATGCAACCGATTTCAGCTATGCAACCAGTTGCCTTAACTCCTGCAAATGCAATAACTGGCCCAACAAGTGTAAATAGTAACTCTGGTACTGGAGGACGTGGATCAAGGCGTGGACGCGGTCGTGGTACTAGCAGTGGCTCGCGACGCAACGATTATACAGCTCAACGTCATCCAGCACCGGAAGGCAGCCCAGCTCCACAACAGCAGCAACAAACACAAAGTCAGGAGCATTTGCAACAATCAATGGGTCAGCAACAACAACAGCAGCAGCAACCGCAACAACAGCAACCTCAAACACAACAACAAATGGAGGCCCAAGTTATGGGTGGTGTGCAGTCTGCTTATACGCCACATCCACACTATGCAGCTTCAGCGTACCAGTATGCATATCCAGCATACTTTCCGCCACAAAATCATATGATGCATCCAGCTCAAGCAGCCGCCCAACAAGCAACTGGTCCGCCCTTTTATATGCCCATCTATGCACATCAAATGTATAATTATCCTGGCGCCTTTATTTATCCACCAATAATGAATCACCCTGGCGAGTATCAATATGTTTCAAGCGACGATGTACAGGGAGATGATCGTCAAAATCCTGAAGGCATGATACCACAAATGTGGCATCCTCAGCCTATGTATCCAGAAGAGTACGCCATAAATCCAGATATGCATAGCGGAGCCGGTGCTGATGATATGAATCAAACAGCTTCGTCAATGGGCTCCTCTGACACACCAAGTATGCTCAGTCCAAGTTATCAAATCTATGATCCACAAATGCATGAAATGCAACAACAAATGAGCGTTATGCAATTATATGAAGAGCAGCAAATTGGACAAATTCCTGGCATGCATCCCGGTGGATCTATGCCGCAGGTATATGTAAGCATATAATGTTATATGTAACAAATTATTTAATTAAGAATGTATTATTGTTGTTAAGATGGAAGATGATATGTCTGATTGTGGTGCACCAACTGGAACCATACAAATGGTACAGGCGGGTGCAATGCTGGCACCAATGCACATGCAGGGCGATCCACAAATGGTTCATCATCATCATCATGGTCATCCAGGTCAAGCACCAACACATCATTTGATAGCTGCACCAATGATGACAATCGATCCGCATCAACAAATTGGTAAGTCCATTCAAATTCGGCTTAGTATAGTAGATACAATTTTCACATCCACGTTCTATTTTATCTATTAAAACTGCATACACATTTTTTTCATCATGTTACAAATTTGGCAATTTTGTAACGCACTTTGTCTAAAATCTTGTATCAAATTATAGCAACAATTGATATTCAATTTTGGATAAATAATACCCTAATTTAAATTACAATATTTTTGTGCTGTGTTGCGGAAGCAGTCTTCGTAGGGCGGAAATAAGTTTTTACCAATTTGACAAAGCGAGTGTTTCAAGTTTTCATAAAATAATAAATAGGAACGATATGCATTCATTTAGTTGAATTCAACCAAATTACTTATTTTATTTATAAATATGCCGAACCAAATTTATTCATATTCGGCATATGAGTAGTAAGTTAAATTGCCTGATCACGATTAGATATGAGTAGTCATATATTTATACCCTCTTTGTAAACCTGGACTGCAATCATTTGCAAGGTCAATCTTGCTGCTGTACATTTTTCTCGGCCTATATTTGCTTCATTTATTTAGTGAAACATATGGAAAACATCGATATCATTATTTCTGCAATGAATGAATATTTAAAATGGACATTTAACTATTTTTAAGAACATGACTTATCTTTGCTACAAATATTTTAATAACTGACCAACGCCTGTGAAATCCAATTGTTGATCGTTTCTTTCACGTTCCTTCACATGTTCGAGATTAGTTATGAGGTAAAATTGAGGTTTTTAAGTGTTTTGACCACATTAGACAAAAAAAAAATAGTATGAATGTCATCTTTGGCAGAGCCAAAAATAAAATATACTGCATTGCAATATCAATAAATGTCCGGGAAAAATTCTTAAAATTTTATTCCCTGGATTTGTGGAAGGAGCTCTACTATTGTGCGTTGCATTTTTGTTTCACTAAGTGCCAAGATTTCTTGTTTTGTCTGTCAAGTGCTTGTTCGAATCCTTCTAAACACAATATATGTGAAAAAATTGGTTGGATTACCGCTAATAACTTAGTTAAGTTAACGATTTAGAGATTTGCTTAACATAGAGACCTACGACCTACTTGTCAAAATATGTCCTCTTTTGGTCCGGTGATATTCCAAACCAATCCTAGGTTTTGTTGTTGGTTGTACTACTTTAATTAAACTCAGTTAGTGATTCAAATGTTTAATTTGGGTGGGCAGTAAGCGCGTCCATGAACCAACGGAGCTTACTTTCAATCTCACAAACTAATGGCACTCTGTACCAAACTGTATCAAATTATCTGGCTTCGCTTTCCCGTAATCCTGGTTTCGACAGGTAAACCAACAACCAGACAGACCGACGGACATGGATATATCAATTCAGAAGGTGATGTTGGTACGATATAATATCAAATTTCAAGCAAAACAAAGTACTTTCAGCTGCAGACTGGCACCTTGCTTTGTTGACTTTTAAAAATACGTCTTTCGCTGATCCGTCTTTAATAAATATATATGGATGGAACGTTTTGTTGATATTGCTTGAGTTTTCGCAGTATTAATGCGTAGTCTGACAGTGGCTGCCTGATCTCTTAACGCGATATCGATGGCATAAACCAGTTCTTCCAGATAAACTTTAAAAGCTCCATAAATTTAGTTAGCACTTTAGACAAGCTTAGAATATTGAATCCTACATAATTTTTACAAAGTTTAAGGTCACACTTTTTAGAAGTTTTATGAGTAAATCTTGTAGCCATCGTGCAAGGCGTTTATTTTTGACTTTCGTGTAGGATATTTATTTCAAAAGGTTAAAGTGTCATACATTTTATTACCATTAATTTGATCTGCTTCATAACGCATAGAAGTATTTAAAGTTTTAAAATTTTGAACTTCGCCAGTTGAAATCTCTGCTCAAACGTATTGTAGAGGTGGTTTCAATTTAGAGATCAAAGGTAACTCCGAAGGCTCTTGACCACTGTGTAGTATGCATGGATCTTGATAAGAACAAAAACATTTCTGAGCACAGTGAGTGATTACCTCTAACCGTTTTGAAATTGTGGAGAACTTATCTTCCAATTTTGTACTATAGATCAAAAAGTACATTTTGCCATTGTTCACCATATCTCAGGCATGGCTAACGTGTGTAAGGTGTATTATATGTAGTGAGAAAGGTAATAAAAACAGATGCTTAAATCAAAAATTAGCAATGAGAAAAATGGTGACTAAGATGTCGAAAACTGGAGTTAACTTTTTGATCGATAATTTTTATCCAAGAACGATACTCACTGTCTTTAGTCTCTTAAGACAGTGAGTATTGCTGGCAGTTCATTTGGTCTAAGATTTCGACATGAAATCGTCACATGGTCTCAAAATTCACTCTGTTAAAATGGAAGCAAACTGACCGCTATTGGTTGTGCAAATCCAAATTTTATTGACTGAATTCAGTAAAAAAAAATTTGCTATGCCCAGAAGGCAAGGCCAGGAGCAAGCAGCGCTTCAAGAAGGCCTTCCTTGAGCAAGAGAGGACTTTCCAATCCCTTGCAAACGTTTTTTATTTTTATATGAAATGACCCGCTACAATAGGCCTTTTAAAGTATACCTGATAGAAATACTGTTCAAGCACGTCTTCATGCATCGCTTGCGTCAAGAGGCCTTCTAAGGCAGCTTGCCGTCTCAAGTACTTTGAAAAAAGGCCAAGTGAAAAAACAAAAATTTTAGTATCGGTCTGAATTAATTGGTTTTTTATCCGCGTCATCACTTGTCTTGATATATTTAATGTTTATATTTTGTGACTTTTATTATTTTTTAATTGATAATGATTAAGCAAAACTTTACCGCAATATATCATGAAAAAAAGACCACAATAGCAACAGGCACAACGTTCTTTACTTCTAACATTCGAATTTTTTCGTAATTCTTATACTCGTTCAAATCTGAAAACAAAATTTTTTTTCCAAAATAACTATTTTTGATTAAAATTACAGTATTTATAAGAAACTTTAAAACGCTGAAAAGTGGGTAAAATCTTATGGGAAGATTTTTCGGGAATGAAATCGATGTGCTTTTATCTCTCTACAAAATTGGTCTAAACATGTTTTTTTCTACTTTCTGAGGCATTGATCGATATTTTTTTGTCAGCCTCTCACAAATAGCCCCACCGCGACTCTGGTGCCTGACGCTTATTTCAATTATAAACCACATTTCAACTATCAATTGTAAACAAATTAAGCGGGATTAAAATACTATGAAAAATGCTGAATTTAAATCTGTGCGTGGATTTTATCTATCTCTTCAGAGCTTTGAGATATACATATAACCCATATGTACTGAGGCTGCCAGTGCTAGTCAATTTGATATCTATTGCAGCCGTTTTATATTGGTTTTCACAATATTAACTTGCGGTTGATATAGTTATACCAGGCACATGAATTAACAAATAATAACGTTTCTAATATTTCCTGATCAGTTTTTGCCATATTTAAATTTTTAGTATAACATTAGAGATCCAATTTATTTTTGTCGTTTCGACAATGGCTTATTGTCATCTTCAGATCGTCTTTACTTGAATATAAACTTCTCAATTAACATTACAGTAAACTGTTTACAACAACAAGTAAAATCATTAACACACTTAGTTTTTAACAATGCATTATAAATAAATAAACAATACCGAGAAAGAAAAAACACATTAAAAAACAAAAGATGCATTTCAACAAGTTAAGTTTTTTAAATTGAAAAAAAACGTGTTGCTTATAAAGATACTAAAAATTTAGTTGTTGTTGAGGGGGTCTGTTGCCCGCCCTTGTAACTAGCATCGTCATATACTAGCTTCATTCACTAATATATCAATATTTGATTGTACCAATGCTTGGTTTATAGGGTCCCATTAAGCCGAACATTTGCTCAAACTTGATTACCCATAATGAGAGAAGACATATTCAATACACAAATGTTTACACTAATATAATATAATTCTTTAATTTATCGCACTAAAACAACCAATTTGGTTTCAAAGGCACTCATTGAAGGAAATTTAAAAAAATGTACATATTTTTGGAATAAATACTCTTAATCGTCATTCGCAAATACTGGATATCAAATACTATTTTTTGCCATTTTTTCATCTTCCTGTAATTATAGTAATATAATATTTTAATCTCTCAATATTTTAAATTCATTGGAACCAAACTGAAACTAAGGTAACTTAAAAATTGAGTTGCTAATTTTAAAACTTTAAACCAGTAAAAAACAATAAAAAAAGCCCGCCTGAATAGAACATTGCCTTAATGGAGAATCACGCGAATTCAATATTTTCCATTTTTTGTAGTAAATTTAACAGCAAAACTATTTACCAGTAAATTGTTATTACTCTTGAGTTTCCTTTGTTATTTGTTTAAACTGATTAGTGGAGTATTTCATGTCAATTAGCTAGCTAGCAATACTTCAGATTGTGGACGACCTAGTGGAATTTGTTCGATTTCATGTTATCAAAGTCTTAGCTCCATGAAAGTAAAAAAAAAAAAATTACAGAAAGAAAATTGTTATTTTTCATTTACATATATTTTTATTTCAGATAACATAACTTTCTGCTACGGTTTTGCATTATAATTTGCAAAATTGTACGTTGCCTGACATATATACATATATTTCAAACATATGTATGTATATTAGGGTTATTCGTCAATTTTTTTCTTTTTGATTTTTTTTAAGATGCTGTGCTTTAAGCATTTATGATATGCAGAAAAATTTCACGAAAATTCAGCACTGTACCTCAATTTTATAAAACGACGCCGAAGCCTGTTAGTTTTACATGTAAATTGTTTGGAAAAATTATATTTTTAAAGGCCATGCACAGCATTCATTAAAAATTAGTCTGCATATTTTTAACAAAAGCATCACTGAGAACCATCCTTGCTCTTTAAAACGAGCTTTCTAATGGTGATCTGTGATGTTTCCTTGCAAAGTTATAGCCATTTTAAAGTGACATAAATTTGATCATCTATGACCCAACAATATTAACCAACCAACCGGTTTCATATTCATGTTACCTTAAAATGGCTGTAACTTTGCGAGGAAATATCATAGATGACTATTTGAAAGCTCGTTTTAAAGGGGAAAGACGGCACTAAATGACGCTTTTATTGAAAATAAGCTGTCCAATTTTTTTGAATCCTATACATGGCGTCGAAAGTAGAAAAAAAACATAATTTTTAGGTACTTAACCTCAAATATTTCAAAACTCTGACATGATGGGTTAACTTTGGAACCAGATCTTCCGCAGCCCAACAACATTCTTCACCTATTCATTCACATACTTTTTTAATAAAATATAGTTTTTCCATACAATTTAAATTTAAATCTAACAGGCTTTAGCACCATCTTATAAAATTGAGGTACAGAGCTGAATTTTAGTGAAATTTTTCTTCGTATCATAAACTTATTAGTTAAGCAACAGCGCCTTAACAAAAAAACAAAATTTGAATCACCCTAATGTATATACGTATGTATGTATGTGCTTTGTATTATTTTGTACGTTTTATCAATAAAAGTCATTGACTTTATATCGAGTTTACTAAAACAAAAGAGACAACTGCATAAAATGATTTCTTTGCAGTTTCAATGAATCATTTGTTATTTTTCTTCATGTGTATGGTCTTTTGTTTGTTTTTCAATTTCAATTTTTGTGTAAAAGGCTTTTCGAGTAATTTATACCCTATAATCATTGATATAATAGTCTCTCTTTTCAAATTTGATCGAAGTGCATAATAGGATGTTCAAGCTCAGCAAATTATTTTGTGCTATTAGCTTTTTTTTTTCAATGAACACATTTCATACCTATAATTATTATTTTCTGAACATTCAAATGTTTAAATTAATCAATTGAACAGTCAGTTATTTAAAAAAAACAACATAATAAGTCAAGGTTTTTTCGCAATACCTCTTTTCGCAATACATACGTGTTGAGTATTGAGAAAAATTATGATTTTAAATGAACGACCCCTATAAGACAATAAAACATTTTTCTATTTAACGAACAATTTTTTATAAGAACAAAATTACTAAAAAATACCTTTTAATTAAGACATATACATAATCGATGTCGCAGTCATAATTAAGATTTGCTTGCGATTACAGTTTATGATTATGTTTTTGACATATTTGAATCCGCCGGGCCTCTGGTGTTCAACGTAGCATTTTGAACTCTGCGTACAGGATATATTTGCATACTATGTACCATTAAAAATACCTTTAAAATTAGGTATATAATGTTCTTGCAGTCAAATGTATAGTATCAGTACCTACAGTTAAAAACTAAATTTTTCAATAATTACAAAAAGCATCAAGCTAGAAACTTATCACTATAGTGTAAGATGTTATGAGACCTCAAATTAGAAAAATTCACCAATTTCTATAATATTAAAATTTTAAAATCGGGCTTATCGAACTGAAGAGTAATTTACCAAAACTAAATTATCATTATTTGTATTCCACAGCTTTAATTTGATATTCTGCAATTCAAATATAAAAAATTTTAACTTGCTGTCTAGTGAATGAATTTAATGTTCAAGTTGAATTCATAAAAATGTACGGACACAAATTGTGTTTCAGTTCTGTTTCTTTAAGATTTATTTACGGGGTATTAAATTACTGTTTTAAAAAATCTGTTTCTTTAAGATTTATTTACTGGGCTTTGAATTACAGGTAATGAAATAGAATTTTGTTAATCTAAATTTATAGTTTAAAAAATGCATTAAAATGTATAATATGTGACGAGAAATTGCAATTGTGTCACACCAAAATTTGTCGCACAAAAATTGCTCCACATTAGAGCCCGTGCGATCGTTGCATTGCAGAGACGAAAGCGTGCTAGTGCTGGTAGATTTAGTGAGTTTACCATATAGGTGTATGCAGCATCAGGAAATTTACGGAGTCAGTCGTATGACAACTGTGGTACGCCGGATTCCGTGCGGCTGGCTTCTAACATAGAAGATAGTGAGTTATAGTATATTGAACCTTGGGCTCTGGCATGCCAAGATCTTGGCTCAAGAAATACAGGGTTGATATTTTTTTTTGTGAATTTGAAAATTTTTGGACCAACCAAGCATCATCAATCAATCAATTCATCTTTTAAATTGGAATCAGTAGAATTTGCATATGCATTACATAAGACACAACAAACCGAGCCTCTGCGTATTTTACTGCCCAGAAGCTGGAAAGCCGTATTAGTATATGGGAATTTACTAAATTCTCTGAAGTTTCAACTTAACATTCATATGATTTCTTGCAACTATGAAGTCAAAATTGGCTGCCAAAATCGCATGATTCGACCCCACTGAATTATTTATTGTGGCAATGTGTGTAGTTTCTAGCTTCTGCTGATAAACCAGCAATAATTCATACTTTGAAAATCCACATAGCTTGCGTTTTTTCGAAAATAAGTACTCAATTGCTCGAAAAAATGATAGAAAATGTATCCCTCTTATTTAATGCTATATGGCTTAAAATTTTATAGCAGAAAAAACCAAATTTAGAAACTTTTTTTTAAAAACACATCTGATAAAGTTAGGGATATAATTGTCTTCACCAAAAAGTTGAAATTCCTGTAGTGATGTTAAAAAAATTGATATCAATTGAAAGATAAATTATTTGTTCTGCTCACGGAGATACGGCCTCGAAAAATAACTTATAAGCTATTTTATTGTTGTGCGAATATGTAAATAAATGCAGCTCAGAACTAAAGTGAGAAATTGAAGTACTCGTACTTTACTCACTTAGTTTGTTTAAATAGTGATGCCTACTCCTATATAAATATAAATTATAGCTTATTTTCAAAATGAACATTTTGCTTGTTCAAATTTACTGTAATAAAAGTTATTAATTGTTATTTCGCATTTCGTTCAGAATTTATTGGTGAGAAGAGAAAAAAAAATTCTATAAATAATCACATCAGATTTAAGGCGATATTTCCTTCCAAAATATATAGATTAAAAAAAAAAAATAAAAAATTTGCTATAACTCAAAGTCTGCTGGATCGATCTCGATAGGTTTTTTAAATAAATTTTTAAATGATACCTAATTCGTTTGGTTGAAATCTTGGAGTCCCAAATTAAAACGGTTTTGAAAATCTATATCAGCAACTTCCGATCGCCATATTTCTGTAAATATTACCAAATAATAAAATAATACCACACACATATTTCCATTTATTCGTTAAACGTTTCCAGAATCCTTATCCGATCTCACATTCATGTATATCCACATACGTGCGTCTTCTGAGAAAGAAGCGTTATGTGGGCAGGATTCGCTAATAGGGCGTGGCCCCTTCTATGTAACAAATACGCTATATACTGGATTCATGGCAGCACTTCTTTTGAAAAATCAAACATGCATGCATGTTGTTTGTAACAAACATCTCACAAAATAAAAAAAAACACCTAAAACGCCATGTCTGGGTATACACAGGACTCATACGATTTTTGCTTTTTGCCACAGATATCATAAGCGTACTTTTTGTTTTTATTTAACAAAAGGCAGCAACATGGTTTAAATATATCTTTAGAAATGTCCAAGTGATTTTCACTAAGAAGACTTTTCACAAATCTGAAAAGGTGGTAGTTTATTCGGAATCTAGCGGCATGAAAATTCTAGAAATAAGGTTAATAATCGGCATGGCTATATAAAAGATGAGCTTGAAATGAGAAAAGAGATATAAACAAAGATCAGGTTGAGTCAGGAATATAGATGAGGTTTGGGATGACCATAAGTAACGAACAAAGTTAATGATAAAAATAGAAATTAGTATCGGGATGAAAGAACGTTTAAGAATAAAGAGCAGAGGTGGTAGAGGTTTCTTATCCAAGAATATTATTGCCAACCCCATAAATAAAAGACAATTTATAAAATATATTCTCATTTACTAATAATTAATATGGCAAATTAATATTTGTTACTTCACATTTTCACAATTTACGTTTTTGACTATTCAAATTTTTTCTTGATGTCTGATAGTGTCACTAGCAGCTTTATCGATCCTTTTCACATATAAGTATTTATATCTATGTATATATAGAATATTTTGCTTAATTGCTTTAAGTAAATAAAAAATTTTATTAAGTATTTAGCAAATACAACAAATGTGTATTATGATGTTTACCACTTGATGAATTTTTATTATAGTCGAGGAAAATTTACCATAAGTTTTTATATTTTTCGCAGTGAACGTTTCAAGATACGGCTTATGGCAAATATCTCCTAAATGTGTGTTTAGAAAAAAAGTTTCAATATGCGGTTTTGTTACAAATTCGAAAAGAGCATGAAAATATTAATATTAATACTGGAGATTCAAATATATTTTCGGTACGGTCTTACCGCTTTTAATGAAACTTATAATCGTTACAAGCTTTTAAAATCGATGTGACACCGCTGAAATAGTTAAATTTTTATTTATATTGCAATGACATTTAGTATTTAGATTGACAATTTTTTCAATACTTTGGAAATAGATGAATGCCGGACGGGGCAAGAAGGCGTATCACCTCATAACATTACAAGTTTTTGTTATTGTCTAACTCGAAACAGTTTCAACGATTTTCCTTAAAGTTTCGAGACAGATAGCTCATGATGTAATAAATCAAAGCAGTAAAGTCTACAACGTTAAAATTAGGAAACTACGTTATCGATTGTAATAAAATAATATGTGTGAACGAGTGATATCCCTATTAAAAAGTGGAGGATCGGAAAAGTAGGTGGAGATCTAATTCAGAATTCAGTTAAGTCTTCAGCGATTATGAATGATTAAATTTTATATATGAATTTTTCTTGTACCAAATATCATTGCAATAGTTCTCAAAATATGCTAAATCCCTAGCAAAATATTTAAAAAATTACCAATCTTATAAAGATTTGGAAAATACATGTTTTTTTTTAGTAAAAAACTGCACTATTGCCATTTTGGAATTTGAACCAAAAACGCTTGTCGAACATAACTTTTTTTCTGTGCACGTTGAAGAGATATTACAATGTATTGTGTCTCAATACGTGTACTATCAAAAATGTAGATACTTTGATTAAATCCAAGCTCATTTTCTTTGACTATTAACTTTTATGAAAGACTTGATGAAAATTCTAGTTTTTGACGTATTATAATTTTGTACATTTTCAAGGACTTTTTTAATTGAGCTCATATTATTTAATCGCCTTTCGGGTTTTTCTTATATTTTTTATTGAATGCGACTATTTGGTTTTGTTTTTTTTTGCTTAATTATGTTATCTTTACTGCAGTTGTTATTCCTTTCAAATTTAATTGATTTATGAGTGTTTTTTCAGTATCGATAAATTTATTAACTAATTAAAGTACAAAATATAACTCTCCGATCTCATTAAAGAAATTAATAATATATATATTTTTTTTACCTAACAATTAACAAATTTAGTTTGTGTGTAGATAGTAAAAATTAATAAAACTTATTTATGCAAAAAGTTTAACATTGGCCGAACTTTTGTTGGTTTTTGTTTTTTACTTATCACAAGTTTTCCGTTCTAAACGAAAGATTAATGTTCGGTTCTTTCATGATCATCACTTTTAAATTGCATAATTTATTGTTGTATGTACATTACATTTAAGTGAAATTATAAACTATAAAGAATAATTTTAAAATACTTTAATTTGTTTATTCATATACTTCTTAACATAAATCTTTCTTTTGCTTAATTTTTGATAAAATGAAGTCTGCTATTGATTTTACAACGTAGTCACGTTAAAATGACATAAAATACCAAAGTTATATTAACATAACAAAACGTTATCATCATGTAACGTTAGAATGTTATCTGAAGTCATTTACATCAACTTAACATGAGCATTTCATAAATGTGACGTTAACACAACGAAACGTTGACATAACGTTAACATAACGCTTAAATGACGTAGCGTAATCAATATAGTGTTAACATAATGTAACGTTTACGTTACGCAACGTTGATACAACATTTACGTTCATTATCTATCGTTCAAAGACATTTGACAAATTAAACTAACATTTCGATACAACTAGCAGACCACAATGTCAGTAATAACATTTTGTTATATTTTTATAATTTAAATAATTCAGTAACGTAACACTGTACATCCTTAAAAAAAATCCTAATTACATGCAGTTCCTTGCTATATCATTTAATTTTGGTTTTGTAGTTTTGGTTTTTGTTTTAACTTTGCAGTTCTTATGCAAAATGTGACCTATTATCAAATGCGTATGAGGCCAACGCCTTTCAACTTCCACGTTGTTAACGTCACCAGTACAACTTTGATAATAAATCATGTAATTTAACATTTATTTTTTTATTTGTTTTTGCTAAGCTTTAGCTGTTTTATTAATAAGCAGAACGGCTTTATTATTTTGACATGTGATTTGTGTTTTAGCCTTAAAGTTTTTAAATATTAATGGTATTCGAACAACGCTGTATGTTTACGGCTCCGTAAAATCAATCATTTACCGCACATGTATTCATGACTGACCTTATACATAACTTTGAAAGCTAACATTTCAATTTTACATTGCATCACTATAATTTCACAAAACCACTCTAATAACACCAACCATTTTATTAAAATAAAATGTTTTAGAAAATTTTAAATCTTTATTTATATGTACGAGTATATTAAATTTGTAAAATTTGCATTTCTCATTTCGCTGGAGTATGTGATTTTGAACAAAAATTCAAGAAATATTTTATAAAAATTCAAGAAATATTTTATAAAAATTCGTGTTTGTTTTATCATTATCATGCTATAAATATACGGGGCTTGCACACACCATTTGTTCGAATACCCTTATTGTAAATTTTATGCGTAAAGTTAATAAGTTGTTGATTTTTCGATTTTGTTTTGAAACAAAACGGTTTATTTTCAAATATAGTTTTAAGTTTTCTAAAAAATATCGCTCTGGCGTAGCACAGCACAGCGCACGCTTATACCTCAAGGTTTTTCAGACTTCGCTTATTCCCCAATCGCCCTTCCTATCATTTAATAGACTTCTACAATACAAAATTATCCCAATACATACAGTACAATACTTAGACTCTTCATAACTTTGATTCCGATGTCGTTGTCGTTGATCTTCCATCTGGGAATTTAGGATATAATTCTTGCTGTGGGCTTGGTAATGTTTTTACAATTTTCGGCACCATAGTAATCGGTTGATCTTCTTCATCCTCAACGTCCTCGCCCTGCTCCTCATCAATCGGTGTCAACGCCTCCATATGCACTGGTGATTCATCTGTTTTAACACAACGTTTCAAACACGGTGCCAAAAAGCTTGTTACAGTCGATATTGCAAAAAGAGCACCTGCCATATAGAAGGGTAAGTCATATGATTGTGTTGCATCATAAACAGCGCCCGCCAATGGTGATCCAATAATGGCCGCAAATCCTCTGAATAAAATCAGCAAACCGAAGGCATTTGTCAATTTGTCCAGACCCAGCAAATCAACCAAAATAATTGACGTCAGCGAAATGTAACCAGATATGGCAATGCCAAAGAAGACGGACATGGCTACGAAGGATTCGTATGAATGGCATAATGGTGTTAGCGTTACTGCAACTGTTGAAATCAGCAAGCAAATGTTATTTAAAAGCAATGAATTAACACTTGGAAAATCAGCTACATAGCCACAGATAACCCTGCCAAAAGTGTTGGTGATACCAATTATGGAGAGTAAAAAGGCAGCTTTATTAGCCTCAATACCGCTCTGCTTGGCCGCATCCACTAGATATACGAAGGGTACATAAAGACCAGCCATACCAAAAACATTGGAGACACCAATGAGCATGAAAACAGGATCCTTCAGCAGACTCACATCCAGCATAGTATTAAAGACGGATTTGACAGAATCGGGTATACATAGGCACGGGCACAGGTCATATTGCTCACGACCCTTTTCAGCTTCAGCTAGTGGATCACGAATACTTTGCATACTTTTTTCATACTTTGTCAGCGACAACACCGACTGGCGATAATTTGTTAGTGATTTTTGCGATTGATACTGTGGCAAATTTGTGACCGAACCGGAATAGAAAATGTCCTTACGCGACATTGGGCGAACCATTCTACCGCTACCGCTATCATGTCGCTGCGACAAAGACAATTTTGATGTCGTAAAACCACCAGCATCCCCGGAATTACTCTCGAGATCACCGCGTGATGAAGCGCGTATGGCTGCCAACGATGGCTGGAAGCGTTCACTCGCGGACGTTTTGCGCACACGACCGAAGGACGGCACTGAACCATTTTTTGGAAGACTTTGAATATCGGCGCTAAATGCAGGTTGCGATGCATTGCGTGTTATATAATCGGACGAATTGTAAGGACTTGTTTCGGTTTCAGAGTTGGAATTACGATATTGGCGCCTTCCGCCAGCTCCGCGTCTAACATCCAGCTGTCCATTGCTGTCGGCTTGTGTTGGTGGCGGATTGGTTTGATTATTTCTATGATCGATTACTTTTGCTTCTGTAATAGTGGGTAGCGTCGAAACAGGTTGTAAACCACCACCCTGTTGCATCGCCAACAATTCCAAATTTAAGCTAGAATGTACACCCGGATCGGCATTGAGTGGCATTTTCATTTTGCGTTCCATGGTACCATCCGGTAACTGCACCATAAAATGTGAACCACCTATCGAGCCACGTTCCATCTGCAGACGTTTTTCTTCGTACATGCGCTGCATTAAAGGTTTCACTTTCTTCTTCTTGGGGTAGGTCAGTGGACGCATCATGGCGCCAAAAATGGCACAATTTAAAATTAGCCCTGCAAATATCAGTAGTGCGCTTTTCCAGCCAAATTCACGCAGCAAATATGTTGCCAATGGTGCAAAAGCAAATGTTCCAAAGCCTGAACCACACACCGCAATACCAGTGGCCAACGAGCGCTTTGTCTCAAAATAGTAGCCGACAGCGACAACAGCTGGCAAGTAAATCATGCCAAAACCAAAGCCACCTATCACACCATAGGTTAACATCAACATATTGATGGATGTGCTAAATGTGCTCAGTACAAATGCAAGGCAGCCAACCACACTGCCCGCAATGCACACAGCACGACAACCATACTTATTCGCCAGCGCCGAAACAATAGGACCAGCACTCAAGTAGACACCACTTAACAAACTGCCAACCCATGCCACTTTACCTTTACCCTCGCCAAAGTAATCAACGAATTCACCCAAGAAGATGCCAAACGTATAGGCGATACCGTCAACAATCATGTTGCACATAAAGGAGGCGAAACAGATGACCCAACCATAACCACCGTCCGGCGGTGGCGGTAACTCTGCATATTCACTCATGTCATCATCATCATCCTCGGGGCTGATGTTGTTCTGTATGTCATCCTGCAGGTCTGCAGTAAGGCGGGCAGCTTCTTCACATTCTAATTCGCTGTCAGTGCGTTCGATTTTTCGCAGGCGAGCACCAGAGCTCATATTTGTTGTATCTACTGCGTTGGACATTTTCTGGTGTTATAAATATGATATTAATTTAACTAACTTTTTTTGATATTTTATTTATTCTCTTAATATTTTCAGATTTGCAAGTTTTTTTTTTTTAATTTAGTTTATTATAATTTTGATTTGCATTGCTGCAGCAAAAAGACACTAAAGGAAATTCAACTTCTTCGTCACACACGTGTACCTACATCGTTATGGTACCAGAGGAGAAAAATACTAAACGCTCCACTTCGTCACACACGTCGGCCTCGTTTAAATTACTTTAAAGTTCTTTGAACAGAAATCAGTCGACAGTCAGTCGTAAGGAGTTTTATTTAATTCAGCAACAATCAGAAAATTATTTTATATGTGTGCGAAGTGCAAATCACCCAACTGATTTTGGTCAATAATTTCTATACTGCTTGCTGTGTGCTTTAAAAATAACAACAACGGCGGCGACACGACATTGCTGAGAAAAGCAGAAAATGAAAGAGTTTATAAAAAAAAATCTGACACGAAAAACTTTAAGTTCTCACGCTCTCTCCAACCACCATATACGTTAGTCAAGTTGTGCTCAGTTGTGCTTTGATGAATGCGCGCTCTTTTTGGATTTTCGAATATTTTCTTGTTGTTGTGCGTTGTTGTTGCTATTGAGACTGTTGCGGCAGCGGCTTTTTAATTAGTATTAGTTAATAGTTTAGCTTTGTTTTACGAAGATTATTGCTCACTCTCTCTCTCTCTCTTTCACTTGGTCTCTTTGTATTACTAATGCCTGCTATTTGTTCTTATTGACATTTTATTTATTTATTTGATAATTATTAATCAAGTTTTTTTATTTTTTTATTTATCTATTGTTAGATAAGTTTTTCACAGTTAAAGTGCATAAGTTTAGTTTTTTTGTTTTGTTTTAACGTAATTTTTGCTGTAATTTAAAATTAATTTAAAAAAATTTTCTTTAATTTGGGAAAGGTACTTTGGTAGCAGTATGAATTGAAAAATTGCAATTTATAATAAATAGTATATTTTATTACTTTGCTAGGAATCACATTAAATTTTTTGTTGCTGCAAGCTTTTGTGTTTGTTATTATTGAATTTTTAGTTTGTGTTTTGTTTGTGTTTAATATATTTAAATCTACTGCGCTTTTGTGTATGCAAGTAATGATTTGCTTTTCATTGAATTTGTTATACAGGGTGCTGCTGCGTTAATTGTAATTATTATTCAGAATTATTTGTGTTTTCAAGTTTATGCTTTTAATTTGCGTTTCCAATGTTGAAAAATTTCCATGCAACGTCATTTGATTTTGTTTTTGGCCTTAAGTTTGTAATGCGCTGTTTTGTTGTGTTCTATTCCTTTGATTTCTTCTTTTTTTTTTGAATTTGCTTGGGGGTTGTTTGTATGTTGCTTTTAGTTTTGTATTTGTTGTATTTTATGTATTATAATATATCTTCCGCTTTTGTTGTAGTTTTTTTTTGCGCTCACATTCTACTAGCTTTATTTTTATAAGGTATTTAGTTTCTTTTACAAAACGCTGCGACTTTTGCTTTTTTTTATTCTACGGAAAATTGTATAATTTCGCATTTACTTTCAGTGAAAAAGAAAAAAAAATTTGCGATTTGTTGCAGCGGTGGAATAGTGTTTTAGTAGTTTATATATTATTTTGCTTTTTCATATGAGGTGCACTTCGTTGTTGCCGTTTATTGTAAATCAAAAAGGAAATTAAATGTGTTTATTTTATTTTGAATTTCTTTGTATATTATAAATTGTAATGTCTATTGTAGTTTTTGTAATATTCAAGGAAATTCGAGCAATGGAATCAAAGGTTATCGAAGAGATTTTCCTTTCTTATGTTACTACACTTGATTTTTTTCTTTCAAATATTGTTTTTATAAAGAATATTTTAAGTGACTTTGCAATTAAGTGAAGAAAGTTAGTTAGTAGTCTTTTGCTACAGAAACTCATAAACTTGATTTATTTTGTTTTTTTCATTTAAATTGTAGTCTTCAGGATTCTTTTTTAAAATTTCTCAAAAAAATTGATTAACTGACGGCTTAGGCGTTTTGTTTAAATCATATAAAATTTATTAAAATATTTTTCTATATATTATAAAAAACTGAGGAATTATAAAATTTCTTTGCTACTGCTGCTCCTGCTGCTGTTTTTACGACTCCTCACAATTTTTCTGGTACACTTTTATATTTCAGATATATTTTATTAAGTACGTTGTTGGATATACTCTCTCGAGTTGTTGAATGAAATAACGTTACGAAAACGCAAGGAACAGAGCACCGAATAACGACAGCAACGACAACGACGTAACCTTTATTCTTACAGACGTAAAACTGTTATACGCTACGATTTTTAGTATTCTTCCATATATTCCGCATAAAATATGTCGATGAACATTTGAAGATACAGCCAGAAGCTTGCGCTCTCTGTATTAAATTTTTAGTTTGATTTTTTTTTGCTCACGATTTATTATTTCGTTCTCAGCTACAGTATGATATGCATTTTATAAATTATTAAAATGAAATGCAATTTTTTTCGTTTTTATAATATAATAAATGACAGCTGATGATGAGCGCGTTTTTTGAGAGCGCCAAATTGACACTGTAGCGTATGGTATATCTCGACTACTGACTGTTTGCCTTAATTTTATTGCATTAAATATATTGTTTGTATGTATTGCTTTGTGACGAATGTATGGAATTTCAATTTATTTCATTTGCATAAAATACATTATAACTTTGTGAAGCTTACAATCAATCTCATTTACGCTCTTTTCCTCAGCTGTCGCTCTCTCGTGCTAACTTGAGTTCTCTTAATATTTTAGCTAATAAATTACTATACCTTTGGTTGTCATTGTTTCTGTTTGAATGTATTTTTGTTATTGTTTTGCTTTAATGTTCAGTCATTCGCAGCGCATTGTTTGCATCGTGCCAAACAATTTTGCTATTCCGTTGGTATTATTCGCTTGGCAACTGTCAGAATTCTTGTGGTAGAAAAGAGTGCTTTTAGTTCTTCCAAGCTTTACCCTCTTTTTTTTATTGCTTCCGATTGAGCCTACTATTTTCCATCTCACACAATATTTATCAAGTTAAAATATTTCAATTTTTTTTATCGATTGAAATAATTTGAAGGCAAGTTACGAAAGACTACCGAATCATGTCATCGCTAGAACATACTCTGACATTATAATGTTGCCGGTACTTTGTTTGAGTTCGAATAATTGTTCTTTCATTGGAATAGAGATACTCAGTGAGTTTTACTCGCAGCCATTTGAATCCCCAAAGAATGCTCTATAACCTAAAAAAAAAAATTGAAAACAAGCACATACACATGCACATAGTATACCTCATTTACATGTGTCTTTGAGTACATAATCAGAAGCCAAGATTATACGTGAAGCCTGAAATAAGGTTTCTAGGTCTTATTTCTTATGAAATATCGAAAAGTTGATACAAGATACATAGTAGTTTTAGAAAATATGCGTCTTATTAAAAGTATTAATTGATCTTAAGCTTATGTGTACATTTTAATTAGTCCTAAACATGATGCAGCCCCATAAGTCATGCTTAAAATTTGTTCTTAACCTTTTCTCATCAATTGGTGGATATTTTTTTTTCTATAAAATTAAGCCAAAAAATTAGATTAGCAGCCGAAGGTGCTAATCGATTTGTGTAATATATTATCAAGCTTAAGAATTATTTCTGACTTTTCGCCATTGATTAATTAGTCCAATAACATATTTTATGAAAAGTAATACTCTGGTCATGTCTGAATTTTTTTGCCTAATGGTTAGAGGACCCGAAGCGGTTTTTTGGCTCACGAGCAATACCGCTGGCAAACCGAGGACTAAAAATCTACTGCTTTTTGTTTATTTTTTGTGAACTAATAGCAAAAAAAAAATATTTGAGTAATATAAAAATATTTAATATTGAAATTCCGAAACGTTACCCGACTCGTTTCTTCACCGTGGCCTCTAGTTTTATTTCTAATAAAAAAATCGACTAATATCTGATATATCATTTACATATTTTTGAATTTTTAGACGACTTTCTTGTGCTAAATTTTAGGAAGTTCTTTTTCTGGAATATTTTTTCTTTCTGAAATATTTTTCATTGGGAAAACATGAATAGTATTTCGAAATTTTCATATGAGATAAGGCCTAAATTTAAAAGAAAATATATAATGAATTGAGCCATTCGAGGAGTTCTACTTACAACCAATATGTTTGTTATACTTCCGTTTACACTTCACCAGTTATTTAATTTCTTTAGTTAGTCCTTTTTCGAGCATAATAAAGCTATTCTACGCATATGTTTGACCTATAAAATATCAATTGGTAGTCAATAATGTTAATCAAGTTCAAATCGCAACTAGGCGACTGTTTGGGAGAAATGGATTGACAGTAGTGAGACTCCTCCTTTAACGAGTATAACAGTTTATTTTCCCACGTATTTCGCTTCTCTGTTACTTTTTTCGGTTTCTATAATGTTCGAAAACGATTTTGCGCACTTGAATGTAATATATAACTTCTTTATTCCATTGTAGTTTTGCAAAAAAACGTGTTTTATCGACATGTGACGTTTAAAGAGAATATAAGAATTTACTTAATATATGCGTACATACATAGTTTGCTGCTGATGTATGCAGCTCGATATTGAAGCTTTCAAAGGTGTTTTCTATTGTACGCTCTATATCACTGACATGCAGCTAACACTGCAGCAGTTTCATCGCATGTGCTAAAATGTTCTCATAAAGTTTTCACATTTCACATGTAGAAATAGAGAGAGCGAGCGAACGTGGTATGATGGGTGCTGAGTGCCAATGTCATTCATGAATCTCTCTCTTAGCTATTCGTTGGTTGATTCTCAATATATGTAGTTTCGTTGCTGCCTCATCTTAACAGCAAATGCAATATGACGAATAGAACTTTTAGTGAATTGCATTGGTTGCATTTGCCTAAGTGCCAGTCGAGCAATGACAGTCTTGAGAGCGATTTTTTGCAATTATTTTATTTAGACATTGAGTGCTGAAACGTGATTTTGCTTTTCTTTTATTTTAATTTTATTGAATTTGATTTTTGTTTGAATATTTGTTTTGGTTTTCTTTTAATGATTTTTCTATATTTTTTGTTTTTTGCAATGAACTTGGCAACACAAAACAGTGCAATATGTAAATACATGGCTAGCTAGCTGTGTTATATATTTTGTTGGTAAATATGTATTTACTCGTATTTTGTTTATTAAAAGAGTTGCCTACAATTAATAAAACATGTTAATATGGGTACACGAGTTATTTGCAATGAAGTTTTATATATACAAGTATACATATGTGTACGTATGTATGCATGTGTAATTTTTGCTACTATATAGTAACAATAATTATTTTTAGCAAAAGGTTAGATAAAACTTATTACTTGTTGTCGATATATTGCAAAATAGTCATCAGTTGACTTGTTTAAAAAATTGACAAAATATAAAGTTTTTCTTCTTATAAGTTACAAACCGTTTAGGGTTTATTGAATTTCAACGCATATCTCCTTAGTAACATAAATATTTTCTTTGTTTATGCATTAAATATTACAAGGTAAATGGCTTAGTTGAAACCCAAGTTACCCAAGTTGAACTTTCATAAAAAACGTACTGGTTCGGCAGACGTTGCTGTGCTAACTGCTTGTGTTGTTTAAAATTGAGTATTTGTAATGACAATTCAAACCCAAAGTCGTACATTGAATTAAGAAAAAAAAAATCCTGGATTTAAATATGTCTCGTGAAGATACATAAAATTTCGCTTTTTTGTAATATGGAAGGCATGCCACCGCCCATTTTTTCATTGAAACTTTTTCGCATACCTTTCATGTATGTACATATGTAGATACTAAGTCTCATTCATCTGCGTCAAATGTATGTATAAAAAATGTCGGCTTTTTCTGATATAGGAGGCGTAGTACCATTAGATTTTCATTAAAAATTTCGGCATGCAATGTGCTACGCCCCTATTAAAAGCTTTAAAAACTGAAATTCCTTAAATTTTTAATTCTTATTTATAACTAGTGCACCCAGCAGACGTTGTTCTGCCCTTCCTGTCCATGTCCTTGTCTCCAGCCCCATACGTATACCTATATCCATCTCTATCTCCACCTCTATCCTCATCTTAACCCCTATCCTCATTTTATCCCCTATCCTCATCTTAACCCCTATCCTCATCTTAACCCCTATCCGGATCTTAACCCCTATCCTCATCTTAACCCCTATCCTCATCTTAACCCCTATCCGCATCTTAACCCCTATCCTCATCTTAACCCCAACTCTAATCATATTCCCATCCCTATCCCTATCATTATCTCTATCCCTATCCCTATCCCTATCATTATCTCTATCCCTATCCCTATCCCTATCCCTATCATTATCTCTATCCCTATCCCTATCCCTATCCCTATCCCTATCCCTATCCCTATCCCTATCCCTATCCCTATCCCTATCCCTATCCCTATCCCTATCCCTATCCCTATCCCTATCCCTATCCCTATCCCTATCCCTATCCCTATCCCTATCCCTATCCCTATCCCTATCCCTATCCCTATCCCTATCCCTATCCCTATCCCTATCCCTATCCCTATCCCTATCCCTATCCCTATCCCTATCCCTATCCCTATCCCTATCCCTATCCCTATCCCTATCCCTATCCCTATCCCTATCCCTATCCCTATCCCTATCCCTATCCCTATCCCTATCCCTATCCCTATCCCTATCCCTATCCCTATCCCTATCCCTATCCCTATCCCTATCCCTATCCCTATCCCTATCCCTATCCCTATCCCTATCCCTATCCCTATCCCTATCCCTATCCCTATCCCTATCCCTATCCCTATCCCTATCCCTATCCCTATCCCTATCCCTATCCCTATCCCTATCCCTATCCCTATCCCTATCCCTATCCCTATCCCTATCCCTATCCCTATCCCTATCCCTATCCCTATCCCTATCCCTATCCCTATCCCTATCCCTATCCCTATCCCTATCCCTATCCCTATCCCTATCCCTATCCCTATCCCTATCCCTATCCCTATCCCTATCCCTATCCCTATCCCTATCCCTATCCCTATCCCTATCCCTATTCCTATCCCTATCCCTATCCCTATCCCTATCCCTATCCCTATCCCTATCCCTATCCCTATCCCTATCCCTATCCCTATCCCTTTCCCTATCCCTATCCCTATCCCTATCTCTATCTCTATCTCTATCCCTATCACTATCACTATCACTATCCTTATCCCTATCCTTTTTCGAGTTTTCTTTCAAATTTTTCCAATTTTTTTTTGGTTTTTTAAACCTTCCATGAACAATTACAAACCCAACTAACGCGTTCCAATTCATTTTTATATGTATAGTAGAAGCTTTAAGCTTTGTCAAAATCAGTCAAGACGTTTGGAAAATAAATTTTTTCCTAAGCATTTTGGTCGGCGAAAGAAAGACATACTGGGCATTTAGAAAAATATATTTCAAAAATAGATCAAAGCCGGTCTCACCTATAATTTTTTTTCTCTCAGTCTTCAGTCAGTGTGGAAGTAGTTTGTCATCTGGAAGCTGTAAGTTAATTTTTGAGGTAAACATATCTGTTAATGCTTTACAATTTTCTATATTTTCCAATAATACGTAGATAAAACGATTTAAATCTTCACCACCTGCAATTAATATGCTGCAACATACGATTAAGATTTAACTATTTTGTTTCTATGGAAGGTCATTAACTTTCTTGAGCATTCCAAACGCTCGGTTTCCATCCAGCAGTCTTCTGAATCTAAGTAAAAATAAATTGAAGCGAAAAAATTAATGTATACACTTAAACTTAATTTCATTGAAAACATCCTTCAAATTATTAAATAATAAAATTCCATGCATTTTGTGTATGTTTCAACTATTTAGTTTGACCTATTTCATTGGTGGTCCGTTACCCATTTGAAATCATTTCCAACTTTCTGAAAAATATGACCTTAACCTTAAAACAATGTTAGCTGATTTATTTTTAATATGAACGAAATTGCGAATCTCTTTAAATAAAGTTCACGTCGCAGAAATGGAAGGCTCAAATAATATGTTTCTACGATATTCTGATTTGCTATTTGTATACGATTTTTAAGTTTTTAGCCATTCTTCAACACTTAATTTCGGTTGCTCTTTTTACAGTTTTATTTCAATATAAATATTTTATACTTGTACACTTATCTCAAATATATTTTCGATATCGATTAGAATATATGAAGATTACAGAAAACGATTTAATTGTATTCATCAAGATTTGGTCATAGTTAAGAGGTGGTAAATTTGATAAAGGTGAAATAAATGTTTGATATTAGTTAACATGTCACATATTCCGCCGAATTAAGAAATTGTTGAATTAATCATAATTTTGATAATTTAATCCAATTTATATTTGATCAGATATATAATATGGTAAACACTATATTTGGTTAAAAAAAAATTTTTTTCTGTCGCCAATTATTACTCGTTATTAATTAGAAAATCATGTATTTAGTGAAAGAAATATTTTTTCATAAATTATTAATTTCAATCTTTATACTTTCTGATCAAATTATCTACAAAAATTGAAAACCAACAAAAGATTAAGAGTTATGGTACACTGAGAAATAAAAATGTTTCCTTCAAATAAATGTATTTGGTTGATAAATTTTTAAAATATTTACTATCAACAAAATAGTAGGTATTTCTGTGGCAATTTATTGGGAGTTAAAGTGTTGTTAAGTGGGCCAATCATAACATCAATTTGAGTCAATTAAATAGATTTAATTGGATCAAATATATGTTTGGTAATTCTATTTTTATTTGACTTTTCTTCGCATTAACAGGAATACTTTACAACACTCAACATAGTTAGGTAAAACACTATTTAAATACCTTTTGCTTAGTTTACAATGCAGGTATTTGTGATTGTGTTAATACCAACGGCATCCAAGGACGTGATGATAAGGAAAATATCTATTTATGAATCGATATTTTAAAATATCGGCTGTTTGTATATCGAATAGCCTATATCAAATATATAATTTGTTATTATAAAATCTTTGTATACAAATAAATCGTTTTCTCTGTGTAGTAAAAACACTTTTGAATAAGTATTGTTTTCATATTATACATTCCTTATGATGCTTCCATTTTTCACGCATAATTCAGTGAATTTGGAAAGGTATTTAATTTTTGAGCAGTCCAAAAAAGACCCTTGCTAGAAACATTTTTCTCAAGTTAAATTCATTTTGTATCATTTATATGCAATTTAATTTCATCTTCTATAAAAGCTCATGAACGGAAATTTACATCGGCATGTTAGCAATGAAAAACGTGACAAGTTTTCAACTAAACTGCACCAAAGTTACCTATTGAAATTTAATAATACATAATTATCTAACAGATGTCTGAATTCGCTTAGCTACATTGCTGTCATTTAAGATCATCATTGTACTCTTAAAATGTAACAGATTATGTATAAGCGTGCGGATGTAAAAGTATCAATTACCATAGGTTTTTAATTTTTATCATCATCAAAGTTTCCTCCTTTCCACCATAAATTTGTCATATTCTTATACCTTGCGCTTTTGCCTTTATTATTCGCGTATCTTTTATACTCGCAAAGAAAAGCGTAGAAAAAGCATATAAAAAAGCGGAGGCGGCAGCGGTCAAATTGTAATTTGTTTATTGAAATGCGATATGATACTTTGATGGATTAAACTGAATTGAGTTATAAGAAAATATTATTGCATATATTGAACTTGCCTTGTCGTTGTTTCATTACAAAGATTATAAGAATGTACGAACGTCAACTTACAATGTAATCAATTAGCTAATGAAATTTGAATACACTTGAATTTATTTAAGCAATCGTAATATAGGATATTAAGATCTTCTGGTTATTGCAATTTTATGTTAAGTGTATTACGTTTAATTCTATTCATTCATTATCTACGCTTTGACGAGAAGTATGTACTTCAAAAGATTTGCTTCATAATGTTTAGATGTAGTGTGCTCACTTATCCAAGTCAACCTGCAGTCTATTATGCAGTCACCAAATTTTTCCTTATAGAATTAGGTTTGATTATTTCAAATATCTCCATCAGTAATGCTTGCAAAATATAAAATAATGCAAGCTAGAAAATTATTAATTATAACAGTTTAAGGTCACTAAGGATAGCTCTGTAGCGGAAACTGAAACCATAGTCTGACTGATGCTGCCTATTATCCAGTCACATAATTTTGCTAAACAGAATTTTGTTAGCTTATTTTAAATATTTCACTCAGTAATGCTTGCGAAATATATAAAAAAGCAAGCTAGATAATTGCTAATTGTAACAGGATAAGGACGCTGAAGAAAGTTCTGTAGCGAAAACCGAAACCATAGTCTGATTTGATGTTTACTGTTGTTGCTTCTACGGTTCTTGTAATTTTTTTTTGGTATTTTAAACATACAGTTTTTTTGTTCTTAAGACTTTCTCCCATATTTTCTATTCAAAATTCCATTACATTTTAGATTTCACTAATGTAGAGAGTATTCTTAAATAAATTTCGGAAACTAATTACAGAAATAATGACGTATGCTTTCATTATATTACGGAGACGCTCGTTGTAAATATATATTTATGTTTGCATTTATGTATATTTCGAAATACAAGGCAAAATAATTGATTCTACTCGCATTTTATTGTCTGTAACTGTTTGTAATATGGCAGGAAATCATCAGTTTCAATACATATAGATTGCGAATTCACGTTTACTTTCAATGTGGATAAAGTTGCAATTGTATGTTTGTATGGTATGTTGTTGAATGTTATAATTAGGTAACTCGTTGATATTGTTATTGATGCTATTTTTTGTTGTACATTTTCGATGTAGAATAATCAATAACAACATTGAAAGTATGTCATGGGAAAACTTATGAAATACGTAATATAAATGAGGAATATTTGAAAGCATGACTGTGGACTATTTAGCATTTAAAGAAAAAAAAACCCGTTAGGGTGTTAGCTTTGAATAGAACCACTGACGGAAAAGGTAGTGTTTTATTCATATTTTTGTAGGAGTGGCAGTAGTGATGTACGGTAGTATTGTATGTATGTAATGCTACCAAACGGGAAATCTGAAAGCAGCTTCCAAAGATGATGTGCATCTTCGGAAGCATTTAATTCGAAATTTTATTTAATTAAAAAAAAACTATTACTGCGCTTTCGCTGGGCTTTGAACCTGAGCATTCCGTGTTGTTATATGCGCAGTTAAACGACATCAGCTAAGCCTATTGATATTTTCTGGCATCCCATTTTAAAAAATATAGGCATGTAGAAGTGCTTTGGAAACAGCTTTTTGCTTTCTTTGAAGCACATTCGAAACGCTTTGTACGCGCTTCCATTTCCCATTGGGTACATAGCTTGTTTGACGACATGTTCCTGTACCATACTTTAATAGCTGCCTTTGTACAGTGTTAATTTTTTTTTTTATTTTTTGCACGAGAATTGCCACGAACTGGCTTACACCCGTCAACTATTTGTCTTGTACTACACAATTCACACATCTTTCAAATAATACAAAGTAAACGATCATACGATATACACACATCTATGAAAACTTAATTTTTATAAGGTGCCACGCCTTCTTGTTTAAAGCCAATGTCAAATAAAATGGCTGAATTTTCACAGAAGAAAATAATTACTTAAAATACAAAAATAAAAACTTTTACATATTTCAGAAATACTAAAATTTTACGTTTTCTTAGCATATTACAATTTAACATTATTTCATCGAACTTACAGTCATTAGCAAAGACCAATATTCTTGTAAATTTACAAATTGATCAATGCTATTTTATGTACATACACATATACTTTTCTATATTCGCCTTGCTCCTTTCATAACTTGTGTGTTTGGTATAATCTCATTTATATATTTTATACCTTTTATTACTGAGCTTAATTAGCCTTAATAAATTACAGTGTTTTTTTTTTATAAGTTTATATATACATCAATTACATGTAATTCTATTTTCTCAGTGAAGAATATAGAATCACTAGGAACATGGTCTTAACAGAAACACTTGCAGAGATGGGACTTCTGCACTAGCAGCTGACCTCATCCGGTCTAGTAGATGTCTGTCAGCATGATCTATAATGTTTGTAGCATAATGTATGTACGTAGCATCTGAATATATCATTTATAAATTTATTATCTCAGTGAAGAATATATGTATTCAGGCTTACTAGGAATATCGCAGCTGTAGGTTAAAATCAGAAATATTTTAAAAACTGAAACCACTCAAAATTTTATTCTGCGCTAACGGCTTACCACATTCGTTAATATTAATATGCCTGTCAGCATGTTCTATTAGCAAGTAGTGCAGTACATATCAGACTGATTTTAGTCAACGCTGAATAAGTTTCACTAACATCAAGTGTCATATAGTATTGCAAGTGTCACTTTATTTGAACAAAATGACACCCTTTCTTGACCAATATGATAATCAAGTAAAACACAATCTTAAGAAATAGAAGAGCCAATTTTTTCTTCTACAATCCTTATCACATATATTGATATTTACTTGTCCGAGGCATAAATGTTGGAAAAAAATGTCTTTCTCTGCATGCTGTCGGACGAGCACAAAACAAAATAAAGGTAATGTTGCTTATGCCATAAGTTAAATAGTAAAACATAAGCGATGCTGTCGTATTGGAATGTACAGATGTACATAAATATAACATTTTGGTGAGGAATCTCTTCATAATAAAATAATATATGTATGCATAAACAAAAGTTATGTTCGTAAACCCCATGTTAACTCATGGTCCACCCTATTTTTGAAATATGTATAAATACTACTAAAGAACGAAAATATCTTATCTGATAATGGAATAGTCAAAAAAAAAAAAAACTCGGAACGAGATCTCAGTTGCAAAATTTTTGCGCTAAATTATATTTATTCATATTATATAAATTTTTTTTTTCTTCATTTTAAGAAATGCACGAGACATCTGCTTCGAATTTTCTTTGGGAAAAATGCCAGTTTTATTGTAACAAAGTGTTTTTTATTGTCTAGTTTTATCTCAACCTTTTTAAGTAATGCAAATAAGTAATATGTCCAAATGCACAGACCTTACAAGTAAATCATATGCCTCTTGATTGATTTGGGGTTGCTTAATAAGAATATGCAAATCAATATGCACTAAACTAAACGTATGTTATGATGGGTCTGAAGCTTTCAATTAATAAGGATATCAGAAACAAATATTGTCATATTTAAGTTCATCTGAGCACCATGAGCTGCCATCCGTTTTTTTGGGCAATTTTTCTTAAATGGGTGACAAGCAATGTTTGGGATAAAATTCGAGAAGACAACCCTATACAGTGAGTGAAAAAATTCTACATACACCCCCACTTTCTGCTAGATCCAGAATCCGAAAAGGATTTACTTTCTTTTCTAAATTTATCAACAAAATTTCTCTCATCACTTGAAATTTGTTTCGCGGAGTTGTTATATCAATCAAATATCACATTGAAATCACAAATAAGTACATTATACCAAAGTATGAATCATTATACAATACTTCACAAAACTACATCATTACTTTTTACCATTATGCCTTCGGATTCTAGATCTAGAAAAAAGTGAGAATATATGTAGACTTGTGTCGTTCACTGTATATTCTATTTATGGTCTTCGAGCTCTATCATTTGGTACACGTTGCAAGCTGTAATCTTATATACTTTTAATTAAAAAAAAAAAAACAAAATATGTCAAGCAAAATTCGTTTTTTAATGTGTCTGCTTTTCTAGCACATTGGTTCCAAGAAAAAAAGTTGTGCCCATCGCTGCGCTAAATGACAAGTGTTAGTTATTGCAGCATGGTTTCGAATTTGACTTTTTTTTTGCGTCACTTTTAAGACCACATTCCACAAACCGTATCTCTAACAGATAACGGCTGTTGCTTCCTCAAGTATGACATTGAACTTGAATAAAATGCATACGCATTGAAATTACCTTAAACATATGACCAAGAAAATTGAAGTTCAACAAACCATGCAAAACATATATACGAAAATAAATAAAAATACAAAAGAGTCAATGTGCCCTATAAAATTATTTACGGTGCAATTTTAAATTTTCGAATTGATTACATATGCAAATATTTTGCAAGTCGAAAGTATTTAGCTTTTGATTTTAATTTTTCAATTGAAATTAAAAATAAAAAAATGTAAACATCCGTACTGGGAATAATAACCAAACCTGTTAAGCTTTGAGTGAATCCGTTGTGTTTGTTCGCTGTTAATGTGGTAATGGTTTCTGGTCGTTCAACACCTACACATACCAACGACTTTTACTTTTGTTGTGGCACCTGCAATTAAAATAATCTTTGACATATTTAATTTCAACACTGTGGATGCACTAACTTGTACACATTATGATAAAATATATTTTTTAAGAATTGTGCCGTTGCATATGTACCACAGTGAAAGACAAAAATATCACAGAAATAGGTTTTTTATCAAAGGAAACTCCATTTTCTAAATATGTACATATTAGGCAGAATTACTAATTAGGAAAATTTTTGTAATAAAAAAGAACGTAACTTCCTTAAATATAAGTAGTTAGTTAATTTTTGTGTGTAAAATATGGTATATGTAAATATTCCTTGTGGAAGATATAACAAAATAGTGTTGAAAACATCGTGGTTATTCAATACCACGACTACTTGACTCAAAAATAACGAGATAAGCCGTCTTCTGACACCATTGTCAACTGACTTACTGTGCAGTGCCTTTCTCCATACAATTTTAAAATGCAATTTTGTTTTTGCAAACAAGTTAATAATTTAGCTGCATCTTTTAACGCCTTCGACTTCAACAATAGCAGTATATTTATGATATGTAAATTAAAATATATTTGCATTTTAATTAGCAGGAACTTCATAATACTCGTATTTTGTACTTAGAAAATTTCAAGCATAGTTGAGAAAAATGTTTGTCATATGACAGATAGCACACCCAAGTATGTTAATTAATTTCAATTAATTCAATACAAACCTGAGCTAAATCTAATAATTAGAAGATGAATTTAGCGATAGTATATTAAAAACAAATATAGTAGTAGAAAATTAAATTAAAAAAAAAAGAAATGATTTGTGCTTACAGTTTTAGTTCTTCAGTTTTAGTTCTTCAGTTATTTTTTACTTTTGGTCAAATCGTTTACTGGTCTACTGGAATTTTAAAATTTTTTTTTTTGCATTCAAAATTGTGTCATTTCATCAACGTATCAAGTGGAATTAAAGTTTTATTTTGTTATTCCAGAGAAAAAGTCGAGTGGGTGCAGGCAATCGCGTGTGAATTCAAGGATGTCTCATTATGTTAGTATATCTATACATCAATACAATACTATATACAGTAGCAAGCTGTGTCGAAAAGTCACAAACAAAATCAATAAGCATAGGATTTTGTCCCAATATGTCTAAAAAATCGAGATAAATGTTTAAAAACTCGGAAAAATGTTATAAAAGTCGGAAAAAAATTATCAAAAATATTAAAGAATTCGAGAAATTTTGGAAAGTCGGAAAATATCAAATATGTTGGGATAGTTGAAAAAATCGGTGGAATATATAAAAATAGGATAATGCTAAATAAAAAAGAGTCAAAAATGATAATGAATTCGAAAAATATTGAAGTCAAGTAATGTCAAGAAAAGTTGAAAAAGTAAATGAAAGTCGGAAATGTAAAAAATTGCGCGTAAGACGTTGGAACATGTGAGGCGTTTCAGTGCCAATTCACTCTAATACTCATATAAGGACTGTCCCAGAAAAATGTTACGTTTTTTATTTTTTGTAATATGCTCTACCTGATAATCTTATAGGTCTAAAAAGACACAATATTTGTTCTATATAAAGTGACGTTTAATATGATGTATACCACTTGAAGATAGCACTTTTCCGCAAACTGATTTTGTCCACATACCTGCAAAATCCAAAATCTGTCTTTGCGGTTATTTTTAATTATAAGAAGGGTCTACCTGTTTCACGAAAAAGGTTCAGGCAGAAAACCAGAATTTTCTAACCCAAAGGTAACGATGAAGGTGAAGCGCCTTTTTAAGCAAAATCCCAACACCTCAGTGCGAGATATGGCGGCTAGAGCAGGTACATCAAAATCTACTGTAAAAAGGATTAAGAAGGAAAGTAAGCTTAAAACATATAGAGTTCAACAAGTACCAGACCGTTCTGATGAAAAGCAGTTGATTGCTCATTGCGACACCGAAAATTGTATGAAAGGTACCTGACTAAATTTGATTGCTGTGTTATGGACGACGAAACTTACGTCAAATCAGATTTTAAGCAGCTACCTGGGCACGAATATTATACATCCCCAAAAAAAGGGCATGTGTCTAGTATATTTAAAGAAAAAAAAAATTTCGAAATTTCCGAAGCAATATATGGTTTGGCAGGCCATATGAACCTGTGGTCGCAGAAGCAGATTTTTTGTCACGCAAGGCACAATCAATTCCCAAGTTTATATAGACGAGTACCTCAAAAACGACTTCTGCCATTTATTCGTGTACATGAGGGTACCGTGATGTTCTTGCCAGATTTAGCAACCTCTCATTACTCTAAAGCAAAAATAGCAAATCCGCCCAACTGCCCAGAGCTTCGCCCAATTGAAAGATATTGTTCTCTTAAAAAAAGAGATCTTCGAAAGAGTGGTAAGACTGCAAAAAAATTACAAAACTTTAGACATAAGTGGAAAAGATCGAACTGTACTGTCGATGAAACAACTGTGCAAAATTTAATAAAGGGCCTTACGAAAAAAATAAGAAATTGTTATAGAAAATAAAAATTGTTACTTAGTTTTTAGTTATTTATATTCTGAACACTAGCCATTATTGATAAAAAACGAAAAAAGACCAAAAAAATTACTGGGTATTTTTTTATAACTAAAAAGCAAAACGTAAGTTTTTTCTGGGACAGTCCTTACATAGATTTCGTTTCATGCCCCTTATATAGATGTTCACATATATTCCAAACACATATTGCTCGAAACAAAATATTTCTGAATACTTCCACATTGTACATACAATTTAACTGTGAAATTAATTTGTTTGGCTGTCACTCAATTATTATTTTATTAACTATTAAAATTCAATTTAGCGCTATTCACTTATTTTCTACAGATATAAAAACATTTAAATATTTTAGCTTCAATTAACGCCCAAAGTAGTGTTTATACTCTAGCGCGAGCTTCATTGAGCTCAAGGAACTGAATAAATTTGTTTCCAAGCAAATTATTTAACTTGAACGGCTTGACGATGCTTTTATTTTCACTGCGAGTATTCTAAGTAATAAAACTTGTTTATCATCTGTTGCTCAAGTGGCGATTCAATTGCTTTGTAATAGCAAAAATAAATAATAAAATAATAATTAAATCATTTCAACAGTATTCTCGTAATTAAGGATCTTTAGTACCCGTTTTCATGGAAAGTTCATATATCTCTTCTGAGAATTTTCATTTAGTCAGACTGGAGAATATAAAAAATTTTCTGCTAAAAAATAATTTGTACTTTACAAATATTATTTAATTTATTATTTTATTAAAACAAATGGTGTTAAACATTTACTTAAATAGTTCTTAGTATGTCACTTTCAAGACTTTGCTTGTATGGAATGAGGAAACCATTATTTTCAAAATTCGCCCACTTTTTGTTTAGCTTTTATTCAAACCAAACAAAACTTTGTGTTTGTGTGAAATTTGTTTGCATTACATTGAATAATTCTGTCAGTATAGCGTTTTGAAGTTTTTTTTTTCTTTTTTTTGTATGGGAGGCATCACGCCCTCTTGTTGACACCCATTCAAATTCATTTCACCCTGCTTGATATGCCAAAGTTTCCTTCAAATTGGTTGATTTGTTCAAGATCAATAAACTGTTGCCTATAAAGTCTTCGAAAACTTTTTATAGTCACGTAGAGCGATTTTTTCATCACTTCAATAGAAAATTAGAATAGTTCTGATCCACGTGTTAATATTAATCAATCGAGATGTAATTTTGCACGATCGTAAACATAATTTAAAAAAAAAAAATTAATTTATGGATACCCTAGTGGGTATGTTGAGAGTGCGAAAAGTTAAGAAAAAATTATAAAATCATATATGTAAGTAAAAGCTCATAGTTTTTCCATTTTCATTATATCTTAATATTTACGTTTTTTACTTGACTTAAATCTCCAAGCTAAATAGCTAAAAAACGCTTATAACTGTAATAGCTAAACTCTTTTATTATTTTACATTTTATAATTGGAGGTAAATGTTAGCAACAAGTCTTTTTTAGTTGTAATTGCAGCTTTTTATTAATTTCTAAAATCTCATCCGTAAAATGCTTTGATGGCTTACTGATACTGCAATTTTATGAATAGATTTTACTGACGGTTGCCTTTGAATATTGCAAAAATATATTTTTATTAATATGACGCCCTTAATTTTTTTTTATGAAGAAAACAGTTGTTTTTATAGAAAGTATATGCAAAAATTATATGGAAAATTTAAAAACAAAAACAGTTTTCTGATGATAATTTGCAATTTCAGTAAAATCTCGCTAATTCGGATCAATTAAAACCGGCCCAAATTCAGATTATGCGGAGGTCCGGATTATCAAAGGCTTATAAATATTATTAAAGAAAAAGTAGCTAAAAACAGCGTTCAAAAATTACCAACGCACTATAAAAACGGAAACAAACCTCTTTATTTTTTCTTTATATAAGAAATTGCAGATGTACCGACACCATTTTCTTCTGCAAGCAATTTTCCACTATTACCAAAATATTTTTCTCTTTCGGCGAGAGTCAACGTTTTATACGACCTTTTTAATGCCATTTTGATGAAAAACTGATTAAAAACCTTGTTTTTGTGCTACAAGATGCATTGCATGCATTTTCCCGACCCCGTCCTGGTTCTGTTCAACGCAAGAATGAAATAAAGCGCTTGCAGAATGAGGTGAAAAAAGTGTACGAGCGAATCATACAAAGTTTTTGAGAGAATTTTCGAGAGTTCCCCGTGCTACGTACGGGGTGTAATGTCACAGTTCAATTTTGTGGGAAGTATTAAATAAAGCGTACATAGAAATAGGCGAAATAAAATGTATAAACGAATGTAAAGTAAAGCTTGTGGATATAGCATAACTACACGTGCTTCATTTCACTCTATTGTTGATTATCCGGATATAATTATAAATTTTTACTTTTTTTCACCCTGTCCGGATTAAAGTAGAATCCGGATAAGGCAATATCCGGATTACCGAAACTCTACTGTAAATATAAAATAAAAAAAAAAAAATGATGATTAATAGAAATAAATGACAAATACAAACAAAGCAATGGGATAAAAAACATACATTCCGCATGCGAACAACAAAGAATATTCGAGATAAAAACAAATTATTATAAGGAATAATAAAGTAGACGCCACTGACTGGAGGTTAAAGACCATTTAATATGGATATCAGCAAAATATTGTCAGTTGGTCAACGCGTGCCAAATGTATGTCTAGAGGGAAAAATATTAAAATTGCATGCGATTCATTAAAAAATATTAAAAACTTTAAGCAAAAACTTGGCAACTTCAAGTTTCCTTGATTTTTTTTTAATAACGACGTAGATATTATTTTTTGAAATCTGATGATTACTCGTATTTTCTATTATTGAATTTAAACGTGACAAAATGATTGCGATTAGATTTATTATGTTTTCTAAGCAAGCGACAATTATTACAAAAATAACAGTTTTGTAGTGATAACTAACTAATCGCGAAGTGAAAACATAAAAAAATTTAAGATATGGGGGAGGAAAAAATAAAATACATATAAACTGTATTCATATTAAAAATCTGCCATAGTAACATGACCAGCCAGTATACCACACAAGGCCATACAAATTGATTAAGCTCAATTGATCAATTACTAATTTGCAGTAACAAAAAATCAAAAAAACAACAACCACAATTAAAACAACACATAAGTTATGTTGTTTATGAGAATAATCATGTGCTATGTTCAAGTATTCATGTATACGAATCGATCAAAATCCAATTTGACTAACTCTATACATCAAGAATATTTGCTATTGAAGACCAAGTGATATTTAGTTATTTCAGCGGCAGGAAGTAGAATATGAAAGTCCATTTGTCAGTAATTTAAATACTTAACTATTGACAGGAAAGTAAGATCCGAGCTTCTTTGGAATTTGTTGACTGGAATTAAGTGCCAGACTCCAAATACGTGAATATGTAAAGTTATCCATTTCTTCTAACTTATGTGACAGAAACAAAAGCAAAGTTAGCAGCGCCTTTTGAATAAAAAAGACGTTAACTTTTGAGTTGAATTGCATATGGGCATTTCCACCGAAAGGTGCACCATGACAAAAAAATTAAAAGTTATTAAAAAAGCGTTATTATCTGATATTATCTTAGAAAAATTTTTAAATTTTATTAATTTAAACAATTTATACTTGAATTCATTCACAACAGTGGGCAAACCGACTTCAAAATTGCACAAATGCAGTTTCTCTTTTTTGTAATTTTAAATAGTATTTTGTCTTAAATATTTAAAAATATAAGAGAGATTATAGTCATTCCGAATAGTCTCTCTCCCAACATCAACAAGCTTAAAAAAATGTAAAGACATCAAACTATTCTCAATTAACTGTAAATTTTTAATTTGCTTTAGCTCATGTTCTAATGTCCTGTCCGACATCAAAAAACATCATTTGTTCTCATTTCGTGGTTAAGAACAGCAGCAAATTTGTCAAAATATTTGTTTAAACAGAGTTTTATGAATACAATTAAAAAAAGAAACAACCAGTGCAAAAAAGTAAAATTTAAAATTTTTAGAGCTGTTTGAAGTTTGTCCCGTCCGAAAAATTTTGTAAAACTTTTGTAATTTAAAGTAAATATATAAAGTATATATGTATATACTATATTTACTTTAAATTACAAAAGTTGTACAAAAATTTTTCGGACATACATATATATATATACTTATATATATTAAGCCACCACAAGGAAGACGTTTGCTGTTTTTTAACGAAACTCATACAGCAGTTACAAAGTCAGTATGGAAATTTTGTAAATATATTTGTGTTCTCAGATGGTAGCAGCTCGCAGTTTAAAAAAAATTCATTGTTTTGAGCTTTTTTGATTTTTTAAGAGAATTCCGGTGCAAATACATGGAATGGAACTACTTCGCAAGTTCACATGGAAAAGGCGCAGTTGATGGAGTAGGAGCAAATTTAAAAAGAAAAGTTTTACAAATAACTAAATCAAAAAATGTTGTTTTACTTGATGCTTTTGCTTTTTACAAATGCGCGCAAAATAACATTAACGGTGTATAAGTTCATTACATCTCTTCAGAGCAAATTAAGGAGTTTTCACTACAATTAGTAGACAAATGGAAGGATGTGTCAAGCATCCCTGGTATCCATAAACTACATAGCTTTTCTTGTGATGGTTATCAAATGAAAGCAGCTCGGACTGCATATTCTTTTAAGAAAAATATTTAATTACATACGTTTATTTCTGTTTCCTATTTTCTTGCTTAAAATTGATCTTTTTTGACTTTGAATAATATTAAATTTGATTTTTTAATTACTTTATAAATCTTAAATATTGTTACGTACATATATATCAAGAAATCTTATGAATACATGAAAAATTTACCAAGTAAACCATAATGGGAAAATGTGTCCCATTCGCAATGTCCCGTCACGACTGATATTATACTTTGTAAGAAAAAAAATAAAAAAGATTTTTCAATTGAACGCAATTTAATAAAAAGTCCTATTATTCCATAACATTTTAAAATTAGTTGCGTTAAAAAATGTTGGTAGGTTTCGCTGACTTATGCTTTTCTATAAATGGCCATGAAAAACACTTCCATTTTTTGTCCCATTCGAATGGCTCTTTTATTTCCTTAATCTTGGAATCGGTAGTACGTCTGCCCTCAAATTTACCACCAAATATAGTGCTACCAAAGAGCTATTTCTTTGAGTAACAGAAGAAAAAACAAGTGTTTTACTTTGACTTTTATTCCACTTTAAAAGTGTACGACAGTCCCATTCGACAGTATGGAAATGCCCATATAACTTTAAGGCGGCTCGTCATTTTTCTCTTTCGAATGAGACAACAACGGACACTATATACCGACAATATAATAATGTGAAAGTTTTTTTTTTTTTTTTGTAGATACAAGCAGAGAAAATGGTATTTATCATCAATTAAATCGTAGCACATTTCAATTAAAAATTAACTTGGTAGCTACCATTCAAGTGGCTTTAATTTTTTGTTATTGCTATAGATCAGCACTTAATAAAACAACAGAGTTTAAATTGATTGTCCTTTCATTAAATCTTGTCGATTTTACAAAATCTAAGATCTATTCCAGCACTTACAATTCTTAAAAATTGCTATGGTTTGTTCACAAAAAAGTGTTTATTTATACAAAAAAATATTTAAATGAAAGTGAGAAAAGGTACCAACACGAATTTCCTCTCCCTTTCCCTTTGAACATCAAAATTTCATATGACAAACACTTTTCAAGTGTAATAAAGCTGTAAAATTAGAATATGATGTTTATTAGTATCAAAATAAACTCGGTAAAGGTGTATCTTCGGCCAAGCCGAAACTCACATACCCTACACTGCATTGATAGTACTTACTTTCTAAATAAATGCTAAAAATACATTGAAAATTAGTTACCTAAAATGTTCATGAAAGTCGTATGTGCCAATTGTAAGTTAAACGAAATAAAAATGTTCAATTGTTGAAAATCGCCACGCCTACTTTCCAATCCCGCCCACTTTAAGCAAAATTGGAGATATTTATGATCTATTGCTTATTAGCATCAAAATAAAAAAGTTTCCAAAAAATTGTATCAAAACTTAGAAAATTCGTTTTATTTTAAAAACAAGTGTATTATGAATTTGATATTTTTGTACAACAATTTTGTAGCTTATGAAATTGTATTTCAACTGAAATGCATTTTGTTCAAATTGACCAAATGTGGGGTGTGGTACTCCCCATCAGATAATGATTGAAATGACTATTATACTTGATTAAAAAATAAACACTTAGGCTTTAATGCCAAAGCCGAAAATGTTTAAATTAAAAAAAAATATTTTTGATTTGAATTTAAAAAGAATCCACTTTAATTTAAAGTTATTTCATGATTAACTCAATGTGTTTAATGTAAAATTAAAAAAAATTTCTATCAAATACTTTGCAACGTCCAAATGCCATTTAAAGTCGTTCACGATTAAAGTAAAGTAAAAAAATGTTACTCTCAATACTTTTCAAATTTAAAATGAATTTAAAGTTGTATGTGTTTAAAATAAAGACTATTTTCAACTTCAAAATATGCGGTTTTAAATCAAAAACATAATTTGCAATGCAATTTTTGTAAAAAAATACTATCAACACGCATAAAATCTGATGAGATATGGGTTTGCGAGTGCCAACAGTCTTCAAATAGCAGCTTGACGAGTCCAACTCCAGATTTTTTAGTAATAATTTTTTAACAAAAAGTGTAGGTGCTGAAAAAGAACGAATCTTAATAATAGCTTCAGTTGGCATTGGATAAATCTATGTTGTATACTAACGGATTCAAATAAATAAAGTATGAACGTGTCCAACTTAAACTCTGGACAACTCGGAAACGAAGCGATAAATACGTAAAGAAATATTTTTAACCTTGTGCGTTTTTTTGATGGGAATCTCTTTTGATGGGATTCTTTTTTGATGGGAATCCTCTTTTGAGTCCGTGCTAACACCAATTTATTTAATTTTAGATATCAAATTCCAAATATTATTTGATTCTTTCCCATTTTCCTAAATTTATAGTGTTTATTTTTACTCATTAATGGCTTTGCAGTACGCAATATTATGGCTAACCGTCAAACAGTTTTATGACATACTAACTACGTAGTTAATTGATAACAATAACATTTATTTGTACATGTTTAATTGCTCCAATACTACATGTTTAATCTATAATAAATCTTTAAGAATCAAAATAATGTCATGTTGTTTTATATGAAAAAAAAACAAAAAGCACACGTTTCATATACATCCATACGTCGATGGTTATTTTTATTGCCATTATACTTGTACTTCGATTTCGCCAATACATTGTTTGTGTCGTTATTTATTATGAGTATTTCATAATATATTGTACTTTCGAGATAAGATACCTATCAAGCCACAACACAACACAACACAACACAATAACAGCGAATTTATCAATTCGAGCTGCTGTTGCGAGCTTATCTGGCTTATCTTAAATACTCATACTCGGCAAACAACAAAATCTAATTGATTTAATAACAATTTAACTGGTCGTCAAGTATAGCTATACTACATATATAGGCTAAAATAGTCCATGCCTTAATAAGCAACCACTCGACAAAGTAGGTGGTGATATTTGTCAATTCGTTATTTAATTTTCACATGACAGCAAAATTTCACATTTACTAAAATTTCCTTTATGTACTTTTGATAATCGCGCTAATTGGCGCTATTTGTTTAGCGACATATTATCTAAATTTTAAGCTTATTTGTTAATATTTTCCAAAGTGTATGTACTTAATAAATATATTATTAATTTTTCTCGTAACGAACATACAAACTCGCACATTAGATGCGCTCTCATTTTCTTATCAACTTTTGTACTATTAAAATTTTAATTTCTATTGTTTGCATTTGATTAAAATTTCTGTAAATAGAGCAAGCAGTGTAAAAATTGTTACACAATTTATTATTAACCTTAACCCATTCGATACTTAATTTGACAGTTTAGATAGAATTGTGTCCGCAGGTTGGTTTTAGTTATCACATATGATACTCGTAATCACCATTTCAACAATACCTCATTAGTTTTTTAGTTTCATGTTATGGGCTGCCTTGGACATGCGTGCTTATCAACCATTTACTAGCGCCGTTGTAAAGTTGAAATGCAATCAGCAAAGTACTCAGACATTTCCTATTTGATTCCGTCTTATCTGAAGTTTTGAAAAAGTAGCAAGAAAAATTGCTGCATTAACTTGCTTTACTATTAATAATAAAAAAGTAAAAAGAAAAGATTTCTCGATATCCGATCAAAGAATTGGTTAGCTATGAGAAAACCTTAACGAGTTTAGACCGAAGTTAGCACGAAAGATTGGCTTAATGCAGACAATGAAAAAAACTTCATTGTATGGTTCGATTTCGTTCTGTTTTATGAGCGTTAACTTTTTCCCTCTGCATTCCGTATTTCACTTATTGATTGAAACACTAACACAAACTTCTACTCTACGTACAAAAAAAAATTTACTCGCTTTGTTTTGGTTTTGACTCGCGATTGCTAACCGAACCCGTACCAAATGTAGTGATTGTTTTTGTCATTAGGTTCGTGTGAGGTTTTTTTTTTTTTGAACGAAAGATAGCTCGAAAAATAGTTTTGGACGTCACTAAGGGAGGCTCGGGACCCTGGAAAGAAACGTTTTTAACCCGAAAAATGGGTACCCGGACCAGGTTCCATTGAGCCATTTTCGAGAACATTTTTTTTAAACTCAAACAAAAGATAACTGAAAAATTTTTAACATCATTAAGGAAGGCTCGGAACCGGGAAAGAAGCGTTTTTGACCCGAAAATGAGTCCCTGAACCATTGTACCTTCATAAGAATCTAATGACAAAAACTTTCACTACATTTGATACGAGTTCGGATAGCAATCGCGAGTCAAAACCACAACAAAGCGACTAAAGTTTTTTTGTACGTAGAGCAGAACGTTACCATTCGGTTCCTATCTTTTATTTCTTTTTGCTATAGTACGGGTTGGTGTTTGAATCAAAGAGCGAAACAAGGAATGTGAAAAGTAAAGTTTGCATTGTACGATTTGAACGTTATCATAAAGTGCGGTTTTTTTTCATTCCCTGGTTTAATGTGCTATTTTCCAACATAAAGACGTCGAAGAAATTAACTATTGACTTTATTAAATACCTTGTCAAACTCTGACTCTGACTTAACATTATAGTAACCAAGCCAAGGTACTTTTTCAAGCTTACTACTCTACTAAAAATTTTTTTTTCACCAAGATTTCATAATACTGCTTAGAATTAAAACTGAGTTTAAAGTTCATGATGGAAAAAATTTCATTGGAATTCAAAGAACTAAAAATTTACAAAAATTAAGTTTCAAGTTATAGAGAAGATTTCCAGATAGATATTTTGCAACAAAATTTGATCGAAACTGTCTTTGTAAATGTTTTCAGCGAATCTTACGACGGAAATATGCTTAGTAAAATGTAACTCTTAAAAATAATATAAAACTTGAAATGCAAACATGTTTGCAAATCATTGGTAAAATACATTTTTTTATTAAAAATTGTTTGTAACAGAAATGTGTTAAGAGATAAAGAGTAATCAGCATACTCAGCATGAGAGCAACAATGCATATCCCTCACGTTAAAGGCTAATTCAGCCAATATGCCCGAAAAAAGTATTTACTTAGTTAAACTTTTTAAAAAATATATTTTTTTCATTAAATAATATTTCAAATATACCATAAAATTAGAGTCTTTGAAAACTTAAACTGAACTGCATAAAACGCCTTAATTATTTGTGTAGCATTTTGATTTCAATTGCAATTCAACTGTCTGCCAGGGAAGTCTTTACGGTACAATATTGGTCTGAATAACTTCTTTCCTTAACAATTTTTCATATACTTGCGGCAACAATTAAATTGTAGTCAACAATTAAATTGTAATGTCGAAAAAACTCAATTAAAAAAGTACTTTAACATATCTATAAAAAAGTCAATATGCGAGCATGCCAATCAAATTCTATGGCTTGCTGTGATATATCTGCAATAATATGTGAATTATTGCTAAAGATATAACATATATGTATGTATATGTTGCTGTTTTCATTATTATTGCCGCTATATGCTTTACAATTGATATTGATTTAGAATCAATTAATATGCACTAGCAGACAAAGCGATTCAAGTAATTGTGTTAAATTTCTTATGATTACTTAGGAACTCTTACAGTTAGTGAAAAATTCATGCATATTGATATGCCATCACGAGACACGCACGCCCCCCCCCCCTCCTCTCAGTAGATTGCATATTATGGCATATAGACAAGTTAAAAGAAAAATCAATTAAAATTTTAAAAATTAGTACTCGTTTATTTATACACAAAGAGCGTAGTTTGGGACAAAACGTGTTAAGCGGATCAGTGCGTTCTCGAAAATTAAGTTCATATTGTGAAGAATATGATATGGTGTTACAAAAATATAGTCAAATTCAGAAAAACCCATTTCTTTTTAACTCACACCATCCTATAGAAAAGCAAATGACTAAGAAATATCTAGAAATACATACGCCGGAAGAATCTATGATAAATTTTTACCAAATAATAGATTATTCTCGTACAGTATAACCGCCCTCCCTCCAAAATGGTATAATGAAAGCCAAGAATCAATATGAAGAGTTCAGTTAAAGTTTCGATTTAAGTTAATAAATAGTAGGGCTGTTCGCAGTGTCATATACGTAGTATCTACTGTGATAATTTTACAATGTGGTAATTTTGCAATAATTCACTAACTGTGACGTTGTTTTGTTATTTTTACCACAGAAATAAGAAATAACACTAATTGTAAAAATTAAACAACAGAAAATTATGCAAATCTGAATCGCCTGATGTTCGTTCGCCGCATTGTTTTAGTATTAAATGAAAATAACTTTAATGTGGAAATGATATGAAAGTTGGTATACGAACAACGGTGGGTACAATAATATGCTCAACAAAAACTGGGTATATTTAAGCCCATCTGGCAACTCACATTCACAAGTTGAAATGATACGCACGTTTTGTACGTTTCAGATAAAATGTGAAATATAAGACATTGGTTTAAATAGATGATATTAAAAGTTAATTTTTTGTTTTAATTTCAGGTGCTGAACATGTCATTGTCGACAACTACAACAATAATGATGTCACATTGCAATCATGCGAATCCATCACTAGCCTAAGTGACATCAATCAGCAGAGCTGTGAAAATCTTGCTCAGGAATATCAACATCAAAGTTCCAATGAAGATTTGCAACCGCAACAGCAAATCAATGTTGCCCACCATTATGGCAGCAATAATGAAAGCAACAGCAGCAGCAGTGAGCTTATGCCAGAACTAAATGAGTTGCAACAAAATGTGCCAAACGTAGAATCGCCCTTAATAAATACAATGACAACTGTTGTGATGACAAACCCCCAACAACAATTACATTATCAACAACACCAACTTGATAGTTCACCACCACCACCAGCACTGCAACAACATCAGCAGCAGCAACATTCATATCAGCAAAATTATCATCATCAACAACCACAGCAACAGTTGCAAGATGAACAAGACCAGTATGGGCAACATGAAAAGCAACACCAACAACCACAACACTACCAATCGCAGCAACAACATTATCAAAAACACCAACGTACATACAGTACACAACATGACCAACAACATCAGCAGCAAAGAAAGCAACCTCAACATCATTATATGCAGCAGAAAAATTACATACCTCGTTTTAATAATAATAACAACAACAACATCAACAATAATAATAACAACAACAACAACAACATCAACAATAATAATAATAATGCAAATCAGCAACAGCAACAACAACCGATTGTGCCTAGCAACAACAGCGACACTTCAGTACAAACAACGAAATCCATGTCATGGACAAATTCGCATCAAAAGAAATTAACAGCAACAGTTTCTGTTACAGCAACACCAACTGCTAACAGCAGCAACAACAATAGTAATAGCGTTGCAAGCAACAAACAAACAAATAATTTCAATCACTCAAAAACCTATACAAATCAGCAACATCATTATCAGCAACAGCAACCACACTATCAACAGCAACAACAACAACACCACCACCATCAACAACAGCAGCCGCAGCAACAGCAACAGCATTACAATCAGCAGCAAGCGCCACAAATGCGTAATCATGGTGTAATGAAGACACCATCGTCACCTGTTGCAACAACAGCGCCGCAACTTGAACGTAAGAATAGTCAAGTAGAGCAACAGCAACAACAACAACATGTGTCGTCACAACAGCAACAAAATGTGTCGTCACAACAGCAACAACAACAACAAAGATCAGCAACTACCTCAACTGCCAGCACCACTGCAGTGCCACAACAATTTCAACAACAGCAACAACATCAACAAACACCACCACCACAACAACAACAACAGCAGCATCAACAGCAACAACAATCGTCCTCTAAAGTTGAATACACAACATCATATGCTGCTCCAAGGAACTTAAATTACCAACAGCAGCAACAAAACAACTTTGTTTCGAACAATAACAACAAAAAGACAACTTCAACTACTACCGCAACAGTAACATCGTTTGAACCACCACCACCGCCAGCTGCGCCCACCATCAATTTGGCACCACCACAACCAGCAACTACTGCCGCGACTACATCGTCAAACACCACTTCATGGGCCAGTTTATTCGCCAGTAAGAATAGTAATACGCCCACTACAAATTTCACTGTTTCCCCCAGTGCAGCACCAGCAGTAGCAGTTGCAGCAGCAACAAGTTCCAATGCACAACCAAATTTCAGTAGTCCTTATGCAGGCTATGCAAATTCTGCTAATGCCACTACTAAAAAGCCAGTTGCAAAAGTTGCACCATATGAGGGCATCACGCCAGTCATACCTGCACCACCCGCTTTAACACCAGGTGTGCTTTCATATTCAGCAGCGTCGGCGCAAGGTTTGACAGCCGCTGTAACAGCAACATCGACAACTGCACCTACCAATAAATCAACAAAAGTAGAACCAACTGGTGCTGCCGCAGTTGCATCAGCTAATCGGCATCTTGATGAGTGGTCACTTAAATTTGCTGATTTCGTAACAAAGTACAAAACCGATCTAACTTCGATAAGTTTACGTCCACGTGGCCTAGCTAATCGTTCAAATTATTGCTATATTAATTCGATCCTACAAGCGTTAATTGGATGTGCTCCATTTTATAATTTGATACGTTCGCTTCCTAGACAAGCAGCTGCACTGTGTGAAGTCAAGACACCAACTATAAATGCAATGTAAGTGTTGCGAGAATATTTTGTGCTGTTACCTGGTACAAGTGAAATTGAACGCCTGCAATTGTTTATAGAAATACTTTGCGATTTCAATTTTCCTTATACTTTGACGATAGAAGAATGCACCAGTAAGTGGGGGAAAGAATTTGTTTTTTTTTTTTGTGAAATAAATTTTTCCCAACACTTCTCACAAGCAGTCAGCAGTTCAATTTAAATTTTATAAATCGAATAGCGTTACACTTGTGAAATAGTAAACAAATTTATTTTAACTGCATGGATTCACCGTTTTGGTGATAAAATGCACGCGAATTAAATTTTGAAATTTCCTTTAAGAACGTTGTAAAAGAAAAATATTTTTCATTTGCAAAGTAATGGAAATGTACATACATACAAAATTTGTACTCGTATTTAAGGAAACTTCCCAGTCTCCCCTTCTAAGTTCTTTATACGAAAACGGAGAGGGTTAGTCTCTCCAGCAAATGAATTTTTTGAGATTGCAAAGTTTCGCAACTTAAGTTTCTGGCTATAGCAGAGACTTTATGTATATACTAGTCTCAATATAAAAAAATAATTTTATATCAGACAATGTGCGCTTCTACTACGAATCTGGCATTCGATTCGCTTTGTTGCATCTAGTTTTTGAGTTTTCCGCATCGAAAGGTATAAAAAATGTCCAATTTTTCAAAAAAAAGTGCTGTAATAGAGGGTATACATTGTATTTTTTTGTCATTGTCTATTGCTTTTTGCTCTACTTTGTATTATTATTGAGACGCAATTGACTGCAGTAACTTGCAGCTCTGCTATAAAATGTATTTTAAATGCTTCAAATGATTAAAATATCAGCATAATGATAAAGATTTTAACATCCTTTATATGTACTTCTTAGGATTTCATTCATGAGCAATTTCTCATCGCTTCCTGCTGGTTTGCGTTTAAATGTAAATCGTCTAAATAAAGCTGGTCCAAAGGGTAAAGATAATGCAGGCGGCGAATTGCAATGCGACTCTTCATTTGAACCAACTGAAATTTACAAATTATGGAACGAAAGTCGTGATGAACATGTTGAAGGTCGTCAAGAAGATGCTGAAGAGTTTTTGGGCTATGTGTTGAATAAACTTAACGATGAAATGCTTGAGGTATGTTGTTATTGTAATGAATTCAAATTGTTAATTTTTTGTTTATCTCAAATTTTGTAAAAAGGTAATTAAATTAATTGCTAAACCAACGCCGGAACAAAATGGTCAGGACCAATTGTCAGAAAATGAAGATGGCGATGTCTGGCAGGTATATTGTAATATAACTTATTGAAATAATCAAACTGAATTAACCTATTTTTTCTGATTAAGATGATCTGCAACAATCGTAATAAGGGCAGTGTAACACGTCAAACTGATTTTGGCCGTACACCTTTAAGTGACATCTTCCGTGGTGAGTTGCGTTCACGTTTGCAGCGCGAAGGTGAACATTCCACAGATGTTATACAACCATTCTTTACGTTACAATTGAATATTGAGGTTAGTCCGACTAAATTTGATAACACCAATTTCTTGTTTGAATAATGTGTTAATCACTTTTCTAATTTATTATCATAGAAAGCGGCTTCAGTGAAAGAGGCTCTCGAAATTCTTGTGGGACGTGATCAGCTTGAAGGTGTCACTGGAAGCAAGAGTAAACAAGAAGTTGTTGCATGGCAACAAATGACACTAGAAAAATTACCTGTTGTGCTAATATTGCATCTAAAATGGTTTGACTATAGATCTGATGGTTGCACAAAAATTTTGAAAAATGTTGAATTTCCCGTGGAATTGAAAATTGATCCAAGTAAGTACCATAAAACAATAGTGAAGTTTTGTAACATGTTATAGCCTTCGATTACATCAACATCTTATACAGAAATATTAGCATCTAAAAAATACTCACAAAAGCAACGTATATACCGTCTTTTTGCGGTTGTCTATCATGACGGTAAAGAAGCTTCCAAGGGTCACTACATAACGGACGTCTATCACACTGGCTATTCAAGCTGGCTGCGTTTTGACGATAGTTCAGTAAAACCAGTAAGTGAGCATCATGTCCTACATCCACATATACCGCGCGTACCCTATCTGCTGTATTACAGACGTTGTGATACAGTGCCACCAACACAAACAACAACAACAGGCGGTGGCCAGCAAATGTCAGCAGCTAACAATGCATCATCACAAATAGGTACAAGAGATGGTAAATAGGTTGGACAGCTGTACATAAGTTTGAAACTGAATCTTAGGTGGCATATGGTTACGTTTAGCTTATATTTAATTTTGAGTTTATGACATGGGATAGAAAACTTTTGATAGTATACCACCATTTTTGGCTTAATAGAAAAGAAACGTAAAAAAATTTTCATAAGCAAATATACCAGGTTTCCTTTCGTTTAAACTCGTATGCGAATATTGCATTCGAGCAGTCAAATAATAATTTATCGAATTTTGTGCTGTCCTGAGAGGAAAGAGACAGTCAAAAAATCATTGCACTAGTTCCATACGTGGGAGCCACATACTAAGTTTATAAATCGAAGTTTCAAAAACTATGTAAACATTGTTATAAAATTTTGAATTAAAAAAAAAGGAACCTGCAGGAAGCACAAAACAAGAGATGAACGGCAAAACCCCCAAAATATTTTAACAGCAATAAACAGATGAGGAAAAACGCAGCCAAAGACTCCGGCCTATTGCCAACAGTGACCACAAGATATAAATTCAATACCGAGGGCTCAATACCAGAGCTTGTTCCATTTATGTCGTAGCAAAAACTTTGCTGGCGGTAACGACGCTAATGCAGGCGCGTTAAATTCATATACCGGACACAAGCGCCCATCACTATTGGAATTATGAGAGCCCATTGACTGGTAACAGTCTTCAATGCAGGTTACCCGGTGTCACACAAGCTAGGCAAATAAGGCTCGGAACATAACATCGCTTTTTTTTAAATTTGGATATCAAAAATGGAATTTGATTATTTTGAATTCAAAAGTTTATACCAATCACTTTTTTTGTTTTCTTAACTTTGATGTTTGACTGATTGTGGCTCCTTGAGGTACTTAGCCAGGGACCATTAGTAGTCTATATTTTTTTCAAAAATAGAAGTAAAATGAAATCATACAAATTTTATTACCATAAGCAAAATGTAATTCAACATTAATATTTTGTCGCGTATATTTTGACAGCTCCAATTTGTTGTAATTTGGGCTTAAGAAATAAAGCTGCAAACTGCCGCATTGCGTTTAACTCAATACCAAAAAGTTCATTTTGAAAACAGCAATTTCCGACGCGTTATTGTAATTTAGGCTTTGGAGCATGAGCAAATTATCGATTAAATGAAGAAATTCCTACCGTACTGAAATGTCTTAAAATAAACAAAATTGTTTTATAGTTTTCAATTATGATAGCACTAATGGTTCTTGTTTAAATACTGCAATGGGGCTTGTTGTCGAAAGAGTAAAATTTATTTCATAAACATAAACATAAAATATTTGAAACAAAAATATTCGTAGGTGTAGGAATTGTCTTAGAGAAATATTTCCAAAGCCATAGTCATACAGTTTAGGGGTAATTTTTGCACAAATTTATATTATGCTTTATAGTGAAGATTCAAAAGTGGCCGTTTTGGCAGTTAACATTGTTTAATTGTTTACTTTCTTTCAACATAGATTTGTTGGATTTTAATTTGTTAATTTATTAAATTTGATTTTTATTTTAAAAAAAATATATGCTACCTAAGGTGATTTTCTTTACTGAAACAATTTTAGTTGTAAAAATGTGTTAGAATAGTATGTAGGTATGATATTTTATTATTTGTGTGGTATGATAAGAATCCCATATGATTTCATTAATTATTTAGATCTTGTAATATATTTAAAAAAAAAATTCTTGTATAAATGCCTAAAATGCATTTAAGAAAAAACAACAGCGAAGAAAAGAGTCCAAAATTTTCTAGAAAAGAATCCAAAAGTTTCAAGGAAAGAATTGAGTAATTAAGTTAATTGTATTTAGCTGTATGCTGTAGCTAAAAACGTTTTAGAATATGTTAATGTAATGTAACAAAATATTTATAATACTTGAATATTTTATTTTAACTACGAGTTTATGTATATAAGTAAGTGTATATAAGCGAGTGTTAAAAAAAAATATAAAAGTAAAATAAAAAAGGCACTTAAAAATTAAGCTTAGTAAAGTAGTAGTAACGAGACGCGCGAAAATTTCTAACATAGACTAAGTATTGTTACAAATTGAAAAAAAAAAGTTTTTTAACTGTTAACTAGATACTATACTTTTTTTGTGTGTCAGTAAGTAACAATTTAATTGAATTTAATATATATTATACATTTTTTTTTTTTATAAAAAGAGCTTGCAAATTTTTTCTTACTTAAAAGTGTAGAAATTATAAAGAAAAATAGTTAATAAATAAAGGTTTATTAAAAAAAACAATTAAGAAAAACTGCATAAAGTTATGGTTTTATGTAATTAATTTCAATTATTTACTATGTAACTATATGGCAAAATATGGTTTTACTCTAAATATTAACAAACAAAACAAAAAAACAAAGTATGCATCCTTTTTTCTCAACTTGAATGGCGCCAGCATTTCCAAAAAAGTTTTTTTTTTCTATTTACTATAGTATACATATTGCCTTTTTTGTTATAAATAATAAATAATTTAATATGCTTTGAATATGCTTTAAAATTGTTGGAAAATATTTATTTCTCAATATAATTGAAAACATTCATAATGTAAAAATCCTGAATGTACATACAAAATAAATAATGACTTTCCTTAATTTTGGCTAAATAAGACAAACACAATGCCGCTTTTGAAGGATCAGTCGTAAAAACATATGCTATATCATGTGGTGTAGTTGCCTTTACTATATAACTACCATTTATATTAAGTTAGTTTGTTATGCATGCGGTCGGAAATTTGGGTTTACTTTTTTTAGAATTAATATTTCAAGTATACATAACATAGCTCTAGAACGTTATTTTAAAAGTAATCGAAACCTATTCAATGCATTTCAAGCATTTTTGTTTCAAAAATATTTTTATGCAGTTTTTGTGGAAATAAATACTTGTATTTTATTAATTTATCAAGTCTGTACACCATTTACACCTTATATGAATAAAAATTAAAAAGAGAAACAAAGCACTGAGCCTTACGCTTATCTTTGGAGCTAACTTTCTTTAAATAAAATATCTTAATGGCATGACATATATGTATATATAAATACGTAAATCTTTAAACTGAAATATCCTTAAATTTAATAATAACCATTTAAAATAAATCCCTAAATTTTACGCCACTGAATTTGTTTTCGATAAAGAATTGTAGATTAAAACTTTATTTGAATGAATTAAATTATGTGTTTCACAATTGAAACGAAGTGACTATTGAATTGAATCATATATGCTATTAACACACTGATCGGACTTGAGCATCGGCATATCACTTCGTACTGATTTTTGAGTTGTGTGAATGCGATTTGCATTGGCGCGATAGCTCGATCTTTCTACGTGAGTGCAGTGATTTTTTACAAAGTTTTGTGTCGTGCGGCGTTCTTTGCCAAAGTTTTGCATTTTAAAATGGACTACACATATTGGCCGACCTAAGAATTGTGGACTGTATGTCGTAGCTTTTTTGTTTTAACAACTAAAATTAAAGTCTTTGAACGCCGACGAGTCTGCGTGTAAATTACTAAGTCGACATTATAAGTCGGTGCTGCGTGTGAAAAAGTTAAAAATTGAGTCAGTTGCATGAAACTCTTTTCAATATAAAATGCTATATAAAATGAATTCACAGAATGCAGTGCGTCAAAACGGATTTTTTAATAACTTTGATATTCAATTGATGAAACCAATGTTCAAAATTTCATGTTCTGCAAAATATGTATAATGCTAGCTATATTTTTTTTTATGTTCTTTTTTTTTATAAAAAGAAAATAATTGTTATGATAGCTTATTATAAAATATTATGTTTAAATGGGTTCAATATTCAAATACATTTTTTTTGTAGTTTTTAATTTTAGTGACACTGGCCAACACGCATTTTTTAGCTAATTTAATTTCAAGAAATTTCAACATTTAATTAAGTTATAATTACTAAGCAACATTCATATAACAACATGTAGCAAAATCATAATTGTTTATAAAAGGTTCATAAAGCGTTTGTAGTAGGAATTTCCCTAGCACATATTCATAGTAAAAATTCCCACTGTAAACGCTGAATAAACTAATTATAAACTATTGTGAATATGGCTGTAGTAAATTTAATATTAGATATTATAATTATATTTTTTATTCAATAACTAGGTTTGAGTTAAAAAAAAAATTTAAAGTACACAATAAATAATGTTATAAACTAAATTATAGCAACATCTAAATATCTTATTTGAAAAATAATTGTTAATAGGACTATGTTCATATTGAAAGCTGGTATAACAATATTTTTTATTATTAGTACAGTATATTATGGCATATCTTTTAATTTGCTAAATAAATGCATGCATACATAAAAATTAAATGATTAAGGTTTTGACAGCGATCTATATACAATTTATACTAAAAAAAATAATTTTCTACATACCAAACAACATGCTGACACTGAAATAAATTTTTTTTTTTCAAAACCTATAACAAATGCATTCATTAAGAGAAATAATTCTGTGCCAATTTATAGAAATTGCTTGAATTTCAGTAACTAAAATCGCTGAGCAATAAAATAAAAAAAAATTCAAAATGACTAAAATCTTATATACTACATATATACTATATACATACTACATAAAAAGATTTAAGTAAATAGTTTTATTTTGTTTATAGTAAAACAATTTAGTCTTAAGTAGATGCTTACAAATTTAACAGCAAGATTTAAAACAAAATCTTTAAAACACATAGACTTATAAAAACAAAACTAAAACATTGTTGCATTGCAAAGGAATGCGTAGCAATTCAATGAATTTCAGGAACAGGAATTTTTTTCATTGTTGATTTTAAATAACAGTCTTCCTACATTTAAGAAAACAAAAAAAAAAAAACAAACAAACAAGAAAATATAGAGTTGGTTATTAATTTTGGTTTGCAAAGAATATGTCGCTATCAGATAATTTTTGAATTAAAAAAAAAAAAGAAAAAAAAACGTCTTCTTTTTATGTATTTTGAGACATTTCACCTAGATTTTCCAAAGGTTTTTCTTTTAAAATGGCTCTTAAACGGCGTCAAACGTAAAACTAAATTACTCTGTAGTATATGTAAAGCGTTATTGAAATCACTCTATCTTTACATTGATACACTAAATCATGATTAATTTATAATCTTGACTAAATTTAGAAAAGCTCTCATAAGAACTACAATATTCTCACTTGAATTTATAGGAAATAATCATAGCTTGCTAAAGAAAAAAATTGCTCACAAGTGAATTTGTTGTTCTATCTTTTAAAATAAGCGAATAAAATTTTATACTACAATGTCATTTTAACAAAAATAAAACTTAAGTGTGACACATTTTTAGCACATTATATGTGTTATCTTTTTTTAAATCACTTTTTATTTCGACTATGATCTATGATGTTTTTCAATAAATCAAAAAAAATAATGTGTATTCGCCTTAGTAATAACTTTAAAGTTAAATCTTATAATACTAGTGGGAGCAAGATTGTATTTAAAATTATTAGAAGAAAATCGGACGTAAGATTACAAATTCGACTTTTTTCTCGAGTGCGAGATTATTAATTTTTTGTAAATTAAAATTTTGCACAATCCCTAGGGAGTGATAAAAGCTGCATTCACAGACTTTCTATGACGTGCTATAGTTTTTAAGAATAATGGCCCCTATTGCGGTTGTCGATTTACAATAGATAAACGCTCTTTTTCGATTAGCGATTCTGTTCGGTATTATGTTTATGGACTAGTAGAATGTTTGTCGACTGTGAATGACAAAACAATCGCTGGCTGTTCTATCATTTTGTTTTGATAGAATCGAATTTTTTTTTTTTTAAATAAGATTTCAAATCACAATGACGCAATTCTTTCTATTGAGTTTCGCAATACCAAAATGGCATCCTATTTCTATTAGATCGATGGCTATGGATTTTATCGCAAATCGACAACCACAACAGGGGCATACATTTTTTTTTGCATTATTCGAGTCACTTAATTTAAAAATTTATTTGTATTTATGTAAACTCTACTTATGTTATCACAATTTTAGTAGTATATATCCTAATAAACAAAATCGTTTCCAAAACGTGGTCCACTTCAAAATGATGATAACTATTAGAAACATTATCAAAAAGTAATACAAAATACTAGTTTTTGTTCGATTAAAAAAACGAGCTCGGATTAAGAAAGAAAAAGTTAGAAATTTTTAATTTCTTTAGCGGCTCAATTCCATAAGTCTTGTGCTTTTTGATATATTGTAAATAAAAATATGGGAATACGTACAAATGTTGCAAAAAATTCGCATTTCTTATAATTATTGAACGATACCTCTCAGAAAGTACAAGATTGTGCGCCAACCATTTTTCATATTAAAGAAAAACTAGTAATTTCTTTACAAATACGGGCTTTTTTTTAATCGAACTAAAATTATAAAGTTTTATTATTTTTGGAAAATTTGACTGATTATTTCATACAGTAAGCAGCATATATTTTACTAAAATGTAAATTTCAACAATTGTATCACCAAAATTATAAATAAAACTTAGTTAATTTTCCTAAAAGATTAGGGCTGTTCGAAAATTCTGTTAATGTAGTTTTGATCACTTCCATTGAAAACCAATTTATTTCATTAAAATATATAGCTTTAGTTTAGTGACAAATGTATTTAATAGGGCAACACAATTTTGAAAAAAAGATATTATTCGAAGGGCATGAGTGCAAAACGTGATTAGCGTTAATTTAAAAAATTTACAGGAAATCATTTTATTGGAAAATTTTCATGTTGGCACTTATAACAATCACTCACTCAACATTTAAAGAAGTCTGCAAAATGACGAACATTTAGAATGCCAAAAATTTGACAAAATCCATTTCGATAAAAGAGTGCTTATCACGTTTTGCTCGCACGCGCACTTTATTTATGTAATGTACTAATATAAAAAAAAAAGTTAAAATCTCTGAAAGTCGAAAATAATTATATTATAATAAAGTTTATTTTTTATTTCGCAATCATAGATGCAATGTGCACGTTCACTGGCCAAAGTGATTAGTTACCTTAGGTTGAATAAAAATTATTTAGCAGTGTCTATATATTGTTTATGGAGTGTAAGCTCAATTTTTGGGGAAGCAACAATTTTGAAAAGTTAACTGTAAAAGAAGTTTTATGATGACAACATATGAATAACCCAGTGGGGATGATCATTGGAGCATTCACTATTTTTCTGAGCTCCATGATCACACATAAAGATTATTCTCATGTTTTATTTCGAAAAAGGTTGTCAAATGGGCCAGTGAACGGCTTCGATGCCAAATGAAGATTTTTATGTATAGAATTTTAAATACGGCACATAAGTATACTAACATTGTTTTTTGTTCATTCGAGCCAGATTTTATTTTGTTTTGCAGTTAAATATTTAGAGTAAACTTCTCTAAAGTTTATCTTCTGCATGATATTGCACTTTCATTACTAACGAAATTAAAATTAATTTTACTTTTCATACTTAAAGTAAATAAACATTTCTTACCATTTTAATTTACTTAAATGAAAGTAGGCCTATTACAAATAATAAGTCTTAAATACCAATAGGAAAAAAATAAATATATAATAACTTGAAGTTAATTGGTTCCAAAAATTTATTGATTGCATATATTTGTAGAATAAAAATTTACTTTTAAAGTGTTTAAAATACTCCAAGTTCATTGTTTTTTTAAAAACTTTATTGCAAACAGTTTTAATATTTTTTTTTTATAATCATAACAACATTTTTGCCACTTTGTTAAGTTTACAACCAGTTGCTTTGTGTATGCATATTAATGTATGCATACGTTTTATTTTTTTCTGTTAAATTAATCCTTTCATTACTTTTTAACTAAAAGGCTGTGTGCGCATGTTATTCAGTTTTTGTTTGCGTTAGAAAACTAACATTAAATTCTCTTAATTTTGTTTTATTTGGACATTTTTATTTAGCCCTTTTGAGTGTTATCAATAAATATTAATTATTGTTTATAGCTGATAATTAGCATGTTAAGTAAATAACATTTAACATAAATACTTTTATTAAATGCCTTCAAAAAAAAAAAAAACAAAAAAATTAAAAAAATCCATGTAACAATTATGAAATAAACAGCTTCGTTTTCTTATACAAATAAAATCAAAATTAATTTTTTTACCAACAAAATCTAATTAAAAATACAGTAAAAAAATATTTAACAATTGGCAAGTGCACTTATTGAAATATAAAAGAAAAAATATTTAAAAGTTAAACAACAATGTCAAAAATTTTGTCATTAAAGTAAACAAAAAAAAAAAAATAAAAATAATAAATCCATAATTAATTAATGAAACAAGTTCTAATGTACTAAATTTTCGTAAATAAATGGATTAAATCATCGTAAGTAAAATATTTATTCTTTAATAGCAGTAATTAAAGATGTAAAATGCATTGAACACAATAGCAGTAAATTGATAAAAAAAGCAAACCTAAAGTAAAAATTAAGTTATATGTAATTAGTATATTAAATATAAATGTAACAACAATGAAATATTAATAAAATTAATAAACAGAACTATATTTAATTAACGACAGACACGTCTTTTATTCATAGGAAATTGTTCCTAATAGCTTGATTATAGAATGTTAAGTTTGCTATGACGAAAATTATAATCTACAGTAAAACTTATACATTGCATGTATACATTAAATTCTCAAAATAAAATCACGGCTACCCTAATGAAATACTACCATGCGCCAAAATCCTCCCGACATTTACATTTCTTGAGATTATTGATCATCGTCTTGTTGAAATTACATATTTTTTAAGTCAATATTTTATAATTTAGACCAGCGATGGGCACGTAGTGGCACTTTCCGCCCTCATGGCCCGAACCGTTATTCGACGCACAAACAACAACAAAAAAAAAATCGCAGAATTTCAACGCTATCGACGCGCAGCGTTGACTTGAGTTCAAATGAAAACAAAAACAAAACACACAAAAGCATTAGCGATAGTGCCGCATGCCGGTGCCAATTCTTTTTGTTTGTAGTGCAATTCAGTTTTTTTTGTGCTGTTAACGAATTTGGAAATGAAAGCAATAAGAATTTAAAATTTCGTATTTAGTTGCCTGTTTTTGTTGTTGCGCCCTTTTGATAGATTTTTATGCACAACGCTGATTTAGAACATAAAAGTTCATTATCATCGATCTGTATAGCTCACAATTGACAGTAACACAACTTCTTCTTCATTTGAAAAAATAAGGACCGATGATTCCACCGTGCCATAAATCATACCAAATGGTTACTTGCACGGAATGTAAAAGTTCTTTGTGAATAATTTGTGCATTGACTGAAGGCCAATATGCCGATTCATAGAGATGGAAATGCATCTTATCAGACCAGATGATTTTTTTGATAAATTCAGCAACATTTTCAAGTTGTTCCAGGGCAAAATCAGCATTATAAGAATTTTGTAAAGATTCAACCCAAGTTGGGCCATGTTGTGCCCAATAGTCCAAATTGTTGAGAATGCCTTGGAGTCGATAAATATGGGTCTTCAACAGAGCTTGCTTGAACGGCATCACTTCGACCGGATGTTCGTTTTACTCTCACGCGAACATTGTGCAACGAAAGATTATGTTCAAAACTATTCGATGAATAGTGAACGTACTAGGACGATTATGCCGATCATAAATTGTAAGAAGTGAACTATAAGTTGCAATAAAAAACGATTGTTTTGACAAAAAAAAAGTTGAATGATATTCAAGCGTTGTTTTCCATGAACAAATTGCATTTTTTGCGGATATCGGTAAAACTTCAAAAAATATGTATATAGTCTTTTGAAAATCATTTCCCTAAATAAAGAACGGTCAGTGCATTTTCTATGTGAACTTAAATATGCAAAAATCGTTTTTAATACCTAATTCAAATTGAGACCGAGAAGGTATTTTCGTTGAAAATTAGCTGAAAATAAATTTTCAGCCTTGACTAAAATAGGTCAAATGAAAATATTAGGTGTGCAACTAAGTTCTCGCTGTTAGTCAATAGATGGCGCTAGCGGTAAGAGCTGGTCGATTTGGTTCATATCGAAACGTTATGAATCTAGCCTAAGCATATGGTAAACAAACCGATTTGACACTTTTAAGATTTTGTGTTTCCATAGTCTGTTTGTGGTTGCTCGAAAATGACTGATTTTGTACGAAATAATCGTCATTTGCAGGAGGCGTTGATTTTCTTCTTTCAATCGAAGAAAACGGCGGCTGACGCACATCGAGAGCTCCAAAAAGTTTACGAAGATGGTGTTCTGAGCGAAACAACGTGCCGTGATTGCTTTCCTCGCTTTAAAGACCATGATTTCGACATCGACGATCGACCACGTGAAGGAAGGCCAAAAACCTTCAATTTGATGGGACCAAGTCAATGTAATCTATTATGAACTTCTGAAACCGAATGAAACCATCACTGGGGAGCGGTACCGAACTCAAGTGACACGATTAAGCAGAGCACTGCGTGAAAAACGACCCCAATACGAACAGAGGCACGATAAAGTAATCCTATTGCATGACAACGCGAGGCCTCACCATGTTAAACCATTGAAAATATACTTGGAAACTCTCAAATGGGAAGTCCTACCCCACCCGCCGTATTCCCTAGATATTGCCCCGTCAGACTACTACTTGTTCTGTTCAATGGCACATGGTCTGGCTGATCAGCCGTTCAACTCCTATGAAGACCTCAAGAAATGGCTTGATTCGTGGATAGCCTCAAGAGACGAACACTTCTACCGTGATGGCATTCGAGCTCTACCAGAAAGATGGAGAATAGTGGTATCTAGCAACGGGCAATACTTTGATTTATTCATCTGTAACTATTTTTTGACAATAAAGTTGCAACTTCTAACAAAAAACAGCGAGAACTTAGTTGCACACCTAATACATTTTCAGTTTATTTTGAAAGAAATTAAGGCTATTTTCAGAATCGATAAAACTTATTGAAAAATTGTATAATTTTCACTAATTTTTTTGATAGCTTTTTGTTTACATTTTGTTATTGTTTTTGTCATAGTTTTACGTTGCGGTGAATTGATTTTTATCGCGGCAGTGCTTTTGATTTCAGTTACTGAAGTACGATCAGCTGTTGTGGATGCTGCGGTTATGCCTTTGCATGTCGTCACTTGTCACTTGCTACTTACAGTTCACCGCCTGTTATTAAAAAGTTCTGTATTCAAAAGTAAACTGTGTCCCTAAAACATATGAATGGCGTTTGATAAAATCAAGGTTTTTGGCACCCTCATTTATTAACTTATTTCAAAATTCACCCATGAGTTTTTGCAAATTAATAAGATACTCTCATTATCTGCAGCTCTTCAGAGCATAGCATTGCCAAAAGTATATGCTATCTGTGTAACTAAAAGATAGAACAAAAGTTCAATGGACTATTAAGCAATAGACGAATGGGCCGCAGGTTGTTTATGTTTGGGCTAATTAACATATTTGTTGAAAAAATTGTTACTAAATATTAGGGTGGATTTCTTATAAATTTTTCAGAGGCACAATGAAATTATTACGATTTGCATTTAAAATTTAATTTATTTACCCAAAATATAGAGAAATGGCTACAAATTTAAGTTAAACTTTCAGTGTAAAAGTTTCAGTGTAGGTTATTTAAAACACAAAAGGTTTTATTGAAGCGCTTTGTCTCTACTTTTCTATTTTGACTGCAAAACTCAAAAACCCAAAAATGGCACAAATCAGCTGACCTGTGTATATTTTTACCAGCTCATGTTTAAAAATTTAACATATTTGTGCCTAAATTCTTGAAAAGCAGTTAAGCTTCTTAAAATTTTGTAAATATGATTTGATCCACCCTAATAAATGTATTGTGAATCGCGTGCGTATATTAAGAGGTTACATTAATCTTTGAAGCGTGTTTTTAGAAGAAATGGCCCAAAGCACAAAAAAAAAAAATCAAAATACATAACCGTCCAAACCGTTTTTTATGTTAGACCAATTTCTTCATTTGTTACAAAGTTTACTGTATCCTCCTCAAAATGATAGCTCATTTGCATAGGTCGATTTAGTTCGAAGTTGAAAAGACCATAAGTGGAAGGCAGATTACTCAACGAAAAGAACTAACCAATGCGTTAAGACCTTTCTTTGTTAAGTATAAAAAGTTTGTTGCGATCTTAGAATACGAATTGATCAAAAGCTGTTCCGATTAAATTATTCATGGGTGTAAATAATGAAACTTTGGCTTATAGCCACCATAAAATAAAATACAACTTTAGTACAGAGCCGCGAATCAACAAAATATAAGCTAAGATCATTAGCACGGAAGAAGCATTAATAAAAGTGTAGAAGTGATGAAGTTACCTATGAAAAAAAATTGCCTAATGGTTTTTAAATATGTGATATGTTTTGTAATTGGTCTTTTAATTGGTATACGGATGATCGATATATGGGACTATGGAGATATTCAATCGAAAAGCGCGCTGCAACGAGTGAACAATTTAACTGTAACTACGGTCGAAATGGAAAATCGTAAGAGTCTCGCCGATTATCTGTTCAATAAAACGCGAGTGGTTTGTTGGATTATGACTATGCCGGAAAATCATCTAAAGAAAGCCATGCACGTGCGTCTTACATGGGGTACGCGCTGCAATAAATTGATATTTTTCAGTTCAAAATCAGATAAATACTTGGAGACAATTCCATTAGAAGTAGAAGACGGCCGCGAAAATTTGTGGATGAAAACCCGTGAAGCATTTAAATATCTTTATGATAATCATTTAGATGATGCAGATTGGTTTATGAAAGCTGATGATGACACGTGGGTATCAAAGAGTCAAGAGTACAATATTATCCGACAACCGACCAAACGAACGCAGTTAGGTGGGGTAGCACTCTGAGTATTATCTCGGATTATTTATTCCCAATTAAGTTTTCCATTAAAATATCTTTGAGAGGTTACAATGGGAAACCCACAGTATAATATTTATACCGATGGCTCGAATCTCGTTAAGGGAGTAGTTGCTGCTTTTTTGTAAATCCAATTTTAACGAAAATTATTTGCATGAGCTACGTATAGAGTTTTTATCTTGTTTTCTTTATGTCCTTCAGGGTTGGTTTCGCCAAGACCGATGTTTCAGGTCAAAGCTCGAAGACCTGTAGGAATTGAAAAATTTTTACAAAAACCGCGGACTAGATGATTTTTATTTTTAATGATTGAAAAGAAAAGGTTATCAGGATTTTCCCACACAAAAATATTTAGTTTTAATATTGGCGACTAAAAAAAATTAATTTGTAAAATTACTGATCAAAAAATCGTCCGCAACTCTCAACAAAAAATTTAAATTGGTAAAATATTTTGATATTTTCTCTCAAAATTGCAATCCAGAAGTTTTTTTTTTTTTGAATTCATGCACGTCTAAAGAATTCAGCTGGACGACCAGGGTTGCCAAGTGACTTGGACTGACCCAGCTAAGCTTGTAATTTCATGCCAAAGCCGGGGCCTAGTATGAATTCAAAATTTTCTGAAATAGCCGGGAGTTGGACAATTTTTGGTGGCGTGGACTTCAAAGATTTGTTGGGCGAGTAAATAAAAAAAGTCATCAAGTTTTTCCCACACGAATATTGAAGTTTCAACCATTTTAGTTTATGAATTCTTTTTTTTTTAAATTGCTGACCAAAAAAAAATATTTTTATATATTTTTACCATTTGAGGAAAAAGAATTTTTTTTTTGACAATTCCGGGAATTGCTTCATTTCAACTTGGCAACCCTGTGGACCACTATGGACTCATCTGAATGTCTGTGGAAAAATACAACGACAAGGCTCTATGTGGGCTGTTCCGCCTGAACATTATGATATTTAATTTATTTTTAACAACGGATTCTGATACAAAAAATTATTATTTTTCGTCATTGCATTTACCTAGTTACATGATAATGGAGAACTTGCGCTATTTTCTTTATCAATTCTCTTCAGACGCGCCAGTATATTTCGGCTGTAAGTTTCATCCACTCGTTCAGAAGGTAAGCATTCAAGTAATCGTATAAGATTTAAATATATTTACCGAAATTGTACGAGTAACAAGTATCAGTTCACGTACAGGATAGCGCAAAGTCACCCTTGTGGTTTGAATTCTTTCTTCTTCTTTCGGAGTAAATTAAAATTTTCTGCCGGTAAACATTAAAGTGGAACCGGTGTTGCCGAGTTCAAAACAAAGAATTTCCCAAAATAAAAAATTTTTCCTTAAAATGGTAAAAAGTAAATATTTAATTTTTTGTCGGTAAAAAATGAATGAGCTCCAATCCACCAATTAACGGTCTTAAGCGGAACCGTTCAATTCCATCAGGCAACCTTGAGTGGACTCCTCAGCGTAGTAGAAATCGCGCCCCTTTTAAGTCTTAGTGAAAATGATGACTAGAACATGAAATACGTTAATCGGGAAAATGCTGGAAAGAATAAAAGGCACTCGCTACAAATCGTGCACGTCAGCAGAGCTATGTGGATGCGGCATTTTATTTACTTAAACGTAAAAGAAAAAGTTCATGTTCTTCAAAATACATTTTCCATGACGTTTCATCAAATTTTCAAAGTTCTGGCACGGATTTTATTGCGTATATTGATTTCAAATTGACAGTTTTTGGCTGGATTATTGACTTGGGTATACTCGTAAGTTAACATAAGTCAAAAATTGTCAACAGCGGTTAATACTGCATGAAATTAAGCGGACATTTTCCGTGTTAGAGCCATTTTGTGCCATGTAAAATATGCTGTGGCTCTGGCTGGAACTACAGTTCTGGCTTAAAAAAATGTTCCAACATTGTCCAATACTGACTACAATTGATGGAAACTCCAATGATCCTTTCCAAACACTACATTTAAGAAGATCAGAGTTGCCGAGTTGAAATCGACGAATTAAAGAATTTTGGGGAAAAAACTTATGGTAAATTTCTGAAATTTTTTCAGCCATTAAAGGCTTTCACCTCCAAATAACGGCTTAAAAGCCTCCTTCGCTGCCAAAAGCTTTGGCATCCAGTTAAAGGCCTGTCCTTGCCATTAAAGGCCACTTGGCAACCCTAAAGTTGGTGGAATTTTTGCTGATAAGTTACTCTTATACTCTCCGTAGCCCGTATCCTGCAGTTTTTCACATTGACAAAGTTACTTTAGCTGCGATCCACACATTAAAGTATCGTGTGTCAAAACAATTGACCATTGGTTTTCAAAATAAAACTCGATGAGTTTGTGACTTAAAAATTATGAAACGAATTCATACCGTTAAGGTAATTTTGAGCTATGTTCCAGTGTTTTGAAAAATATATTATTTAAAATAATCAATTTTATTCGAATTATAGGGCTACATGTCCGGTGGTGCCGGTTACGTACTCAGTAGAGAAGCTTTAAGGCGCTACGGTGAATGGGGCTACAGCAATAATGAAATTTGTCCACTGAATAGCCTCGACGAAGATACACAAATGGGCAAATGTTTACAAAATCTTGGAGTCGTCGGTGGTGATTCACGTGACGAAGGCAAAAACGAACGTTTCATACCATTAGATCCGCTACATGTCTTTCCCATGATAACGGATGATTGGTACGCCGCCTATTTGTATTACAAGCCAGATGAAGTACAGTTTACCAATAGAGTAAGTATGCAGTTGATCTAACAAAATATATCTAATTAAAAAAGATAGGTCTGCATTATAACACAAAAAAAAAAAAACAAAATAAAATCAAATCCTCCTTAGAATTAATTTCTTGTTTTCCGATTTAACAGTCAAGGTGAACCCACAAATACTTGATAAAGTTAATATCAGGATACTGAGGAAGTGTTTTAAGCGGTTTTTTTTTACTTTTTTACTAAGCCACTCCTTGGTAAAAAGCGCAGTGTGTTTCGGGTCATTGTCTTGTTGAAAGACGAATGACTCCTCTACTCCAAGTTTGTCTGCAATTTTGCTTAGATTTTTTTTTAAAATGTCTAGGTAACCCGAAACGATGCAGTATTCCGTCAATAAACACTAGCTTGCTAACTTCAGTGGCAGCCATACAACATCAGATCATCACAGTTTCACCACCGAGGACATTAAATTTACTTGCAAATGACTGAATTCCAGAAATTTTCATCAGCTGCTTCATATTATTTCAAGAATGATAGTCTTAGTTGACCAATCGTTTCAGGATTGCACGCTTTTCCAAACTCATTTCCGATCTCAGATTGCAACGCGTTTTTCTTGCAAAGGAAATATGCTTGGGCGTCCAGATCTTGGCTTTGGCTTAGTACTTCCATCTGTTTTGCACTTTTCTATCAACTTTTGTACTGTTGCATGGCTTTTTCAAACTATTTTTGCGATTTTTCTTTGAGAGTTGCGTTTCTTGCACAGAAACCTGACAGGGTACGTGAAAGGTTTCAAGTTGAAATTTTGCATACCAGGTGCATACTTACTTTATTGATTGACTGTAAGTTATATAAAACTATGGCATTCCTAAAATTTCTGTTGAAGTTAATTACATTACATTACATCTTCTTCATAATTTTTTTAGTAATCTGATTAATATTTTTTCTCTTTTTAAACCCTACACAGAGGGTATATTCACTTTGTCATTCCGTTTGTAACGCATAGAAGGGGGCGTGGGAGGTATGGAAAAGTATATATATTCTTGATCAGCGTCACCACCTGCGTCGATATAGCTATCTCCGTCTGTCTGTCTGTCTGTCTGTTGAAATCAGGTTTACGCGAAAACTAAGCAAGCTAATTGAATGAAATTTGGCGCACAGGTCAAACCTTTTTGCAAGCTGCTAGCATATAAAAATTGGCGAAATCGGTTAACGGCCACGCCTTCCGCCCATACTCTATGTAAATATACCCAAGTCCATTTTGAAAAAAAGGATGCTGCGATTTTGATGAAATTTGGTGATTTGTTGAAGATGAGAACAAAATTAAGATTAGGCTCGGTTTGAAGTTTGCAAAGACTCTTAAAGGGGCGTGGCACAGCCCTAAATTTTAACTTTTATAACGCCATATCTCGTAAACCGTGCAAGATATTGTGATGAAATTTGGTACATGAATACAGATCTTATAAATCTGGAATTGCACATTAAGTGGGCGGAATTGTAAAATTGGGCGTGGCACTTTTCAGCAATTGAAAATTTGGATTTCGTGTAACTCCAAATTGGCACATACGATTTTCATTAAAATTTTAGGGATGATACCACTGAAAGTAGTCATCAATACAAGTTTATTCAATATTCTGGAAAATTTTGTTGAAGGGCGTGGCACAGCCTACAATATTTATAAACGTTATAAAAAGAAAACTAACAACGCAATCGCTATGAAATTTAAAATGGCAGATATACTCGCTAAAAGGTGTATTCTTGCAAAATTTTGGTGCAATGGTGCCTGTGGGTGTGGCACCTCCCATATGAGCAAAATACGTTTAATGCTATAGATAATGTGCTATGAGAGTAATCTTCATAAAATTTTGTGTAGAGGTGCTGGTTACTATAAGCTTTGAAATTCAATGAATCTTGACAAGATTGCATCAGTGGGCGTGGCACCTCCCTCATTAACATAAAGTTCTAAGTGCTATTTTAAGTGAACTATTGGTGCAATTGATCTGAAATTTGATGTAAGTGGTTTACTGGGTATTAGGTACAAATGAAACAAAAGCTTTTGAAATAGCAACAGTGGGCGTGGCACCTCCCGTAGAATTAAAATTCCTTAAGTGGCATAATTATCGAAATAAATGAGCAATCATACTGAAATTTGGTGTAAGAGGTTTGTTTATGGAAGGCTATTTGTGGAGCAAAATCTGACTGGATCGTACCAGTGGGTGTATCACCGCCTTAAATTTTAAGAATAATTACGGCACATATCGCAAACTATACAAGCTATTGTGCTAAAATTTGGTTTGTGCATGTCAATCACGAATGTCATTTATTGAAACAAAAGTGGGCGGAATTGGAGAAGTGAGCGCGACATATTTCGTGTTTTTCATTTCTATTCTATTTTTTCCAACATTTCCCATATTCTTTTGAGATTTTCAGTTTTTTCCAACACTTTTCAACGTTTTTGAACCTTTTTACATTATTTTCGACTAATTCAACCTCTTCAACATTTTTTTAACATTTATTTAAAAAGTACTTTCAATGCAGTGGAGGGTATGTGAGTTTCGGCCTGGCCGAAAATAACACCTTTACTACTTAAATTTAAGTTTTCTGCTTATGATCTCTTTGCGAATTTAAGAAAAATGTGTATAAAGCAAAATACTTATATCCCAATCACAATATCCATTCCGCAGAAAAACCAGCCAATACTCAAAATTTTACTTAAGAAATGTTTGATTTGATGGTGGGATCTAATTCTTTCGCCAAATGAATTTTGCAGATTGCAGAGTATCCTTATTCAGTCTCTAATACAAACAAACAAACATGCAAATGAATAATAGGGTGAACAAATGAATTTAACATTGTTTTATTCATAAAATCTAAATTGACCTAACAGCCTGTTTTTCAACAAAGAAAAAACCTTTTCAATTTATAAAATCAAATATATTGGTCAGATATTATTCATGAATAATATTAAATTATTTACTTATTTTTTATCAAGGAAATCGATTGCTGTTCCAGTACGACTATATCATTTCATTATGTGGATGCTAGACAATTTTACATGATAGAGTTTTTCCTGTATGAACTCCAAGTTATAGGTCATCAAAAGGATAATGTACATAGTACGCTGCCAAGCAAAGCGAACATGACCGAATTATTACTAAAATGGCGTAATGAAAAGACTAATCAATAACTTGGAACTTTATCAGATTTTTTCATATGATATTGTATATTTGCTGCTCTATAATAGCTAGACATATAAATTGTGATATAAAAAATTATTTTTAAAAAACGTAGCATTAGTGAAATAAAAATAATCGAGTTATTTTATATATATATAATATATTTTTATTCCTTAGAGTCACTTTCTAAAAAATGGTTTGATTTCTATGTCAACGTTTACACGAGGAAACTCTTGAAAGAAAGTTTTCCTGTTTGTAGGCAAGAAGGGAAAAACGAAAGGGTGGTGTAAAGAATTTATCGGTCACGCGAAATCCCTTTCGTTCTTTTCGTTAGCTGATATTATGCTTTGAATTTACGTTTGATGTGGCGGGTTGACGCAGTAATTGCTTTGAAATTTTCTTGCACAAACAAATTCTACTTTTCGTTTGTATACGCAAAACAAATTCACAAAAGAGAATAGACAAGAATTTCTTGCACTGAATTTGCTCGTGTAAACGTTGACATTGAAATGAACATCGAAAAAGTTTAATGGTATTGAAAAATATAAAAAAGATCGTCGAACAGTTCAAAAATATCGAAAAGCAAAAATTAAACAAACCGATTATAGGCGAAAGGTATCGAAATATGTACGTCAAAGAAATTTTTAAAAGTCGGAGAATATCGAATAATACAGGAAAACGTATAAAAAGTTGAAAATTACTCAAAAGTTCCGAAAAATAAAATATATATTTAGTCGATTACCATAAAAATACATTGAAAAAGTCGATACAAATCGAAAAGTATCGAAAAACATCAAATAAGATAAAAGTTTACATACAAAAAGGAAACCACTAAGAGAACGAAAAAGGCAATTAAAGGAAATTATCAAAAGGGCTACTTCGTTCAATTTTTCATTGTAGTCCAAGAGTTAATTCCAGAGATAATACAAGGGAAAAACACTTAAATTTGTCAAAATTCAGTAGCTTAGAAGTTATGACTTAAGGAATTTTAAGTAATTGCTTAGCGTATAGTATGTACATTTAATGGATCTATGAATCTGCAATATCTGCTTTTGAATCTGCTTATGAATCCATCAAGTACGACGCTACATTCGTCAGTTCAGTAGTTTAGAAGCTATAGGTCTTTTTTTGTTTATATTCACCTTTATCCACGTATTTCCGTTTCACTAATTGCTGCTTTAAATAAGACTAAATAATTTCAACTTGGAATGAGCAACTAAGAAAAAATAAAAGTCAAATCTATGCAAAATTATTGACTCCTTTTAGAGACCATACCTTCCCAAACGACCAGCAAATTCACATTTGTGAATAATGCTGAGCTACTGAACTTATAACTAAATCATAGATCTGCGGCTGGCCCACTTTAATTTGCTACTATTGGCCCGAATCTTTACAGCATTATTGGCTTACCTACACACATAATGAAAACTAAAATTTGTTTTTTCCCTTTGGTTTTGAGCTTCATGCACTTTTGCCTATATCGCATTAGGCTTACAAAAATTTCAACCCTCTTTCAATTCAAAATTGCCAAGATAAATTGTGTGCAATTTCGAAGTTGTAGTATATATAAGGTTTTGTAAATATGTATGTATGATTGATGCATTTACCTTTTTTTTAAAAGATAAACATTAATTCATCAGCGTGCGATGGAACGCGTGCCGATTTTTGTATTCTGATGAATCACAAAGGATATAAGAAATACCTGGGGTTAAGTTCAAAATGCAGCACTATTTCTGTTACAATGACATGATTTATAAGAGTACTCGTATGCATGAAAAAAGAAGAAAAACAACTTTGAATTATAAAACTGACAGCCGTTTGGAATTGGAAATATAAATTGAGGTAAAATGCGAATATGTACGCGTATTAAACAAAAAAAAAAAAGGATTTGATAGACCTTAGCAACATATACCGCTTTTTGCTGCGGAGGGTTGAGCTTAAGAGAAATCTGATCCTCACTCAGTAAATATTTCAGTTTTTTAGTTAGAAGGATTTGAGATAATAGCAGAGACTTAATTACAGTGCTTTACTAATAGGCATTAACAATATCAAAAGAAAAGATCGGAAAAGTGAATGTAAAGTTCAAAAAAAAGGTACACTGGTAAGCGGAAAGTTATTCTGGTAGTCAGTTAATCTTGCTGAAATATTTAGAATAAATTGCATCATTTCAATAATATGCAGAAATAGCTTGCAAACCTCATCGGTAGTAAACACTCAAACAAACCGATAGACACAGACATGGCAAAACCGACTCAGGAAGCACTTTTCTACATCTTCCTCGCACCAATATAGGCGCTACAAACTCAAAAACAACGTGAGTGCATATACCCGTGTATAGGGAAGCGGCGGATTAAGACTTTGTGAGGTCCGTGGTTAAAAAGCAGAACTGAGCCTTTACTGAAACAAAAATAAGTTTTTCCGCTGCAACGCACATAATATAGAAAAAGAGCCCCCTACTATTAGGCGCTCTTTTTATTTGTATTAATGTGTGTGATCAAAAAAACAAGAAATTTCAGCTTCGTTTCCACTAAAAACACCACAGGGCCTTTGTTTTATCTTAAGCTCTTAATAAATAGCTAAGTATTCCGCTACTTGGGAGCCCTGCTGATTGACCCCAGGGCTATATATCCCCCTAACGTTACCTTTAGCCGTCGCTGGTATAGGGTATATGGTTTAGTTTTCCGAAAATATATATTAAAGTTTTGAGTGATATGTTGAGAGCTAAATGGTTGCAAATTTAAAAGTTGCGGCAGTGCCACGCCACATCAAAAGATTCACAAAACGGTAACTACATAAAATTTCATTTATTCTTAGAAATGTAGAGATCGATTTAAAACGACCGTTTCGAAAATAACTTTTTTTCTTCGAGCATGTAAATATTGAAAATGGTATTTTTTTTGGAGAAAATAATTACGCTTAACCTTGTAGATATTCATATTATAATTTATTGACTTTGACAAATTTCCAATATGACCGAACAGGCCCAAACCTACATTGCAAAGTGGATGGGTTTGTATGAAATATCGGCCATAAATAGTAATAAAAGCGCTAGATTCTTGAAATTCGGTGCAAAATGTTTTTAAGGTGAAAACAACTAAAATTTGTGCAGAAAAAATCGACTAACTGACACGCCTATCTTCCATACAAAGGTGGGATATGATTGAAACATTTTCTTCAAAATAGGCATCACTTTCCATTAATTTGGCAATGCTGATTTCAAAAATGCTAAAAATTGTGCGATATCTTTCACACTTTACGAGATATTGAAGAAATTCCAAAAACGGTGGCCATAAATAATAGCGCTTGTATAAATCCCTCACTGAACAGAACATAATATAAGTATTAAACGATATGTTAAATCTCGTTTTCTTGAAAATTGGATTCAAATCATTCATTTTTCTAACTGTGCAAACAACTAAATTGGTCAATCTACCGACGTATCGTTGATAAGAATCTTAATCTTAAATAAAAATCTTATTTGCATATTCTTCCGTGAGACCGGTAACTTTTCCAATTAGAGCTATTGAGCGCCACCATCAATGTCCCACCAACAAAATCTTAAACGTGTTGCTTACACCGACGACTGACGCGACGTTAAGTCAAAGCAAACAAGAAAACAACCTGACGGAATTTCTTATAAGTAACAAAATACTTCCCCTACTACTCGCACAGGAATTGAGTCGGAAAAAAACTCACCCCTTAAGCGAGTGCTTTGCTTATTTATTTACACACTTGTATACATAAGACACTCTCCTTAAGGAATGAAGACGCACGAGTATATACCCCTGCATCAACATTATGTTTCAAGACATTGTTCTTATCTAAGGGATGATTTTATGATTTCGAAATACCTGTAGCACTCTTAAGAAATAGCAGGCGAATTTCTTAGACGCAAGCTACTTACTTGGCAGTCGTGGTGTTGTTGTTCGTCTGTAAAGTTGGAATACGGGTGTCGCGTCGCGTCGCCGTTGTCGTGTTGTCCACGTCATAATTAAGTCTCGTCATGTTGAGTTGCAGAGAGTGAGCGTATATGTAACATGAACTTTATAATTTCTTACGATTTACTTCAATAAAAAGTGACACGTGAACCAGCTTTTAGTTCTTTTGCATGAGTCATTTATCGTATGGATGGTACCCACATTGACGGTACTGTGGCAGGTTGTCTCTTAGCGTGACACGCACGCGTTACCCTTGCAACAAATTTAGCACGAAATCGGTTTGTAATTAAAATTGTTCGGTTTTGTGTATTTTTTTTTGTGCAAAAATGTAAAACACCTTTTGAAGTAGTAACATTGAGCAATTCCATATGTGACGCACGCTACATACTCGTACATGTAACTTGTTCATAAAAGTTTGGAAGTCATTCATGATATGACTACGAATCTGTTAGTAGATTTTTAACGTTCGAAAATATTTGCTGGAATATTTTAATTTTTGATCAATAGCAAAAGTTTTTGGCTCAAATCCTCAAAGTGGACCCATACTACCTAACTCTCATAGCTGTGCGCAAGTACAATATAAAAATTCTCTGGAAATCAATGTTATACATTGTTTAAAAGATATCTTATGTAATAGCTTGATATATGAAATACTCTAACTTTATGTATCAATCTGTTGCGCCTATCATAAGTATCGACGGAGTCTGTTTCCTTGTAAAAGTAATGCTGCTAAGCTATCACCAGACCTCTCCACTTTTACTACAAAAAAATCAAAGTTCAATATTTTTCTTAGCATTTTCGTAAAATATCCCAAAGTTTTTGCTGTGGTTTGAAATGTCCAAGTTAAAAAACATCAGTTAAACTGTAGTTCTGTAATGTTTATAACTCATAACATTACATTGGTTAGCAAAATCATTCATGCATAAAATTAATAAAGAATGAAACCCCATCTATTTGACAGAACCCCGGAAGTAAAACAAATTATGCTGAGCAAATTTTGCAGCAGGAGTGTTTTAAAAAGAAACAAAGCATTCCACGAAAACAAAACAGAAAAATGAAACCTAATTATGTATATCGCCGAGTATATATTTTATATGAATTTTAATCAAACTTATGAAGCATAATCTATATATTTTGATAAATCAAAATCAAAATACCTTCACACATCTGTACAAATGAATGTGTATGTGTTCCTGCCGATGATGTTTGTTCACCTAATGCATGAGTCCACAACTGTTCAAATTATCTTACATCGTCGATAAATGCAGCTGCTAATCGTTGGTATTTTCTATGTGTCAATTTAGTCAAGCTGCAATTCCAACCCCCTTTTATTGTTCTTGTATGCTGCAGAACTCAAATGTCGTACGTATGATTTTGAATTTTTCTAGCGTCATAAATTACACACCACATAGCCGGTTTTTATTTTTGCCGAAATAAAATGCCACCCCATAAATCGGAAAAAGGTTTCTAAAAGTTTTTGCATTTTGAAAATTAAAATGCTTGGTAATTTTTACGCTTGAAACTTGCTTGTATTACAAAACTTTTTAGCTCTCACTATATTGAATTAGTCAGTGAATTAACATTGCTTGAATTTATTTAAAGCTGAGGAGTGTGCAAGCAATCGCGGCGTGATATATGAATTCAATGATGTTTCGTTATGTTGATAGAATCAAAAAATTTTGAAAAAGTCGATTTTATTGTAAATGTAACCCCCCCTAACATGCTTATAAGCTCAACTGAATGGATGTTCACACATCAAAATCTGTGGTCTAAACGTGATGTGTGAATGCTGGCGTAGCGTGAAAATTTTCATACATTCATAAAAATTTTAAAATTTTATAAAATAAGAAAAAGGGCATTGATTTACTCAAATCGCAATGAATTACCGAAAATCGTTTTGATGCCCACCAAACCTCTGCGACCGAGGCGATGGCCCTCTGTTTGAAGGCGACAAAATAAATTTTGACGAATAATAATTTTTCTGGTTTCAAGAACATCATCGTTGTTTCTAACATTATTCGAATTTTTCAACATTTCGAAACTTTTTCGACTTTTTAATTTTGAATGAATTTTTTATGAAAATTTTTGAAATTTTTCAATTCAACATTTTTTGACGTTATTCGACTTCTTCAAAATTTGTTGTGTTTTGACAGTATTTTGTCAAGAAATTTTGACTTTATCAACCTGATTATCATTATTGAAATTCTACAAATTTTTAATATTTGTTGTCGCTTTTACCAATTCACGATTATTTCAACATTTTCCGAGTATATATTTCAGCTTTTCAAGAGTTTTTGACTTCCTGAACATAATCATCATTTTACGAATTTTCAAAAAAGTTGTAGGCTTCAACAACCTCTTCTTCATTTATCGGCTTCTACGATAATATTCGGTATGTTGGTCTAAGGAAGGTGCATAGCATAGTTTGGCTTGAAGAAAATGGGCGATGCCACGCCCTCATATAAACAGATTAAATTCGTCCTATCTTAGCAGCTATTTGATGCAGATAAATGATACTTGATACATATATAAAAAGTAGAGACAGGAATAAGATTAATTAAAAAAATGGGCTGTGCAACGCCTATATCTGAGATATATATATCTCAGCAACTATTTGACGCAGTTGAATAAAATGTAGTATATATGTTTATTATAGTTTGTTAAATTTTCTTAGCATAGTTTGGTTTGGAAAACGTGGGCAATGCCACACCATACCATGTAAGAGAAGAATTAAATTCATCATCTCTAGTAAACTATGTGACGCATATAAGTATAGCTTGGTGTGTATATATAACAAAGAGAAAAGGCCAACATTTCGTATATTTCTGCAATTATTTGACGCAGATGAATGAGACTCGGTACATATATAGAAAGCAACGACTGAAACCAAATTATATTCATTCAAAGGTGCTAATTCCACGTATTCTAATGACTCCCACCAAATTAATTATTCATTTATGCACCAAATGGAAAAACTCGAAACATTTTTTATCCACCCGCATTCAGATAAAACTTCAATAATAATAATTTTCACTTATTTAATACAACTTAAAACAATACATTTTATTTGTTAAGGCGTAGCAACGCGCGCCGCATTTTTTCTAGTATTCAATAAAATTAGGACGAAATTAAATTCGGTCGACTTATTTATGAACAGAGGTCTCTGCACGATTGCCCATAAGTTGCCTACTACCAATAAGTCGCGAGAACTACAGCAAATAAGCCGGCTTATCAAAACTTCATGAAGAAGAAAGATATATATATATATAGAAAGAATATATGTTTTAAAAGAAAGAATTTTTTATAGAAAATTCACTTTAACTGTTAAAATCTCTGAATCGTTGTTTTATACTGTTCCAGCTTGTTCCGATTTTTGTCATTTTGTACGATTCATTGCAACGATGATTTTGGTCTTCCTCTGCACTTTTCGCCTTGCAAGCTCCCACCAAAGCGCTGATCGGCAAGTTATTATTATATCTTTCCTTATCGTATTGATCGCCAGGGTCTTTAATAATCTCAGTTGAGAATCATTGTAGGTAGCCAAATGTTGTTCGAAATTCGATATGGTGTAGGACCACTAAACTCTCAATATTCGCCTCAATCAGAAGTTAGTAAAGGTTTGTAACCTAACCCTATTCTTGAAATTATAGAATGAAACACTCAAAAACTAGAAAACTTTGAAACAAATGATTTCAGAATATGTTTTATTTACTACAGCTAGAAAGGACGATCATACAAAAATACCAAACAGGAGATGAAAATCCAAACCGATTAAAATTGCACTTAAATAACTCGCTGTGGAATAAAAATTAAGGCCAAAAAAATCCGAATTCAGAAATGGAAAGAGTATTTTTAAAATGGGTATGAAAGTGACTTAAACGATATCTTGTCTACTAAACCACTCCATACAATAAAAATTTTTTCTTAGTTTTCAGTTTGAAAAAATTTTACTGAAAACAAATTTGAAGGAACATTTTGAGTTTCGAAGCTTCGGTTTTTTGCCATATATAATGCCGATAATTGATAACTAAACTTTCTAAAATTTTTTAATTACTTATCTAATTGATTTTACTGCGGAAATGCCAACGTTAGTTAATATTGTTAAGGAAGAGATGGTCAATGAACTCTTCCAGCTTCTGTGATCTCGTTTATCTTCTAGCAGTTAATAATTATGTATGTATGTAAAAAAGTCAATGTAAAAGTACTTTCAAATTTTGCCATGCATACACTTTAGATCCTTAAATTATTTTTGTGATACAGTGGTTCTACATTGTGCATTTCATTTAGGAGACCAGACTCTTTTATAGGGTAATTCAAGTTAAAGTTTTTCTTCAGCAAGCTCAAATAACGAAACCTACATTCATGAATGCACCCTGTTTCGAAAACTTAATGAATTCCATCTAATGAAGTGCTACTGCATTCGAATACATACGGTTAGTTAAACGCTACAGACTACAAACGCAACGGAAACTAATAAACGTAACGCTACTAAGGACAGCAAAAACTGAGTGAATGCGTGAAAAAATTTCATATGGATCTGCATAATACTTATGTGTACATGTATTGGTATTGGTATTGCTATTAGTATACCAATACATTGCACTACACATGTGCACTCATTTTGAAGGGGGAATAAAAATCTTTGACAGGATCTTTGTTAACGATATTCCGTAGAAATGATTTCACTGAAAACTTCCCTGTCAGGATTTCAAATCCAATTGGAAAAAAACTAAGGTGCTTGCCAGCCACCCTTATTTGTAATTGCTATATACTTAATGTGAACTCAGCGAGCGGTGACTGATTGCTGGCTGGACTACCTCGCTTCACTTTTCATCTCCCCTGGCAACAACAATCACACGTTTGGAATCACGTCTGAAATCGCAACGCTTCGATATCGAGTGAGGTTTTTGCCAGAAAAAAACAAAAATTACCGAATGCGTTCCAAACAGAACTGAACTGTAGCAGTAGAACCCTCGCTCGGTTAAAAAATGCACCTGGCAGAATTTTGTTGCGCTGGGTTTTTACGATTTTATTTTTTTTTTGTTGTTTTCTTTTTTGAGATTTTTCATGGCACACATGCCGCCATTGTGCATAGAGGTTTAAAATTGCCCTTTGAGGCTGACGCTATTTCCAGCAACAACAACAACAACAACAAAAACAACAACAAGTACAGCATAATAACAATTGCATTTGTTGTTGTAGAATTAAAGGTCGCGTGCCCGAAGTACTTCGACACCCGACTGAATGAGATTGTTTTTATTTTGTTCGCTCATGCAGATCGTTTTGCGTTGAAAAGTTTTAAGGATTTTTATTTTGTTTTCCTTTACAAATAACGGTACTGTGCGTACATTGAATCCTATGGTTACCCTTAAAAAGATAAATAAGTGTGCAATGTAATAAGTTAGCGATATAAGGTGCTTGTTAGTGGAAACGCGGAGTAGCAGAAAAAATGATGTACCAAGATCGAAAGGCTGTCAACTGTAGATATTCATCAATTTCGGAAAAAATGTCAACGAGTTTCAGTGGAGGTGGCAAGTCTAAAATAGACAGGATTGTCAAGTTGAAAAGCATCAATCCAAAAATTCTGATATGGCAAAAAGTAACATGTTTTTGGGAAAAATTTTTTTCCTTTGGTCAGAAATATTAAAAAATTTAGTTGTTGCGTGGGAGAGACCTTAGTGACTTTTTATTTATTTTTTTTTGCTCGTTAAAAAAATTTTAGGTTCATGTAACAAAATTTCTCCAATTCCTGGCTATTTCAGAAATTTTCAATTCCTAGCAGACCCTCCGCTTTGACTTGAAATACCGGGCTTGACCAGGTGAATCCCAGGCACTTGACTACCCTGAAAATAGAGCTTCAGTGCGATGAGTTTTGCGAAATACTCGCATTATAATGGATGCAATATTGTTCCGCGAATATCATGACTCAATAGCGGCATGGTTTCTGAACTTATTGCTGTTTCGATTTATTTGTATCGAAAAGTATCAAATTAATTCAAAAAGTATTATATCATATTATTAAGCATGGGAAAACATCGAAAAAGTCTTAAAATATAGAAAAATTTAGTCTAAGAATTATTATTCTTCAAATAAATGCATTTGCCAGAAACTTTTGAGAAATGTTTTTGAACAGTAAACAGAGTTTGTTAGATGTAGGTACATAGCTGTGCCCCGAATTGGAAGTTAAAGTGTTGTTAATTGCACCAAACGCGACATGTGTTGAGCAGATTTGATTCGGTCACATAAATATTTACCTATCCCATTATTTTTGATTTCACTTCATATTGACGTGAAAGTCATATCCGTACAGTTCCAAGCATATTTAAACAAAATCTTCTAAAGTACCTTCTAATGATGTGCCGATATTGGCAAATATATATATAATTTATATATATATAAAAGGCACATTTTTCTACAGTATCGTAAACATTGTTAGCAAACAACAAGTGTTTTGCTTTTGGTGAAGATATATCCTTGATATTAAATAATAATACGAAAAAAAGAGAAAATATCGTATTAAATTGAATTTGTTGGTTTTTAGGTATGTCCAAATATTTAAATCATTAATATTTTGTGGTCTAGCGTCTGGTTTTGATGAAAGCTTTACACCTACGGCCCAAGCTCTCCACTAATTTTCGCATTTTATTTTGGTTATGGCATGCCAATCTTTCTGTGCGGCAGACCGGCAGACATATTTGCTTACTTTTGTCTTTACTAATTCAACCTCGACTTCGTTCTACAGATTCTCTATAGAATTTAAGTTAGGGGCCTGTGTTGGCCATTTCAAAACGACGATGTTTTCCGCACAAAACTAATTCTTTACTACTTTGGAGGAGTGTTTGGTGTCATGGTGGACTGCATATGGATCCATATGGTTTTCCAAAAACTGAAACTTAGCCATTTTGTTATTGATTTTTATAAGCGAGTCTACGCGCACAATCAAAATGCACTACAGACCATAATCTTTTGACACCATGACCATTGATGACCAATATGTGCTGAGATATTAAAAACCCCAATTTTTGACCTTTGACTATCATAAAAACAGAAGACTTTTTAAATTAATACACTTAACATTTAGTATTGAGAATTGTCTTATCTATATCTTTTGTTCAGACTTGATTTCTCTCTGAATTAAAGGCTTTATAATAGCGAAAATCTGTTGCCCGGACCGATTCGGTTCTTTTACCGTTAGGCCGTGTGACGAATAATGCCCAGCGGTAAAACGAATAAAGTCCATTATAAACATGTAACATTACTACTAAATCCACTTTACTAGTATGAGATAATATCCCAACTTAGTTATACATTCTAGTACCAGTCCCAATGTTTTTGAAATCCAACTTTCTGAAGAGAACTTCTTCAAAAAAATAGTTTATCTTCCACATCTCTACATAAGAGGTTTTATTTTTCGCAAATTAACACTCCAGTTAAGTTTCCTAGATGATTTAACTCGTTGTCTGCACTTAGGATAACACCGTCCACTTTCGATAAGATGTTTTAAATTAAGAAAATTATACCTTTTACCAAAGCCTTTCTAATAAAAATATTTAATGTATGATATTTAAAGAAGTCTATACTTAAAGTAAGTCCCCTTTATCAGATAAATTTTTGCAACTGATTTTAAGAACATATATATATCATTATGTTCATAAATGATAAATATTTACATACATTGACACAAGCGATTTTACAACAACGTGGAAGGAGACAAATGTCTGAGAGCATTTTCGAGAGACATAAAAATGCATTTCATTATATAAACGTTTAAATACAAGTAATTCTTTATATTCCAACATTAATTACTTTTAAAGTCCTAGACGGCTCTTCAGAAATTACCATAAAATGATGCACTTAGGGGTTAACACGAGCACCTCATTTATACACCATCCATCCATCCATCCATCCATTCATCCATCAATCGACAACATAAGAGTCCAACGATTACAATTCAGGCTAGAAACATCTTCGAGCAAAATACGAGCGGAACGTATGCTGCTGCGTACTTTTCAAAGGATGTTTAAGTAAATTACAACGCATTAATGCATTCGTTGAAGAAGAAAGCCGAAGGATTCAGGGCTGCATGGGTGGATGGAAGGATTGATGATATTGAAGAAGAAACAACAAAAAAAAACACAAAAATGAAAAATGAGTATGAAATGGAATGCATTTGGGGTTGGAATTTCAATAATACCCTACATTTATTTATCACAGATAACAGCATTACGATTCAGAGTGAAAATGAAATTTAAAGTTTTGTTTTATTCCAGAGACTACGAGATATCTAAGCAACGCAAGCGTATAAGCAGAATATTAAACATGGCACCAGGTCGCTGTCTAACCGACTGACAGACTAGCGGCGAGCGGACAGCGGACAGACAGACAGGAAAGCAGCCAGCAAAGCAAACCAGCAACCCCACTCGACTACGCACAATCTGAAAGCTTTGCTTGTACTCACAGCAGTGCCCGAATGGTACGCGTTGTGGGATTTCAAAAGCGTATAAATCGCATTGGGGTGGCATAGAGACAACAATGTTGGGCGAGAATGATGAATACTTCGACCACGCCGCCAAGCGCCGTTGCCACGCACGTGCCGCTTCGAATGCAAGCAGCTTTAGAGAAAAAAAATGTGAAAAAACACATTTACAATTTGTTTACACAAAACTGAATTAAGCCCAGCCGTAGCCAAATTGAATAGTGACAATTTTGTTTTTTTTATGGCAGATATTCGGAAGCCGTTCTAAAAATAACGTGTTTCATGTAATGGGTAAAATTTATTATAGGCAAATTTTGCTTCTTGAGTACTCGCATGATATGAAATCGTATGTAAAGAATTTTTCAAAACATGTTATTGATTTTTTATCCTCTGTTGGAATATATCCTTTAAATGTTTTAAGCTTATTTTATAGTATTATAGCTATGCTTTTTTGCATGTTTATTTAAGAAATAATTACAAAAAAAATGAAATAACACGATTTAGAAGTGTAATTAACCGAGTATATAACCGAGTAAAACTTAAAAAAAATATTGGTTCAAATATGAACGGTGACAAAGGCATTCACCATTATTCAATATGGTAAGTGTCGTGAAACGATCTTCACAACAACTCGCCAATACACTCTCAGATAGCCCCCACGCGAGCGCTGAGAAGATTGCAAATTTCGTTGTGAACATATGTATAGGATTTATATATTAAAAGTTTAATATATAGCACACAGTCATAAATCTCGATAGAAGAAGCGGGAGTGAATAGAAGTACTAAAGATGATAAAAAAGAAACTAAAGGAGATATAGTAGAAGATATTCTTTCTTTGATTCTTTATTTTTTTAAGAAGTTTCAGAAGCAACGGAAGAGGAAGCGAATGAACAGAACTCATTACCAAAATATCGCTACCCAATATCCTTTTACTGCATCTTTTGAAAGTTAGACAACTATAGGGAAAGTGCTGCATAGTACCACCGTCCTCACGGCACTATTGGCAAGTTGGATAGGTGATATCCACCCATGAAACCCACCAAAACTCAAGGGTCCATTCTTCCTAAATGTTTCTTTTCATAATCATTCTACTTAGTAGAGTCTACTGTGTATTAGCAGTCGTTCACGTGAATAAACTGTTGTCATATTGGGCGGCATATGTTTAGTCTGAGAGCAAAGCGTTAAAATTTTTATATAGCTCTAGAGCTTGGAAAAAGTGGATGTGTTATGAATCTGCTAAGGCATCATCGTAACGCATGCGACTCGTATATTGAAAATATCGGTGCTGTTAGTGAAAGTGTGGCCAAAGACCCAAATTTAGCGATTCCAAGGCATCCATACCATTTGAACTTGTCTTACTTCCACTTAAGTTTTCATTCATATATAGTTCAACTCACACAAAAATTGAACTCTGCCGACCATGTGCAGAAGATATATCGATTGAGTACTGGAACAACAGGCACTGAATGACTCACTTGTGAGAAGTAGAAGCCATTGTATATGCAAAAAGGAGCTACCCAGTATGCATAATGGTATGTAATGGTCATTTGTCTGTATTTCTTTGAGAAAGGCGCAGGAGCGCAATGTACATATGATAACCAACGGCGCAACTAGCCATATAGCACTACCAATTTCCGCGATATTGATACGTAATTTCAAGACTTCCATTTGCTTCCAAGATCGTGTGATTTGATGCCGTTTGAAATTTTCTCGTGGTTATCCTAAAAATCGTGTTTGAGTAAGAAGTCTTCTAATTCTTCTAATTCTAAGTAATTAAATCTAAGCTATGGGTGAGTTAAAGCTCCAATTCGAAGAAAAGTCACCGAAAGTTACATTAGCAGGATTAAATTCTGCAGAAATTTGGATGATTTTTTATCTCATTCATAATGGCAAGATTCAAACAATATAACGAAATAAAAATTTAGTCAAATTCTAAATCTGAAGCGCGATTTTTTAATTTTACTTTCCGAAGCACAAATTGGGCAACACAGTACATACGGAAGAATCAAAATTCGGCCATTCTATAAGATTAAAACTGGGATTTTTTCTTGGTATTCCAATACCACATGTATATAAAAATCATTCATGTTATGAATTTTGTAAGGAGGAATTTTCAACTTAATATTTGTTTCTCATTTAATTCAGATTTTACTGGCTATATTTTTTATTTCCGTTTCTTTTGTGTACACGTGAACTTATTCTCAGTAACCTATAGCATACCTACAGGCTTTACTTCGAAGACCACCCTAGAACGACACCAACTCTAGCAATGCCAAGGCTACAAAATTAGTTCGCTCACCCGGCTTCAACTTAATGAAAATAATAATGTCAGAATTAAGAGGATTTTTTTTTTTATTTTTGAAATTAAAGTATTACAATTTAAAATTTTTCAAAGTATTTATGTTTCAAGTTTTCATATAATTTAATTTTTCAGAAAAATAATCGTCAATGATAATGGTATAAGGCAACCAGATGACACAAGCTTTTAAAAAATAAATCATCCATAGGTTGCCTTTAGCTAACTTTCACCTCCAGCTAGATGTTCAAGGTCAAAGGTCAAGGTCATTGCCGTCGCCTATCTATATAGCGAATACAATAAATTGTTACTCATACGAAATGTTGGCAACCCGGCATCTGGAAGAGAGGGGTTGTGATTTAGCCCACCTAAGAGGATATCTCCAGTTACGTCAATGAACACTACGAATGTAATGATGATATTTCATATCACTCCACTTTAACTGTCTGTTTGAATTTTAGCTTCCAATAAAAACTTTTTAATCAAAATAAAAAAGGTGTACAATATTTATTTTTTTTTTTAAATCATAATGGAACTCTAAATTAGGTAAGTGAACATTAAATTATGTAAGTGTGTAGGAATGTCTCAAACAAAGAATTTTTTAAGGATTTTGTTTGGAAAACTTTTCATAAACTGTATTGAACCGAATATTATATTACTTTGTCAGTAAATACCAAACATCACTTTCATTTTTCTGAAGTTTCTCAAACCTCTCCACCTCCTCCTACTTCCTCCTTCACTTTTTTTTCTTCGCATAGGGGGAATTCCAACTTAAAAACCCAAATACTTCAACATTAACGAAATGCATTCACTTTCAAGCAAAAGAAGCACTGATACTCGCATTTCTATTAGCACGACAACGCTTACGTTAAGTACGCGAGTATGTAACATGCGACATGCGCCTACCCCACCAAAATTGAGCCAAACCGAAACATAGCAAGCCCAAAACCCAAACCAAAACAACAAAACCAAGGGAAACAGCAAAAATGCAACATCAGGCATCGATAGTAAACCGTGCGTTGAGGTTGTTGTCGCTGTCGTCGGCATTCTTGCTGTTGTTGGTGTTGGTGTTGTTGTTGTTACCGTAGTCTATGGTGTCCCAAACAGTCGAAAGGACTTTCACTTACACTGAGCGTTGTTGCAGCAGCAAATAGCAACATGACTCGCTTGTCTTCGCTCAGTATGGTGGAAAAAAGGGTGACTAATACGTGTGTACGTGTGTGTGTCTGATTACTAACAAAAGATTCCGGCTCGCGCACGCTAAGGGTCCAAAAAGGACAACGACACAGGGGATGAAATTCAACAAAATACAAAACAAAAAAAAAATTCCAATTCCAATATTGAGACTCGTCCTTTGCTTTACACCACATAAATAGAAGTGCAAGGACGAGCTGTTAGTCATTCGCAGCATAGACGTTACCACGAAAAGTTAAGCTCCTTGTTAAGTTTTCTCAGTTTCGTTAATTCGTTCGTTCGTTCATTCATTCGTTTTAGAATTTATTTTTTCAATTTAAAAAGTGTTTTATTATTTATTGTACAAAGAATAAAAAAGTGCATCCCCCTTCAACCCAAAAATCCCCAAATGGCCACAATCTCACAGCACAGCATACACCACATACACAGGGCGGCAGCAAGTGGTAATAATATGCCACATGGTCTTGGCTTACTGACAACAGTAGCATCACTACCACCAAAATATCGCAGTCGCTATCTGAGCATAAAGACCAAAAGTGAGATCCCGTTGGATTTGTCGGTGAAACAGTTATCGCCTCAAATTGCTAATGATGTACCAATTGCTACCTCCTTTACTGAGGTCTATACAGAACCATCACCGCATGATGTGCTGGCAACGTCTTCGTTAGTCCAGGAAATGCAAGCACCAGCAGAAACTATAGTGACAACGTTAACGGAAACCATAGACATTTCAACAAACGCTCAACAACACCCCACTGCTATAATAGTTGTCGCCGATAAAATCACCGAGCCTTCGCAGCCAATAACACCACCACTGACGCCCACAAAACGCAAGTACTTGGAACATTGCGGCGTGAAAACCTTAACCACTGCAGATGCTGCAACACAAGAAGAACATCATATTGCTGTTGCCATCGAAGCGCTAGCTAATCCCACAAAACTTTCAAAAACTGATGTGAAACCCACCATCAAACGCGAAGTGACACCGTCAAAACCCATACGATCCAGCGATACAGCACCAAAGACAATAAAAGCACAACCACCCGCTGCTAAGCCGGTAAAAAATAAAGCAACTCGTAAGCTCAAATTTGACGAGGAGACAAGTTCGCCCGTTTCGGGCACCATCATACGTCCGCTGGAAGATGTAACCGACGGTAGCGTGCAGTACAGCAATGGTGACATCGATCCCAAGTACAACATTGTCGAGATCACCGAAGAGACTAAGGCAGAATTGGCTGCCATTAAAAATGTCATCGGTGATTACATTTGCAAATTGTGTCGCATTAAATTTGACGATGCCTTCGGTTTGGCACGTCATCGTTGCGCCTGCATAGTGCTGCTCGAATATCGTTGTCCTGAGTGTGGCAAGCAATTTAACTGTCCAGCCAATTTGGCTTCACATCGACGTTGGCATAAGCCAAAGAAAGAGGGCAGTGGTGGTGGCGGTGCACAACAAAAGAAAGAGAATCGTAATACCATGAATACTACGGCAGCAACGAAAAAAGCAACAACATCATTAATGACGACGCCAACAACATTAAAAAATGTCAAGACTCTTCCAGAAAAATCAACAGTGGATTTGACCTACGCTTGCGTTGATTGCGGCAAAAAGTTCAAACGACAGGCCTATCTGCGCAAGCATCACTTGACACATGCGGTGACCAAAAGTACGAAACTGCCACAGCAAATGTCAAGTGTTGCTACGGCAGCTGCTGTAAATAACGATGTCATTTCCAGCAGAATGACCACGAACACGATAACAACGCATATGATTGGGTCAACAGCATCATCGTATCAGTCATATGCCAATTCTGCAGCGTCCACTTTCTCCTGCTCCTATTCGAACTCCAACTCCAACTCCAACTCCCACTCTCAATCGTCTGCTTCCAGTGTGCATTCCTATAATGGCGCACATGAAGATGAGGGTGTTGTCTACACTACTGGCATGGCCAGCGGTGGTTATGATTTTGGCAATGCAGCAGATTCATTGTCCGACGATGAGTGCAGTAACAGTTCAACTGAATATGGACGTTTGCAAATTGTTGAAAGCGGCCTTACGGAGGAAGAAAATATTGCTGCTGCGGCCTTGACTAATCTACGTAATTGTGCATCCGTTATACAGCATACGACATTGGCACACTGACTGCAATGATGCCCAGAGGAATTGTGTAAGAAAAGTAAGTTGGTGATTTTTACTTTAATTTTTTTAAGATTTCAACTTAAGGGGCTACGCCCAGTCATGCAGTATAACAAATTTGGCTTTTATTAAAAAAAAATTAAAAGTCCGATGCAATTATATAAGAAACTAAATATATAAGTAACAAAATTTGAACATTCAATAGTTTTTGAGAAAATGTGGTTGCCGATTTTAAAAATACACTTGAAGAAAAACATCTTCAATAGACCGATTTGTTAATATTGATGGTTGGACGTATCTCTTTATTCCATGTGCTACAGCTAAAACAAACCAAAGATTATTTTTAATATATGGCTCAGTTAAGAATTTATTTAACATGTATTAAGTTAGGTTGACTTTAAGTTTATTATTTTTTTAAGATATTTAAATGTTATTGTTTTTGTGTTTGGAAATTGTTTTGATTAAACAGCTAAAGAATTATTAAAATTGGAGGAGTATATTCCCTTATTCAGACAAAGATTATGAAAATTTTTTAAAAAAAGTATAGCTCTCGTTGCAAAGTGAAATATGGTATATATGAAAATTATTTATGGTAAGCTAGCAAATAAGCTTAAGCTGGCCGTTAATTTTTTCTGGTTTCAACTTAACTAAGGGGATAAACCCCTGAATAAATTGGGAACGCTAAAGACGAATTTGCAAAGCAAAGGTTATAGTGTCATTCAAGTTAAAGTCATAATTTCTACCAATTTTAAAAATATATATATATAAAATTATAGGGCTACCAATTTTTCCGGAATATTTTAGATATATTGTAGCTACGGTGAAAGTTCGTCCCAACTTTCCAGAGCCAGTTCTATATTTCAACGGCCTGACTGCGTGTCTTTTCTACGAATACGGGATGTACAAAGTTTCAGTATTATTTCAGTTCCATGTTCTCAAATTCAACTACTTTTCAAAACTGGCAATTTCAGACAATTTGAGAAAATGCATGCAGACAGACACTTAGAAAGTTTACTTAACCTTAAAAATTCTTTGTTTTCGATATATTAAACGTATCTTAAAAGTTTCCGACCTAATAAAAAAACAAGACATTTCTATTCCAAATTTATTTCTTTTTTTTTAAATAATCTCCTTTCCTCCCAACTTTTCAACCCGTCCGAATGGTAGAGGAACGCGGGGTTGGTTTTAACAGGGGCAAGTTTTAACACTCATATTCGGAGAATACCATTTAACTAAGACATTATTTTTTGGCTTCCGCCATCTTTAAACTTAAGCCATATACACAGGGCTAAAATTAACGGCTGGTATTTTTTTTTTAAAAACGTTTTGACAAAAAGAAAACTGTAAGAGATTTGGATGTAAATTTTTTGAGCCCACTAACTAATAGAACATGTAAATATCGCATAAAAAAACATAATCTTAAAAGTAACAGCTCGCTTACTAACTAGAGCTTAAAAAAACAGCCCCACCATCCCCTAGTTGGCGTCCCTCGCTGCAAAAATGTTGTTTGCTAACGTGATGGCCTTCTCATTTCACAAAAATCTCCGACCAACTAGCGCGACTTTAAGCCTAAGGAGTGTGGTTAAGCAGCTCAAACGTTACCTTGGTAAAATAAAATTTTCTTGATTAATTAAGGAGATCTTTAACCATCGATGCACTAAGCATAAAACATTAACCAAACTGCTGAGCCTTGCATCAGAATTGAAAAAATTCTTTAAATAGTTAGGATGCTTTGTGGATTAAAAGCCGATTTTTACGAAATACTTCTATTTAAAAAGGGACTGGCCGAAAAAAATCGATTAATCGATCACACTGTTTTTGGAAGAGAAGTTGCTTTGTAAAAACTCAATGAGCTATTATTAAACAACATCTCAAAAAATTGATTTCGAAAAAATTTTAAGTGGGATTTTCGGTGTCAGTTATTTTTACATAAGATGTGATCACTATAACATCAAGTTCATGAGTATTTTGAACATTCGTCATATATTGAAAGGAAAATTTACACAAAATTATAAAAAAAGAGAGAATTAGCCAAAGAAATTTTCTCTGAAAGGTGTATTAAATTTAACGTAACGTTTCCTTAGGTAATAATGCTATAAGTCTCTGAATAATTTCATTTGTTAATTTTCATTAATTTTTGCCAAATATCACTTAATTTCTAGGATATATCATATTTTAAACTATGCTAACATTTGTTTGCACATGTTTTGATAATCTTTAAGCTGCAAGCTCTATACTTTCAGTTGATGTATTATTCATAATTGATGTATTGTTCATCATTCAATAAAAAAAGACAGAAAATTTGAAATAAGACCCGGAAAGTTTCAACCTTCGAATCATGTATACATTCAATCATATGACTTACAAAAGTCCCGATGTCTTGAAGTCTTAGTAGCCAAAAGTGGTTTATTTAGGAACCGACAGATAAAATCTAGTCATTTTTTAGTTTTTAATTGTTTCAAAAATAAGTTAAAATTAAAATTTTGAACTATCTAGTCACTTGTTAGTTTAAGAAACATTTTTATTATTTAGAATTCATCTTGTTGTCTAGTCGTTTTTTCATATTATTTTGTTTTTTGAATTGGTCATTTTTAATTTCTAGTCATAATGTTAACAGTTGTCAAATATTAAACTGTTTCTAGTCATTATAATAGACAAAATATTTTTTCAAAAACGTTTTCTTCTTTACGGACATTTCAATAGAATTGTTTGCTCTACTTAGTTTTCAAGTTGCGACGTTTTTGTACAAGTATATCTATCCAGTTAATAACTTAATGTTTATATTTTAATTCAGCTTTAAATGATCTCATTATTTAAGAACACAAAACTTTTGTTTTAAGTTATGTACAATATAATCATACATTATTTTTATATAAACCGAAATTCAGTCATTTTAGCTATAAATTTTGTTTTAAACTGTAGAGGATTTAGTTCTAAACTTTTTTCATAAAAAAAACAAAATATATGTAATTCAGGCAAAATAGTGCAGTAATATCTCTAGTATTAGTTTACAGATTTAAGGGAAAACTGCAAAAATACCCAACAGAAGAAGATGAGTGTGAGCTCTAGTCATTGCTTAGATTAAGTTTTAGTTTTCGCAGTAACACTTTAACTCGGTTAGCTGTCCTTAGCTTCATAAATTTAATTAATTATTAATTTAAAGTAGTAGTTTTATAAGAATATTTTGCATAATTTAATTTACTTTTTGAGTAACTGCAGCACCAGCTAAATCACTACCAAAATACAAATTAAAATTTTAATGAAATACTTCAGTATGAACTTTTTAAAAGTACAATATATCAACATAAGATGTACAAAATAGAATTTAGAAACCTGCGGTTGTATAACTTACATATATGATATACGAATATAAAACAAATCGAAAATAAAAAATCGAATATATCATAACGTTATTGTTCCTTAATACAATAATTTATTGAAATAAACAAATTTTCATCCAAAGGTTGTAAAATTATCTAATATGTTAATCATATCGCTAACTTTTAACTTTAGTCAAAAATATTACTTGAAATTTTAAATCTCTAAAATCGTAGCTATAACTATTTACATATATATTTTTGATACAAAAAAAAACACTAGCTATAACTAATTTTAAATAATAAATAAATGTAATTTTACTATTTACATAGAAGAAAAGATTTACATGGATAATACATTAAAAATTAATTGTGATATTAAGTTATAAAAACAATATCCATTAAGTAAAATTATAACGAATAATCACAAAAATAATAAGAAATTCAATGAGTCGTATTTTTGCATTTACAATGTTAGTGTTAGGCTAAAAATTTATATTTTTATATCCAACAAAAATTAAAAACATAATTAATTATAATTAATATACGTACAAAATACTTAAACAATAAAAATATTTGCATATAAAAAAAATTCTTTTGATTTTTAAACTTTTTGATCAGCTAAGGTACCAGAAGAAATCGAACGGAACAATTTTCTTTAAAATTTTAACGATTTTTGTGTGCCGTCAAAACGCGAGAAAGCTGACTAATTTTAAGGAGCTTTTTGCATTGGATCTTGGAATTTACTCGGTATCGTTTGTGACTGAGAATATTTTCTTTGCAAATCTTAAAGCAATTGCTTAAGTAGCGGTAAGTTTAGATTAGGCATTTAGGGCGGAAGCAATCGTTGCCAGTCAGACACTTCTCTTAAGTGTAGGTTTGGTTAAGTAGGAGTGGCTGCTAATTACGAAAACTGACTCACTTAGACCCAAAAAAAGACCATTTCTTCTTTAAGCAGTAACTTGCAGGTAGCAAGTGGCATGCCAACACCTTCCTTGTCTTGAGGAATTTGTGCAGTAGTCACCTGCCTAGCAATCTCATCAGCTTTGCAATTGCCGCCAATGTTCCTGTGCCTAGGCACCCAGATGAGGTGAATGTTAAAATGTTAAGGTATCTCGCTTAGAGACGAGCGACATTGTTGGACCACTAGTGAGTTAAGGAAAACTGATTCTAAATCTCTTAAGTGTAGGCCAAGAAACAATTTCTGGGAGTTTGATGACCAAAAAAAGGTCATCAATTCTTACACCTTTGAATATAATTTAGAGGTTTTTATTTGAACTCCTTAAGAAGAACACGCCCACAGAAAATAGTTTATGATCATAACCAGAGATCAGACCACGTAGGTTCGAAAAATTTTTGTGCGCTAAGCAAAACCTCAGATCTAATTTTTTTTCCTTCACGCCAGGATTTTGAAATATTGGAATTATAAAGCGTAAGAATCGCTATTTTAAATAATTTTGATTTTTTCTTAACTATTCGACCTAAGTCGAGTTTTTCGATCTATTCCACAATGTGTAGACTTAATTCGACATATTTGGCTTTCCCTACACAAATACTTTCATCAAATTTTTAGATATTATTTGGCACTTTTCGATGTCCTGCAATCTAAAACGCTTTTATAGCGTTATTCGACCCCTACAAGATTATTCGATGCTTTTCTATGTCACTTAGCTCTTACAAACTTTTTGGATATTTTAGATACTATTCGCCTTTTATCTAATTTTTCTGTACTTATGGCTTTTATCATGTTATTTATACTTTCAACACTGGTGATGTTCTTGATACCTCTGGGCATTATCGAGTTTTTGATACTCTTCATCTATTTTCGGGTTAATTCGGTAACTTCAAACATTTCATTTTTGATTTTTTGCGATACTATTCGAAACATTCCGACACTTGTACATTTTTCGATATGTGTTATTCGATGCCTTTCAATGTTTTTGAAGTTTTTAATATCGTTCGTTAGTTTTCGGCATTCACCGATTTTTGTGCTGTTTTCAACGCTATCCGATTACTCTAATTTTTTTTACGCAATTTGACATAAGACATCTTAGATGATTTTGGAACACCGAATTCAAAGATGACCATCATTTTGTTTTAATCAGATTTGGTTTTTGAGGTACAAATATATTTGAAAAGATCAGTTTTCACGCCTAACGCTCAGAGAAATTGAAACCTTTCCAGAGAGTCTTCCCATACGTTTCTAGTTTTTTCAGATGCTACCGAGCCAAACTTCAAAATTGCCACCACTTGAAAATGTATGAGCTTGTTATTGACCAATGTTTGGTAAGTATCGAAGCAAATATTTACAAAAAGGATACAGAAATTTTAAAAACTATAGTGAAGTATTTTTTTAGAATAATGCAACCAAATTCCATTAATTACAACAAATGGTGCGAACAATCATCACACATTAAGTGGGTGAGTTCTGACCAGAGGACGTGCAAAAACTTAAAAAACTTTCTCTCTACTGAGAGAACTATTTCAGATAATGTAACTGGCTGTAACACAATTCCTAAGAATATTTCCGAATATTACTAAAACACTAGCCTCACTGGGCCAAGTAACACACTACTTTTTTGCAGTGATGCTAGTTTTACAAACGTTAACTAAATGGGTCTGGGAGTGAATTTCTTTTGAACATATCATAAAGGAACAATTCTAGTTTTTGTGTATTTGGTTATTATTTTCCTGGAAAACGTATCCTACTTTGCTGCAATATTTAGTATGATGACGTTTGGTGACACAACATAGGGTTAGAGCAAAGTTTCGAACTATTCGTGTAGCACCTTTCTATACAAGGAAAGTTATAAGACGATGCATTTGGTTAACTATTAAAAGACAGCAAATAATTGAATTAAATATCGAACCGACATTCATTTTGTTGCCAAAAACGAGATGAAGCAAACAAGACTCTTGACATATCTTACGGATGTGGTTTAAGAGCCTGCAAATATCTAATAAAAACATATTGCATAATTTTTTTTGAAAAATTGATAAGCTACGTTACGGCTAGGCAGAAAAATTACCATTAATGACCAAAATATTTTCCTTGAAAATTGCATTTTGAAGAAGAAAAATAAACATATGAGTCCGCGGCTATTTACAATGAAGCAAGATGGCACTAAATGTTTCCTAATTGCGGTGTACACCTTTCTGCACTCACGACATGCCAACAAAACCACAGGGGATGAATACCAAATGTGTTTTGGTAACACTTAACCATGAGCGTGAGCGTATTAAATTGATCCTAATGATGATTATTTTCTACTTAATTTGAACGATTTTCTCTTAAAATTTCCACACTTTTCACGGTATTGTTGCTTAGATACGCCTGAGCATATACAATTAATAAAAAAAAGCAACAAAAACATCAAATTGAAACTTCGAAGGACATTGACGTGGGTTATCGATCTCACAGCGAAGAGAACAACACCCTTACAGAGACGATATGGCTAAAAGCGGAAGTGGAAGTGGACAGATGCAATGTATATAGTTTTTATTCTTAAACACACAAAACACGACAAGTAACGATTGATTTTCATATATACCTTATGAAAATTTTTTATTAAATTTATAAAAAAAAGTGATCAGCGCCACCACCGACACCAACACCAACACCGGTAACGGGGTGGTCCACACTCATTAAAAGCATGATAATCAAAAATGTCGATGGTAAAGAAGAAAACGTTTTCGTTGTTTTAAATACGCTTTCATGCATCTGGGGTGGATGCACTTTTGAGATTTTTCTCTTTAAATGCTCACATTGAGGGTGGGTGCGGTGTGAACGACAGAAAAATAGAATTTTTTTTTTATTTGTCTTGCGTGTAAACAAACGCAAGAACATCAACAACTACTACCGGATATATTTACTATCACCCTTGTTAAACATCGGGGTGAACCTTTAACAGAAAGATTTGGATGATATTATTCTTGAAGTGAAACCTCTTTGGGTACACTCAGGCGAGATTTTTCGAACACAGTTTTTTCGATCGCATTTGGTACTTTTCCACTTACATCAACATTTTTGTATTTTGTCGATGCTTACTCACACTTCCGATGTCATTTTAAATCTTCGATTTTTCGATAACACCCAAATATCTTTTCGATACTACTCGTATGAGACTTTTTGATGCTTATCGAGACTGTATTTAAAAATGATTTTTATCAACATTATCGATGTTTTTTTGAGAATATTCGTAATTGGTTAGTATAGGAAAAGTCTAAGCGGATATTATTATGTAAAATAGTATCGATAAAATCGATCGAAATCGAAGTGTATTTTAAGGCATCGAAGAACTCAATTAATTTCACATGGTGTTTCAAAACAGAGCATAGGTTAAAGAGTATCAAAACTTCTTAAAATAAAGGAGCACATGATATTGGAAAACTCGAAAGGTATTGAAAAGCATTGGAATATCCGAAGAGCATCGAAAAAGTTAAAAAAGCTGGTATTCGAATAGTATCAAAAAACATTGGACAATAATGTCCTCTTAGATTTTTCGATAATACTCAAGACTTTTCGGACTCATCGATGTTTTCGATTTTTGTTATTTTTAAATGTTTTCCGAGGCTTCTCGCATTTCACTGCAATTTTTGATTTTTTTTCGATATTCTTCTTGTGGCATTACGATTTTTGTTTGATTTTCAAATGTAAATGTATGGATTTAAGTTTTTGCAAAGCTTAACTTTGCCATAACTTTCAAGAAATGGTCCACCCTAATTAACATGCGTGCTGCACGCAGAATCTCATGCATTTAAAGAGCTGAATTATTCAATATTCAACCAAATGTGCTACCAAAATTAGATAATAATGCATTAACCGAAAAAAGGGAAAATGGTAGAAAACACAAACTCATTAAAACGATGTCTTCGCATACGCTTGAAATTTAACTTGATATCCGATTCCATGCAACGGGCCAAACACAGCTGTTTCATGTGATTACCTGAAATAGTTTAGCACGTACTATATGAAATTCGATATATGGATGGGGCGGCTGAAGTCAAATGTGTTGCAACGACACCAACAACGTCATTGTTGTTGCAGCAGCAGCCATAGGATGCCAATGGTATAAAACGGCACACCTTTGCACGAGTATGTGCGTCATACCCTTTGCGGATTCCGTTACAAAAATTTCACTTATCTGCTGCGCCCGCATTATGCGCTATAACCTGATGTACGAATTGAATGCGAACTGCGCTTGTGCACATCTAAGGTACGGTACAAATCTACGGGCATCATTAAAGAAATCTTTACAAAATTTTGTTTTTAATAATTTTATTATACTTCAATTTCAAAGTATCGCAATTTGAAAATGATGCCACTAATAAAATCATTTCATCATTGAAGGTTGGCGATTGCGCTGCAAAAATGACATTTCGAAAAAAGGGTAACTGTTGCTGGTATTAGCAGTTTAAGTTGTAGTACCATCATAATTTGTTCAATGACATTTCGCTGATAGTGCAAATTATGTATGTACATATGTATTTAAAGCACTTTTTCATGAAGTGGTGCAACTTTTGTGAAAATATCTTTGTGTAATATTAAGGTGATGCCCCTATGTTTTCGGTAATCTTGAGTTTCAAGTGTAAATCAGTTGACATCTGTCATGCTTTTATGAAAGATTTGAATATTACATTATGGTTAGGTAGTTTAAAGTTTTTATAAATAAATATATTCTTCTTTAATTTACGTTTTTAGATGAGTTCTCAAGAATATGGAGTAACACAATTAAGAACGCGAACAATAGATGATTTAGGAGAGTGGAGATCTTAGGACTTTTCTACAATCTGCGAAGTAAGAACCGATATGTTATGAAGGAAGTTTTCCGTAAAAAGATGCTTCTTGATGAGATATTATCCCGGAAAACGTTATGCTTCTAGAAAGTCGAAACAGCTTTGTCGGTAGTGAAAATGTTGTGTGCAGCACCGTGGTATAAAAATGCAACTCAACAAGGTTTCTCAACTCCAGAGAGATAAGCGGATTGAAGATAAACATAAGATGGCGATAAACGATGTTTGAATTCGTTTAGAGTTTTTAATATCAAAATTTTTTTTGTTTTTTAAATTGGGGTAAATACTATGGAACGATACACTAGAGAAAAAAGAACAAAATATATAGATTAATTATGTCATTTCGTTGCTATAAAAAAACCAGATCAAAACTCTGAGTTCATTTACAATTTGATACTACGACAAAACATTTTTAAATTCATGATGTAATTTTAATTTGTCTTAAAAACATATCCGCAGCATTAGAAAATAAATTTTTGAATTAATTATTTTCAAAAATTGTATTTTCTTTTTGCTAACAACAAATTTGCTATAAAAAAATTATAGCTTGTCCTTTCTTTGAGATAGATTTACAGGAAAATTAATTCAAAAAAAAAAAAAAATTTAACAAGTACAAATAATGAACTTTTACATAGTGAAATTGGTTATATAGCAAACTTTTTGTTTTGAAATGAAAGAATTTGTTCTCTTGAGTTTATCTAACGCAATTTAACATGGCTTTTTTCCCTTAATATCTCAACCCGATGTTTCGAATGTTTTGTTTTAAACCAAATAAACTAAAGTAAAATAAAATTTATAAGCCAAAGAATGTATGGGTTTTTAGACCGCCAATTTAAATTTTGCCAATCGCTTAAATGGATAACTGGCAGGGCACATAGCGCAAAACACAATTTGGTGAGCATTTTGTCAATTTAGATCTTATTAGAAATGGGCAAGCAGATAGCGTTTAAGCCTCGACTGGTCCATGATTATTTTTTGCAACTTTTGTCTAAAAACTATAACCCATGCTGGCATTGGACATTTATGGGTTCATACACATTTTTTTGATGATGATCGAGGGTATCTGCTTAATCAAATTTTAGTAAATTTTATGAAATACAGAAGGGAAATTTTGCTTTATATTTAGAATAATAACTTACCAGTAAGGACCTCAAATCGCCTCATGTAATAGAAAATTCACTATCCTGTGTAAAACATTTGAGAAGCACGAAGAACTGTTGAGAACACGGCAGCGGGTGCCGTACTTTAGCAGCGACTGCAATGCGCTACCACCTTTAGATTTTCAATAAATTATTTTCAATGAATGTGAAACAAGCAATCGCAAAATATTGCAAAAATAAAACTTAATTTTAAACACTTGTTGCATTTTAAACAAATAGACAAACTTTCATTAAAATTACTTTATAGTTTTCATCAAAAACAGAACAAGAAAACACTGCGCCGCAATGGTGGGCAGGCTCTGCCTGCGGCTGTGCCTTAAATAAGATATTGTTCCATTTTGTAAAATTTCGTTGAATATTTTGTTGAGTTTACCACAAAGAACTCACGATGAATTTCACATTTTATAAAATTTGTTCATGATACGTATTAACAAAGAATATAAATAAATTAAACAGAAGAAATTATCCCGCAATTTGCAAATGAAATTAAAAGAAGTAACGAGTGACAGCTGAATGGCGTTGCCACCTGTTTCGTATAAATCAGAAAGGAGATGCTGAATTTATGCACACCAAGGAAATTTATTTGCTTAACGGTAAAAATTATTTAATAGAAAATTTGATGCTTTAATAATTATTACAAGGTTATGATCGTTGCATTTTATTATTTTTAGCTCTGGAACATTTAAAACCAATTTCAATTACTTTACGCGCGTAGGTAAGTTTTTTTTTATATCCTACTCTGAGTGTATATACAGTTTTTCCATGTGTTTGTAACACAAAGAAATACAAAAAACTATGTATTATTGATCAGCGTCACAACCTGAGTTGAATTAGCCATGTCCAGTGCTTCACCGAGAACCGATAAAATATCGTTCTCCTTATCGGAACCGAGAACGATAACGAGAAGATATTAAAAAAATTATTTCTCGTATGACCGAGGGCGAGAACGAAAAAGTCTGGCCGATGTCTCGGCAGTAATGTTGTGTTTATCGTACGATGCACACTTGTTTATCGTTAGATATACTTTTAGCATGTTAAATGCGCATATTTATAATTTTGCACTATATTTTGAATAAGCACATGTACATATACATGTTAATATATTATAGCGGTTAAAAAAACCTTTTTGTCTGTTTCACGATGCGTCAGCGGATCACAATAGCCTTAATGTCTAGGCAAACCCCCTCAAGAAGATTTTGATTAACATTGAAAACTGGATAAGCGCCCCTTGTTTTAAGTTATGATAATTTTTGAATTATTATATTGTTCTCGTATCGGTGTCCGTCTGTCTGTCTGTAGAAATCTAGTTTACGGAAAAATCAAGCAAGCCAATGGAATGAAATTTGACAGATAGACGAAAGATAAACAAAGTTATTGGGATTGAAAATGGATAAAATCGGTTCGCCTTTCGCTCATACTATGGCCCAACCTTGTTCTAAAAAAGTTTTATCAATTTTGATGAAACTTGTGGATTTGGTGCACATGTGAATGAAATAAATATTGGATAGGTTACAAATTTTCCAAGACTATAACATAGGTGGGGAACCGCCCTAGACTTAAATTTTTATAGCGTCATATCTCGCAAGCCACACCCATTACTCGAAATTGCCAAAAGCAATTTGACACATGACACCTGTAAAAACAACCCAGTTGGAAAAAGGACCTCGTATTGGATCACTCTTTATATCCGATTCAATGTTGCCGAAAAATTGAAACTTAACAACTTTTCATTAAAATTTGAATTTGAATTTTTTAATATTCGAAGAGCGAAAGTTCATCGAGAGACACAGCTTTTTCGAAAAAAAATTATTTAAAAAAAAATTAACTCGCAGTAAGGGTTTGAAATTTGCTCTTGGTATTCTAGAGTTTAAAATAATAAAAAAAACAATCATGATCTTGTAACAAATTGTTAAAACATCAAATTTACTATTAAATAATTTTCACTGTTAAACAAATAAATTTCCTTGCAATGCATAAATTCCAGCATCTCCTTTTTGACTTAAACTAAGCAGGTGGCAACGCCAGTCATCCCTCACTCGTTACTTCTTTTAATTTCATTTGCAAAGTGCGGGATAGTTTCTTCTATTTAATTTATTTATATTCTGTGTTAAAATCATGAGCAAAACTTTAAAAAATGGTGAATTTGATGTCCTCGTGAGTTCTTAGTGATAAATTTAAAAAAATATTTCAACAAAATTTTGTAAAATGCAGGAATATCGGACTTAAAGCATTGCCGTCGGCAGAGCCTGCCTACCAATGCGGCGCAGTGTTTTGGTGTTGTTTTTTTTAATGTAAATTTAAAAGTAATTTTAATGAAAGCTTTTATATTTGCTCAAAATACTAGAAGTGGTTAGAATTAAGTTTTATTTTTGTTATATTTTGCGAGTGCTTGTTTCATATTCATTGAAAATAATTAATTGAAAATCTAAGGGTGGAAGCGCATTGCAGTTGCTGCTAAAGTACGGAATCCGCTGCTATGTTCTCAACAGTTTTCTGCGCTTTGAAAATGCTTTGCAGTTCTTACCGGTGAGTGTTTTCTGTTATATAAGTATAAAGCAAAAGTTTCCGTTTTATATTTCATAAAATTTATTACAATTTGATTAAGTAAATACCCTAAATCGACATCTAAAAAAGAAAATGTCATCAAAATTTGTTGCTCGGATTTAATTTCGGAGAAGAAGCCATCGAAAATTGCAGACATAACTTTTCTAAAAATCGTTATAAAAGGGACTTCCATATGTTGTCAATCAGTGGCTCTGAAAAAGAGCAACAAGGAGTCTGTATATAAAAATCTTAAAATCTATTTGGATGCTTTATTTATTTAATCATGCTATAATCTTTTTTTTTTCTCAAACAATGGACCTGTGTTCACTGTAAGATATCATTTTTATACCCTACACAGAGGGTATATTCACTTTGTCATTCCGTTTGTAACGCATAGAAAGGAGTGTGGCAGATATAGAAAAGTGTATATATAATTGATCAGTGTCAGCACCTGAGTCGATATAGCTATGCCGGTCTTTCGGTCTGTCTATTTGTCTGTCTATCTGTCTGTCTGTGTGTCTGTCTGTTGAAATCACGTTTACGGGAAAACTAAGCAAGCTAATTCAATGAAATTTGGTACGTACGTCACACCTTCTTACAAGCTGCTGGCATATAAAAATAGGCAAAATCAGTTAGCGGCCACGTCCACCACCCATACTCTATGAAAATATACCAGTGCACATTTTGAAGAAATTTGCTGCGATTTTGATGAATCTTGGTAATTTTGTGAACTTTTGAACAAAATTAAGATTGAGCTAGGTTTCAAATTTGTAAAAGTTCTGAAAAAGGCGTGGCACATCAATAATCTTTTACTTTAATAACGCCATAACTCGTTAACCGTGCAAGATAATGTGATGAAATTAAGTACACGGATACAGATCATAAATATCTTGACTTGTGGGCGAGGCATTTTTCAAAAATTGAAAATTTTGATTTCGAATAACTCCAAATTGGCACATACGAATTTCATGAAAATTTTAGGTAACTGATTTTCAATGTATTTTTTACATTTATTTAGAAAGTACTTTCAATGCAGTGTACGATGTGTAAGGTTCAGCCTGGTCGAAGATAACACCTTTACTAGTTATTTTTATTTTCCTGTTTGACGGTTTTGGAACGGAACTTTTTTCGAAGCAAGTTTGCGTAACTTCATACTTTTTATTAATTCGAAATTTTAATCGCATTGACATATATTGCCATGAGTACAAGATACTTTTACAAAGCCGATCTTCATTTTAAAATAAATCACACGACAGAACACAAAAAAATTGACCTTCCTTTACATGGCAACCGTACCCATAGGTAACTTTTTTTGAAAATTGTTGAAAGCCTTCTCGACCAACAACGTCTGAATGCGGGATAAGGCCTTTTCTGGTTTGATGAAAAATTGAGAGTGAAAAATTATCTGTAAACAGTTTCTACTTTGTATTATTTTAGATTTGGAATGAGAAAAATCTAACAATTTTTTAAAAATAGACTGCACTTTTATGAATAGGATATCAAAAATAAAAAACAAATTCACTTTAAATATTCAGATCAGTGTAATAAGTATTGAAGAATTAAAGCCGTCATGATAATATTTCTGAGATTTATCGAAACGAAAAATTCGTTCGATTCCCTCGAAGATTCAACACTGAACAAAAATTATTGAGCACGGCTGACTGATGCAAATTAAATTATGATCTGCCCACAATAATCCCATGCAAATAGGCAAACAAACAAAAGCAACACTGTTTTCGTTATTTTGGTTGTCATTCGCAAATATTTGCATATAAATTGCAAAAACTCTACACCACACACAACATACAGCACTCGCAATTTGGCAGCACTGTTTGCAAATTTACCGTTATTAAGAATGTCTATGTGAAACTCTCCAACTGAACTGAAACAATGAATTGCGAAACATCCTTAAAATCACAGCGAGGACTTCAACTGACACATGTCGCAGGATACACCTGACATTAACTGTTGTGACGACGGCACAGAAAGACGTGTGCACGGAGAAAGCAAAGAAAAGTGTGTGTGTGTGTGTGACTCACAATTATTATTCGGTTTTGGAAAATTAAAGAAAAATATAGCATATTATAAAACATAGAGATTAGAAGAAACGATGAAAATATTAAAGTAAGATACAAGCAAATGGCAAAACAAAATGAAATACAGTGAGAACTAGCGGAGAAAACTGTTTTTTTTGCGGTTGCAATCACCACAATAGCAATAGCAGAGGTCAATGTAGAAACATTGTTGTGGTGAAAATCAGGACACTGCTGCTGTGTTGAGTTCAGCTGCGTTTTATGCTTTGCTGCTTGCTTTGTGTGTAGACTTATTGATTGAATGCTCCTTTTTTGGGGGGAGGTGCGGTGCAAATGAGATGGGGTAGTGCAGTTTGTGGAAAATAACGGTTTTTATGCTGCTTAAAACTGTCGTCGATGTCGTTTCGCAATTCGTATTTGTGTGGCAGTGTTCGTTTGTTCCCTTCGTCAGTGCGGAAAATTCACCAAAAAAAGACCAAATGATAAAACTTTTTTCCCATTTAGTTTTTCACTGGCTGTTTAGGGCGGTTCCGCAGGCAGGCTGAGCGAAGTAGACGTGTAGTGCAAAATAATAGAAAAAAACTTAATTTGTTAATAAATAATTTATTGCAGAATATTACAAAATTCATATTCAAGTGAAAAACTTAATAAAAATTAATAAACTTTTATTCGAAAAATACGAAATCAAGCATATAACTTTGAACGAAAGAACAATTTGCAAAGAAAAAATTGCTTAAGGTGAATTTTGTGCGTGTGAAAAATAAGTCAAAAAAATTGTTTTTCTGCTTTCTAAATAAATTCTTAAGAGAAAATATGAATTATTTCCTCAGGAGAACGTCATTTCTGCATAATCCCGAATTTATCAATAGTTTTCTAAAATTTGCAACAATTTTGTGGTTGAAAAAAACTTTTTAGTGAAAAATGTATTTGGCATTGATTTACTGCTAAGTACAAAATGTTGCCCTAGAAAGTATAGCGCAAAGTAATGCCACAATGTCCTTCGTATGCATTACGTATGCATTGACGTTGTAATGTTCCAACAATAAGTCATAAATGTCTGTCTGTTTTTTCTATACGCTGGCTGGCTGGCTGGCTGGCTGGCTCCAGTTAGTTTCTCCGCTGATCCGAGGATACATATATACGCTGAAAATTTAGCATAAAAACTACCTTTTTTTCCTCTAATGGTTTCCAAATGAATAAAAATTGATGGTTCGAATTTATGTTTTTCCCAATGTCTTTTCACTTCTGCACATCCCCCCGAAGGATATCCATTTTTATGTTGAATTTCGCTCAATTTCAAGTGCACTTACATACACACTTACCAACAGACACACAAATATACATACAAACATTACCTACATACATATCAACATAGTATATGTATACAAATCCTCGAAACGGACAGACGAATGGACGTACCGACTTTTCTAAACATTTTCCTTTTATACTTTATTTTATCTACCGTTATACTCTCTACATACTAACGATAAATAAAATAAAAAAAAAAAAAACAAAAAAAGCATGTGGTAAAACATTACGAATCAGTATCAAAGCAAAACGCCAAAACGCAATCTAAACGAAAACGAAACACAGAAAGCATTAAACGTACGGAATTGTGTGTGTTCGAGAAAACTCACCATCCCAACTCGCTAACCGAACCGAAAAACAACCAACGAACCAACTGAAACAAATCCAAACAGCATCACGAAAAAGTGGAGCAGAAAAAGGGAGCAAAAAGTGTTTTGCGTGCATTTGGAAATGGAAATCTACGAGTAATTGGTGTGCTTGTGTACTCAGTGAAATTTGTGCTCCCATTGAAGACCAGTGATGAATATGCAGCTAAAGTTGTGTAAATAATGCGTGAAGAAGCGTGGAAATGTAAAATAAAAACAACATATTAAAGCATTTAATTAATATTGAAAAAAAAAGAAAAAATTATGAAATTATTCCAAAGAAATTGTGCCGAAAACATAAGATTTCTTTCAATACAACAACGAAGTGTACAACAAGAAAATAAAAATTAAAAACATTATAGGAAAATACAATACATTACGCTGTTCCTTTTTGTAATACTCGTTAAATTAGTTATTGACTTGTTAATCCTCGTAATTGCATTAAAATCGCTCTGATTACATTAAAAAAAGGTATTAAAATAATAAATTGTGACGCCAGTGTATTGCGTTTGTGCCTTTTTTGTGTGCTTCTCAAAACAACAAAAAGCAACGTAACCTTTCTTAGCTTGACTTACCCAGACCAAATTCAAAGAACATTGTGTTGACAACTTTATCTTCACATCTTAAAGACGTTGCTGCGAAGGTAAGTTAGAAAAAAATTTCTGATATCCTACACTGAGGATGCTTTTTCCGTATCTTTACGTTTGACATTTCATACTATATCTAGATAAGGCATATTTTTTGTTACTTTAGTGTACGTCAAATGCCGATAGCATTTAAGAGACTGTCTGTATAAAAAAATATCGATACCATCGACTTATCGAAGTAATGATTTCATTCAAAGAAAGTTATTTTGAAATGGATATTGCAAATATCTTCTAAATGTTTATAGAAAAAAGTTCACAAGTATATTGAAATTCATTGTATTTTTTATGTAGCGAAGGAAGTTCGGTAGAAGAATGGTACGAACTGAGCTCCATGCCTGCTTCCACATGGTGATATAATTCGCATGTTTGCCTGTTCCCATACTGGTTATCTATCGCGCAAATATCTTTACTCCAAAAGGAAGAAAAAATGTTGGTTCTTTTTGAGCCGAGAAAGTTTTCTAAAAGGTGTCTACATACTTAATTTCGACAACAGTCAGTAACAATAGTAATTTCTACCTACCCATCAAATTTCGAGATAATATCCAATAAAGCTATTGCTATATTAAACATTCAAGTTAGGATTTTTGTGGATTACACAATCTAATTTTATTAATTATAATTATTTTCGTTATTTGGCCAAAGATTGCGTCATAGCCAAGAGGTTTTAACCGCCATACTAACGTTTTGCTCGAGGAATAATTTTCGCAAATGTATTTGTTTAAGGGCAATCCCTTGATATATAACTTCTATACTGCTACTGCAAATATCTTCTTACTCCTATTAGGTGCGTTAGACCTCAAGAAAAGTTCAACATTCCTGATTCTTTTATTTTGTGCCAATTTTATCCGATTTGCTAATATTTATCGCCACGAAGATTTGGGGGTTCAATCACATCGCAGTTTGACAATTTTCTGCAGCATCTTTCCAAGTCGCAGTTCTTACTCAATGTAATATTTTTTTTAAAATCTCAGTTCACATTGAAACTTAGTAGTCCAATGAAGATCATGATTCGAGATCGTGCGGATCACGACCGTGGTTCCTTTTAAATGCTTGTTGGGCTTCTTAAAAACCTTGCGTGCCATTACTATGAACGTCGAGCAGACCACTTCGTCATTTGTCAGATAGCGATTGTGATGTTGCCTTAGTGTTACACCTAAAGAAGAGCGTTGGCGTTCTATCAACATATCTCCGATTTCAAATAAATAGCGCTGGCGTGAATGCAAATCAAATTCAAGCAAACCCAGGTCACCTAGTTTGATGGTAGCGCTGCAACCTTTGAAATGATAGATTAAAATTCGGTTTAGTGGAGTCCACACAGCCCTCGAGTCAAATATTACAAGGTGGCTATTGTTGTAGTTTTAATATTACTGCCGCCAAGTGTGGGTCTGATGTTGACAAGAAAGCTAACAATTTTAAGTCAAACGCTTCCAGGATTCAACCACGAAGGAGAGAGAGCTACGAACAATAACTCGTTTTGCTACCCGGCGCTTTCCTTAGCTGCTATCTGTTGTCTCTCTCGCTCCAATTGTTTCCTTGTGCATTTTATGTTAATAGATTTAACTACTGTTGCTATCCTGACAATAAGTTTTCAACTTTCTGTAATTTTACGAACCCTAAGTTTTCTGATATTTTGTAAAAGTAATTTTTGGCATTTGATGCCGCTTAAGCCCATTTGTGTTTAATTTATGCCTCATATACTTGGGTTTTAAAGTGAGAACCCTAATGCTAGTATTATTGTCGCCTTGTAAGACGAAACTTTATAGACAATTATGTAATTTATAGAACTTGTCTTCACTAATAAGCTTCGACTTTGACAGTAAGACTTACATATGATTAGATTTTTAACAGAGAATATTTTACTAGAGGATGGCCTGCACGGCCTAAAACTTTCTGCAAATTACGGAATCCATCGAAAATAAGCATTGCTGTCTGGAAAAACCATGCTAGTAGGCACTCGTATAGGGCTTTCATTAAAACTTTTCTTTTGCTTTAATTTCTCACTTTTCCAAGCAACACTTACTAACTTACTCATGCTTCTAACATTATTTTACTACATAGTTCCCGCTTACATTCATTCTATTTCTATCATCGTGAATCAATTTAATACTCTCCATCATAGGACTCAGTCATATGTCCTCGTATGTACCACGTTCGAATTCACTTGTCTTTACAGCATTTGCATGTACATAACTGAAAATCCTTCAAAAGCAGCTCTTATTTGCATTTTTATCCGATATTGTTTTGTGTACCCTATATAGTACAGTGGATTTTTGCTTTCTGTTGCGAGTATTTACTTGAGTATCGGGTACGGTCTTTGCATTTAATGTTTTTCGATGGTTTGTTTGTCCGCAGCTTCGCTGTTATTGTTGTTGATGCCTTGTTGTTTTATCTGTACCATCCCTTTTATTTTATATTTTGGTCTTTTCAATATGTTGAACACTGGGTGCAGACTTGTGCGGGTGTTTGGCGCTTTGCTTGGTTCTGAGTCGTCCTTTTAATGCAAAAATCAGTTAGGTATTTTTGGTGTTTGTGCATTTCACTATATGGCCTGTTTCGGTAGATTGAGTTGTTCTACTTTTTGGTGTATTGAATTTGTAGCCAAAATTTGTTTTTGTTTACGCAGTGGTGCCAAATTCTTTGGAAAGATTTAAAAGATTTGTTGAATTTTTTTTTTCTAACTGTGGAAGCTTATGTTTTTTTTTTTCTTTAGCAAATATAAACGAAGTAAAGTGGTAACTATTAAGAATTGCACAAGCACATAAATCATCGCTTTTTTTGCACTTTAATGCAAGGATATCTCTAAAGCCTGATGTGATGGGAAAAAACTCTCAAGAGATTAAAATTGTTCTTAAATAAGTTGTTTTGAATGACTGTTCGTAGTAGTAATGGATAATAAGTAAATACTTTGAATGGCTAACTAGCGAATATTGCGGCATTTGACAAGAAAGGTATGGCATGACTATGTCCAAAAATTCGAATAAAATTAATACTGGCAAGACTTTTAATGAAAATTTTCACCATAAATCATATTGATAACGGTATAACAATAATTCTCAAAAATTGTCAAAACCTTCAAACCTTTCTAATCATTAGCATCGGATTGATCCAGTTTTCCTGAATTTAATTATTAATCTTTTCACAGTTGGTGAAGTTAAGTCACTATCCCGACCATATTTTGTACGAAAATTGTGAACTGTAGCTGCCAAACTTTCAATATTTTGAAAATATTACTCAAAAATGCAATCGCGTTGTTCTTTCATGTTCTTCGATTCTGCTTTCAATTGGACTTCATCTGCGATAGTTCGTTGAACGGCTTCGTTTTTGAGCTACGTTTTTTGAGCTCAATGTTGCGTGGAGCGACGCTGAAATTATGAAATAAATTGATTTTTTAAATAATTTTGGTTTTTTACCATTAACTAAAGATGATGATATCGGTGGTTTTCAATATCTTCATTTGTACCGAAACAGTAGCTGAGCCATTAGTTATTTATTCAACTTATCCCTAAACCATCGTTGATTGGAAAATCCTATTCTGACCCCATCTTAAAAGGTGACAATATAAATATTGTCAGGTACGGGTTTATTTCTTTTTGTCTTAAAATTACTTATACTTATGAGAATGTTGTATTGTAAAACATGTTTCTAAAATTTGTATTGCCAAATAAACAATTTCCAAATTTTTCAAATGGATAAATTTCCTGTAGTGATACTTAGGTTAAAACTCAACATGGTTTTCAGTCTGGACATAAACATACAGTCTGGCTGCCATCAAGCGTTTGGGGTCTGTTGTATTGAATTATTCAGCTGCCTTTTAACGCGGTATGGCAATGTTTTTATGTTGGTACTGTAGCACTGGGATATGGATGGTGACTGTAAAACAAACAACTTGCTAGGCAGAGGATTAACTCTAGCTTAGGGATAAGCAATACAGCAAGATTCAGTTGATCTAAGTCGTACAGCAAGCGCTTTCTGGCTTTTCTGGGTCTTTCTATACCTAGAGATTTTTACTGTCTGATTATCACTTACTACCTTGATGGTACACATGCAGTCAGCTTTTTTTTTGGCTACTGTAAACTCAACGTTTACACGAGGAAATTCGGTGAAACAAATTCTTGTCTATTCTCTTTTGTGAATTCGTTTTGCGTTTACACACGAAAACTAGAATTTCTTTGTGCAAGAAAATGTCAAAGCAATTACTGCGTCAACCCGCCACAACAAACGTAAATTCAAAGCATAATATCAGCTAACGAATAGAACGAAAAGGAATTTGCGGGTAAGACGAATTCTGTACACCACCCTTTCGATTTTCCCTTCTTGCTAACAAACAGGAAAACTTTTTCTCAAGAGTTTCTTCGTGTAAACGTTGACAAAGAAAACTATCAAACATTTTCTTTACTTTCACCCTGCTCTTTTAGAAAGGAGTTTTCGAGCGTTCGACTTAAATATTTTTTTAAAAGACATAAATCAAGTAAATAACGTTGCTGTAGCTCAATTTCTTTTGATTTATTTATAGATTCAGTTAGTCCTGTAGATGAGAGTTAGATTTTTGTCTCAAGGACCGCAAAATGGAGCGATTTCGATTTGAATAAGCTGGCTGCCACTCCTAACTAAGCTTTTAGGTATACATAATAGTCCTAGTGTTGAGTTGACTTTATAAGTTAGCGTTGATTCAGTCAGTACCTTAGATATAGCAATACCTAAAACTGGTCCTTGTTGTAGATATAAAAGCTATACAATTTGGAAAAAAAGAAGCCAAACTTCCAATCGAATATTGAAAACCCCTAAAGATATTGGATTTCTATTCAAAGTTTTAAATTCTCAAAACGCCCATATGGTTAAAAAACAAAAACGAATTTCTCACAAAAAAAGCGCCAAATCAACGAACAATTTCGACAAGGATAAACAAACAAACCGTTAACCACAATAAACCGATTGAAGGTATTTATTGCCTGGAATTTATAGTATACAAGAATAGTATACGTACACGCGTACAGACCTATTCAATATTGTGCCATTCATTGTAAGGAAGGCAATTGCTTGCGTTATCCTGCCGCTGTGTTGTACTCGATTAATAGAGCGTAAATTTTTACAAAAGAGTCTAAAAAAGTAAATACAAAATCGCGTATCTGAATATGAAAATTTTCAATCGAATTGAAAGTCAATTTATTATTGGTTTTGTGTGCGCGTCAATGTAGCTAATCCGAGTGTAACAAATATTTTACTTTACGCGCCAGAGAGAAGAAGCGGGAAGCACTATGATGATGTTGGCAGAAAGGCGGTTGGCGGTGGCGTTTTCGATAGTGGGTTTGGGTTGGGGTAAAGTTTGACTGACACAGTTCGTTAACTTGACTTTGGTTATATTGACACATGAATTGGGGGATATAAGCACACACACACAAGTAAACAAGCAAACAAACACTGAGACAGTCAATAGTCAAGCAAATAAAAGAGTTTAAAGCGCGACCGATCAATCAAACTACAGAAACGTCAATAGATGCGGGAAAAAGATTTTCAAGAATACATTTCACTTTGAGTGGCATGAAAAGATTGAAGAAATTGTGTTATATTTAGTAAATTGGGATCCAAGAATTTGTAACAAAATTAGTTACAAAAAAATCGTGATAGATGAATAATACGTCTCATCTTATACTTTGCATTGTAAATAATTATACATCATGATTAAACACGCAACGATGCTAAAAATTTATTAAAATGAAAATCTTCTGAGTATTAAGAATTGATATTGCTGTGTTCGAAATTGCCTTGAGAGTTGGAATTGAAATTCAAAAATGAAATTTCGTATAAAAATAATGTTTGCTTCTTAAAGTCAAAATATAGAAATAATATGTTTTTTCTTTGCGTCCTTAAAACAATGCACATTAATAATGAAAAATATTGGGCTAAGTAATGTCTGTAACTAAGAATCCTTCAAGAGTCAGTATTTTGTGATACGGCACATAACTGAAAGTTTGACTTAATTCAAAGACATTATAAGAACGAATGAAAAGTTAGCCCAACACTTCTTGATTTAGCGAAATAAATATGAACGGACATGCATTAATTCTTTATTTTTTCAGTACTCTACCATCCTCCTTCTAAGGAAAAATTTCTAGTTATATTGCAACTCAAAATTATAATAAGGAAATGTACATGCAAATGTATATAATATATTTGTAAACTTAACCGCCAACTAGCTTAACACACTCATAAATAATATTAAGACTATGCACATAACTTAAGATAAAGAGCCAGATTAATTTTTCTCAACTTAAAAGTTTAATAGACAAGAACAAATAGAGGGAAAGAAGCAAAAAAGGTTGTCCCAACATTTACATGCAAGATTTGTAATAGTCACGCATTGATGATTTTTAAAATTCTGAACATGCTGCTCCTCGTACAGTATGCGTCACTCAATACGACGATACATCCGATATGACTGCACAACCATACAAACCAAACTTTATTCTCAATGGTACGAGCATGCTGAACTATGATCCACAAAGAAAACAAAAATTTTTTATCAATTTTTTGGCTTTTTTTGAATTTATTATTCCCAAGGCGTAATATAATATTATACACTTGACCACTTTTACAGCTTCATTATTTTCCTTCAAATCAGCCCCAGTTTATTGTTTGTTGTAGTTGTCATATTGATATTGTTTTTGTAATTTTTGCTGTAGTCATTGTTGATGTTCCTCAATAAATGTGGTATGGAGAAAAAAAAACAACAAAAATGCAGCACTATCGAAAATTTATAACCAAACACTTGAACACCAAAACTTACAACCAAACCACTACAAGCCATACTACCAAAACATCAAAAATGGTCCACTTTTGCTTTTTGTGGGGATACACCGTAAACCTTTGCGCAACATTATGCGTTACAGTTGACCGTAAAGTTATAACTTAAGATCGTAATTACGATAAACCAAAGTGTAGTAGCGTAAAAAATGATACCCAAAAATATTGCAACGAATCGGAAAAAGTAAAATACGACTACGGGCAGACTTAGAATGGCTTCATACGGAGGATACGAGCTTCCATAGTAGAAGTAGTATCTAGACAACGAACACTATTAATAGATAGTAAATATGAAACGAATTTGTTCTATTTGTATCAGTAATATACATGCATGTAAATACACACACATACACACACATTTACCATCCAGTTAGGAAATGTGTTGAACATGAAAGAGTTAAGTCAATAGGATAAAAAAGTCTTAATCTGGGTAAAGTCAAATAAAAAACTACACCTACTTTTTTCATTTCCGTTGCGGATAATGTCAAGAATAATTTAAGTTTTCATAAAAATTACATTTTTCAAATAAAATGTTTCTGGGGACATTATATATATACATATAATATGCGCCTATGTGAAAATTTGTTAAAGAATTGAAACTTTTGGCGTAGTGAAGTACGTCCCCTACTATTTGCAAAGTTCAAAATGAAAAAGTTTATTCAATTTGTTTTAATTCTCAAATTTTGACGTCTTCGAAAGGATTTTATTTTCTCCACTCATAAACAATGTTATGTACTAAAATATTTAAGGGGGGGGGGGGGCGCTAATTCAAGGTAAAGCGCAGCAACAATGTTGCCACACTGCGAAAATAAATAATTCTAAAGTTATATGGAAATGTTGCAATGTAATTTGCATTATAATAAAGGGTGTTTTTTTTAGAGGTTTGTTTTTCGAATAAAGATAAAACTAACATTTTATGGTCAAATCTGGCAACTCTAATGTCATTTGGTTTGCCATTTCATCATGAACAGGTTGACAAAAGAACAACGCTTGCAAATCGTGCAAATTTATTTCGAAAATAATGGTTCAGTTCGCGAAGTTTACCGCAAGCTCCGTCCATTTTATGGTCGACATAATCGTCCATCAGAGCAATTAATTCGGTTAACCATGGATCGTTTTCGCACTACGTTTACTCTATGTGATAATACGCATCCGCAGAGACGTCGAACAGTGCGCACCGAAGAAACAATTGCCGCTGTAGAGCAAAATGTTGAAGAGGACCCGAATGAATCGATTCGCCACCGTGCACAGCAATTGGAGCTTTGTCCATCAACTTTATGGAAGATTTTGCGCAAAGATCTTGGCTTGCGACCTTACAAGATCCAGCTTGTGCAAGAATAAGCCGCGAGACCATGCAATGCGTCGTGATTTTGGTGTATGGGCCGAAAATGAGATTGATCTCGATGCTGATTTTCATCGCAAAATTTTGTTCAGTGATTATTTTCTTTGGGGATATGTGAAGTCGCTCGTCTACGCCAACAAACCAGAAACGTTAGGGGACTTGGAAGCCAACATTCGTGGCGTTATTGCCGACATACGGCCCCATATGCTCGAAAAAGTGGTTCAAAATTGGACCTGTAGAATTGGCTTTATTCGCGCCAGCCGCGGCGGCCACATGCCCGAAATCATATTTAAACATTAATGGCATAAAATTATCCTTCCAATAAAGCCAAATTGATGGACATTAAAACGATTTTCTTGTGTTTTATTTTAATTCGAAGCTCTATACCTCTAAAAAAAACACCCTTTATTATTAAGTAAAATTTAAAAAAAAACTATGGTTTTTTGAATTTTGCAAATACAGTGGGGCGTACTTCAGCACGTGAATACTTTTCACGTATTTTGCAATACGTTTGTTTCTTAACTCATGGAATAAGAAGTGAATAATCCATTGGAATATACGAAATTGGCAGACAATAGCGTGGCAGCATCCAAGGACGGAAGTCTACTATGCTCTTCTAATGTGAACGCGAATAAGCGAGAATTATCGGCAATAACGAGACGAGAACGAGACAATATCGATACAGAATAAAAATTTCTCATACGAGACAATGAGCTTGGCGCCACTACTAGGACGATACTATCATTTTTGAATTATCGTTGAAGTTATCGTTGAAGTTATCGTTTAATATTTTCGTTTCGGTGAACCACTAGCAATAATACGAGCTCTTTAAGTATACCCCATACTTGTTTGCGATAGTTCACAAACTTAATTCATTCATCCATGACTTATTTAACAGAACTAAGATCAAGGTAACCACCTCGTACCGAAACGATTCCCAGCCAGCCAGCCATAATTATCTATTCCTAAAATGGTAAAAATTGAAATTTTTGGGAAAATTTGTTGATTTTTTTTTTTTGTTCTTCAAACAGAAATGTGTTCTTGTCATCAAAAACTGTCCAATTCGTGGCTATTTTTGAATTCCTACCGGGAGCCCGGCTTTGCCATGAAATTCCCGACCAGATCAATCTCGATCATTTGATAATACTGTCTGTGATACACATTTGCTTCCAACAATTAATGGTTAGTGCAGCAATACCGACATTTGTTAATTAAATTATTTTTATTCTTTTTTTGGCTATTTTATATATTTGGCCATTTTTATTGATTATGAATGATCTTCAAGAAGAAAAATTAGTTAATTTTTGGCATTTTTTCCATTAACACTACCCCTTCAGAGCCATTGCTTATGCTATGGAGCATTATAGTCGCATTTTCTGAAAAAATTTACATACGGAACAAACTTTGATATAAATTTTTTCAGTATTCTTTTCATCGATTTGCATATTTTTCATAAAATTTTTTTTTTTGAATATTTGTTCACCTGGAAATTACTTCAGTAATTTTAATAATTTTTTTCGCAAAATATGGGAATTTTTCTTACTTTTTTTCTATAATCGCTTACTTTGTATTTTTTTTTGGGAGATTCTAACAAAAGCCTCCAGATAGAGCGTTTAGTTTCCTACCTGTGTGGAAATATTCGAGCTTTGCCTATCACTTGGTGATGGCCGCCTAGGAATTGTTAAAAATTTCATAAAATTGCTGAATCCAGAAGCAAATGCGTGCAACCAATTGCCTTAAATTATTCTACGTTTAAGTGGGATAAAAATAAAAGAAGATGGGTGTTTGAATCCATTTGAACTAAATGATTGTCAATTGGAAATTTCTTTAGTTTTACTCTGGAATATTCGTCGTTTGTTAAAGGAGAAAACTTGTGGTATAGAATTGCGGATATTAGGAATGTTCTCGGGATTTGATCAAACAATTACATGTTGAACAAAAGCTTACGACTTCCCACTACACATTAGAATATGATGACCGACAAATTGGTTTTTCATTTCATAAATAGTTTTTATTGAATGTAATTATGTCGATGCAATATACATATATCCAATCGAACTCTACGCTTTCATTGCAATGATACCATTTCTATTTGGGTACACAAACTGATATTCCAAACGGGGCTACGCTACTGACATAACTCGTAAATACTCACATTTTGTAACTGGTAAATGTACAGATGTATGTGCGTAAAATACGCCATAGAAACGGAAATATTTTTATTTATGAATTTATTTAATAAAATCTAGGACAAAAATCAAAACGCTAGTAAGCGGAAGATAAAGTCAGAAAGAGTGAAAGCAGAAAAAGACACTGAATGCGAGAAACGCCTTTTATTTGAGGTTTATAAAGCCGGAAAAAAAATAAAGCCAATAAAATAAAATACTAATAAAATAAAAATAACTGCAATTTATGAATATCATGGTATTTCACACTTGCTAGCCAAATGCAAACTAGCAACTGCGAGTACTAACAATTAAATGGAAGTTTTACCAATAAAATATTTTATGGCTTGGGTAACTTGTGTGTTTATAGGCACTTAAACTTTATCTACATAATTTTAATTTAAAACAGGTCCTTTTCATGCTTAAATTTTTATAGCTTTGCTTTCAAATGGGTGCTGCGCTTAATAGCTACATCTATGGAAAAGTTCATATACCTTTAAACGTATGCGAGTTGACCGTGGTATCAGAGTATTGCATTGAGGTCGCAATCGATTTCAATTAATTATATAAATTTTTTACAGTTTTAACCATTCACTGCCTCGAAAGTGCACATTTGGTTGCATTGCTGTAATGCGTGCGGTCCGTAATGCATAAATAATTTCTTGAAATTTCATGCACATGACCTATCAAAAAGCAAAAATGCAGCGTTGTAATGTCACATTACTGATAACTAATTATGTGAGAAATGCAAAAATTGTTCAATCAATTGAGAATTTAATTGAGGGCACAAAGTTAATTTTTGGTTGAAACGAAAATAAATTTGAAAAGTGTCTTGTTTTTAAAAATACAAATCATTTAAAAAGTATTTGGGTTTTCATACTTTTCTGCGTTCTTTTTATTTGAACTCGTTTTCACAATTTTTTTCAGTTATTTCCTGTTATAATTCTCGATAACAGCGCGAGAATTTTTGTTTCTTATTGTACGAGGCAATTGTCCATGCAAACGGAGTGATACTGCTGCCAAATACAATAACAATAAAACTATCATCAACAGCAATAAAAATTGCAACTAAGCAACCACGTACAATGTGGCACTCTGGAAACTTTTCCGATGGCACACATCCGTTCATGTTGCAATCTTTATGTTCTTTCATTTCTTGCATTCATAAGTTTTATTTTGAAAAGTTACCACATGCTGCATATTTCATGTAATGTAATGTAAAGTTTGTTGCTCCGTAAATGTAATTGTGCCACTGTGCGTTTGACTTTAATTTAATAAAAATTATCACTTTTTTTTAGTTGGAGAAGCAATACTGGAAGCGCAGAGTGGGCATCTGTGATATTCCTAAGTTTAATTTTTACTGCATGCTAAAAAAATATAGAACGCAATTTGAGTGACTGTTTGTAACACGTTGCACTAAAGTATTGGTTTGTGACAGATTATTGCAAAGAAGACCCGAGCTTCTTCTGCTTCCAAACTGATATATGGATGTATTCTTATAAGGAAATATTGCTTTTTTAGCCCGCATTGTTGCCAACTTATTAAGTTTGGAATTTTTTGTAATGGAAAAAAGCTTGGTTTTAGGATAAACGATCTAAAGTCTTGGATGTGTGTGATTATATTGAACATAAAGAAAATTCATAGAGAACAGATGGCTTTGAATCTTTGAAATTTGGTCCAGGAAATTCATTTCCCCATAGTTGTTGACATCAATAATATCTTACGAGCAGACGAATTCTGTAAATATTGATATATTCTTAATTATTTTCTTTACAGAAATGTTCCAGTCATGCTCTAAAGAAAATTGAAATTTGAAGGTACGTGGAAATTACTTTGATTTTATTGCATTATTTTAGTTTTTTTTTGATGAATGTTCTCGAACCCTTAAAATTACGATGCTGAAAATTTCTGTTAAAAATATCTCCGTTAGTACTGGCAATATGTTTAAAGCACAAAATATGTATGATATCGGCCTAATGATCGTCGCAAACAGCATTACAGACTTCCACACTATAAATGAAAATTTCCATTATTTTTGGCATAACTACTGCGAGGAATCTAGACTCGGAACCAAAGGCATTTATTTTTGTATTACAAAACCACAGAGAAAAAGATTGTAGGCATGATATCCTTCGATTAAGTTTCTTAACCATTACCTTCATTTTAAATAATTGCATTTTTAATTTAACAAACGTTAGTTTGGAACTAAAAATACGGCTAGCAATAATGGTACCACTAAAAATTATGTGTGTTAAGTATCGAATGAACTCACTCATTTTATTGTCTAGCTCTGTTATTCAGAGAGTTATGACATAATCATTTGCTAGTAAGTGCTGCTCTTAAAGAACTTTCTTGAACATCCTGCCACTCTTAGAATATTGAAGCTGAATTTTCTACTCAGTATTAATCAGGAAATCTAATTTTTCTGGGTGGAGCAACGTATCCAGATTACACTGTATATATTATAGACATGGAAAACTGAAATGCCGATGACGCTCGTAGAAAGAAGCTGCTCCATTTTTTAAATATTACGGAATTTCGATTCTGCTTTGATATGGAACCATCGTACCAATACCGATTTTGGATCCATTATAATCAATCTTTTGCTCGGTTCAGGCAGAGTGTACAAAGAATTTCGATGAGCCTATGTAGTGGTTAACGTTAACCATGTTGTGGTTATTCCTCTGTGGTAGTTTTTAATAAAGTAATGTTAATTAAAAATTATTAGATCGATTTGTAAATTTACATGAATATCGCCTGTTGCTTACTGGCAGTCAGTTCATTATTACACCTGTTCACAGTTTCATAGTAAAATTACCACGTGGTATATTAAAATGAATACAGTGCTGTAATTATGAGCACCGCATCATTATTATTAACATTATTTCAATTCACTGTTGAATGAGTCCTCTTTTAATTTTATTTATAAATTTTTTTAATATTTTATGTAACATTAATTGATATTATGCCTTTTTGAAATCGTATACTTATGAGTAGCTATAACATTACTAAAAGCGTCAAGTTGTAAGTGCTGTATTGCCATTAAATCAAAACAAATAATTCAAAACATGCAGCATAAGCTACTTCAATTTTTTAACAGTCAGAAGATCGAAATATATTACCATCATGGCTATATCGTGTCGTCATGCAAACAAAGCATTCAACATAAAGTCACAAACCCTACTTTTTGTTCTAATTTCTCTTCGCATACTAAATATTGCCAACTCCTTCCCGAACGCTGATTCCATGCTTACGATTTTTCTAGCTGAATCAGTTTCTTGTATAGCGTTGCTGCATTGAGGTGGACCATATATGAGATATTTTCCAAATGAGTTAGTTTGATAACACATTTGGTTTGAGCACAAAACACAAAATATGTGAAATATCAATTTATATGGTACAGCAGCAAAACTGCCATCTCTAATCTGTAACTTATAAGAAGACGAAGTGCTTCGAAATGCAGCGAAAATACGATGTAAATGCCAACTTTACCAAGTATATCTGTATGTACGTAAAACTGCACGTCATACGTAGAGAAACTTTCACGGATTGACTTCTTGACAGATCAAAAGTCCTGGACTTTGATGTGCTACTTTTCCTTTAATGCGATAGGAGATGATAAGGACCATTTCGTTCTTTTGTTCATATCAAAACAGAACAGGATTATGCCTCATTACTCCTTTTTAGAAATGTGAGAGCAGTGGCGTCAATTCAGTAGGGCATTGGCCCCCCCAAGGATCTGATACTAGCTATTATTCAATACATTAATTCAATAAACCCATCTAATAGTGATGAAATTATGATTCTTCCCGCCCCCCACAAGATTAGGCGAAGTGACGCCACTGTGTGAGAGTGACCAGTTTCCTATCCAAGCAGAAAGTAATGCGATGTGGAAGCAATATGAAAGCAATGCGATTCGAAAGCCAATACATTTTACAGTACAATTTGTTCAATTACGATTTTGTTTGGAATCGCATTACAGAGTAGGGCCCACGTGATCGCCACCAGTTCACCGATGTTATGAAGCAATCAGTCATCAGAAATCAAGTCATTTAGATTAGTATATTTTGAAAAACTTCTTCTAAATAATGTAAGCATTTCAATGCGGTGTCACTTTATACAATAAATTTAATTAAAGACATTTGTTTTTGACATTAAAGAAAATCTATTTAAGAAACACCTTAAAATGCATATAATGGTCGTTATTCTTGGCGTCGTTGTCGTCAATTTTTAAATTTTATGAATTTTTTAAATTCGAACAAACAAACAAATTTTCAAGCCATATCGCAACAGAAAGAAAGTTGGGGTAAAAAATTCAAAAAATAACAATGACTGAATAAAATGAGAAATCCAACTAAAAAACAGAAAAAAAAAATGAAAATTTCAGTTGGACCATGCACGATTTCTTGTATTGTACCAACGCACACTCGCATCAGCATACTCACACACACACACACACAGAGAATCTCAACATTTATTTGTATTTTTCAAAGTAATAAACACAATAAATGAAATATATGAATTCCCATAAAGAAATTCCATTGAAAATTGTTCGAATTATTTCCCTTGAATTCTTTTATTACGAGCGTGGTCTCCTTTTCGGTTTTTTTTCTTTCGTTTTTGTGTTCTTTCTTTCTTTCTTTCTTTCAACTTGGCTTGGTCGAATTGTATTGGCTTTCATATTGATGCTTCTTGATTCTGTTACAATTGTCCTTAATGGTATGTTAACTTATGTTGATTTTTTGGTTTTCTACTTTGAATTATTTTCAATATTCAATTCAAAGAGATTTTGCATTTTAAATTTGAAAGCATATTTTAGTATCATTTGCTTTTAATTGAAAAGATAAAAAGATATCGAGCATTGCTTGAATTCAGTCACAGTTAAAGCAGACGATTTGAGAAGATTAGGACAATTTTTCGCAAAAAAAGTTTAAGAATTTGTCACATCAAAATTTACAGTTGGTGAAAAATTGTGCATGAAACATACGTTTCTTTGATTAAATTTCGTTCTGCCGATGAGTGTTTCCAGTGTAACCATATATGAAATGTCAAAATCATGTGTCATAATATACAATAGGTTTACAATTTAATCGTGGAAAGATATACGCCTCAACAACGGTTTGAAATTATTTAATATATTTTATCGAAACTATTGTTCTTTTATTACAACTGATCGTGCACTTGAATAGTTCGAGGGATCAATAATCTCAAAAAATTTAGGTATCGAATAACTTATAAGATATTGTGACCAGTAGCGGAACTTCACCAAAACCTTGGAGGGGAGTTAAATTTCCACCACTATTAGATGGGTTTGTTGAATTGAGATATGGAAAAATAGCTAGTATCAGATCCTTGGGGGGAGGGGAGTTCAATGCACTCCCCAGGCCTACTGAATGAACGCCACTGGTTGTGACTTAGCACCCTATAACTTTTTCTTGTGTGGCACTCAAAGTGATTTTAGTCTATGCGTATAAGCTATCGACATTTGATGCAAAAATATTCTAATAGTAGAGTTTAGCTACTACAGCTTTTATCCTACTTAGCTATTAAGCTTGAAGCTTTAAGTCAAATAGAAAGCTTATTCGATAAATAAGTATTAAATTATTGATAATTGAATGCCAAATTTCTGAATTAAGTTCTGATTTATTCAATAAAGTGATCGAAAATTGGACTCAACGTATTTAGCTTTGTAAAAGGAGCAAAAGCGGCCTCAATTACACCGATTTAATTTCAAAATGAAATAAAGATTACACTGGTGTACAAAGGTTGTGCTAACGGGAAGTAACTAGACGTTTTCGATAAAGTTTCGCACGCTGAACACGAATCTTGGCTTAAAAGTGGTCCATCACCTATGGTTTTTGAGGAAATAGGGTTTGAAGACCTCAAAAAAGATTTATTTATCTTAAACTATATATCTTAAATTGAAGTTTGTTATTTCCCATTTTGACCCCAATAAATTAAAAATTAATCTTAGCTGACCTTGAGGCATTGTGAAACACAGAACCATCAGTGGCTAATTGATCTTTCTTTTACGAATTTTGAGGGTAACAATTTCAGGGTTGTTTATATAGGGTGCAATAAACTGTTTCCGATCCAACTTCCGTCTAGTAACTCTTCTTCAAAGATTGCAACCATCAGAAGAATAGTAAGGATATATTAATCAACATAGGGATTGTTTTCGAGAGTACGAGGTACATATATTACATCATGGAAGGTTCAGGCTCAGTCGCTGAATTCCACCAAAATAAAATTCATGACTGAAAACGGAAATGAACTCTCTGGCTCAGAAAGGAGCTTTAATTTGAAAAAGCTTGAAAGTTTCTAAGACAATGGGCCAAAAGCACATTTTTTAGAGGATTTCAAGCCTCATTTCTCCAAAACTATATATAATAAATATGTCCATGCTTTCATTTCGCCTTATTTAAGGAATTGAAGTGGTATGTGCCTACTTCAGTGTTTATTTCATTTAAATTTTTTTATTTTTTTTTTTTTTTAATAAAATGCAATCCAAAATAAATTTAATTTCAGGAGAGTTTTGAAGTTTTATGAAGTTGTGTAACTCATAATTAAGAAATTGTTATGTAGCTAATTACATATTTTATCAAAGTTACTTTCATAGCTGATTATTTTTAATGCCTCTGAGTTCTAACATAACTCACAAGTGGCGCTGTTGAAAAAAGCTGCTCAGCAGCTTGATTTTATTCAAATTCAAATGAAAAATTGTTAAAGAAATAATGCGAATTAAGTTTTTTATAAACTTTGGCAAAAACTTGAATTTTCAAAATAAAATGTACTTAGTTTAAGCTTTACAAAGTGAAAACATAACATTTGCAATGGATGCAAACAGTTTTCTCTTTTCAAGTACATACAAGTACATTGTTTAAGATGTGTCTCCTGGCTTCCATGATGTACTTATAAGCATCATTCAGCTATGTGTACAAGCGGCAGCAGCTATAAACAATAAAACCAATTATGATGCACTGATAAGTAACGTTTTGCCAAAGCATTACAGTTTTAAAGTATAATTTCATATACTGCTTGAATATGGGAGGTGCTCTTACAAATAAGACAGCAGATATATCAACTCGTATTAACCCTCGCTTGTAGCACAATTTATCACAATTGCGATAAACGGGGTTAAGTTAGGAACTGCAGTAGATGAAAAAAACTGATATAAAATGTAATGCCTTTATCAACCTTTTTGATTATAAAATTAACTCAAGAAGTTTCCTCTTTTCTAGCTTTGGCTTTGTGTTCATGAAGCTATTCATATAAAAGCAAAATATTATAAAAATAATATGTTGCATAATTTACGGCGCTGTGGGTTTTTAATGAGATGACTATAAAAATGTTACATTATTCGTTTGTACATTTGAAGTGAAAGCGAAAGTAAGATAAATCAGGGAGATGATATAACTTTGTAATTATTATATAAGTGCCAGTAAACACACGCACACAGAGACGCACACATGTATGCATGCATACAATAATACAAACATAGCACAGTAAAAATATGTTGAAGAATGCAAAATGCACAGATCTCATCATACAAACACAATTTTATTTTTTACTACCCAGCAGACTTTTTTTTTTGTCGCGAAAGAGTCGTACTTTAATCGCAGCGGCAGACGTGCGATGTCAAACGACAACTTTTTCGGGAGAAACTATCTAGCTGTGGCGACTCGTTTTTTGCGTGTGAATCATAAGATAATTATTGATGAAGGCGAAATAAAAATCTTTATTGGAATTATTGTTTTATTTTAAACGCCATTAATGCGTGATTACAGTTGATGGTTGCTTATGACTTTTTAATTATAATTGCAAATATATTTAACGTAACAGGAGGCGAGCGTATCAGCCTGGCAACATTAAAGTTGGCTTTTTAAGAATGCCCAAAAGTATCCACTCAAAAGTTTTATTTAAAATTTTTATATTAAATTTAAACTCTTACAGAGGAGTTTCAAATTCATCAGTATTTAGATTTCAGTAAGATATAACAATCTTCAATATGTCAGCTGGGTATGTGTAAAAAGCATACAAACACAATTTAACACTACAGCAAGCTGCGGCACATGGTGTTATATTTTACAAATTTTGCTTCACTTAAAAATGGGGAGGGGGGGATATTAGCTATGATAAAATTGAAAGCTGAACAATTTAAAATTTCCTCATTAAGCTTTAAATGATTCAATGAAATGATAAACTTTCCAAAATTTAAAGCAAATTTGTCATAACGATGCTTTGAAAGTAAGAATATAAAAATAAATTGTCATTAATAATTTATATTAATTAAAATCTTTGCGAAATTTAACGAAAAGTTACGATTTCGGTTCGCTGAGCAAACTTCCTCATTTGAGAGCTTATGTAAAAGAATAAATTTACTAATTCATAGCCAAGAAGTACATAATTTGCTTACTATATGTAGATATCTTTATTTTATTTGATTTTAAGCTCCGAGATAAATAGCTAGATATGCCAACAAATGGAGTAGCTGCTTAAGCTCTAATATTTGATTATTTGATTATAATTAAAATTGAAGTTAATATACATACATGCTAATAGAATTCACAAAAAGTTTTGTACCTCCAGATGGAGATAAGTGCGCCACATCTATATATAAATATTCAATTCTTGATGGTGAACTCTCCACTTAGAAAACGATTTGATTGAATAGAACAATTGTATATGAGATATAGCGCAATAACATATTTATTTGAGTCAAACTTATTGCATTTGGATGAAATAGTGGTAAATGTTGGATGAAGTATTTTATGTTTATCATATGTTTAAATTCTCAATATAAAATATAATTTCCAATATTCAAACCAGGGTTGCCAAGTTGAAAAGAAATGGAAAAAACTCAAATTTTGTCTGGAAAAAAAGTGATGATGAACTTTTTTGGTTAGCAATATCAAAAAAAAAATGGTTAAATCTTAAATTTTAATTGTGGGTTAATGACCCACACATTTTTGTTGCTCTATCTATGGACCCTTGTCCCGATCTGATCGATGTTGGTACCATTCGCTTGATAGCTCAGGCACACAAATAAAAAAAAAGCTGTGACCCAGAGGGTAGACCCCACTATTCTTACATTTTCGAGGTTGCTGAAACCGAATATGACCATAAAAAATGATTTCATTTGCCAGTTTTCCTGCTATCAAAATTGAGATGGATGTGCATTTGTATGTTTTTTGGGGCGCTGGAACCGAAAATGACAACGAAAAGTAAATTTCACCTTTCCATTACCACGTAGCACATTTTTTTTTCTGCATGAAAATTAGAGTTTCAACCCCTTTCTAGGGTTAGTAAAAAAGCGCTAGGAGGTGATGAAAGGATTAAACTTATTTTTTGTTATCATATCCGGTTTAAGCATGCCAAGAAACGTAGGAATGCAGATCTATTTTAACTTTGTATGCCAATTTGAATTACGACCCCCAGGCGGGTGGTAACGGGGTTGTATAGTAGTGAGAAAACTGGCAATTGAATTTATTTTTTATGGTCACATTCGGTTTCAGCAACCTCGAAAATGTAGGAATAGTGGTGTCTATCCTCTGGGTCACAACCAATTGTTTTTTTGAGTCTGTGTTATCAAGCGAATGTTACCAACATCGATAAGATCGGGTCAAGGGTCCAGCGATAGAGCAGCTCAAATGTATGTACATCGATCCTGTGATACGTTTTATTTTGCAGGTCGATGTACACACATTTTCTGTTTGTTCTAAGTTGAGGACTCCTGGCCCGATATGATCGATGTTGGTTCAAATAAATAACATATTGCTAAGTGACTTTTTTGAAATTATAAATAACAAAGTCGGTTGGACGAGTAACGTGACCTACTTCTGATACCGTAAAAGTGCCTAATATGATCTTTTCAGATTTCAGAACTTACAATGTGATTCGCTAGATAGACTATGATATTTATGATAGGTCTTAACATTGCTAGCTTTTAACTTCTATTAAAAGCTTAAGCTTCTCAACGTCTGTCAAAATTCTTGGCGCCTTTGGATATGGTGCTAAATTTTTATCGATTAAATCAAGTATTGTCATTACGTCCTATTAATTGGGTGCTTCGCTTTTGCTTTTGATAGTAATTTGTGAAATAAATTTTTTTTTCTTTTTTTATATGCCTCACTCCCCGGAGGCGTTTGCAATCAATTGCTTACCTTTGAGTGAAAAGAGACTAAAAAAAAAATTGTAATGCATAATCCTTTGAAATTAATTATTGTAAAAAAGTAGAGAAATTAAGTGTCATGCAAATGCTTCTGTTCTTGTCAATTATTTTTCTCTTTGGCTCAATCACTAGCGGAGAGATACTTTGTTTTTAAATTAATTGCTTTTAACTATGCTACTGCAGTAGAATTTTAATGAACTTACAAATCAGATGCAGAACAGTAGACCTTTTTTTTAGCTGATTCAAAGCAAATATTCAGTTTCGCTATGTTCATTGATTTTTCGAACAAAATATAATTATAGACATGAGAGAAAGAGAAAGAGCTCTGAAAATGCCTAATAAGGATATATGGATATTAGTTTTTGGTAGAAGTTAGCTGTAATTTTGTTAACGGACAAGTCTATTAGGATATATACATATATATATATATTTGCCTCTAGTCATGGGTATCAAATTCTATGAATTTATTAAAATTGATAAAGTGGCTAATCATGAAGTAACATATAATTTTAATTTGTGCAATTTTAATTTTTTGAATAATATTTTCGATGATATTGATTGGAATTCTCTTTTTGATGGCGAGGACACGTCAACTTGTTTTGACTTATTTTTGAACTCGATTCATACTATTTTTAAAAATAATGTTTCTCCTTTCCACAAAAGAATCCATAAATTGCCTTGGTATACGAAAGGTTTAAAGAAATTGAAGAATTTGAGAAACAAATTTTACTATCTTTTTAAATCCACAAATAATTTGGTATTTAAAGTGAAATATGAACATTATTCGAGAGAGTTCAATTTCCTTGATAAGTTCTTATATAAACAATATATTCTGCAAATTGAGCAAAATATTTATGCTAACCCAAGATCCTTCTGGTTTTTCATAAAATCCAAGAAAAATATATCAGATGTGCCCACCTCAGTTTTTTGGGGTAGTAAAACTTCTGATTGTATTAGTAATACAGTTAATATATTTGCTGAATATTTTAAATCTAACTTCGTTTGAGATCCCATAATTTATGATCCTTCCATCCTAGATAAGATTCAATCCACTATTGATTTGGGGACCTTATATCTTACTAATGAAGATGTATTAAGTGGTATTTTAAATCTTAAAAATACTAAGAAATCAGATATAGATGGTTTATCACCCTTTCTTTTAAAGAAATGTTATATTTCTTTAGTTCCTCCTTTAACAATGCTTTTTAATATTTCACTAAGAACAGGAGAATTTATTACTAAATGGAAAATTGCATCTATAACACCCATTCATAAGGGGGGCAAAAAAAAAAATGATGTGACAAATTTTAGACCCATCTCTAAGTTATCTTCAATTTCCAAAATTTTTGAAAATATTATCAAGGTCAAACTATTCTTTTTAGTGAAAAACAGTATCACCCCATGCCAACATGGTTTTGTTGCTGGGCGTTCTACTCTTACAAATCTAGCAGTTTTTTCAAATTTTTGCATTGGAGCTTTTGAAAGTGGCTTGAAAGTTGATACCATATATACTGACATATCAAAGGCTTTTGATAAAGTTTCGCATAGAATATTGATTGCGAAATTAGCCAAATTGGGGATTCACTCAAATTTGCTTATTTGGTTCAAATCATATCTTGAAGGTAGGTTTTCCTTTGTAGAACTTAATGGCATTAAGTCCTTGCCTTTCCTTGCTTCCTCTGGTGTTCCACAAGGCATTATTTTAGGGCCACTTTTGTTCATTTTGTATATCAATGATATTAGTATTTACTTGTTTTATTCATTCGAAGTTTTTGCCCTACGCTGATGATTTAAAGATTTTTAAAAGCATTCAGTCTAATCTTGATATTTACTGTTTACAAAATGATTTAGATAGAGTCCAGAATTGGTTCAAAATGAATCTTCTGTCACTTAATGTAAATAAGTGCTCATATGTCCCTTTTTCCAAATCAGTGTCTACTTTTCCGTCCATATATCATTTGGAAAGAGTTAACCTGGTTGCTAAAAATAAAATTTTGGATCTAGGGGTAATGTTTGATTCGGGGTTTACCTTTGTTGAACACCTTAATTACATTATTCCTAAAGTGTACTCTGTGCTAGCTTTTGTTAGGCGACATAGTTGTAACTTTAGTGATCCATATACATTGAAGGTTTTGTATACGTCCTTTGTTAGATCTAGGCTAGAATATGCCGCGTTTATATGGAACCCTTTCTATGTTGTTCACTCAGCGCGTATTGAACGTATTCAAAAAAAGTTCCTGAAATTTGCCTTACGGTCTCTAAATTTTATTGAACCAATACCATCTTGTGGTGCTCGCTGTTTGTTATTAAATTTAAAAACTTTGGAAGGACGGCGCAAGATTCAGTCGCAAATTTTTCTTTATGATCTTATTAATGGCAACATTGACTGTAATGTTCTTTTGGAAAAAATCAGCATAAATATACCTGCAAGGCATTTACGTAGTACCAGTTTCTTTTATGTTAAGGTTCATAGAACCAATTATGGCCTGAACGAGCCATTAAATAGAGCTTTAATTGAGTTCAATAAAATTTGTTCAAATAATGGCTTTTAAGAATAATATAATGAATTGTTATCCTTTATAATTATTTTTATTTGTTATTATTTATTCTTTAAATTATGTTTTTTAGATTTTCATGCTAGTCTGTAAGGATATTGTGTCCATAGACGTAAATAAATAAATAAAAAATAAATAAATAAATATATATTTAACTTTACTGTCTCTTAGAAGATCACAGACTTGTTAAGCTTTATTTTTACAAAGTTTTAGCCATGCCGATACACAGTTTTCATTTGCCAAAGATATGCTTTGGATAATAGAATTTCATTGGAAGTAACCATAGCTACTGTAGAATAAGTAGAATAACCAAGAAATTTTGTAACATAGATGACAACGAACGTAGTGCAAAAATAATTGAAAGCTACGAAGAAAGAAGAATTGCTTAAGAAGAAAAAGTACACTACGTCCAAGAATTTGTCTAAAATATCAAAAGTCAACGACGTGTTCGCCCAACTGAACCGAATTTGGAACTCTTTGCTTATATCCATTAAGACGAAAATCCGAATTTTTGACTCTAATGCGATATCAGTTTTGCTATATGCATGCGAAACATGGCTTGCAACCGAACAACTGACGAACAGTGTGCAAGTATTTGTCAAAAATTGCTTGCGACGCATCCTAAAAATCTGGTGGCCTAATACTATCTCAAACGCTGATTTATTGCAAAAATGCAACCAGATGCCTGTAGAAAATGAGATCAAGCTACGCAAATGGAGCTGGATTGGACACACGCTTCGAAGTTCATCCCACGATATCTGTCGCCAAGCCCTTGTGTGAAATTCACAATGTAGCAGAGCACGTGGCTGGCCAAAAGCCACGTGGAAGAGAACTTTGGAAAAATTGAGATTCGAGATTCGAAACGTTCGTGGCAGCAGATAAAACTCATTGCTAAAGACCGCAGTCGTTGGAGAAAAATCATTTTGGCCTTATGTTCCCCCTAGGAGTACCAGGACACACGAAGAAGAAGAAAACGTCCTTGAATAACTTAAAGTAAATAAAAACATCTTCTAATTGGGTGTCTGACAATTTTGAAAGTTCAATCTATGTGCATCTTTTCGGAAATAATGTCAAATGTTCTACTTTTGAGAGTCTTACGCAGCACGATGTTCTTTAGACGACATGATTTCTGATTATGAGCTTATATATCAACGTTATATTTTGAAAGTGGTGTAGGTTCCATTTCAGTAAGATTAATACAACTGACTCTATAATAATAACCTTTTAGAAATCATGTTAAGTCAGTAGAATTGACCTTGATTATATAAAATAAACTTGATCTCAAGATGCCAAAGATAACCTAAACAATGCTTTTTTGAGTACCTTATCAAAGAAGATCTCAGCTTAAGCGTATAAAGATATTTTAGTAGAGGTGTTGACGTGCTGAAACTAAGGTCTTGTTTAAAAGTTTTTGAATGCACTAAATTTGTTAAAGCAGTTAAGGCAAAACTCCCAACTCTTTCTGTCTGAGTTTATTTTACGCCAATTGAATGCAAATCTAAAAACAAATGAGGTATGAACAAAAAATTCTATGAAGAAAGAAAAAAAACAACAAATTTAAGAAAATCTACAAAATGAGTCCAAATAGAAAGACTCTGCACCTCTATGCTGATGCTGCAAAGGTAATGCAAAGTTTGGTTTTAAGCAGAATTGTTGCACCTTTGCTGCTGCTTCGGTTTACAAAAAATACAGAAAGTCCAACAACAAACACTTTGCATGCAATTGAAAGCGAACAACAAATAAAGGGTGTTTTTTTTTAGGGGTTTGTTTTTCGAATAGAGATAAAACTGGCATTTTATGGTCAAATCTGGCAACTCTAATGTCATTTCTGTTCAGTTTGGTTTGCCATTTCATCATGAACAGGTTGACAAACGAACAATGCTTGCAAATCGTGCATATTTATTTCGAAAATAATGGTTCAGTTCGCGAAGTTTACCGCAAGCTCCGTCCATTTTATGGTCGACATAATCGTCCATCAGAGCAATTAATTCGGTTAACCATGGATCGTTTTCGCACTACGTTTACTCTATGTGATAGTACGCATCCGCAGAGACGTCGAACAGTGCTCACCGAAGAAACAATTGCCGCTGTAGAGCAAAATGTTGAAGAGGACCCGAATGAATCGATTCGCCACCGTGCACAGCAATTGGAGCTTTGTCCATCAACTTTATGGAAGATTTTGCGCAAAGATCTTGGCTTGCGACCTTACAAGATCCAGCTTGTGCAAGAATTAAAGCCGCGAGACCATGCAATGCGTCGTGATTTTGGTGTATGGGCCGAAAATGAGATTGATCTCGATGCTGATTTTCATCGCAAAATTTTGTTCAGTGATGAGGCTCATTTTTGGTTGAATGGCTACGTCAACAAGCAAAATTGTCGCATTTGGAGTGAAGAGAATCCACATGAGACCCTTGAGACGCCATTACATCCACAAAAACTGACTGTTTGGTGTGCTCTATGGGCTGGTGGAGTCATTGGGCCATACTTCTTCCTAAATAATGCTGGAGAGTCAGGTACCGTTAATGGAGACCGGTATAGAGCCATGATAACCGACTATTTTGTTCCCAAATTGGATGGCATGAATGTGGATGAGTTGTGGTTCCAACAAGACGGCGCTACATGCCACACAGCGCACGTCACAATCGATTTATTGAAGGAAACATTCGATGAGCGCATAATTTCGCGGAATGGACCTGTCAATTGGCCACCAAGATCGTGTGATTTGACACCATTGGATTATTTTCTTTGGGGATATGTGAAGTCGCTCGTCTACGCCAACAAACCAGAAACGTTAGGGGACTTGGAAGCCAACATTCGTGGCGTTATTGCCGACATACGGCCCCATATGCTCGAAAAAGTGGTTCAAAATTGGACCTGTAGAATTGGCTTTATTCGCGCCAGCCGCGGCGGCCACATGCCCGAAATCATATTTAAACATTAATGGCATAAAATTATCCTTCCAATAAAGCCAAATTGATGGACATTTAAAAGATTTTCTTGTGTTTTATTTTAATTCGAAGCTCTATACCTCTAAAAAAAAACACCCTTTACAACATTATCGAATGCGATACGAAACGGAAGTGTCAAATACGAATACAAAGCGCAAGACAACTTGAAATGTTTTCCTTTTTTTTGTCGTTTTTCTTCTTTGCTACTTATTGTCAGCTCTTTCTTTACCCACTTGTTTTATTAAGACGATTACATTAGCACAAAACAGCATATCTATTTACATACAGGCATTTACATATACATATGCACACCATTCTTAGAGGAACTTAAGGTTTATTTTCTCTTCAAATCAAATTGATTCAGTTAAGTCCTTTATAGTTCAATGTATCTATTTTTCAATTACTTCGTATCAGTGATGACAATTTTAGTACAATTTTACTTTTCCCCAGTACAATTGATTTTAGTACGAGCAGAGGATTTTCAGAATATTTCCGATCAAAGTATTTTGATTTTTTCTTGTATTTTCTTAAACTCTAATTAAGAGTATTCCCGAATTCACGCAAGTAGTAAGGAAACGTTATCATAAAGAATTTTGTCACGTCTGCCTTTTATATCCAAAGCTAACATATGCAAGAGGCAGACGTTTTCGTTGCTGCGTTTAAGAGTATTTTTTTAATTTTTTTAAAATTTTTCTGATATGCAAAAACTTAAGTCTTCTTATCGTCAGGCAGATTGCGATTATTATAAAGATTATTTCATAAAAAATGCGAGAAGCAACCTCCAACGCTTGGTTATTGCTGCATTTAAAAATTGCAATGTTACAAGCACATTAAAAAAATATTGAGTACTGAATCATTTTATTGCGTCTGCCTGGTTCCTTTACTTATAAAACATTAAAATAGAGAAGGCAGACGATTCCAGAACTGCTTTTTCGAAGGCAAACGTGTTTGGAGCACTTAAGTTGCATATTATTTTTACATAAAATTAATACTGGGCAAATTTTGTTACCTAAAATATACTGTTATTTTTCCTCAAAAATTTATGTAATTTGTATTTTTTTATTTTTTTGGCTGGATATATTCCACACCAAATCGAACTCCCTTTTGGTTTTGCAGATCTGATTTTTGTTTTATTTTTTTTTTTTTTTAAGTAGGTACAGGTTGTGACTACCCTCCATTATTTTTTTTTTGCTCAAAAATATTGTTATTTCAAATTTATTACGCAGGTCTACATTCATAAAGGTTGAGATTTTCAGCTATGAAATTAAATATATTCGGGAAAATCTAGTATCCCTAAACTTAATATACGAACTTTGGAAAAATCAACGATTTTGACATTTACAATCCCATATATTTTGAAGAAGTGACGACCTACACGTCTGCCTCTTGTATCTTCAGCTTCTAGGGACAATACTAAAGACAATGAAATTTTGATAGAAAATTATAATATGACTTAATAGAATTTTTTTCGCGAATTACCAATTTCTGTCATTGAAAATTCGGCAGTGTGGACGTCTGCCTTTTATATTTTCGTTATCTATACTACGACCTTAACACAATATACCAGAGGCAGACGCGATAAAATAATTTAATAGATTTTTTTTTGCAACTTCAAAACTCTTTTAAAAAAAAGTGGTGCCATCTTCATTTTACTCTGTGAACTATATTGCTTATCAATACCAACAACGATAAAATCATATACCTAAAATGTTCACCGGCTCCCTAACTATCAGTAGAGCAATAGAAATATATGAGAAAAAAGTTGCGAGACTTTGATATTTTGTAAGATGGTGAACCCAGATTGATTCCATTCAAGAAGACCTTTGTTGTTCTTTTTGGCTAACATTCCTCTATTCGACTAGGGATCGAAGTATACTATTCTTGCAACTGCTGCTATACTTTTGAGTTTTTAGCTAAAAATGTACAAGATATTGTGCGAATCCATTTAAAGTTTGGATAATTAAATTGGTATATAAATTTTGAAAACACTTTTAAATGACAATTTCATTTAATTAGGAAAATAAACGCGTTACATAAACACAGTAGCATTATGCAAAAGCCAACGCCTTTAAAACTGCAAGTATTAAATCCCGCCGAGCACAAGAAAGGAACTTTGTTTTTCTTTAATAATAATTGCATTTTCTGGCATTCGTTAAGTTTCATGCTCAGCAATTGAAATGATTCCAAAGTATTTTTGGCAATGGTCAGAATTATTTAATGGCAAAAAATTGCAATAGTTGGCAACGCTCACGAATACTTCAGCCATTTAGCAAATATTTTGCAAAGCTAAGCGAAATAAAAGGCAGAAAAAGTAATGAACAAAATAAAATGATGATATAAGGAAAGGACAGGTTAAAATGGCCACGAAAGTCGAGTAAAGAGGTGCAGACAAACCAATAGTTAAACAAACCAACAGACAGACGTTCCCACATAGTAAAATTAAACGAAACGAAATGGCATGCGGCAAAAGTAAACGACACTCAACTTTAGAAAAATCCTATGAATATTCAAATGTGCGGCTACTGCAAAGCACAGTGGGTAATAGAAAATCCACTTCCATCGAAACGATTTAGTGTTGAACTAATACTTTCGCAAAGAAAGCACAATTGTTAAATTTTTGCAAAAAAGATTTCCTGCACATCCTACTGTACCATGAGTATATCGCAAATTCTAGGCATAACCAAATAATTTTAACATTTAGCTGCTTTCATTTTGCAGTAACAGTAACAGCAATAGCTATTGCACTGTGCTAATAGGATACTTTCACACTGTTCCTTATGGTACACACCCCCTCATTGCCAATTAGCTGGCATAGCTGTAGTCATAGCTCTTTCCCGGCCATTTTTCAGTAACAACAGTAATTTTGAATTATTGCGCAAGCATTTGGCCGCAATACCGGAAAGCACAATTATTGTGCAGGACTTGTGAAAGGACACACTCGCATATTTAAAGGGAAGCAGCAATGCAAAGAAAAGCAAGAGGTTTGTATATTATGGTTACACTTTAGCCAAGTTAAAACCGTTTAACGAAAATTATTTTACTAAATAAATGCGATTTAAGCGGACTTAACAATTTTAGCTAAGACTTGATGAGAATTAAAAACTCGATAGTTAATTGTACCAAAACTTATGCGAAAAGTAAGTAAGTAAGTAAGCAGTTTAGGTAGCTATTAAAATCAGCTTGCGATACAAGACATTTGAAGTAACTTGTTCCTGATATATGAATATTGATACGAGGGATGTATGATAAGTTTTTGAAATTTATATTTTCGAAATTCATTTCAAAATGTTTTTTGCTTGAAAACGAAATTTTTTAGGTTGTATTAAAACAGACCAGCTTTTCAGTAAAGTTATTTACGGACACACATAGGTTAGAGTTGTGCCTTTGTGATACCTAAAAAAAATCCATTTCAAACAGGTAAAAAGAAGAGATTACTGAGATTACTGAAAAAGTAACCCCCCAACCGTATAAATCAAAAGGCGGGACAGTCACAGAGGAGGTGCTCAACTATTTCTTTCGGATCTTCGCAGCAAAAGCTTCAGCATAAGTTAATTGAAGGGAAGCCCCAAACCCACAAAATTTATATCAGGCTTCCATTGAGCTATGGGATTCTTTGATTGCTTATAAGTAATTCAGTATTTTATTCAGATTTTATGCATGATCATTCATGCCGCGTTGTTGGGTTGGGTATGCCCACCCATTCCTTGTCGGGTGGTAAAGACAGTGATGTGCCATGTCTAGCAAACTCGTCAAACTTTTCGTTTTCTTAAAAAGCACTGGCAATCTCATTTAGAAATTGGCGGCATCTTGCCATTAAAAAAGAATTGTATGAGGCAGAGCTTAGGGATTGTGAAAAATCACAGGCATTTCTTGGAATGGATTGAGAATGATTTTTAATTAGCAACGAACTTCGCTTGAAAGACACTACAGACACTGACAGTTTGGTAGCCTTACAGAAATCTGTAGTTGAGCTCATTAGAGAAATTATCGCCGCACTTTATCATCCATCATTAAACCATTGGAGTAAATCTGAACAACGTTCTAAAGCAATTCCTGACAATCCCGAAAGAAGATGGTTTTATCTAAACTAAGCTGGGCGTACAGTAAATACTCCGTTTCTAGAAAAAATTAGTCCCCAACTCTTTTATTATTTGATTGAAATGTTTCTCTGTTCAACTTTATTTGATGAATCTTCAATGCCAGATTATTTTCATCTCAACTCATTTCATATGATTTGATACAAGTACACATTTCAACACTTTTATTTTTTTATTATTCTATTTTCCTATTTTAGGTTTAATAGAAAATTCAAAAATTGACATACTATTTTTTGTTCAGTTTTATTATTTTTTTGTTTTAGGTGTACAAATAAGAAACCGATAATTTTTTATTAAAAAAAAACACGTTCATTTTGCGAAAATAGTTCCAAATTTAATCTTCAAAGTAATTCCCCTCGCTAGCTACACATCTTTTCCATCTTTCAGGCAATTTATGGATTCCTCGCCAAAAAAATTCTTTGTTTTTTGAGGCTATCCATTCATCGAGCCATTTTTGCACTTCCTCGTTAGAATTGAAGTGCGAATCGTTGAGTGCGTGTCCCATCGATGAAAACAAATAGTAATCGGATGGCGCCAGGTCCGGTGAGTACGGCGGGTGGGCAGGGGCTCCCAGTTGTACGATTCTACCAAGTTTTTATTGACCGCTGCTCGATGTGGCGATGCGTTGTCATCTTGGAATACAATTTTGCCATGGCGAAGTTGAAATTCGGGTCTCTTCTGACGTATAGCACAGTTCAAAGCGATCAATTGTTGATGGTAACGTGCACCAGTAACTGTTTCACCTGGTTTTAGTAGCTCATACCAAATAACACCACGCTGATCCCAGGAAATACTCAGCATTGTCTTTCGGCCGAAGCGATTTGGTCTTGGCGTTGATTTGGGTCGTTGGCCGGGGCTCAAATATGATGTTTTTCGTTGGGATTGTTGAAATAAATCCACTTTTCATCGCCAGTGATGATTCGATGGAGAAAACCTTTTCTGTTTTGCCTGGCGAGCAGCAATTCACAAGTGGTTTTTCGGTTTTCTTGCTGCCTGTCGTTCAGTTCATGTGGCACCCATCTACCGACCTTTAAAATCTTTCGCAAGGAAACGGTTTGTTGTGTCACATTAAGTTGTTCAGCGAGCTGTTGTTGCGTTTGACCATCATCTTCGTCCAATAATGTTTGCAATTCGGTGTCTTCAAACATTTCGGTGGCCGGCCGCGCTTCTCATTTATCACATCAAAATCACCACTTTTAAATTTATTGAGGCACTCATTGCACTGTGTACGACCAAGAGCATGCTCGCCGTAAGCTTCAACAAGCATTCGATGCGATTCAGAAGCGTTTTTCTTCAAATGGAAAGAGAAAATCAATGCTTCCCGAAAATGAGAGTTTTCAGGCACAAAATTCGACATCTTTACGAGCGGAAAAAATGCGTTGTTGTATGAAACTTGACAAATTGTGAACTGAATATTGTTGACAGATGACAGAATGAACAATTAAGACATTTGGTGCGGTTCGGAAGCTCATACATATACGGCTATCGACCGCTAGATGTCATTACCGGTTTCATATTTGTACACCAGTAATCAAAATTTTCCACTTTGATATCACTGGCGTTTGGACAATAATTTGACACAAACATTTTTAACTCGAATTTGCGCTCTTTATTAAAACTTTGTAACGCAGCTGCTGACCATGGTAATGAACTAAAATGAATAACCTGCAACAGATGCAAGAAAAAATATATAATAAAAAAAAAATTAAATTTAAGGATTAAGGATGTTAACAAAAACTTCAGAAGCAGTTATGTGAAAGCAGCGCTTACTGCATACGCAGGAGGTCAGACACATACATACTTTTATACTTTAGTTGACATGCATATGGGTGGATATTATTCAGAAAATATGTTACATGAATAATACTTTGTATGTATGTATGTGTGTAAGGATGTTTTTTTTTAAATTAATTTGACATGATAATTTGAACTATATATCGGCCCATTATATAGATTTGTCCCTAGAATTTTTTTTGTCAATCCCTTATTGTGCTATATATACGATCGCTTTTTGTTACCTGAACGTCATATATACTCATTTATTGGTTCACTTTACCTCCTTGTGCTCTTTGTTGGATAAAGTGTTGCATCAAAAATTACGATGTAGATATAACGTTAAGTCATTCAACTTTCTTCATTCTATTTTTTTTATTTATTTATTTATTGAAGTCTATCTTGTATGTACACATTTCAGAATGATATATTTATAAGTTCAAACCAGAAGGTCTTATGAACTAACGTTAAACTAGCAACTAAATAACAGAAGATTTTAGATTATATTACAATGAGTTATATTACAATGAATTCAAGTACCTTTTCAATAATGTATTTCATAATAAGTATAAAAGTAAAAATACCAATAACAAAATATTATTATTAAATTATTTAAAAATAATGCATTTCATAGGAAGTATAGTAATAAAAATAAAAACAACAACAGAAAATTATTAGAATAAAGACATAAACATATCTCTATTTAACAAATGCTCTTTTACCTTTTTTTTAAATAGTTCCATGTTGGACAAGTTTTTGATAGATCTATTGAGTTCATTATACCATATTGCTCCAATGTGAGAAACATTCTGGATCGACATTGCATTTACTGAACGGCGACAACTAAGTTATCTCTGAATCGAGTATTATAAGAGTGCTGCAGACTCGTGATTTGAACCGAGTTGCGAATTAAACCTTTGGCGACTATATGAACATGGCTCAATAGCTGATATCTATGAATAAACTTTACTGGTAGTATATAAAAAGTGGAGTAAATATCGATTGAGTGGAAACGGCGATGAAGCCCAAAAACATTTTTCAGCATTTTATTTTGCATTACTTGTACTCTATTAGTTCTACTTTCCTCATCCAAAACTGCACCACTATTCCTCGACTAGAAATCTTCTGAAATTGTTTTGCATTTAGAAAAACTATTTTATTGAGTGATACCATAATGGACTAATTTTTACTAAGTAATTAATTTCACATTTAGTGATACAATTTTTAAAATTTTCGAATTATTAATACATAATACAAAGAAATGAAAAATATGGACCAAAAGATTAAAGACAACCGTAGCCAACTCGTGTATAGAATGATCCAGTTTTTTGTTGAGCATCAAGTATTCACTAAATTAAGGTTCACTCTGTTGCATAACAGCACATCACAGCATTCCAGCAGATGTAGATATACGCACATACCCATTTGCTTGACAGCTGACAACTCAATGTGCCACTGACTTCATCCAAATGAGTATCAAGTATCCGCATCCTGCTACTGCTGATTGCTGACTGCTGACTACTAACTGACCTAACCTGACCTGACATGATGGTTTCACATCAGTGATGTTTATTTTTCTGCTCTGTTCGTGCTGTTCGCGATGACATACATAGCTACGGAATGACAGTGAGACAGTAATGCCAAATGTGATGATGATATGTTGAAATTTTGACGTTGGTGCGTTGGTTTTAAGTTCATCCTTCACAGTTGCTGCAGCATACTGCAGAGCTGGTGTCATTAGCAGTGATAGCACTCATATGAGTTGTCGGAAAGTTATGGTCTGTATTTTCGTTTTTGTTTTTTGTTTTCGCTTAAAAAAGTTCTTAATATGAGAGAGCATTTGTTTGCTTTTGGAGCGGATAAGAATGATGCAAGATACCCATGTGAATCCTCACATCTACTGAAATGACGTTTGGATTTTACACTGTCATGTTTGTGACATGTGCATTTTGTTATATTTTCACTTTTTCATGGTTGGACTGATATAAGATTTTTTTTATAGAAATTTTGCTGATTTCGATTTCACATCTATTCAATTGTGTTGACCGATTTTGTTTAGAGTTGCTTCAGTTAATTACATGCACCCTGATCAATCATCACAAATGCTATAACTGATGGATTACTGTCTTTGCCGCAAATGTTTCAATGTAACATGTTAATGGTCAATAAAGCCTTTAAAATTTGTATTCTACATACTCAAAAAAAGAAATGCGTGAAATATTAAAATATCTAGTTCACATTTTATTTTACTTTTTTCCAACGACGAAAATGTTAGAACATACGATGAAGGCATTTGTAGCTGTTTTTATTTTCTCAAATCAGAACGGAGGAACGAAAGGAGTTAAGTCCTCTTCCAAATCTGACAATACGAAAATCTCAATAAGAGATGAAAAACATTGAAAAATGTTGAGAAGGTCAAATAATTATGGGAAATATATTTTGTTTTTTTTTTACTAAAACTAATCACAATGTTTTGTTGACAATAACAGCAACAACAACAATAGCAATTATGTCTAAAATCACCTGCAAAGTAATCTCCAGTGACATGATACACGCTAAGGCGAAACCATTTTTCGCACTCAACTCGCAGCCACAGCCGAAGCCGCAACCGCAACAAAGATTACAATTTACAACGCTAATGGCCCCCGGAGTTGACTGCCACACATGTGTGGTGGTCATTTATGTAAAATGCATAAATGTCAGAGTAACCAACGTACGGACGAACACACAGACAGACAGGCAGGCAGGCAAGCAGGCAGATAAATGGTCGCACTAACGATGTCAGCGGTGAAGTTTAGAAATTTGGCCAATGATAAATCAGTCGTCCGTCAGTCGTTCAGTCAGCATGCGAGAAACCTAAGGTGCCTGCTGCTCTAAACTGCAGTGTAGTAGTAGTAGTAGCAGTAGTGGTGATTGTGAAACATTCGAGTTACGAGTACTAAGCCACAATTAAATGGAATAGCATTGAGAGCACAGCACATAACTCGTTGACCGCACAAGTTATCGCGCTAATTGCAAATGTAGTTGCAAGAAGAGTTTAAAGCCAGTAGCAATTTGATTGCAAGTTCGAGCGGCTTTAGGGTTGCATCACAACAACACAGTAACGTGGCTGACTGGTATTACCGCTATCTACCGTTGTGATGATATTGGTAACGGAAATCTGTAATTATTCGCTGTATCAATAGGGCGGGAGTTAGTGTACAAGTTGGTGTTGCCTATTGGAAGATTCCATTGTTTGGAATTGCTATTGAATTTATTTTTGCAGCATAGTGTTTAAATTCGGCTAGAAAGTGCTTTAAGATGGAAGCAGATATATTAAAAGATCTTAAGTTTACTTTCACTTTTTGAGGGTTTGAAAAATATCCTAAGAGTTTTTGTGTAAAAATATATCAACATAAAAAATTATGATTTTTGCCCTTACAAACCGCAGATTTTATGATAATGTATACAATGCAATTAATCAGACTTTATGAAACCAATTCGAGATTGCTGAAACCAACTTTCCAACTTTCAGGTCTAATTTGTAAGATATATGTGACTGTAGGGGAAGGTGGGGCAAAGCGGTATACGGGGCAAAGCAGTACAAAGAATAAATTTATCCTTACGTCGCAACGCCATCTAATCTAATTATAAGGAATTTGTGTTTGAGTAGTGCTCATGTTACTGCTAGGTTATAGCCAACATTTCAACCTTTCATTGTCGAGAACAACGAGGCTCATTGAAATGATTGCGTTCGATGTAAAATTCGAAGATTTTCGGCTCAAGTAAATTCATTTCATACGAATCAATAAAAAGTATATATTAGTGACGTTCATTTCTGTTGACAATGATTTGTTTATGTTGATAAGCTTTGGTTTCACGCGTCTGTATGCTTACATAGGTCATGAGTGGTGATAGTGGCTCTGTAATTTTATCCAATTTTCAATAATTTTGAAAAACAGAAAAGTCCTGCTGCTTTTCGACAGCCATTCATCACACACAAAAAACATGATTTTTATACTTAGAAAATTTTTAAAAATACGTAGAATTATCATTTTTTATGTATTACACTTCGTATGCCGCTTTCCCCACCGTAGGAACAAAGCAATAGCAACGTTCTTTTTATGCATCGCAATAATAAATATATTCTCTTGAGAAAATAATAAGCCTAATAACCTTAATAGATTCAATAAAGATCGAACTAATAGCTTACATGCTTAATTGTGACAAAAAAAATTTTTTTTTTGATGAAAACTTGGTGAACACGTTAGGTATACTACTTTGCCCCGCTTACCCCTATGTGTCGAAATCGTCGATTTTGGTCAAATTCGTATATTTATTGGTATACCATATAAGGGACACCAAATTTTTCCAAATATATTTAATATAGTTCCTTAAAGAAGCTTCAAATGGTACTTCTTTTTCTCGTTGTTGCTCCAAAAAATCAGAAGTTATTTGCAGGCCAAGAAAGTTACGAATGTTTATTTTATACTGTCATCGAATTCATATAGCATACATTACGTATACTGAGTTGTTTTTTAAGATTTGTTTTGTTGTTAATTCGATACGATATTGGAGTTTGGTTACTAAATACCAAAAAATATCGTATGTAAAATATCGAATTCAAAATATCGGTATCTAAAACAAAACGTATTCATACGATACTATATCAAAACTTTATCCGTGTCCCTATCCATGGATCATGGAATCATGGTTTTAAATTCATGTTACCTTAAAATGGACATAATCATCATGGACGATCGTTGAAAGCTCATATTAAAGACGGTAGATGGTACTAAATGATGTTTTTATAAAGTTATAAATAAAATAGATAATTTTAAAAAAAACTGTTGTAATACCTGACCTCATATATTTCAAAACCATGACTATTCTGATTCAATGCGAAAAAATATTTTGGGAATAACCACCATCTGCCCAACAACAGAACCTTGGAGACCTATGATACTTACGACAATTTTCGGCGATTAAAGTCTGATAAAAAATATTTTTTTTGTAATGTGTTAATTTTTAAGAAATCGGTATGGTTAGTTTTTGGACTTTTTTGAACATGTTTTATTATGAAAATCCTTTTTTTTTTTGAGCTAAGCTCCTTATGAGATTATGTAGCTGAAACATATAGAAAAAACAGTTATATTATTTTCTCAACTTATTTTCGCCTCAGCTGAACTGTGATATGTATGTTAATTTCCAACATATCAGATAAAAAAATCTTTGAAGTTACAAAAAGAAAAAAAAGATAATGTCATTTCTTGTTACCACCTCCATATCTGAATATTTTTTCTGCATACAAATTTCACGTACATTTGTATGTGCCAACAATTTACAATATTTTTTAACAACACCAATGTATTAAATTTTTTTGCAACAACATCTCTCTTCGAATATCCGACCATCATTCATTCATCAGTCAGTCAGTCAATCAATCCATCAAACTATCAACTTTGTTCGCGTGTCATGTTATATTTTGTAACACCATCACCATCAGGGTCACATTTCGATTACTTCAATCAACACGCGTGCAGGTTGTTTTTTATGATAGTGCTACTTTTGTTGTTGCTGTTGTTGTTGCTGTTGTTGTAAAACATGTTAACAAAAATGTATGCCAGGACTATGTATGGGGGCAACAATAACAACAAAAAATCATACACGTACATAACAAACTAAAATGGCGAAAACTGCAGTGTTGCACTCATATCACAAATTACTAAAACAACAACAACAATTACAAAAACAACAAGAGCTGCTGTTACAAAATCACCCAAACGACCAACAACAAAAATAAAAATAAAAAAAAAAAAACATTGATAAATTAAAAGTTATTGGATTTCACGTTATCTGTACGTTGCACTTTTACTTTATTTTGTTGTTGTTGTTGTTGTTGTTTTTGTGTCTCCCTATATTTTATTTTATTTTGCTTGAATTGACAATAAATCAAAATGTTCTGTCTTGTCAACGTGCATGTCTACTGCTTTTCAGCATAGTTGTCGAGCGTAGAAACTGCGACAGTTTACGTTGTTGAATAAATACCGAGAGGGATATTTTCTAAGACAATTCAGCTAAGCAACATATTTTTGATTATTGTGAGATGGTAACATATTAGGGTGTTTCTTAATAAGAAAAATTTTTTAATTTTATTTGAAAATAATCGCATGAACATGAACTGTCAAAACTAATATTTATTTAACAAAATTGCGGCTAAACAAAGTAGCATATTTTCCTGGTGGACACCCTGTATTCAACTATTCATGTTCATAATATTGTTCTTCAACTTCTTTCGGGCACGTGGATATCAAGCTCCATGTTTCTAGCTTAATATAGCTGGAACATAATTTTTTTACCCTGCACACCAAAATCCCTCGTATGATCTTATATTGGGTTTGATCGCATTGTTTTTTCTTTTTAATTATATATATACATAAGGGTGTTTAAATTATTTAATTTATTTCTTTTTAAGCAGTTTTAATAGATGCAGGTACATGAAAGAACATTCTGAGCCAAGAATAGCTCATAATATTAATATTTTCTGGTGAATTTTCTGAAATAACATGATAAAGAATGCCTTTCAGAAAAAAAAAGTTGATTCACCCTAATATATATACATACATACATTTTTTTTTGTAGAGCGTTCAATTTCCTACTAAAATAATGTTTCGGTTCATTTCTACAATGCTCTGATGTCAAGCTACAACAATAAGAAAAAAAAAATGATTTTTTTTCCATGTAATTTATATGGAAAATGGAAAGTTAGAAACAGGCACCTCTAAATGTTAATATTAAGAGCTCAAATTTTCAGAGGCTTCTTTTTGCACCTTTCTGAAAGTTTTAAGCCTGTTTTTTAGTTGAAAAAATAAAGTTGCTCAAAAATGGCACACCCTAATATATATATATGCTGTATCATTTTCCGGTGCATCAATTTAATTTCTGATAAATGTTATTTTTATACCTCACTTTTTTTTCGGTATCTTTTAGTCCTTCGAATCCTAAGCAGAACAAGGGGCATCAACTGCAACGGTACGTTGTCATATAGAGTTATAACTTACAATTTCAATTGCTTTCAGCAAATTTAGGATTTCTTGCTTTTCTGCTGACCGTTCGTCTTCAGGAAGACGAGCAGGAGGATGACCGCTGGTGGTCATTTGCCTAAAAAAAATCTATGCCGTTTTTAATTTGGCAGGCAATTTAGATCACAATACCACCGCTAGTGACAACTTCGTTGCTGAGATATATATGTATCTAAAATTCCTTGGGTCTACCTTTTACAGCATCTTGATAACAAAGCTGTCTCACTGATTAATCTGGGAAGTTTTTACTATCACAAGCATTGCTAGTGTGTGAGTCTGTATCATACATGGGCTGGTGCGTCATCAATCCTTGTTGATGGCGAAATATTTGGCTAAAAATTTTATCTCGCTGATACTGGGCTCATCTGTGAAAATCTGGATAATGATATTCAGATATAGCAGTCTTCTTGAAAATATGTGGGTATCCTTAATCAGAATATGGCTTAAAATTATCATAAACTACCTTTCCCTTTTTCGAATTTAGAAGTCGATCTTTTGTGTCTTTCCTCGGATTTTCGATAGTGAGGTTTTTGCAGCACCACATATAAACGTTTTCATCGGACTAAGTGTAGATTCACTTTATCCTTAGCTGAAGACGCAGTGGAATAAATTCTGCAATTAGGTTCACCGATTACTTCCTTGATTGTATCCTGCGTAATTAAAAATTAACAAAATTTGTTTACCACATTATTCCAAACCATATATTTTCTCTACTTAATTCGCTAATTGTGACAACTGACCTAATTTTGAGCTGGAAAACTATCTTTGTCCAGAAATATTCAATTTGGAAACGCTACGCGTAGCCCATTTAAAGTAGAAATTTGTAATTTTTCAGCTATTAGCAGAGTTTCTTTCTCAAAATATCATTTTATAAGAAACATTTTACAAAGTTGTATAAAACATAATCCTTTATCTACGGTCAGTAAAAATTTAGTGGTTTAAAAAAAAACCTGTCAAGAAGAAATTTGTAACGCATACGATCTCTAGTACAAAACTATCATTAACAACAATCAAATTAGTAAATGTTTCTGTGGCTAAAGCATTTTACAACCATTAATTTTAAAATCAAGTATAACTTTGTTGCATACCGCGACAGAAACAAAAACAACAACAAAACAAAAAGTTTCCAGATAACGCAACAGCGAACAGCTTGAAACATTTTTTATTCGTAAAAACTAAAAACAAAAATTTCTCTTTTTTCCCATAGAGTTAGCGTGACAAAACGAAAAATAAGCGACCATGTACAGTGTTGAGCCAAAAAAATGTTTGCTAAAAAATTGATTTGGAGCGATAACACAGTGCAACAGAAATAAAGATATTGATCCAGTCAGGGAAAAAGTCCATGACTTTATATCCGGTGTCACAATAAGAGTGCGCTATTTTATTTAAAACTAAAAACACGTAATTTATGAATGAAATGTTCCAATTAAATATGGAGTAAAATAGCCGGCAAATGGCCATCGCGGCTCTGATGACAGCCCATTGCTCTTATCATGAAATTTTCGATGATTTTGTCCCAAAGTTGTGGATGTATCTTACCGATGACGCATTGGATCTTGGCCTTGAGCTCATGAATTGTTTCTGGTTTATTCACATAAGCTCGAGATTTCACAAAACCTCAAAAAAAGAAATCGAATGGCGTTGAATCGCATGATCTTGTTGCCCAGTTGACATCAGAATTTCGTTAGATGATTTGGTCTGGAAACCGTTGCTGCAATGAATTGACTATTTCATGAGCGGTATGGCAGGTGACGTTGTCCTGTTGAAACCACATGTCGTTCAGACTTACGCCGTTCAGTTGGGGCCACAATAACTCCGTTATCATGTTCCTGTAACGATTGCCGTTCGCAGTCACTCCGCCTCCGGACTCATTTCCAAAAAATCCGCCGCCTCCCGACCAAAATGCGCAACAGACAGTTGCTGGGTATGGTTGCATTTGTTTCTCATGGATCGAATGAGGATTTTCTGAGCCTCAAATTCAACAATTTTGTATATTCACGGAGCCATTCAGATCGAAATGCCCTTCATCAGTCAAGGGCTTTGCTCCATTACCCGTTGCACGAATTGCCGGCACTTTGCACGGTCTGCTGGTATGAGCTTCTGAATAGGCTGAATCTTGTACGTCTTTTGTTAAAACTCGGTGCTTCGTGAAATTTGAAGTTGTTGAGAACGATGCCGAATTGATGTTTTTGGGTTTTCGGCGACACTCGTTTACAGCAGCAATGTTTTCAAGAGACCGACCGGCACGTCGTCGCGAAGTAGACTTACTGTCCATAATCGACTCAGTTCCTTAAAATTTTTAACCACTCTTTTTAATTCTGACATAATGGGTGCACTTTCTCGACCGAAGATTCCGGAAATTTTTTTCAACTTGAAAACTTGCGGCTTAAAATAAAAGTTAAATTGCTCGAATTTGATCTGCCATTTTGTCCTAAGTGTATAGAACTTATGGCTTAATTTCCTTTACAAGAGTTTTGGTACTAAAAAATGAAGTACATAGCTTGATGCGCACTTTTGTCTCACCACTGTACAATGCACTCAAGTCAAACGGCGAGATAACTTTTTCGCATGTTTTTCAAGGATGTTATTATTTTTCATTTCAAATGCTGTCACAGGCGCTGCAACGCTAGACTGCACTGCACTGCGCTGTTAAAAAATTGAAATTTATTTGCAGGACCTCTAACTGCTGCATTTCACATAAAGCAAATGAAAAGTTTAGTTTACTGTTTTTTTTTGCGTTCAATGTTGCAAGACCAAAAAAATAGATCCAAATTCAGACCAGAGACGAAAATAGAGGTAAAAAACTATGAAACAAAACTAAGTAACAAAAAATATTCTTGGACAATAAGGATGCAGCGATCATTAGCAGCTAAAACAAAAATAAAAAAACAACATGACTGGTTAAAATTTTTTACTTAATAAAGAAAAATTATATTTTCGCAGGAATGGTTTTCTCAAAGCATTACGGAAAGTGCATAAAAATAAGCATTGGACCCAAGTGCAAATAACAATAAAAACAACAAAAAGAAAAAAACAAAAATAAAAACAAATTCGCAAATGAGTTCTCGAGTTACAATTGAAAATTTAATTTGCAATTCCTTGCATCCGTTGGTTGTAGTGAGTGGCGTACTAAAAACGAACACTAAGTATTACAATAACAAAAACAAGAACATAAATATCACAATTTAAATGCAGTGGAAATAAAAAATTCAACAACAACAACAATAAACATAAAAACAACAAAAGCCGACCGCGTCACACAAAGTCAAAAGTTGGTTGCTGGTTACCGCCTTTAGTTTTTTGTTTTTGTGTTGTTGTTTTGGCACTGTTGTTACTTCTTGCACTACTACCGTTTGGGGACAATTCCATGTAGAAATGAAGTGAGCAAAAAATCTTGAAAATTATAATTCTGCTAAGCTTCTTAAGTACTCTTTTAGAATTGGCTTATTTGAGGCAATTCGATTTTTGATTTTTTTTCCAGTGCTTGTCTGCATATCGAATATTTCGCTCAGTGTTAAACCACGTTCTTTGTTTACGTATGTAATAAAATCTTTCCTTAATAAACTTGGTGCCTTATGATAAAAGTTAGATCAAAATTCATTTAGTACTTTTTGAAATTAGTCTGGACACATAAAAATCACATAACGAGCTTTGTTTTCTATACTGAAAATATAATTTGCTGATAATTAACAAATGGTATATTTGATATTCTTTATAATGCGGCATTTTTGTGTAATACTATTGAATCAATCATATCTTTGATAATAATTAGCAAATCTGCAGATACATATCTTGCTCCACACTTGTAAGTTAATCATGGATTTGTCCATATTTAACTACTTCACTCTTCAACAACGACTATGGCACTTCTTGTGTCGTTTGTTTCTGGTGCTCTCTAAATGATGTCCTTTCGTGTACTTTGAACTAAATCACATCCTTCCCGTACAGGTAAACATGTGATTTTCCACCGAAATAAAACACAAAATACATATTGTATTTATTGTGCAAAAACAAAGTCAACACAAACAACATCGGAGATATATAGACATAGAAACTTTACAGATACACTGTCGCTAGCTGCCACATTATTTTATTGCTTTTCTGCATACGCTAAACAGTGGAGCAAAAACAACTTGAAAATACTTGTACCAGAGAGAGAGGAGGCAACCATGTTATTTTCCATTCTTGTGTGCCAAATTTATTGAGTCTCATTTCGTGTTTTTCGTTTTATTTTCTTTTTGTTATTTCAATTCGTTTTTATTTTGTATGTTTTTTGACATAATTTTTGTTTTTGTTCTTCATTTATGTTGTAAAATTGTTGTGTTTTATGTTGATACCATCACTAAATGTTGCCATTAGGTACCGGTGCCTATTTCTACCTGGGAACTATATATTTGTATGTATGTGATACCATATATTAATGCACGGCAGCTCTGCTGTTCGTTGTGCAGCGTAGCGCGCTACAGCAGTTGGTTGCATGAATAATTTACTCTGTGAACTGCATATCGATCTAAGGAAAAATTGACGGCACACAATTTATTTTTCACGAAATGCTATTAAGAGTTTGAAGATTTGTTGCACAGGTCGTATGAGTGATAATTAATTGGTGTATAGGTATTGCACAGAATTTAGTGTTGTTTTTAGCATATCAATTGAAACTCATTTATTTTGTTGTTTTATTAAGAAAGTTTTAGTTTTTCTTTCTTTTTTTCTGTGTATTTACATGCAGTAACCAATACTTTTTCAGTGTTTTTTATTCCGTGCTGAAGCATAAAGCATCTTTTTTAAAATGAGATGACGTGAATAATGAAATTGCGCACCCCAACGCATTAAGTTAGCGGAGTGAACAGCATTTTGGTGAGCTTCAACTCGAAAATTGGCGAATGTGAAATTGTTACCACAACTGCATCTGGTCACTTAAATTACGTCACCTATAGTTTTGCTAACTCTTCCCACTAAAAAAGGATAATGCTACCCACGCTCTTCCACACTTTTCCTTTTTTAAAGTTTTAATTAATTTCTTATGAATAAAATAAAAACGAAAGCACTTGAACGTCCGAAAAGGCTTCGACTTCCCAGCTTGTTCGTTTTTAGGACCTCGCTCCCTTGCTGCGGACGTCTTTTATTTACGACCGCTTGTAATATTTGATGGTCTGCATCACCAATACTTTTCCTATTTAAGTAACTTCAGGCAACAAAAATCGCTAGGTACAGTTTGTTACCCTATATCTTAATCGTTCTTTCGGTATGCACCAAAATTCCTGCTCCATTATTACCTACTCAAAATCCTACGGCGCCACCAACATGTTTCTCCATGAACTCTGCACAGCTTTGAAACATTTTTTTTCCAGCACCATGCCGGCTTAACTTTCGATTTTTATATCTAAGGCATTTAAATTCGAACTTTTGCAAAGTTTTTGTCTTTGGGCTTAGTGCTTTTCAGACAATTAACAAAACTTTTGTCGCAGCTTACGGAGGTCTCTCAGTCGCTAAGTGAACTCAGGACTTCGATGATTTTTATTGTTAGTGAGTTTCACACTGAATTCCTTCATCGGTATAAAGTCAGGATTCATATCAAAGTCAACAAAAAAGTGATCAAAAATAAATTAACGAAATGACTGCAGTATTCGACCCCCGAATTCGCTGCGATGCTTGCAGCAAATTAAATTTTCGAAGGATCTAAGGTATGTATGGTTTTTTCGCGACGAAGTTTATGTCTGATGAGCCATTATAATACTGCAAGTGTTGGTCTTAGTTTACGACTGATGGACAGAGTAGCAGTAGTCAAAAGTTTCTTCGCAAAATGCGATGAACAGCTCATCATAAAAGGCCGTTTATTTCTTATAGCAAATCGACTTCATCATATGATAGCAGAGACTGCAATGTTGTACTGTCATACAAATCAGGCATTAGATTAAACGGATAAAGTGCGGTACACCATTGCCAAGTCTTCTTTAGTGAAGTGAAAGCTTTTTCTGTAAGCTTCAAAATAAATACTTAATTAAATACTTAGATACTTAAAACAGGAATCTGCGTATTAATTTAGAAAAATTTTTCAAAAAAAGGAAAGTTTTAAAAGTGGGGAACGATCAACCTGACGACAACGCCTAAAACTTCGAAGTAAAATATTCACAAATACACAAAAATGTTAAAAAAACAATTAATATTAAAAAATCCCAATATGAAAAAACCATTTTGACCACCAAGAAATAAAGTCATTTTATTGACGCCATAAAAATTAAAATTTATTAAGTTAAATTTTTGTGTTTTCCATATGCAATTAACAAGGACGACAACAACAGCCGATGATATAAAAATATTAAAATTTAATTTTCTTATGCAAGTAATATTCGAAGTGAAGTCCCATCCATTGCATAAAACAAACTTTTTAATTTTTAAATTTTAAAAAATTTACAAAATTTTGCTGGAACAAAAACGTCTGCCGGTTTGTCATCGTCCTATCTCGTACAGATGTGTTTGTGTGTGTGTGGAATGCATTTAAATGTCGTCATACCTTACGGTTTCCCACCTTCATCTCTCTTCCAACTCCTATATGGGTGTACCTATGCGTCGTTTGTGTGTGTATAAGCACATTTATGATGCAGATTTCCTTATGGCATTGGAGCCACCGTCGGTCACATCCTGCCCGACAGTTGCCTCGACTTTTTTTTCGTTTGTTTCTGCTCTTTTTCGTGTGTCCTTACATCCGTTCGACGCGCTTCGGTCATTTGGTGGTTCACCGCTTATCCTGTGCTGATGTGCCATGTATGTATGTGTGTGTATGCGTGTATGTATGTGGTGCAGATTAATTGTTGATGGTGATGATGATGGTGGCGGTGGCGTTTATGATGATGATGACGCTGTTGTTTTCTTTTTCATCTTTTTTTTTGCTATTCTAGGAAGCAAAAAGTCCCAACCGCTTGCCTTGTGTGCTGTTTTTCTTTTTCTTTTTCTTTTTCTTTCTCTTTTTTTGTATTTCCCTCGCAGAGATTCCTTTATTGTTTTCTTTAATATGTTTGTAATTCAGTGTTTGTGGTGTAGCGTGCTCGTATGTGTGACCCTGATGACTTTTTGCTATCGCCGCTTGAAGGAAAGGGACACTGTTGGTGTCGCTGCTGCTCCTGGCTTTTTAATTTGATGCTTGTGGTTGTATTGGTCTGATTGTGTATGTATCTGTGTGTGCCTTTCTCTTTTTGTTAATATTATTGTTGCTGCTGCTGTTTTTGTTATTTTACTTTTGCTTTGGCGTATGCATGCAATTATTACTTTTGTGCATATGTGTAAAAGCTTATACAAACGTGTATGTATGTATGTGTGTGTGTGAGTGTATGCATGCATATATGTGCTAAATGTAAGAGTTCATGGGAAAACATAAGCAAACATACACGCACAAAATGTCACTAAAGTGCCGCAAAGTGTTAATTTTTTCTCTATAGTTGTTGTTGTTGTTTTATAAGTTGCACACATTTACCGGCGTCGCACAGTGGAATGGTTTCGTCTAAAACAATATCAAAAATTATACTGTGTGTAGTTTTAAGATCCAAAATTTTGGAGAAAAATCAACTGATGTCAAGTAATAGTAATTTGGGATCGCTGAGCTCAAATCTGCTATCAGACTACATGCCAAGATTTCGGGATAACGGATTAGTAACTGGTAATAAAATAAACTGAAAATGTGTTAAATTTACGATTTTCAACTTCAATATTTGCGACTTTAAATTGAAAACAAATTTTTTAAATTTGCAATGTAATCATTCGCTGAGTAAGTGACATGAGCTTCATCTTGACTTTTACATGTAATAGCTCCTTTTTGGCAAATGCCACGCCTCATATTTGTAACATTATATGTTATGCACAAAGCATCTTGCTAAGAAAAACGCCCATCCTTAAATAAGAATCGTATCAAAAATTATTTTCAAAATTGACTATGATTGTGCTAAGCTTTTGCTGTAATTTTGTTACATTGTACAACACACTGTGTGTCTGTTTGTGCTATGTCAGTTTGTCTGTGCCATACATATGTTTGCACGTTTATGTTAGGTGCAAAGTGTATTGTTAAACAATTTTCTCAAGGATTTTGCTATTGATGTTGTTGTTGCTTTTATTATTCTTATGCTGCTTTTTGTATTAATTGTTATTGTTGTTGTTATTATTGTTGTCGTCGTTGCGGTTCGTCTCGTTTCGTGCTTTGTTGTCATTCATTTAACTGCTGGAAACCGTATATAAATCTCTAGCGAGCCCTGCTGCGGCATTTGATTTCAATGCATAAATTGGAGCATATGGCGTTGTTTACACACAAACATATAAACATTCGCCTGTGTGTGTGTGTGTGTGCACTGACACACGCACACATGCGCGCACTTACTTAAATAACATCTCTCTTTAAAGTATAACAAATTGAAATTTAAGTCAGTTAAACATTCTGTCCATTATGTTTGGTCTGCCTGTTTATGGTAACATCAATTTTGAATGCGGTGGCGTATGAGTAACAATTATTTATGAATTGCTACGCTATGCTGAGCTGCTTCGTGCTGCGCCGCGCTGCGTTGTGTACAGCAGATTATCATCCTTTTAATTATTTACGAAAATTATCAAAGTCATTTTGTTAGGTTGTTTGTTGTTGTTGTTGGTGTTTTGTTCCAACAGCTTGCAACATGACATTGTGCTCATTTTGTTGTTGTTTTTTTTATTATACCATTAATAATGCATTATTAAATATTGTCATCTTACTGTGAGGCCACTAAATTAACTTAACACATAGCAGCGTGAAGTCGGGCAATTGCGTTCTATATTCTCAATGTCACTTTATTTTTCAGTTCATGTGCTGTCTGCTTCTTCTCACATCGAAAAAATGTTAAGTTCACGATTTAAGGCAAAATCGCCCGAAGCCATAGCATTAGAGAAAAATTGGAAAAATTTTCAAATAGCTTTTGGGTCAGGTTTGTGTGATTTTTTCTAGGAAAAATGTCCCGACAATCAAAACAACGATTTTTTTAAAAAAATTTTTGTTTAACAAAATTAATCTATGTAGTTGAAATCACCGAAGGAATTTAGCAGACTTATCAATTAGGTGCCTTTGAAGTGTAATTTTCATGCTCATTCATAAGATCAAATATTCTAAATTCGAAAACGTTTCGTGGAAATTCTGATTTTGCCAAAAGTTAGATTAACTTTCACTATCATTTTTTTCGCTCATTTTGCACGCTCTTTCAGCCAAGTTGATGATAACAGCTCTGCAAATTCCTTATTTACCCTCTTGGAAGTGGAAAAACAATTTTTTTTTTGTGGTTTATCGAAAGAGAAAATGATTGGTATTTATTTTACTAAGCTTACTGTTCAGTTTAGTGTTTGTCAATTACACAAATCAAAGATTTATACATCGAAAAAATGGTCACAGTAGTTTCATTCATTACTAAACGGAATCATCAGTGACTTTTAAGCCAATTGGACAGAATTTCTAAGCCTGAGTAGTTTTTCGCATAGATCTGCAATTGCAAAACCTAAAAGCAGAATAACAGAAAAACGGCTAGAGCTAGTCATAATAATTGTATTCATTGCTAAATGGAATGAATCATCAGTGACCTTTTAGCCGATGAATAAGAATTCTTGCTTAGGTTTCTTGAGAACCCAAGCTGTTGCTTGTCACTGTTAAAAGCCACTGATGATTCCGTTAAGCAATCGATGAAACTACTGTGACTAGTTTTAGCTCTATTTTTTATTGAATAAATCTTAGTAAAATAATTGAAAATTAGTTTTGGTTCTTGCACAATATAACTATTTTGTTAAGTGTAAATTTCCTTCTTTTTTTTTTGAGGCAATAATTTGTGCAATTTTAACTGATGCAAAATCGGATATGAAGCTGCTACAAGGTATCGCCCACAATCTGAAGCTATATTTCATAACATGGTTTTTGCAAAATTGCTTACATATTTCGGCCATTTTTAAATTGATTTGGCTATTGAAAGAGATGATTTACAATATTTTCTTTTGTCAATTTTCACAACGCCTACAACATGAGTTTCTTTTGTTGAACTACCTAATAACAAAAATTATTCTAAAAAATTTTACCGTAGCTACAAGTGTATTATGTTTGTTGACCTTGACAAACGACTCGCGTGAAAGTTAATTTGTAATTTATGTGCATATTCCATCTTAAATAATTAATTTTGTATGGTTTGGTGTGTTTGTGCTGGTTGATGTTAAACGAAAAAGAAGATAAATCAAACACTTTGATAAATTAGTTTTCTTTAGCAACTATGAAGCGAAATTAAATGTGACTATGCTGCAAAAAATTTTTATCAATTTTGTCCTTGGTAATCAAAATAACAACTTGGTGCTTTAGTAAAACAATATGTATTTTGCAATATAAAAGAAAATTCTTTCACAAAATAAAGCTAAGAGATAATCAGATGAAGATTTCATGTAAAAAATATATACATAATTTTCACTTGAACTCACTTTGGTGATGGAACAACATTCACAGAGCTGCATACTTCAGTCACGGTAAGCGGATGTCCTTTAAGAGAGATCTTAAATTGAAACTTCTGAAAACCATTTTTAAATTTTTAAAAAGAAAATTTATATATCCTTATGATAACTTCACTTCCATCATTTTAAAAACCATGAACTCGATCAGCCATAAAATATAACTTCATTGATTTCATACGTTCAAAATGCAAAAAATGTCTTCAATCAAATTTGCTGACATTAAAATTCTTTGAAAATATTCTCAATTGTTCGAATTCATAAATGAAAGCATTAGAAATGGGGGAAGAGGTATGAAAAGTATAAGCATTGATGCAAAAGAGAGCAGTATGAAAAAGCTCAAAAGAAGAAAAGTCACTTATAAGAAAGAAAAAGTAGTAACATGGTAAGTGGGGGTAAGTTGGGAGTTTCTGCTGTTGCCGCAGTTGCCATAACACACGACAGAAGTACAAAAAATCGTTTATGACCTGCTTTTCAACCATTTTCAGCAGCAGCAGCAGCAACAACAACAACAATAACAGCTCAAAGTGAAAAAACAAAACTGTTCACATACACACACACACAAACATACAATTTCGCGTTGCACACAATTGCAGCAGCATTTTTCATGGTAGAGCTGTGCCACCGCCCGCACACTTGCACACGCCTTCACTTTAACAGAGTTAGCAGAAATAATTATGGTATCGATACTTAATGCCATGTTACTGGGAACTTTTTAATCTCTGAGATTACTGGTTGTAGAGTACACACCTCAAAATATGAAGTATTGAGTGTCCTGTTCTTTCCTTGAACTAGCAAAAAGTTTATCTTTATATATATTATAGGTCAAAAGGAACGAGTTAAAAGAGAAGGACAGCTGATGTAGTCCTAAAGACAGTCTGTGTAGTACTGAAGGCACCACTGATGCATATGGAAGTGGCTCTTTGACCTTTTTGCAAATCGGTCTAATGAACGCAGTAAAAAGCCAGTATTTAGTTGGAGATGATAACCACGATCTTCCATCCACAGCTTTTTGTATAGCGCTACAGGCTCAGCGGCCTTAACAATGTCACTCGTTTGATCAATTACTTAACTCATACAAGAAGGTGGTTTGATCCTCATTCTTGTAACATTGCAAAAGTTTCGTGAAAATTAAAAAAAAGGACCCTCAAGGAAAATAGCGAAAATTTATCTTCACATAAGAACGAAGAACCTACTGGGTATGATTAGTTAAAGGACATAATACATGTGGGCAGCACTTGTCTAACCATGGTGTCATCACCAATCCAACGTGTCAATCGTGCCTTGACGATACTATAGAGCACTACCACCGTAGTTGTACGGCTTTTGCAAGATGCAAGAAAGTTTCTTTAGAAGTGATGTCTTGGCTATAAGTTTTGCTCATTCTCTTCTTAACCTCTACTCTATTTGTTTTAGTTTCCTTTCTATCTTATTTTCTATTTCTATTCACCTCCGCTTCCTTCATCGGGACTTTGTACAATGACCTTTAGATTGAGCACCCACGACCTTTAACTTTAACCACTCGTATATAATATGTTCAAGATTCTAGGTCTCGTGAAAAAACGGTGCCTATTAACCGACTGAACTAATTTACGATCAAGGAGGACTTTAGAACCATGACTAAATTAATCCATTTAAACATAAAAGTGCTTGAAAATAAATGCCGACACCTGATTCCTTCAAGTTGATGATGTAATTTCATTAACACATATATTCTATAGTTAGACTGGCTCTTTATCAGGTCAAAATAAAGAGGCAGCTGTTCAGTAACAATACACCATCTGTTGATGGTCTTGCACTTAATCGTAATTTTGGATTAAGTTTTAATTTCTGGAACAACTGATGATATTAATATGATGAAAGATTTAGACAACTGAATACAAGAACACAAGCTCTTCTTTCCATAGACCAAATTATTTCCATTTGTGTTGTTATTGATTTCGTCTTTTGTTCTGTAACGAGCCAAATTCTGATCAATGCGCAAAGTTGTGAATTTATGGTCTTTCTGGAGATGATTTCACTGAGTCGTATAATCAAGTCGCTATGTTCGAGTCAAACTTTCGTGAAAATCAGGTGAGTCAGATCTCTTAGACAAATAAACTGGAAAAATTTTTCCCGTAATCGAGATAGGTAGAAGATTACGTCAGCTTTGTTTACGGCGCAAACTGATCAGATTGAATCCTTTCATATATTATTACAGTTCAGAACAATATATATAAGAAATTATATAGACACTGATATAGAGAACCTTAACGTCACTGTAAAACTCAATTTCATATTTAAAATTTTCAAACGTTGTAAGCTGCACGAAAAAAACAGCCTGACGTCATTCATGAACTACATATATACACATAAACACTTGCACTTACACACACACACACACACACATATACAGAACGATTATGACGATTTTTTCTTCTGATGCAACGTTCGTTCACTCACTCGCGCCTTCGCTTGCTTATATGTTGTTGCATACATTGAGGCGCAACGCCTTGTAATTTCACTACAAAAGCATAAAATTGCGCTGCGCTGGCTGTCGAATAAAAATCTGTTAATGATAAAAAATTTAAATTGTATGAAGTGTAAAATGCGATTCACGATTTGCGCGGTTGCAAAATTGTAAAGTTCGTGCATTTATTTTTCCCAACAATTTTCTTTTCTGTTGTTCTCTCTTACGTTTTTCCTTCCCTCTACCTTTATTTTCACGTCGCTATTTGCCACCGTTGCGCTTGTGTTTATTATAATGATGTCGACGACGACGTGGTTACAATCTGACAATAAATGGGTCAGCAGCACCCATGAAATATGCAATGAAAAATAGTGTTAAGTAAATTTAAATAAAGCATTAAGTATAAAACGAGAGAAGCAAAAAATAAAAAAGTAAAAACGAAATAAATGAAAGATAAAAAGATAAAGGGAAACATCTGACGAAAGGAAATAACGTTTATATTAATAAAGAAATTTATAACAATTTTGATGGCAAACGTTTTTATTTATGCAGCGATTCAGCGCTTCAATATTTAATTTATTTATGGCATAAAAGGGTTAAATATTAATTTATAACTTTTTAATGAATATCTTGTGATTTATTGCAGTAGGAGTGAGCAGTAGTCTTAATATATATGTTTGTATGTTGCAGCAATTTATCATAAATTCATGTATAGGTGTATATATTTGACGTTAATGCGATGTTAAGACAGCAAAAAGAATTACGGTTTTCGAATCCTAACGATATGACAAAAAGTTAAGTGCAACGAAAATCCACTTATGTTCAATTCTCATCTCAAAAGAAAATACTCAAATATTCTAAGAAACTTCCACAATTTGGCTCAAATTTTTCATGAGCATAACTTAAAAGAAGACTTAGAGAAAGCTCTTAATATCGTGTCACATGATATTGACAGAAAAAAACTTCGCTTAAACTCGCACAAGTGATCTAGAATAAAAATTCAAAGCAAAATATATCAGAGTCTTTCAAAAAATGCTTACTCTATATTATTTATATGAAATTGCTTACATGAAGATAGTTTGTAACGCTTTGTTGCAAAATATACTGAACTGATTTTAATAACTTCTTTTGTAAAACCACATATTTGTCCTATCGTAAAAAAGATCACTGCATGTGTGTTTTTTTGAAAAAGCTTTTGTGAAACCTCACACAAAAATTGTAGCTCGATTTTTGGTTCGTTCGATAGTGCTGCTTCTTGAGCTTAGTGTTTTACTGCTGGTTTTTTTCTTCTCATTTGCACCGTTTGCATTTGGCTTCAAAGTTGAAGGAACAAAAACTCTCTTCAATATTTTTTTTTCTTACTTTTGAAGAGAGGAAATACTAGAAATCTTAAGAGATGTTTAAAAAAAAAGAATGCCTGAAAATCTTCTAATTTGGGTTTCACATTTTGAATGCATGGTTTAATTGGATATAACAAATGCATATTTGATACAGAGCAATTTAGTTATAATTTAAGTAAACTGAAAAGTAGTGGCAAATCGTGCTTGAAACTCAATATGTTTGACTCAAATAATAAAAGAGGTATTGCTAGCTATAGCTAACAGCTTTCTTAGCTATTAAGCTTGAAGCTTTGAATCTAGTAAAATGCTTTTAAAAATAATATTTTAAAATAAAAAACTATATATTCAATTATCTTTCATATATAACTTGTTATATAAACAAATCATTTTCTCAGCGTAGCAAAGGTCTGAAGGTCCTTTGGAAATATGTTAAAATGATATATTTTGATATAAATAAAACGATCTAAAACATCTTTCCTTCTTTTTTCAGGTGAGACCATAATGTTTCATAACATAACCCTTGCAGGAAAATTCTGTAAGTCCAAAACCTAAGTGATATATTAAATGGTCCGAAAAAAAATTAAAATTTATTGACTAAATTCAGCGGCTATACAAAAAAATAAATACCTTAAGACATCAAGTACTTTGATTTAAATTTAAGACGGAAACGAGCAACGGAATACACGATCGATAACGAATAAGATAAGGAATAATCCTTATTGTAGTACCACACAAGCACGCACACACACACACATAGTAGCAGTTGTTTATGTTCTTGTTGTTGTTGTTGTTCGTGTTGTCATTGTGTGCTTTCCTTTTTGGCCATTTACTGGTATTGTTTTTTATCGTTATTTTTTTCTTCTTTACTTCAACGTAAGCCAAGTTAGGTGCTTCAAATTGATGACTACAAAGGATAACACAACAACAGCAACAACAACAACAAGGAAATCAAGCGCCAACCTCACGTTACTACAAAAAAAATAGAAAAAAAAAATTAAGCAACTTAAAGGCACTCAGCAGCACAAGAACGGACGTTAGACTCATTGGAAAAAGGAATAAAAAAAACAAAAGACAACATTTAGATAAGCGACATACAAACAAACACACACACACACACAAATGCACAAGTGTACTGACATAAACTTACAAACTAAGACAGCATTGATAAAACTTCCGAAAAGTAACAACACCAAAAAAAAAAAAACAAATACGTTGAGGGAAAGATTGGTCAGTCAAGTGGTGTGATTATGTACTCTACAAAATGCTAAAATGGATTATGCATTTTTATTGAAAAAATATTCAATACATATCAAGTGCTTTTTCACTTACAACTGGTACCATTAGAGTGTCTCAATTTCATGAAAAAAACCTTTCATGCTGATTATAAGGCTTGATATGCCCAATACAAACTAATAGTTTTACTCCCTATGGGCCAAAATAAAATTAACTCTTTTTGTGACCGACGGCAGCAGTAAATGTCTTTGATGAATTTTGAAAGTCATCGCCTTCTCAGCTGCTTGCAATGGTGGAAAAAATCAGTAGCTTGTGTGCACTATGCGCATGCTTGCGTACATGTCCGGAATATCACCTCAGTTTGGCGGTTTCCTCGGTTTGTCAGCAAGTTGGTTGTCTGATCGGTTTCCAATGTTAATGGTTGCAACTGTCGATATATTTCTCTCATTCCGAACATCCTATAAAATTCCATTTTCAAAAGCAATGTGTTCCTAGAATTTTCATCACAACAATTTCCTTGATTTGAAGACAATACGGTTGGGAACCATTTGACGAATCAAATCATGTAGTCTTTTGCTGATTAATGCTGTGAATAAGTACCCTTCCTGCTTTAATATCAAACTTATTGTTATTTTCTCACATGATTTTATCATTCTTTATGCTACAATTTTATCATTCTTTAGGTTTCAAGTGTCTATAGTACAATGAACTTATCTAATGCGTGCTCCATAATCCACAAACGACTAAACACCTTATTTTCAAAACTTAATACCTTTCAAGCTTCTATCGTCTTGAAAAGTTATTGGAACATTCACTTATAGCCAACTTACGTTACATAAAAAAAATAAAGTTTCCCGACTGTAGGGTACTAGCAAATGACCAACCAGTTATCTACTCAATACAACAGACCAAACGCCCACTTTGCCGCGCGTTTGAAAAAAAAAATTCAAAAAATGTGAAGAAGGGACTTAAATTTAAAGGTGTTAAATCACAATTCGTTGTTGTCGTCAACTTTGTTGGTGTCGCCTTCGTTGTCTTTTTTTGTCAAAGTCTTCATCGTCGTAGTCAACAATATCCGGATCCGCTGCTTTTGTTGTGTAGTTGTCACTTTTTTCCTCTGTTATTGCTATTTTTGCTACTACTATTGTTGTTGTTGTTGTTGTTGTTAGGTACATAATAAGCTTATAGCTTACTCTAACTCAAAGTACTGTGCCAATTTTTTAACTGATCTACTTTATAGACATTGCTTGTACTTGGTATGTATTTATGACTACACGTGTACACATTAATCTTAGATGTTTCTATTTACACCATATACTTAGATGATTTAGGAAAATGTAGGACCTCAGCTTACAGAGCGTTCCAAGATTTATTAGGAAGGTCCAGAAGCAGGTTATTAAAGATTGAAATTTCGATTTGCATTACTGAACCACTTCCAGCTAGTGCATTCGTTTGATTGTTCCTCTCAATAAGAGATTATCACAAGCTCAAGATGATGATGATTCTATCATATTTTTTGTGCATAATTGCTTAGATAAAAGCAGCATTAAGCATTGCGTCTTCAGAATATTTCGCTAAAACAATCACACATTAAAGAAATATGTTAGTCAAAACCAGGGAATGAAAAAAAACCGCATCTTATCATAACGTTCAAATCGTACAACGCAAACTTTACTTCTCACATTCTCTTTTTCGCTCTTTGATTCAAACACCAACCCGAACGATGGTATAGCAACCAACGTTCTGCTGTACGTACAAAAAACTTTATTCGCTTTGTTGTGGTTTTGACTCGCGATTGCTACCCGAACCTGAACAAAATGTAGTGATCGTTTTTGTCATTAGATTCGTATGAGTGATGTCATGGTTTGGGGACCCATTTCCGGGTCAAAAACGATTCTTTCCAGGGTCCTGAGCCTCCTTTAGTGATGTCCAAAACTATTTTTCGAGCTATCTTTCGTTTAGAAAACATTTTTTTTCCCTCATACGAATCTAATGACAAAAACGATCACTCAATTTGGTACGGGTTCGAATAGTACCCTCGAGTCAAAACCACAACAAATCGAATAAAGTTTTTTGTATGTAGAGCAGAACGTTACCATGTCGCTTGCTACGGATTGTGTTAGTGATTCAATCAATGAGTGAAATACGGAATCCAGAGAGAAACAGTTAACGTTCATAGAACAGAACGAAATCGAACCATACGATAGAGTTTTTTTTTCATTCTCTGGTCAAATCTATTCAGAATAAATTGGTGTTCTTAAAATAATTGCATGTAATTACCAAAAAATTAAGTTCTTGACTTATTCAACATCGTATGTATCAAAAATTAGAAATATTGCTCGAAGTTATGTTAGAACCACGCTCTTATCCAAAAAATTTAATGGTGACAATCAATTTACTAAGAAAAATTGCTAAAAATATATTAGTTATGTTTTTGAAAAATTACAAGAAAAGCCCGACAGAAGTTGAAAATCCTGAAGTTCTAAGTAATATTAATTATAAATAATACGAACAATACCTTTGTCTGTATTATAAAATTTATCTATATACAAAAACAGATAAATGCAAGAGGCAGACGTTTTCTTTGCTGCGCTTTAGAGTATTTGTGATTTGTTTCACAATTTTATGATACAGATAAACAAACGTAAGTGATTTTATTATCAGGCAGATGGTGATTATTATAAAGATTATGTCATAAGAAACCAGAGAAACAACCTCTGCCACTTATTATTGCTGTATTTCAAAATTGCAAACAAACAAACAAACACTTAAAAAAAAAAATTGAGTTCTAAATCATTTTATTGCGTCTGCCTCTTAGCTTTGAAAAACTGTTGTTTCGAAGGCAGACTTTTTGATAACTTAAAGTGCATATTAAAAAAAAATAGTTTTGTGATAATTTTGCCATCCAAAGTTTACTATTTTTTTTTTCTATTTTTTTATTGGGGAATTCCACGTCAAATCGGACAGCATTTTGATTTTGAATCACTAATTTTTGTGTAGATTGTTTTGGGAAAGAAAAAATAAATATTCTTAAAAAGCCTTATCTACTGAGTTAATATTACCATGTCTGTCTATCTCAAAATCTGACTAAGGAACTACGTACCGCGATAAATTAATAAAAGTTTGTACACCATTTTGAAAATGTGCTGAATCCTTGAAAGGAGGCACCTCCCATATATGCAAAAACTTTCAAATATCATGCTGAAAACGTTAACTAAAGTATATGGAATGGACCGGACAGGCACTAAGCAAAAAGTTGGCAGATTTTCAGAGTGTGTGGCACAGCTCATACAAGCAAAAGCTTAAAATTTCTATTAATAAATGCAGCCAATTTCTATATGTGTACGAAAAACTACCCTGTTTTAAGAAACATTTAAGAATTTTACGGTTAATGCTGCTAAAAATAGCACCCAATATCCTCATAATAAAAACAATATAAATTTTGCTCGTTCTCGTTTTTTTTTTTTTTATTTTATTTTAAGACTTAAAATTTTTTTAATTCACCATCATTTGCCAATATCGTGTCTATCATTTATTTTATGAGAAATCGCATACCGGTCCATTATTAAATGTTTTCGCTGTTTATAAAGTAAAGTTCATAATTTTCTGTTTTTTTCTGCTTCTCAACTTTATGATATGCCATAATCGTAAATTCGCAGCTTAAAAAAAGTATATGTATTTTGAATTGAAGTAGCATAGAGCCCATACCTCGCATTCTGGTGGAATTTTATTCAAGCAGTTGTATCGATTGAAAAGGTGAAAACACAAAAAAAAACAAAACAAAACAGAGATCCGAAATATTTACGGATTGGTATATAGCACCCAGCCAGGAGCAAATTTCGCACAATTTTTTTTGTTGTGAATTTATTTTTTACTTTTTTTACTTCTCTTGTTTTGTTGCTGTTGTGCTCGTCGCTCATTGTCAGCCATTTTGCAAAAGATTTTTGTTAACTTGAATGTGCTGCGCTTGTTCTTCATGAGATACCAACATCAATAATTTTAAATTGTTTTTGTTTTCGTTTTTTTTTCACCGTACTGCTAACTGCTGCTGTATTTCGAAAAAAAATCCTTTATTTTCTTTGTGTGTAGAGTCGAGTTACTGACTTTACAAAAACAGTAAAAACCCTTCGAATGTTTGTACAACCGACAGCATTTAATTAAAATTTTCCATATCTCTAGAGAAATTGTTTTTTAATTGAATGCTCTTTTGCATGCGAAACTGTGTTTACTTTCATATTTTTTGGAATTTTTATGCAATGCGTGAATTCTTAAAATACGACAGATTGTTTAATGTTTTTGTGTTGTTTGTACTTAAATTACAACAAGATATCTATGACAATAGTTTATCTAGAAAAGTATACAAATTATTCTGTCCCAAGAGCGACAAATCGAGTACGTTCAGAAGAACGTTCACTTTTTCTAATGAGTTATCGGAAGTGTTTTCTTTCACAGCGCAATGAGCAGAAAACAAACAGTAATGGTCTCGTATAAATTGGATACTGCCGCTGCAATCCAGAAACTTTGATTCAATGACAATACCATGCAATTGATATTACCAAATCTCTCCGGTATCACTGGAAAAAATGATTTTTTTTTTCAAAAGTCTACTCGGATCTGACGCTGCGTGACGCTGGGTAGAAATAGAGTCCAAAATAAGAAAATATTTGGCTACGTTTCCTCAATTTGGCTCATATTTTCGAGAAACGGACATTTGAATTTTTCACCTCCTAGACGGTTTTTCAGAACATCGATATATGAGGTTTCTGCGATATATCTCGTTACGAAACTGAGTTATATTGTATCTGGTGGTGTGTTTTTGTTTACCTCGTCAATATCTACAAGTTTCAATTAGTCCTTTTGGATGCATTTTCGGAAAGTTAGAGTACAGAGTTCCCCAAAAAAAAAGACATTTTTCGCCTTTCATGACATTCGGCTCAATAGAAATCACTCGAGTTTCTGACTTCTAGTGTGTAGCCGAGATCCGTACAAACATTTTGATAGATAAATCGATGTTCTGAAAATCCGTCTCAAGGTGCAAAATTCTAATGTCGGGACCGAGAACGATAACGAGACGATATCTCTCGTACTATGGAGAACGAGAACGAGTAGGGTCTGGCCGATATCTCGTTCTCGGCGATATTGTAATGCTCATCTTACGATAGGCACTAAATTATCGCCGAGAACGGAATTCAGCCAGAACTTTCATAATATGGCGCCTATGGTAGCAGGCGTTTTGAAATTCGGCGCTAGGATATATATTGTCTATGTTGAGTACCTCACGAAATCTGAACGAGATTAGACAAAAGGGCGTGGCACTTTTATGTAACAAAATTGCTTAAATGCCATCTCTCGCAGCTACAGTTGTGAAACCAGATGCGTAAATGTACCAAGCAACTCGCTAAATGTAAACAAGGTATGATAATGGGTCATGGCTCCTCCCATTCAACAAAAACCCTTACATTGCTATTCTTTGAACTTATGCCAACTTCCGAAATTTCGCATATGGACCCAATTGTCTGCAGTAAGGACTGCGTAAAGTGTAGGCGAGGTTGTACAACGGACTAGCACTCGTCCATCTAGCATTATATACATTGGTTGTCGAAAAAGTCTTTTCGTATTTCTAATCAAACTTCAACTCAATTTTTTTTATATTTATAGTGAGCAAATATGTACCATTTTGGTCGACCACCTTTTGCCATTTTTCCGCTAGACACATTATTCCATCAGTGTAAAACTTTTGTGGTTTCTCGGCGAAAAACTGCGACAAGTAATTTTCACAGGCTTCTCTTGAAGCCAACTTTACTCCATTAAGGGAGTTCTGCATTGACCGAAACAAATGGTAGTCCGATGGTGCCAGGTCAGGGCTATATGGTGGATGCATCAAAACTTCCCAGCCAACCTCTCCCAGTTTTTTTCGAGTCATCAAAGATGTGTGTGGTCTAGCGTTATCGTGATAGAAGACGATGCTTTCTGTTGATCAGTTCTGGGCGTTTTTTTTTGATTGCTTGCTTCAATCTCATCAGTTGTTGACAGTAAAGTGTAGAATCAATCGTTCGACTAGACTGGAGCAGCTCATAGTGGATGATTCCTTTCCAATCCCACCAAACACTCAGCATAACCTTTCGTGGCGTCAATCCTGGCTTTACGACCATATGTTGAGTTTCACCACGCTTGCACCATGATCTTTTTCGCACATTATTGTCGTATTTGATCCATTTTTCGTCTCCTGTTACCATTCGCTTCAGAAATGGTTCGATTTCATTTCGTTTCAGCAAAGAATCGCAGATGTTAATTCGGTCCATTAAATTTTTCACAGACAATTCATGTGGTATGGAATTTCTTCATTCTTTTGACTCATTTTTGAACAGCTGTAACTTTTTTTTAACTTCTTGGAATTTAATTTTTTTTGCTTAAATGAAACTTAAAATGTCACCTTTCCAACACCATATGGCATGACACAATATGATTGGTAGCACTGGAGATAGACGACTCCAACGACATCTATTGACCAAATACGAAAAGACTTTTTCGACAACCGTATAAAAATGTGAACGAGAATAACAGAGAAATATTGGCGATAACGAGACGAGACGAGAACGATACAAATCAAATAATTTTTGAAATATCGTATCTTTTGAATTATCGTATCGTTCTCGTATCGGTGAAGCACTAATGAAGACACATTAGTTATATTATATGCACTATACTCGTATCATAGCACAAAACTGAAGGTCATTTGACAAAGCACACCTGAAAACTTCCAGCTAAAAGCAATTTTCTAGCAATAAATAAACACAAAATAAATTGTGGAAATTCCAAGAAATTATAGGTTGAAAAATATGACAAGGTCTTCGATTTTATTTTTGCATATTCACAATTTTTATTTAAAAATAAAACCTTACAAATTTACGAACAGCGCGAATTCAGGCGAAAGACGATAGCGCCTTCTACGTTAAGGATATTATTTATTATTTAAACACTTGTGCATTACGTTGTTATTTGTGTAAATGTTAATATGTGAATATAAATGTATACGTGTGTGGGTTACGCGCATATTTTGTAGCTATTATTATTTTTGTTGGTATTGTGTTGTTGTAGATCCTTTATAGCCTTTTGTTGCAAGAAGGAGGTTCACCGAAATTCGCAAATGAAACACACGGTGATTTTCTTACAAACTTATGCGTGTGTGTGAGTGCCGATATGAGATATAACGTATATGTATGTATGTATTTTGTGTCTAGAATGCTTATAATAAACTTATTCCTTCTTTCAATAGCCTCTCTCCCAAAGTGAAAGCAAAATTTATTTCAGAAATATTTCCCAGGAATTTGTGTATATTCGATATATATAAAAACTGAAAATATCAAACAGAATCAAAAAGTCGATAGTTAGAGATATATGAAAACAAAAATGCCTGAGTGTCCTTTATATATCGAGGCAAAATTTTTTTCACTTTTTAGTTCCAGTTCACTTGCTTCCGAAACGTAATGAAAATGTCACTTAAATAAAATGACCTTGAGAACCAAATCAATGGTTCAAAAAAGCAAAAATAGTCTATAATCGCAGTTAACCTCGAATCGACATTGACAATTGGTTTCAAAAATAAAGGTAAATCCATGTCACTGAAATCATATAACTTTTCCCCAAAAAATTCATCACTAGCTAACTTAGTTCTCGAGGTATTGGCCTGGGAAAATTAAAATGGAGCACCTGGTATAGACTGATTGAACTTGAAGCAACGTTACCGCATACGAATGATGAAGTTGCTGCACTAAATTTACAAGAAATAGACCTAGCAGTTGAACAAATTAAAGAACAGCGCAGCCATTGAATATGAAAAACTGACAAGCATTAAATCAACACTGAAATCTAGAAAACCAAATGCTGAACTGACGACTAGGGAAGTAACAGCTCTACTTCCACCATAGGTCTTCGCGCCAAATCCTTCAAGTCAAAATGAAAGTGTTCACAATTTTTTGGAAGATTCTTCACTTTTTGGCTTAGACGCATCATACGCATAATCTCTTTGGATGAAGCATTTGTTTCTTTTATCTCTTCTGTATTAAATATTTTCGCTCTTTTTCTATTTAAATTTTAAATTTTTAAAAAATCTATTGCCGTCACTTGCTAAACAAATGAATGCCATAAATAATTGTGCACACAGACTCACACTAACATAAAAATAAATACAAGCCTACACACACACACACACAAATGGCATGGCAAACAAACACGTAGACTGTAAAATTGTAATAGCGCGCAGAAAACACACAAAATATGTAAAAATGTTTTACGATTATTTCGCCGACAGCATACTTTTAGCGCTTACTGTTTAATGCTGTACAAGTACATTCATATGTGTGTATGTATGTATAACAATTACATGATGTGTGCTTGTATATGTGATTCATGGATATAATTTTCCTTGTAACTTTCGTCAGTCTTTTAGTCTCTCGACTATAGATCCTGTAGAATACTATAGTAAGTGCTGGAGACAGAATGAGAACACAGTTTATGAGTTCTACGATATGTTTCTCCTCTTTGCGCAGTGTAATGAGTTTTCAAGTTAATTTTGTAAAATCGCAACGCTAGCCTACTTATTTTACATCTATTTTGCACCAACTATGCCGTTGTCATTTTCTTTGATTTTTTTATTGAGCTGAAGTCGTTTCTGTTTTTCGCTTTCAGTTATTAGATTTTTCTATTAGTTTAATGACTCATTAAGTTGTTTGTCGTAATTGCATCCTTAATTGCAAATATTGCTGCAGCTAAGGTATTGCACGTCACAATTGTTGTAAGGTGAGTGGGCGCACTCAGAATGAAACCAATTCCAACATAGGGACGTTTAAGAAAATTATTGTAAAAAAAATATACAAAACAATAACACTTTCAGTGCCAAATTGATCCGGCTATTAATTCAGTTTAGCACATTGCAAATCTAATACTCCAATTCTCCATCATTTTGGCTTTGTTAATGAATGCTCACTGAAAACATAAAATATGCAGCTCTTTTAAAATCCTAATTCATTTAACATTTTACAATTCAGCCAAAGCAAAAAAATTACATATTATATATATGTTTATCTGTATATTTACTTAATAACGCATTCATTTCAATTCAAATATTTTCACAAATTTAATTTAAATTTCACATACACAATTTACACAGAAAAGCAAATTTACTCAAATAAAAAAAGGAGTTGTGTACTCTTAATTAATGATGTTTTTCTTTTGTTTTTCTTGTACGGTCAGTACATCACGTTTCCAATTAATTGAAATAATGATTCAATTTGAATATCGTTAAAATTAATTTTATTGTAAATTTTAATTGAGCACTTTGCAAAAAAAAAAGCAAAACCCAAAAAAAGGCTTGACTTTTTCGCTGTTAAGGGGTTATGCTCATTTAGAATTTAAAAAACTCAATTTTTCTCATTTGCATTTTGACGAAGTACATATTCTTGAGAATACAAACAAAATATTTTATGGTGATCCAACAGGTATTATCGAAATGACAACAGGTATAAGAAAAATGACTACTCATAAACCTGTTTTGAAACTATTTTTTTTCAGAACTATGTTTTTGAAATCGGTGATGAATATACCTACCCAATTAGGCTCAAATTTAAACTCAAGCTTTAGAACAATATTTTTTAGTCCTTGGTAGCAGATTTTGTAGATATTAACTATTCAGTATTTTTTGATTTGGCATAACCAGTTCAGGGATATCGTGATCACCGAAAAACACTTTTTTTGAGATGCTTTCGGAGATCTGCTGCAGCAACTTCATAAGTCAATATTTTTATGAGAAAAATTGTATATGTGTATGTTTTTTTATGTGAAAAAAAAACAAAAATTATTAAAAACTAGAATATTAACTTAATCAATTGTTTAAAGATTTCTTTAAAAAAATGCTAACGCTTTTTAAAAAAAAAAAATCCCTTAAAGAATCGCCATTTTTTGCCAATTTAATTGGGCATATCTCACCCCTTAAGCTACGTGTATACCATACACTCATTTGATGTGAAATTCCAAAGTATCATTAATTAAAGTATCCTTTTCAAATGTAATTTAAGCTGGAAGTATTTTTAAAGGACTTCATGTTCGCTTAAAATGCACAATTTTTAATTTACATTAATTAGGTATTATTTTAATCCCGCTCTTATCCGCTTTAAACTATCAGTACGAAACCGCTTGGTATTTGAAGAAATTGTTACTCTTGCAAGCGAGTGTTTAATTTAATTTAAAATTAGTAGTTAAGTAAGCACCAAGACAGCATATGTCATATGTGACGTATGAAAAAATTAACAAAAGTAAGAGTGGCATAGAGTTTGAAATTTGCAATAAGCCCTCAAAAATCGCTAAAATTTTCTTAATATATTTGGGGTCCTTGGTGAATTTCATCCAAGAAATGATGATTTTGGGAATATTGAATATGTTTTTCAATTAAGCTAAACCATAATACACAAGGGGCCCACCGGAACAAATTGGAAAATATCTGAAAAAGCCGGGAATTCGACTAAAATTTTAATTTTTACGATGATATTAATTATTTTTAAATATTGCTGACCAAAAAAAAAGGAGTCACTTTTCACTTTTTTCCAAAAAAATTGTTACTTTTTGTCTGAAAAAGTGTAATTTTTAAATATTTAAAAAAAAAACTATTTCATTTTGGGAAGCCCGGGAATAACTTCTTCTCAACATGGTAACCCTGATAGTAAATACAAATGCAAAAAATAAGGCATTGAATTTTGGAGACTAATGCGAATAAAATATTATTGTTGTGATTTGGAAGATAGTTCACAATGAAAACTTTTTTCCATTGATTTTCCAAAGTAATGTCGGCAAGTAATGCATTTGGTTAACGGTAGTGCAAACAACAGAGATTGGAATGAATATCTATAGACTTTAAGCTGTTACATCCGAGTCTGAAGTCGAAACTTTCACATAATACCAGAATTTTGGAATACTCAACCTATAAGCTAAAGTTTAAAGATTTAGTAGTCATGGACAGAAATGGCATTATTGGCACATACAGAATCTGATCGGGCCAGATTCTCTTCGGCAAATCACTTAGATTCTTTGAATCGGAGCTGATATTTCCGTGGAATGAAAATTTTTTTTGACATTGGAAAGTCTCCTAAATTAAAAAATTTCTATTTCTGTGAAGAAAACAACAAAAAATTTAGACACACAATATACACTTACTTCTTTTTCGAGCAGTACTTTTAACTTTTTAACTATGGTTTCTTGTGCTAAATTGTCTATTAATTTTTCAATGCAAATAAAAATAACTTATTTTCACTGTTTTCCTCCGACGCATAGTTGAGTTTTGTGGCCATAAATAGGAAGAAAATGAAAGTGCAAGGGATTTAAAAATTTCTTAAGACAATCGTCAGAAAATACTTAGAGAATGACAAAAAAATCTATAAAAAATTTAAATTTGTATTGAGTTTAGTGATACAGTGGGCTCGAAGTTGAACTTTGTGCATCAAAATGTTCTATGAAACTTTCTATAAAAGCAATTGTTAGAAAGTCCGCTCTAATTAATTTGTTTGAAACATAGTGTAATAATGTAGCATATTGGTGGGAAGAATATTGTTCCACTTTCAAAAACTTAATTAATTTTTTTTTAGCGCCTTTGTATGAATTGTGCGGATTTTTCAAAAATTAGAATGAAAAATGATAAAAGTGAAAAATTTGCAAACTTTGACAGAAAATTTTAAAAAAATTCTTTTTCCCGGATTTCGAAATTTTTTTAATATATAATGTAATAAAGTATGGTTAGCTAAAAGCCAACGTTTCAGCTGCTTTTTTGAACATTTTTTTTTTTATCAGGTTTTTCCTAATGTAGTCATAGAAGGAACAAAATATATTGACTTTCATGAAATGCACTTATTTACAGGGTGTTTTTTTTAAAGGTTTGTTTTTCGAATAGAGATAAAACTGGCATTTTATGGTCAAATCTGGCAACTCTAACTTTATGTTCAGTTTGGTTTGCCATTTCATCATGAACAGGTTGACAAAAGAACAACGCTTGCAAATCGTGCAAATTTATTTCGAAAATAATGGTTCAGTTCGCGAAGTTTACCGCAAGCTCCGTCCATTTTATGGTCGACATAATCGTCCATCAGAGCAATTAATTCGGTTAACCATGGATCGTTTTCGCACTACGTTTACTCTATGTGATAATACGCATCCGCAGAGATGTCGAACAGTGCGCACCGAAGAAACAATTGCCGCTGTAGAGCAAAATGTTGAAGAGGACCCGAATGAATCGATTCGCCACCGTGCACAGCAATTGGAGCTTTGTCCATCAACTTTATGGAAGATTTTGCGCAAAGATCTTGGCTTGCGACCTTACAAGATCCAGCTTGTGCAAGAGTTAAAGCCGCGAGACCATACAATGCGTCGTGATTTTGGTGTATGGGCCGAAAATGAGATTGATCTCGATGCTGATTTTCATCGCAAAATTTTGTTCAGTGATGAGGCTCATTTTTGGTTGAATGGCTACGTCAACAAGCAAAATTGCCGCATTTGGAGTGAAGAGAATCCACATGAGACCCTTGAGACGCCATTACATCCACAAAAACTGACTGTTTGGTGTGCTCTATGGGCTGGTGGAGTCATTGGGCCATACTTCTTCCGAAATAATGCTGGAGAGTCAGTTACCGTTAATGGAGAACGGTATAGAGCCATGATAACCGACTATTTTGTTCCCGAATTGGATGGCATGAATGTGGATGAGTTGTGGTTCCAACAAGACGGCGCTACATGCCACACAGCGCACGTCACAAACGATTTATTGAAGGAAACATTCGATGAGCGCATAATTTCGCGGAATGACCTGTCAATTGGCCACCAAGATCGTGTGATTTGACACCATTGGATTATTTTCTTTGGGGATATGTGAAGTCGCTCGTCTACGCCAACAAACCAGAAACGTTAGGGGACTTGGAAGCCAACATTCGTGGCGTTATTGCCGACATACGGCCCCATATGCTCGAAAAAGTGGTTCAAAATTGGACCTGTAGAATTGGCTTTATTCGAGCCAGCCGCGGCAGCCACATGCCCGAAATCATATCATAAAATTATCCTTCCAATAAAGCCAAATTGATGGACATTAAAACGATTTTCTTGTGTTTTATTTCAATTCGAAGCTCTATACCTCTAAAAAAACACCCTTTATTTGTATTGGAATTTACCGAAATCGCATATTGGCTAAAAGCTCATAGATTGTGCTTTTCAAAAAATGTTTGCTTAAGGTTTTGTAGTCTATATGTGAATTATACTGATTTTTTAGAATTAGGGCCTGAAAAGAAATATCTGAGAAATTTTTGCAAACTTTGACAGAAAAAAATATATATCTCCGGATTTCGGAAAATTTTTAATATATAATATGAGAAAGTATGTTTAGCTAAAATCTAAAGTTTCAGCTGCTTTTTTTCACAACTTTTTTATATGATTATTTTTCTACTGCAGCGTTTGATGGAAAAAATATTTTTAATTCTTCACATTTTGCAACGCTTAACAATAATTTTATCAACTGTAAAAGTGTGAAGGAAGTTGCTTAGATTTGGAAAGAAAATTCCTTAAGGGGGAACAGATAAGAGCTATTCTTTCTCTTTTTATCCCCCTTGGGGTAAAAGATATAAGCTCCAATGCTTTTCAAAAACAACAGATAAGGTTTTGAAACTATTTTTCTCCGATTACTTGAAAACTATAAAAGATATCGAAAAATATGTAACATTTTTGAAATCAGCATTGCTAAGTTAATGGGAATTGATACCCATTTTGAAAAAAGAGCTCAAACACATCACAACTTTGTATGGGAGGTAGGCGTTTCCGTGAACCGATTGTTTTTACGTTCTCAAATTTTTGTTGTTTTAATCTCAAAAACATTTGTACAAAATTTCAAGACCCTAGCGCAATTATTATTAATTGTTATAGTTTCATACAAACCCATCCACTGTGCAACGTTTCAGTGTGGTCTTTCCACTTTCTCCAGTGATTCATAACAATCTAAAACATAATTTGACAAAAGCTATTATATGGCATTGTTTAACAGGTAATTACATTTAAGAACTTTTTGAATAAAATTTTAAAATTAACATTATGATATGAAAAACATTTATGTTTATAATAAACCACAATTCAATTAATAACAAAAAGGTCAATTCCTTCCTGAACAAAATATATGTGTGTCATACACTAATAAAGGCAAAACAAAACAAAATACAACAATAGCTACACTGAGGAAAAAATCAGTAGTAAAATCAAATGAAAACGTATTTTAAAGTGTTGTGATTTGCTAATTACTAAAATTATATATGCGCATATATAATGAATATGAAAGTATACTATATAATTTCTAAAATTGTTTCAAATACGAAAATATTTATATTTACTCTACACGAACATACATATTGAAAATGATAGGAAACGGTATTATTTCACTTGCAATTTGAAACTTTATTATTCGTTTCCAATTTGATTTGAACCTGGGGAGATCGCATACTTAATGTATTGCGTGTGGTCAAAATTCAATATTTCTTATTCTTAGTTGGGTTTAGCTATTTTCTGAACTAAAATTATTTTTAAAAATTTGGCATTGGTTTTCCTTAGCCAAAACTGTTATTTCTTATAAAACTATTTTTTTTTTTTTTTCATAAAACTTTCAGATTCATTGAGTTGTGAATTCCCAAAGCGAAAGAATATCGAAAAATGTGGTTAAAACTTTCATTAAATGTAAAAAAAAAATACTCTTGAGGCAGGTTTGAATCCGAGTGATGGCGAAAAAGTAGCAAAAATTTTTTCGATTTTTAAAATTTTTTAATATGCATTGCTTTTGTTTTAAAGAAAATAATTCAAGCCAATCAAATCCATTGAGTAGAACTCAAAGTGATTGAAATTAAATTATCACTAAAAAATTAGGGAAAAAATGTACACAACCATCTTAAATCCTAGTGGAGAGGTTTTCAACTTTCATTAAATTGAAAAATTTTTAAGGTGAATTTCCAATGCAATTAAATTTCAAAAAAAAAAAAAAAATCAGTGGAAATAGATAATATCACCAATATATTTTTTGTATGGTAGAATTTGAAAAACACTACCTCTAAATGTTTAGTTATTAAAAAAGTTTAGAGTTAGTGTTAGTGGGAAATAATTCCCGATTTCCATTTCTCTATCATTAAAAGCAATTGAGTGTGAATTTTAGTGCACTAGTGCGCACTCTGTCAATAACTCATATGCATACGATGTTAAAATAGCAAAACTGTTTAATCTGCAATTTAAAAAAAACATCTCTCTCTTTCTCATTTTGTTATGGCAAAGTGGCTCAATCCGTACTCCAACTCAACTTCCAATGCCCACAACAGATCAAGAGAGATAAAAATTTAAACAAAAGCTCTACCGTTTATTAATTACGAGCAAAGGCAGAAAAAGCAAAGCGGCAGATTATTAACTCAGCTGTGGCTGAACAACGAAGATATGATTGAAAGCGATTGAACAACAACAGGTTGCTCGACTGTCAACAACCAAGAAGGCATCGTCGAGCACAGGTTGAACCGGTTATAGTTTTTTTTTTGTGTTTTTTCTGCCGTTTTAATCATAGCGCCTTAGCCGATTTTGTTTTGTATTTTTTGTTTTGTTGACAGTCTTTCGTGGTTGCTCGACGTGAAAGTAACTCTGTCGGTGTAGTACGGTCTGGAAAACACAATTTTTGGATTTAAAATTAATCAAAAATTTAAAAGCAGTTAACGCGTGCTTAACAATCTTATCAGTGTTTGACATGCGTTATATTTTTTTGTTTTTTTCATTTTGTGTAGTTGATTTTAACAAAGCCAATTGAAAGTGAAAAAAATCTTCGCTGATCTATACACGTCGATCACCAGTTATAAAGAGTAAAAATGAAAAAAAAAATTCCTGCTAAAAATAGCAACAAAAGTTGTTGAAAAGATACAACAACTACGTAAATCAATGTCAAGTGCATTGGATTTTTAGGTTTTAATTACACACGTATTCGGTATCAGAAACGCGATCGGCTTTTGTTTTGAATACGATGATTTGTGAATTTTACTGATAATTTTAATTAGAACTTTTATTGTACTTTGTATTTATCAATTTTTTTTTAAATAGAACATATCTAACACATCTGTCTACATGTCATTTAACGGTCCAAAAATAATTTTTTTAAGTACAGCTATGTTCCCCAACGTTAATGAATATATTTTATAATAGAGAAATAATAAAATTTTATATTAGAGAAATAATAAAATTCACACTAAGGTGTCGCTTACATTTTACGGAATGCAATTTTTGGACTTTGTGAATCAGTCTCTCCCCTTGCCACATTATGTCACAAAATGATCACAGCCCCCAAGTCACACACATCTTATTTTAATTTTCACATTACATTCGTCTAAATCTGGAATTTGTTGCTTATTAAAATAAAAAATTAAAATTAAACATAAATATTTGAATATTTGTGAATTCAATAAAGTAACTAAACTTCCATAAAAAATTACGTTGCCTCTAAGCCACAAATTTGCTTTTAGATGGTGATCGTTTCACCTTTTTATGTCTATGTTCTTACATTCCCAGAAAAAGCTGCCTTGATTTAGTTATGTAAAAACTTAGCATCGAAGGAAGTTGCCACACCTTTTTGTCTTAACAATCATGTAAGACGTATCTTGAATAGAGTAAATATTCTAAGTTTCCAACATCTTAAGGGAGTAGTTCAACAAAAAAGTTGTTTCGCATTCAATTTGCACAAAAGCATTTAAAGGGATTTCAAAATCTTCAAACTTTTTTTGGGTCTTTTTTCAAACTTTGATTTTAAATGTTAAATCAAAGTCTTTGTTTTCCGCTCTGGAAAAGTAGAAATATCCAATTGATAGAGCACTGAAGAGAACCTTGGAGTAACGATTTCCAATGACCAAAGGTAATAGGCGGCTAGCCAGCCCACTGTAGACAAGTCGAGTGTATAAGATTTACGGTAAGGTTAGTAATGTATTTTGGTGAAATTAGCGAACCAGGCATTCCTTGCCAAAGCCAGTCCCGATGCTCGAAAATGCCCAAATTTGAGCCAATTGTGCTGTTTTAATTAAAACTGCATTATATTCCAGCTCAAAATGTATGCCAAATGATAGAATCCGAAGAGGCCTAAACATAATATCGAGGATTGCATTGTTGAATACTGTCCCAAAGATGGGTTTCCACGGGTTTTTTGGGTCAATTTTCATTAATGAAGATAACAGCTTGAAATGTGTGCCAAATGATAAAGCTCGAAGAGCCTAAATAGAATATATAGGGTTGCCTTGTCGATTCCTATCCCAAACATGGTTTGCCACTCATTTAACAAACATTGGATTTCAACCCATGTTTAAGACAGGATTTGAGAAGGCAACCCCATTTATTCTTTTTATGCTCTTCGATATTTATCGTTGGACACACATTTTAAGCTGCTATCTTCATTAATGAAAATTGACCAAAAAACCGGTGGAGACCCATGTTTGGGACAGGATTTAACACTGCAACGCTGTATATTATGTCTAGGCCTCTTCGATTTTTATCATTTTGCATACATTTTGAGGTGTCAAAGTTATACAGTTTTAATTAAATCAGCAAAATTGGCTCAGATTCGGGCATTTTTGGGCATCGGGACAGGCTTTGGCAAAGCAAGCTTTGTTGTTTAGTTTCACCAAAATACATTACTATCATTACCGTTAATCTTATGCACTCGACTTTTCTACAGCGGGCTCTTGGACAATAATTTCGTTCAATCATGGATAAAACCAATTGTTTCTCGTACGAAAAAAGCGCAAGTTTAATCCGGGAATATACATAGTGAAAAATTGGAAAGTACAACAGTTTTCGAGATATAGCCAATTTTCCGTAGTTCTCCAGTTCTATTTGACTGATTGCAAATAAGAGGAAATTAATTTTCTAACAACCTTCAAAGCTGCGATTTTCAAACAGATTATCGGCTTATGCCTTAACCAAAATAGACGTGCCGAGACGCAACGAGTAAGTTGGCGTATATGTAAGTCAATGTTAATAACCAAAATAAACAAACGTAACTGATCGAAAGTGAATGAAACATTTTGACGAGACGTGTTGTTCCGTAAGAACCGAACTTGAAACCGTCACTTCTCGTCATAATAGCTGTTTTGATTCGTTACCTAGCGTAACATTTGGGGTTATATGCTAAAACAGACGTAACGAGTGCAAACGTTTATTCAGCTGCTATCGTCTCGTCACGTCTATTTTGGTTAAGTCTTTAGTCGCTATATATGAAAGAATCATTTTTTTAATGCCGGTTTCTATTTCGAAATTTCTTTAACGACCATATCCATAACACATGGAAAGTATTTTGTTTTAGTTTACTAGGGTTTCTTAGGCAATAATTGGATTGATCCCTGCCTCCAAAATTTAAAGTTAGTACCCACAGTATGAAAAAAATGTAATTTTCTAGAGACCACCATGAACAACAAATTCATGGTGCCAATTATATTAGTCAGCATATTTTCACAATAAATAGATCCTTGTTTAAATACTTTCAGCAGAATATTTATATTTTTATTTAAACTTTCAATGTATTTTTTTATTTTATTATGTAAAATAACGCCATTTACATATGTTAAAAGCTTCACTTAAATATGTAATTATTCTACGCAAAACAACCTTTCTAAGTTATTGAATAGTTTGTGTAATTAAAAACTTATAAATTTTCCAATGCACGATATCGATACCAAGTACCAAATGTATTTTAAATAATTGCAAAAACATTTTTAACGAATACGATTACTAATGCTCTGTACATAGGAAAAAAAAGCTTAATTGTGTTTTATTGTGTTTCATCACGTTTTCTTTTTATTTTAATTTTTCTTGTCTGGAATTTCCAATTGAATTCACAACAGTTGTTGCAGCAAATTAACGAAGCAACAAACCGCAAACTGGTAAATAATAACAATTAAAAATTAAATTCTTACGCATAAACAAATAAATCAATCCTCTAAGTCAGACGATCATCTAAAAATTGAATACAACTGCACGCGAGTTTTCAACTGGCACATCAACTTGAATTGTGGTCAGAATACGTGTAATTTGGAAAAATACATAAAATGATCAACATGATTTCAATAGAAATGTTTAAAAAAATGGTTCTGTGTGACCAAACAATATTTTCGAGATGCCTTTTTTAACAAAGATATTGCAATATTAAATTGTAGTTAACTCTATAAACAAAAACTTGCTGCTCTTGAAAAAATCAATCGATTTGAATGAAACTTTGTCATAACGAAGAAAATAAAATAAACTTTAGATAATCGTTGGGGAATTTTCAAATAACTTATATTTTCGTAATTATCCAACTACTTGTTTATACAGAATTATTTTTTTTGTTTCAAAAATCGGAAAAAAAAGTTACGAGCCGCAAGTATTTTAGAAATTTTGATAAAAATAATGTACATTCGTGTAACACAAAACCTCCTATATTTCATCATTATTTGTAAAATAATTGTAATCTCAAAATTTTGTCAACAAACTTGGATTTCTTTGAAGTTTGGGTGTATAGTGACAATTTTTTCATATTTTTTAAAAGGCGCAGAACGCAAAAAAACATATAAATTACTCAAAAACAATTACTTTAAGAAGTATAACAAAATAATTTTTCTTAAATTTCCAAACGATTGTTTGAAATCCAATTTATTCTCTTTAGTATGCCAAAGTTTCCTTCAGATCGGCTCCTTTGCTCAAGAGTAACAAGCTACAGTTTATAACGTTAGGTTAGGTAAGAGTGGTAGTCCGTTACGTAAACAGACTCACTTAGACCAAATGTGATCCATTGTGATATCACAGGGTGTCTGACTATGCCTTCTCATTGAACCAACCAGATTTCGTAATGAAACTAAATAGTTGACCTATACTAACATGTCTAAGGTCATCCAGGCCATCAAACAAAAACCACCCAAGTGTTTTGTGGCGTTTTCTAGCAAGTTTGGCACAGGAGCTATTGTTCCTCTTCCTCTTCCTCCACTGCAACAACTGACGAGACAATATGTCTAATGCGAGAAATTAGTTCTGACGAATGCTTAGCATCCCATTTCGGCCAGATTTGCTTAGAGTCCATCTTTTGTGAACATTTTTTTTACCATTTCTTGTTTATAACGTTATCTAAAGTTGATTTTGCGTTATCTTTGTTAAGAATAAATTTGTGTCAAAAATATGTTTTTAGCCACATAAGACCGTTTTTAAAACATTTCAATAGAAATCAGAATCGTTATATTATTTTTGCATATTACACGTAATCGGATCAAATGCCTAACTTGTGCCACAGCAATTGTTGCTGTTGTGTAGTTGCTGTTGAATATTCTTATAGCTAATAAAATAATTAAAGTCTTTGTGATATTACTTTTATGCATATGTGCTTGAAGTAAAACAGATTTGTAAGCACATTTATATAATGAATTCTACATATAGGGTGTGCCAATAAGGGTTTCTCAATGGGATTAGTAGACTAAAATAATATTGCATTTCTATAATTGATAGACGACAATTGAGTGTGAGCTTTGGCGGCTTGTGTCAATCCGTTTGTTTAAATTTATGATGATCTACTATCCTGGCATAATTTTATTCTTATTTTATGTGAAGAACAATATGGTTGTACAATTCGAGCAAAGTTTTGTAAAGTACGTTAACAGCTATAAGTCCAAAAGGAAAATATCTTAGATAAACAATAAAATTGTTGCAAAAATTAAATAGAGCAAACAATAATAAAACCTATTTGCAGCAAATTTAAAGTGCATTGCATTTCGATTTTTTTTAATTTGGGGTGCCAAAATGAGTTCCATGGTTTGATAACACTGACATATAAAAATCAGTCGTAAAGTTGAATTCAGGTACTAAAATATTACATGTTCGGATTGATTGTATATATGGAAAATATTGGGGATATCGAGTGTTAATGAGTTTGTGGATGAACATTAGATTTTGAATACAGTAAAATTTAGTTATATCACTGTTGAAAATTTGTATTGAATAGTTGGAGTTGTCATCATACTTTTTTTTGAAAGAAACACATTTTGCTGCTGTGTTTACAGTCAATTGTAAGATACGCCTCGATGCTGCATCTAAGGTTGTATTTACCAACTCACTATATGAAAGAAGGGGCATTAAAAAAGTTTTTCAAAAGCTTTATTTTCATTCTTTGGCTAACAAAATCTGCAGAAACTCGCAATTTTCTTATTACAGAGTACATTTTCTTGCAGCTCAAGCTGAAGTTAATTCTAGACCCTAAACGTGTTTGGGTCTTTGCAGCCTTTTACCGACATAAGTTTTGTGTAAGATTGCAAGAACTTGTGTTTTCAATGCATTTAATTTTAAACTATTTTCCTCAGTTCCTCACTGTATTCTATATAAATCTTTATCTATCCGACTTATCAAGTCTTGCGAGAGACCAATGGGTCACAAAAAATACACTTGTGAGTCATCTGCATAGACATGAATTATAATATGTTCACAACAGTCAACAATATCATTTATAAAAATAATGAAAGCAAACGGACTCAAAATCGACTTCTGAGCAGCACCCGAAAAAATATTTTTTAGGCTTGAAAACTGTTTAGTATAAGCAGCCGTTGTAATCTATTGTTTTAAATCAGCTTCAATACATATTTTTCCAATATAGTCAAGAATGCATCATAATTGCTTGATAACCTCGGTCATAAGCCAAACTTTTTCGATAATTTTAGACATAGCTGTAGCACATCTGTAAACTGCTTTGTAGTCTGATTGATTTAAAATGAAAAAATTTTGCTTAGCCTCAATAGGCAAACAATTTGTTTTGACATAAAAATTTTAAACTGTTGATAAGATTGGCAATATACTAATAGGCCAAAATTACTCATGTGAATTGTTCGATTCTTTTTTGCTGCAGTGATTATATTTGCTATCTTCCATGTTTCAAGAAAAACTCTAACAATCAAAGCAAAATTTATAATGTGTATTTGTGATCCGATAACAAACAGTAGAATAATTTTGATAAATTTATGACTAATTTCGTCTCATTCGTTTCTCAACAATAACTTTTTCGTTTCCGATTTATCAAGTTGCGTTTGCTGTTTAATAGTAAACACGTCTTTCATGATCTCTGTCTCAATTGCCATATTTAAATCGTACTTATTCCAAAAATTCTAAACAAGACAACATGCTCCTCAATTACACCAATATGCATTATTAGCTATTGCATTGCTTCTGGCTTATTAGCATAGATCTTACTTTTGAGATAACCCCAAAGCTAGAAGTCCAAGGATGTCAAATTGCACAATCTCAGTGACCAATTAACATCGGTTTTTAGCGGGACTATGCGTCCCGAGAACTTCTCTAGCAGTAAAGTTACTGTTACATTGCCCTGTTGAAATCATATATCGTTCACATCTATATCATTCAATTTGCGACATTAAAACTTAGTTATCATGGTGCGATAGCATTCGTCATCCGCAGTAACACTATAACCATCATCAAAAATCCAATAATTCCTCCAACCCGAAAACCTCAACAAACAGTGACTCTTTAAGGATGCATCGGTTTCTCAACAATCTCTTTTCTGTTTTTATCAATTCAAATGGGTGTTCAAATCTTTGAACACTCATTTTCAAAATAGGCTTCAATAGTCTAAGTTCGTTGTGTTACCGAGTATCTACCCTTGACTAAAAGTCTTAATGATATCTATATAAAAGAAAGTTTTTTATTATTTTAAATTAATATTTTTTTCGCCACTCTTATATAGTTCATATATGGCTTTGTTTTCTTTTCACCTACGAAATATTAATTGGAACATATTTTTCATATTAAATCTGGGTGACCATTTGTCATATATTTAAACGCAGGTGTCCCCGAAACTTGTTAAGGAAATAAATGTGTTTAGTTAGTTAGTCTACAAAATTCACAATTTCTAACAATTAATAAAGTGAAATAAGACACTCAACAGCTATATGCTCAAAATGTACTTGAAGAGAAATTATTGTGTTTTACTTGGTTTTCAAGGCCTTAATTTTTCTAACAGATTACCATTGTGAACAAAGGTAATAACTCAATATGTGACCATTAAATATCCTAGATCTCTCTAGGCAAAATATTTCAAAAGTTTTTAAGATTCAGTGGTAAGAATATTGTCTTTATTTACAAACCTAAACCGGTTGAAAAACCTAAACTTCGAGCCTTACGAGTAACATAAAATTTTTTTTATAAATATGCCATCAACCCATTCAAATTTAGTTTTGATAATTTCAAACTATTCTTGTTAAAAATTTTTGAATTAGAGTGTAACGAAAAAATTGTCATTTCAGTGTGGTAGTAGTACCAACTGATTTTCTTTCAACTTAACGAAATAACCTTATAAATATTTGATAACCTTAACTTGCAAAAATTTTATGTAAATAAAATGGCGCACTTTCAAAATGTTATAAAAACAATTGGAAACGCCTTTTTCGCATTAACGCTTTTGAATTAAGCTCAAAAATTATATATAAAAGAAATCAGCTAAAAAATCCCAGACTAAAAACATAGTGTAGTATATTTTTGCACTTGAAAAAATGTATTCTCAAAGTTTTTCTATTAAAATTTGTTGCAGTTAATTGCATTATAAATATTTTATAACGATAGATTGCAATTCTACATACTTATCTACGCTCTTAGATAGATACAAGTTCATACAAACAAACATAATTACTTTATGTGAATGTGTTGAGTGTATAAATTAAACTTCAAGTGTCAAGTGCAACTCATTGAGTAGGCGTGTAGTGCACCTATACTTCGTAATCGTCAAAGCTGAAGTGTTCAATTGAGGTTGCAATGAACTCAGTGAATCAACAAATCCAGACGAAGACACCGCCGGAATGCACACACAGTGGGTACTCGTTCTATCTCAGTGTATGCGGGAAATTCTTCGAATATTCTTTGATCAGTCGACACATTTCATTACTTGCGGCAACGACATAGACCATATATATTCATATGCATATGAATAAATATATATCTGTCCGTATGACTGTCGCTTTGGCTGATTAACTTGTTTTCTTAATCACAATAACTTGTGGTGCTACAATTGAACGCTATTGTTTGCTTTATCTTTTTTTATGAATGTCTGTCTGTCTTCGCTTTGGAGCAATGTAATGTTGACGCAGCAAACAAAAACCAATTTTTATCACATAACAATCATTTTGATTACTTTGAGACGTGTAGACATTAACCTAGATTGGGCATACGATAACTTAGACGGCAATTACACGTCGAAAATTAAAGCAAAAGAAAAATATTAGATATCCTGACTACGAGATATGAGAGAATATATCTGTTTCAGAAACAAAATTTGAAAACATATGCCAATTGAATTGTTATGTGGTATATTTTTCAGCACACACAGTACAAAATTTTGCAAATGATTTCGTTTAAATTTAACAAAACAGAGTACGTATAGTTGAACCTGCATGTTTTTGAAAATCCTGAACTTAATCTTAAATATCAATTAAAATTATTATCATACGTATTGCAATGGCGTGCAAACAAAGAGTTCATCTCTTTTTTATTACGTTAAAGTTAAACGGACTAAAAATGTATACACACGCATACAGATAATAAATGCACATAGATATAAGTACTGACAAACATACATACTTGCAAGTGGGTAACGTTGCAGCTTTTAATAACTGTGGTTAACCGGATATATTATAACTCAAACTTATGAACGTATTATATTGGGTATTGGCAATATCTCGAACAAACAAATACTAAAATTCACACATTAAAACTTTTTAAAAATTCGTCCCAACTTTTTTAAAAATTCTCGCACTAAGACTGAAGACATAATACTATTTTCCAATATAAGAATGTGACGATAAAGAAAAATATCGATATATAAATCGATATTTCGAATTATCCGTTGTTTGCTCATCAGTTTATACCTAAATCGATACTAATAAATGTATACGTTAGCCAAATAATCGATTATGTAAATATTAACATGTAAATGTTTGCAATAAAGAAATATTTGTTTTAACCACAGTATTATATAGTTATAATTACCAAATATATAGCTCAACAAACATATTTATCCAAAAATAATTAAATATATTAGGTGCGCAACTAAATTCTCGTTGTTTTTTGTTAGGAAATGCAACTTTATTGTCAAAAAATAGTTACAGATGAATCAATCAAATTACACATTGCTACATACCACTTTTCCCCATCTTTCTGGTAGAGCTCGAATGCCATCACGGTAGAAGTGTTCGTCTCTTGAGGCTATCCACGAATCAAGCCATTTTTTGAGGTCTTCATAGGAGTAGATGCCATGTGCCATTGAACGGAACAAGTAGTAGTCTGACGGGGCAATAACTAGGGAATACGGCGGCTGGGGTAGGACTTCCGATTTGAGAGTTTCCAAGTATGTTTGCACTGGTTTAGAGGCCTAGTGTTGTCATGCAATAGGATTGCTTTATCGTACCTCTGTTTGTATTGGGGCCGTTTTTCACGCTTACAAACGATTGGAAATGGCTTGTCGGGTATCTCCCAATACTGAAGCAAGCTCTTCTTGCGTTTGGGCCGAATCCTCATTGAGCAATGTCTCCAATTCCGTATCATTGAAGGTTTTTGGTCTTCCTTCACGTGGTCGATTAATATGATTAATCATCCAATAAAATTAATCGATGCAGTAGAATGTTAAATATTTATTTCTTTTATATCAAATATATAATTTGACAATTAATACCGATTTTTGATATATACAAATAAATCGTATTATTTTGTTCAATAATACGAGAAGGTCAAAGTTAAGCTTAAAAATATATATTTCTGAGATAATATCAGAAATTACTCAAGCGATTTTGAAAATTTTTTATCGGTGAAAAGCGCATTTAATATCGAGACTAGAATAGGATAAATTTGATTAAAATAAATAAAAAGGTGCCTCCTTTCATACAAGCAAAATATTCAGAGCTCTATTTTGAGGAACTTTTTTGAGTGAATGAAACCAGATGCGAAACAGAAATGTTGCTTGTCGCAAAAGTAGTCAGAGTTAATCAGTTGGGCGTGGCACTTGGATTGAAAACATAAAATGATTTCAAAATGACTCATTTTGTATTAAGGTTCTTCTTAGCTTCTTCTACTATAATTTTCTGTGACCGTTCACAACGTTTCGTTTCAGTTACTCAAATATCTTCCTCAATTTAGAGTTTGAAACTTTTGCGCCCATACAATCGAATCCTTATTTTTTATTAACAATGGTGTAATAAATAAATCTGTACCGAGCTTAATTTCATTTGCTTATTAGTAAGGTTTGTCTCAAAAATAACTATTTTTCTGCATACTTTAGGGTTCCTTTCATAGTAACTATAATTCGTTTTTTTTATAAATTAAACAGATCGTTGCATGTTGCTCTCAATGGGTAATCGGTTACTTTAAATTGAATTAGCGAAAAAGCTTAGATCATCAGAATAACTTCGTTATTTTCATCAACATAATCACGGCATTGCAATTGTATTGCACCCTATTTCAACTTCTACCGTTCGCAGCTTCAGGCTGCATAAGCTCCAAGCTAATGATGTGCATGATGATGTGCTGCATCCATTTCGATGTTAATGACGCAAATGTTGACTGCTGACTTTGTAAAATTATAAACACATACACTTAAGCTCGATTAAAACAAACAGTGTGCAGCACACGAACACAAACACAAACAGACACACACGCACGCACACAAACTTGAACACAGCCACTTACACTTTCACATATGCAATACTCCCCAGCAAAAATTTTTAATCGTGGTAGAGTCATGTTTTAATTGCCAAGACGTTGGTTTCGATCATCACGCGCGTGCTCATATATTCAGATGACTGGCTTTTAGTTTGTCCGCGAGAATGTGTTCAGGGTAAGCGATTCTCGCGTATGAAACGTAAGGGTTTTATATAGCTTTGTTTCGCGTTGCATTTATTTTCGTAACATTTTATAATTTATAATTGAAGATTATTACACAAAAACTACACTAAACATTACTTAAAACACAGAACCAACCTGGAAAAATGTACGTATGAAATCTTAAAAATTCCTTGATAATATGAAACGATAATTCAGAGACTGATAACGTTAAGATATTTGATACTCTTCCTTATAATAAATAAACTATCGTTGACAGCAAACTGTAAGCTTGGCAACTATGAACTTCCGCAAGTAAAAATCTTTACTGGGTCATATCATATGCAATGTGTTTTCATTTATATGTGTGTATGTATGTGTTCCGCTTGCATAACACTTGCATCCACGGAACTTTTGTTGCATATGTGTTTATATTTGCTTGTTTGTGTTTGTTGTATGTTTATGTGAATGAAAATGGATTTTCGCAAAATTGCTACATTGAAGCATTAATATTAATCCTCTTGCAGGATATGCGGGCTAATTGATTTTTTATTTTCATTTTTAACTCAACAACTACGGCTTTAGAGTAGCAAATGAGTGGAACTGCAAAATTTGCTTAGTCACTTTTTTTTTACAAAAATTACATTTTAAACTTTTTTAATCATATAAAGTCATTTAAATATTTGTCGCATATTAGCCGAGTTTTATATAAAAAATTAGCAGACACCTCAAAAATGCAATCAAATTTTTTCAAATTCTTTTGATATTTCGACGCATTGAAAAAATGCCTCAAATAGAACTTATAACCAATGGAGTCAATCAGTTCCAAAACAATGGTAATTTAGTCTCATATCATGGGTTGCCACTAAAACATCGGTTTCAGCTGGATATTGGATAAATCCTTCTAGGAAGCAACTTAGTAACTGTGATTTAACACCCAAATCACAAGTAAATAGCATGCTTGATGTGAATCTGGTGTCATGAGCCATTGTATGACACAGATTTTAAGATTGGTCTCATCACATCATCTAAAGGAAGTGATGTCCTTTTTGCATGACTTAAAGCCTCAAAAAGCCTCAATATTTTATTTACAAGTTCATCAAGCGTGGCACCTTTCTCTCGGTGTGCGGAGCTCCTTCAAAAACTAAGCGTATGAGCCGAGTATTTCCACCTTAGGTACGGCCCTGACGATAAATCAAACATAAAAAACTCATATAATTAAGTGCGTCTTTACAGAGCCTTTGCAATCCTGTTTGTCAGAATGAAATCAATCATTTTTTTACTTATTTCATGAATTAAAACTTAAAACATATATAATAAAACAAAATAACTAATTATAAATCACAATTCATAGCAGTTACTCTAATCTTTGTGAATCTAACGCAGTAATCTATGTTGCCATTGCTAATGAAGTGCTCAATCATTTCATCACTGCTGATAGTGTTAATGCAATTGAATAGTCAACCAGCAACCGACACTACGTTCGAGTACATGACGTCAATGACTTGGCCTTAGCTTCATGCTACTTCAGTTTATGCCTATAACTCAATTTTTATGCAAAACGTCTTTAGTCCTTGCAAGACAATGTAACATGCTTAGTGTCTTAAAGTAACTTTGACATTTACAATTCATTGCACTTGGGAAAACTTCGGAATTGCTTTCTTGCTATAAGTTGAGTGTAAGGAAATGCATAAGGAAGAGAAAAACCGCATGTCTAATAGAAGAACTGCCGAAGCCAGTTAAAGATCTTGTAAAATTGTGACAGTAATAAAATCATATGTGACAGCTTTAGTGTCAGGCTTTTGTGCCATGGGTGACTGAGCTGGTTTGCTGCTAGTGATTTGATTTTAACACTGTCAATTTGATAACTCTCTCATGTGTTCTTCTTTACAATGTAGCAGTTTTTTATGAGACACAATATCTAATGTCCTGTCAGAACTTTGACAAAAATATAGCACTAAATAATCATTTTGTCTAAGCAAAATTTTTATATGAAAAAGCCAATCAAATGAGCCTGATCTTATGATAAGTAATTGGCTTGGACCAGAAAAACACTTTTTTAAGTGCACTAAGCTAAAATCTAAGCCGTCTTGCTCCAATTAATTGTTGTGAAGCAAATCTATCCTTTCTATTAAATATATCGTTTTCGCCGTCTAGCGTGCGTGTAGAGCAGGTCTAAAAACGCAGAAATTTTTAGCATTTTTGCCAGAGAAAGCCAAAGCGAACTGCAAGAACTCTGCTAATGGCAAAATATTTTAATGATATTGAAAGTTTCGTAGTTTCTATTACAACGAGCAATCTGTACCTCAACGCTAATTTCGTGTTCTTTTGGATGGATTTTTATGTCGTACCATGCTTTTTGAACTTTAGGAACATTTTTATGTCTGTTGCTATTGTTTTACCGAATTTCAGCTCAAAATCATTTTGTAACAAGCAAAGTGCAGAAGTTCATGGCCGAGTATTTTCTCTAATAAATGGCAGGCACACACATCCAAAACTGGTAACATAGCACAATATAACAGTTTTTTGAAGAATTACCCAGTTGTTTATAAACAGCCTTTGAAATTAATTTTCTAGATCCACTCTCCCATATAAAACGTTTAATTTTTTTTTTTTACCATATGTGCTCGAATTGGATTATGTTTCCTTGGATAACTATGCGTGCTACAAAATCTAAGAATATTCACGACTCAAATTGGATGTAGTTTTCTTAGATGCCTTTGCACTATGGAAAACCTATAGATGTTCTTGACTTGATGTTATTTTTCTCAATTGAGATATATATATATGTGAGTGAGATCTTTTTATTTTTGCTTGAAAATTTTAAATGCTTACTATGTTAAGGAATCCATTGGTCAATCGTGGTATAAAAAGGAAAATTTTCTGAGCATCCTTGATTTATCTCTTGGTCTAACTTTAGGCAACCATTCAGCTTTTTGTAGCTTATTAACTAACCATTGAAGTGATAAAAATATGTCATATCTTGTTACCAACTGTCACATAGCTAACCTACACTTTTTACTCACTCATTTTTTGACTGATTCTATAAGCAATATATAAATCAGGTTATTTTTTTTTATTCGATTTTCATTCGTATATTTACCGCTTGTTGAAAAGCAGCCTTGACCTTATTTCCTACTTCCACTCCATATTGATCTCAGATCTTTTAGCTTTGTATCGTTGCTCGACTTAGCACAAGATCACGTACTGCAGGTGTGGCGAAATTGAACGCCCCTTTTTTCGCTGTTGATTTCGCTGTTGTTCTCGTTTTGGCATTCACCGCTTGTGTTACTCGTGCATCCAATTGGATTTTCATCGCCATCATTGCTTTTGTTTTTAGTGAAATCGATACTATCGCCATCAACTGTTAAGGCAAATAATGTCATAGAAAACTTATTAATTGTTATCAGTTACTTACTTTTCTGTTGCATATTTGTGATTTGCGTTGTTGCTCTTTTCCTTCACATTACGTTTATTTCTTTGCTCTTGCTGTTAGTACCGCGAACAAACATCCTATGCGCCATTTCTGTTTCTGCATAACATGACGTTCTCTATCCTCGTAATTTTTCATTATCGTTCTTGCAATTCCATGAGCGGTATCGAATAAATCATCGATCTCATTTATTTACATATATTCAGCATCGACGTGAGTCCGAAATCGCATATTTTAACTCTTTTGAATGGTATTCAATCGTGTGTGCAAATCTATGAGGTCTCGTTTAGTTCGATCTTCAACATTGGTGGGAACTTGAGCACTTGTCGTTAAAGTCATATTTCTTTCACAATTTTTGATTTTAAATACCACTGATCTAATAAAACATATCAAAGAAATCAGCTTTTAGAATCCGTGTCCGTTGAATCAGATTTCACAAAATTTCACTTATATTTAACACTTAAAAGATATTTTTCACGATTCATTGGTTTCGTAGGTTTAAGAAATTCACAGGAAAGTCCATACTAAAATCTGTAATGCAAATTATTGACATAAAAATTTGTCTCAACATTTCTTATGGGCATTTTATTGATATTACAAGCCTTCTCATACCCGTGTTGATTATAATGAAAATACCATATTCGTCTATCAAAAGTGGGTATTCTGAACTTCAAACACAAATACACAAGAATTACCAAAGCTTTACTGGCGCAGAGATCATGGTTTTTTGTCTTATATATAGGCTAATAGCGGTAAAAGTTTTCTGTACTTCCATATGTTTGCAACAGGAAATTGGAAAAAAAATTTTAAAAATAAAATTTTAAATAAGAAAAAAGTGCCAAGCTCATAATTTTTTTTACTCAAATCCTGGAAAATGAAAACTTTGCAGCTCTGGTAGCAACGTTTTTTTTAAATGATGATATAGGTACCCGAATATGAATAAATTTTTGAATTTTGAGCGTTCCCGAAGAATTCTAGAACATAAGTTTGTTTTGAACATATCTAATGTAAGTACATAAACATGTAATAAATTTAATTATTTTACAGAAGAATTTATCTGGAAAAATAGATAAAAATTATGTTATGTATATGTCAAAAAAAACCTTATCATTAGAAGATAATTTTTATCATTATGAAGTAGAATTTCCATTATTTAAACACATTTCTTTTTCTCTAAAAATGAGAAAATCACATTTCATATTTTAAGATTAGTTGCCTTCGACAACTCTGTTCTTACAGTCTAAGAAACTTTTATTTTTAGTGTACTTTTGCCAAAAATCTGAGAAAATATTTGAACATAAAAAAGTCATAAATGGCCAAGTTTGTTTCAGAATAATAAATATAAAAAACTTACTACAATTCAAAATTAATCTGCTTTTAGAAGAAAATGTTTCTTAAGGCAACTTCATTTATCAGATTTATGTACGAATATTAAATGTGCAAGTAATATTATCTCATCTGAAAATTGCAACAACCACTACAGATCCTTTTGCTATTAATTTGGTTGTACTTTATGCTAGTGTTGCCGTTGTTGTTGTTGTTTTACTGCCACCACTTGCTAAAAAACAAAACAACTAATTTAGTATGAATGAACCAACTTAAGTAAAGTTCACATCTCGTAGGACGAACCCATGACGATTGCTGTTAGATTGCAATATCCTTTTTCCTTTTTTTTTCATCTTGATGTTGGTGTGTTGGGCTCGTTTTTGGTTGCACCATTAATTTCATTGTTGTTACTGCTGTTACTGCTGCTGCAATTGTGGCATCATCATGTGATTTGCAAATGTGCCTTCAATTTTAGTGGCCTGCCTTATTTTGGAATCTCATTCACTGGCTCTGATTACCAACTTCATTTTGTTTTTTTGTTGGTTGGTTGCAGCTCTTCTGTTGTTGTTATTGCAGTTGTAGTTACAGTTGCAGCTTTTGCTGTATCACAGCGCGGCATTTTTAATCGTGGTAGCAATTGCATTGTTGTTGTTGTCGTTGTTGTATAATTTTACTTTGTTTCATTGTGTTTCCATTTCATTTCATTTCAGCGAACTCATTTCATGAATATTTAAAGGATCTTCACTTGTACGGAGTGCTTGAATTGTATGCTCCATCCCGCTATTGTTGGCTGCATTGTATTGCAGTTGCAATCATTGTCCTTCTTATTGTTGCAAGTGTTGTTTTTGTTGTTGTTGTTGTTGTTGTTGTTATGACAGCATTAAGTAGCTCACATATGTAGATTGGAACAGGGCTGCAACTTAATATATTTTTGTACGATTATACATAGTGACTAACTTAGAAGAACGAAATATACTTTTTGGCATTTAAAATTATATAAAAAAGTGGCATTTTTGGTCATCGCTTCCAATAATAAAAATCATGGTACCATGTTGCCCTATCTCTATATCCATTCCTTCCTTAGAATTCAATATCTATCGAAATTCCAGTTAGCTGTCGGAACATATTTTTTTGTTAGCGGCGTAGTAACGCCTACAACTTTTCCAGCAATAAAAATATTTTGTGTTTATGTTGTGCAATGGTAGCCTCTGAAAATTCAAGGAAGTCAGTTGGGGAATCACCTCTAGAGTTTCTACTTCCCGTAGCACCATGGTTTACTTAGCGAGCAACTGTTTGTTGTTGTGTTTGTTTTAAAATGAGACATCATACATACCTATGGTTAAGTGGCTTTTTTCACGAAGTGACATTCCGCAGCATTTCGAAAAATTCTCGGAGGAAAAAGGTGTTCGCCATGCGAAAGCCCATATATATCAGAGAGGTTAAGTTTGAACATAACTGGCAAAACATGCCAGTAATAAACAGATGTATAAAAAAATTCATGGCAACCCTGGTCTTAACTATAACTAACTTAACTTTCACATTTGAGACAATATGAACAATGTGTACTTGGCAGCGGTAACCTACAGCTGTCACATCCCGTTGCCACACCTCAGCAACGCCGCCGCCATGACCTGCCAATCAAACGAAATCTAGTCTGAGCGCTGCGCGTTGAATAACCAATTTTACCTCAATTGCATGTGCCTCTCTTCATCAGTCCCCCTCCCTCATTGGCATTTCAGCTTTTTAATTTAAACTTAAACCTATTTCGTACGTACTGATGTCCTTCTACTCATTTTCACAAACCATTCACATCCCTTTTCGTTTCTCTCCACTACTTCAACCACTAAGGTTTTTGCATTTATCGGTGAAGTGGAATTTACCAGTCAATAGGCAGCTAGCGGATTTTGTTAAGTTGGCCAAGTATTGTTGTGGAAATTGCATTTGATTTTTAAATGAAAATCAAATCAATGTGAGTGGCCGAATGCAGCGTGATAATAAAAGGGCGGGGTATTGGGAGCATACTATATGTAAGCGTATGTGCAAAAGGTAAACCATTGTTATGTGATATGCTCAGTGCTTAAATTGTGTGTGCTTAATGCAGCTTAAGCAAAGTATTATTTGCTCCATGCGAATGAGCTTAACATTTTTATTTAATTAAAAAATTTTGCAAATTTACGAATTAAAAATAAAGTTAATTGCAGAATTTGGGAAAATCCAGATTATTGGATGAATTACGTGGATTTTATTGGTGTTTTTTTTTATTTTTTTCTGTACATATTCTCGTTGAAATGTAACGAATAAATAGTGCAGTTTAAATAAATCAACTGTATGCGAATAAATAACAACAACACGCTATTTGACTGCACTGCAGCACCACATGAGATCGCCACACACTACTCGCAACATCAAATAGATGTGGCACAAAAGCCAAAAGATAAACCGATGACGACAGACAGATAAAATGGTAAGACACATGTACCATAAGATAGATGGTGCTACTGGCTTCCATACACAGCAGCAATGTAAAGCAACTTCAATACAAACGCCAAATTGCTACTTATGTGTGTGTGTGTGTGTGTGTGTGTGTGTGCAACACTCCAATAGGATCATTTACAGCATGAAGCCTTCACTTGGACATATTCACTGACTGACACTTATGGAGTAGCTGCATTTCTAATGTTTATTGGATTCCCTATATTGTAATTCCCTCACATTTCTAATGCACAATGTTGATATTGGTCAAAGAGTTCAATGGTCACTGTACATAAATGAACTGGTTGAAAAACCTGGGGAGTTCTTTTTTATGCGCATCAGCTGGAGTTGTAAGTTGGTTGCTACAAGCAAAAAAGATTGAATGAGTTGCATATAAATGTTTTATACATTCCTTCTGGTAATGTAAACTTTGCTTAAAATAATAAAACAAACAAAGTTTTTGGGAAAATATCCTTTATGACTTAAATAGAAAGACATAAAAATTAGAAAATGTGAAGTCAAGCATGACAGTAAGACCAAGTTTGGCATGTGTATTCAACTCAGAGTTTTCCTTCTGAACAACCGTGGAACCTCTCCGAAACTCACTATCAAACATCAGAACTACCTGTAAATCTGACGAATGAAAGTTTAATTCACACTTTTTCTTGTGTTCTTTATTTACCCATGGAACTTAGGGCATCCAGAAAACTCTTTCAACATACACAATCAGTAGCAATTGCTTTTCATTCTCTCTAAAATTTGCCCGATTCAAATATTTCCTGTTCTAACGATTGCTTTCACAACGATTTAGCTAACGTAGCATAACGTTTGAAAAGTTTTTGAATCCTGGTGCCCATTTGTTTCAAGTTTTATGATATAATTTCGTGATTTCCTATTAAGCATATGTTACCCACGGTGGTACACCAATACGCTGATTGACCAATTTTTCTAGCATCGTACCTGATCACATGTCCCATTGCCAACGTTTTTTTATTATCTTAGTTGAAATAGTAGTATCGCTTATAGCCAAATGAAGTTTTCGAATCTAGATCGTGTGTTGATACCAAGTACTCACTATTTTCTTCAAGCAGTAGCTAACAAAGGTTTTTTCGTCCCTTCTGTGAATAATAAGATCTGTTATATTACCGAGAGTGACTATAATCCGTATATGCTCAATTTATATGAAGGCCGGCTTGCTCTCTACGCAGTGATCTCTCGAGCTGGCTTTAAATGCAATTGAGGATATCGTTAGTTAGTGCATTCAGGACTGAACTCAGTATCGTATTTCCTCAACGATTTTTACAAATGCTAAAATCACTTCTCTTAGGAATTTATCATATTAAGCCTAGGTGTTTCGTCAGGGAGTATCTGCTAATTCCACATGGCTTTGAAAAGATGAAGAAGCAAATGCGTAATTAAGTTGGAATAAACTTTAAATGCCTAGACTGGGATGTTACCCGATGCTTTGTTCAATTGAATTTGTGGAATGTCTAGTGCTATATTTTTAAGTGAAGGAGCAGGCTAGAAATAAGCGATACGTTTCTGAAAGTGGTTGCTAGTGATGTTCTTGTGTATTCTGTTATTTTATTTTCATTCTGATGAAGTGTTTATTTCAGGGACCCAAAATAGCTGTTCTTGTATCTTTTGTGATTGAAAAAATGGACGAATTTTAAGGAATATTTTTAAAAGTTGTTACCCGAAGTGTCGATTTAGCAACATATTCGAAAAATCTTGTATTCCAACAATCGATGGAAAGTGGATGAAAATGATTTATGGGTCCTATCGGGTCCTAAAAATGCCAAATTTCGATTTATCATGAAAAAATGTCTATTCTGTTCAGATGTTTCTGTGCCGTTCTCAATTTTGATTAGACGTTAATGGTCAAGATATTACCCCTAAAGTTTTATTGCAACGCTATAAGGTTCGCTTAAATTGTGTGAAATTAACAATTTCCTAAGCTCTGAAATAGTGTTTAAAATCTCTATGGAGCGCTGTGCCAAGATTGCTGGTATGTTGGGTTCATTGCATCATGCATTCTATTCTTTTTCGACTAAACGTTTGAAAAACTCCTTGCATCAATTGTTATTTGAAGTAGTGACATTTTGAAGCTAAAAGCCTCTGAGTGTATAGTAAAGGAAATATGTAGGTCCTTTTGCAAAAAATGCACAGCTACTGCCTAATTTGCAATGAAATGAAAACCTGCAAGGACATAAAGGCTAGTTTAATGTCAATTGTTGATTAGATTTTTTTATTGTGCCCAATCCTGAAAGGGTTGATGTCCAATACTCAATGCCGTGGGCATGGTAACATTCCTGCTTACTTTGAGCGCTGCAGTTTTTACATCCTGTTCCTTTATCTTTTTTTTGCGTTTTTGCACTTTGTTGCATATTTGATTTCACTGAATGTTTGCAAGTGGCAAGAATGTTGCGCTATATCTGCCAATGAAGTCAAAGTTAAGACTGAAACTGCAACAGTAAGTGAAAATGAATTCATGACAGCAACGAGCCGGAAGATTTTTAGCACATATACGGTGTGAAAGTGTGCAATGCCTTAAATGCAAGTAGTCTCAATAAAAACTAATGGCACCTATTCCTTCGTCCATAATGCTGCCTTGCTTGTGCAATGCACTTTCTACACAATATAAATATAATTTAGAAATGTTAGAACTTCTTAGTTTTTTTTAAATGAGGCAAATATCTTTTAGATATTTTAAATTAAAAACAAATCTTAGCATTTTAACCAATTAAGTATCTTAAAAGTTATTATATTAAAAGACAATAAAAAACAAACATTTTTATTCTTTTTCTTTACAGAAAGAATTCAATATCTACCAGGGCACTGCTAAATAATAATCAAAAATGCATATTTTCTAGCAGTGGAAATAAATCGTAGAAAATAGACAGCAACGTAAAGCCAAAAATAAAATTACGAGTGATTTTTTGGTCACTCATTCATTGAGAACGTACTGCGTATGTAAAATTGTGTGTGCACTGACCATACGCCAAAGAATTAAAAAAACAGTATGTTAAATTAGCAAATAGTGTTCAGTCAAACATCAACTAATAAGTTGATCAGATTCAATTTTGGATAAATTTTGGAGAGCGAGGAAAAAAGCGAGCGCCAAGCTGCTGAACGAATAAACATTTTCCGCAGGGATACAGTGCAACGAAATGGCTGACAAAGGAGTTCAGGTAAATTTAGTCTAACTAATATTATCCGAGTAAATGTAAAAATAAAGATGTTCCTTCCTCACACACGCTCTTATGCCTCGAAAATTTCATAGCTTTAGAAGGTCCAAAATGTTTAAAGTTACTTGTTCGAATCGAAATAAACAAAGTGAAGCAGTTTACTGCCGCCATAGCAAGACAATCGCATGCAAACACAAAAAAACCGGGTTACCGGAAGTTAAAAGTGTTGTGTGCGTTATGTTTGGTTTTAAAAATATCAATGTACAGCTTCTTTATAAATATATGCTACCAGTCAAGCTAGTTTTTAGGATAAACTAGTTTTTCCTCGGCCAAACAAGCGTGTCAGAATGAACCTGTTTAGCCTTGGAATATTTTAGTATGTCAGGATAAGTGAGCGGCCTTCGGCCACGACTCAAAGCTTACATCTCTCTTCGGTCGAGGTTCACTGTAGTATATGCAACGCTGGTGTGTTAGCGAAGCCCTATGTTGAGCATAGTATAGAAAGCCGCGGCCGAAGGCCTCTCCGAAGCCGGCATTGGACATATATGAGGATGTTAGCCCTGAGCCACGGCCAATGGCCGCCCACTGACATACTAAAATTTCAAGATAATCGAAAGTGAGGCCGTTTAAGTTCCCTTGTTTATCCTAGACTAAACTGGTTCATCCTAACACGCTTCGTATGCATTGGTTTGGCCTAGAAAAAAACTAGTTTATCCTAAAAACTAGTTTGGCCAGTAACATAAATATATAACTTAACTCTTTATGTTTCTTATTACTTTTGAATTGCAAACCAATTGTTCTAGAGACCAAATAACTCAGATTTTAAAAAAATGGTTTTTGGTCATACCCAGATCAGACCAATAAGCTTCGAAAAATTTTTGTTTGCCTAACAACACTTTATATTTGGTTGCTTTCCTACAAGTCAGGAAAGATATTTCGTGTTTACAGGAATTATTGTAATTTCGTGAGGCACGCGAACTATGATAGCTCAAGAGTTAGAATGGCTGTCCTAATATAATGGCCTGAGTTCAAATCTCACATGGTACAAATTATGCATATTATTAGTAGGAGCCGAAACATAAGTCACCAGGTTAAATATTTCCATCAGTTGTTTTGCCATGTTTGTTTAGTAGAGAACAATGATCGATTTGTTAATTTACAAGAATATCGGTCTTTGCTAATTACTGACAGTTACAACTGAGGAATTGTTCTATTGTTTTTATTATTTTCCATTGCATACAATATTTGTTTTATTTCAAATTTATCTCTGCACCTTGTTCCCACTTTTTGTAATTTATTTTATTTTTGGGCATATTTGTTCTATGAAAAAAAAATCCAACACCTTAAATAATTTTTAACTATTTGGTTTTGGGCAATTGTTCGTCAAATGTACGAGTACATAAGTGTTCATAATGAATAAAGACCCAATTTCATTTTGGGGATTTTTTGATTCCTTTTTTAAAGTGTGTTTAGCATAGGAAATTTTTTTTTTGGTGATTATTCAAACAGTCTTATAACCGCTTGAGATTTGTATAAGAATTATGGGCTGGATTTATTTGAATTACTTAACTCTTTTAGTTCCGTACAATACAGCCCTTAAAAGTTTCTGACAGAATTGCCCGTGCCATTATTTTATTTTACTCTTAAGTTTCTCAAGGAACATAATCGAATTCTTTTTATTTGTTAAAAGTCTCTTGCATTGTAAAACACTAAAAAGGTCAACAATCTTAATAATTGAGTTTTCGTCAAATATGTGGCTATGTTTTTATTTGCATTTAGAATCTTACACAGACCTCAACTCTTTGGCTTGTGGGTAGTTAATAGCTAACAAATAATTGTGGACGAAACAGTTGGAGTATAACAGAATTCTAAGGTTTTTTGGCCAGGTATCGTAGCCGCAAATTTAAACAAAATATAAATTTAACATTTGCGGTTTGTTGGATGGGACATCAAAACATTAAGATGTTCATTAAACTGCCCAACAAGGAAAAGAAAATTGTCGAGCTCTAATTTTTTTATTTCTTGTGTATGTTTTGTATTCAGTTGAGTTTTTGAAAGCCATTTGTTTTGAAAACCTCACAGCTGATTGAAAACATTGTGTTCATTTTCAGAAACAGTAAGCAAAAATATTAAGAAGATATTGGCACTATGCTTAAAAACTCTATGCTTATTTTAAAACTTGCTTTTTTCCATTATTTTTTTGTTTCCGTTGAAATACTTAAGTTGTAACTTATATTAACAAAGCAAACTCTAAAAAGTTCATCATAATTTTCATGTAAATCTTAATAATAAATAGAAATGGTTTTCCATAACATTATTTACAAAAGTAACTTTATTATTTTATTTGCTTTTATCTATAGACTTTTTACATACATACATAATGTATGCTTGGTGTGTGTGACTATGTTTGTATGTCTATCAAAGAGGTTGGCCTAAACAATTTGTCAGTATTTCTAGTTGTTGAAAGTAAGCAAAGAGCATTTTGAATTTACACAAAGCACAAAAGGAAACCAAACCAAACCAAAATAAACTAAATCGAGTGCAAAACATACACATACATACAACACACACTCATACTAATAAATACAGCGTTAATAGGGTGGATTTTATGAAAATCTTTTCTTACAAAAATCAAAAAATATTTGTGAACTTTAAGAAATTATGGTTATATTTTGTTTATTTTTTGTGCTTGAGAACTCTTTAAAAAACTTTTTTTTTAGTTTCATATTTTTGAGAATGCTCAAGTTACAGGTAGCTCAAATCTTGACATCAAATTAGTTTTGAAAATTTAAATACAGCATTTTGATAACAAACCACTGGCCTTCCAAAGATGTACTCAAAGTTAATTCCTCAAATATGTGGTGAATACTATGAAGTAGGACTTCTCAAGAGAAATCGACTTATAAATTTTAAAATCTTTGATTTTTTGCGCATTCTAAACTTACTTTTAAAGTATTTTGTAAAATCCGGACCACAATGTTAACCAAAAATTTTGGAAAAATTCTAAGAATCAAAATAAATTTTGAATAATATGTGCCACCCCAATGGACAAACACTTCACATAACCAACATGCGACAATCGGTACTTGAATTCAGATGTTGTTATTTTCACTGTTGCTGCTGCTGTTGCCGTTGATTCAATCTTGTCAACATAGCTGTTGCTGTTGTTAAGATCCTTTCTCTGCTGTTTTGTTGTTGTTGATATTGCTGTTGTTGTTGCTGTTATAAAATGTAAACCTTTCGAATTTCGAGTGACTCAAAGTTTATTCATATTATCAACGTGTTTGCTTATTTGCCAAAGAAATACATACACAGACACACACACCAACACATAAGTAGATGGACAGGGAGACGACAAACCGAATTCACTATCACACATACATACATAGTACGTACATTTATACATTTAAAAGCTCACAGTTATAAAACTGTTTCAAAATACATAAATAATTTGTATTTATATGATATGTGAGTCTATGAATGGAATATGTGTGAGTGTATTTTTATTTGTATTCGCTTATGTATATTTTTTGTACCTAAAATGGACAGAAATTTAATGTTAAGGAAAAGAATTAATTAATGGCAATTTACTGTGGGAGCAACATGTCGTATGAGTTATGTTATTAATTTAATTAATGTTGCTCATACGACAATGTGTATCGAGGAATCCTGCGAGTTATTTTTGGATAATAATAGTAGAATTTACTAAAATTTGCAATCACTAAAACAATTTACTGTGCAAATTGAGCTATGGCCATAGCAATATACCAAAACTTTTCAATGTTTTTGTTTTAGATTTGTTCATTAATATTTTGCCACACATTTTCAGCCATCAAGGATTCTAACTAAAGACTGACTTTTTTGCTATTTGTTTTTTTATTGTTAATTTTTTGACACTTCAAGCATGATTTGTTAGATGTGCCAGCGCCAAAAATGCTCAGTAAGATTTGCCATTTTACCACGAGTATACTTACAAACGAACAGTGCTTGCACATAATTGAATATTGAATTAAATTCACGTTCTGTGATACTGTGCGATGATAACCGACTTTCTTTTGCCTAAAATCGAAGAATTAAACTTGGTTGACAAGACGTTGACACATGCCACACCTCACGTGATACAATGCACCTATTGAAAAGCGAGTTTGGTGAGCAATAAATCTCACGCTTTGGAGCAGTCCATTGGGTGCCAAAATCATGCGATTTGAACACACAAAACCATTTCTTGTGAGGCTACGTGAAATCTCTCATATACAGTGATAAGCCAGCCACAGTTGCAGCTATGGAAGACAACATTACAGCTGTCATTGGTGAGATACCGGCCAAAATGCTGGAAAAAGTATGTCAAAATTGGAGCCTACGTACGAACCATCTCAGGCGTAGCCGCGGGCAACATTTACATGAAATAATATTTAGAAAGGAAATGAAAGCAATTGATGTATCCCTCCAAATTAATATTTCATTCACTATTGCAAACTTTCTGTTCCTTTTTCAATTTTCAAAAACAAACCGCTTAAGAAATCACCCATTATAAAACCATTGCTATAATCGTTATAGAAAATTTTAACTTTGTCATAAGTGTAAGCGTAAGACGTCACGCCCATTATACCTATGTATATACTAGTAATCTCCTAAGTTTTATTTATTCCTTTATATAACAAATGGATTCAGATTTGTTTTGCCAGGAACTTTGAGAGTTCTAATAGATATCCAACTATAGAACTACATGAAAATTATGGGCATATGCCAATTAGTACGATAATGAGAGATTTGACTCTATCATTCAACAATAGATGCAGATTGTCTTACATAGATTACATTAGGAATTTACTTGAATAATAACACACATAACTTTTAGAAAAGTTATTCAGTGTGTTTGTTAATATTGTTCCTTATAAAATTTCTACGATAATATAAGGTTTTTTCATACTCTATTTTTCCTTAAATAATTAGATAATTTTTGTATTGGATTTTTATATAATTTATTGTTATTGATTTCAATTGCTGTAATACCTAAGTGTAAAATCTCATACCATGATCTTTATAATAACTATGAATTTGAAGACTAATAAATAAGAAAATAAAATAAAATAAAAAAATAAAATAATATAAAAAATAAAATAAAAATAAAATAAATTCCAAAAGATTTTCGAAAATTAATAAAAAACTCATTTACACTTCTTCAATGCAAAATCTCATACTTTAGCTGAATGTTGCTTTATAGTGTTTATGAGAAGGCAAAAAAATTTAGCAAAACTCTTCACAAGAAAGGGTTATTTCTTTCCATAAACTTATAATTTGATGTACTCAGTTACATTAACACAATAATATGGATTTTATTTAGAATGCATTCAGCATAACTTTAAGCAAAATTAATGCACAAAGCAACTACGTACATGCAAAGGAGTAAAACTATTGTATTTGTGCAATGAAGTACTTCATAAACTACTTACTTGCACATGCACACAAACAAAATCAAATTTAACTAAACGAACGATCGAAGGATTTGCGGCTGAACGATGTTCTACAGATGAAATTATTATCTTAAAATTGTTTATATTTCAATGCACTTGAATGTGCGAGTGAGTGTTTTCACTTGCACTAAACTACACTATATGTGTTTAAGCACTTGCGAGTATATGCGTATGTGTATGTGCGTTGCTTCCGCATCCGTTTTGTTTTGTCATTGCAGCGATTTCTAAAGCTTCTAAATGTGTCATTCATAGTTGAATTTTAAAGAACAATACAAATAGAAATTTTAACTACAATACATTGCATTCGAATGTGTGTGTAAAATAAAAGCTTTAAAATTTTAATAAACAAATATAAACAAGGTCGCAATCTTCTCACTAGTAAAAATTTCTTCATTGAAGATTTTCGTCAATGTTAGACAATATGAAACCTGTTCTATCATCGTTTGATGGATATATGTATTAGTGAATTTGAATTCAAAAACATAGTTCTTTTTAAATTGAATTTACAAAGCGTTTGCAAGATCTTTCAGTTCACACCGATATGTCAATAATAACCACAATTTTCTTTCATATTTATAAATAAATATCATTTTGATTCAAATACAGGGTGTTTTTTTTAGAGGTTTGTTTTTCGAATAGAGATAAAACTGGCATTTTATGGTCAAATCTGGCAACTCTAATGTCATTTATGTTCAGTTTGGTTTGCCATTTCATCATGAACAGGTTGACAAAAGAAGAACGCTTGCAAATCGTGCAAATTTATTTCAAAAATAATGGTTCAGTTCGCGAAGTTTACCGCAAGCTCCGTCCATTTTATGGTCGACATAATCGTCCATCAGAGCAATTAATTCGGTTAACCATGGATCGTTTTCGCACTACGTTTACTCTATGTGATAATACGCATCCGCAGAGACGTCGAACAGTGCGCACCGAAGAAACAATTGCCGCTGTAGAGCAAAATGTTGAAGAGGACCCGAATGAATCGATTCGCCACCGTGCACAGCAATTGGAGCTTTGTCCATCAACTTTATGGAAGATTTTGCGCAAAGATCTTGGCTTGCGACCTTACAAGATCCAGCTTGTGCAAGAATTAAAGCCGCGAGACCATGCAATGCGTCGTGATTTTGGTGTATGGGCCGAAAATGAAATTGATCTCAATGCTGATTTTCATCGCAAAATTTTGTTCAGTGATGAGGCTCATTTTTGGTTGAATGGCTACGTCAACAAGCAAAATTGCCGCATTTGGAGTGAAGAGAATCCACATGAGACCCTTGAGACGCCATTACATCCACAAAAACTGACTGTTTGGTGTGCTCTATGGGCTGGTGGAGTCATTGGGCCATACTTCTTCCGAAATAATGCTGGAGAGTCAGTTACCGTTAATGGAGACCGGTATAGAGCCTTGATAACCGACTATTTTGTTCCCGAATTGGATGGCATGAATGTGGATGAGTTGTGGTTCCAACAAGACGGCGCTACATGCCACACAGCGCACGTCACAATCGATTTATTGAAGGAAACATTCTATGAGCGCATAATTTCGCGGAATGGACCTGTCAATTGGCCACCAAGATCGTGTGATTTGACACCATTGGATTATTTTCTTTGGGGATATGTGAAGTCGCTCGTCTACGCCAACAAACCAGAAACGTTAGGGGACTTGGAAGCCAACATTCGTGGCGTTATTGCCGACATACGGCCCCATATGCTCGAAAAAGTGGTTCAAAATTGGACCTGTAAAATTGGCTTTATTCGAGCCAGCCGCGGTGGCCACATGCCCGAAATCATATTTAAACATTAATGGCATAAAATTATCCCTCCAATAAAGCCAAATTGATGGACATTAAAACGATTTTCTTGTGTTTTATTTCAATTCGAAGCTCTATACCTCTAAAAAAAACACCCTTTACATACTTGGTTTTTTCACATTAAATCTATGCTCCATATTTACCAATTAACCATTTGCATTGTTTGCTTAGCTATTTGTTCAAAACAAATGCCTCAATGGTGCTAAACTCACACAGTACTCCGGTTTTTCTAAATGACAAAAAAGAAGTCTTTCCATATTTATCTTATCATTCAATTTCACCTTAAATTCTTCCGCAACGCCAATTCAAAGTCAACATCATGCAGCTACATACAATCTGGCCGTCATAGCTATTGCACTGCAGCTGCAAGACTTTGTCTCCAACCTGCTACAGCTATGAACTTTTATGCAATCCATAGTAAATATAGAAAAACTTAACCTCAACACAATTTAAGCAAATATTTGCATCCTCTAACGTCCAACTTCGTCACGGTAGTATACCTTTTGTACAGAATAGAGTTGCCAAATGATTTTTTGAATCCAAGAAAAGTTAAGATATTTGTTCATAATTAAAATTCAAATGGAATAGACATTGAGGACTCATTCCAAGTGCCTCAATATGTTCGATTATTCTCTAAATATCTCTCTACCCATCCCTTTCATTGCACAAGTAAATATGTAATAAAAGTTAAGTCAGTAATTGATGAGTGAAAGTAAAAATTAACACATAAAATTTGCCATCACTTCCGTTGCAAATTCGTTACAAGCTAATGCTAAAAGAAGAGGAGCAAAATAATGTGTGCTTACTTCTAAGTGAGAGTGTAATGATAAAATATGCTGTGAAGATGACATTTCGGTGATCTTTCGTTACAAATTTATAAGTTCCAAAAAAGACACCGAACTATTATTGTTCGCAAGCTTTAGAATCTTAAAAAGAACTGTGTCACACACTTAACTTAAGCAAATATCCCGATCGAAAATAGAGATAGCAGGCAAATACGCATCCTTCGCGCAACTGCATGAAAAAAATTCAGGAGAACTAAAAATTGTTCCTTTAAGGTGAACGTCACTTTCGTTGCAAACTTATCACAAGCAAATAATTGAAATAATGGCAGCAAATGATTATGTCTAGGCTTCTGCTCAAGAAAGTGGGGATAGATGTAGTTGGGGTGGATGACCAAAAAGAAAACTCTAGCACGACAGTCACTTTCCTTGCACAAGCGTCACAAATAATAAAACAGTAGCTTATAAAAAACTATAAAGACAGACAGGTGATGTATAAAACTGAAACATATGGCCTGAAAAAGACCTTCACTTTTAGTGTAAACTCGTTCAAGGAGACCGTCACTTTCGTGACATAAGCGTCACAAATAACAAAATAGAAACTTTTACCAAACTAACTAGACCGAATAAAAGAAAGGTGATGTATAAAACTGAAAAATATGATCTGAAAAAGACCGTCACCCTCATTGTACACTCGTCACATGAGAGACAGCTGATTATATGCAATATACAAATGAATGCGCGTGTACAAAGCAACTGTTGAATATGTTTCGTGCACGTTAGCGTCACTTTCGTTGCAAAAAAAATTAATATATTTAATTAAAAACAACTTCATGAGTTCCAAAAACTCTAAATGTTTAACACAATTTTATACATTTGGCAACCCTGATAACAGCACTATTACTGCATAAACAAGACCATTGAAGGAAAGAGGTTTAAAAACCTAGAATTTTGTATTCATGCAATGCGGAAGAACGTTAACAGTGCAATAAAGCAGCATAAAAACAGAACAATAACAACAACAACAACAAACAGAGCGCATAAAACACTAAAGAAAGTGCAATGACAAGGATGACTAAAATACAGCAGCACATAGGGGTTAAGGACCGTAGGTTGTGCGCACGGCGCGCAGGAAGCGCATGAGTCGTTGGCAAATTCGCCCTATGAAGATTTAACAGGACAACGACAACAACAACAACAAAAAAAAACACAAATAAATTGAAAAAGAGGAAATGAAATCGTGTTAAAGACCCCAATGAAAGCGTAAATGAAAAAAAAGCTGACAATTTACATAGCATGCACTTAGGCGCACTTAGGCGCACTAAGCAATCAGCTAACGTTTATACGCTTAAATGACATTAAAACTGTGTGTACAAAAGGATACAAACAGTGACTTATGCCAATAAATACAACAACAACTATATCATCAATTTGTTTAGCTCCATTAAACAAAACTCCGAAACAAAATTTGTTGGAAAAGGTCTTACAAATATCCCTATACCTTTGCTAAAAGAAAATACCTTTTACATCATAGCATGCTACGTCTTTTGGTAACACAATAAAAATGTTGGTATGTAGCACAGGCAAAAGCAGCCATGAAAAGTCCATTAATGGCTTAAAAAACCACATCATTCACTCGTCAAAGCAACAGCATCGTTGTATGTTCTCTGCATTGGTTGGTGATATTTTTTTTGTTGTTAGTGGTACCTACCTTTTTCCAGAACATTAACACAAATTGCAAAGCATAAAAATTCAAAATCCAAATTCAAATCTGAATTTGAATTCAAAGTCAAGTTGGTTGAAAGGACTTTTTTTTTCTTTCAACTGCCACACAAAGCTTTGAAAAACCATAGAAAGCTAAATTTCTACAGAGCGTCATGTGAAGCCCTAAGAAAGTTGCACCAAGTACGAATATAAATAAAAAGTGACTGAGATTTCAGGTCTTTTTTGTGGCTTGAGCCAGGAATTTTTGTTTACTTTAAATGGAATTGAATGGAACAGTAATGAAGAGATATAAGAAAAATATATGCAATGAAGAAAACTAGTGGGAGTGCCCCGAAGAATTGAACGAGCAGCGAACAGCACGCAATTCGCTTCTTGGGAGCAATTTGTAAGCTAGAGATCACAGTAGACTAGTGGTAAGCTTATCCGTTTATTATGCTGTGGGTTAATTTTGGTTTCCTTGAACGAAATTTACTGCCTAGATCAGGAATTTTTTACTATTTTCCCAAATTTTTTCCGTAACCATCGATTTGCCCTTAAAATTTGTAAAATTAAGGTTAAAAGAAAACTGTAAACATTTTGACGGATTGTGACCGTCCGCAATCAATTTGTCTCAATATGAGCTTCTTACATACAAAGTTTTAGACAAATCAATTTTTTTTATTGTTTCGCTTCATTAAAGTCGATAAATATTGATACATTTAATTCGATACATATCAAAAAAATATCGAAAAGTTGACTCTAGACGGAAAGTAACAAATTATATTGAAAAATATAGAAACAGTCAATGTAAGCTCTTAACTGTCGATTAGCATAAAAAATCATCGAAAAGATCGATAAAAGTCTGAAAGTATCAACAACAATCAACAAAAGTCGAAAAGTTTCGTAAAATCGATTAAAATCTAATAGTGCCGAAAAATTCGATAGAACATATTGAATACAATCGAAAAGTATCAATAAAAAACTTAAAAAATATCGATAAACATTGAAAAATCAAATGGTGTTCCATTGCATCGAAAAACTTAAATACATCAAAAATATCGAATGGTATCAAAAAATAAATGATATAGAATAGAACACCGCCAAAAAGTATCGAACAGCTTCGAAAAATATTGAAAATATCTAAAAGTATTGCCAGGTATCGAAAAAGCCGGTAAAAAACAATTCATTTTAAAGAAATTGGAAAATTAATGCTCTTCTAACTTAACTTGTCACCTTCAATTGTCTCCCTACTGGGATACATACCACTCTTGCATTCTAATCTTTATGTTGATGTAACGTTAGGTGTGTACGTGTAATTTATGTGCGTTGCAGCTCATGTGCTATACTACACCGCCACTGATTTAAAATCTATTGAAAGAAGTTCGTTTGCATGCTTGGCAGAACAGAGTTTCAGAGAAATTGAAAATGGCTTTTTGATGATGGGTTATGCCAAAAAAATTCACACACACAGTCTCACTCCCTAAACACATTGGCGCATATAAAATCAACTTTTGGTATATCCATAAGTCCTTGAATTTAAAATGGACCAAAGGCGCATATGCCAAAAGCACGGCGGTAATGACACACACTTTACAAATGGGAATTATTGGATTTTACATGACTTTTGTAAGTCATAAAATCACAAATCGTTATTGCGTGAAATTCAAAGAAAAAAGAAGAATAAAATACTCAAGGTAACTTGTGTATGGGAAAAATAGCACTCTTTTTCGCATTAAGTCCTTTATTAATGTTAAGACGATTTAATTTTTTTTCTTTTTAATACGAATTACGATTATAAAAATTACATATTTTTACACAAATATTAAGTAGAGCATATTTCATCTTTGTATTTTAGCTGGTCGTAAATATGAAATGGCGACTATCGGTGATATTTCGATGATTTCACCACCATCGTCCTCCATTTCGAACGGCCAGGATCCATTCGGACAACTGCCACCACTGCCACCGCCACTGCGTTCGACCCAAGTGTTACAACCCTTAACGGTATTTCCAGGTAAAGAAAGGATGCACATTTTATTGTTGCTTTTCTATTCAATTCAAATGCCTGCTTCCTTTTTTCTCCTGTTCAATCTTTTGTTGTTGCCAACAACAGTTTTATTTGTATTCTAGTTGTTGTTATTTATCTGTAGTGCTCATATTTTAGTTGAATTTGTGTTTTTTTATTTTTCACCATGTGGTGAATTTTGCTTTCTTTGACTTTCTCTAGTATTTTTTATTTATTATTTATTTAATTGGTGTAGTTCGAGAATGTTTTTGTAATGATTTTATTATCGCTTGATTTACCAACACACTCACTCCCATTGAACGCAATTCATTATTTCTCTAAGGATCGGCCTATATTCTTCTTGAGTTTTGTATATTAAAGAACATTTTCTTATTTTTCGTTTTAGTAACGCAACTTTTATAAAAATAAAAAATGTGTAGGAACATCAATCTCTTCTCACATGTACTGAATTATAGCAATTATTCATGAGAGTTCTTCAGAAAACACCAATTTATTTATTTTTTTTTTTTTGCAAACGCAACAATTAGCACAATAAGCATGGAAGGTACTGATCAGTGACCACCTACGGACAGACCGTTACTGTTCCGATTTCATGGTTGTAGTTCAATACTAATCATTAGCTAAAATACTAATACGATTTTAGTTACTGCATAAATCGTTCAACGTACAATTAATATTAGGTACTCAAATTACAATTAGTAACAAACATTACAAATGCTTCAGACAGTAGGGTAGGGCGGGACTAGTTAAGCATTAACAATGCATAGTTTAAGATATAAGGATTTAATTTCAGAATGTTAAGTGCCGCTAGCCTGTTCTTGAGATGTTAAACTTAACAATATCAAGATAATTTCTAGAATTTATTTCAAAACTAATAGCTTTATGGAAAAAAGTTGAATTCTTCATACTGATTTTTAATAAAAGTGGGTGTGTCAGTTTTAGCTGACTGTCATATGACTAGGATTCTACTGTAGTCTACGCTGTGCAAACGCTAGAAATTGTTTTTGTTGTTACGGTTCAAACTTGTGTGACTATTAAATTGAAGTTTTGAATCAAGAGGTCATTAAATGTAGTAACAGGCTCAAGATTGTAACCATATATATATTATTGAGAATATAATTCTCTTGAATTTGTTTAAGTTGAACTTAATAAAATTAATTTGAAACTATTCTGTCAGCCTTTTAAGGTCAGATTACAGCAGATGTTGAGGATATGATGAATTAAAGAAAAGAAAATGTTGAAGAGATTCTTAAACTGCAGGTGTGAGCCTACACTATTTGCATAGATGGAGTGAGGAGAAATCTTGACATCACATATCAATATATATTATAGGCTCCTCTTCTTGACATTCACATCGGTAGTTGAACGGAGCATGATATTTAAGTATTTTGAACCATTTCTAAGTCTGGCTGTTTAACCTAGACAAAATTCGTCTTCAGCTAAAATATCCATAGAAAGTTTTAATGCAACCCTACAGAATATTTTACAGCAACCCCAATAGCACTGCTCAAAATATATGAAGTAAACTACTGTGCAATAAAGAAATAATTTTCTTTGCCCTATCTATGATATCTTCATGTCCCTAGAGCCTCTTAAGTACAACTTTATTAGCTTAGTGTTACATTCTCGTACATGTGCTGATATGATCTTATGATAATAGTGTACCATGTGTTGCCCACACAGATACTTGTACATCTGTCCTACAATGAGCCTTATTGGGGTTAATGAAAAGAAAAATTCTTCTATGAAGAAAATTCATAGATCTCTATTAGGGTATTGAGATGCCAGAAATATTAATTTACGAAGGGACACCGTAATAAAAGCGCTATCTGAACGAAAGTGAGAACGGAATATGATACCTCCCAGGAGAAATAAGTTTATGCTGTCTAGTGGGTCTTTCAACAAAATGATATATTGCTTTGTATGAAGCGACAAAAGTACTATTTAGACAAATTGGAGGCGGCTTTGAACAAGGGTCCCTGGAAAAATTTAATCTATTCATTGGAAGAAGTGGACACAAGCACAGTCTGGACGAAGATGTGTTGGTGCAAGTGGGGGTGTAACCTCTCTAAAATTGAAATTCTTAATTGATCTTATCAAAAACATTTAATTGGTAAATCGATCTAAGCATTTTTCGAACGAAAATATTAGACAGAAAGGCGAATACGTAGAAATCAATAAATACATCAAGAATACATATAGTTTTTTATATCTAACACGTCCCCTTGTATGCATTATAAACGTAATATTGAATATGTGAACATACATACGCTGAGTGTAGGGTATAATAAAGCTGTAAAAGATAGAGTACAGGATGATAAAGAGGACTAGAAAAGGAAGTGGAATGAGAAAGAAATATATGCAGAGTAGAGATAAAGAACAAAATTTTTTTCGGTAATCTACGACTAAGATACAGACTAAAACCATGTCGTCGTGCTTAATAAAAAAATATAAATATTGAAATGTTCGCACACGCACATGATTTATCGGATGATTTTTATAATCATGTCCGCAAATAGAAAAATAGTTCTTTAAAAAAAGTAAAAAGATTTTCCTATATATTTTTCCCGATATAACGTGCTACATATTCCGTAAGTGCAACACTTTTGAATAACAAAATAGAACATACTTTCGCTAAATCGATTAAGTAATTTGTTTCCCTAAGTACCTATGTAGAGAAAATTGGTGTTTTTAAAAATGTATTTAGAAAATATGTAGTAACACATAGACATAGAATCTTCACATACCATCACTTAAAAATAAAATATTTAAAAAAATTTATGCAATTAAATTCACATAACATTCAATTGACGCAATGTTATGAAAACGCATAAGTTTTTTGCTGCATTTTATTTTTTGTATTGCTAGCTACGTGTTTTGAATTTCTTACTGTGAAATATCAAACATCATTTTTGAATAGAACTCCTGTTGTTTTTTGATCAGCCACAAATCATGGCCATCATCATGCGCTGCTGCACACTTGCATCATCATTTCCTTTCACAACTATTAAACTGTATATTTGTAAAAAAAAAACAAAGCGTATGATATGAATTCGTTCTTTTTTCTGAGCTGTGTTCAGCAAAATACATTAAACACAGCTGCTTATTGTTGGCGACTTAAAACGTATTTCTACTAAATGTTTCACTTCAAAACTCTTTGTGTGAAAAGAAACCAAAAAAACTTTAACAAACAACATAAATGCTGAAAATAAACCAAAATATTTATTTTCTTTCTTTTTCTTTGTAAAATACAAAAAAAAACATTTCTTTAAATTGTTTATATTTTTCAAAAAAAAAAAAAAACAACAAATTGTACAAAAATTCATTATACTTTCGTGTGGCTTTAACGTTGATTTTATTGTAGAGTGAGTATTAAAAAGAAAAGTTATTTTAAAAATTTTACTTTCTTTTTATTTTTTTGGAAGTCTTAATTTTATTTGAAAATAAAATGCTTAATTTATTGAAAGTTTTAAAAAAAAAAAATTTAGTTCAATGCATTTGCTAAAATTTGTAAAACTCTAAACTTCAATAGTGTCCAATTTGAGTGAAGACTCTTACGATTATGTTTTTGGTGGTCCACGCAAGACCCCACCTACAACTACAACACTTAAGCTGACCTCGCCTCCAATTAGACTGAGAACTGAAGGTGAGTATTTTTTTATATTTTTCAAACAATAATAGCAATTCTTTTAATTGAGGTGCCTAAAAATATGCAGTAAAATTTTTCCTAAACAATGCTCACTCGGTTCTTGTTAATGTAATAGATTATTTATTGCATATTTGTAGGCGCTATTTTAACTGTCTCTTATTGGCTACAACTATTTGAAAGTGAATATTACTTTTGTAGAATTATTTTTGTTTCAATTTAATAAATTTTCAAATTCTAAAAGTTTTCTCTAAAAAAACAGACGCTTACCATCGTGGTGGCAACACTAATAACGGCCGTTTATATCGACACTCATTCAGTTATGCGCCAAAACGTTCACGCGCTCACGTGGTAAATGGTAATGAACGTGACAGTAATCGTGAATCAAGATTGAGATGTCATGGCGAGGATGAAGCAACGTTGCGACAATTGCTTCTCGAGTATGTAAAATTAAATATATGTATATATTTTTTTTAAGCTTTTGTTTTTTTATATAAAACCTATTGAAACTAAGTATTATTAAAATTTTTTACAAAACACACATAATTGTTTTTTATTTTCTTTTATATATACCTGAAAATCATACTTTATTTCAAAAAAAAAAAACAAAATTTTTCTCATTCCATCTTAACTTATGTTCTTATATTAAATGTGCACTTATAAAACCTTATAATATTTAATAATTTAAGTATTTTTTTTGTTTTCAATCAATCGCCAATTATTCAATACTTCCATGCATACGCGTTTATATTTAATTCTCTATCAACACTCGGTTTCTCGGTTTTGGAACTAAATGTAGCTAATCTGACACTATGCAGTGGTACACTAAAACTTTATTTGTTCCCGTTGTCAAAACAACATGATAGCCGTGAGCTCTAAGTTCTCATTAAAAATGGTCATTTAAAGACTTCTGACTTTCCTTTGTAAAACTCAAAATTTGATCACTTTCGTCGAGGGTAGTTTTTAGTTTACAGATCTTTTCTGGTCATCATGTTATAATTCTATTGAGTATTTTGAACAGAAGCACCCTTACATTTCGTAAACCAGTCGTTGGATGATACGCGCAGTCGCAAAGCATGATGCTCAATGAGGCAGTGACCAGTTGCAAACCTGCTCACTAAACTGCATTCACTCCGAGCTTAAGATAACGAATATTTTGTATTCATTTTATGGAAACGGTGCTAAAAATGTTTTGTCACTGGGAAAATCTATCCCAACTCTTTTCTGCTATTAAGAGTACTTCTCTACCTTTAAATAGATCATAATGTTAGAGTGGTGCTGAGGCTTTCATAAGTTGCACATATAACAGAGCATCTTACTTTGCTCTGCCTTTTCAATTTCTATAATTTTTTAATTTCCAGGTCACTGAAAGAATATTGTGTTCTCCTCACTTAGTGAACACACAGCACTAAAGCATTCTAAGACTGTTCTTTATTTGAGGTTATTCGATGTAGGGGCCTTTGAAACCGACTTTTTTAAAAAGAAACTGAAGTGAATGATTTGTCCTTATTACTACAGTTTAAGACATAGAAACTGCCTTCTACTCATTAGTTCATTTTGGATCCATCTGTATAGATGTTTATTGTGTCCGTTGGAACTGTCTCCTACTCCTTCATTCATTTTGGAGCCATCTGCAAAGATGTTAATTGTGTCCGTTGAATTCTCGTCCCTTGACTTACAGATTTCTCTTGACAGCAATATAATCAAAAATTTCCTGTCGATGCATAATTTGAGGACCTTACAGTCAGTTCTAACATTTAGGAAAGTCACATTTCTATGACTATATGTACGGTATCTAACAGACCCCGATTCTATAAGCCTATGTATAGTTTTATAAGCCACTGCTTTTGTAGAAAGGTCAATAAGTAGTATGACGCTTTAAGTATATGCAGAGGTGGCACTCAGCGCTCCTGTTGTGGCAATACACAGGCGATGCTGTGATCGTTACTTTTAACCTTAACTAATTTTATTAAATAAGTGAGACATTTTATTACATATTTCCTTTAATATTGTCAATGATAATTTTTTATATGAAACATTTTGACACAATTTAATACAAAAATGTTTATTTTAGTTTATAAACTAAACTATTTTATTATGAATATATTTTTTTTTTGTGAAAATATTTGGAGCAAAAATTTATAATTTTGTTATTGAATTCTGAATATTTTAATTAATAACTACAAAGCCGCACATTCCAAAGCTCACATTAGTGATGGAGAAAAAAACAAATTTACGACAACATGTCACACATTTACCTTTACTATGGTTATGCACACTTTTCATCAATTTTGGTTTTTTTGTTGTAGCTCACTTCATAATGGAAAATATTAAAAATTAATTACTGATTTATTATGAGTGTACTATAATGGACATAAACAACATACATACAAACATAACGCCTTATTAAACTAGTGATAAATACATATGCACACAAGTAGATGAATAGAGTGTGTTTTTTTTTAATTTTGCACTCATCAAAAATAATCAGAGTTGTACTATAAGAGAATACATTTTTTTATTATCTTTTGCAACTCTGTAACAAAACACATACACATGCACTTTTCTTTTGTTTTTGCAAGAAAAACTTATTACACTTGAGAATTTTTGTAAAATATTTTTTTTTGTTTAAATTTGTTGTAATTTTCTTAAACCAAAAAAAAGCATATTAATTACATGTTCTTTTGTCCTCTATTCCTCTTATTTATTTTTTCTTCTTTTATAGATATGCATTAATTTAACAGATTATGTTCAATTAAGTGTGCATATGAAAAAGCGCCAGTTGTTTTTTTAAACGGGCACACACCTAATGCACACTTAAGCCAGCCTGGTCTGTTGTGTATAAACTGGGCCTAATATACGACATTCACCAAAATAACGCAATACGAAAACGCAACAAACGAAAATTTAAAGAAAAAAAAAATTAACATTTAACTAAATTCATATCAAAAAAAAAAAAAGAGAAACTAAAAAAATTTATAGCATATTAAAAGTTGCATATAAGTATTTTAGACTTAAACTAAAAATCTAAAACAAGACTTAAAACTCAACTGTGTATTCCCCCCTTAAGAATCGTTATTTGAACCAAAACAAACGGCAACAAAATGATGGGCACTATGCCACCAAGGTATATATAACAAGTTTTTATGATGATGTTTGCAAAATACATGGTCTATTTTGTTTTTATTTGATTTATAATTGTAAAAATTCTAAAAAAAAACATAGATGTATCATTTTTTTTATTTTTTGTGTTTTAAATGTTGCTTTTATTCTCTTAAATCATGCTTTTTACTTTTGGCCGTTGTTTAATATTTGAGTTGCGTATTTAACTGAGGAAAAAATTATGAAAAATGATTGCTGTAAAAACATGTTATATCATACAAAATATTGGAAAAGCTGCTTTTTTACGTAGTCATATACATATCATCAGAAGCATTTTTTTTTTCATATTAATAAAATTTCTTTTTTTATATATCATTGGACGATGCATTTCAAGTTGTATTTCAATAAAAAAAAATCATTTAATTTCTGCTTTTTTCCTTGTGCAATTTTATAACCATTTCACCACCATCGCCATCACCATCATTTGCTACATCAATATCACCATTACAATTATCATCACTACTTACTACTATATGTTTGCTAATGATAACTATTATTACTACTACTACTACTACAACAACAACTTCACTCTACCATCACTAACAACAACTCATTTCATTAACCCCGTACTCACTTGGCAAAATCCATGCTCTTTTTTATGATAAACTACCTACCGCATATGAATACGAATACGAATACCAATTACTCGTCACTACCCGTACCGTGCAGTGGAATGGTTCTCACACCACTCAATGAGTATGAAAACTACAATTTTAAACATTTTAACTAAATTTTTCTTAAACATTTTATTAAAATAAAACATTTTTAATTTTCATTAATTGCTTAATAATAAATTAATTAATTCAGCTTTACGAATGAGACGTAATTTTGCATGAACTTTTAATTCAATAAAGAGGCATAGTGTTGCGTATATCACACTGAATCATTATTCAAAACTATACTTCTGCATGTTATAATTTTGTATTTAAAAAGCTGATAAGCTTTATCAGTAAACCTCACTTTCTAAATATTTTTTCTCTAAAAGTACTTTTGAACTCTTGGCCTACAGTTTAATTGTGATGAAAAAACATCACTGTGATATAATCAATTTTACAGGGGAATGTATATATTTTGGCTTAAAAGTTTAGTCTGGATATTTTAATCAGAATTTAAATTAAAAAATAAATACACAAAAAAAATACATGTTTATTTATTAGTAATGCGTTGAATCGAACTCAGAAGCTTCAGATTGCAAACGCGTTGCTTTACCACTGCACCACAAAAGCAAACAACATTTAGTATTTTAACAATTTTTGAGTTCAAAATATATGTACATTAATTTGTTTCAAGTTTTTGAAAATCCAATAATTTTCAAGATAATTAAATTATAAGAAATTGAGGGAATTCGAAAGGAATGGAAAAACATCAAAAAAGTCAATAAAAAATTTAAAATCAAATAGTTTGTTCAATTCGATAAAATAAATTACTTTTATCTACAGCGGCTCTTATAATTTAATTTATTGAGAAATTGCTGACCTCAATGAATGACACTTCATATGCCCAATTTGGCTCAGTAGCTTAGGAGCCCAGATCTGACAAAATATGACCGCACTTAGAGCACTTAAAGAAGCTGAGTTTTAAAAATTAAAAATTGTCTCTTTTGTCATATGGGACTTTTCGAAAAATCCATTTTCGATCTCTCCGTAACAATTGGAAGGGACTGAAAACACGCTCTCTCCTTTCAGCTCTGATGATGTCCGAAATTTGTTTTCGAGTTATTGGCATTGCTTGGAGTAAAATTTTTTTTAAAAAAACTGATTTTTTCATCATAAGGTACTAACGAAAATCCATTCTCGATCTTTCTGCATTGATTCGAGCAAAACCACAAAATATGCGAAAAGTGTGCCAAAACGGTTCTTCCATGATCCGAGACCGCAAAAACGAGCCCCTTAGGGATCTGGAGCCACTCCTGATGATATTCGAAATCAGTTTTCAACCTTTCTGCATTTCCCAAAATAACCATTTTATGTTCGAAGTGAATTGGAAGTATTTTCATCTTTGGAAGTAATATATTATTCTATTATAAGCAAGTTTTTCGAGCTATTTCGACCTCTTTAAAGGGTAATTGCTCGGTACTATACCACCTGTTCGCCGAAAAGTCCCAATTTGTTATTCTGTACTGCTTCGAAAATGCCGTATGAAACATTATTGTTGTATGTGATACTTCAAAGTGTCATTGACTCGCTGACTATTATTTTCCCGGAAAAAATTTCGCAGTGGAGTCAAAATTTCAGAATCCATCGTTTAGCTTATTATTTAGGAAAATCAGCATTTGTCGATTGAAAAAAAATCAAAAAATCCTAAATATTCAAGAAGTCATGACTTTGCAACGAATTGAGCTCCAAGCACCATAGTACACAGCAGATAGTTATTATTTTCCTATGGACGGTCACATTTTAAATCATCTTAACAAATCTTTAAACAGCACTAAATCAACATTTATCAAAACCAAGTTTCTTAAAAATCAATATTTTTTTAATGTAATGCTAGTTTTCATACTGCCTCATAACTCATATCAAACTAATGTTCAATGTTTGTCTGTTGTATTTGTAACTTTCTATGTGTATTTTTAAATGTGTTCTTGTAAACTGCATTTTATTTATCAATCTTACTTAAAATAAAACCAAAAAAAAAAACTAACATGTTTTCAAAACAAAAATATGCATCACAATATTTTCATAATATCATAGGAATCAATATTGTTCTACTTTTAATTTTAACTACCAAAGCATTAAAAGCCCACTCCATGCCATCCCCAGAACACTTTTAATCCATTTCATATACCATGGCATTTGTCATTTTTCAAAATTCATTATAGTTCGTCCTCATTTTTCGTTTTCATTTTTCGTAATTTAGTTCTTTGTATTTTTTGTTTTTAGTTTTCACAAAATTTTTGTTAACCAAAACAAATTCGATATGAAATTTCGAATCCAAAATGGTTGCAAATATCAATCAAAATGAAAAAACAAAAAGAAAACCCCAAACTAATTGGCATACTTGGCCTCGTCACCGATCAAAACTTCAATCAAATTCATTTCAATTGCTTTGTTTGACTTTCATTGTTGTTCTAGTTTCATATACTGTTCTGTGTACGTTTTTTATTTCATTTTGATTTAAATTACAATTTAGAATTATTTACATATTTATTAGAATAACTCAAATATTGATCTGATTTATCCAAAACAAAACAAACGAAAAAATACAATAAAATCCCATATAAAAACTATTACCTCTACGAAATGCAAATGTTTTGAAAGAGAAAAAAACCCAATTAAATTAATGAAATTTTAAAGGAATGAATACCATGATGAGAAACAGTGCAATTTAGTTGCAAATATCAAATTTACTACAATCTGATTGCAACAACGTTGGTGAATGTCATATATGCCAATTGGTTTAAATATCGAAATAAAAATTTCATAAGGATTATTGTGGATTATTTGTATTATGTTATATATTGTTTCGATTGTTTTTTTGTTAAATTGTTTTTTTTTCATTCTGGAATCCAATGCAAATAATATTTCAATTTCATTTGTATTTTATTTGTTGATTTTTATTGTATGTTGAAAATATTGTGTCGCAAATTCAATAGCGACAAATTAACTTGGATAATGTTTGGATAAGCTGGCTACGTCAATGAAATTCTGTATTTCTTTTTATATAATTCTTAAATAATCTGGTGTCTTAATTGTTGTAATTGTTTTCATTTGACGACCGGTCTATTTTATGTTAACATTATTGTTGACTAATCTGAAGTGTATAAACGAAAGATTTTTTTAAATTTTTTGAACCTAAAGTAATTTATTATTTAATTGATATTTCTTTTAAAGAGAGATTCAGGAATCTTATCGCCATTAGCTGTTTTCCTATACGCTCTAATTTTAGAAGCAAAAGTGTAGCTCCCATGTGAAATATGTATGAGTTGTATATAGACAATCCCAAAAAAATATGATTGCAGTTAAAAATATTGGCCCAATTTTTGATTGTCTATACTTTTTAAAAACTATTTTTTTTTTTCTGATTTTCTCATGTTTTTTAATGAAAGTCACTCACGCCCAAAATGTTCCTTGCGTGATTTTTATTTAATTTTTTTATCAATGTTTTGGACGAAAATTTTCTTTCAAGTTTGAGTAATTTGCTTTGACTAAAGCAGATTTTTTTGTTAAGTTTTAAAAAGTCCACAAAAATTTGGACCTTCCGAATAAGACTGGAAAATCGCTGGGAGCCTTTAAAGCATTTTTAAGTTGCTTGTGAGTTTAAGCAAAAAGGTAGACAAACGATGGTGATTAAAGAACATAACCATTTAAGAATAAGGGCTACTCTAGAAGCAAAATAAAGGGTTTATAGCTTCTTTTAAAGACAGTTTAAAGACAAGTTGAAAGACAACATATTTTATTTATTAATTTTTTATATGGGATTATTAGAGCCATTTGGCAACATGTGCTCTTCTTTGTTATCTTTAAAGAGACACCGTGAAGTATATTTCTGAGCTCTTAAAAAGACACCTTAAAAAGACTGTAAAAATGCGTTCCCAGACAAGTGCCTTGTGTAGAGTCCCTTCAAATAAACTTAAAGATGTCTTTTAAAGATCTTTGAAAGAATATATAAAATTCTTTTATTATCGAAGGTCAGTATCGAATGTACGCTGGTCTCGAACTCATGTTCCAACGATCCATAGCCCTGCACGATATCCGAAAGGATTTTTGTGATACGTTAAAGCCAGGTTATCATATTTTTCTCACATTTGTCTCGGTATAGCGCCTTAAAAACTCAAAAATGTGTGCTATAAAGTCATGAGGCGTCATTTCTTTTCGGTTACTTTTATGTTAACAGTATAAAGACACACACGAGCCACCTCATTTCCTTATAATCAGTGTACTTTAATTTTAAGAACTAATCTTTAAATATATTTTTGCGTCTCTCTTTATTATGGTATTATAACTTACTCTAGCAAAATTTTGCTACAAAGGCAAAATATATTTTGATTAAAAGACATCTCTGCTTTATAAACTACATTTTTGTCTTAATAACTTCCCTTTTACTACTAGAATTTTCTCATCAATTTGGAGACGAAGGTGATTTGCTTCAGACATCATTCTTCTCACGCATGAATATTCCGCTTTAAGCTGAAATAAATTCATCTCTCCTTGCCAAAATACAGGCTACACCACTGTTGCATAAGACCAAAGAAAGAAAGAAAAGTATGACGCGCCTTAGACATACAACATTCTTTATAGATCATGCTAAATAAGTTTTTTCGAAAACTCCAAAAGTAAGGACGAATTTCCCGGACATACATAAAAGACCCATAAAAAAACTTTGATATTTGACACGAATTTTGACGAATTTTTTCTAGTGTCCTAACATATTATTTTTTGACAATGCCTTTTATGAAGTGTATTTCATTTTAATTCGATTTTTTTCCAAAGTTGCTGTTTTCTTACAAAATGCAGTTTACCGAGTTAATAATTAACACCACTTCAGTCGTTCCGAAGAAAGAAAGCAACACTCATTTTCTAACAAAATATCTTACTTTTGCAAAAATATTTTTCATTACGGAAATTTCGAAAGTTTTTTTTTGTTTTTGTGCTATTTGAAAAGAGGAAGCACATATGTATAATACAATGTACCTTCTTGCAAATAACAATGACAAAAACAAAAGCTGTTGTTGTGCTGCCGCCTAAGAGTATTAATAAAGTCAAGTGCTTTGAATGCATTGGTGTTGGCTGTTGGTTGTCATTTGGCATAAGAAAATCTTTTGTTCCACGCCTTGTAGCAACAGCGTTATTATCTTGAACTCATTTAGGCAAGTGAGCGTATAAAATAAGCATTCGCATTCGCTACAATACGCAAGCAAAAATATACCCAATAGGAAAAATTAAAATTCCATTAATGCAGTTTTAATAATATTAATACCTCATTTACTTTAAAAGCGCAACCTGACATTTTTTATGCCCAAACCTTAGAAAGTGATTTGCACGCTCAGTCCTTTCATAAAATTTTTAAAAAATCCAATTATTTTAACACAAAGTCTGCCGATTTTCCTATTGGCAAGTGGAATGCATAAATTATTTAAACTACATTTGCATTCTTGATTTCCCAAGTACATGTGTATATATGTTGATATTAATAAGTAAAATGAAAATAATATTCATGATTACTTCTACTATAGTATTTTTTTTCTTGTTCTATATCTTATACGAGCACTTCTTTTCTTATGGTCGCGGCGGCTTTTACTTATACGCTTGCTTTGTTATATACTATCTTTATACTCTTTACCTTGTCACTGCTTTGGAAAAGACAAAAGAATGTCATAACAAATAATGGCTATGAAAATGTCCTTCTAGAAAATAGGATTAAAACAATTCTACCAGTGCAACAAAAACTTGTAACTTTATTATTTATTTACCATATGGCAAGTTAACAATGGTAATCTTAACCTTTGGATAAAAATATTTGAATTAATATTTAATGTTTATAATGCATTTACAAAATATTTTCTTATATTCAAAGCGAATAGTTCAAAATGTATAGTACACGAAACATTATTAGAGAATGAGTTTTAAACCTTCAAGTGCGATTGCAGTCTCGATCGCAATCATCAAAGTATTTGTGGAGCTTTTTTTCGCGACTAACTTTGTTGTTGCAATTAATAGATTTTTTTTGGTGTGTGTATAGTATATAGTTGTTCATGCTAATATCGTGAAAATTGTAATTATATGCCATACAAAATCAACTTCTTTTCATCTGAAAACACAACTTTCTGTTAATCGTCGTCGTTTTACATCGCATGTGATCTTTTGCAAAACTTAGTTTTCGAAGCTTTCAATGATCTGCGTTAAAAATGACACTACAAATGGTGGATTTTCTTATATTAACCCATTATGGCCCGACACTAGTACCGCCCATACGATTTTAATGAATTTTAATATACGACCTGTAATTGATCCAAAATGAAAAAAATTTCAGCCATATATCTCTGTAGACTACTGAGATATTTACTGGGTATTTTTTTTACCCGTGGTGGCTTACATTTTTTTTTTGTTTTTTTGTATTTAAATCATGAGAGTTCATTCTGTGGCAGCAACTGCGAACTGTGTTGATAGACTCATGGAGTAACGAAGATCAATAATGTGGGGGAAATGCCGATTTAATTGATGCCATATTTTCAACATCCACATTTGCCACTCACCAAAAATTTGCCCTTTTTAGCGTTATGTAACGCAAGGAAAATTATGAAATCTTCAAAACGTCTCTACTTGGCTAAGGTTGCTACATTTCTTAGGCTAACCAACCATGGCAAAAGTTTCACGATATCTTTTACACAAATTTTTTGGTGATTTTTTAAGAAAAACTATTTTCGAGGGCAATTTTTAACCCATTGGGCCTTAATGGGTTAACTGGATTAGATTTTAGCAGTAGACGAATTCGATTTGGACGCAATTCTTAAATTTTAATTCTTTTGGGTAGCGATTATCACCTTAAGAATACCTTCTGTTTCAATACTATAGGTATTTTGTTTCTTAAATAATTACTCACAAAACAATAATTTCGTTCAAGTTTTCTGAAAAATAAAATGGAAAAAATCAATTTTGATACTTTTGATCACTGAAAGTTGTTTAGTTTTACATATCTCTGAAATAAACCATCACGAAATACATCAATAAACTTAAGCTCAGAATTACTTATGTATATAAAACCAACCGTTTAAGATATATCGTCAACTTCTTGAGTGAATGTATTTCATTGAGTCAAAAACACTTTTTTTTCAGAGAAATTCATGTTCAAAAACTTTTTATTATGAACCTAAGTAATTCGTTGAACTTCAATGCAGTTGCCCTTTTTGTTTAAAGCTTGTGGCTTAGCTTCCTTGACGGAAGTTGAAGCACTAACATAGACTATTCAAAAATGTTCTATCGAAAACCATGACCAGCTTGCGGCGCCACGGATATCGTAATCTTCACAAAAGCACAATTACAATTTTGGATAGCACACGTCAAAACCGGCAATCTATGAGGAACATTTTTTCGGTTAAATTCCACATTCTTTGAAAGGCTATGTTCCGTTTATATATAGTAAGAGGAAAACAATTTTCAATTGCGATTTCGTTCCTTAAAGAAGTTTTACCTACCCACCTCACAACTGGGTGCTTGAGTATTTCCCAACTCTAGGGAAACATTCCTGCAAACACACCCACTCGCCAACACTTACACTCATAAAATGCCCAGCCACGAGAATTCAAGTAATTTTTTCTTATATTTTTTCTCATGCAAAATTATCCAGCACCAACCTTTGGTATGATTTTTAGATTGGTGTTGCAGCATAACAAGATATTATAGAAAGATACATAAGTAAATTTTTTGCTCCTGATTTACTGTGCTCATCAAAAACAGCTATTTCGGGAATGAGCTGCCGCTCACTTTGGAGTTCTTTCGAGCCGTAATTCTTAAATAGAGACACCGAGATCTCTGTGCGCAATTCTCCCCATGTCATGAGATTTCTTTATAACATGAGATTTTCTCATATAAACGTACGAGTATGCTTACTTTGGTGAAGCTCAGAACATGATTTCTTTCCGTTCGGGTTTCTACTAACAAACTTTAAGAGTAAAAAACCACCAATTTTGCCATATTTTAATAAGTAATTAGCTAAGTAGAGGTGTCACAATACCCTAAACTTAGTTTTAGTAATTATTTAATGCCCTTAATATATAGTTTGCAATATTTTCAACATGCATTTATTATTTATATTCACAGTCTTAATTTTTAGGTCACATTTTATAACTTGAATGCGAAACTATTATAAGAAGTGCTAACATTTCTTTTTATTTTTTGTAAGTATAATTAAATACTGTGGCTCAAACAATAAAGTAGTAAAAAAATTTAGTTCTTTATTCCTTAAAATACTATGAAAAATTGTTAATTTCTTGAATTTTTTTTTCTCTGTGACTTTTTTTTCTTAAATATTTTGGTGCATATTTCGTGAATAATTTTACTGCTGCTGCTGTCAAACATTGCGTGTCGTCATTACTTTTTTATATGCACCACTACGTGACGTGGCGCTGTTCCGCCCAAAAATATAATGCGATTTTTTTTTCGTCTCTGAATGGCAACACAACGAACTGAATGCGAAATCGCGCAAATTACGATAACGATGGGAAAACGCTTTGAATGCACCTGCAGTTTGCAAAAGCAAGTTAGCGTGATGAGCATGAATCTATCAGCAAAACTGGATGAACTGCAAAGAGGCGATCGACACTTGGAGACAACGGTCGCCTTGTGCGAAATACGAACACAATTGCAAGAGTTGACAAAGTCCGTGGAAAGTTGCCAGAGCGAAGTATCGGAGGTAAGTGGAGAAGTTTACATGAAAAATATCAAGTTACTTAATTGTTTTAGTAGTGCAGTGTAATAAATCTGATTGTTTTGTAAATAGTTTACAATGAAGATATTCAACATATTTATTTAAGTTATGTCATGGAACCATTTTTTTTTTCAACAAAATAATAAAATAATAAGAAATTTGGAAACTTTAATTCTAACTGAAGAGATAAATTTAGTTTGCAGTGGTTAGTGTCTTTAATTGTTGTTAAGCGCAGGGGTGGACTTAAAGACTTGTTGCTCAAGAGCCATGAGACAGTTATCAACGCTGACACTTACGAAAATGTGTTTGTCTGTCTGTTTGTTACCTCTTAATGGCTTAATCACTGAACAGATTTAAGCAATAATTGGCAAAAAATCTCCTTGAAGCTCGATAAAGAATATAGGCTACTCTCCCGTAAAGGATCGGGTGTGACACATGCCATACAATAAAAACAATTAAAACGCTATATATTAGCTTCCAAAATGTGAGGGTGTTGGACAATAGAGAGTGGTGCCTCCTAAAAAAGTTCTAAAATTGCCTTAACTTTCCACTTAAAACAACCATTGTTGCGACACTCGGTACTTGGAGTGGCAGAGTTCTGCAATGGGGACTGGTAGCATTTACAATACAGAAACACTCGAAATGTAAAATCATTATTTTAATGGCAACTATAGCTGCTAAATTCGGTAAATTATGTATATTGTCGTATTAAATGGACCAGGGGCGCAGCTATGGCTATTTGCGCCTAGGCTCAAACGTTGCATTTGTCGCCCCGTTCCCGGGAATTTCTTTTTAAATTTTCAAAAAAACAAAATGCAATAAAAACTACATCTGATTTTTTCGCGCATGTTTCATCAAATATTCAAAGCCATTGCGCCCCGGTTGACTGCCCTTACTCCCCCCTTCCCCTAGCTCCACTACTGTTATTGACGACATTGAACGACAGAGCGCAGGCAAACTGAGTGCGGATAGTACTATAAATATAAATCACTGAATATATAAATCTTTATTTGGATAATTCTAGTGGTTCTCTCAAACTCTCAGCTAACGCTTTAACTTAATATCTGGGACCTGGGATCTGCCCCGTTTCTTATTGTTAAAAAATTGTTGCATTTTTAATATTTTTTCATTATATTTTTATTGCATATGCTTTTATAATTCTAACTCCCTTATGTATTTTAGGTAAAAAGAGACATGGTCGCAATTAAACATGAACTGGATACGGTGCAACAGGTCAAGGAGGAAATCGAAGAGTTACGCGAATACGTCGATAGACTGGAAGAACACACACATAGGCGGAAGCTAAGACTTTTAGAACAAGTTTGTAGCTTAAATTATTTGCCATGTTGTGTAATTAATATTTGATTTAATTTTACTTACAATTTACAAAACCTACATATAAAAAACGAAAACGAAAACAGAACCAAAAAAAAACGAAAACATACAACAAAGTCAAGATATCATGTGATGAACAGCAATTTAGCTTAGAAAATTCTGAATGTTAGTTAAATTTTTCACATTCTTGAACTGTTTTTTCATGTGATAATCAATCTCTTTTGCATACAGTAGTTATATTCAAGAAAAAGTACAATCACGTGATAAATTAAAGAAAATATAGTGAAAAGTTATAAGTACTAAATTGCATTAAAAGCAAACTTTTCTACTTGTGAGCTTGCAAACAATAATACCAAAGTAGTCTATCGCACAGGTCGAAAATGAGCCCTATTAACTCTAATTCTATACTTTAGAGATTGAGTCAGCAGAAAAATTGTAATTTCAACATGATATTTTGGTTACAACAAAAATAACGAACGCTTTTTTAATATAAAGGGTGTTTTTTTTAGAGGTTTGTTTTTCGAATAGAGATAAAACTGGCATTTTATGGTCAAATCTGGCAATTCTAATGTCATTTATGTTCAGTTTGATTTGCCATTTCATCATAAACAGGTTGACAAAAGAACAACGCTTGCAAATCGTGCAAATTTATTTCGAAAATAATGGTTCAGTTCGCGAAGTTTACCGCAAGCTCCGTCCATTTTATGGTCGACATAATCGTCCATCAGAGCAATTAATTCGGTTAACCATGGATCGTTTTCGCACTACGTTTACTCTATGTGATAATACGCATCCGCAAAGACGTCGAACAGTGCGCACCGAAGAAACAATTGCCGCTGTAGAGCAAAATGTTGAAGAGGACCCGAATGAATCGATTCGCCACCGTGCACAGCAATTGGAGCTTTGTCCATCAACTTTATGGAAGATTTTGCGCAAAGATCTTGGCTTGCGACCTTACAAGATCCAGCTTGTGCAAGAATTAAAGCCGCGAGACCATGCAATGCGTCGTGATTTTGGTGTATGGGCCGAAAATGAGATTGATCTCGATGCTGATTTTCATCGCAAAATTTTGTTCAGTGATGAGGCTCATTTTTGGTTGAATGGCTACGTCAACAAGCAAAATTGCCGCATTTGGAGTGAAGAGAATCCACATGAGACCCTTGAGACGCCATTACATCCACAAAAACTGACTGTTTGGTGTGCTCTATGGGCTGGTGGAGTCATTGGGCCATACTTCTTCCGAAATAATGCTGGAGAGTCAGTTACCGTTAATGGAGACCGGTATAGAGCCATGATAACCGACTATTTTGTTCCCGAATTGGATGGCATGAATGTGGATGAGTTGTGGTTCCAACAAGACGGCGCTACATGCCACACAGCGCACGTCACAATCGATTTATTGAAGGAAACATTCGATGAGCGCATAATTTCGCGGAATGGACCTGTCAATTGGCCACCAAGATCGTGTGATTTGACACCATTGGATTATTTTCTTTGGGGATATGTGAAGTCGCTCGTCTACGCCAACAAACCAGAAACGTTAGGGGACTTGGAAGCCAACATTCGTGGCGTTATTGCCGACATACGGCCCCCATATGCTCGAAAAAGTGGTTCAAAATTGGACCTGTAGAATTGGCTTTATTCGAGCCAGCCGCGGCAGCCACATGCCCGAAATCATATTTAAACATTAATGGCATAAAATGGTCCTTCCAATAAAGCCAAATTGATGGACATTAAAACGAATTTCTTGTGTTTTATTTCAATTCGAAGCTCTATACCTCTAAAAAAAACACCCTTTATTAGTTATTATTTATATATTGATTCTTAAAATTATATTATATACCGTTATGTGCTTTTGTTTATTACATTTAATTGTTTAAGTTATCATTTGCATATCAATAAAGAATCGCATTTTTATTTGAAAGATTTTTATTTTTTAATATTCATTTATAATTTAACGATTAAACTGCAGGAGAATGTGCTTTCAAAAGTTTTAATAAATATCTTACCAGAAGTTGTTCACTGGTGGTCGGAACTTAGAAAGGTCGAATAGTAGTTAATGCACATTCATGTCAAATGTATGCCTCAAAATACAAAATTTTTTATGACAAAGTTGTAGAGAAGAAGAAAAACATTGACTTCTTGCCAAAAGTCTTTTGTACAATAAGACTCAAGTACATACGTCGTTTTGAAATTTTCTTTTCTTTTTTATACAAAATCACAACCATTTTTGCATTTTGAAAATATGACTGTAGTCAAAAAATATATTCAGATTTGTGGAAGAAGAGAAAAAACAGTTTAAATGGAAAATTTCAAAACAGCGTAACTTTGATAAGTTTTAAGGTAAAAATAATTTTTGTGTAAGAAGTTAATTTGTTTTATCTCCATTATGCTACATTATGACTGGCTATACTTTTTGAATAAATGAGCAGAGACTATATTTTCCACCTCTAAAAGCGAGCACTAAACAATTTCCGCAAAGGCACAAAATAATTTCTCTCACTGTCGCTGTATAGACAGACTTAGAGCTTGGAAAGATTTTCTACTGAAGTTTGTTTGTTCAAAGTTTTGTGACTAGCTCTTGAACATATACATTTTAAATTCCTGTTTTGGATTTTAATAGAAAACGACTTTTGAATTAAACACCGATTTTTAAGATTAGAAAGGCTCCAAAAAATGTTCTGACATATATATTATTCGAGATTTTGAATTGTTGCTGAAGGCTTTATGCCTCAAAATTTTTTTAATCCTAAATGATATAAAGGAATTGCGAGCTTTCAAATCGTTTTTCTTGAAGGCAATGCTTATGCCATTCTAGCTATGTGCCTGAAGATTAACTTTAAGAATTAGTTTAAGGGTAAATTACGATTTATGAACTTACTAGCTCTTATGATAATAAATTATAATATAAATGAAAAGTCTAAGTCTGAGCTTAATACCAATTTTTTGATAACTGAACTTCGTAGCTCCCAGGATATACTTAGATAATTAAAATTCAAAAAAAAAATAAAAAATTTTACAATATTTCAGTGAATTTGCTTTCAAATATTATAAAGACATTTTTAAATTTTGTATCAGATTACGAGTAAATATAAAAAATCTACAAAATTATGTACGTTGGAGTAGAGAACTTTATCAAGGTATATGGTGCAACAGCACTAAATACCACTCACTGTCAAAATATGTGTAATAGGACACTAGTTAGAAGGACTAAGTGCTGAAAATTTTGATTGATAGACGGGTGAGACATTTTTGCTGAAGAAAATTGGAATGTGTTAAAAAATTAAATATCCACTATAAATCGAACTACTCAACAAAGTTTCAAAAACTAGCGACACTTAGCTTTTAAGCTATGTCTATCCAAATCATTATAATGAAAATAGATTTTTCCTTTGATACCTCTCCATAAACTTTCGTCACGTACAGTACCAAATATTCGACGCAGATTGATGCTGGTTAAGAAGTCGATACCTGCAAACCTCCATCATGTTAAGTCAAATATTCAAAAGACACTGGAGCGTAGATCTGTAAAAGTTATTCGCACTGGTCCCTTAGCAGATTTTCAATCCCTAAAACTTATATTTATTAGCCCTCTGCATTATATCGTTTTATTTTATGTTGATTTTATTTGATTTCATTTATCTTTAATTGGCGACACAAATTTATGTATAAATTAATTTGAGTTACGCACTGAGAATATCAATGATATTGTAATTAATTAACGCAACGATATATTGAACTTTAGTCAAATAACTTAAAGTAAAATGTAAACGTTTTCTCAACCACATTTCCTTTGCAGGGACTCACATTCTTCCTGACATATTCGATATTTTCGGCTGTGTTGGGCATGCTGCAATTTGGTTACAACACAGGAGTAATCAATGCACCCGAAAAGAATATCGAGAATTTCATGAAGGATGTCTATAAAGATCGCTATGGTGAAGATATTAGCGAGGAGTTCATACAGCAGCTGTACTCGGTGGCAGTATCGATATTTGCCATTGGCGGTATGCTGGGCGGGTTCAGCGGTGGCTGGATAGCAAATCGTTTCGGCAGGTTAGTACCAGTGAAGTTTCAATGTCGCAAAAAGTTAATACGAAATTTTCAAATTACAGAAAAGGTGGCCTGCTACTCAACAATGTATTGGGTATCGCTGGCGCCTGCCTGATGGGCTTTACAAAAGTTAGTCATTCCTATGAAATGTTATTCCTTGGCCGATTCATTATTGGTGTAAATTGCGGTAAGTTAATTAGATTTTTGAATATAAAATAGCAGTGATTATGTTAACTCTTTTTCTAATGCCAAAAGGTCTCAATACATCATTGGTGCCAATGTACATCTCCGAAATAGCGCCACTGAATCTACGCGGTGGCTTAGGTACTGTTAATCAATTGGCTGTGACTATAGGTTTACTTTTATCCCAAGTACTGGGTATCGAACAAATTCTAGGAACAAATGAGGGCTGGCCAGTATTATTGGGTCTGGCCATATGTCCAGCAATATTGCAATTAATACTGTTACCGGTGTGTCCGGAATCACCGCGTTATCTACTTATCACTAAGCAATGGGAAGAGGAGGCTAGAAAGGGTATTATTGTTTTTTAAATATTGTTGCAAGTTTTTTTTTTCTAATCTTACAACAATTGCAGCACTACGTCGCCTGCGTGCCTCCAGTTCCGTCGAAGAAGACATCGAAGAAATGCGCGCCGAAGAACGTGCTCAACAGGCCGAAAGTCATATTTCCACATGGGAATTGATTTGTTCACCAACGCTGCGGCCGCCTCTAATTATAGCAATTGTTATGCAACTCAGTCAGCAATTTAGTGGTATAAATGCCGTCTTCTACTATTCAACATCGCTGTTCATGAGCTCCGGCCTGACTGAAGAAAGCGCCAAATTTGCCACAATCGGTATTGGCGCAATTATGGTGAGTGATTTGAAAAGTTTTATATCGGATGGCTCTGGTTCATTCCATATAAAATATTTAAGTAGGCTTTATTTGCGCAGAGATCTCAATTCTTTAGCGACTTAATAAAAAACTATGAATAACCATTTTTTCTTTTCTTTCAATAGGTTGTAATGACACTGGTATCCATCCCTCTTATGGACCGTACCGGTCGTCGAACACTCCACCTCTACGGTCTGGGTGGAATGTTCATCTTCTCCATTTTCATAACGATTTCATTTTTAATTAAGGCAAGTACAAAATATATGCAATCACATGTGATTAAACAAACGCATATGGATGGGCAAGTATCGAGATGTGTCAGCAAACACATCCACCATATTGAGTTTATATCAGCCGATAATTTTCTACACGAAAATGCAAAATATATTACTTAAAGCAAATTTTTATAAAATAATCTTCCGGAAGTTACATCAAAATATGATTTTGAAGATGTTAAAATTTACTGCTCTCCACTTAAAAGTTATCGATTGATATGAACCCATACCAAAAATTTAAATGTTGTGGTTTGTATAGGAATGTTGCATTATTCTATTTTGAAATTTTTTTTAAATGTTTAAAACTTTGATAACTATGCAGTGAACGTTATTTTGAGGAATGAAAAATTTTCAAATGATATAAAACAGTCAATATATTCGTATTATTTTATGCATGATGTTGTGTTTTAAAACGATTTAGAATGAAAATACTACGGCGTTGAAAATATCTCATTGATTCAAAAGGATATCAACTGATCCTTGAAGTGCTTTTGCAATAAATACGCGGTTTTATACGAAAAAAAATTATCTGGCATATGCAAAGTTCACATAAGTAGTTAATGGAGGATAGTTAATATAAAAGTGATCTAAGACATTTTTGTTAATTTGTATTTAAATTCTAAATGATAAGATTAGACCTTATCAACATCTAAATAGCAAATTAAACTTGATCAAAATATTTGGCTTGGACCACCTTTACAAACTCCTATCAAAAAATATATACATATTAGCATATGTAATTATAATTTCCGAGACATTAATTCATGTTCGGACAAGTACAATAATTTACAAAAAATATTGGTTAATATTGACAGATAAAATATACATTTTACAGATGGTTTTTTTGAGCTGATCAACTGTTTATATACCGTACATTACATTTATTCTGAAAATGCACTCAAAGTTTCATATTTTTTATATAATAGTCTGAAAACATTAGTATTTTCAGCACCTGATCAATATAAGTAAATTTGATTGCTAAAATATTAAAGTTTATGAAAAAGTTTTAAAAGAAAGAATAGAGTGCGTTTCTTAAGTATTTGTATGCATTCGGTTTTTAAAAATTAATCTGATAGATATTTAATCAGCGTAAAAATATCTTTTCAAATATATATATATTATCGCCGTCAATTACTATGTTATTAGTGTGAGATTTCATGTAAGTCTAGATAAATATCTCAATTTTAACTCTCGAATGTTGCCCCAAGCTTCAGTTGATATCCATTTTGTCAAAGCATGTACTTACAATGGATATAGTCTCATTAAACAAAGCTATGTGTTAAGTTAATTATTTACGCCGTTTGCTATGAAATTCCCGATTTCTTCTTAATATTTTTTTTGAATTCATTTAATTTTTCGCATGTTATTTTTTTTTAAATTTTTGCTTTTTTAACGCATATATTTTATTCTAAGTAACAATTTCGCAAGTGCTCCCAACAAAAAAAAAATTCGAATCTTATTGAAACTCATCTCAGCAATAGAACCTTTATTCGAAATGCAAACCCTCAGGCGTGGAATCTTTAGCAAGGCCGTCGAGGAAAATAAATGAGATTTGATGGAAACTCATATACAAACTTCAAATAGCACTAACATATTTCAAAATTTTTTCTCACAAGTTTTTCGAAATTTTAAAATGTGTGTGATATACATTAGTACTAAGATTTTTCGTCAGTATCTTAGGCTTGCTGTTCCAAAGTTAAACCAAAATTCAAAGTCTATCTGATCCCAAGTGCCATAATTTGATAGAATTACTCAGTTCATTTTGAAGAAAGCTGTTTTCTCCTCGTTTTAATGTAACGGGTGATTTTTTAAACGTTTGATTTTTCAAATTGAAAAAAAAAAACATAAAATTTGCAATAGCGAATTAAATATTAATTTGCACCGATACATCAATTCCTGTCATTTACTTTTTAAAGATTATTTTATGTAAGAGCGCGGCTGCGCCTGAGGTGGTAATGCTCCAATTTTGACAAGCATTCTCCAGCATTTTGTGCGGTATCTCACCAATGGCAGCTGTAATGTTGTTTTCCAGGGCTGCAATTGTGCATGGCTCGTTCCTGTATACGAGATACTCACGCAGCTTCACAAAAAATAGTCTAGTGGGGTCAAATCGCATGATCTTGGTGGCCTATGGACTACTGCAAAACGTGAAATTTATTGCTCACCAAACTTTCCTCTCAATAGGTCCATGGCATCGCATGCCGTGTGGTATGTGGCACCGTCTTTTTGTTGTCAACCAAATCCAATTCCTCCATTTTGTGTAAAAAAATGTCGATAATCATCGCACGCTACCTTGCTCCATTGACTGTAACGTTGCGATTTTCATTATTTTTGAAAAAGTACGGTCTAATGATGCCGCCGGCCCACAAACCGCACCAAACAAGATATTTTTCAGGGTGCATTGGCAGGTCTTGAGCTGCCTCTGGCTGCTCTTCAAACCGAGTTTGGGAATTCTGTTTGTTGACGTACCCATTGAGCCAAAAATGAGCTTCGTCGCTGAAGAAAATTTTTCAATGAAAAATTTGATTTTCATCCAACCTTTCTAGGGCCCATTCACAAAACAAACGACGTTGTGATAGGTCACCCGTTCGTTTTTAAGTCTAATCATGGTGAAATGGCAAACCTGAGCATTTTTGGCGTTGAAACATGTTACGAGTTAAGCGTGAGGTGTCAAAAAATTTAAAAAAAATCACCCGCTATACAAGAGGATACAATTAAAACTCATACATATGATGATTGATTTAACTTAGTTAGTTTTGAAAGAGTTTTTTATGGATATACATATAAATATCTAAGTACATAAAGATATTTCCCGAATTGACTTTTTGCTCGTAAATTTATTCACCTTAATATCAGTTCTATAATATATAAAACATATAATTTACTTTGACCATTCTCATTACTTGAGTATAGAATATATTTCTGCTCAAATCTGCAATTGTTCCAGCAAAAAAAAAATAATTAATGTCTATTCTATTTATCAAAGTTACGCCCGCTTTGAGAGACAGAATTGAGTTTCAAAAAAATTTGGTAAAAAAAAATTTTATTTGGGAAAGCTGAGAAGCTTCGGCCCTACTACCTTTGCCCAGAAATATACATACTCAATTATTTTGTAAATATTTTACAATGTTTGAGCTAGCTATTTCCAACCTTTGTATATCCGTCATAAGAATGCTGAGTTCGATATTTATTAATTTTGATACATGAAAATTTGCATTATCCTTTTTACAATTCATGTAGGTTGTGATGAAGCTAGTTATTTAGCGCCAAATTGTATAATAATGCATTTGTGTATTATTCATTTTGATAAATTTTAGAATTGGATCTTAAAAAAAAAAGAAAAACTTTTAAACTGAGATAGGCGAAAATGCAGAACTTTTACAAAATCGAAAATTTCAATTATTTCTGAAGAATTTGTCCTTGTAGGCAAATGCATTCTATTCTCTCCACCAACTGTTCTTATAATTTTGTTAATGTTTTCCATTATAATTTTTGTGCTATGTAAGTTCGTTATGTACATATTTTTTTAAGAAAATTCTAAAACTTATCGAAATGTTGTTTGTACTATATAGATTTTTTTTTTACTTGTAGCATGCACTATTTAAATATATTATTAACACAGCTTTTAGTTAGGATTAAGGTTTTGAATAAATGAACTATAAAACCATTGGCACACTTTCATAGCGATTTTCGGATCGAAACTTGGTGACAGTTTTCAGCTGTGTCCGGCATAAACTCAAAATTGCCAACTCTAAAAATAACATTAACCATGCGCCTTGGAGTCTTAAAATTTGAAATTAAAAAAAAAATAAATGATTCATTAAAATATGAAGTAATAGAAAATATAATTTGATGTAAACTAAAAAAAGAGTTCATTTATTCAACTGTCTCGCCCCTGTTAAATATCAAAAAATTCTCGACTTGGCAGGCTTTTGTCCTCGACGTTTTTACAAAAACTGAAACCTGTTATCATTTTAATTTGCTTTAAATAACATTTCAGTTTTATTTAAAACTTTTTTTTTTTTGTATTAATGATGCCACACAGCATTTTAAAAGAATTAACAATTTTAGTTCTCAAATGAGAGACAAGCACTGTATAGGAGTGCACAAGTTGAAAATCAAAGAATTTCACATATTTTTTATTAAATAACAGCTACAAAATTTCACTAAAACTATTTACTTAAATTAGAGCTTTGTTTTACATCAATATTTCAAAAAAATGGAAATTCCTTGTTTTGGAACTTAAAAGTTAAAAAAAAAAATCACTCTAATCCGCTATAAAAGTAGTTTAAAAAAAGTTTTTTCGCAATCTTTTTAGTTTCAATAGATGAAACTAAAATACTGAATACAAAAAACTCTGAATTGAGTCAATAGGTCTATTTCTCCAATCACGCTCGCCAGTTCCACAAAATCGTTAAATCTAATACTAAAGAAAACGCGCTATTTCGATAGGAAAACTTTTCAATACAAAGTAGAAGATCTATGGTGGGACACACGCTCGACTTAGGCCGGAATACTTTGAATTGGTCTCTGCAATTTTGTATGAATATTCTTGAATGCCTTAGGTATTAATTAAGCAATAAAATTAATTAAATTTTTCGGAACTCATAATACAGGAACCCCCTTAAAAAAAGTTAAATTTATTAAATCAGTTGCAATGATTTTGTGTAATATGAAGATTTTTAGCTTCATTCAACAAAAATTAACATAATTGTGGTTTTTGCAAGAACTTAATCCTAAAAAAAGGATATTTAACACTAAAAAAATAAGTGTGCAATAACCTTCTTCAGCAAAAATATGTTATTTTAAAAACTAAATTATTAAAATCGGTTCAGTATATTTTGCGCCAGAGCGTTACAAACCATTTCCTTATTAGCAATTTCGTATAAATTACATAAATAGATATAAAATGATTTTTACCGCGACCATTATAAAAAGAATTGGTGTTCAGAAATAGTGGTTTTGATATATATATGTATGATATCAGGTGTTCTGGCACCGACTAAAAAGTATCAAATATGTTCAATTTTTGTGGCCTTGTGTTATTTGATCGAAACAAACCTATGTATACAAAAAATAGTAAATAAAGCTCTAATTTTTGTTAAAATTTTGTGTATAATTTTTTTTGTTTGGTTTTCAACAACAAAGCAAATTTTTCAAAACACTGAGTTACACGCTAACACTTCCACACAGCGAGCTTTTTACAATAAAATCAACGTCAATGTCCACTGCAATTCCCAAGTGGTTTATAGTTTTCAGTACAGTTATTTAGTTCACAGCATAAAATAAAAATATAAAATACGCAAAAATATTTTTTGAAGACACGAAATTTATTATTTGATAGTTTTATAAAAATAGCAATAAGATCAAAAGTATAATTCAAGTTGTATTCCAATTTCCACATAGAAAAGCTTGTAAAACAGTTGGCAAAAAACAAAAATAAACTCGCCAAAAGAGCAGCCTCAGGTGTGGAAATTTTTTTTGAAAGCCTAATGAAAACACAATTTCGCTGCTGCTCCTTGTAATATATACAATTTTTACATAAAAATAAATAGCAAAAATAACACCAAAGCAAAGTTCTTTATAGCAATTTAAAATTTTATACTATACGTAATAAGAAATCTCTCCAACTGACGAGAAAGATATATTACTTACTTACCTTACTAAAAATATGCTCATTTATTACTAGAATCGAGAATAAGATTTCTAGCAACAACATTTTTCATAGCTTGAAAGTTTACTATTAAAAAACAACAAAAATTAAGTTTTGTCCAGAACTCAACTCATGCATAAAAAAATAGTTAATAGAAATTTATGAAAAAATCTACTTTAAGCGAAAAATAAAAAAACTAACCAATGGTTTGTAGATTTTTATGAAACACACAATATATGAATGCAGTTAACGAGTTATAGGTAAAAATATTTATTAATTTTTTCAAAAGTATGATTTTTTCTAACAAAAATTTCAAATTATTATTTTATTTGAAAGTTTTTTTTTCTTTGATTTTCCTTTTTTCTGTAAAAATTCATTCCAAATTTCCCAATTTTATTTATTTCATTTGAAAAAAAAAAAAACAAAACTTAAACAAAAAAAAAATGGTATAAAATCTCATAAAAAGCCTACAAACTATCGAGAATCCGGGTATTTCACGTTTTGTATAGGAGTTTTTTGGTTATGTACAGGAAATGATCGACTGGATGTCATACTTGTCGGTGGTGTCAACGCTTGGATATGTTGTCTTCTTTGCCGTTGGTCCCGGCTCGATACCATGGATGATAACAGCCGAATTGTTTTCGCAAGGACCAAGGCCCAGCGCAATGGCAATTGCGGTTTTAGTCAATTGGATGGCAAATTTTGTCGTCGGCATCGGTTTCCCAAGTATGAAGGTATGTTAGAGATCAAACTATTGCATTAATTTGTATAAACTATGTTTTAATAAAACTCTTCTTCCGTTCGACTAGACTGCACTGGAGAATTATACATTTTTGCCATTCAGCGTATGCTTAGCTGGATTCTGGATATTCACATACAAAAAGGTTCCTGAGACCAAAAATAAAACATTCGAAGAGATCTTAGCCCTCTTCAGACAAGGAAATGGAAGGTATGTTCGCAGTTTTTTTTTATCACAACATATATAGATAAAATTCTCTATTCAATATTTGACACATTAATTCACATTAAATTTTCTATTTAAAAATATTAACATACCAACTACATACATGAGAGACAGTTTAAAATGTAAAAAAAAAGTAAAAATCATTTCATATCTTGGAAGCTTATTAATACTATTAACATTAAAAAATGTCCTTAGAAAAAGTTAGTTTAATGTTTTGCAAATAAAGTTTAGCAGCAAACTATACAAGTTCCCAGGTTGAGCAGTAGATGTATCATTTTATTTCAAAAATTTGTTTTTTGCTTGAAGCATAGGCTTTAAAGTAATTTAGAGAACTTTTTATGTATAAGATATAGAGGAAATATTATTTGTAATGGGCTTTTGTAAACTTACAAAACACGGCGCCTTACATTGAAAGTATTATCATTGTTTGTTTCAAAAGTCACATTTCTTAAGAAACACAACTCTTACTATACTCTTCCACATAAACATATCATAACAGTAGGAATTTGTTTCTTAATTGAAAAAAAATATAAAAATTTTCATGTCTTATTTTAGTTTGAATAAATAAAAAGGAAAGAAATATAAATGAAATCAAGCTAAATATTGCAAACTTCATTCAAGATGCTATATAAGAACTCACAGAATATTTTTGTATTCCTCAAGATACTTCAAGAAATGAGAATTTCTAATGAATTTTATGCATTACAATTTATTTTTGAATCAAATATAAATGTAACTAATGTATTTATTAAAATGTAAAAAATACATAAAAAAATATATTTAATGCTTTTTAAAGTTATTGACCAATTGGAGCAATTCCACTAGCAGTTATTTTGCCAAAATATAAGGTGTTTTTGTATAAAACAATAAGTTGAAAATTAGTGGCTTTTTAGCTTGCCTGAATTTTTAGCCATTATCATTTTGAAAAAAGTTATTTATAAACACTAGACTGTCACATAAAGCACCGACCTTCTGCCACATTCTAGATAATCTTATTAGTATTCGGCTATTGGAAGTATTTTGTAAAAATTTGTGTAAAAAATTAATTATTTAGACGTCGATAGTGTGCATTTCGCTTAAAAATTTAAAAAATAAAGACTTAGCCGATGATTTACTGATTTGCCCTTAGAAGCTTCAGAAGAAAAAATTCGTCGATAAAAGTCGTCCTTTCAAAATGTTCAATTCAGTAATAATTTACTTTATCGAATTTATAACCAATTTTATTAAAACTTTTGTGTATCATACTGCTTGTCCCATTGATTCATTTTTTATGTACCTAAGACCATCAATCGTCGTTACTTGCAGACGCATAGTCAATAAAATTTGCAGATATATGAGTCCGTGAATATAAAAACCGCAAAGTTCTGGCAAGTAGCCGTTGCTAACCAAAATGAAATAAATTTCAAATATTTTATTTTAGTTTAGATCGCGTTAATTTTAGAAATTTAATTTTTAATATAAAGGGTGTTTTTTAAGAGGTATAGAGCTTCGAATTGAAATAAAACACAAGAAAATCGTTTTAATGTCCATCAATTTGGCTTTATTGGAAGGATAATTTTATGCCATTAATGTTTAAATATGATTTCGGGCATGTGGCCGCCGCGGCTGGCTCGAATAAAGCCAATTCTACAGGTCCAATTTTGAACCACTTTTTCGCCACGAATGTTGGCTTCCAAGTCCCCTAACGTTTCTGGTTTGTTGGCGTAGACGAGCGACTTCACATTTCCCCAAAGAAAATAATCCAATGGTGTCAAATCACACGATCTTGGTGGCCAATTGACAGGTCCATTCCGCGAAATTATGCGCTCATCGAATGCTTCCTTCAATAAATCGATTGTGACGTGCGCTGTGTGGCATATAGCGCCATCTTGTTGGAACCACAACTCATCCACATTCATGCCATCCAATTCGGGAACAAAATAGTCGGTTATCATGGCTCTATACCGGTCTCCATTAACGGTAACTGACTCTCCAGCATTATTTCGGAAGAAGTATGGCCCAATGACTCCACCAGCCCATAGAGCACACCAAACAGTCAGTTTTTGTGGATGTAATGGCGTCTCAAGGGTCTCATGTGGATTCTCTTCACTCCAAATGCGGCAATTTTGCTTGTTGACGTAGCCATTCAACCAAAAATGAGCCTCATCACTGAACAAAATTTTGCGATGAAAATCAGCATCGAGATCAATCTCATTTTCGGCCCATACACCAAAATCACGACGCATTGCATGGTCTCGCGGCTTTAATTCTTGCACAAGCTGGATCTTGTAAGGTCGCAAGCCAAGATCTTTGCGCAAAATCTTCCATAAAGTTGATGGACAAAGCTCCAATTGCTGTGCACGGTGGCGAATCGATTCATTCGGGTCCTCTTCAACATTTTGCTCTACAGCGGCAATTGTTTCTTCGGTGCGCACTGTTCGACGTCTCTGCGGATGCGTATTATCACATAGAGTAAACGTAGTGCGAAAACGATCCATGGTTAACCAAATTAATTGCTCTGATGGACGATTATGTCGACGATAAAATGGACGGAGCTTGCGGTAAACTTCGCGAACTGAACCATTATTTTCGAAATAAATTTGCACGATTTGCAAGCGTTGTTCTTTTGTCAACCTGTTCATGATGAAATGGCAAACCAAACTGAACATAAATGACATTAGAGTTGCCAGATTTGACTATAAAATGCCAGTTTTATCTCTATTCAAAAAACAAACCTCTAAAAAAAACACCCTTTATGTAAAGGCTAAGATCGATCTTTTCCGATTTATTAAAATCGACTTAAAACACAAGAAATTTTTTGAAAAATTATCCCTTGCAGCGCCGACGTTTCGAGGATTATTTGTCCTCTTCTTCAGGGCGTCAATTTATTAACTGAACATTGTTGTATCATTACTTGTAACTATGTTATTATATGTTTAGTTTCGCTTTCTCGGGGTTTCGCTTTCTTGGGGTTTCGCTTTCTCGGAGAAAGCTTAACTTGAAATAGGAGGATTTTTGAGCCATTCTATTTTTGATAATAAATCAATATACTAGATAATTTCATATTTAACTTTTTTTATTAAAATAAGCGATAATTTTGAAGTAAGGAAAGTTAAATAAAAATACACTGGGAACATACCTAGCATACGGTAGCAAGCATAAAAATAGGTTATATTACAGGATACAATATTTTCCACCATTAAAAATAATTTTCTTGAAATTTTTCATTAATTTTAATTGTGTTTTTGTTTTGTTTTTTGTTCTACTTGAGTTCAAAGTTTTTCCGTTTCAAAACACTATCACAAATATTAATGAGTACTTCTTAACAACATAAATATAAATAAACTTTTTGAAAAGAGCTTCGTATATCGCTCCTACCACATTTCCATATAAATCAAATAAAATGCAAATTTTTGGAATTTACTTTCACAAATTAAAAAAAGAATTAATTTTAATTACAATCAATCAATTAAATACCCTCCTCACATATTCTCAACGACGACGCACGCACGCACTCACAGAAGGACTTTCCGAGATAGTAGACTGTACGGGTAAGTTGCATGATGAACAAAAAACAACAACAAAAGCAGAGTTATAAATATTCTTAAAATTTACTTTAAATATCCTGCAAACTTTAAATAGAGTTATATCAAAATTAAAAAAAAAAACAACAACAAACGAGCAATTAATTACTAAACACACATTTTTCAATTACTTACTATAAATTAAAAATTAAAATTTTGCCTTTCGTAGCGTTTTGTAGTTTGTGTTAAAAAAAGAAACCAAGAAACTTCCAAAGTTCAAAACAGCTTTAGTTTAAAAATTTAAAATTTTAATATTTCTTAAAATGTAATAAATATTCTATATAAATTATACAGTTTAACTACTTTTTGAATGCTTTGAATGCTTGTTAATTAAATAAAACAAAAAAAGAGAAAAAATAAAACACTTTACTAAGCTAATTTTTTCTAACATTTTTTAAAAACTCATTAATAAAAATTTACACTGATAAAAGTATTAAAATTCTTATCATTCATACTAAACACTCAAAAAAACTCATTAAGCGTTTGTTCTTCATCATGCTCTCTTTCCCCCCACTAAATCCTATCTCACCAATCTATCGCTATCACATATTTGTGTATAAAAAAATTCAGACACCTATTGTTGAAAAAAAAAAAAAAAAAACTAAACGATTTATGAGAAAATCGTCAAAATTTTAAAATACTTTCAGTCATGCCACTCACTAGCTTTCTTTAAAAAAAAAAAAAACAAAAATATCATGCACTCATCAAATTTCGTTTCTTTATATCAATTATTTTTTTAATTTTAATGATTTTTTTATTTTATAATTTTTATTTAAAAAAAAAATATATATATATATTTTAATACTTCAGCGACGATGAAAACAGCGGTGACGACACACCAATTCAGAGCACCTCGACTGCAGATATTGCAATTTCAAAAATACCAACAAGAGAAAAGGAACTTTGAGTCATTTTCACCCAACTGAAGATTTCACTTAAGTTCCATTTAACGGCAGCAATTTTAAAATTTAAGTTTTATGTATTTTTGTTTTTGTAAATTAAGTTTAAAATATTTTAAGTTTCTTCTTTATTTTAATAATCAATAATTTTGCATTCTCTTAATGTTGCAGCATATTATATAAAAAAAACATTTAAATTTTTCAGTGTAATTAAAATTTGTATAAAGCGATTAACTCCAAAATGATTTAACTGAAACGACTATTTTTGCGACACGACTCTGATCGTTTTCGGTGAAATTTCGCATGAATAGACCTTGGAACAAGGCTTAGACAATTCTAGTCTAAGAGCATATTTTATATCTTACTGAACGCTATCCAAAACAAAATTCTGAAAAAATGTGTTTTGGGCGATATAAGAAAAATGTTGCATCTCGAATTCTACAAAAATATTTTCAAGAACAAACGAATAGGCAACTCCGAATGGACCTTGCTATACATCATCATGTTTTTTTGCACTTTTCTTTGAAAATATTTTCAAGTCTAGGTCTCCGAAAACTTTTGAAGTTTTGCTTTGTAGTCTTGAGCAAATAATAAAGGCATTGCTTATCATTTAAAAAGCCATATCTTGTATTATAGCTTATAGTACTATAACCTACTAATAGTTACATAAGCTATTTTAGGAAAAACATCCAAAATCAGATTTTGTCCATGGCCAATTTACATAATTGGAATCCAACAAGGAAATTCAACTTGTCCGACCTAAGCGTATAGAATTGTTCTCTAAGCAAAAATTATAGTGCTCAAAACTACCTGTCAAGAATAATAAAATAATATTCTAGCTAAGCATCTTGTCCGAAGACTCTTTAACACACTATTTCCCGTTAGGCTTCCCGACCTATTTAAATAAACCTATTTAATAAAGAAATTGAACTATTTATTTAAAAAAAAAAATTTAAGTTCTTTAAATATGCTACAAGTTTGTCATAACAAGTTTAGAAATTGGTTCAGCGAATTTCTTGTAGGGTTCATGCCGTCTATAATCTGCTCTTTGTTTGAAGATTAGGAAAATTAACATGGGCATGCGATTGGAAGGGGTCACATGTGCCATCACCACATCTGCAGCAGTATTTTCGACAGTCGATTTAACATGACTCTAAATGACACACCTCGGAGCTAGTGATTTCGCCTGTTCTTTCGGCAATCGAAAGGGACTCAAAATCGTAGAAATCGTCATTCTGAATATCACTGTGTGGCAGGGTGGGTTGAATTTTTTGTTTTTCAACCGGCTGGATCTTATAATCGTAGATATCGTCATTCTGAACATCACTGTGTAGCTAAAATGTTTTCTTAAGCAATCATAGAGAGAGCGCGAGTGCCCCGAAAATGCTAATTTTCAGTACTTTCTTCATATAATCGATGCTTACACATATCTGTTAGGATAGATCTGGCTCATATATTTATTTTGGATGACGATATCTACGATTTTAAGACACAGCCAATTGAAAAAAAAAGAAAACTCAGAACCACCCTAGTTAACATCATAAATGGGCAAAATTTTGAAAGCAGGAGCCACTTACAACAAAAACAACAACTATAACGACAAAAAAATCCAACCATAAATACGATCTCGATAGCAATAAAAAAATTCTCAATAAACCGAAAGCCAACTCCAGGAATCAAGCAACAACAAAATGAGTGTAGAAACAAAAATACACGAAGTGTGCTTCGGTTTTGTTGTTTTTCTCTGAATAATGAGCAATAACAATAATTTAAATCCTGTACATAGCGCGTATAAAAAACCACAGTAGTAGTGAGTGCATTTGTTTGTTGTTTTGGCTATTTTTCTTAACAAAAACTAAGCGTTTGTTGTAATGAGCCATAAACGGCTCATTTTTCGTATTTTGGCCATCGCTGAATTAGAGTGATGAAAATTTCTCAGTTCGTTATAGTGAAATGGCTAAGATGGATATGGCAATTAAACAATGAATTTAAATTTTTTGATCAAAAAAAGCAGATCTCTTTCAAAAAAAAAAAAAAGATATGTTGTTTTGCCTTGTAAGCATAGAAGCGTTTAGTGAGTACGATATGTTCGATTTGTCATCGCACTTATTTGTGAAAATTATCATTAACGAACTCATAAGCATTAGGAAATTTATTTGATATTTTCTGTATTAAAATTGCCATTGTAAGCATAACTATGTTAGTGGATGTATGTACTTAGATCGAGAAAATCAAACCAGAAGTCGGATATGCTCCCGGGCAACCAACTTTTTATATGTAATTGAATCTTCTGCTCTGCATATTGGTGATAGTTTCTTCTTTGAGTTTGGCGGCTAGTTCCTTCGTGGTGGCTTCCCTGACTATTACGGCTCCACCAAACTTTGTTACCTGGTGCAATATTTAATGTTAATCCAAGTGGACTACATAAGTACTTTCAATTTTTTATTATGCAGCTACTGATTATTGTCATTAAGTTTTCACAAATGTTTTGAAACAAAACAAAAGTAATGCCATTAACTGTGACGCTTAAGGAGAATGCAAAATATATTTTATTAAATACAACTAAAATACATAAATGCTAAAGTATTAAAGTAAAATGTTGTTATTACACAGATTTTAATGATGAAAAAAAAGCAATATTTTGTTTCAACATAATGCACAAAATTTTTTTTTTTAACATTTTTATACATTTTGTTGTGTTTTATGTTAGTTTAAAATTTTATTTCTGATTTTTATTGTATAACTTAAGTAAATGAAACTTCTCGATAAATAAAATAACTGAAAATATTTGTCATAACAATTTCAAATACATAGGATAACTTGGAAATCTTAGAAAAATACAAGGTAATATAAACAAAGGCTAGTTTTGAGTAGACTCCCTATGTGACAACTAAAATATAGTAAAAATAGCTTCCAAGCAATTTATAGCTGTAGTTCTACTATATACATACAGTAAAAAAAAAAAAAAAACATTTTATTAGACACATACTCGTAGTACAAAAAAATACAAATATACGCATAACCCCCAAGAAGTAACAACGCGTTTTTGTTAATCTTGAATATTACAAACAAAAATATAACAATTCCAACACAAAATATATATACACACACACACAGAAACACAATAAACTCAAATAAAATTGAATTCAAAATTTTACTACTACTTTTTTTTTAAATTAAAATTACCTATACACTTAACACATAACCGTAGAGTGTGCGAATTTCAGGAGTATGCTAAACTGCACAAATAGTTTGGAGCCCCAAAGTATGAATTCTGGCATCGAACATGCCGCATTGATGGTATCTGAGGAAAAAACCCAACATGACTCACGTAAGAATCAAATTAAATTTCTAAAGCTTTATGAAATAAAATTAAAATTAACACATATAGTATATGAAATAAAAGTACACTAACTAACAAAAAAAAAAAGAAAAAAACCACAAATGTACACCCATTTACCGTACTGTCTACCCACTTTGTCAAAAAAAAATAAAAAATAGTCTTGAAATTAAAATTAACCAAAGTAATTTGATAATTTTACATAAAATAATGCGTTCATAATTCTTTATTTTTATAATTTTTTTTTTCGTATATTTATAAACATTTCATAAAACATTTTTTTTTATGGTAATATGCATCTTTCATCATATGTGTCAGTATCTTTAATTTTCGTTTGTTTTATTTGTGTGTTGTGAACTAGTGAAAAATATCTATTTATTTATCTCGAATTCATTAATTAATGCAGCATTGTTGTCAATATGTCAATAATACTGTCTAGTGGATATTAAAAGCATGACGTTCTTTTTGTTGTTATGTGTTATTATTTTCGTGCTACTCTTATTAAACTGAATTGCTTAAAGTAGGGGTCGACTTTTTCTGCCAAAACTATCAGACTTTGTTGATATCTTAAACTTAAGCAACTTTTTTCCGCTTGAACCTGCCGATTGTTTTCACTTTAAAATAGTAAATAAATATCAGTTCAAGGTAATGAAATCCTTTTAGCTTTTGTACGCAACTTCATTAGTAAGCGAAGAGCTCGCTGAAGTAAAGTCGATGAAGATGTTCACGAAAGAAAGTAATGTATTTTGGTGAAAATAACCAATCAAGGCCCGTCGCGATGCCCGAAAATGTCCGAATTTCGGCAGCTTATTTTCTACGTCCACAAAAAAAAAATTTACACTAAAGTAAATCAGAACACAGGGAACCTGCAATTTGGTGTATTTTGTGCCTGTATACCTTGTTATACAATAGTTCCAAGAAAGCTCTTAAATGATATCTGCATATCCACCACTGCAATATGTTCAGTTGGATTGACTTTTTTTTCGGGACACTATCGTTTTAATTGTCACTAGTTGTACTACGTGCCACAGCTTGCATGTACCTTAGAATTTGGTACCATGAGACTTGGTGTAAAACTATGTTCATGTGGCATCTCGATACACTACTGAGCGATGGTTCAATCTCATGTAAATTTTGCTCCATTGCCCTCTCACAAATATTCCTCAATTTCTCCCTCAAAAATAACAATAATTGATATAGTTCTGATTTTTGTACTATTTATTTTATCAAAACAACTCCAAATTCTTAGAAAAAAAAGCAAAACGCACACACACACAAACAGTTTGAACTTACGATAAACCGGTTTCTTGTATTTCCATGCGATTGCCATCGAAGAAGTAATTTGGACTTTAAGAAACTATAAATTTTTCGGAATAAAAAGTTGTCTATGTTTACATACAAGACATATACTATCTATCCACTAAGTTTCAGGCAAATCCGTTCAGCCGTTAAGACGCGTTCGAGGAAGGAACATCCATACTTTCACACTTATAATATTTGTGAGATAAATAAGATGGCTAACAGCCATTATTAGCTTTTAATTTTGTTGCTAAGGTGTCACTTTTGGAAAAATTGTTATGAGGATTTTTATTTCGTCGTTTTTGTAATTTTTCCCAGTTTTCACAAGTATTTTATGGCTACAGTGACCACATTTCTCAATGCTAATCCTCAATTCTAAATTGTGTATTCGTGTCAATAATATTTAACGTCATTCAAAAAGTATTTAAATAAAAAAATTTTGATAGAATGGTTATCGGAAAGACAGAAATATATTACTATATAGGTCAATCAATTAAGTAAGAAGACTTTTAAAAAGATCACAAAATAATAGAGATATGTTCTGAATGTAGAAAAAGAATATTCTTTGGAGATAAAACTGATACAGATTGTCTTCAGTTTGAAGCGACTATAGGTATGTTTGTTCACTAAAATATCACCCCTTATCTTAAGCGTTTCATTATACTCAGTAATTTTGTCGAAAGACTTACCCGCTTCATCAGTATTTTCGAGTGTTATCCTATTGTTGTTTGGTGATTTCCAGAAAAATCCGCTAATTTGCTAGTTAATATTTAGAAGAGAAGACATATTTTCTTAAATATTATGTGCAAAACCTTCCTTGTACTAACTTCTTAGAAATGAAACAAAAGTTCTATCCAAACTATTTTTGGCCCTACAAAGAAAAAACTACATTCCCGAAGAATTACAATTTGTAATGCTTTTGAAGACTACACTCGCAAAGAAAAGTTTATCAAATGATGATGGTTAAGATCATGGATAAGACTTTTTGCATTTTCTTAACCCTAGATGGGCACACCAAACCATACAAAATATTTTTTGATAGTTTTGTTCATTTTTTTTTCCAATATACGAAAATTTTATGTGATGACATTGTTATTTTCAAATTTGCCCAACTGGATTTGAAAGTTTAATCTCTGAAGCAGATTTTGGTGTAGGACACGTTACAAATAGGTCTTATGGGAAACATCGTATACACATACATATATATATATGTTTACACAAACATATATACTTTATTTCTAAATGTAAAAGCGCCAGTTTAAAAGTACGTCCAGTGGACTTAAATCTCGCATCAGCTTAAATAAGGCTGGCAGCTCCAAAAATTGCATATACTTATGATACGTTTACGTCATAAACTTTATATTATTTACTACTTGCATGACCCAATTATCGAGGTAGTATAATTTATATGTGTTCTTCATTTTTGATAAATTTCGTTAAATGTTTTTACGTACATATATGTTTTAATTATAACTTCTTAAGATTTCAGCATTTCTTCATAAAAGTATTTAATTAATTTTTAATTTATACAAAACAAATAAACTTAATTATCATTTGCAATAACAAAAAACACAAATTGGATACGGTAAATTCTAAAAACAAAAAATTGGAAAAACTAAAAACGATTTCTTGGGAAACGCTTCATATGAAACTGGATTATTGAAAATTATTGAAATATCAAAAAACAAAAACAAAACCAAATGAATTTAATTATAATTTGGCTAACGATCAATTCATGAACCGCAAAATTTGCATGCTTTGCAAAATTAATACAAAAATACAAAAATCAAATCCAAATGAAATACACAACTAAAGTTTTTGGAACCACTTCGTTTTCATTAACGGTTGAAGGCATGGGTCCCTATCCCTTAAGCGATAGCACCAATTTATTGGGTCCAAGTACAAGTCTGGCCGGCAGCAGTACGCCATATCAGTACACGAACTATGGTACGAATATGAATACACCAGTTCCTATGCGAAAGTGTTACTACGAATACAATCGCGACAGTTTTCGGAGACACTCGGCCCACGGAAGAATGAGTACTCCTTCAGGTATAAATATTTAAAAAACAAAACAAAAATAAAAAAAAAAATGCAATTTACTAACGACAAAAAAGAAACAACTCAAAGATGCCAATTATTCATTTGGTATTATGGAAATTGCAAAACATTTATGCGAAAATGTACCAATTCTATGTTATACGTTCATACATAAGTACACATACTCGTACATATATTATATGATAACTACACTTATTCACAAAATGCACCAAATATACATATATTAACTTACACACATACATTTGAACAAAACAGATCAATGAGATACTAAATATTGTCCGGTTAGCAATATGTTGTCAAAGCTCAAATCTGATAACACAGTTCAACAAAATTTTCGCTAAATCCAAATCTAAAAAGTAATTTGAAATATTCTTACCAACAACCAGTGGCGTCACTTCACCAAAACCTTGAGAGGGGAGGGAGACGAAAGTTATGGTTCCACCACTATTCGATGGTTTTATTGAATTGAAGTATTGAATAATAACTACTTACTATCAGATCCTTACAGGGGAGTCAATGCCCTCCCAAGCCCTACCGAAATGACGCCACTGCCTACAACTGGCAAAAATGCAGTCAGCGTTCACCGATTTCCACTATTTTTGTTTTACCTGTATGGAACCTATCATTTCTGGAAGACACGGGTAAATTGCGGCTGAGATTTTTTTTTGTGTGATGGTTAATTTTTTAAATGTAATTGCAGAGATTTTGTTTGTTCAAATGTGATAGACTATATCTTTGGCAAAAACCAAAAACTGCTAAGGTCGAGTCCAAGTTTCGCCATTATTTAGTACAACTTTTCCATATGTAGAGTCTTTACTTAGAGGTTTGATTTTTAAGTTGGCACCTCAGTTTATAGTGACTGTAAATTTGACAGCTGACAGTTGCGCTATGCGCAGTACGTTTTGCTCATTTAACATGAATGGACTTATGCCAGAATAGCGCTTGCAAATTTAGGTGACTCACTAACATAAAATAACTAAAATTTCAACTTTTACTAATAACTTCCCTCAAAATTCACATAATTTTCTTGCAATTATAAGTCAATTGGACGCCACTTTCGCGTGATTTAACTCCAACTGAATTATTTTCTTGTATCAATGATCACATTTCATGTTTCTGGCTTGTGCTGATAATACCATAACTCAAGTCATTTCGAAAATAATTACTCAATTGATCGAAAAAGTGATCGACAATTTGACCTCCAGACTGTGCTATATTTTGGCCTGTTGCGACGCTTACATAGCTATATCTCCAAATTATATTTAAATGCTAAGAGCCGAAAAGCTGCATCTTAAATTACCATAAAAATAATTAAATAAATTATACAGTCGGTTACAATGTCTTAGATAAAGAATTTTTATGAACAAAAGAAATATAAAAATCTGATGTGATGTGATAAAAAATTAGGCTATTACCCCGTGAAAAAATTTTATTCATTCATCTTACCATTGATAGTAAAAATAGCAAATTTGCTCGCACAAATTCGTACGTCAGTACTTTTAAGAAAAATAGCTGCGTTATGTAATCAAAAATAAAAATTCACTACACAGGCTCTTGGGTTTGAAAATGTCCAAAATCGTTTCACGGACACGCCTACCGTTCATAGAAATAAAACATTTAAAAAGCTATTTTGAGAGAGTCAATTGTTGTAGTGTAACCAAGTTACTCACAAATACTAAGAATAACTTGGACAAACTCTGCACGTTTGACAAACTATCACAAAAAGTCGTGGCACCTCGCATACAAGCGAAAAGCTTAAGACGCTATACTGAGAGCGTTATTTAAGGTAATGAAACCATATTTCACACAAGTACAAGAAATAGTTTATTCTAGCATTGGACAAAAAATTTTCTAGTTTCGAAAAGAGGACGTGTCACCTCAGAAGCTCCAAAATGCTGTACAGAGAGCTATTTAAGTAAATGTAGCCAAATTCAATGTGGGTATGTTAGTCCAATCAAACAGAACATAGTGTGGTGGAGAAATACGCTTTTAATAGAAATAGATTTAGAATTCTCATGAAAAAAACCCTAATACTAATACCTTGAGGACACCTTTTTGTCCTCAAAATAAGATAAGGTTATTAGATTCTTTTTTTGTTTTTTGTTCGGTAATACACCTATTCTTCATAAAAGCGGGTATGTGCGAACTTGTGTAAGTAAATACTAAGATAAAGTAATTAGTGCTTAGGTCTCATAGCAAAGATTTTAAGTTAAGAAAAATATTAACGCACTAGCAGCTATCACAAAACCACCATATTCAGCATTAGAAAAGTAAAAATCAAGCTATAACCATTAATGCCAAAATCAACACCAAAACGTATATCACTTTGAATGACAATAATACACACACATAATATAATTAAAATAAAATCTGATAATAATGCCACTAACACAATGCCAATAATGTACATAAAATTTCATCTTGAAAGGACAATGCTTTATTCAGTACGAGAATTGCTTGAGAATAATTTCGATACATTCGATATTTCTTATCAAACGTCGAGTATACAGACAAGTGAAAACAAAATTTATCAGCATTTTCAATAGAAAACTTTTATTATTTTTATTTTGAAGAGAGCATGTTCTGAAAAGATTAATCATGTTATAGATTGGGCATGTTTCATTATTGGCATGATGATTTTACTATTTTGTTGCATGCACTTTATGCTTTTATCTCTTAGTATTTAATTTTTTTTTTTTCATATTCTTCTTTAGATATACAATAAATGCACCACACGTGCCGGTGATTACGAAAATGATCACAGTCAAACCTCTCATTTTCATTTCGATAATATGAGACCGTACTTTTTTTAGACTGAAACTTCTTTCATGATCACCGGAACAAATAATTTAAAATGAAATATCAATAGTAAAATTCAAAAAATGCAATATGTACCTCCAATTGACATTAAATTTATTAAGTCAAAAGATCATTTTAAAGGAAAACCTAAAACTATCAAAGCTACACTACACACATTTTGAAAGCAGAGCAAAGGTCTCCCTTTTGTGTTGGTCAATTTAATCTCAAAACCATTGCTTTACACGCAAGATTTCATTAAAAATTAATACTAAAAAAATCTACTTTTTAGAGATATCATAAATGTTATTTTGAGTGACCGAATGTAATCGTTACTTTCAAAAAATTAAGACTTAAAAATAAAATTATAACTTAAAAATACATTATAGTGGAAAGGTATCGAAAAATCAATTAAATTTAGTAGCATTAAAAAGTTTACAAAATTGAAGAAGCTCAAAAATATTATCGAAAGTCGAATAGTACCAAATAATATAGAAAAGTATAAAAAAATGTTCATATCAGTTACAAAGCCTTAAATATAATCATATACTACAGAAAATTCGATAAGACATGAGAATTATCGAATATAGTTTTCATATATCAAAATGTATGGTCGACATATGCAAAAATCTATCAAAAAGTATCAAACTGCATAAAGAATATAAATAATATTGAGTCGATAGGGGTTCGAAAGCAATAAGATTGAAAAAATAGATAACGCTCGAAAGTTATGAAAAATTCGATCAAACTTCGATACGTCTTGACAAGAATGGCTCCAAAAAGTTGAATGGCTCCAAAAAGTTGAATGTTTCCAAAAAGTTGAACGGCTCCAAAAAGTATTAAGCAGCTTTAAAAGTATCGATGCAAGTAGAAATTATGAAAAACTATCAAATGGCAAATGATAAATCAGTACGAATCCACAAGTATGCAAATGTCGTTATTGGTCAAAAAATTACAAAACTTATGGAAAAGTACAGCAGAGTCAAATAGTAAAATATTAATACAATAAAAATTAACAAATAACATAGGAAAAATCGAAAAAACGACAAAACTATAAGAGTATCGATACAGAAAAGTATCAAATTTTACTTGAGTTCAAGCGAAGATAATTGATTGAACGTTTTTTTTAACACAAAAAAAATGGAGTAAATTCGTCTTCAGCAACTTTTATAATATCAAGTTTCAACTGACGATATTTCATTTCATGTTGAGAAATGAATTTTGTCCATGGCAAATTTTGCATCACTGTGCTACACAGCTACTAAAAAATTCTTTGACAAAGAGAAAGACACTTAAAATCAGTTCAGTAGTCAAGCATTAAGAGTCGGAAACTAAGTTTGTGAACATATTTAGCGTTAGTGTACCAAATCACACATAAAAAAACCTTTAAAATGATCTTTCGATACTGAAAACTACTGCTTTTAATTTTTAAATGTTCGTAACACATCTTATAAACAGAATAAACTAATCGATATTTTATCTCTAATCATTATCTACGCTTCATCTTATTAGCTGCTTCCGAGCGTTGTTTAGAAGGCGGCCGAAATACACAGCAGGGCCGGAACGCTGCCTCTGTGCCCCATCACCTTCGTCAGCAAGTACCTGTTTGCCAGAACAGCGGGCCTTGACTGAGGAACGCCTCACCTCCTGAAACTGCCAGCATACACTTAACGAACGCTGAACAACAATCATCATCAGTAACAGCAACAGTTGCAGCCGCCGCAGCATTACAACAACATCAACACCAACAACAACAACAGCAGCAACAGCAGCAGCAGCAACATTCGCAACAGCAACATCATCACGTACATTGTAGCTATGAAAAAGAAGTTGTATGTGATGACTCTCAAGTGCACCAGCTTTCACACCAACATCAGCACGAACAGCAACATCCTGATAAGCATCAGCCACACTATCACATACACGAACCAACACAACAACAGCTGCAGCAACAACATCATCAACACCATCAGCATTCACAGCATCAACAGCAGCACCAACAGCAACCACAACGCAAACATCATAGTCACAGTCCTTTTCACAGTCGGCACACATCACCGCACAGTCAGCACTCGCACAGTTTGCACACATCACCGCATCAATCGCACCATCACGTGCATGAGTGTACTGGCACTGGCACGGATTCACGTGACACGCCGCTCGATTCACCAACGGCACGCAATCATCAACATGCCATCACAACAAATTCATCACAATCATCTCATCATCATCACCATCATCGTCGGCGAAAGCGCCAATACAATCATCACTCGAATGGCGGTAGTCACAGTGTTGGCGGAGGCGGTACTGGCAGCGGCAACTCGAGTGGTAGTCATGGCCACAGCCATCAGTCACGTGCGTCTTCACTTAAAAAACAACACAGTAGTAGCTGCACGAGACGTCATCGTTCCGCCACTGATGTATCGACTACATCAATCAATACCTGTCACGAGCCCTTGTTTACAGATCGTGAAGTACAGGAGATTATGGTGCGTAAGACTTGTTGTACCTCGTCGCGCACAGAATTGGCGCAGTATTTTGCTGAAGATCTTTATGGTTCTACACGTCGTCCATCGTCATGCTGCACTTCTTCTGACTACTGTTATCACACTGACTCCACGAGTCTTTATGGCTCACGTTCCTCGCTTAGTCGCAACAATTCGATAAAGTCAGCCTCAGTGGCTATGCGTAAGAAACGCACATTGCATCAACGTCCACCGAGTTACACCTCAATCTCTTTGCGCGGTCTTAATGCAAGTCATCCCAATTCACAATTAGGTTCCCTGACATCGATCTTTGATCGCGCCAAGCAAATAAGCGAAAAAAATAAGCCAGTGGGCACAGTCATTGTTTCGCCTTCTAAGGTAACCATTGAACGACAATCTTCGTCCTCGAAAGATGCGCTGAATGAAGAGCTGCCCGACTATGCCTGCTCACCATCACCGATACGTTGGAGCTTCCTGGCGGATGGCAAGTCACCAACAGAGTTTGAGGGTGCTGTCGGTGGTGGCACTTTGGACTCACGTCGCAGTGATGGCGGCGAATATAAGCGAGAACGCGAACATCAGCAGCACATTGCCCACTCCCAGAGCAAAAGGAAACTCTCGTATGATGAGCGTCCCAGCACCTCGAGTGGCATACGCAAGTCTCGTGACAGTTTCAACTGTGACTTTGAAGAGTCTACAACGGTATTGTTCCATCAGGAGGGTGAGGCATTTAACAATTGTTGCAATAATTACATCCAATGCAATACGTACCTCGATCAGGATCTACAGATCACCAGCGAGGATATACATCAGTATTTGTCGAAAGGCAATCGACTGACAGGTGACATTTTGAACAATTCCAAGAGCTATCCATTCCAGCCAAGTAATGCGCTTGAGTTTCAATACAAAAACAACTTTGCCAACAACAATCCATTATGCCAGTCAGAGGCCAGCAGTGGTGACGGAACAAGGGGATTTGAAGGTCGTGGTTTCCGTCGCAATTCTAGCAAAGAGACGAACCTAAATCAAAATGCCGTAGGCGATGTAAGTGGCTGTGCTGGTTCTTCCTGTGCAAGCACACCACTCTCCCCGACCAATATTAATCTCTCATCGAGCAGCAATAATATAAACATCGTGTTTAACTCATATACGGAGAGTAACGCCAATGAAGTGAAATTCATTAATACAACGCGTGAATCGCGAGAAGTTGCTGTCTCTTCTGAGGCGCATCACTCCGGCTATCTGCCATATACTTATCCAACATATGATTACACCAATATGTCCGCTAATTCACTATTTGATAAACCCATCGGCATTGATGAAATACCAAGCAACGCAGATTGTGCAATCGGTGCAGCAGGATCATCAGCAAGTGATCAGCACTCATCGTCGTTGCATTCACCAATGACGCAAGAGCGTAATGCCGGTAGCTACGCTATGGACTCATTTGAATCTTTCGATGCAGCATCTGATAATCATTTGCTTTCCCAACGTAGCAGTTGCCAGTTCTCACCACAATCGCCACGATCACCACTGTCACCGACAATACTTCGATCGCCAGCTACCTCATCGATATCGGCAACGATTGATCCGACATTTCAGTATCAGTTTTATCAACAACATGGTGCTGCGCCAATGACACAATCACCAGCACATGATTCACAACGCCAATATCATCATCACCATCGGCATCATCATCATAATCACCAAAGTCGTGAGCACTTCACGGAAAGCTTTAAGATTAGCCAAGCTTTCAAACGAGTTCGCAAGCGTGCACGCAAATATACTGATTTTCTGCGCAAGAAATAGAGCTTTTACCGTACATATAGTAAGTTTGACACTCTTTTCTTTCCCTTTGTTTGATTTGTACAGATTCGCCATATTTTGGCCGAAAATTTGTCGTTGTGGCTCTACACAAGAAGTGCAAGAGTTTGGAAAGCAAGTAGACTGGAGCGTTGTCTTGAATTCTTGATGTTGCTACGGATAATGATCTTTATGTTGGATAATTTGCAGTAAAAGCTTGCTAGACTCTAATTAAGCCAAAATAGACTCGTAATTGTATGCAGTACTTAGGATGTTCAGAGGATCAAGGAATGACAAGTTAAATATAATTTACAATCAACAGCATTTGGTTGCAATTTTAATTGGAAAATATGTCAGTCTGTACTGTTATTTGTTTATGTAGATTTCTGGCTGAGTTTTCAAAAGTGAGACACATACATACATAATGCAGCAGATATAGCTTACTATGAACGTACTTACAAAATAAAATGAAAATAATTAAGTAAAATTTTTTTGGGAACACTAGATATTTAAACTCTTTCAAGTTCCCGATGTTGTGAAATTTTCCTCTGACAATGCTTTGACATAAAAAACCTTATCTGTATCTTCACACAAAAGCTCTAATTGGATAATAAAGCTTCAGGCTCTTTGTTACTACTTCCTTACAGCATTGCAAAACGACAGCTTAAAGCTGTTCAGACCTTGGAGATATAGCGCAAAATTCTACATTTCTTATTTTTACTGCATCTCAAAACTGAGCATAAATGTAGTATGAAAGCTTTTGAAAAATACTGCAATGAAACTATTTAAAAAATGAAATTGGATATATATTCCAATTGAAACTTAGCAAAAAATATTACTAAAGTTACTCATAAAACATGCATTAAAGTTCATTTAAACTTAAAAAGCAATAAAAAATTATGTTTCGACATTCACATAAACTATGTAATATTTGAACACAGGAAAGAAAAAAATTCAAAGAAAAACAAACAAAAAATTGACATAAAATACAAAAGAGTTTCAAACAAATTTAACTCTTAAGTTCTCACTGCCAAAATCAAAACAAAAGTTCTCTCTTGCTCTGAAATCATGATACATTAACATGGCGACAATGCCAATTCAGCTCCAACTGACTCTTTATCATGTAAAAAAAAAACAAAGCTGGTGTTTAACACACACACACATGTACGCATAATACCAATCGATACACACACACACAACCAAATGCATAAATTTAATGTAGCAATTAATAGAAAATAAAATAAATAATAAAACACAACGACTATTTTAAAAATAAATTTAAAAGCAAAAACCAAAAAAAAAAAATAAATTTAAATAAAATAAAAAATATTTTAAGATATAGCGAACAAATTTAGTAATAACTCAAAATCTACAAAATGTGTTACAAAAATTTCAAATAATAAAAAAAAAATAAACAAAATTTTTAGTGTAAGCAAAATTGTTATAAAAATAATACAAAAAAAAAAAACAAACAACAACAGCCAGATGTAAAATAATTTAGCGAATAAAAAATTCAAACATCCTTATGAAATGATAAGTGAATACGCACTCTTCTAAAACGCAAACCCTCCCTCTCCCCAAATCCACTTTCAAATTTTTCATAACTTCCGTCACAATCAAACTTTGCATCACACATTTGCTAGCGATATTCTCAGTAGGAATTAAATTCATTTCAAACATTTCGTCTACGTCGTCATAAAAATCACACCCTATAACGTGGCGTTATAATAATTGATAAAACATAACGTTACGTAACTTTATAACACATTTAGCATACAACGTGTTAGTTCAGCAATGTAAAAATGATAAATCAAAAATATTGAAAACCTAAAACATATTCGTACATATTAAAAGTAACTAACTAACTAGTAAAATAATAAGCATTTACTTGAATTAATTCACACCAAAAAAATTATTGCGTTATGAAAACTTTATGCAGTAGGTACTATGCAAAATGAAAGTAGCAGAAATTACAAGACTACGTTAGTCAGCTCTAATGCGATTAGACTGAGTCTCATGAGATACGGTAAGGTTTTATTTTGGGAGTTACTTATATTCAGCTTGGCAACTCTAGAAAAGAACATGTCAGAAATGGCTGGGAAATACCATTTGCAACATAGTATTTGTGTGTAAGAGTTGCGCGAAACTGCCTCGAAAAATCGCATGCAATAAACTTCAATGTCGAAAAATCCCATGCAACTAGTCTCATCGTGTAAGAGCTAAGTAACTTAAGTTCATTATCTGTGTTATCGATACATTCAAGTTATCGTTTGTATCATATTTTGGCAGCAATGCCTGAACCGAATGTAATTTTTTAACATTTTTATTATTTCGGGTATAACTGGTCGCCAGTTTGTTCAAAAAATTAATTGACAAAAGTATTGATTTCAGGCAGGAGATACAAAACCTGGTTGAAATCAACACCCTATGTGTAACCTATTCCCGATACATGGCTCTTTTCGGGAACGTTAAAGAAAATAGGAGAAATTACAAAATAACGTTGGTCAGCTCTAACACGGTGAGACAGAGTGATAGCAATTTGATGAAAACTTTTTGACGTTGCTCTATGTATCTATAATGGGATTATTTTCATGCCACAAAGTATTTTTGCGTGAGAGCTGCTCGAAACTGTCTTAAAAAATCTCATGCAACAAACTTTAATATCAAAAAATCTCACAAAACTAGTGTCATCGTGTAAGAGCTGACTAAGTTAACTTTATTATCTGTGTTTTCAATACATTCAAGTTATCGTTTGTATCATATTTCCTCAGCAGTGCCTGAACGAAATGAATCACTGAACCACCACTATCTTTTTACAACATTTTCATTATTTTAGTAATAGAAAGCAGTTTGTGCAACAAATTATTCGGCACATAAAGTCTATTTGGAAAATTGAAACGCTGTGTACATTTCTAAATGAAATGTAACACTATATATCTATTACTATTCTCGTTATGTGACTCTTTTTGTGAACGCTGGAGGACAAAGTAGACGTTTTTTTCTTTTCCTCATATTAAGGCAGATGGCTTAATATAAACGATAACGCAACAACTTTCAATTAAAATCAGTGCTTACAGTTCAGTTCTGATAAAATCATAAGTTTACATTTACATAACAAATATACATATGTACATATGTATAACTGCTATAATTAAGTTGCATAGCAAAATTTGATTATTTGCTCAATTGGTATATCAACTAAATGTCTCGAGCTCAAGAAATTTACTTTAAATTTTATGATATATTCTTAAATTGATTTGCATTTATTATCACACTTTTTTAATATGTAGAAAATAAAATATTAAATTAAAGCAAAATTAATACATACATATATATATATATATATATATATATATATAAATTACTACAATTAAATAGATGTATATGTAAAACGCACTTTTAAATAGAAATAACGTAAACGTAAACTATTATTATGTAAAGAGAAATTTTTGATATAAAACGAATCACTGAGAACAAAGAAAACCAACCTATAAAAAATTAATAAAATTGAAAATATTCTAAATTTATATACGAAAGCAGTTAGTTACGATTTTGAATATAGAAATTAATCAAAAATAATTTTAATAAAATTACATAAGACGTTCGAAATTACAAAAAAGAAAAGAAAAAAAATATATAAAATATATAGATACATACATGCATAAAAGTTATTATAAGATCTAGCAAATAAATTAGTATATAATATAACGAAGTAATAAAAAAGAAACTGTAATATATTAGTAAGAATCGCACTAGTTAATTACTAGATAACTATTAGTTTAAATTTCGCAAAATAACAAAAGAAAAAAATTAAATAAATCAAGGAAACACTGCATTAATTAAATTAAATTTTATTAAATTACATTATTTTATATGTTTAAAATTTTGTTTCTGTCACACGCTACACTAATAGCCTGTGAAAATGTAACTTAATAGCAAGTCTCGCCTAAAAATATGCAACATCAATATGTGTAAAACTGGTTTGCCATTTACTAAAATGTTAACAACAATTTTGTATACTTTTATTGCATAGTTTAAGGAGTTCTTGTTATTTTGTTTTGCTTTACCACAAAGAGTTAGCCCCAGTGTAGTGTGGTTTTATAAAAATAAAAATGAATTGGTCATTTTAAAGACCTTAACCTGCGACATATAACACAAGCAATGCTTTCATAACAGTGCAGACATATATGGTGGTGAGTTGTAGTCACAACTTGCTGCTCATAGTTTTTAAAGTAAACGTAACAAATCGTTCGAAAATTTTCAACTTAAGCTGTAAATACAAGTTAACTGTTAAATAAAGTAAAAAAATAAAGAAAATTGTAGCTTACTGTGTAGAATACTTTTCGAATTTACATATATATTATGTAGACAAATGTTTATTAAGTTGCAAAATAATTAATATTAATTAATTAACGACAGAAAAGTGCACCAATTACACAATTTAACATGATCTTTGTTGTTACTTACAACAACATTTTCTTTTATTTTTTGGAAATTTTTGGGTTATTGGTTTCAGAGCCACATTTAAAAAGTCATTAAAAAAATTCAATGTTTTTTTTAAATACTTTTCTAGTTAAAGACTGTTTTTTCTATTTTTTTAAAATATTTCTGGCGTCTTTTTCGAAATGTTTGTAAAATTTATTGGTGCACTATGTCAAATTAAAAAAAAAATACTATTGTCTTCCATTTTTATATAATTTTTTATACATATATCACAAAATATCTTTAATATAAGCAAATTGTGAGTCAAATATTTTAGAAACTATTGGAAAAAATCATTCTGTGAAAGATAAAGGCTAGTTTCGGCTTCACAATGATCTAGACTTCGTGGGCTACAGCTGTCAACAGATCGTAAGCATCTATTTTTTTTAACAAAGATGATATAAATTGGTCCCAGAAAATAAGACAAAGGCAATAAAAAAACTGCCGCGCCAACAAGATTAAAAATCTTTTGCATCAATGCATTCTGGCATTGGCGCTGACTTTTGCAAAACTTTTCGCGTTTGGATTTTTCGGAAGCAGATTTTCGAATTCAATAAATTTACAGTCAATGCATTTTATAGGAAATTTACAGTTTTCTTCAATTATGAAATCAAACATATAATCGGCACCTATAATGTTCGAAAAATACTCAATTCCAGATCCAAAAAGATAGTGTATTCAATATATAGATAGTGATTTCAATTCCAAAAGTTCATTCACAAAGTTTCAATAATCTTGCGCTGATCTTTAACCACTACTCAGTGCTCACTGTGATGTTAAGTTCTATAAAAGAGAAGCTTTTCAGTATTGATATTTTGTGAAGTAATGCATTTTTTGACACTAATTATCACTTTAGCATAAGGAACATTTTTGCTTATATTACGTGATATTTTACAATTATTGTTTTTAATATACTTAATAAATCTGGAACTTTTCGTTTCAAAAGAAAACAAAGGAAATGTTTTTTTGTAAAAAATTAAAAAAGTACCTAAGGATTATAGCATATGTTGTAAATATAATCGAACTTAAGTTAAAATAAAAAATAAAAATTAAAAATTCTAAACCAAAATTACATCAACACACAGAAGAACAATTAAAAGAAAACATAAAGTAATTAATACTAAAACAAAATCAATACATTCATTAAAATTATTTCGTAAAAAAAAGTGAAAGTTTCAATGCACTGCCAAAAAGGTTTTTAAAAAGTAACTCAAAAAATTATACATAAATATATAGTTATGAACAATAGCAAAAAAAAACAAAATGAAAATACTACAATACAAAAAAAAACAAAAACAACAAACCGTCATGTAAATAATTAATAAAAATATGTAAAATTAAAATTAAGCATTGCACAAAATAACAAAAAAAAAACATTGATAGTATTCATGCAAATGCTTAGAAGCCGCATAAATCGCATAAGTTTGATTTTTCATATGACATTTGTCAGTTCATTATGCATTTCTATGGTTTTTATGAGTTTGCATGAATACCCTGATTATTCTATTTTTACTACACAAACACATAGAGATAAAGGTGTATGGTTTACGTATTTTATTTTATTTTATTTTATTTTATTTTATTTTATTTTATTTTAATTTTTTGTCAAACTTAAAAATAAAATACAAGTAGTAGTAAATTTAACTGAAAATAAGTAACGAGCAACGACTGTCTAAGGCTAAAAAGACGCACATTTCGTACATGTCTGGATTTTTATTTATTTTTCAATAGTGAGATTTTCATCAATATTGAAAATAGTACAAATTCTTAAATGTCCTCGAACTGGAAATGGAAAATAAATAGTTTTTTCACAAAGCTTAATATGTAATTGTGTTTAGCCTTAGAGAGCATAGCTGTATACTTTAGTCTTCAAGTCGGAAAATGCTTGGAATGACAAGCTATAAGTTGTAAAATCTAAAAAGAAATCTCTGATCCATTGATCAGGTTTTACGACATGAGGGATTTCAAGCTCAGAACTTAAATAAAATTGCGCATTTAATTTCTTTCCTATTACATTTTTTTTTTTGATTTCTTTGAATGCATTGATTCGTTCAATTTGAAAAAGTTCATCTCCAAATTTCCAACTTCAAGAGAAAATGTTATGAACCATGCCAAGTACACTATATTCAATGTTAGTTACAGGCCGTTTTTTTTTACCACACAAAAAACATAATCTAATATAATAGTTTTTGGGTGCTTGGAAGACCACAGAAAAATGTTTTTGCGTTCGAGAGATGAGACTGTTTTTGTTATGTTAGAAAATGTAAATGGCGATGCCGATTAAGAGTATCATGTAAACGGTTCAGTGGCGTACCTTGACATTTGGCGCTCGAGGCGAAGAACCAATCTATCGCTTTGGAAGAAATTTCCAAATTTTTATTAAAAAAATAATAAGGAATTTCTTTACACATGTTTTATCATTTTGGTATCCCCCAAGACTTTGCTACCACTGAAGAGGCTAGGCAAATCTTGTCTAAAATGATTTTCAAAAGCCAATATCGCAACAACTAATGAAGCGTTTTTATTTCAATTATTACCAAATATTGTCAATAGTATTATCCGGATTAAGGCAGGAGCTAGATTTGACTTTAACCCCGCGCACCCGGCTAAAGGGAATCCAATTAAGAAGGTCTTTCAAAGGCGAAAGATCTTTTTTGAGCACGCCGATACAAAAACAGATATTCGAATATAAGTTGGTACCAATACTATGGTGCAAGCAAACTTTCGTTATTCTTCATAAGATTTCTAAATTTTCACTAGAGCAACATGAAATATTTTTTGAACTCAAAATAATTTAGACCTAGTGAGATTAGCGATTTTCATGTAGAATGTTGGCCTTGACTTAAAGTTGTTCAACGAAAATCTTGGAGATGCCCCCTTTTCAAAGTGAATGATTCAATTCGACAGACGATATTGTGTCAAGGCAGCACACACAAAAGAAAAAATATATTTAAGGAAATTCACTGAAACAGTGAAAAATCCTACGATGTTAACGCTGGTTGTGAGTTTTTTACCAGATCAACACTTGAAGTACTGGAATCTTTCAAAAATATTCAAGTGTCCAACATAGATACGAGTATATGCGTATTTAACATTGGTTTTCGTAAGTATTTGAAATTGTATCTTAACAAATCTGAAAACTCATGAGAACTGAGTGCACACTTTTTTTTACAGGGCGGGGCATTAAGCACGCATTGGTTTCATTAATTCATAACGTTTGTATTTTCAAAAAAATTTGGTTTTATGTTTCTTAAAATTAAACCCTTACAGCCGAGGTCACGCTGCGACAGGCGTGATCAATATAAATTGAAAACGCCTCAACATATGCAATAATTTTTATAAACTGCAATCAATACCTTTAATATGTCCATTTGAAAGAACTTTTTCAGTAACAAAATTTACATATGAGGGAGCTATAGGAGGGACCATGCTCGTTCAAGTGGAAACAAGCCTCATACAACCAAATATTCGTATGAACTAAAAATATTAGTTATTCAAGCATATACTATGTCATTTGAAAGGTTTTTCTTAGCAACAAAACTGTTACCATGAGCTTGATTCAATCAAAATATGTCTTCATACTACCAAATGCGAACATGCTTACAAATTCAAATGCTTAAAACTTTGGCGATACCAGTGTGCTATATATCTTTTAAAGATCATTTTCAGCTATATTACTTTTGCAAAGTAAATAACTCAGCACTCGGTATATGATCCACAGGTCGAAATATGTCCACATACTTCTTAATACATTTAACAATGTATTTCTCAGGATTGAAACTTTCATCTTAGGAGAATTTAATTGTGATGAAGGTCGAAATATACACTGATTGCGAAATATAAAACACTAACCGATGCTCTAAACTGCAGCCTAACCAGCCTATAGGTTAATTCGTCACTATTGATTTCCATCCAAACTGCATTGCAGTATTTCAAGTGTGAATCTCTAAAACTGAACTAGATTAATATTGTGCGTTATTCTAAATGTAAATAAAATTTAAATTTAAAATTATTTAATAATTTTAATTGAAAACTAGAGCAAATTAGAAATTAATTTGGTAAAAAAATAAAAATAACAAATAAAACAACAACAAATGCAATTAACTAAAGAGTAGTGTGGTATTTCGAAAATAATAAAATTAAATCATTTAAGTTAATGAGAAATAAAGAAAAAATACATTTAAAATAACATAGAAAGTAAATAGGTAAAATATACATATACATATGTACACATAATTCATTTGCAATAAAAAAAAATTACTTAATTTATATTTTTTTTTACAACACCATTGCAAAAATGAATTTTATTTGCAATTTTTTTTTTAATTTTAATGTTTTCAAAATTTTTAATAAATTAAACAATAAAACGAAAAAACAAAATCAAAACAATTAAATAAAAAAAATTATTCCTTTATATATAAAATCATTAGATTTCATGTAACAAATTACAGCAAAAATAAATAAAATAAAATGCAAACCAAAAGTAAACTATTTAATATGTAAAAAACAAACAGAAATAATAATTTAATTGTGTACATATGCAAAACTTACAACAATTCATATTATTTAATAAATGAAACATTAAAAAAAAACAGAAACAAAAGCGCGTTAAAATTTAAAAACCAAAAAAAAAAAAAACAAAAAACAAATTGGCAAAATTAATAAATAAACTGAATTAATTCATTTCTTTACATTAGGATCACTAAATATTTACGCAAACCAATATAAAATACAAAATATTAAAAACAATGAATCTAAAAATAAAAATTATATTTGCTCAATTTAGCAAAATAAAATGAAAATAAATGAAAATACGTTAAGAAAAAGAATTTCCATTTTGTTTTTTCTTAAATAAATCAAATTACAGCAGGTAAGGAGTAATTATTTTAGAATAATTAGGGACTTCCACTCCCTGATCGCTGTACTGACAATATGCACCTTGATGGTGCAAAAGGGCACACGTTTACTTTACGATATCTTCCGATTTTGACAATATGAAATGCTATTCAGTAAGCTTTATTGCTCGTATCTCAAAAGCCCGACAGGACATTGTTAGGAAATTTGGTCGGGAAATTTATGTTAGAAATGTCATATTAAGGACAAAAATTGGGTATAATGAAAATTAAAAGGATGATGCCCTAAAAACTAAAATTAATATAAGCAAAGTCACTATACTATCAAAACTAACTATTTGATCCGTTGTAATAAGAGAACCAATGAATCATTCGTCACAAAATTTAACATAACAGATCTACGTGCTATGAGGCATCTCCATACCAAAAGTGGCCGAAACAATACCAATAGCATCTCAATGAAACAAATCTTTGTGTGAACGCATTAGTAGCCGTTATTTTTATTTTTTTGAATTTGAACTCAAATCTTATTCATAGGATCAAAACGAAAACGCGAACTTTGGGCGGTCTCCTGGCGCTATACTAATATGAGCCATAGTAATGGTGAGAGTACACCTCCTTGTGTAAGGCTTATATCTTATCACTTTATAGCGCCAAATGGCAATTCCAATTCACTTTCACAACGCGGCACGGAAAAAATAAATATCATCAATGGTCAAAGGAGTAAGACCAGCTTTTAAGAGTAATAGGTAAGTTTTTCACGGCAAATTATACTCTCGAATTAATGCCAGTGATTGGCCTCTTTCTCTTTTTATTTATTTTCTTTTTGAAAGTAAAAACCCAAGTAGATAATCTTTAATCATAATTTATTATGAGTACTCATATTATAAATATATTTAAGTTAAATATGAAATATATAATAAGTATTATATAAAGTTTATATTTTATTATAAAGTTTAGTAAATGGTAAAGTAAACTATGCGCTAGTAAAGTAATTGGCTTTAGAATGCAAAGAAGAGCGCTTTAGATATCGAAAAGCTCAAATGTTGAGCTTCTGAATATGAAAAAAACAACATTAGTTTACCAAGGTATTTGAGCTAGTTTTCACCTTCATCTTGCGTACTGACCACCGAACCACCATTGCTTACACTTTTTTGTAGTCGCTTAAGCTCATTATACAAATGTAGCCCCAATTCAGGAGTAGGTGCCATCATACGTCCTATCACATGATTGCGCGTACTCTTTGAAGGATTAATACAATTTAAAATTAAGTTATTAAGATTTCCAGGTGTGCGCGATGTAGCCAGAAGTCCAGGAAATAAACGCGACCCTTTTAAAATTTGTTCACAAAATATTTGTAAATTATTATTTTGTTGCTTTGCTAGACACATTAACTTCTCAGGATCACATTTGCCGTGACAATAGTGCCAGCTGCAGTCTGCATCTGTGGTGCAATGGGCACCATCCGATAGCATTTTATCGATTTGACCTTCAGCGTGTATGTACTCAGCACTTTGATATTTGATTCTAAAAAAGCAAAATTCGCTTAAAGGTCGACATAAAACAACACTATACAATCCAGTTAGTTACCTTTTATCAGCTGTTAAACCAAAAAGATGTGCAGATAATTTGCACATGCGTAGCGGTTCCGGTTTTACCTCCTCCAAACGGAAAATGTATTCCATAATGTTCATAGCAAATTTTAAGCGTCCCTCCCAATCGATGGTGCTGTAAGCAAATGGAAATGGTTAGATTTTAAATGCACAATAAAATGTATAGTATTTTAATTAACATACATAAAGTGTTTTAATCCGGTTTCTGGCTCAAGCGAATTTAAGTTCTCCGTAGCGTAATATGGTCCACATGAACCTAGCACACTTGGAAACAACGATTCTTCATCGAAAAGTTTACCCATCATGTAATTGTTATCGTTGAAAAGTCTCCAAAAACTAAGCATTTGCTCCGGACTGTTGGCATCGATTTCTTGACTGACTAGCGCTTTTATCTGTATCGTAAGTTTTTAAGTTTAATTTAAGAGTGCAATTGCAATTCGTCTGTATATTCAGCGTTTTATATTTATTAATTACTAAAGCTCAAATTGGACAGAGACTTAGCTCAAACATACAAAGGCTTTAAAGTTTAGAAATTAAACTTTTTTGAGGCACTAACTGAGGTCATATGCGCTATCGATGTTTTTCGATGCTATTCGATGCTTTTCGATAATTAACGATATTTTTTGATACATTGGGACTGTTATTGACTTCACAATGTCTACCGATATAATGCGAACTTTTCGAGTCCTCCGATGTTTAACTATACCATTCAATACTTTTTAGCTGTTATGGACTTTTTGATGTTTTGTGACACTTCATATTCAACTTTCATCGGCATTTTCGATGTTTTTTTTTCATTTTATAGATTTTTAGACAATTTTTCATAGTTAAATGTTTTCTTAACTAAAGTGCTTTCAAATAAGGAGCGAAATACTAGCGAAAAAATGTTTTTTTCAATCTTTGAGCTTGAACGTCTTTCATCGGGACATCTCTACGTAAGGCAGCAGGGAATGCTTGCTATTTGTCATTAACATAGTATTATTTTTCCTTAAATATTATTTCTTAGAATCATAGCTTCAACTTTCTACTGTTGGCTCAATTCTGTATTGTTGTACGAGTGTTGGGAAGAGGAGAGCATTATATATCTTTTTTACTTTTGTCCCAAGCTTGCTAGAAGGTGGCTCAAAACACTCATTTCGTTTTCTCTTGACTATTTAGATGATCTGTGTAAGCTACTGAGTTTAATTATAAAAACTGATTGGTTCTATAAGGGCGATTAGATAGAAAACTATCCCACAATTGAAATTGAAATATTGGTATATGCTTATAAAGAATAATATGAGTAATAAAAAATGTTTCACTTCCAAAGATTGAAGTTCAAAAGATCCGTTTTTATAAAATCAACTTAAAAGGTTTAACACTATATTTGATTTACCTTGTTGTTTCAAACAAACACTAACTAGCCTTGAGTTCTATAAATACTGTGTGATAGCATTAAAACTTTCAAAACTAAAAAGGTCTCAAAATCGCCAATTTTGACGTTTTTCGCGCTACTCAAAACTTTTTTCTGGCAAAATAATATAACACAAGTAATAAGGTATTTCGCAACTGAAAAAATACGCGGAGCACTCAACCCACAAGCAAGACAACTTTTGAAAGTTATTAAACGAAACTTTTAAGTAAATCTAAGATGTGATATCACACGCCTTGAAATGAACCTGAATCCAAAAAAAAAAAAACATGATATCGAAAGTCTCAAGCGCGTTGATTTCAGAACAAATCTTTTGCAATATCTACCATAGTATCATCTAATGTGACATTATACGAAAGCGTGATGTGCATCTTGACTATGTGGTGGAAGTCCTCAATTTTTGGATATCTTAACAGACCCAAGCTATCTGTCCAAGTCAAGTCATCTTTGATATGCCTTGCAAGCTAAAAAATAATAGTTATAGATTTTTTTTCACTAAGATACATATATCAACATTCTTCAAAAACTCACCTTAATAGCATAAACATCAGTATTTTTTACAGCAGTAAAAATTGTAGTTTTCATCTCATTCTGCGGACACTTAAAATCTTTAAAAGCATCGGTATTGCCACAAAGCTCTTCGCATAGGGAACCGCTGTACTCATGGTTTTTATATTTTTTACACTACAACAAATGCAAGAAAAAAACAAGAAATTATAAATTTAACTGAGGAAATAAAATTTCACTGGCTCACCATGTATGTGAAGCTGCTCTGAGACATGATGCGATAGCAAAACTCCAGATTTAAATAGGAAAATGAAAAAATCGAGATACCAATTAATATTGCCAGCAATATCAGGCGTTGATAGAAAGAACGAAATTTACGCCTTAAAGCAGACAACATTTTTTTGCCGTTTAGTTAAAATCTTGGGGAGCACACTTTACAATTTAAAAAAATGGAAGCAGTTACTTCCCTTTTCTGTATGAAATTTCATCCCGGAAATCATAAACGTAGTAAGACTTGACTTTGATTTGCACTTTTTTGTTTATTGTTGTTGTTTTTGTTGTAGCTCAGTGTTTGTTATTTTCTTCTGCTTTATGTGTTAAGCTGTGAAAGTAACTTAACTATTGACAGGATTACAGGATAAGACCACACATCTAACAATAAACACTTCTCTGACAATTTAAGATGGTAAAAAAAGAAAATCTGATTGAAATTTGGATTGTGCGCACTAAATGACACAAACGTCAAACGATACAGAAGCGGCCAAATTTATGCACACGGAAATGAAGTTGATTTTTAGGCGTTAAGACACTGAGCATTTATGTAGATGACATATTTTCAGCAATTTTATTTATCTGGTGAACCAATAATGATTATAGCTCGAAAGCAAAGTAGCCAGAGCAAAAGTTATTTTCAAAATTATTAGGCTGTTTTGAGAAAAGGATATTCTCGAAGTAGTTTTTTATTTCTTTTATTAGAAAGGGGACTTACGGGCTCATTTGAAATAAGCTAAGAAAGTTTTTGCGGAAGCTTACGAGTTTTCTTTTTGAATGAGATAAGAATTGGTACCGTTTTTTAGTCCACGAGAGTTTTTGTGGCCTGCAAGAGATATACAAGAATATTTATTGCAATGTGCGAGAAAGGAATATAATTCCGAGAAATTTTTTTCAGTATGTCCTATTTTAATTCTTATAATTATTAACTACTTATTAAAAAACTACTTGTTATTTTCTCATGTGAAACTATACAATTTTTGCTTGACATTACCTTCCAACGGACAAATAGAAACCAAAATCTTCTAAAACCGAATTGTAGTTCATCTTTGACCTTAATATTATATTCGCTCATTTTCTCACGGACGAAAAGAAAAGACCTCCAAAAATTCTTCTATCGTGTGTGGTCATTACCGAGAGCCTTCTGTTTTCTGCAAAATTTACCCGACTCGCGGATTTCTTGCCCCATTTTCATAATGATCTAGGAGAGCCGCATTTATTGCAAACTTAACGGTTTCATTACAATTTTTGTCGATGATTTAAGTTAGTAGCTTGCGCAACGTTTGTCTCTACCATCAGCCTCTGATGAATAATTCTATATTGGAGATGGTGCTGAGCCGTCGAATTCACAGGATTCACCGAAATCAATTGAAGGTGAGCATTTGTAAATTGAATAGCACAGCGTTATAGGTTAGACACATTTCACAGACATACTGAAGAACTGGCTTCACATCCGACTAAAAAATGTTGAGCTTTATTGCCGTTGACAGAAACAAATAATGCCAAACATAACGAAGCTAAGCGAAGGTGCTTACGCTTTGTTCATAATAGCATCAGATGTCATGATGCTGCTCAAATCAGTGATCTATTTATAGATCATTTTATAGAAAATCTGAACCGCCTGTACTTCAGTCTCTTTGGTGCCAGTACGATTTTCAAAAATGATAGTTCGACATGAAGGTTTCTTTACATACTTGCCAATTTTGAATTATGACTTTTATAAACAGCGGAGGAACGTTAAATCTGTGACTTCTTCGCGACTCTGTGGAGCCAGTTAGCATACTATCACCTTGTCAGCATAATTCAATAAGCTGCGAAATTTGACGTAAAACTCCCTATTTAATTTTAATAACATTCAGAATTTCTATTATGAAATATCTGTACCAAAGATATGCGAGAGGCCTCGAACTGTTTCAAATTACTAAATAAATGAAAGTTCTTGTTTTTAGTGTAAGTATCTTTGTTTTTATTTTATATTTTGCAACAATGTTATATTTTCATTTATTTTTGTTTTAATTCGTACAATAATGTAGTTTTAATAAACTTTAAAAGTTATTTTTATCATTTTCTTTGTTTATTTTATAATTCCCACCTAATAATTAAATAATTTCATCGTAGAAAAATGTGTGCATTTTGAATAAAAACAATAAACAAACTAATACAAAAATTCCAGAATATTACAAAATCCTAAAAAATAAAATACACAGAAGAGCAAATATGTTAATATGATGATAAAGTTTGTTACGAGTTTAAAAATAAAAAGGCATCAAAATTTACAATCAAAAAAATGTAATAAAAAAACTTGTTATTAATGACTATACTAAAAAAGCAAATTTACTTCTGCGCCCCTTTGTTTCTTTAATTTTAAATTTGAGTTAATTTTTTTTTCTTTTTTTATTCATTGTTTGCGAAATTAGTTTGTTTTTGTTTTTCCACGGTTTAATTTTATGCCTTTTATTAAATTTGTTACAGCGTTTAATAAAATAAAATTTTAGAAAATTTTGATAGAAATTTACAGTTAAGGATTTGTTCTTTTTTTCCACTTTATTTTTTATTTTATAGATTTGCTGCTAAAAAAAAATACGCGATTGTATGAAATTTAAAATTTCACTTTTTGCTTAAGCTTTTGTTTAGGTTTTTACGTTCTCACTTTTTAACTTAAATATTAAAGTGTAAAATAGAATATTGTAAATATTTAAATTGTTATTACTTAATTAGTTGATTTTCTGTTATCATGTTTGCTGTTATTTCTATCAGAACTCTTATGTAGAATGTGTAAATTTTTAATGTTTTATTGTTTATGTGTTGGTAATTAATAAATGTGTTTTTGTAGTTGTTGATTTATGTGTATGTGAGAGTATGTTGTTGATGTACAAGAGGCTGTTTTTTTTTTTGTTTTGGGTTGTGAGTGCGCTTCACACATTCTTGTTGATGATTTTTCGAATGTTGTTGCTGCCTACACAGCAGCATCACTTTTGTATATCGTATTCATTGTTGGCCGCCGACTATGGTGGATCGCGTGCAAAACGAACTCACGCTGTAGTTGGCGAAGCCGGTGGTGAACTGGAGGAAGTCGAATTCGATTTTGAATGTCTAAGCTGCATTAAATAGTGTCTTTGCGTTGGTTTATGCAGTGCCAATTGCGTCAATGCATCATCAATCGAAAACCATTGGCGCTTACGTCCAATGCTGCGTGAATCTTCCCACTCTTCCAGTTCCTTGCTGACAGTCATGACAAAGACCTCTGTGCGATGCATATGTTCGCTGTTCTGTTAACAATATTTAAAAAAAAAATTATGTTTAAAAGGTTTGAAAACATTTCTTTGTACATTATTTTATGAGTGTTACATAAAATCTTTCATTTATATATAAAAATTTAAAACTGCCAGACATCTTCTTTCTGTTCGTTCGATTATAAAGCAATATCGAAATCGATTTTTTTGTTATGTTTTCTTATTAGGCTCAATTTAGCATCATTGCCTATTTATTTTTTTTTAATTAACAAAGATTAAATTCTGACCGTCACAAACAGTTAAAACATTTTTACTACATTTATTTTAAAATCTTTTGAAAATTTATAATAATATAAGCTAACGACGAAGCCGAATCGAAAGGTTTCTCATTTTCAATCTTACCGAACACCTACGTCTTTAAAACAAAGCATTGCAAGACTATAACAGATCGACCACCAAACTTGTTTTTTTTTTTTTGTTTTCAAGAACTTATAAGTCATCGCTTACCATCGAACTTTTGTTAACCATATCGTACATTTCTGACACTTTGCTCAAAATGTGAATTCAAGAGAACTTAGTGATCTAGAGCTTTTTTTTTTCTTTATACAAAACTAACCTCAAATACACCAAGGCACCTTCCAAGCTTGCCGAGTACACCAGCTTCTTCGAGAACCTCACGTGCAGCTGTCACAGAGGGTTCCTCCTCAGGCTCGACACCTCCACCTGGTACAATCCATAGTTCCGGGCGACGTGACGAGGTAACGAGCAACACCTTTAAACACATAAAAACTTGTGAATAAAAGCTTAAACAAATATAAATTGAATTATCCGTAATTACCTCAGCTTCTGCATCCGAGCGCACGCAAATGCATGCAGCACGTCGTCGAAAACCATCCTTATCGTAGATTCGAGTAGAGTTTGGCTTCTCTTTAACCATCTAAAAGTTTTAAAGTGATTATGAGGTGGTAATTATTTAAATAATAGAGTACACAATGTGCTAACGTTTGTTTTGCCTTATCATGATTATTTTATTTTTATGGCCCACTCCTTTTTTTTTACTATTATCTATAGGAAATCTTGATGGCTCTTAACTTCCCAGGTAATTGCAATAAATTTATAAAAACAATAAAAATTCGTGATTTTTTTATCAGATGCAAGAAAATATTTAATTTCTTATCACTTGACGTTGTCGTGAAGAAAAACGACGCTGTCATTGATTACTGATTCTCTTTATGAGAAACTTGGTTTGCACGTTTTTGTTTTAACTTTATATATGTATATATATATATGATATAAGTTGTGTGGAAATAAAAACAAACCATTCCCTGAAAATGGTAGAAAATTTGATTTTCACTTTATTACTTTATCACTTTATAACTTTAAGCCTGGAACAAGCGCTAACCGGAAGACAAAAATTGAAGATTGGAATGAATTTTGTCCATAGAAAAAACTCAGCCTTTAATTCAGAAATAACTAAACGCCGCTTAGCTATAGTTTAATAGCGCCCAAAACGATATTAATACCTTTATTATATACGTCAACTCAAGTTAAGTTGAACTGGACAATTTCTAACATTAGAAACTTAAATAACTCAATAAGTAGAATGTGGCGAAGCTGCTTCAGGCGCCTTCCATAGAATTTTAGAGAAAAAAAAAATCACAGCCTGAAGATTTATCTTACTTATGGTTGGCAACCATTAATACAATCCGCCTAGCAACTAAAGGCATACGCTGATGATGTAGTAAAAAATGTGTCCGATCTGTTTTCTACCGTTAATATAGCTCTGTCTAAGAACTAAACACATTAATGCATCGACGGAGCTACTATTTACATATCATTTACAATCAAAGATACTTGTCAAATATCTCCAAATATTTCTCGATCGATCCTTACCTGAAATGGGGTAAAATAACGAATTTAAGAGATATTGAGATGGTTCTTGGATACATGTATTTTGATTGTGTGAATCAAATTGTAAACACCATATTGAGTTTTTTTGTGTGCCCATTTTAAATCTTAAATTGATTATTTCGGCTATTAAATGGTCAAGTGCTGTCAATTTCTAATTTATTGACTTGAGTAATCAATTCTTGTAATTCGAGTGGGAACTCTACTATAACTTGATCAGTTGAATTGATTATTTTAGTCATAATACTGTCAACTATTGGTGATTTTTAATTTTTGAGTTGAGTTATAGCTTTTTAGAACTACTTTAAGTTTTAACGTATTTGGATTGTTCAACGCAATACCGTCGTCATACTATAGCTGTGCCTTAGTAGTACTTTTCAACATGTAGTTATAACTAAACGGTTGAACTAAAAATTGACAGAGATGAAATGTATATTTTTTGAAAGATAATTTTGTGCTGGATGATACTACAAACTACTTATGCATTTTAATATGCTTTTCGATCTTAACCCGGTAACTATAGTATCAGCATACAGAAAGTCATATCTGTGGGAGATGCGTCCAAATATGGAAAACACTTTTCGTGTTCGTATTCAAAGGCTCTATTCTTATGTGGTTTTTGTTCGCTAAATCAAAAACTGACCTATCTATCTTATTCCATTTTTTTACTGCATCTGCACTGTGTTAGTTTATTTGGATTAAATTTAATGTAATTCCATGTTCGTACTCGACTTAAATAAGGTGTTTCTTTACATGAAGAAGTGCTTCTAATTTATTGATGTACATTTGTACATTGTATTAGATTGGCTCAATTGCAATACATGTTAAAAATATCTTATCCCATATAGCTTTTGAGCCAAAATTCAGAAAAAATATCAACATCACGTTAATTCATGGCTATTCTTCCTTACGAAATTAGTATGCTGTAAAATATTTTATGAAAATTATAGATCAGAATATCGCGTCATTGAGTAATGATGCATGGAAAACGATATTTCAAAGACTTTTTGTACCAACGGTGCGATCCGGAGAAATTTTTGATTAAAAAAAAGCAAGCAAATTTGTTATAAGAAAATAAAGATTTTCAATTGATTTTTGTTCAAGAAACGCTAATATTTCACATTTGTCCATTTTGGAGATTTTTTTTCGGTTTACGACTACCATTTGAGCCAGTTTTTGAAACTGATATTTTTCCATGAAATTTCCTTGCTGAAATTTTATTCAAAACCAATCGCGGCGTCGTTCCTATGTAATTTGTGGGAAACAATCTTATAGAATACTTGTACGATTCGTCATTTGGCCAGAAAACAGGGTCTTTTTCCAGAAAACACATTAGGTTGGTCTAGGAAACATTAAGTTAACTTCAATTGTACGGACCATAGTTTACTATTCTCTTTTTAACCCAATTTTCTTATTTCTAATACTAATAACAAATATGCAATCAAAAGCTTGGTAACACCTCTAGTTTCGGAGGTATAGCAATCTAAAAGTGAATAATTTTTGCAATAAAATTGTTATACGTTATAAATAAAGTACAAATACGGAGGTCGTAACTATAAGATACATTTTCATATGCGTTCACTCGACGAAACATTTTATCCTAAGCTACTTGTTTGTTGAGGTATTCTCTCATACAAGCGCAGACGTATGTATGAATTTATAACATTTTCATGTGGACATCTTCATACGTAACTCATTTTCAGAAAACATTTCGGATAAAAAATAATACTGAAAGTTTTCATGTCTCGAAAACAACGGAACAGAGTTAAATTTCTTACTAAATTATCTTTTAAATGACACATATATTTTTAAATCAATTCAGGAGTTCCCAATAATGATTTTTAGATAAGCTATATCCGCGAATCGCTCATCCCCAACTTTGTTCATTTTTTAAGTAAATCTGTACCATTTTGGAAAATATATATATTATTTTGCAACTCTGCTAACAACTAAGCAGAAATGAATTAAGAATATACAATAAATTGGCTAACTTACATTGAAAGCGCAGTTAATGCAAATATTTGGTGGGCAAAGAAGCAGTAGCAGCAACAGAAGCAGGAACCTGAACAGACGAGTAACTTCCTGTTTTTTAGTTCCTTTGTTCTTCACAACCGGTTGGTCACTTTGAAATGGTGCTGTTGTGAAGCGTGTGGGCAGGCAGCTGAAAACGCAGTTTGTTGTTTGCAATAGGGCGGATATTCGGAAGATAAAGTTAACGAATTTTTAATATAAATGTTAAAGTGAATATGTAGACTTGAGGCAGATGCAGTAGAAAGACAAGTTCGACAAATAGTTGGGATATGATTTCCGTAAAACCAAATAAGAAATTGAATTATTAAAAAAAAATTTTTACGATTTTTTCAAAAAAATATTAGAAATTAACTTTTCAGCAATGTGAGCATTTTTGTTGCTTTTGGTTTTTGATGTGGATCAACGAATAATTGGATTTGGAACTGGAGGCCGAGAACTGTTTTAAACCTATGTGGCTTAAAGTGAATTTTAATGGGATTCCAAAGACGTCGTTCTCGTCTTTTTTTTTTTTTTGGTTTTTTGTACAGCAAAATGTTGTCAAGATGCAGCAGCTGCTTAGCTCCACTTCAGACACATGTTTCCCATCTTTTTATCTGATTTTCGTCTCTTTTTGTAGCCAAAAAATTTGCACGCAAATTTCACACTCAATGTAGACGCGATTTGCGTTGAATTTGTGAAATTTTGTTATTTTGTGAAAAATTTTCGCGTATAACTCCACACCGCAAAAAAAATTGCACAAATTTATCGGTCTGATTCGCAGACGTTTTTGACGTCAAACGATGTATTTTTCTGCTATTTATTATTCGTTTCTTCAGTGCTCCTTCGCGCCACCTTGTTGAATTTTTCTTTTCGCTTCGGTTCGTAATCTTGCAATCGTCTGCAAATAATTTTTTTTGTAGTACGTTTTGCTAACACTTCCACTGGATTTAGTTGATTTGCAATTGAAATGTTTATTTATTCGTAAAATATTTATAATTTTGCAGCTTAAACTCGCTGCCAAAGCACAAATTTCTTACAGTCTTAGCGAAAAATGCGATTTACCTTTACTTTTGTTCTTATCACTTTTCCTTTAATGGTTCGTTTTCTTTTTTGCATGAATTTCGGCAGCGAGTTACTCGTTGGAGCGTGGACTCGTTACAATAAAAACTGTCAGTTTTTACACCAATGTCATTTGTTAAAAGATGACATTAACATCTTAAAAATTGACATTTAACTCTTTGGCCTTAAACCCCATATTGGAGCGCCAAAGAATCCAACACCGGCTTCGCTTCCCACAGTAATTCATCGTAAATCGGTGATTTCGCCACAGATCAGCCTATAGTGTGTCTCTAAATAAATAAATTTTCACATGCTCAGAATAACCTGAAGAATAAAATGTTTCAAAGTCAGAGTCATCAGTGACGTGTAACATTTTTCGAATAAATCAAACCAGATGCGATTTTAGAGATTAAAAAATTAAGAGTGGTCCAATTACGATCAATATGAGTACATGCCCTTGCTCAGAAAACCACAAGAATAACATATTTCAAGGTCATGATCATATTGGCGACGTGCGGTATTTTCTAAATAATTTCCAACAATTTTTCAGAGGAATCAGACCATTTTTTGTGAGAAGCAAATATCGTCTGTGCACAAAAATATAACATACGAAACAAAGACTTGACAGGCAGCAGAAATACATGTTTTGCAAAGGGACCTTTAGTACATGCTTTGAAATACGAAATTTTTATAATAAAAAAAATCATTAATTTTCTTTTAAGATTAGTACTGTGCAGCTACTCGTATTGTTAACATAGCTACTCGAAATTTTCCGTCTAACTGATATATTTCTATTTCTACGCTGTTTGAACTATAAAAATATTCGCCATTTTTCGCCTTTTATCTATTTGTTCGATGCCATCACATTGCATAGACATCTGTCAGCCTTTTATATTTTTAAATACTTTGTAATCCTTACAGGCATTAAAGACTTTCTCGAAATTATTAGAATCTTTTTATATATTATCTTATCCGGCACTACTTAGCGACTATGTCCGCCATCTAGCGGGTTTCCGGCCGAGTCGACTTTCCTTTTCGTAAGCTGCTGCTGGCAATGCTTTAATTATTAAGCTGTCAAACTCACATCTCAAAGAGTTGAACATCAGAAAGCTGGAGTGTCAAAATTGATACATAAAGCAAAAATCGAAAAAAAATCTAGTTCAATTTGACACTAGACCAACTTTTGGAAGAAGCAACACTTTTTTTTCGAGTAACCTTATATAGTTAAATCATGCTGCTGGCAACAATGTTAGAATAACAAAATGGACACTAATGATAATACACAGCAGAAGTGTTAATTAAAATAAAGCATCTTCACAAAATTCTAACTAAATTAAAAAAAGGATTGAATGAAAATTTGTTTAAAACAGCGTAAAGTCGTCAACCTCCGCAGAGTCATTTTCATATATGTATGTTGTGCAACATCAACTCGTAACTGAGCGTAGTGTACAGAAATTGAAAAAAGGGTTTCTATTAAAATATTTCAAGCAATAAATATAGGAAATCAAGTTGAACTTATCGAAAATGACTTTGGAAAATGAAACTGAGGACAAGAAAATTGAAGTTGAAATTAAGGCCGATGAGCAAGTGCTTCCGAGTCCCATGTCGTCTTTGCCAAAATTAAAAATCTCCTATGATGTCGAAAACAACAATGCTGCAGAATGGAAGAAATGGTGGCAACAAACTGAGCTATATATGTTAACAACAGGTTTGGATAAAGAAACTGAAAAACGTAAAATTGCAATCTTGCTAACTTCCATGGGGAGCAAAGGTTTAGATATATACAATTCGTTTAACATAGATATGGATAGTTCCACACTTGCAACAGTCAAAGAAAGATTTGATAATTACTTTCAGCCAAGTAAAAATTTAACCATGATAAGGTATAAATTTTTCAGCAGGAAGCAAAATTCATCTGAAAGTATCGATGAATTCTTGAAAGACTTGGAAAATCTAAGTACCGATTGTGAATTTGATTCTCTAAGGGAGTCAATAGTAAAAGACATTTTCATAGCCAACATGTGCTCCAGTCATATACGCCAACGTCTATTGCAAGATCCAGATTTACAATTGGAAAAAGCAATTGAGATAGCTAAAACCATTAAAATGACTCAGCAAAATTCAGATAAAAATGATGACTCTGAGTCGAACGTCTCTGATAATACAAAACATCAACAAAATAACAGAAAGTCCAGTCATATAAGACCAAGTTTCTCTTCAAGGTCAACCAGAGGTGGAACTAGCGGGTGGCCTCCAAGTCAACGTAATAGGTACAATTATCAGTCCGAGTCACAGTCATTTCCAAACCAAGGTAATTGGAACAATCAACAGTCAATGTCATCGCCAATAGATCCGTGCGGAAGGTGCGGTCAAATGCACAGATTCAAGTGTCCAGCTGCGAGCGTCCAGTGCAGGTCTTGTGACGCATTTGGTCATTTTGCTAAATTTTGCTTTAAAAGTAAGAAATTTCGTTTCGAATAATTAAAATGTCAATGATACTCGTAGTGTTAAAATATATTTGGTGAACTGTCACTCAAATAAGTCAATATTCAGACAATGCAGTCACTTTTAAGGCTTGAGTGTAAATAAGCTTGGATCTAAAGCTTAAACACAGGTTAGATTTAATGTTAAACACAGTTCTGTAAAAAATATCGTTGCAATCTTACCACAACTAAATTTGCGACTAAAAAAATGCAAATTAAATTTTTTCGATTCCAATCGTATAATAAATAGATAAATTAAAAATAGAAATCTTTGTTTTACTTGTTTTCATTCAATAATGTGTAAAAAATATTCATTCCCTGCTTTAAATAATTCTTTTTTACTTAGTGTCGTAATGTTTCAATCCCAAGCAGCAGTTGCCGAGCCTCATACAGCAATGACAACTTTTGGCTGCTTTAGATCTTTTTAAACATCAGAGGATGAGAATAGGGAACAGTTTTACTCTAACTCTCATTGCGCAATATTTATTTAGGGTTATTAGAGGACTTAAAGCTACAATTAAAAATGTTTCGGAGATTCACATAGCCATATGTAGTTGCAGATTTAGCTTTTGTAATAATATATATAATGCGACCACCTGGATTGATATCCAAAATATGGGTTTAATTAGAAAGATAATTTAATAAGTTACCGTATTGACACATGTAACTTACAGATCTAACCTATAGACTTAGAGATATGACGATTTTTCTGAATTTTTATCTTTCATATGAATTCCGTTTTTTTTTATGAAAAATTGCATTGTATGCTAAAGTAATGTTGTAGTGGTTATTGTAGTTGGTGATCTTATTTCTAAAATAAAAGAGTGTATTGAATATAATTTTTTGTTTTAAGGTAAAAAAGGGATCAGTTTACGTTGAACTTGGGCTAAAGAACTCTATGCTGAGCTTACAAAACATAGCTTAACCAACAAGTTGAGCAGAACTTTCATTAAAAAATCGATCAGCTCAGTTTGAAAGTAATCAGGCGGAACTCAGTTGCACCTGGACGTTAGGTGTAATTTGTCATTTCGGAACAAAAGTACCTTCCGATCACGGTTTGGAAAGCAGTGCACTTTCCAAACCACTTTCAAAGGCATTTGTGCAGGTAATATACCTGTACCATTGAATTTCTGGGCTGATTTACGTAAAGAATTTGCAGTTAACCCAATCTCATAAATGAGATATGTGCCATGTTTGCGCAGGTTCTAAAACCAAAAATGTGCCATCTAGTGACTTTTGAATGTTCGCCCTCTAGTGACTTTAGGTGAGCAGGTGCTGGCAACACTGTTTCAAAACAAAATGGACATTGTAGATATCTAATAACGTCAGAAGATTTACTTAAAATAAAAATACATACTTCGTAAATTTCTATCTAACAAAGGGAGAGATGGATAATAAATTGGATAGCAGCTTTTAAAAAGTGTAAAATCAGGACACTACGTGAATTGTTTTTCATATATGTTGTGCAGCACAATACAAAAGTGCGTGTACAGAAAATAAGGTAGAAAAAAAACCGGTGATATCAACAAAAAATTGCAAAGAAAGGATTAAAAAATCCAATTAAATTCATTGCAACCACTTAATTAAATCATCCAAATATGGCTTTGGAAAAGGACGAAGGTGAGGATAAGAAAATTGAAGATAAGAAAATTGAGGTTAAGGCCGAAGAGCAAGTACTACCGAATCCCACTACCTCCTTGCCAAAATTAAAAATCTCATACGATGTTGAAAACAACAATGCTGCAGAGTGGAAAAAATGGTGGCAACAAATTGAGCTGTATATGTTAACAACAGGTTTAGATAAAGAATCGGAAAAACGTAAAATAGCCATCTTGCTGACTTCCATGGGGAGCAAAGGTTTGGATATATACAATTCGTTTAACATAGATATGGATAGTTCCACACTTGCAACAGTCAAAGAAAGATTTGATAAGTACTTCGAGCCAAGTAAAAATTTAACCATGATTAGGTATAAATTTTTCAGCAGGAAACAAAATCCATCTGAAAGTATAGATGTTTTCATAAAAGACTTGGAAAATCTAAGTACCGATTGTGAATTTGATTCTCTAAGGGAGTCAATAGTAAGAGACATTTTCATTGCCAACATGTGCTCCAGTCATATACGTCAACGTCTATTGCAAGATCCAGATTTACAATTAGAAAAGGCAATTGAGATAGCAAAAACCATTTTAATGGATCAACAAAATTCAGATAAAAATGATGACTCTGAGTCGAACGTCTCTGAGGACACAAAACAACAAAATAACAGAAATTTCAGTCAGGCAAGAAAAAGTAACTCAGCAAGGTCAACCAGAGGTGAAATATGGCGATGGTCTCCAAGTCAACAAAATAGGAATAATCAGTCGTTTCCCAACCAAAATAATTGGAACAATCAACAGTCAATGTCATCGCCAATAGATCCATGTGGAAGGTGTGGTCAAATGCACAGATTCAAGTGTCCAGCTGCGACCGTCCAGTGCAGGTCTTGTGACGCATATGGTCATTTTGCTAAATATTGCTTTAAAAGTAAGAAATTTAGATTCGCATAGTCATAATGTCAATGATACTAGTACAGTTGAAAGATTATTTATAGATAAAGTCATTCTAGGAAGTCAATGTTCAGTAAATATGAGTGCATACTCATATTCATAGTCACATTTCATAGACTCGAGTTTGAATAGTTTGAATCAACACAGGTTAGGATACATATATTGCAATTTATTTTATTCATTTATATATCATTCATAGAAGTTTTCTTATTAAAACTAACATCAGTTAAACACGTCCTATTACAGACTACATTCAATTTCATTACAATTAAATTTCCGATTAAAAAAACTGTTAAAATCAAGTTAAATTTTTTTCAATCTCTATCCTAAAACTAATACATAAATAATAAACTAAAAACTAAAAATCGTTGTTTTATTTAAGCCAATTTATCTGATGTACTCAAAATATTCATCCGCCACATAGAATTATATTTTCCTTCATGTGGTGTAGAAAAGAAGGTAAGTAATTTTAGTTGTAGTGCAGGTGCTGGAAGTGAATGATTTTTATAAATGAGGCTCTACGATACAAAGAAACGCAAGTTGCCGACAGAGTATTAGTAGTTGACTGCTCAAAGTGGTTAAAATAGAATTAGCTCCAGGAAAAACAAGTTGCCGACAGTATATTTGTAGTTGGTTCTTAAAGTGGTTATAATATTAATATTTTTTTTTTTTTTGCAAAATCAGGCAATGCATTTTTTGTAATAATTTGTGTTTTGCTAGGTGAGATTGGCTTTTTACTAAGTCACCTTTATAGATTATTCAATGGTTATTATTTTATTGAAGAGAGTATGTATTCTGAGTAGTTATGGATAACAATTTCATTCAAATAACTGGCTTTGATGTTGTAAGGGTCTCAAACAAAACAACATATGCCCCCTATTTAAACTAAGGACTGAGGATATTTATATATGTAGTGATCTAATTTATCAGTCTAGAAACAAGTATCAATGTACATATGTAGATGCTTTTACGCGTACTTGGAAACATATTCACTGATTTGGAAAAGCAAAGATATACAAAAAAGAAAAGTTGGCATTTTGAACATATTCCTTGGGCTTTCCGCAGCATTTTCAAAATGAGCGTTGTGAGCAGTTGATAATTTTGTGGTGACTTAATACCACCACATATAAACAATAGCACACAAGAAACACTATACACAAAAAACAACTTATCTAAAATAAATAATGTTTAAGTTTTTGTTGTAAGGATATTAAAAATGAAAAATTTTAATTTAAAATTATTAATCAAATAAGACTTAGAAAATAAAAAGAATATTTAAAATAAAAGAAAAGGTTCTTAAACAATAAAGAATAAAAATTAAATTTATCAAAAATATAAAGAACCTTTAAAAACCACAGTTTCATAGCTGACTAGATGTTAATGTGTAAAAATTAATAGAATAATTTGTTTAATAGAGATATTGGTTTTTCTTCGCACGTACACGGTACCGTTCTGTACACCCACAACAAGGTACGTCACAATTAGCCAATTAGTTTTATCATGCTATGCATCACAAGAATACTTTATAAGTGATTTGATATCGCCACAATATGCGCATACATATGTCTCTTACACCATGTGTTGTAACTCCCCTAAACATTTGAATTTATTTCTTGATAAATCATTCACAAAATTGAATTTAAAAAGATATCGCTTTAATTTGAATACGAATCTCTATATAATTTGCGACTCTTGCTTTTTTACTTTTTTTTATCACTTTGTCTTTCTACATACAAAAAGAGGTGTGGGTCCATTTTAAATTTAATGAAAGACTTGTCCATTCATTTTCTTCAAAGATAAACTTTTGAGAATTCTTAAGCTGCGCTTAATTTTAAGTTTTATGGTGTTAAACGATCAATTTCAATGGATTAACGATTCAAGATAACACTTAATATGCAATATCAGCTATCAGTGTAAGAATATTCAGTATACGATATAAATATTACGAAGATATAAAGTTGAAAATGATGCCATCAAATTGAAGCAAAAACTATTAGTCAATAAAGCCATCAATGTATGTACTTTAAACTGATATCTGATTCCAACAAGTTTTGATTTTTAAAACTTGTTATCGTGTTACACTTGATGTCTTCATTCATAGTTTCATTTATCAAGAAGATCACTTTTTCCATAGGTGTGGTGTGTTTGGTTTGTGACGCTTTCAAATTTCGGTGTATGAAAATGTTAAATGGGGGGAAAAAAATGTATAATTTCATTGATGATTCGGTCTTTGGTTGTTTAGGATGCTGCTCGTGTTTATACGAATTCTGTGCGTTTGTACACAAAATGGTATGAAAACATCGCGAAAAAATAAAACTTTGAAAATGCCTAATAATTTTGTGGAAAATTACTTAAAAAATAATATCTAATTTTGGGCTATTGAGCATTAGGAACAATTGCCCAAATGAGTAATCGCCAGTAAATATTGGATAATTTTTCATAAGGACTAAATATGTAGATATTTATGCAATTCACACATCATTGTAAACTGGGCAAATAAAACTACAATGTTGTAATTTTACAATATTTAACGAGGTGCTAACTTGTGCTGCTATTGTTTCCTATATCAATGCAAATTACCACTAGTCGATAATAGACAATAGCTTATCCTCTTCACTCATAATTAGATTAAATCTTTTCCTCTCTCTGATATTTTTTTGCAATACCAAAATTAAGACGTCAAAAAAGGGTCGACCACAGTTATACTTATGATTTGAGACATTGTAATTTGGTCACATTACAATTTTATTCTTAAGTGTGAATTGCATAATTATGATACTATGAACAGTCCTATTGTAAATTTAATTGATTGATGCCTGGCGAGTGGGTGCTAAAACTGAGATCAAATTTGAATAAATGTAACTTATTGCATGTAGAAAATATTGAATATCTAAGTTAAAAAATTGGTTAAAATTACTTAAATATCAAAAACAGCATTATACCGCAGTTATTTACTATTTTTCGTTGTGTTAATGTCACACTTTATGATCACATAATGGCCAAGTTAACATAGACGTTTTTAGCATGTGGCTTAGATAACCATATTTTGTGTTAGATGTTGTTTTTGCAGTATGTCTTAAGTTTGCCATTAGTCTTATTATTTATGCACCTTGCAGGCAGCATTTCATTCAAACAGTTTTTGTTTGTTTATTTATTAAAAGTAGATATCTGAAATATGCTATGATATCTTTTGAAACTTTAAGCGCGCGCGTTGGTGTTTCGCACACAGCCTGTCGCAGTATCTTATGACTTTTTTTCTCAGTCAGTTTGACGTTACGGATATTTATGGCTTAAGTATTTGCCATATAAAAAATTGAACTGAACCAAAAAAAAAGTTTCACACTTAACCGCGATGTGTGTGCTGGTGATTTTTTTTGACGTGTCGCCATTCGCTATTTTGGTCAAACATGGTGTTAACGTCGTTGTCCTTGTTTGTTTTGACACGTTGCGCTATTTATTTGTTGTTATTTTGCGGTCTATTTTTTATTTTAGACAAATTAAGAACTAATACTAATTTGGGTGAAAAATAAGTTTTTTTGACAATCAAACACACAACTTTATTTTGCGGGTGAGCCTGAAGCGCTATTCATGCACAATTTATACATTCAATTTGTGAGATTTGATAGCTGATGGAGCGCGCTCTGGCTATCAGCAAGTCACAACGTATTTAGAAAGCTTTCATTGTGCTTTCTCACGATATCATGCTCATTTAGGCAATCAAAGCTCGCAGTTGATATGGAAAATTTATTGAACTTCTTGACATGCATGGCATAGCAGTTTTGTTAATAAATGATTTTAGTTATTCAAAAATATAACAAACATAATAGTAAACAAAATGATCTAATGTGATATAGCTTATGTGAACAATAGTAGAACTAAATGGATGTATTCCTTTTACTATCATTAATAGGAAACAAATAAATTTTCATAAAAATTTCCAGCCCAGTGGACACCTGAAGGTATCTGTTCTAAAAAGAAGTATTGACTACTACCAAAACTTTTTAGCAAATATGTAGACTAAAGGTGTTTAAAATAAATAAAGTTTCCAAGAAATCAATAAATTCTAAATCTTCTTAAACTAAATAGAATTGAAAGATTGTAATATGTGTGTATTAAAAAAAAGCTTACGTTATAGCGCTAAGCCGGAGCTTTGGCTTCACGATTTCTAGACCACGCACTAACCAATCCAGCTAATGTCTGTTGTTTTAACTTATTGTCATTTCTGTATAAATTTTTCATTACGCCCCATTGCTTTTGTGGCTTACCGTGTTAGGCAGAAAGAAATGCTTTTGTTTCATTTCGATTTAATTTTATTTCCATTTTCAAAATATTCCGTTCCATTGCCATTTGTTAAGAAAAATAAATTGCAATTGCAATGGTGAAAATCAACCATCTCTGCTTTCCCTGGCAACAGTGCTATAATTAGTCAAAACATTTGTGCCAGTTCAACTGGGATGCTCATGAAAGCAGAATTGTTCCAAACCATTAATAAATTGTTAAAGTGATCACTTCATAAAATATAGCATAAAAAGATAATCATAAATGTTTTTCGCAACATAAAGATGTTTAGTAAAACAGCGGCACCATTTCTTCTGCGAGAGGATGGACAGGATTTTATGCTAATTTTATCACTTTGTGTGACTGTCGTTTCTGTCACTACGGCGACAGCCCATAAATACTCATAATTTATTAATTTCTTGCAAAGTGAATCTGAATCAGTGCATTTTTAGTTCGATTCCATGCAATTCAATTCGATTCAATGCTTTTCAATTCAGTTTCTTCAACTTTAACAACAATAACATGATGTTATATTTACATCAACATTAAGGGGTGATTGCTATTGTAATGTAAGAATTCAATATTTTCAAATTTTTTTTACACGCGAGAACGCTACGTTCAACTCGCTTAACGTGAATCTATAGATTTTGATCTCCTCTTTTCTCTGCACTTTTCTCGGCGAAGAAATAATTTGAAGTAGGGGAGTTTTGTAGGAAATAGTATGTCTATCGAGAACAATATTTTTATATTGAAAGCACTAGGATTTCTGTCAGGCCATGGGCTTAACCTTGTCTTGTAGACCACACTGTCAAGATACATGTTAAATTAAGTTTATCATTACAGATAGCTTCAAAATACATAGTAGCCATTTCTAACGAAGGAAATATGTTCACCAAAGAGATGTTTGTGAAAATAATGATGTTAGTCTGTTTGAGATTGACGTTTAATCCTATTCCTTATACCAGCTGTTTGTGCATTTTGAAACCTATGTGCATGCGTATCTACATGTTCCGTATGCCATTTGTACTTAGTAAGTCAAAGAGCTTATCTACAGTAAACTTATCGGAATGGTGTGAGCAAATTTTTTCCAGCGACTACCTTGACTTCTTGATCATCCTAAAAGATGTGTTTTCAGCAACACCTTGATTCTGCAGTCACCTTTGAATCTGGTTAACATTTAATGGTACATTCTTTGTAGTCCAGGAAAAGGTTCAAAAATAGAAGTAGATTTGACATTAGAGTAATAGGGAATTGGTATCTTGCTGAAGTGCGAAACATAAAGCAGGGGCTGAAATTAGAATCAGTGAAGAAATTAAATGCAATTCTTTCTACTGCTGCGCAATAAAAATAAATAGAAAAATAAATCATAAATTTCATCAAAGCTTACCCCCCCTTAAGCTGATTTTCGAAAACAGCAACAAGTGACTCTTGGTCAACGCGTCCAACCATCGAATCAATCGGCGGCAAACAAAAGGAAATGAAAATAAAAAAAAATATCATGCGAACCTGCTGAAGTGCGATTGTCTGCTGCTCCTAAAGCGCCTGTGTTTGGCACACACAAAAGGCTACTGTGCTGGCGCTGGTACTACGACAACAAACGACAACAACAATACTAAGTAGATAGTAGGTATGACGAGGAAGCACCTTGCCGACGACGCAGCGGCAGCACCGAAACTTATGAAGTGAACTGGAGCAAAGGTACATAAATAATAATTTCATCATTGAGCGGTGATTTATTTGGTTGCGCTTTCCATGCGTGCAACCAGCCGACCAACCAACACTGATGTTGGAAACCTGCTGCATACCGCATGCTGCAAGTCTACCTGCTGATACCGAATGGCCATAAAAGGTTTTTGCGTGTTTTGCTCCTGCGTGCTGTTGTTGAATGACTTTTTGTACGTGGTATGTCCGACCGTCCTTTCATTCAGTGGCGCACTACGAATGGGAGCATTGACATGACGTACAGTAGCTTGGCAGTTAAAATTAATGCTTAACTACGCCACTGCTTTCGTTTGTTCTACGTTCATTAATATGTGGTACATTGGAAAGTATTTACTTGATCACAATTTCCTTGAGCTTCGAATCTTTTAGCTGTCATAATTGTGAGCGATTTATTGTCAACCTTTTGATTTATTTCATTATTTCTTAAAGAAATTAAAAAACAACAAAAATGAAGAACTTTTATTGCACGCATGGGAAATAATGTGGATCAATAGAGTACTCGCATTTTCATTTCCGGGTAAAGAGATAAAACTAAAATTCACACGATGATTTATCAGTTTTGTTGAATTTCAAAGGACTTTCTGCCTAACTTGTACTTATGAGCTCATTAAAATGCATAAGAGGTCCTTGTTTAAGTGAACAAAACTACAAAAGTTTTTGGTACTTTTCCAGATTGAATTTAGCACTTTTTAGCTGTTTGGTTACTTTTTTTCACAGTCATGAAAGACGACGTCGCGACACGTCGGTTACTTGGCCAGCTTCTTTTTTGGCTCTAAGAGAGTTTTCTTTTAAACTTCAAGGATAGTCGTACGTTCTACTTGTAATGCTTTTTGTGCTTGATTTCTTAATGTAATTCAGTTTTTGTTTCTGCATTCCTTTTTGTCTTAAAAGGAAAATCGTTTTTCCACACAGATGAATTATGAAATAATTTTCTTATTGCATTGTTGTTGTTTTTATGATTGTAGCTGGTGATTTTGTTTTTTTTTTTTGCTGGTGTCGTTGGTTGTCTGTGGTGTTGGCGTTATAAAGTTTGCAACATTTGTAGTGCAAAAAGTGTGAAGAAATTAAACGCTTTCTCGCTTCGAGATTTTATTGTAGTTTGAGAAATTGCATTTATAATTAAATGGATTTGTAAGTTGGTTTCTATGGGATCACAATCTACTTGTTGGGGAATATGTGACAATTCGAAAGATTGGAATTTTTCTTTTGCTGGATAGGTTTAATATCAATTTGAAATTATAAAGTTGAATTGTAAAAGATATTATGGAGTTGAATGGGTTTCGACCAGGTTTTATTATATACAAATATATGTACGACTTTTTTAGTAAATAATCTATGACAGTACTGAAATTAATCTTAAGACGAGTTGAATGTCCCTCATCAATGTAAGCCTCATCCCGATCGCGTCGAAATGGAATTTCCAATAGCAGCGTTTCTCTTAAAATGTGCGAGAACTCGTGTACCTAATCAAAATCTTGAAGATGTCTAAACTGATTATCAATTCAATCTCGCTGATATGCTCAAAATAGTTGTGCGAACAAGAAAACGGAAGCACGACGCCACACCCTTAATCAAATCAAATAGAAGCCTCCTGCAGAAAAACACAAACGAGAAATGTAAAATATCGCTCAGCCAAAATCCAACATGCCACAGTAAATAGGGACCTTCGTGCGGTTGATGTAATAACACACAAGATGACAGCCTACAAACTCAGAGCAAAAACGGGAACCTCTTAGCTATTATGGATAACCAGTTAATTCATTGAAAAAAGCATTCTTCAGAGACCATTAACCGACCACCTCAAACCGTTTAAGTTTACATACGCTATTCCCACTAGGAAGACTACATCGTGCATGCTTTTAAAAGCAATGACAACAGACCCTCAACGATCCTTAAAAACAACAAAGTGGCAGTCGCAGACCGCATACTTATCAAAATGTTGAAACCATCCCCGATCTTCATCGTTGAATTATATAGGTATCCTGTTCTTCTCCAACTTCAGGAAAAAGAATGCAATACCTGCAGCCTGTTTTACTTTAACCTTGGATAAAGTTCCAAAAGAGAGTACTTATCGCTATGCTATAACTACAAAGGTACTGGAGCAACTTATACGCAAAAAAAAAAGTTTGCCTTTTACCAGCTCGCATCATCTTTTGTTCAAATAAATACTCTTCGTATTAGCGTTTATCACATAAGTGAGCCGGCGCTGGATTAAAGTAAGGTTAGAGTGCCCAGGCCCATACTCATGGGGGCCCGCATTATGTTTTGTTGGAAACGGTAACTGAATTATCTTGTTTTCTTTTTTGTCACACCGTCAATATACATCACATAAGCCAACCCTGGGTGTCCCTTTGACACAGTCATTTTCAATGATTTTTCTTATTTGCAGTACCGTATTCCATAGAAGAGCTGCAGCACGCAAGATCATTAGCCACATCATAGCTCAATATAAAGTTTTACATAACGGCTAACTTTTTGATCCTTTTAATTCTAAGTCAAGAATGGTGTAAAGTACAGTGGATTTTAGACTTTTGCTGCACAATTTAAAAATAATTGTCAACAATAGGCTTCACCGAATTTTGAAAATTTGGTGGACTGGTTGATTTCTTATGTCGATTTGCTCGTCAGATGCCGACAGGATCTGATTTCCGTTCAAGTCAAACAGCGGAAATGCATTGGAAACACGCTACGCAAATTGTCAGCTTTAAGTAAAGGTTCTCAAAATGAGACACGACTCTTATCTGAGCTTATATACAGCCTCGATGTATAACTAATTACTAATAAATTCTAAAGACCATTCTCTTATTTTGGGTTTGATTTAGCATCACAGCTAATCGAATAACTTTTTTGGCGCACATGGAGCAATAACTTTTCTGAAATCAGAAAAAAAAAAATACTTTACTTGGCGTGCAGTTTCCATTTGAGGAACTCGAACGACCATCAATGATGCGTAATTAGATGTTGCTGTATGATATGATGAGGCGCTTTCAGGCAAAAAACGCATTAGTCGCAAATTACGAAATACAACAAAGCAAATCTCTTAATTATGCACCAACGAGTATTTAATTAAAACGTTTTAAGATTACGCCACCTCATGGCGATACTTCCGCACTATTGACGTTGAACCAGGAGCAGAAAAGATGCAGCAATGCGCGCTTTGCTATCAACTACACCTAAGGCAAGCGATATCTAGCGTTGTTACTTTTTTGCCAGTAGTTTTCCAAAGATGCTGCTCCATTGTCAATAGCTCATGCGTCTTGGCAATACGCATTTTTTGCTATGCGCAGCGTGAGAATGCATCATGCGCATTACTCCGACCTTTACTTTGATAAAAATCTAACAAAGCAAGCGCTATTTGAGGCCGGCAAAATGAAAGATCCCATTAATTAATTTCTTTTCAGGCGCTTTGAAGGCTCTTTCTAAAGCTTTTTATTGTAAGTGTGCTGGTGTATCGATTGATGTTAGGAGATGATTCGCTAGATTGTTCAAGTATGTAGCTCATATGGAGCTTGAGAAATTGCAATGCTCTGTTACCAAAAAAAAAAAAAAAAAAAAAAAAAAATGGATAAAAAACTATTGTTCTGAACATGCACTTCTTTTAGCCATTTGCTAATCAATTGTTGGATAAAATTTTTTTTCTTATGTGCATTTAACTCCTGGATGCATATACCCCAGTCATGGAAAATCACTAGCTGTTGGGTTACAGCACAACGAAATGACTTTGTTGCCTGCACTAATAAAAAGGCTAAAACTGTTCATGATACTTAAGACATATGTGCGTTTTGGAACATAATGTTTCGCGTTTCTGTAGTACGCAAAATGTTGCAATGCCAGAAGTATTGGGGTTTAACCAACACGTGCTTTCTAAAATGGACGACAGGGTGAAAGATACCTCTAGCTTCAAAAACCACATTTTCGAATTTAGAAACTTATGATATAGACGCTTCCGAATTTAATGAATCATTTAATAAATTTTATGCAACATGCCAACAGTATATTTGCCAATAAAACTCTTCATTTTCAGAAATAAAACCTCTTGAGTGGGTCTTACTTCGTGAAACATCGGGTTGGTCAAGTAATTAGAGCATATTTTGACTTCAATTTCCAATGAATTATTATTGTACAAAAAGATATACCATTGCCGATAAACTAAGTCCATCATTGTTTGATTTTTTTAATTTTTTTTTCTGAAGAAATTATTGTTTGGAAAAAGCCCCCAGTTCGAAATTTTAAAATTTTTTTAGTTATTCAACCCATGTGAGGCCTGTACATTACGAATTAGAGCATTGATCGCATTGACTTATAGTATTTTGACTTGTTGCTAGTTTTGATCCCATCAGGCCATGAATTACAGGTCAAAGTTGGGAGCCCTGAAAAATTTCTAAAAAAGCTGGTAATGGGATGATATTTGATTTTTAATTAGGAGAAAAAAAGGTCATAAAGTTTTCTCCACACTAAAATTAAATTTTTGACAGTTATTTTATTATTTTTAAAATTGCTGGACACAAAAGAAAGTCTTACGTTTTTTCCCAAAAAAATTTTACTTTCAACTATTTCAAGAAAAAATTAATTTTAATTTTTTGGGAAGACCAGGAATTGTTGCTTATCAAACCAGAAATTCCTTCCAGTATTTTGAAGATCATAGATGGGCAAAATTTTTTAAGCAAACGCCACTTACAAAATCACCAATTACAACAACAGAAAAAGCTTCACCTTAAATTCGATCTCAATAGCAAAAACAAAATCCAAATAAAAGTTCGCTCGCACCTTTTTTTTGAATGATGCAACAACAATGCAAATCCCAATGTAAATGCATATAAAAAAACAACAGCAATGAAAATGTGCATAGCAGGTTAGAGTGCTTGTGTTTGTTGTTTTGGATATTTTTCTCAAGAAAAATAACATGTTTGTTGTAGAGAGCCATAATTGGCTCATTTTTTGTGTTTTGCCCATCGCTGCTGAAGATAATACTAAATAATATCACTTTGTGCAGTGAAATTTGAGGAACTTTGACTGATCTTAATGCAGAGTAATTTGGGGCGTTGAGCTCGAATCTGTCATCAGATTTTAAACTTTATGTCAGCGTTTCAGATAACGGAAAATTGGGCTAATTTTGGCACGGTTGAAAACGCTCTTCGACGGCTTTTTATGTCAAATCTGAGAGGTTTGGTGTCTGAGGCAAAGTTGAGACAAAAATTTATCGATTTTTACTGCCTCTCCAGCACCACTCCTCAACTCTGCTATGGAGCATTTAAGTCAAATTTTATGGAAAAATTTACTTTAAAAACAATTGAATGCAAAATTAGTGCACTAATTCCCACCCTGTTGGAGATGCTCGTATACTTAAATTTTAAGAATTGACATTGTAGCTTAGTTAAAAATGTAAAGCAATAATTTCAGTCACATTTAAACTTAAGATCCATACAAGTGTTAACATTAAATCAAATAAATGTGAGACATGACCTGTGGTGTTATTACCACACGGCACAATGCACATACGTAAAGGGGGTTTTTTCATTAGAGTGGTGCAATTTCGAATGGTGATTAAACACCAAAATGCCCATTGATTCGGGTAACGCTGGTGTCACTTAAACTCATTATGATTTATCTGTTCTTTATAGAAGGACTTACACCTTAACATAATCTACAAGTTGTGAAAATATATCAAATTCATAAAAATTTCCTCTTAAAATTCACTTGATTTCTTAAAACGATGAAACCAATTGACCGCTTACATCGCGTGTTCTGACACCTTTGAAATATTTCTTGTAGAAATGTGTGAAGTCGCTGGTCTATGCGGATAAGCCGGTGCCGAGATACGGCCTCCAGATTACGCAATATACGGGCCAGTCGCGGCGCTTAAATGTCCAAAGTCATATTCAAATATGTATTCAATGACATAAAATTATCTACCGAATATGGTCGAAATTCAGGTCGTTTAAACAATTCTATGTATTTTATTTCAATTCGAGTCTACAACACTTTAAAAAAAAAACACCCAATACATCCAAAGTTAGCTCAATATTGAAAGTATTGATTTAGAAATGCAACTCTGCGTGCTTATCACGTGAGCTCATCGAAATGTGTGTTTTTTTTGTTGTTTTATTTTTTGTTATTATGTGTATTATTAGCTGTTGGTCCAGCCCCATCCATGACTGCAGCCACAATTTCTAGTGGCGTTCGGTAGCGCTACGCTTTGTTCATTTGCTCTTTTTTGAATCGGACACGTTGCAGTTTCAAGCCTGCGATATGCCGCGCACGCGGCATGCATATAAATTAATGAAGTGCAGAAACCAAAACCCCCAACCGGGAGATTAACTGTTCGATGTGTGTTTTGTATATCGTAATCTGGATCTCTTCTAATCTAAGCAAATCTCAAGTGAACGTTGCGGTCAGTCGATGATGATGATGAGGGAATTTTGTTGGTTGTGCTGCAGTTGCAGCTCAATGTCTGCAATGGAAAAGGCGGTGGGTATTTGTTCAACGTCGAATTCTATTTGCGCAAATATGAAAGTTACAAGCAAAGTAAATGCAAGTTATGTGTTAAAGCACCGTATGCTACCTTTAAAAAAATAAAGAAATTAATTGTTTATTAAATATATTGCAAGAAAGTTGCATCCATTTTGGCCACATGATTGCAAATTTGGGTTTTTTGCTTGAGTCTTAGAATACCCTTCACACATGTAGATTATTTTTGAAATACATAAATCTATAGATACAAATCAAAAACAATGGTAGGAGTTGTATAATTCTATATAAATAAAATGACAGCTATGTCCATCGATGTCCGCGCGTCACGCAAAATCCATCAAAAATCAATCTCCAATATCCAATCATTCGCCATATTTCAGTAAATATTAGTAAACGGTATCAATATCTGTTATAAGAAATTCGCAGTTAACAATAACCCGGACTCAATCTTGAATATGTTTATTTTCTAATTGGAAATAAGTCCGATTTGAAAATATTATTTTCCTAAACCTATGAGTATTTAAGTAAAATCGATAAATTCTAGTGCTTCACCGAGAACTGACGTATATCGTTATCGATATCCGGACCAAGAACGATAACGATTACGAGATGATATCAAAAATATTATTTCTCGCATGACCGAGGACGAGAACGAGAAGGGCCTTACCGATAGATATCTTGTTCTCGTACTGTTATGCTTATCGTACGATAGGCACTAAATTATCGCAGAGAACGAGAGAACTCTCATTACACAAAAACACTTAAAACGTAATATATTGGCACCTAAGGTAGCAGGCGTTTGTTAAGTAAATCACAAAATATGGACGAGATTAGACAAAGGAGCATATCACCTTTATAGAACAAAAACACTTATAACGCCATATCTTAGCAACCATCGCAGCTACAGTTGTAAAAACTAGCGATAACGAGAAGAGAACGAGACGATACAGATACAAAATTTCTCATACGAGAACCAGGCGATAAGCTTGGAGCCACTGAGAACACGATGAATTATCGTGTGTATGAATGTTAAAAAACTAATGAAAATAAAACAGAGATTAGGAAGAAAAGTGAAAAATCGCAATAATTTGATAATATCTCAGAACAAAGCATTCAAAAAGTTGGAGTATTCGGTTCAAATCGATATTCCGACCGAATTCATTTTATTGATTGCTTTTGGACCATTTCAAGAGCAAGTAATAATTTTCATCGACTTTAATCTTTTATGGGTGTAAAATTTTATTGGCTAAGTCCTAAATCCTTAAATTTTTTTTTAAATTACATGCACTTATTCTTAAAATTACAATAATCAATATAAGAACAAAAATTTTCGGAATTTCTTTTTAAAATCCCCTGAGTAATATCCAAATAAATTTTCCTCACAGACAAATTCTAAATTCCATCCTATCTGATTATGTTTGCTAGTGTAAGTCTTAAACAACTTTTAGCAATTCTCAGCATGACTCAATATACTACGTACGCCACACTTGTTCAATTCGATTTTACTTAACTCCCAATGCCAAACGAGATAGCCACGCTGCAAGGGAACATCAGCTCATCTCGGGCAAAGTAAGGTTTGCGTGCAACCAACCGCCCACAACATGTAAACAACCTACTCTCACGCACTGACAAGCCAACATCTCGATGAATTTACATATTCTGCGCGTATCCTGTCCGCGATTTACTGCCCGTTTGTTCGGACTTTAATGCAAAGGCTGCAGCAACAGCAACAGCAGCAGCAAGCAGTAACTGCTGTTCGTAAGTGTGGGTTACACACGCCTGCAGCCGAGTCAAGATGTTGCTGCTTGCATGGTAGCTGCTGCTGCTGCTGCTGCTGCCTTTTCTACTCCTGGTTCTTCATTAAATCACCCACCTGCCGTGGTGCTGGGCTGCATCGAGTGCGAATGCATGTGATTACAGTGTGCGTGCAGTATTTGCTGCATCGTCATGCATAAGTTGAGATACTGTTGCACTCGTATGTAGGTACAAGGAAACCCATAAATATGTCTAGTCGCAGCTTCAAAAGATCTGTTTTTCTATTTCACTCTCTCTCGTCGTGGTTTTTCTCATTTTGTCTGCACTGCGGAAAATCGATCGTTTTTAATGACACCTCTTATCAAAAGAAATCTGTTGTCTACAATTTTTTTAGCAAGAGGTTTTACGGTACGTTTGTTTTTGGGATGCTGCTGCAAAGTGGGATGTTAATGAGTTGCTAGAATTTTGGTAGGATTATTTCCTTTTTTTCTTAAATAAAGTTGAGTATTGGACATTTTGGAAAAGTATCATTTTTGAAAAGGTCACTGTTATATTTTAGGATTCTTCAAGTCATTTATTTTGCAAATAAAGTAGATAAGGTTAAGCAACATTGTTGGTAATGATTAAGTTCAGATTTAATTTCGATTCTTTCCAATAAATTGAAGTGAAACACAACATCAAAAACGTACTGAAACAAGTATGTTTGAACTTGAACTGCAAAACTCTTTCCAAAAGGTATTGGCTTATTTTCTATAAAGTATCTAAAGGTCATGGCCAAGTTAAAGCCAGAAAATGACTTATGAAAATTGTTATTTAACAGAAAAAAGCAAAAACAAACATTTCATTAACAACGTTTACTGTAAAGGTTGTTGAAATCCACTAACTGTGGCGGAACAAAAACTCTTTTCAGAGCTGTAATGCAGCCAAATAGCTAGGTAAATCTTTCTTAATACTTTTGCCACATGAGTTACTTGGTTTCAAGTGTCCACCTGATTCTATCAGTGAAACTGAAAAAAGCGTGGTCATAAATTGTGATTTTGCTGCTGATTTTATGACCATGGTGACTGGGTGACTGTTGTGGTGCTGGGAAAGGAGTGTGGGATGCGTTTTCAGATACAGGCAGAATATGCCAAATGCCATACAGTCAACTAACTGGTGATGTTATATTTTGGTGTAATCTTGACTCGATTCTGATCGTCACGCTAATGTATGGAAAATATTGTGCCGAGGAGTTTGTAAGGCGTTGACTTAAATTACTAAAACATCACACGCAAACTATTTTGGTTTTTTTTCTTCTTTTTTTATTGATATGTAATATAATTTAAAGCGACTTGTTAATAAGCACTTTTTCGCATTGTTTTAAGTTGATAATCATCATTTCGGTCATTAAAAAGTTTAAATGGAAAATAAAAAAGTTGTAATTGTAGGCGCCACATTTTTAACTTTCTAAAATTAGCGATAAAAAATTATACACAAAAGTTGTGAATAACGTCCAAAAAGTCTACTTTTGATATTCCAGCTCCCTTACAGCAAATGAATTTAAAATGTTCTTTCGAATGTGCAATGTGAATGCTGTGCCAAAATCTGTTGGTACTTCATTTTTGTTTTGTGTTTTTTTTTGCTGGTCATTCTGAACAAAGTTCATGAATTCAAACGAACGCATTTTCGCAGCAAGGATTCATAGTTTGGGAGGAGTAACTACCGTTGTTGCAATGTTTGTCGAGGTTGCTTACCCTTGATGTCATTTGAAATAACAGTGGATAGATTTTGTACTTCAAGTTCATATAAATTGTTAAGTACACTAAGTTAATGGAGTTATATTTCAAATAGAGCAATCAAACATTTATTTGAGTCAAACAAATTGTATTTGATCGTGGTATATGTTGGTTGAATTATTTTATATTTGACTCAATCAAATATTTAATTACTCTATAATATAGTGGTACTTGATATAGAGTCTATGTCAAATATGGTTTGTTATATCCAAACAAATTTTCATTGTATGTAGTAGGCCAAGAGCTTGTACCAAATTCAACTTTGTTGATTTGAAACGCATGGAAATCGTTTGACTCCATCTGAAGCTTACAAAAATCTGTGCAAAAAAACATCTTCATCCATAATAAGTTCGACTCACACAAGAATGAATGCCTAACAGGCGTTGAATGATGATTTATCCATATAATTTCTCGCCCGGTGGCTCTAAAAACTCATATCTAAGAGAAACCTTTGTATACGCAAAAAGTATCTGCCTCGTGTGCATTATGGTTTGGTAATGTCAGTTATTCTTCAAGAATGATAAAGGAGCGCTTGTTACCGTCAATGCTGAACTATGGTCGCATAATATCCGACTTTGTTGGTCTGCAATCGAAGATTTCAATCTGTATGAATTTTGGTTTCAACAAAACAACGTTGCTAGTCACTAATGTTATCACCGATATTTCTTGGATATTCTCGCTTACACTTAGATATTTAATACTAGCTGGACCAGTGGCTATACCCGCGCTTTGCCAGTTGTGCATACGATAAACACTACATTATCGTCGAGAACAAGATATTGGCCAGACATTTTTTGTTCTCGCCCTCTGTCATACGAGAAATCACTTCTTTAATATCGTCTCGTTATCGTCTTCGTTCTCGGTCCCGATAATGATAATGTGATTGATAATTATTGGTTCTCGGTGAAGCACTACTAGCCACCCACTACGATAAATTTCGACAATATCACGCGAAAAGTTTCAGTACATTGATTTCATATTTGTTGATGACAAACGGCCTTTACTTTCGTGTGATTCGACGCCATTGAACTTTTTCTTGGGAGGCTATTAATTCTTTTTCCTTTCTCACTCTTCTTATATCGACTACTTATAAACAAAGACGTTTTCCTCGGTAAAAAAAATTTCCAAGTAATACGTTTTTACGAATTAAGGAGGACATAGTAAAGTCCAATTGGACTCACAGTGATAACTAATGGCGGAGAATGCTCGAAAAAGCCTCCATTTAGGAAATAGACCAGTCTACGAAACTTTGAATACCGAAACATATCATCAAAGTTATTAAAATAAAAAACAATGCTTTAATTTTTTAAATTAGAAATTAAACATCTTAAATGTCCCATTGTGCCGATTTCATTGTTGGCATTTGATCCTTATTTCCTATTTCAATATAACATTCAGTTTTTTATTGTGGTACACAAAAAATTTTAGTTGTTAGAGTTTTCATAGAGTCCTTACGTCTGTTTATTCTTTTTTAATTCTCTTTTTTTTGTTGCAATCGCAAATGGGGTGTCTCACCAAACAACCCACTTAACTAATAATGTTCTTCTTTTATTCTTCTTCTTTTTTTCTGCTCATACATGACAGGATATTGGCGGCGGATATCCCGGCAATTTTTTCTCATGTGATTTTAATATGCAAACGAAAAGTTTGCATGGGAATTGCTTCGTTTAGAGTTGCGGTAGTTGGAGGTGCCATTGGTTTGCTTTTATGATGCTATGATAGTGTGCCAAGCGTCATTGTTTAAATGACCAGTGGCAGAAGTAGTAGTCTATGTAACAAGTACATGTGCTGTTTTGATTTTATATTTTAAGTTTTTTTTTTGTTTTGATTTTTTGGCATTGAACAGGATGTCAAACGACAATGAGATTACAATAAAGCAAGCAAAATTTGGCTACTTATTTTTGCCTTCAACTTTGGAGTGGTAAAATCTTGTGTTCTTAAAAAAAAATCACATTAAATATTCAGAAACATTTGTATGCGAATTCAATTTCAATTTAAGCATATGTTAATATTAAAGAATTTACAAAGCTAAGCTGGATACATGCCAGGCGAATGTTAGGGTGTCACTCCTAGAGCCATTGATAATAAGGTGTCGCACTTAAAGTTTTCATAAATCTGTGTATTTTTTATGGAAAAACTTATTTATCGATGATAAGCCTCTAAACAGTGAAATCAGTTTTAAATTTTCATTTACATTGTGATTCAGACTAAACAGCAATATTTTCATGTGACAGCAAATAGAAATTGTTTGGTTTAAACTAAACTGCACTTGTGTTCAGCCTTATGTCGACCCCTTTGCGCGAAATTATCGTATGTGTCAAAAACCAAATTACTAAACCAAATTTTACACGCAATTTTTTCCGTCACTCAAACGATTTCAGCTGCAATATTTTACCAGGTGATGCGTTGTGTGGTGTAGAAGAATTTCGCATCAAAAATTCAATTTCGAAAAAATGCCACACACGATAATTACGCGCACAGGGGTCGATACGAATTCTCAACTTTGAGCGACTATAATGAATTTTTGACGCATTCTTCTCAAGTAAAGGTTTTAGCACCTAAGCAAATTTCTGGATACCAGACCAAGTAATAATCTGAAAGTTTCAGATCTACAGAATATGGCCGGTGCAGTAGTACATATCATTCAAGTTGTAAAAGCTTTTGGGGAGTTAGCAAACTTGTATGCGGTCTCGCATTACCTTGTTGGAACTCTATACATATTGAACCAATCTGACCTTTAATGTTTTAGTGAATCTTTCAATTTGCCCAGTTGATGACAGTAAGCTTCAAAATTGATCGTGTTATTGTCCAGTAGAAGCAAAACAAAAAAAAAACAACAGATTCCATTGAAGTTCCACCAACAGACAGCATCACCTTTTCTAATGAATATTGGCTTTCGAAGTGCTTTGAGCCAGTTCATCTTTTTTACTAGATGATCTCTTCCGTATAAAATTATTGAAGATCATCCATTTCTTCTAAAGTTGATTAATCGCTTCCAGTATGGATAGTTTTCTCGACGTTGCAGAAGTAAATCATATGCATCAATGTGGCGGAGCAAATATCTTTCTATAACAACATGTGGAACTAGTGCTTCACCGAGATCCGATAAATATCGTTATCGTTCTCGTTATCGGGACCAAGAACGATAACAAGACGATATCAAAAAAATTATTTCTCGTACGACCGAGGACGAGAGCGAGAAGGGTCTGGCCGATATCTCGTTCTCGGAGATAATGTAATCTTTATTATATTTAGTTAATAAATATTTCAAAAAAAAAATCTATCAACCAAAAACATTTAAGTGAAGGAAAAGTTTTCTTTTCTCAGCGTACTCTGGTAAATATCCATTGATTTCAATATAAAAATGATTAAAAATTTAACATCATAATTTTAGATACAACGACATAAATTTAAATTTCCACAAAAAAGATGGAAACTAAGAAAACTCGCTGTCCATATTTAAACTTTATGGAAGCAAACGTGCGTTGTTCATATTTTTTTTTTTTCATACAACTTGTTCCATTTTAATTATACCCATGTATTTGAAAACATTTATTAAAACTGATAACCTGATTCGTAATTATATTGTGGCTATAAAAATAAATGAAAACATCATCATTAATTGTTGTAAACATTAAATCGATGACTCTATTGATTGCCAAAACCAATTTGAAAAAAAGTCATTAATTTGTTGTAGGTGCAACATCAGCAACAAGATCTTAAGAAATCAACAACATCAACAGCAACAGCAATAAACAACAACAACAAGAAACATCTAGACATGTCTTGTGTCTCGACATATAAGCGGAAAATTGTGTGAAATTAAATGTGCGAAAAACAGCACCGAGTTCTTCTGATGCTCCCACTTCCCTAACTCCACGACGGTTTTTCCTTAACTTTGTACGCTTTCATTTATTTTTTTCGCAATGTCTTCTTGCTGTTGCAAAGAGATGTTGCTGTCTGTGCTGTTGCTGTTGTTGTTTGTTGTTGTTGCAAGTGTTATGACATGTCGAGCAATTAAATTAATTTTTGCTGTTGTTACTTTTAAGATTTGCACCAACAATAATTGCAGCTGATGTTGCAGTCTGTATGACGACGACGTGACGACAAGTGCGGCCAAAGTAACGTCAGTAGTAGCAGCTGTTGCCGCTGGGTGGTTTGACAATGAAACAGACCACTTTTGATAATAATTTGGCGGGTGATTTCTCAAAGGTTTGAACGCATGAAAATGTTTTTTTTGTTTTTTTACAACATATCCGTCTGCGATGTGGGTCTTTCAATATCCTTGATTTTTAAGAAAAAAATCTAGAAAGGTCTTCAAAGTCGCCTTATTTGTGTAATTCAACTCTTTTCTTTTTCATTGACCTATCGTCCGTATTACAATATAAATCAATTTTTGCTTAAAAAGGAAGCAGCAAATATCCTTCAGCTTTTCCTATGCATACGAAAGTAACAACGTATTCATACGTTCAAAACATGTTTCAATTTTACTGCATATGTGTATAGAGTAAAGTTAAAACTCCAAGGAATATTCACAAGGATAATACATATAAGACAAGACAAAGCCAGTCGAGGCCATTCTTTTTGGTTCTTGCACTATATTCAACATTTCAATTGCCACGATTACCAACCATGGCAGCAGCAGCAGCAACAACAGCAGCAGGAGTGGCAAAATCTTAGCATCGTGAATAAAATGCACAAATGCCAAGTTAAATTGAAAGGATAATTCGCCCGCAAACACCCTCCAGGGATGACAGCTTAAGAACGCCTTTGAATTTGGCATCAGGCAATTGCCTGTGCTCGTGTATGCACATCTCATGGATTGCATGCATGGAGCGGAATACATTACTGCTCACGTTCGTATCAGTTGAATTTACTAGCGCGATGTGAGTGAATTTGCAAAGAAAGCTACTGCTACGCCTTGGACTGTGAGAATTTGTTGTTGCTGCTGCACGTTTTAAGATTTTTCAAGGGGGGGGGGGGGTTTATTGGCTGCTTGCTTGTAAAAAGGCATATGTGAAGACTGTAACAGATTTTTAAATTATGCGCAATTTTTGCTTAGTTGTGAGAAATTGTGGCACATCCTGTGGGATTATCATGCGAAAAATTTACTATTTTCACTGGAATATAATCATAAGCGCATTTTTCATTTCCATTTCGTATCACTTCTTTTGAATTTGTCAAATATTTGCGATGTAAGTTTGGGCTAAAAAATATGCATATTGCTATATGTCGTTTTTGACTAATCTTCTCTGTATCAGCTCAGATATATTAATGCGCACAATTGACTTGACTTTCAGTAAAATTTCACATTTTTGTTTTATTTTTTGATTGAGAAAAATTTTTTAATTAGGAAATAAATATTTTGATTGCGGGAGAACGTGGAATATCGAACACATGTGTCTGCCATTCCTCCCCACATTAACACATATCGTTCAAATTTGCACCAATAATCTTCAGGTGATCTTAGACATTCTATAAAGACTACCATTCCACCAGTGTAACTGTTCATTCCGGACAAAACCAATTATCTTTTTAACTAGGAAGATATTTCCATAAAGAGTTATGAATATCCCTTATGGCATGATCTATTGCATAGCTATTGGCGTGGGGTAAACTTCACTAACCAATGTTTATCTGTCCTAGATAGTACTTGTTTCTTAGGTCAAGTATGATTAACACCTAATTAACCAAACTGCACCTACCGAGTCTCAAAATCAAGTAAATTCAGTCCAGTAAGGAGCCAATATCTGTCCATCGTCCATGACAAAATACTGCCGTCGATAGTTAGAGTTTTGAGCTACTATGGAGTTAATCTTCATATCGTTGTATTTTTAGATTATAGAAATTGCTGGGCTCAATACTCCGCTCTATGAAAACTAAGGTAGTTAAGGCTTTAAGCATTTATATTGGTTGCTGCTCCGTACGTATGCGAATACAAAACATTATGGAAATTTGCAGAATGAGTTCCATGGATCCTTAAAAAGCAAATCGTACGCCACATAAAAGACGTTATGTATGAGAGTATGAATGACACAAAGATACCACCGAGAAGCCTTCGAGCTGTGTGACGATGTGCATGCAATCCAAATGGTGTGCCTCTTTTGTTTCAATGCAAAATTCGAGAAGAAATAGCAAACCGATGCTTCGTTCCAAAGATCACGTGACCGCCTAAATTATAAGCTGTGGTATAAAAAACTGGACAGAACTCATGCGAGATTGAAGATTAAATTCTCTATAATTCGGGCCATGTATTGGTGTCGGTATAGAGTTGAACCAGGGATGCATATTTTCTTCACCTTGTTGGTTAAGTACAATTGCAATGTTGTCTGGTTTTTACATGCATATATATTGCCATCCAAAAAAAGATTTATATATCTTCCCAGGAATAATTTTTTTAAATTGGTATACTTCATTAGGGGAATGAAATTTTTGACATTAGCCTGTCCTGAAAAATCAGATTTATTATTTTGGATTATACAGCCTCATTTCAGTTCTCCCTTTAAGTTGAACTCATTGAATAGTATGATGGGAAGATCAATCTATGCGAAACCTTAGCCGGCTGCTTCCGCCACATGTTATCGAAACGTTTGAGCAGACGAATGACCAAATACTATTGAGAATGAAATTAATTTTGGTGCTTTATTGATCTTTGTTTCGTGAGGATTCTCATATGAAGGAAATAAAGTGAACAAAACAAAAAGTTCCATTGTTCTTTTCGAATAATTTTCGCTGCTCATAAAAGTGCTTACTACTCGGGAGTGTGTTTCTTCCCAAATCGTTTTCTCAGAAAGGTGTCAAATAGCTTTTTAAGCGTATTTAGCAAGAGGGATGTGCGATGATGTGGATGTTTATCGGTTTGCAGTATTTGAATTTAGGGTTGGAGATAAATTATTCTTCTTACGACCGATTTCGGAGGTGCTTTATATCGTTTCTGTACAAAGATTCTAAACAAACCAAGAATCTTCTCCCTAGAACTTACAAAGCTTAAGTTTTCTGTGATATACAATAAATGTGTTTGCTTTAATTTCGGAAAGCAAATAGCAGGTAAGTAGATCTCCAGCCTCAAATTTTTGGTACCGATTCTGCCTTCTCTCAAAAGGTTCGCAATCGTTGTTCTGGTCTTTTAAGGATCCTTTTAACAGTTTACTTAAATATTTATAGTTGTGCCACACGTCGAACTTCTGGTTTCTTCGTACTTTAGACCTTCCTTTAGACCTTCGTATTTTCCTTTTTTTTTGGGAAATTTTTTGTTTTCATACCTTTAAGCAATTTTCCTGTTTTCTTCAGCGATTTTTGGAGTTAAGCTGCAGGACCCCAAATGTCTTTTTTAAAAAGAAATTAATAGCTGTGTTCTACACTTTTCTACAAATTGAATTTATTGAACTCTTTTTTCAATTTATGAACTCACAGATATGGCACATATTTAACACATCCATAAAAACAGACACACATACTCACATGCTACATGGACAGGCACACAGTTGAGTGCTTCTGAGGCTGTATTTGTAGCGCATCCAGATAAATGTTAACCACAAACGAATTTACTCGCTTCGCCTTGCGAAATAAATCGTTTTTCGCTTTGTCGTGAAAAATTTTGTATTCCGCACACTGCGACAGGAGTGCGGTACAATGCGGTGCGGGAGGGAACAGAAGGGTATACAACATATGAGTACGTTTGCGACACATTGTTACGTTTATTTCTGCGTCCATTCTGTGGTGTCCGTCTGTCTGATATTTTGTTTCTTTTTGTATTTCTTTAAAAGGAGACGATGGAGATGGCGATGACAACGACGAAAGGACATTTCGTATGCCAAGGGATGCAGTTTATGAATGCGGAAATAAACATGCAGACACACAAACATCAGCAACACGACAGCAATAAACTTATGGACTGACTTCCAACAATCGGTAGGGCACCTACGAAAAATTCACAACAATAACAAAACAAAAATCGCGTTGCCAACAAATTCACAAATGAAAAAAAAAAGTTATCAACTGTATAGTCAGTGGCGTAATCGCAGAAAAGATTTCGGGTGGGAAAATTACAATTTTACGCATTTAGCTTTTAGGCCAGGGTTGCCAAGTTGAAAAGAAGGAATTTTCGGCCTTAAAATTAGATTTCCTTCAAGTATCACATTATAGTATTGGCGCCATTGTATATGAAACAAAGTTCTATAACAAGTTCAGCTCCAAAAACACTCCTTAATTTAAATTCAAAGATTACTTGGGCATCCAAATTGCTTCTACGCCCCTGCTACAACAACAACAAATCCAAGCAAAAACAAAATATAAACCAACAAAAGACAACAAATGTGAGCCACATGCAGTCAAAATTATACAATTTATGCAATTTACGAGCCCATATCTAAGTCGAGTCCTACTACCAATTGTTGAGGCAGGTCGTTCTTTCTACCGCCCTCCCGCCTGCCAGCCTGACTGCAAAGACGACATTTTTCTTTTGGCAAGTGCCAGGTTTGCCGCCAAGGATGTTACGCTGCTTCCGTTTCCATAATAAATTTCCTAACCACGTACTGACGTGCTGCAGTGCAGCATTGCAGTTCCCGTAGTTCGTTCGTTTGGTCCACCAGCGCCGCCACCGTAGCAAGCGACCCAGAAAACAAAAAAAAAAGAAAACAAACCTCAAATGAAAACCAAAGCCAACAATTCAAATATTCACTTAAAGTGGTTGACAAAGTCACAGACTTGGAGTTTTTGTTTCGTTTAGCTTACCGTCAGCCACAAAGTTGAATTGAGTAAAGTTTCGTTAAGTTTTAGTGAATTTCACAAGGATACTTGGCGGATTCTCAAAGGACACATACGACACACTGCACATCAAGCACGGTGTTTCTAGCATAAGTTTACGCAAAAAAAAAACTATCGAAATGAAATTCGCCTGCCACCCTCCTCTTCGCGTCTGCAAGCAAAATGGCATATTGCGGTTATTCAAACGACAAGTTGTTGGCGAAGGGATGCAAAAAGTATGCTAACAAAAAAAAAAAAAAGGATTGCGGGGAAAAAGTGGTGTCCCCACGTATCTTATAAAGTATTCATGATGCTTACGCGACTTTTGTGCAGTGCAGAAATTGACAAACTACTTGGTGTTAGTTTGGTTTTTATCAAATTACTTTGAAATGAATTTCGGATTCGTGGAATCCCATGGATTGCATTAGAAGAAGTAATGCAAAGGACTGTGTTTCTTTTTTCGAAAATATTTGTAAAACATAGAAGTGATTATTGCTATGAAGATTTTGAGATATCTCCCAATAGTTAAACGAGAAAATCGGGTCAGAAAAAATTAACCCATTCCTGCAAATCAAACGTCAAACAAATCAGACCTAGCTGCTTATAAAAACTTTTTTCCATAAAATCTTAGTATAAACAAGCCCCTTAATACGCAGAAGCTGCTGAAAACTTTGCTATTATTGTTATTATTATTATTGTATTAATTTTGTACTTATTTGCAAAAAATCTTTAACAGAAAGAAGTCAGCAAAAACGCAATAATGCCAGTGTGAAAGCTATATGAAAAACGCGATACAATATCGAGATACGTCAATAAGAGACTGTAATTGAAATCAGTGTAAAAGCCTTTAAGAGCTATGAAGATATAGTGTTGTAGTTAGCATACTTAGGCATAGTTAGGCATTTCAACAAATTCTCAAATTCGTCCACTTTGACACATTTCTGGACTGAAAACTTTGTTCTAGGAAAATAAGCTATCATTTTTATTACATTGTAAATATGTAGTTTATGCTCATTAAATATCCTTCACCAATCAACGTAACATGAAATTCTGTAAAAAACTTAAGATTAAATTGTGTTTTAAGTTTTTTATTTCTTTACTTTAAGTTTCTGCTGCTGCTCTTATGCATTTTATATTGAGTTCAGTACAAATTCCTGGAAAAATGCGTCAAGCTCTCTTCGTACACATTAACAGCTCGTTTGATGTCCTGCAGGGGGTCTGCGCTGCTGATGCGTCGCTGAGATCGCTGCAACAAAGTGGCGCTTGAGCCAAACAACGTACACGGTTTAGTTGTGAGCTTAAGCTTTTTTCGTTGTTTTTGTTCTTAAATTCCTTGTAATGTTGTTGTACTCTTCATGCTCAGCGTTTTTTTTTTGCTGTTGTTTTTGTATGTACTATGAACTGGCTCTCCTGAAATAAGTTATAAATTTTGTAGCCGTTGAAATACCCTATTATGATATCATTTTACATTTCGTATTATAAGGCAAAATACAGAGAGCCTAAAGGATTCAACAGTGGACGTGAATTTCAATGCACAGAAATAAAGTGAATTTCATTTTAAATTTAAAACATTTTTTGGAGAAAAACATAAAACTTTTTAAATAAATTATTGCGTTTTCTTGAAAAGGAAAATGTATTGGAAATGTGAAAACTTGCCAAATGTACTAAATATGTGGCGAATGTACTAAAAAATATTCAAATGTACTGAGGACGATTTTTCAGGAGGCAAGTGTACCGAAAATGCTATCACTGACGTGCACCCAAAAACACAGACAGTTCAAATTTCAAAATTTATTGGATTTTTGGAAATTCTTAATTGAAATTTAACCATTTAAAGGGGTTTTTTAAAAAAAATTTCTAACAAAATTGCTTGAAAAAAAAAGGCTGGCAACATCCGATTTGCATGCCTGGTGCCACCTCTGATATAATCTGCGGAGCTTTGCATATATGTAGGACCTCTTTAGTTTGTTAATAAAAATGGCACACATACATGTGAGAGATATGAAACTCTCAGTTTATTTATGTTAATAATGACAAGCTTTCTCAAAGTACTTGTAGAGCCTAAGGGGACGCTCACATAAGCACTCAAAAGGATATAGTGCTAAGAAGAAATATTTAAATGTCATAGGTATTTGACTCATTTTCCCATTATCAATGTATTCTAATCTAATTTCAACCGAATTGAATATGATCGAAAAATATCGATACAAAACGTCGACATAAGTCGAAACGTATTTAAGAGCATTTGGAATAATCGAAAAGTTGAAAAAAATCAGGGAGTATCAAAATTCATCGTAATGTAAGACAAAATTCGGAGTTTCAAAAAATATCGAAAAAGTCTGTGAAAAGCGAAGGCATCGATTATGTTGAAAATATCGAAATATACCATTGGTTACCACTCGAAATGCTCGAACGCGTCACCAAGAAAGTAACTTCAGAGTGAATCATATTAGCCGGAGTTGAAATAAATTATCTTTAAAAAATCAATTTATAGAAGGTTTCTTTTGTATGATAATAAATGAGATTTTAATAAAAGTATCTCTAAATGAAACACCCATTACACAGAGAATAAAAAAACGTGTCAAAGCCTGGTGTGACTACTCTGCACAAAATATTTTATTTCACCAAAAATTCGCATTTGTGCCATAGTCCAAACGTTGTGACAATTAATGTTGTCGATGAGTTTCTTTGCTTTAAATGCGTGTTGTTAGCTGTTTTGCTGGTGCTGCTGTCGCTAGTTTTTTGTTGTTGCTGCTGCTGCTGCTGCTATTGTTGACTGACCATCCCCCACTTTAAGAATTATTGTTATTATATTCCTGAGATAAAATCGCATGTGAACAACAGCAACAATAAAAACATGAGCGACATCATCAACAGCAGCAGCAGCAGCAGCAAGCAACATCGTTGGCAGTAGCAACAACAAAAACAACAACAAATGATTTACTGCACAAACAGTAACAATTCGTTGCAGCAAAGAACATAACACAACAGAGCACATCAGAACAGAAATCCATTCAGTCAATGGCATTCATGTTGTTGTTATTGTTGTTGTTGTCACACGGGATGTGAACAACATGTTGGGATATGAGCGACCAACCGACCGCCTGTGCCGTCCGACAGACAGACAGACAAAAATAAAAATAATTATAATTGCTCCCACGACTTTCTGCACAGTTTGGTCCATTCCGAGGATGTCGCCGCGTCGCCACTGCTGCAGCATTTTTGTGGTCAACATATTTTAATGAGATTTCTGTTGCTGATTCTTGTGATTTTGTTGTGCATCGTTGTCTGTATTGTGATTGCCATTGCCATTGGCCAGTCAGGACTTCTTTACTTTATTTAACGCATATTAATTTCAGGATTTGGCTTTTTTATTTAACTTTTGTTGTTTGCTGTTTATTTTAATGGTGACATTTGATTAATTGACGACGTTTAATTACGTCGACAACGACAACGACAACGACGACGGCGAGGACATTGCAACACATTTGTGTTGTCGCTCTTATCTTGGCTCATTTATCGTCATGAAAATTATGACGACAACTGTGAACTGCAATATGTTTTATGATGTTGCTGCTGTTGTTGGTGGCAACTCTTTTGTTTGCTGCTGATAGCACGATTTAGCTTAGAGTTTTAAAGAAAGTTTCAGTTGTCTGATAACTAAAACTTATTTAGCTGAAAAACATCATAGTTAAATCTCAAATGGATCTTAAGTTATTGGAAAATTTATAAAAGTCGCAATGTTTCAGATAATATCAATATATATCATAAATTACTGCATACCACATGAAAAGTTTCTTCATAGGCTTGACCTTGACGGGTCCACCAAAAGTTGTTAGGTTGAATTTGGCTTTTATATTGTATTATCACTCTCAGTATACCAATTTAACTTTTTTTTGCCCTTTTATTGCTTAACGGTTTTGCTTTTAGGTGTCAGACCCTTTAATATCAATGCATGGTATAGTCGTTGTTACTTCAAACTGTGCATATTTCAAAGGCACATATGTATGAATCTCTGAGCAGGCTTAGATTTGTTTTGGCGGTAGGTGCGTCATTTTATATCGCATGAGGTACATCTCAAGATATATTCAATCTACAAAATTTTATACACAGAATGATAGAAGTTATTGCAAGAACTTGGCAAATATGTTAGCATTAGTAACCTAGCTTACTTAATCTTTAGCCGCTAGTAAAAATTTTTATAAGTGCATCCGAAAAAAACTCTTTTGTATAATGAATTTATTATCTCCGACGTCCATGTTATCAGTCAATTTCCATACATTCTTCTTTAATGTTATTCAAACAATACGTACACAAGTTACTTAGCCAAAGCCCATACCTTCTCCACGCTAAAAGAGACAGTTGATAAAGTTGCAAGTGTCAATGAAAATTGCCACTTAATTACGCTTAAGATAGAAATCATTTTAGCCAAAGGCACAACGGGCACCGACAACATTTAATGTGTATGAGCAACAAACATGACAACAACAGCGCAGCAGCAGCAACAACAATAGCAACAGCAATCTACAGTAAATGCAGAAAATTTATTTGGTTTAAAGCATTTTCACGTCTTATGTTAATTACATGGTTATGTCCACTTTAATGGACAGCTCGTCTTTTGTCGACGTCAAATGTAACGCATTTGTTTCATATTGGCGCGCTTGACTAGCGATTGTTACTACCGCTTTTGTTACTAAACTAAATTTAAAGCAACAAGATATGGGTTATTTTCGATGAGTTTGCAATTTGCAACATTTTTCCAAGGAATAATCTTTGTAATTTGCTTTATGGTAAAAGATTATGATATTTGTGGTGGAGCTACAACATTTTATTTTTCAAAGCTTGAAATGAAGTTGTACTTAAAGACAAACAAAAATATAACTTCATCTACCAAAGGGTTAAATCAAGTGCTGTGCAGGATGAATTTGTTAGGAGTCCTGGGCATCAAGAAGAGCTTAATCACAGCCATTGCTTTAAAGAAGGGGCGTGGCAGATGATTCGTATCTTCCACCGCAGTTGTCGTTCCTTGTGAAGTTCAAGCCATCGCTAGCTAGACAATCGGGGTTCTGTTCAAATACAACTGAGAGACTGGGTAGACCGGCATCCATTGACTCATTTCTGAGACAATCTAAGTCCCGGTAAGGATAAGCGTGTTTGCCAATATGATATGGCTCCAGGTCAGACACGAGGAGAGACAGCAAAAATCGGTATCCACGGCGTGGTGTTTAAGACAATTTAGCTTCTCGTAAGCCACGAGGGTAAAAAGCAAAGACCAGCCTCGTCAACCTGGTTGCCGAGACGAATAATGTATGTCATGTTTTCTAAGAAGAAACTGTAAAGACCGGCATCCCCGGTGGAGTTACGGAGATGATCTAGGTCCTGGTCAGGTACAATAAAACGGCTGCAAAGACCGGAAGACAGCGAAGGCTGGCTAACTCGCCGTGATTGCCAATACAAATCTAGTTCCAGGTCAATCGCGAGGGGAACAGCGGGAAAGCGGTCCAAAAAATGTATATTTTTGAGACTTCGAGGTCAATCTTGTTGATTTCTACAGTCTATTTATTGGTGTAGAAAAATTC